>JAPTOF010000006.1:12895000-14289751 GCA_028554755.1 Cordia subcordata | reverse complement strand
GAAAATGACTGGTAAGAAAACTACAAATTGGATAATTGACTCAGGTGCCACGCAACATATGACAGGAAATTCACATTGCTTGAATAATTTGACGAAGATACTAGGCTGCCCGATAGGCTTACCTAATGGAAATCAAGTCCTAGCATTGCAAGAAGGATCAATTCATTTGACAAAGAGCATGAAACTGGAAATTGTTCTTCATGCTCCTGGATTGAAATACAACTTAGTTTCTGTGCCACAATTGATTGATGAGCTAAAGTGTAATGTGATTTTCACTGACAAGTTTTGTTTAATATAGGATCGCACTTCGAGGATGGTGATTGGAGCGGGTGAACGATGCAAGGGGCTGTACTATGTCAAGGAGTCACCAGTTCAAGCATTCAGTGCAGAGACAGTAACGGTGAACAACCTGTGGCATAAAGGATGGGACATCCATCTTCTAGTGTAGTAAGCATAATTTCTGGTAGTAGAAATCTGAATTCGAATAAAGATTGTGATGTATGTTTCAAGGCTAAGCAAACTAGAGAAGTGTTTTATTCTAGTGAAAGCAAAGCTGATGAAATTTTTGAACTTATTCATTGTGATTTATGGGGACCATATCGAGTTTCTAGTTCATGCAATGCATCATATTTTCTTACAATTGTCGATGATGCTTCTCGTTGTGTATGGATATACTTGTTGATTGATAAAGCTGAGGTAGGAAAAATTTTACAACATTTTATAATGATGATTAAAAGGCAATTTGATAAGAATGTTAAAATGGTGAGAAGCGACAATGGTGCTGAATTCACAGGAATGAGAAATTACTTCCTCGAAACTGGAATAATTCATCAAACTTCGTGTGTCGGAACACCACAACAAAATGGGCGAGTAGAAAGGAAGCATCGCCACATCCTCAATGTAGCAAGAGCTCTGCGATTCCAAGCTAATCTCTCAATAGAATTCTGGGGTGAGTGCGTGTTGACAGCCGGGTACTTGATCAATCGAACTCCCTCCTTAATACTAAGTGGCAAGACACCTTATGAATTTCTGTATGGAAAGTTGCCTCACTATGATCACATCCGTACATTTGGGTGTCTGTGTTATGCAAAGACCTTGAATCGAGAGAGAGATAAATTTGCTAGCAGAAGTAGTCGGTGTATGTTTGTGGGATATCCATTTAGTCAGAAAGGGTGGCGTTTGTATGATTTGGAAACTGGGAAATACTTCGTGTCCAGAGACGTGGTCTTTTGTGAAGATAAGTTTCCTTATGCAGTTGAAGCAGCTCACGACAGTCTGCCCACTTCCAAACCAAGTCCAACATTTGAATGCTTCACGAGGAGATGAAAATTTGAAGGACTATGCAGTCGATGTCATAGATCATGATCGTACGCATCAGAACGATAATGAAGTGAGGGAGGGAGAGCTTATGATCATGCCCAGGCAAGTAAATGAAGAAGCACTAGCAAAATTAACTGAGCTTGAACATGGAGATGTTACTGTTGAACCTGAGTCGGCAACAGTAGAAGCACCGAAAGAAGTAACTGAACTTGGACGTGGTCTTCGATCCAAGCAAGTTTCTACTAAGCTGAAAGATTTTGTGACATATGCTGCTCAAGGTGTACGCCCCTGTGCAAGTTCAACCAAACCAGCCCCATTCTCTGGTATGTCCTATGACTTGTCAAAGTATGTGAACTACAGTAATTTCTCATCAAAACATCAAGTTTTTTTGGCAGCCATAACTACAAATGAAGAACCAAAATTTTATCATCAAGCTGTGAAGGATGTACGATGGCAAGAAGCTATGAAAAAGGAGATAGCAGCGCTGGAGCAGAATGGAACATGGGTTGTAATCGATTTGTCGAAAGGGAAGAAAGCCATCGGGAGTAAATGGATATACAAAATCAAATACAACTATGATGGAACAATAGAACGCTACAAGGCACGCCTTGTAGTGCTTGGAAACAGTCAAGTTGAAGGAATAGATTACAACGAGACATTTGCACCAGTTGTGAAGATGGTCACAATACGCACTTTCCTCTCTGTAGCGGCAGCAAAGGGATGGGAACTTCATCAAATGGATGTGCGCAATGCCTTTCTTCATGGAGAATTAGCTGAAGAAGTATATATGAAGATGCCTCCAGGTTTCTGTACCTCAAAATCTGAGAAAGTTTGTCGACTAAAGAAGTCTCTTTATGGTTTACGACAAGCACCGCGATGTTGGTTTGCCAAGTTGGCTAATGCGCTGAAACGATATGGGTTCATTCAGTCTCATTCTGACTATTCGCTGTTTACACTAATTCAAGGAGAAAATTATTTGGTTGTTCTTGTGTATGTTGATGATCTGGTTATTGGTGGGAATAAATCAGACATAATTATCAAATTTAAGTCATATTTGAGTAAATGCTTTCATATGAAGGATTTGAGTGTTTTGAAGTATTTCCTGGGAATTGAAGTAGCACGGAATGATGTAGGAATTTTTCTTTGCCAACGGAAATATGCATTGGATATTGTTCATGAGACTGGACTATTAGGTGCTAAACCATCTCATTTTCCTATGGAGCAGAACCATCATCTTGCTTTCGCCAAGGGAGAATTGATGCAAGATTCTGAAAAATATCGACGGTTGATCGGGAGATTGATATATTTAAGTCTTACCTGTCCTGAGATCACTTACAGTGTTCATATTCTAGCTCAATTTATGCAACAGCCAAGGAAAGAGCATTGGGAAGCTGCATTGCGTGTCGTTCGATATTTAAAAGGTAGTCCTGGACAAGGTATTCTTCTCAAAGCTGATTGTGATCTCAAGCTTCGAGCGTATTGTGACTCGGATTGGGGTGGTTGTCCATTGACTCGACGGTCTCTTACGTGCTATTTCATTTTTCTCGGAGGATCACCTATCTCATGGAAGACTAGGAAACAACATACGCTTTCGATCTTGGTGAAGCGAGTATCGCTCGATGGTCGTGGACCGTTTGTGAACTCAAATGGCTCCAAAGCTTGTTGCTGACTTTAGGCGTGCATCAGGATGGACCAATTTCTCTATTTTGTGATAGTCAAGCAGCAATGCATATTGCTGCGAATCCAGTCTTCCACGAGCGCACCAAACACATCGAAGTTGACTATCATTTTGTGAGACATGAAATAAAGAATGGGTTGATTGCTACAACTTATGTTCGTAGTGGTGATCAATTAGCTGATGTATTCACCAAAGCCTTGGGACGGGATCGATTTGAATTTCTTCTTCGCAAATTGGGCGTTCGAAATCCTCACGCTCCAACTTGAGGGAGGGTATTAGAGTTGAGAGTTGATGTTGTGTTCTGGTTGTAACTAATTCAGTTAGTTAGTTTGGTTGGTTAGTATTTGTTTATATTTAGGAGACTGCCAGCAGTGTATTTACTGTTTTGGAGATAGATACAGATAGGTAGCTATATTAGCTAGATAAGATATTCTCAGTTTTTGAATTTGTTTTTCTGTTAAAACACAACCTGTATAAATATGGTCAAGAGAATGAATAAAAGGAAAGAAGGTTCTGAAAACACAGAACTTTTCAATTTTCACCCCTAGGTGAAAGGTGTGATTAGTCGCAAAGTGAAAAACAAAAGAGCGCACATTGTCTTGGCTAAGAATGAAAAAGAAAAGAAATATTAAATAATAGAATATATGTGAAATTATAACCCTATTCTTGCACACTTTTACAAATAAAAACTTTGACATAGTGTTTCTTTCTAATAGCATAATATTGATTTAACATATAGCAAAAAAAAAAAAAAAAAAAAAGGAAATTGAAAACTCGAATACCAAAAAATTCGACTGTGGTTTTATGGTTTTTAATACCAAATAAAATAATTTGTCATTCTCAAAATAAAAAAATATGAACTCAAAAATTTGAAATAATTCTAACTTCTAGGTAAAATGCATAACTAATAGAGGAGTAGAGAAAAAGAGAACACGTCATTTTGATTGGAAATGAAACAAGAAGGAATTAGATAATAAAATAAAATAGAGGTGTATATATATATATATATATATATATATATACATTTATATATATATACATATACATATATATATATACATTTACATATATATATATATATACTATATAATAATATATATATACTATATAATAAAGCAAAATAAGATGCAATTCTGCGCTGCCACGTGGCGCTATAGAAAACAAGCTTTCCGCTCCATGCTTAAAGACTCTTCTATCCCCATATTGATATTATTATTTCTATTATAGACCCTAATTTTCCTCATTGTCTTTTGGTTCAAAAACCTTATTCCACAAAATCAATGGTGGATGTGGCGCTTGCCATATAAATCGTTTATGTCACATTGCAAGTCCCGCATTATACTTTAAATTTCAATTCTGCAGATTTCAATTAATTCCATTATAATGGAAAGTTCTTCAATTCTTCCATGTTTATTTTGTTATTTAATACTAAATCAACTAGGCCACCTCTATATCTACAATTATACTTTGCTACGCGTGATTTTGTTTATGTGCAGAGACTTTTGGTGTTCCCATTTTTTATTGGCTATCACACCTATAAATTTCCATATGATCTTGTCTTTCATTATGGTAACAATCTCCTTCTCTATTTTCTTTCATGTACTGCATGGTGTGTCTTCTTCTAGAAGCATGTATGTGATAATTGCTCAAGATATTTAGAATGTTGATGTTTATGGAACATGTTATTAGTTTTTAAAAGATATTATTATTAAGTTTCATGTAACCTAAACTCTTTCTTACAATTTTAGTTAGATATTGTCACTTTTTATATTGACTATACTTTAGTGTGTTGTAATATTTCATTGAATTGTTTTGCTGCCTTTTCTTATACTTATGGATATTTGAAATTCTTTTTGGTTATTTGCTTATTTGTTACAAATATTGATATTGTTAAAAATTTCCCCATGCAGTTGCACGGGTGTTATACTAGTATGTATATATATATATATATATATATAACATATATATGTATATATATTATATGTATATTGAAGCAAAAAGGGCTGCCTTTAGCCTTCAGGTGTTATTGTTGCGCACAAGAAGAAACTGTGGAGCATGTGTTTTTAAAGAGTCCAGTGGCGCAACAAGTTTGGAGACATTTTGAGAACATTTTTGTATTAATAGCAGCCTTGCAGTGAACATTAATGGACAAGTTATGTGATGGCTGTTATCAGGTAAGTTCAATGGAAAAAGGTCATGTTCGTTCCTTGATTCCAAGCACGGAATCAGAATTTTATTTTGGGGGGCTAGTGATATTGATAGACAAAATTCAAAATCGTGCATAATATGAAAAAAATTTCTCGTGGATGTATATGTATGTGTGTGTGTATGTGTGTATATATGTGGTGTATAACTCTATGAGATTAATATCTACTTGTCTACCCTCAAGGCTCGAGCAAAGCACTAAAAAAATGTGCTAAAAAATATCAGATTTTATTCTTCGGCCATTAAGCATAGTGGAGACTCCAAGGTCCAGTGTATATCAATGGAATTCGGTCATGTTGATGTTGTTGCTAACTACAAGTAGTAAATTTGTTTCAATTACTGTATGTCATGGCTTGATTAGCTTAGATTAATAGTGTGTTTGGAATGAATTTATTTTATTTATTTAATATTTTAAAGTATATTCCTAATTAATTTCTTTTTCCTCCTCAAGTTTCATCTTCATCACATTTTAAAATATTATCTAAATAGAAAAAATATACATTAAAAATTATTATTACAATTAAGCAAACAAAAATCATAATAAAAAATAGTTTGGAAAAAGTTACTTACCTTTTCCACTTTCTTATGCTTCAAAGATCAAAGTTTTTGCTCTCTAAAAAAAGAAAAAATTAATATCAAGAAAAAAAATATGCACAAAGTTATTTATTAAAAAATATAAATAAAATATAATATATTTTACCTTCTTATTATTTTTATTGTTTGTTTGTTGTGAAAAAAGAAAAAAGAAGGGTGGGAGGGGGGGATACGCTGCCTGGTGGAGAGTGGAGAATGAAGGTTTAAGATTTTGGGATTTGAGAGAAAAGTTGTTGGGGTGGGGTGATTGGTGGAGGGAGGTTGGGAAGGTTTTCTTTCCTTTTTTTTAATTGCCAACATAAGACAAAACATAAAAAAGACAAAAAGGCAAGTAATGTGACAGCAGCTGAATGATCACGTGGGAAGATTAGTCATAGTTAAGACTTGGAAACTTGAGTGGGGGGCCCAACCCAAGTATATTAAAATATATATATATATATATATATGTATTATAAATTAAGAAAAAAAGTGATTTTTGTGGTCTGGGCCCCCTGGTACCGCGCCTGCTTGATTCCTTTGTTGATTCTTTGGTTTATTTGGTTGGAGAGAAATGCGGCAAAGCACCTGGGACACAGTTTCTGGGCAAGGAAGTAATTCAACTCCATCAGGTTGGTGTCTTGCAAGCCAAGGACTGGAGAGGAGACAAAGAGGTTGCCATGCATTTCAAGTATGCAGTTCAATGCAGCATGCATGACAGATTTAGATTGGTTCATTGGCTATCTCCTCTAATAAGTAGACTTAAACTGAAGGTTGATGGTAGCGTAAAACTTGATGATAGTGTTGGAGGTGGGGGGATCCTTCATGATGAAGCTGAACTTAATGCCCTTCTCACATGCCTTAGAATTTGTGTAGAGAAAGGATGGCACAATGTTTAGTGGAGATGGATTCCCTTCTTGTTATTCAATTTTTATTAGCAAAGACGTTAGGGTTGTGGCAGGTTTGCTACAAGATTCAGAAAGCTAGGAATTGCCTAAGTGAGGTGAGGGGTTACGCTACTCACACCTTGCAAGAGGGAAACGCGTTAGCGGATGTGTTGGCAAACTTGGATACTCGACTGCGCATGCCACAAAGATTTGAAGAGCCTCATCACGTTTCCGTGCTAAAGGCTTTATTCGAGGCGATCAGTTAGGACTCCCGTATATTCGTAGGTAGGTTTTTTTGAGGTGTAAGGATAATAGTATTGACTTGTTTATTTTTTTGCATAATCTTGTAAGGGTAGTAGTACAACTTATTTAAATTATGTACATTTGCATTCATTCCTTGCATTGTTTTTGTAAGGTAGTTGATGTGTCAATCATCCATAACTAGGAGTAAAATAGAGGGTAAGGTCTGGCCCTCCCTCTAAGTGTAACTTGTTTTTTTTTTTTTTGGTGGTAATAAAATTTTTAGGGAGTGTCGTCTCTCTTTTTCAAAAAAAAAAAAAATACATATACATATACTCTTGCAAATACTATGTATTATAATTAGTAGTTCACCTGTGAATTTTTTTATGTATGAATCTTTTTATACATAAATGAAGAGAGAATTATAGTTTTACTCTAAAGAACCATGAATGAATAGTAAAAATAACATATGTTTTTTCAATGTATATAGTAGATAATAGATAAATATATATTATAGTATGCTCCACGTGGTCTCGCTTGGGTTTAAACTCAGAATGGGTGATCGGGAGTAGGGTTCATTTGTTTAAACTTACAATGTTTTATCATTCTTTAGTAACTTTTTATTCCTTTACAGGCAACATTTAGCATACTTGAATTAGGATTTAGAATTTATTCAGGCTAGAATTCTTAATAGCAGATCCCAACTCGATACATGGACGTTGCAAGCACATCTACTAAATTGAGGTTTCAATTGGATATTGTATGTGAAGAATCAATGTGTTGCATTAGTATTGTAGTTGCTTGACAAATGTCATTGCAAGTCTTATGTGTATATGTGTACTTACATTAGACGTGTCAAGTGTCAGGCATAACATGAGATAGAGAACACACATCCTAAAAATTGAATTGAATAATTGTAAAGGGATTTGTGATCAACCATAGTTGAAGTGGAATAGTAGCACATGAATTATTGTGACATATTATTTTGTTGAGATGTATCTGTATCATACCATATACATGATGTTAAGCAAATACTAGAATAAAATCATATGCCAATAAAAATTTGGTGAGCCAGTATAATGCATGTGAAATCGAAGGTGAGTTGTTATGATGGAATTTATCTCCTTTGCATCCACCATGTCCACCATGTCCACCATGTCCACCATGTCCACCATGTTTGTCGTTTCCATAATGTTTGCCACCATGTGTGCCACCGTCTTTCGCTATTACTAGAGGAAGGGAAATGCTAATAATCAGCACAAGCACAATAATATTCAAAATTCTTCCATTAAATTTCTCATCTTTGCAACCTCACGCTTCATGAAGCATTAAAGAGTTCTTCTCTGCTATAGTATTCTTGTCATAGAGATAGCTAACTTTTATACTCTTTGAGCATTAATTACACATATATTTAATTGTTCAATTCCATTTTCTATTTCACATGGTTTTGCCTCTTGTGTCTGCCAGATCCCCGTATTAAAAAGGCATGATACTTTTGAATGAGAGACACTAAATAACAATATCTATACTATTCAAATTCCAAATGAAATATTATTAGCATGCTGAGTAATTGGCTTGATATCTTTTGCTTGCGCCATAGGAGCTTGGCAGATGTTATGAAAAAATCCAATTAAATGAACTATCTATGCAATAAAAATGAAATTATATAGACATTAAATTCTCTCATAAAATTATATATTATTATGAGCAATCTAAATGTATTTTCTTATTGGGTGATCAAAGTTTTAGAGTTGTATAACTAAAATACATATTCCTTGCCTCACTACAAGAAAAGAAAAAAGCCAAGTAGACAAGGAGAGGAGACCATGCACAAATGTAGTGCAACAATGAATTGAACCATGAGGAAAGGGGTATATAACACAAGGAGTTCCTTAACATCTTCCTCTGCCGCCACCATTGTTGATTCAACTGCCCTTACAGTGGTAATCTCTTCGACCAAACACACCACCTATTGGATCAGGTTGTTGATGCCTAATCTTGTTGATTACCAGGGTTTAAAATTTATTAAAACATTAAATCAACTAGGTAGTGGAAAATAGCAACAATAATACTATTATACACATTAGCACAGCGCGTAAAACAATATAAAGTGATAGAGAGATGAATTGTGTCACTCATGGTGCATGAATACATTGGTGATGGCCTCTTTACTAGTTTGCCCACCTTGAGACAGTCCCCTAATGGTCTTGTTCGTTATGATCAATCACCAATAACTAGGACGTAAAGTGCTAATTAGTGAGCAAGCACTAATTAAAGATTAATTAGACCTAGACTATTTAACATGTGTTCTTGGTGTTTCTATATGAAACTATTGCATATATACCAAGAACAAAATGAGGCTCTCTATTGCTCTTGCTATTTTGCTATTATTTATAGTATACGGCAAACCTAAAAAAGGGTAAGAATCTAATAATGTCATCGTTGCCAATAATGTTCCCTTTTACCTTTCTAGAAGAGGAATATTCTTTATGGATGAGACCATCCAAAATATTCCATCATTCCACATACAAAAAATATCCATGTAGGGCTTGCTTATCCAATTAAGATGCTCATCAGTTAAATTAGGAAAACTTAGACTAAAAAATCATTTTCCTATTTCCTAACTTATCTAAATTAAACAATCCATATAATTAGCCTTCCTCAATTAATTACATCCTGTTGGAACATGACTAGCAGAAGGATCAAAAGACACATATTCTTGGCTCACAAAATGACCAAAATGTCCTTACCATTGCTTTGGCGACATTAAGGTCATTTTGACCTTAATCTATTTCCACCCAAAGACCATAACCACACTCCAAGTATAATTACTAGCTAAGCAGAAGCTCATCACCTACTCTGGAAATCTTTGTCTTTGACCAACTGAGTAAAATGACCAAAATACCCTTAATGTATACCCATAGTTAAGGTCGATCATTTACCTTTAACATCTCCTCCAAGACTACATCTAAAACATTGTAATTCCGACTCCTATAAAGTGATCATCCACTGGTCATGAATGTTTTGATCTAAGAAGAATTCACAAGTTGAATGATTGAATTATTCCAGAAAGGTAATATCATTAGTTTAGATTTCAGATGAGTCATTTATCTCCATATTGATTAAAAAGCCGTATTTATTATTATCCTGATTGAATGAAGACGATAAGGTTGTATTTTGGGGGGCATAACTTGAGTGCAAGGTGAACCAAGTTCTTTTAGGGAATTCGTTGAGAAAACTATGGGGAGTGAACAACTTTAGGGATATACCTTGCTATTAACCCATAACTTAGGCAAGAAATGGATAAACATTAAGGGTTTTTTTACATAAGTGCCCCTTCCTTGATTGATTCTTTTATTGTGCCTTATCCTTGTTTGTACCTTCATGCTATGTAAAGAAAAAAAGAAAAGAAAAGAAAGAAAAGGGAGAGAAAAAGTGAAAATAGAATATGAAGAAAGAGTACAAAGAAAGTGCTGAAAGACAAAAAAAAAAGACAAAAGAAAGAAAAGAAGTATGTGAATAAGTGTCAAATGATACAATATCAATTTTACACAATTGTTTTCTTTCTCACAATTTTTATGTATTTTTCATTGTATTTGAAGGCAAAAAGCATGTTGAGAGGCCATGAGAGATGATGAGGGCACGAAATATTAACACCACATGGTGCATTTGCTTTGAGCCTAAATGGTGTGGTGGTTTAAGCATGCTTGGTACATTCCCAAAAAGAGTAAGACCCTTTATGCTTGAAAGAAGAATCCGAGGAGGCTTGGGTGGCTTTTACACAATAGGAACAAACCTTTGTACCCATTAAAGTAGAAAGAATATCTAGTCAATGCAACTGACAATGCTTTGGACAATATGATAAACTATTGGTTAGTTTTGCTTGGGTACAAGCAAGGAGAAGGTTTGAAGGTGTTGATGTGTGTTGAATTATGTGTGTTTACACTAGCACTTTTCATACATGTTTAGAGATGATTTGAGCATTATAGAGTGCTTTGGTGTAGCATTTATACAATATTTGTGCATAATTGGCATTAAGTGTCTATAATGAGTTTAGTTAATAAATACTACACAAGTGAATAAATGCTACACTAAGTGCCTTATTTTGTAGCATTGAGATAAGGAACAAGCTTGATCGTGGGTCGATGACGAAGAATGATGACGAACCAGCTGAGAAATGAAGACCAGAAGAGAAAACAATGAAGAAAGGAGCAAAAAGAGACTACTAATTGAGCTTAGTAGAAGAACCGGTTGACCAATTAGGTTGATCGGTAGGTCCAGAAAGCATCAATGAGAATCAATTGAGCAGAAACCCAGTACTAGTCATCGGCTAAGTCGATTGGCAAGTCTAGATAGCCTCAAGGATGCTACCAGTCGAGGCATGAAGAAACTACCTAATCGGAAGCACTTGCTGAGAAACTATAAATAAGCATGTTTACGCTTTTTTGAGGCATCAATACACGTATCTACGCTCTCCACTCAAAACTGTAGCCCACCATCCTTCTCACCCACCTCTCACACACTATTCCACACACTTCTTCACCTAGAATCAAGCAAGCTTGGAGGAATTAACAACTATTTTAGAGGATCTGATCAAGGATTGTGAAGATTTTGCTAACGAAGACTCCTTATCTCCTCTTTGTCCTAGTTTATTCCATGTTTGAGTAGATCTATCTAGGGTAATGAATACTTGTATTATAGGGTAGGAATTCATGCTATTGTTTTGGGATATTTTGATGGTTTAATGTATGTTTGGTTTTTATTGCTTTATGACTTTAATCAAGCATGTCTATGTGTTAGTATCAATGTCTCAATGAAGAATCATGTATTATCTTGTACTTTCATGTTTTGATCTACTATTATGATGTTTGATTGATGGTGCTAAATCTATGATTAGGCTTAGATAAGTAGTCTTTAGCTTTAAACCCAATTAATAGGCTTCCAGCTTAGTTTAATCAATCTTAGGTGGCTGGGTTTGAGCTTTAAATTCAACTAACAATTTAAACCCTAGGATTCGACTCAATCAACATCAACAAAGAAGACCTAATCAACTAGCCCTAAAACCTACTTAAGTAGGACAAAGCTATACTTTAATTAGGTGCCAATTAGGGATATTGTACCATTAATTAGGGATAATAAGGTTGGTTAATTTAGGACTCCTAAAGAGTAGTTAAACCTATCAATTAATCCCAAAACAAGAGTAGGATTCTGATCTATAGTCAAGTAAGTTATCACCCTAGTTCTCCCTCATAGTGTTTGACCCCTCTTGCTTAATTTGACCAATTCCCATTTCCCACAAACTTTAGTTTTAGTAGCTTTTTAGTTTAGTTTTATATTTCGAGCTCCACTCAATCCAAAACCACAAAAAGAATAGTTAGGACCACACGTAGCCTTTTCTAGGACGCACATCCCTCAGAGCCAACTTAGGTAACATCCCTAAAGAAGAAAATCCCTATACTCACGCCTTACATTACAAGGATCTGTGCCCTTACAGTTGTTTGACTTAGAATCACATCACCTAGCGACTATTATGCCACTAAAATATATAACAACACTTGATAACAAACTAGTTTGACTACAAACAGAAGATTCTAAATTTGTTTAACCACAAAACCCAACAAAAAGAAAAGCATTGTTTATCACAAATTTGATTATTCCTTTTCATTTTTCCATACAAGTTTCCACCATTATTTTGATTTCTTTCATGAACTTTATTTTTTTGCACAAATTATCCATGTTTCTTGGTGTTGTTAAAGAATGCAACATAAACTAATTAACTTTTTATGATTTTTGGACAAAACTTTTTATGGTATTAAACGAACCCTTGTCAAAGAGAAAGAGAGGTGCAAAATATAAGCTGGCAAGACAATATTACCAGTTTGGACAAAGTAAAAAGAGAAAATATAGGGTTCAACAACTAGACCAAAGTCAAAAACCTTGTCAACTTTTAAATGCACTCTCATCTCTTTTAGTACCCATTTTGTGTTGGCAATCCTGGTGGTTCCATGGCTGTCCCACGGGGTAGCAACGCCTAGTTGGTGTTGTCTTTCGATTTATTGACATGGAAAATGTAGCAACTCCTCAAGAAGGACTAACGGCTGTGGCAATTGATAGAGACAAGAATAGCCGATTTGCAATTAGATGGGCTATCAGCAATATAAACATTACAAAGAATGGCGTCATTCTTGTCCATGTTAATACCAAACAACACTTCCAACCCCGTAGGTACCTGGTTCTTTTTTATCATGATCATATTTCATTTGATAGTTAACATATGCATACACAATTGCATATGTTTTATAATCATGTCAAACATAAATTTGATCTTTGTGAGAAATTATTCATGCTAAACCTTCTTCATCTAAAAGGGTTTTCCTCTAAAACAAATAAGAAAAAAGGAGATCCTAAAGAGAAATGTATGTTAGGTCAGCCTTCTCTTCTTCTCTCGTTTCCTTTAAGATCATATATCACCTTCACCTAAAGTAAAAGTCTTTTGCACTAATTTGTCATTTTTACCTTATTATACAACTACAAAATAACATATGCATTGTATATGACAAAGCTTTTGCACTAAATTGACTTTCATAAATTTCACGCATAACCTTTTTAGTTCATGGGAGAAGGGAGAGGTTGTCTCAATTACTTGAATCACTCCTTAACCCCTGTAGATTTTTAGTTTATGCATCCATAGATGAAGTAATTAGAAACATGATATGATAATTCAATTATATCGTGCATTTTAGGACCTCGATATATTTTCTTCTTTTCTATAAATGAAAGATTGTACATTCCCTAACTATAATGAGATATAAGATTTGCAAATGAACAAGGTAAATTGGGCCTAGGCTAATGTTAATTGTCAACAATAATTTTCATTACTAATTTGCAAGATGAATATGTCTTTTTTTTATATAAGTATTATTATATCTCTCTCGTTAAGTTTTGTTCGCATTTTGCATTAGATTTTTTTTACGGATTTATGCTCTTGTAGAGGATCTAGTCCCTAAAGAAGGTCGTGCACCAACAAAATTAGAACTGCAACAACTCTTCACTTCCTTTCGTGAATATTGTGCACGTAAAGCGGTAATGTTTGCACCTCACATCCTTTCCATTTCTTTACAATCATTGGGAACATATTCTATCACCACGTGTTATCATTTTCTTAGTAGTGTCATTACTAAAGGAACACTCCAATAGGTAACAAAGTCATTGAAGAGTCAACCTTGAGACTGAGGTTAGCCTAATGATAGAGCACATGAGGTGTTAATGATAAATTTGCTCATATATTGAGGACAAACTAATTTGGAAGTTAATTATCATAAAGGGAGTCCTAATAGGTCTAATATTTAAATTTTAAGTAACCTAATCCATGATTTCTCAATAAGGGATTATGTCTCTTAAAAAATGATACTCTTGGTAGAAGAACCTAGCTTTACAGAGAAGAATTAGAAGTTATTGTAGAGTCTAAATTAGAAAGACATGAAGCCATCATCGTATTATTATGATATTCTTGAGCTTAAAAATAAGATTTTGAAGTACCACCTGAAAAATTGAGCTTATAAATTTTGTCACCTTAAATCTAGAAAACTCCTTCTTTTTTAGTGATAAATGAGTAATTATTTATATATTTATTACATTAGTAGTTCATATGTAGTGAAAGATTCAGAAATTTTTACATTTAGTTAGTTGAATAAACTAGGAGAATACTTGAAAGTATTTGCAAGCTAGCTAAATCAGTTTATAAGTACAAAAATAGATTTGACATGCTTGGTAATTTTGTTTATAAGCAACTACTTACCTAAAAGGAAATAGCAACAATATTCTAGTTACTGTTTTGTAATTACTTATATTGATTATTTAAAAGACTTCCTTATCCTTTAAAAACATAAAAATTACAATAAAACCAACAAAAAAATTGAAATTCAATACAAGAGCCTTTACTCACACACTCACACACAAAACACACATTTTTTCTCTCGCTTTCTTTCTCTTATGCATCAAAAATAAAAGAATTTAATTGTTACTTGTCATGTAATTTTTCTAATTGTTTAATTTAGGTACAAAATTAATCAATTTGATATGTATATAAATTTAAAAGTACTGTGTTTAGGAAATTATTTCAATTGAAAGTTAGATTTCAAATTAGATACTAATAGATTTTATAATATTTATTAAAAAAGTCATTTGTAGTTATTTTAGCTAACACTACTATTTATAAGCACATATTTACTAAACAATTAATGACTTATAAGCACATATCAAAATAATTCTCTGCTTATTTTGTCACTTGTTTATAAGCATCAAAAGTTACTTCTAGGCAAAAATTACCTATAAATACAATAAAAAACAAAGCTAGATGATTTCTATGCCTGATTTATTTGGTGGAAAGATATCAGGTTCTTACAAAGGAGGTGGTTTTAGATGACCTCAACATTGCATATGCACTTGCTAGCTTTATCAGCAATAATTTTATCACTACCATAGTCCTTGGCGCTTCAAACCGAGGTAGCATTGCAAGGTAACTTTTCGATTGTCCTCATAATGGCATTATTTTTAATACATCATGTTGGTGTTAGACATGATAAGAGTCTGGTTTATAAGCTAGCATTGAATTTAAGTATAGATCAAGTTAACTATTTTGGACTTAGTTAATATTTTGTATGGGACGTTTACTTTTAGTTTATTATACTAGTTTCAGAATTTAGAATGTGGAACATTAAATTCTTTTTCAATATCAATTTCTTAGCAAACAATTATACAAAAAAAATATAGGTGGTCATGACTCGTTACCTATTCATTTTGCATATTTTATGATTATGAATTACTAAATTTGCTTTAGTGCATCATTTGGTTTTCTATGAAAGAAGGTTTAGGCATAAAATTCTTCTTCTATGCTTTTTTAAGAAATTCATATTTCTTTGTGTCTGTATAGGACATTTAGAAGTGCAGGAGTTGCAACTACTTTAGCCAAATTAGCACCAGCTTTCTGTGTGGTATACGCAATAGCAAAAGACAAGGTTCAAAATGTCAGGTTAGCTCTTCAACCTTGACCAATATAATTAAAAGTTCCAAGCACCAATCTTCTTTGGAATTCTTGCTACAGAGCCCAAATTCTCGAGAGCCCAAATTCTCCAGATTTTAATAGGTAAAGCAAAAAATTATGACTATAGTTTACTAAAGTAGATTACACCATCCCCTATATATCTTCTCAAAATTCTATTCTAGCATTTTCCACTAGAAAGAAAATGCAAACAAAGAAAAGAACAATGCAATTTTCTTATATGGTGTACTATGAAGTGCATGAAAAGTTGAAAACTAATGTTTTCATATAATAACAAGGTTGTGATGTAAGAAGGTCATCATTTTTTTTTTTTGAAGTTATAAATACTAATATTGTGATACATTAATCTTTTAGCCAAGAAAGTCGAAAGAATGTGAGCTACAAGGAGTCTTCCGTTGATCAAGGCCGCTATAGTATGTCAAGTGAAAGAAGCAGTGATCTTATGCAGATTAGTCCATATAAGAAATCTGGTAGCAAGATTTCTTCACCTCAGCATCTCTCCCATAACGTTAATATTCAGGTTCTGAGTAAAAGCAGTCCATCCCATTCTTCATCTAGCTTGAGGAATCATTCCAGGCCACCAAGTTCCCAACCATCTACAACATCATCCTTCAATAGTTTGGATGGAGCGCAATTATCAAATGCTTTTAAGAGCCCCTTTGTTTGTCAAATTCTGGTAAGTCAAAACAACCTAACTCATAGTGAATGTGGCACATCTAACTAGGACACTTACTGATCAAATTTCCCAATCAGTAATCAATTAACCACATCCATAACTTGATATAGTGTGACATTCTACTATTGTTTGGTATAGCAAATGGCAATAGTTTCTAAAGCTAATATACATAATAAACATAACATATAGGAAGTTTGACCATGAAATTTAATATCAAATATCTTGGTACAACTACAAAAAACAAAGATCTACTCATTTTTGTAAAGGAAAAAGGAAAATTAATCTCTAGTGTTACGTCTAAGTGTAAGTTTTTCTTGATAAAATTCATAATTATTTCCATAGTAACACTTTCCCTTTTACTGTTTGACCACCAAACCCTTTTTTGTTTAGACTATGGCTTGTATGTCTATCGAGCCTAGTGTCCTAAGTTAGCCCAGTTAGTTCTCCCTGTATCTATATATAGTAAATTAATTTTATTAAGCTATATGGAATAGAGAGTCAATAAGCAATAAAAGAGAATAACCCTGAGCTCTAATTGTGTATTTAGTTATCCATATAGTGCAACATTCTCTTCTCTACCCATGAACAATAGACTTAGTTAGAACCACTTAAATTTCGATGTTCATCATTTCACTTTCATGTATGTTCTTCATTCTAACACTCTGGTTTTTTAACAATTGGTATCTAGAGCAAGGTTAAGGGTGAAAATTTTTCATAGATTTGATGGTTGCTTCTGTTGGTAGGCAAAATCATTTGATTATCGCAATTAAAAAAATAGAACTATTGAAAACACAAAGCCAAAAATTTGAACTTAAGTGCATATTGATTCATGAGTTGAATGAACAACCAGGACATACAGTTGGAACCACCGTATAAGACTATTTGTTGGCGTCATGTAACCTATACTTGCTATGTCAACTTAGAAAAGATTAGTGCTATTGCATCGTTGCTTGAACCAATATTCAATTATAACATCCAAATTGATGATTAAGCATGCGGGTGAACTTGTCGAGGTAAAAAATCCAGTGGTGGTTGCCACATTGACAAAGATGGTTAGAATCTCGCTAAAGAAGTGCTTGAAGTTTGCAAGTCAACTTTTTGTGGTTCACCATTATTCCAGTGGCATCAAGGCCGATAAAGGGTATTGATTGACGTAATATGAGACGTCAAGCCTTTCAATGGTTGTGCCTTCATCAACGATAGACAAAGATAGTTGAATTTATTTGAAGAAAGATGCTAATCAATGTGGAAATATGCAATGGTCCGAAGTCAAGATCATTGATCAAAAGATTTGAGGAGATTCATCTATTGGTAGTGAATATGATGGTACACCTTCATCATTAAGCATGTGGTTAAATCCTTAGTCAATATCAATGTTGTGAAAAAATTGAGGGTACACGGACACACATCAATGCACAATAAAAAGACATACAAGAACACGTGATATTTTTAACATGGTTGTGGCCCTTGGCCTACATCCACATTTTCCTTTGGGATAAGATCCATTATTCAATAATAATAAGTGTTATAGTTTTTGCACATACAAAACTTTAATGACAAACCTTTCCACTCACATAGGACTTTATGAATGGGTGAAGTCTAAACCCACCTCATGCAGCTTTCTCGAACAAAAGCATGGAAAACTCTCTCTGGTACTGTTAGGCTGTCTTGTCTACACCCCTATGCGGTGTGGCCCTAAGGCACACCAATATGACCTAGAAGACCTATTTATAGAAAATTAATCCTAATCCTTCTAGGTTTAAAGTCCTGTCTCCATTCTAGTTTAGACTTTTACTTGTTTTTTAATTTATATGGGTTTGGACTTTGAGCCACAATCCATCAAATTCCTCCCTTAATGTAAAGTTTGAAGCTTTTTTGCCATAATTGGAACTGCCTTATAGTCTTCATGCTAGAGCTTTTATTTGATAGCGCTCTTCATGGACATGGCTACCAATATATCCTAGCATGTTCATAAAGTCATGACTAATATCTCTCTCTATGCCATCTAACCTTGACTTCTGATAGTTGTTTATGTCCTTTCTCGATATTAGGTATCTCAGATGTGGCCTTTTCTCCATCAGTCATCTCGCCAAGACTCTGATCGTTTAGTTACGAGAACTTTTCTCGCACAACTCCTCCCTCGAACTGAACTTTCTTCAACTAGTCTACTCACCCAAACTCTTCTCCTCCAAAAGTTTGATCACTAATTAATTGAATATGTTTACACGCTCAATGCTTCAAAATTTTCGCACAATTCAGTCACAACTCTATCGTTTTACCCAAATTCATAGTTCACCCATGATACATTAAGAAGTTGGCAAAACGAATCTAAAAAATGAATTTAGTGTGTTTTCTCGCATCATTGTCGTCATGCCTAATTCACCACTTGGAATCTAATACCGCTTGTTGTGAAAAACTAAGGATACACACACATATACACATCAATATATAGAGAAAAGACGCATAAGAACGCGTGATATTTTTAACGTGGTCCATCCCTATATTTACGTCCACAATCCCCTCTGGGATAAGATCCACTATTCAATAATAACATTACAATTTTTGCCCAGACAAAACTCTAATGGAAAGCCCTCCCACAAACATAAGACTTTATGCACAAACAAAGTCTAAAGCCTCCCCAATACAGCTTTTTCTAACAAAAGCACGTAAAACTCTCACTGGAACTCTTAGGCTATCTTATCCACACCCTATGGCCTCAAGACACACCAATACAAGCTAGAAGACCCTCTATTTATAGGAAACTAATCCTAATCCCTCTAGGTTTGGAAATCTTATCTCCATTATGGTTTGGGCTTCTACTTATTTCCTAATCTGTATGTACTTGGACTTTGTACTACAACCCAACAATAATGTTAGGTTATAAATAATAAAGAGAAAAGAGATGCATGGTGTCTAATCTCAAACTTCATGACTCATAGGTATTTGGTCAAGTCATATATTTATGGTCATTGACCTAATATGGAATTATGATTTAATGAGATTGTAGTTCGGTGTGGTGCCACTCATGATAAGAACCATGTAGTTGTAGCAAGATTTGTCCTGTAGAGGGTTGTGATCTCATCACAATGCGCATAGATGGTTGTGTAAAATCGTATTAAGTAGATGATCTACTTAAGTTGATTATGGTTTGACTAGCCTTTGTAGCATTGTTAGGGCTATTCGTAAGGTTCTTATACTTACTAAATTAGAGTATGTGCTTCGTTTTGTGATATTCTAATATAAGGGGCAGATTTTGGAATTGAGTTAACTTTGATAATTAGGTTTGACTTTGGCCATTCTTGACCAAAGTTGATTAGAGGTGTTATCATTTGATGTATTGACTCGAAATTTGTGATTCATTTGGTTGAATTCTAGCTTGAAGTTTGTGTTTTGGTAAATAAAGATAGTTTTGACATTTGGGGAGTTCGAAGTTAAGAAATCAAAAGATATGTTCTTCAAGAAATGTGATAGTAGATGTTGTAGGTGTATTGGAGAACAATACTATCAACACTATGTGGTTGTGGTGCATGAGGTCGGCTTTGTGTTTGAGAAGGAATTGGACAATGTAAACAAGTAGGTTTTGCTTTGTTAATAAAAGACCAGAAAGCTCAATTTTATGAGCATGTGTCTTCGACCTTTTGTGTCCTGATAAGTTTTCTTTCAAAGGTAAGGATAGGTCTATTGTCACTTACGTTGATGCATACTTTTAAGTGATCTATCTATGCTTTTTGAATATGAAGTTAAGACATTTCTAACAAATTGTCAAGTACGAGACACTTGTTGAGGAACAAACTTGTAGCATCTTAGGACTAACACAAATTGGAAGACTACTATGAAATTGGTAACATCTTAAGATTATCATAGATTGGAAGATTTTCTATAAAGAGTTATATGAATATCACATTGAGAAAGCTACTATGAGACATCATAAGATGCACAAGAAAACTAAGGGGTCATAGTACACATGAATGGGCCTTTTTGGAGAAAGAGTTAGTTGTACATTCTCCGATGTTTACTCAAGTCAAGAGCTTTTGGATTGAAGCTGTTTGATATTATGGTACTTGGTGATATGATCTCTATCAAGCTATTGGAGACTTCTTCTATATATGGTTTGGTTGTCCTACTAATTGGGGTACTACGTATTTTCTCGCACAAAGGATGGCAAGTTAGAGTCAAGAGCAAGATTATGCACATTCCCGTACCAAGCATAGTGTAAAAAAAACTGAGTCTCTACGGTATCAGTAGTGATGTGATGTTTACTTCATTAAACTAGAATAGGAAGAGGGCAATAGCTAGTTTAGATCTTGGTGTCTAAGAACAGGCAAAGCTATATGTTGAAGTTTTATGGGTTCTATATAGCAGTAGTTCAATCAAAGTGATCAAAAGGTTAACCCACATTGTGATTATACATGTGTAGTGCAAAGTAGTAAGCCTTATTGAGAGGTTGCTTAGTAAATGCATGGAGATGACTTCTAGGTTATTATAAGGAATATGTATGTGCCAAATTGGAGATCATTTTAGGATTGTGGTCAGTGTTCTTAAGGGCTTTGGTATCTTAGATTAACTCAACTAGTTCTCCTTGGTTTTGTAATAGTAGCTTAACTAGCACCCATACCTAAACTATCCACGAATAATGTAATTTATTATTTACTACCAATTTCAAAATATTCTTATACTTTGGTCTTAAGTAATATCAGAAAGTTTACATGACAAAATTATTTGATGAATTAACAACTAAGAATCATTAAGAATATTTATAAGTCAAACTTTGTTAATAAACCATTAAAAGAAAAGGAAAAAAAATTGCCTCAAATTTTGAAAACTGCATCTTCAAACCAATGGATTCTCCTTACAGTTCTAACTTGGATCTGATAATATTCTCTATCCACTTCAAGATCTTTTAACATGTAGCTATACTTTTGACATGTCAATAACAACATATGTGTAGTTTTCTGCATCACTGTAATGACAGTAATCATGAACAATATTGTATATGTGATATTTGCGCTTAAATTGAAGTCAATAAATTGTATGTTTATTTGATTTTAATCCATGTCACCAGATGTATTCTGGCCCTCAATTAAAGTGAGTATAATACACGTTGTATCTAACATCAATAGATTCATCATATCACACTAAAAGCATCAATGGTATCTAATAAATTAAAAAATCTCTATGCTGACATGTCAAGCTCTCTTTCTATTTGAGGAAGGTGACATGTCAAGGTATAATGTCATTTCTATAGCTTTACTACACTGAAAGATAGATACAGACATTGTTGAGCTACATGACATAGAGAGACAGTGAGTGAGGAGAGGCATGGGAGGCGAGAGCTCTAGACTTCGAGCTCTTTCCTATGTATTCGGTTATCAATACAATGACATATTCTCCTCACAAACATAGGGTCTAGTCTAAACCATGTGAACTTTTGTATTCATCTTTTTATTTCGTTCATACTTTTCATTCTAACCACCTAATTTCTTAACACGTTTTAATTAGCACCTTAGATTAAACATATCATAGTCTTTTCATGGAACTATAGTCTTGGATATGCTTAGCCAAGAGATGACTCTAGAGAAAAATGTCATTACATGTTTTCTTACAAAATGGTTTCAAAATTCTTGCTTCAGGGACAAGTAGAGGAAGAATTAAGGAGATTAAGGCTTGTACTTAAGCAAACTTTGGAATTGTACAACTCAGCTTGCAAAGAAGCATTGAGGGCTAAAGAAAAGGTAATGCTTTAGCTTACAAATAGATTGCTACTTAGCACCTTGCCATACCTTTAATGAATGACTTTTCTTTTGCTTACCTCTACTCTCAGGTAAGAGAGGTAGATCAATGGAAATTAGAGGAAGCATGGAAGTTAGAAGAAGCCAAGCAAGCCCAAGAGGCTGCATTAGCAATTTTAGAAATAGAAAGGCAGAAGTATAAGGTTGCTGTTGATGCTGCGGAAATGGCAAAACGTCTAGCTGAATTGGAGGCCGAAAGACGAAAAGGTGCAGAAATGAGGTTTCAGCAGGAGCAAGAAGAGAAGAAGAAAGCAATGGAAGTACTGGCACAAAAAGACATTAGTTACAGAAGATACTTCATTCAAGAAATCGAAATGGCAACAAATTACTTCTCCGATTCAGAGAAGATTGGTGAAGGTAGGTACGGACCTGTCTATAAAGGCTACCTTGATTACACAACTGTTGCCATAAAGGTTTTAAGGCCAGACATCTCTCAAGGGCGCAACCAATTTAATCGAGAGGTATACATCAAAAATATTCTGAACTTTAATAATATTCCTAAATCAATTACAAATAATTAGCTTCTCTAGCAGTTATCACCATTAAGTGTCTTATGCAAATCTCAGATTGAAGTCTCAAGCTTAGTTAGACATCCGCACTTGGTACTTCTCTTGGGTGCCTGTCCTGAGCACGAGTGCTTGGTATACGAATACATGGAAAACGGGAGCCTAGAAGATAGACTATTCTGTAGAAACAACTCCCGCCCCATCCCCTGCAGTACTCGTTTAAAAATAGCGACAGAAATCGCTTCTGCTCTCCTCTTCTTTCACGAAAGAAAACCCGAGCCTCTTGTGCATCTTGGCTTAAAACCTGCAAACATCTTCCTGGATCAAAACTACGTGAGCAAGATCGGCAATGTTGGCTTAGTCAGGCTAGCCTCGGATCCTGATGCCGAGTATATTACTCAACATTGCAAAATTGGAGTCACTGAGTCATTTTGTTACATGAATTTAGACTATGAACAAACTGGAATGCTGGGAACAAAATCAAATCTTTATTCTCTGGGCATAACAATGCTGCAAATCATTACAGCAAAGCCTCCCATGGGACTAACACATCATGTTGCTTATGCAATTGAGAATGGAGAATTCACAAATATACTTGATCCAACAGTGAAAGATTGGCCAGTTGAGGAGGCCTTATCCTTTGCCAAATTGGCTTTAGAGTGCTCTGAGCAAAGCGAAAGGGACAGGCCTGATCTTGGGTCAGTTGTGCTGCCTGAACTTGAGCGCCTAAGAGATCTTGCATCAGAAAATGGAGGCATCAGTCAAGCAAGTTCAATTGATCAAAGTTTTCCAGAAAGCTCAGTAATGAGTGAGGTTGGTTCAACACCCTTTTCGCAGTTCTTTCTTTGTTTGAACCCTTTCTTCCTCATCAATTCATTCATTAGATGTAAGTATCTGGAAAAATTGGCAAAACTTATGGTTTTATAACGAAAAAGAATAGCTTGCTTGATGAGGTATAAATGCACCGGTGTCTCATGTGGTTAGCTTAAAATACATCGGGGTCCCTTTGTCTTTTTTTTTTTTTTCTGTTTTTTTTGAAATAACTAAAAACCCTTCGTGTTTTCTATAGTATATCACACATAGTTCAACCATCATTTTCTGTTAACAGGGTTTAATAGGAAATGTTGAACTGGGGGGTTTATAGCTCTCTTTCAAATCATTGGGCACTAGTGCATTTTTCTAATAAAACCAAGGGAAGTGTGGTGCATTTTTGGTTCAAATAATTTACGATAAAAACAAAAATAATAGCACAGAAATCACGTGCCACACAATCGTTGTCACATTTTAATGATTTTCCTATACCAAAGGGCAATATGATATATTACGGAAAAACACAAAGGATTTTAGCTATTTAAAAAAAAAAAAAAACAATTGTTATGAGTGTATTTTAGACAAACCATGTAAGGTACAAGTGCATTTAACTCCGCTAGATGACTTTAGGTTGTTATATTTATAAATAATGAGGAAGTAAACAAGAAGTAGCTTACATATATGTCTTCTCTTTAAGCAATCCATCTATCTGAGCTGCTTTCTGTATAATCATCATGCAGGAAAAAAGACGCGACACTTCTGAAATACTGCCCAAAACTCAGACAAACACATCGGAGAGTGGTACTAACTCATATGCATCAACGTGATATATAGTCATTGAAAGGCAATTACGAGCCAAGGTGCCAATTGGCGAGCCAAATTTTTATATCAAGATGGGCAAAACTATAATAATTATAAAATAATTCATACGTTATAAACTATTGTAGGCAATTGAGTAATGCGTTTAGAATAGGTACTAACAAATATCAACAATATATTTTTCCATTAATAAAAATTAAAAGAAAATTGCATTGCCCTCCATGAGTCTTCGTACTTTAATAACGATGCATGATAACTTCATTGCTGATAGTGCTAAAAATATCTTTCTCAACGATGCATGATTGCTCATAGTTGGTAGTGCTAAAGATATCTGTGTCAGTATATGTTATCAAACAATTAGCAAAAGATATCCTCACAACTGTGAGAATCGCACAAAAAAGATTAGCTAGGACATAATTGTACAAGAGAAATATAATTTTTCATAAAGAGATAAATCAAGGGGACAATCAATTCATAACAAGAGAGACAAATTTAATTTTTTGTTTTCTAAAACTACTATTTAGAAGAAAATCCTTCCCCTAAAAGGTCGCTTCGCCACTTGCCAAGAGGGAATTTTTTGTGGAGTCATCTTTGGTGCTGAAATTCTATACCAAATGCATATATTTTGAATTCCTATGAAGTAAGAAAGGTAATAATGCCTGCTCTGTACTGTTCAACAAGAGTACCTTCAAGTGAGGTTTTAACCAGCAACCCTATTAGGAGTAGGTTTTCTACCCTTGCATCAGCACTGGGACTGGGCTGCCTTGATGTGTGTGTATATATATATATATATATATATATATATATATATATAATCAAAATTCTTTTAGTTTAACGGTTTCAATTTTTTAGGTATTACATAAGAATAAGGAAAGGGATTTTTCTATTAAGTGCAAAGTAAATGTCAGCAAACCTTAACCCCTATCTTCCAATCACTACTATGAAATAATATGGAACAGTATGACACTATATTCTTCTAGATCTCCACTTCTCAAGGCATCCTTTAATGTATACTTTTGTTTACATCCAAAATTTGCATCCCTTGGCCAAGTATAGTGGAAGAATGGACGAAGTTGATAAAGATCTTGGTCAAAAAGATTGTGTGCATGTGGCAAGATCGAAGTTGTTGACAAGATTTGAAATTAAATGACCAATTGAATAAGAAAAGCAAAATGCCTGTTGTGCGGCCAAATCAGAGAAGATCTGTAGATTGGTTGAAGTGCCAAGAATCAAGAAGCGAATTGAGATTCTTCAGGGTGCTTTAAAGTATAAAAGTTGGGCAAAATCACCAAACAAAAGGGTCCTAAATTCACCACAGTTTCAGTCTATTTATCCTATTTTAATTTGGCTAGTTATTATAATTTATCCTAACCTCTTGCCATAACTCTAATTTAGGAGTAGTATAATCCTAGTTGTGATCTCAAAATCTATCAAGACAGGAGAAGACTGTTTTTGTCACTTCGTTGATCAAATCACGGTAAAATCCCAAATCTTCACTCTTGAGCTAGTCCATCGATTTTTCGACGTGCTATGCTAGGCTCGCATGCCGTTGATTGTAAACAAGTCAAGTAATTTGCAAACTGTTAAATGTGGGTGTGATGCCTGACTTCCCCATCATCAATTGATCAAGGAAGACAAATACGAGTTAATTTGCAGTCTAAAAGTGTTTCTTCGTGCACAAGATCATGGAGTTGCAACTGACATATCATGGTAGAAAAGCACAGTCAATTTATTGAGGAGGTAGTAACGTATCATAACAGTATAAGTCCCTTGATCAAAAATCAGAGACCAAAAAAAAAAAAATCTGTCGAAATTGGTTTGTGCAAACATCAATTGGCCGTGAATAGCCTATGGCTTAGTGGCATCATCACCTAAAAAGGTTAATATTTGGTTAAAGCCGGGGCCAAGTGCATTCGGCCTTTCGAAAATTTGTCCATGCAGACAACTCCTTGAAATTTTAATATGAAATATACAGACATTCGCCCTTTTTCCTCCTCATCCACTTATATTGTTCGACTTGAAATTTTATTTATTGTTTTGTTTCATCATCAAGGAAAAGGTGGAAAGTTATCCTATCTAAAACTAGAGCGATTATATCCCGTAATTTGTACCTTTTTTGTTTATTTTTATGTCAAACATCCAATACAATCATAATTTTTTATAATTTTATAAACAAGTCTTATTTTAATTATTAAATAATTGACAATTAGTGGCCAGTTTGTTATTGTTGCTACAATCTGCTATTACAATTTAAGCATTGAACTCAATCTTGCTGTTAAAATTGATCAATTATTTGGAAAAAAAAAATTTGCTATTGCATATAAACAATTTGTAGTATGTTCGATTAAAATTGTTGCTTAAATTTATGTTTATTTGTTTATTTACTTTTTATTTTTTAATTATTAATTTCTAACTTCTGTTTTTAAATATTCTAATTTTTAATTTTTAATTCTTTATCTTCTATAGTTTTAAATTTTTTACTTTTTTATTTGAAATTTTTTAATTTTTAATTTTTATTTTTATTTTTATTTTTTTAAATTTGTTAGTTTTTTAGTTCTTTATTTTAAATTTTTTAATTTTCAATATTTTTATTTTTATTTTTTTAATACTTAAAATATACTATGCAACTATACCAACACTAATGCATTAGAATGACTTAAGATAAAAAAAAAATTAATATATGTGAGGTAAGTACTGATAAGACACATTGGATGGACTATTAAGGAAAAATAATAATAATATGGCACTCTAAAATTGCTTTAAAACAGAAGTCATATGTATATGAGTCATATGTATGTATAAGTATCACTTGTCATAAAGTCATATGCGGTCAATTGGATTGGTTTTGTTAAGAACGCTTTTTCTTATTATTTTTGGAAAATGTATTTTTCTTAAAAGTCAAAATTTAGGGTTTAGAGTTTAAACTTTAGGGTTTAGGGTTTAATTTTGACTTTTAGAAAAAGTGAAATTTGATTTTTTTTTTCGAAATTTCACCTTTTATTTGAAAACTAAGCCAAAAGGGCTTATATCCAGTTTTCTTTTTTTTTTTATCCTTTCTTTTTTTTGTCCTCTTTTTTAACCCATTCAGAAAATAACTTTAGGACCAAAGCAATCGAAAAGGAATTTTAAGATTAAAAATTTTTGCTGAAGACCAGTCAATTTACGTAGGAATCAAAAAACGACAAGAATTTAATATAAAAAGGAATGTGCAGCACTAGAACAATATAACAAAATAAACCCAAAAAAAAATGTGGAGAGGAATTAAGAATCTTCTAGACCTCAACATTAGATCAAGTAGTCAAATAACAATTTATTTATAATTAAAATCCACAAGTTTGGACATATTTATACTTTGCCACCGCAAATATTGGTCACTTTTATTGGTCACTTTTATTTGTTTTGACCGTTGAATTATTTTTGGTTTTAAAATGACTATTAGTAATTCAAAACAGTCTCATTTAATTTATTCTTTTTAAAAACTTGACAAATTGTGGTGAAAATACAAATGCTTAAAAATTAAGTAACTTGAGTATTTTTATTTTTAATTAATTCAATTTTTTTTATTTCTATCTCTTTAGTCTTTTATTTTCTTTTTTCCCTCTAACCTTTCTCTCTCTTTTTTTTTTCTCTTAAATCTTTTTATTTTACTTTGGCTAAAATCAAATAATAATAATAATAATAATAAAACAACCATTACGATCATGAGGGAAACGCTCTCGTCATAAGGGGATCCACATCATATGATTTGGCCTTTTATTTTAAAAGAAAAATAAAAATAATATTTTTTATTGAAAAAATCATGCACCACCTGCACAAATGCGGATCCATTTGCCAGACTACCACTAACTTTGAGGTGTATTTAAGTTTGATTCTCCCATTATCTTATAAAAAATAAATTTTTGATTCAAAATATTTAATGTATTTATTTAATATAAAAAAATCTTTCTATAACAACCAAATCATATGAAGTGCATCTCCTCATAATTAGAGTATTTCCTCTCACGATTGTAATGAGTGTATTGTTATTATAATATTTGGCTTTAGCCAAAGTAAAATAAAAAAATTCAGAAAAAATAATTGTAATTTCTTTTCTTATGAAAACAAAAAAGTAAAACAAGCAAAAGTAGAAAGAGAAAAAAAAAGAGAGAATAAGAAAATAAAATAATAAATAGATAGAAATAAAAAAGATTGAAATTAATTAAAAATTAAAAAAGAAAAAACACTCAAGTCACTTAATTTTTAAGTATTTTTGTTTTCACCATAATTTATTAAGTTTTTTAATAAATTGGTTTAAACAAGCCCATTTCAAAAAACTAATGATTCTTTTGAAACTAAAAATAATTTGATGATTAAAGCAAGACTAGCTAAATAATTTAATAACCTGTACAATAATTTATACTATAAATTTTTCTAAATAATAGAGACAATTTAAATTTTTTAAAATAATAAAGACCAATTTAAAAAAATAAGCAAAGAATAGGGACATATATTGTGAAATTGACCTATACCTTTCCCACAAGTAGACTTTCAACCTCAGAAAACGTCATATAACAGTTGCATACGCGTGATATATATATATATATATATATATATACTTTTTTCGGTCTAGGTTAAGCTAGCCAACCGGTCCATCAATTTTGCCACCGACTCATTCCTGAACCGGCTTCGAATTTTTCAACGCCGCCGTTCAAAACTAAAAACCACTATAAAATTGCGTCGCTTTTTCCGTTTCTTTTCTCTCCTCAGCTCTCCACCAAGCTCTCCGATCGCCAAAAACCCTAACCCTAAAACACCCCCAGAAAACAAAAACGATGTCGTATCAGCCGAGATCACCAAGCGATGACGAAAGATCCACGTCGTCGTCGTCCGAAACGCGGCTCTACAATCCATACCAAGACCTTCAAATCCCGATCCAAACCCTCTACAAGCTCCCCACCTCGCCTGAGTTCCTCTTCCAGGAGGAGTCGCACGCGCAGCGCCGTTCTTGGGGCGAAAATCTCACCTACTACACTGGAATCGGTTACCTCGGCGGCGCCGTTGTCGGCGCGTCCAAGGGGCTCGTCGACGGTGTCAGGGCCTCGGAGCCAGGGGACACCTTGAAGCTCAAAATCAATCGTGTGCTCAACGGCTCCGGTCATACCGGGAGGAAGTTTGGGAACCGAGCTGGAGTTATTGGGCTGCTTTACGCTGGGATGGAGAGTGGTATGGTGGCGATTAGGGATACGGATGATGTGATTAATAGCGTCGTGGCGGGTTTGGGGACCGGTGCGCTTTATAAGGCGGCGTCTGGGCCGAGGTCTGCTGCCATGGCTGGAGCTATTGGTGGCGCCCTCGTTGGGCTGGCGGTTGCTGGAAAACAGGCGTTGAAACGATACGTCCCTATCTGAAAAAAAGTTGAGATTTTTATGCCAATTTTGATGACAATGTGATGAGGAATTTATTTTTTCTAATGTTATTGTTGGGCATGAAAAGCGGAATGCTTTGTTAGGTTTATATAACCTATTTGTCGAATATGCATGTTCTTTTAGCTTGTAGAAAACATGGGTTGGTGAATAAATTTCACGAGGACCTACGGATGGGCATTGTCTTTCTACTGTATTTTATGTTTCTTTATGTTTGTGCAGCTTTTATTGGAGTTCCATCTGAAAAAGTTGAGATTTTTATGCCAATTTTGATGAAAATGTGATGAGGAATTTATTTTTGTAATGTTACTCTTGGGCATGAAACGTGGAATGCGTTGTTACATTTATTTAACCTATTTGTCGAATATGCGTGTTTGTTTAGAACTTTAGATTGTAGAAGAGATGGGTTGGTGAGTAAATTTCACAAAGACCTGCATATAGGCATTGTGTTTCTTTTGTATTTTATGTTTCTTTATGTTTGTGCAGCTTTTATTGGAGTTCCCAAATCATTGTTTGTCTGGTTCAACCATTCTGGGTATGAGGTTTTGCTTGAAGTTGGACGATTTGTTGCTTCTCATATGCGTTTCTGGCAGATGTTGATTTGGTTAATGTGCGTCTCTATAGCTGTTTTGTGTTTAATGAACGTGCTATCTTGATATTAGCAATATCTTCCTTGCATTACGTGTTGTGCATCTGAGGTAGTTTCAGTAGATGATCTTAATTTGCTTTGCAAAGACTAGAGCCTCTCAACTAATTGCTTGTTAATTCCTATGAGCAGTATGACCTTTTGATCACTAATTGATTGTAAATCCATTGTCAAAAAAGGTTGATATGTTGGTTTTCATGGAATTTACAACAGCCACTTAAAATTTATTTTCCTGGATTCTTTCTGCAATTAGGTAGGATGAGAAGAATCGAATTAGACATGCCACTATGCTTGTCTTTTGTGGTGTTATTAATTGCTCACTTCTTACTGTTTGAACATTAGTTAAAAGAGAGGTGCATTTTACAACATTGCACTATGACCTATGTATCTCCACAGACGGGGTTTCATCTTCAAGATAACATCTCATGCTGGTCCCCTTGATGAAGTTCGGTGATTTTTTCAGATGTCAGTGTTCTCTATTATCCTGTGCTGTTTTGTCTTATAGTAATTAAGCCTAAAGTTAATGCGAGCTTAATAGGTCTTGTCTGGTGAAAGTATGATAATTGGGACTTAACCTTCCACAAGTAAGTCGAAGATAAAAGATGTTGCAACTTGAAGCATCTGAGGAAGCTCGAGGTATTTATGGTGAGATGGTAGATACATGAAAATGACTGGATTTTATTGGCAACAACTGGAAAAGGTCGGCAATGAGCATGTTGCTTGGTGTGGTGGTTACCGCAAGATGAGCGTAAAAATGATGTCTATATGTTTCTGAGTATGATTCAATATTGAAAAACCATGGGTCTAATACTGTGCATTTTACATGCTAGCAAAATATTTGGTGTGGGAGGTGCATGCTCTTCTAGGTATATGTTACATATTTATCAAATATAGAACACAGGGCATGGTGATAAGTTTCAGAAAGACCTTTCAAGATGGGCACTCCATCCTTTACTTTTCCCTGTATGTGTTGTGTGGCTTTTTTTCAAGTATCTATATAGTTATTCTGAGTGTTTAATATACTGTTTGAAGTCAACTTATGTGCTTCTTATTGATGTTCAGCTTTTCCTTCAAGTTGGAAGTTCTGCTGTCAGTCTCATTGTTTTATGGCATGATAGTTGACTACCTCCTTTTCTTTCATTTTTCTTAGCGACACTCCTCTTTGATTATCAAGTGCCTGTAGTTTATTCTCGGGTGAAAGAGATATGCAGGTTTTGTTTCGCGAGACAACATGTTTATCTTGCAGTATTTGATCTTATTAAGCTGTATATGTCCACTTGAGCATTGAGATCAATGTTGCCCTTGGGTCGATGGTGATATCCATACAGGTGGTTGAATTAGATTAGAGCCTTTCAAGATGGGTCAAATTAAGAAGCTTTGTATTATTCTTGATTCTCAATAGTATCTAGCATGTTATATGGCTGATTGTATGGTGGATTCCACCATGAATTACCACGCATCTTTAGTTTCCCTTCGCAAGTTCACATATCCATCTACCTATATTTTCATATTACCATTGCGAAGATTACTACTCGATTGATCCCTTTGATGGATAACCAGTGAAGGTAATGATGTTATTGCAAGCCTTTATCAATATGGAGCATACTTGGAGTTCATTGTATTGATTTAAAAATGTATTCCATTATAGTTCGACTTAAAAGTGAAGTGAAAAAAAAGAAAGTAGCCCATTAGAAAGTGAAAAACTGATGTTCTTCACTTTGGACATGACATTGATATTACATACAATGAACTTTAATGGATTTAATCTATCCTTGAACCTTGTACGTGGTAAAAGCTTCATCCATCCAACTGTCCATATTGTCTTGCACCAAGCTGCCACTATATATGTATATCTTAGAAGCAGTAAACTTAGGTACGAAACATTGGTTTCCCTGTTGTGCCCGTTACAATCATCTTATCGTGGTAGGGACTTGTAACAAGATCACATTTTGTGACCTTTCGCACGGAGAGTTCTTTTGAATTGACTTTTTTCAGAAATACTTATTTTTCAGATTTTTCATACTTCTTTGAGAAGCTGAGTTCTGACTTCTGAAATAGAAAAAGGAAGCCGAGGCTGGCCCATAACAAGATCACAATTTGTCACATACATGAACCAAACCCCTTGGAAAACCGAAACAGAATCTCGCTTAGAACAGGATACACAATTTGTTTACGCAGTCCATGCATATGAAAGAATAAAAAGGTGAATGATAACTTCCTAATTTTCTTATTTGACAATTAAATTTTGAGTCATGTTGATTCACTTCATACCATGGCAACCGCAAAGATTTCTCGAGCAATACAGACCAAGATTTGCAAGAGAATTATCGCATACATGAGAAGGGGTCTTTACACTCTACATGAGGAAAACTCTGCTAAGAGGTATTTGCTTCAAACCCCGTTATTCCAACATCATCCATCCCTCGTTAGCGCGTTGAAACAAAAATCAACAAATGTTACATTCGGCATGACCAACAAAAGGAGGCAAAAAAATCGCAGAAGAGGAGAAAAGGAGAAATGTAATAACTTAAAGCAACATTGATTCTGGATTCTCTATGTAGCCTTTAAATGCTTTCAGCCACTCTGCACCAATTGCACCTGAATACCCAACACGTAATTAAAGTAGTTAGTCCTCCTAACTTTTTGACATGTAACTGCAGTTTGACGAACTCAAATTCCCACAAGATGAGGATTAGACAGCATACCATCGACTACCCGATGATCACAGCTCAACGTCACAGACATGAAAGAGGCAAATCTGAACTGGTCTGCGCCCAAACCAGGTACAACCCTCTTCTCAGCTGTTCAACAGCAAAAGTTAAAAGAGTGAGGATGCAGAGGATCATACATTAGAAGCAGAAAATAAAATGAGATCCCATCTTACCAGATCCAACAGCTAGAATGGCTGCCTGAGGAGGGTTGATGATGGCACAAAATTGCTTGACACCAAACGGCCCACCCAAGTTTGTCACCGTAAATGTGCCTCCCTGCAAGATGGATGTTCTAGTGTAAGTTTCATGAAGCTACAAATTATTTGCAGACTATCAAGCATAAAGAATATTGATTCTAACCTCATAATCTTCAGGTTTCAGACTATTTTCTTTCGCTTTCTGGGCTACATGCTTAACTTCTTCAGCAATTTTAGCCAAACCTTTCTTGTCCACATCCTGCAAATTCCAGTAAGATATTTGCATAAATAATTATCCAACATTTCAACAATCAATTTCAGTGGCTTTAAACTGGGGTGGTGACTCACTCTGACGACAGGGACATAAAGTCCATTGTCTGTCTGCACCGCGACGTTGATATTTACATTCTGATATCTGTATGCAATACAGGATAAGGAAAACGTTAGGTACTCAAAACAAATGGCGCACATGTGAGCAGTGGACATAATTTTTTAAACTTACTGGCGAATGTAGTCATTGGTCCATGAGCTGTTAACAGAAGGCACCTTCCGAAGAGCCAAAGCAGCAGCCTGGATAAATGCCATTCTCCGATTATCAGTTTGTGGAAGGGGCTTTTGGATTGTTTTAATTTTTAATGAGGGCCTTATCCAATTTAAGGGAAGTGTTTTACAAGAAGAACCATGCTGGTGGAAATTTCAAGTTCAAATCGTGTGGATTAATCGCTTGTTCCCTTTCTTCCATATGTCTTTTATCTTTTTGGTTCTCCCTTTACAAGTTCCCGTTATGAGTTTCTGATATAGTTGGGAACATATCTAGAAATTGAAAGATGTCTCTTTATTGGCACAGCCAGCTGCAAAGTTGTGCTAATAGTACCTTGATTACAAGATCATTGATAGATATTCTCTTGCCACCTGAAGCTTCTAGCAGAGAATTGAGCTGGCCACGTAGTCTGCAGAAAAATTAGAACTCCAGGTCAGCAAATGAGTTTATCAGGGGCTTAAATTTGCAGATGATTCTACTTGGGACTCACTCCATAAGTTTATCAACACATGTATCCACGGTTAGGTAATAATGGGGGATAGTCTGTTTTGAGAGCAACAACCGTGAAGCCGTCACCTGTCAAAGATTTTATGAGAACTTGGTGATGTAAAAGCAAACATCATAACCCATATAAACTAAGAGATCAAGAATGCTTCACATAGAAGCAAAAGCCTCATACAGTGACGCATATATTAAATCATTAATCTGCCAATTGTTTAAAGTGCTAGACAGATATTCATAATATTGAAGAAGTCAGATAAATTACCTTTCTTATCTGCGTAAGAGGGATGTCAACATAATCTAAACCTGGAACTGTTGTGTCAAGCTTGCGAGCTGCTGCTGGAGCTTCCTTGCCGCGAGAAGCTAAATCAAGATCAAACTAATTAACAATAGAAGATGGTGGATTGTTGAATAATCAACTGAAATAACTGAACAGACATAGGATGGACAGCATGCCAGAACAAGCCAAATACAGATCCCAAGCATAATGCAGCAGCAGGAAACCATGAAACCCAAATAGAATCAGGAGATACAAAAGAAGTTTTCTTCTCTTTATCCTTTTTCACTTCTCCCGGTCTCCAGGGAAGGGAGGGAGGGGGGAAGAAGGAGGGGTTGTTTGTTCCACGAAGACGCTTTTGCAGGGAGTAAAGAAACAATACCAATGTACTCTTCAATGTCGGCCTTCACAATGCGACCATCAGGCCCAGTTCCCTTGATGCTTGAAAGAGACACCTAAACCCATGATAATATGGTGAATCAGCACAGCAGTCAAAAAACAAAATCTAAAATGGAAAAGAAATCCTATTAACAGACCCAAGTATTGAATGACTTAGCCTCCAGAACTACATACGTTGCGATCTTCTGCTAGTTTCCTAGCTAAAGGACTAGCAAAAATTCGACTTTCGCTTGAAGGAGTTGCACTTGGCTTAGAGATCTTTGGTTCTGGTGAACTGACAGGTTCTTGTGCAGCCTCTTTGGGTGGTGGACTGGGAGAAGAGGGTTCCTTAGGTGCAGATGCTGGTGCAGCATCAGATGTTGAGGGTGTGTAATCTTTAAATTTTGCAATATCATCCTCCTCTTCAACGGTTATGGAAATCACCTACACATTTACAAATTCTTAGCTTCAAATATGGATACACCATTTGGTATGTCAACAGAAAAAAGTCCCCAAGCATTACAGAGGACTACTAAGCAACAGATGAATTGAGTGCAACTACCAGACACAATAACATCATATAATAGCTACAGAAGAAGAAACACAAATAACATTTAACTAATATTTAATACAAAAGAACAGAATGAACTGAAAGCCAAGCTATCACCATGAACTAAAATTGGTAGCTTCAATGCAACCATACAATTTGACATTCTCCTTGGAAAAACATAATATCAGTTATATGCAAATTCCAGAGAAATGAACAAGCAGCAAAAAGACGAATTTACGTTAAAGAGCTAAAAGGGAATGCCAAAATATGTTGGATGCATTTCATTCTTTAACTCCTGTTCAAAGATGGAGAATGTGAACTCTATAGGCCCCCAACACACAAATACAAACATATATTGTATGTGAAAAACTGATAAGGGAAAAAGGGTCTCTGCACTGTAAATGACCAGTACCTCACCAACTTTAATTCCACTTGACCCATCTCCGCGCAAGATCTTAGCTAAATAGCCTTCCTCCATGCATTCCATTTCTACTGTTGCCTTATCCTACAAACATTATGTAGATGTGATAACAGATTATTAGACTACCAGATAAACACAAAAAGGAAGATAAAAAGACTCAGGATGAACATCAAAAGCAGATTCCCAATTCTTGACACGACAATGGCATATGAAACAAGAAACCTACTGTTTCAACTTCACAGAGTACTTCACCAGGAGAAATTTTATCACCCTCTTTCTTCAACCACCTTGCAATGTTTCCCTGCATTCAAAACTACATAATTAGCTATTCCAAACATACAAAGAAGAGAGAAGTACAAGCATTACAGGCTGCAAACTTACCTCTGTCATTGTTGGTGAAAGAGAAGGCATCCCAATTTCCTGGTGCGGAGGAAGGTCTAAATAACAAACAACAGGAGGTTGATAGATACTATGAGTTTCAAGGAAATATGGACATTGGAGAAGTCGAGAAAAGGTCACTCTGTAATCATTATCTAATCCATGATGAAGAATAACAGAAGATTAAATTGAGTAAGCTTAGAATGGGTTGAGCCTTTTAGCATATGATTTTGCGCTATTTACATACTAAAGTACGCTGTGTGTGCCTGGGAGTAACATGCTTTCCAGCATTTTTCTTGAGTATGCAAACACCCTAACTCAACCTAAAGGTTTAAAGCGATTATCATGAGGTGTAAGAAGTATAAAACTCTATACCCGAAAGACTTAAAATGTAGAATATGGAAACATGGATCCTAACCTTCATTGGTAGAGAAACTTCTGCTCGACTGCACATGTGAACTGACAGAAAAGAAACTAAAAATTAGGAGATTCCTATATAAGATTTTTCATATAATTTTCTACTTGTTTAAGAACAAACCATGAGAGCAATCTATTGAACACCGGCCCAGCTGATACAGTATCCAGATTCTTGTATGTTCCCAAGGTTGACACCTACAGAAGATAAATCAGATTTGGTTGAACACTTGTTTCGTATTTGTATAAAATCCAAACGCCTCAACTTTACATGACCTCAGAAAGAGGGAACGGGGTCTACCACAAAATTTTATCTTATTTATCTTTTTCTTTTTGGGTGTTGGGAGGGTGGTTGTAGGTTGGGGAGTGAAGGAATTTAGTCACTCATTACCCAGGTGGATTTTGCCGCTTTGTAACTGTTATTCAAGCTTGATGAGCTTGTAAAGCATCTGATTGAACCTTTTGAAAAGCCATGTCGGTCTCCAGCAGCTGAACCAAGTTGTTGCAATTTTAGAAAACCTGCAAAACAAGGGAAATTGCTTGCAGCAATTATGAAATCTACCATAAAAAAAGGGGCAAATTTTGGAGGGAGGGTAGAAATTGTATATTATAGAAACTTACGATCTTCATTATCGACAGAGGGCCCTGTATTGTTGGCAAAACAGCGAACCACAGCCACATGATCACACCGTACTAAGTTTGAAGTGCTCCTAAGCTGTACACAAGAATAAAGCTGAAAAGATCAATATCTAGGGGTCTCAAATCTGCATCGAGACTTCCATTCTTAGTGATAATTACAACAACAACAGTTCCACTTCTAGGTTCATTTTCACATTGAACCCAGAGATGTCTGTATTTTAGAGTTATATCATGATTATAAGAGCTTTCTATTATAATTAAATCACTACCCTTCGTGCGGATTCATATAATGGAAATCCTGCTTTCACTACTATTTCGACTTTCACCCCAAATGGACCTAGAAATGTAACTGTTAATATAATTATCACTATCACCTAGAATGAAAGTCTCAATGCAAACTGTCAATAATAAAAATAAAAAGATCAATATCTAGGGGAAAATTAAGTCTAAAACTACAAGGGGTAGAGAAACTTGATGCTTTCAAAATTTAAGCACATCTACACACACATATAGTTGATTTCAAAGAGAACAAGGGTATGAGAGTAGCTAATCAAATTACGAGTAAATGTTACCCAACTAAACTACAATCCTAGACCCAGATCATATGAGATGTCCCACATTGGTAGAAAACATGACACGAGCATCGTTTACAAGTTCATATTGCAGAGTTCAAGTAATAACCAGTGTTAAACATTTATGGCCCAATTAACTTAATATCCGGCTCAAGAAAATGGTTCTCAAGCCTACATGTTTCGCTCGCAACCCCAGGTTCCAAGCCTGGAGCATGACAAGAGAACTCAAAAAGCAAACCACCAGGAATCTAGTATACAACTAAATAAAACTTTCTCACATACACATAGATCAACTACGCCATTTTTCCTCATTCTCACCTCGAAAAAAGATATGCATAAATACATACGAATACCGAATTCCAATAACAATATGCAAAATCAATTAAAAACATTTCCTCTACATAATCGACGATACCCGAACTAAAATTTCTGATCATTTTCCACATTTCATGCAAAATAAATGCCGAAATACATAGCCTCTGCTCTTGAGATCACATCTAGAAATTGAAAAATTAGGATTCAAATAATTCGCAACTAAAATGAAAATTCTAGCAGGAAATATACAGCCATACATACATATATATGAACCCAAAAATTTAACGAAAAAAAAAAAAAGTTGTATAAATCTCAAAGATTTTAACCTTTTTGGAGTGGCGAAAGATGTGAGAAGCGTAGGTCATGATGACGATCTCGCAGCGTCTCCCTTTTTGTTGGTTTCTCTCTGAATAGCAGAAGAGTGAAAAGGTCTGATTCGATAAAAGAGTTAAGAAGATGGTTTGGTGGAGATTTGAAGGTGTGGGAGGGGCAAAATGGTAAAATAATTTGAGCTTAGGCCTTTTTATGGTGGCGGTGGGCTGGGCTAAAATCAAAAAGTCAGAGACGAACATCTATAGACTTGTCTTTGCGCCCACCTTATTTAGTGGGTGTTTGGCTTTGCTTTTTTTTTTTTTTTGAGCGTGTCCGTTATTTTTAAGAGCTTATAAATAATTGGTGCTTATAAGTAAAAATATGTTTAAAATATATATATTTATAAGTTGTTGACATATTTAGTAAGTATTTATAAGTAATAATGATAGTTAAAATAATTAAAAAAGACATATTATTAATTAATGTGATAAAAATTATTTCTCTTTTTTAAGAATAATATTGTCTTTTTATTAGTTTGACTAAAATACTTATAGGCTGCCTAAAAATAAACTGGTCCAATAGAGCTTTTTTTTTCCTAGTTTATAAGTTATCAAAAAGTGTTTATATGTCAGTTATTCAAACAAGTCAATTCGCCTTTTTGGCTTATAAGCTAGTTTGACTAACTAGCTCATGAGGTTAGCCAAGCACCCTATTAGTTGCTCGTTGCTTGATACTTATAAGCAAATAATAAATAAGTAAAAAATATTTAAATAAAATGTACTTATAAGCTGTTGACAATTTTAGTGAACATATAAGCAGTGATTTGTTAAAATAATTAGAAAGGACTTTTCATTAATTGAAGGGTAGTTATTTCTATATTCTCAAGAGATATAATTATAATTTTATTTGCTCAACTCTTATTGCTTATAAGCTGTCAAGAACAGTTGGGGTGATGCTTCTTTTGGTGGCTTATAAACCAACTTTATTTGCTAATAAGGAGAATTCACAAAATGCACGCACTTTATTTTTCTGTTTATAAGCAAGTTTGACCAGTATATAAGCACTCCCAAACACTTTCTTAGAAAATTTATTTTTTCTTTTTTTAATTGAATTCTACTTATGAAATTATTTTATTTCAAATATTTTCTCTTTATTTCCTTAATACTTTTTATGTTTATCTCTTTTTCACAAATATAAATTTAAAATAACATAAAAAATAGTTTTGAATTCTATCCCGAATTGATACATTGCCAAAATTTACTTAAGAAGTTATAAATTTTTTAGTCCAATCATTAATTTGCACAAAACAAAAATTCAAATCTACTAACAGAGCTATTTTTATAGTTTCCATGAATACAGTTTCTCAACAAATTGATTTTATGGTGTGTTAGTAATAAATAATTATTATCTTAAACATATATAATTATAAATATGTAGTCTTATTTCAATTATGTTAATAATATCGATCAACTAGCTACAAATCGACTGTTAAATATAGCAACTATTAACCACTAATACATCTATTGGTTTCTCAAAAACTTGTTGAACTACCATAAACTCACTATTGTCACTATTACGATGTTTCTTTGGTAACATTATAGATTTGTGAATGATTCATGTTTGTTGTGACACTTGGTATTCCAATTTCATCATTTTTTTCACCATATTATTAAGAAAGGTTTGTGGTAATTATAGATTGTCTCTTGTACAATTAACAAATATTTTTAATAGATTAGAGTATAAGCTGCATATTGTATAGGAGTATTGAGTAATTTTAATACTTATATTATTGTTGAATGGTCAATTATATTTTTACAAGCTATGCTCGGATAAAAATATAAATATATTTTGTAAATTTTAATTCTTGGTAAGCTTTTAATACTGAACATTTTTTATGGGATATATACACTAATTGAATAAGATATCTAAATTAAAATTTAAATAAAAATAATTTGGTTTAAGGAAAAAAGAAAGGAAAGTAATAGTTTATTAATAATATATTGGGTAAATAGCACTGTACTTTTTTGTGGTTTGTCATAAATATACAATTTGTCCCTGTGGTTAAAAAATAGGCACGAAACCCCTTGTGATCATAAAAAATAAAGCACAATACCTCCTCTGTTAGAAAATCCGTTACTTTTAATTGTGAGTGTGCTATACTTACCTAAATTGCAACTAAACTTCTTTTTTTGGTTACAAATTTATTTCAAACAAAAATACCCTTCTTTTACCATAAGCTACAACACACAAGATCAAATCCTTCACTTGATCAAATTCTCCACAGGTCAATGCATAGGATCGCTCAAGCTCACCGTAATCTTGCACCGCGTCACACATGAGCTTTCCCCTCAAAGGAGTCTTCTTCTTCACTCGTTTCACATACCCATCAACCCAAAGAGGACCACAACCCGACTTGGACCAAACTCTTGACCCAAACCGCCAAAATTTGCGCTGCTGCACCAAACAAGTCCTCATTGATCGTGTGACCACTTCTATACCATCAAAGCTTTGAACAAATTAAGAAGTGAAGATGGTTTGGATAAAGTAAGAGGTAGCAAATGTCACTGGCAAGGGCAATCTTTGTTGGGTTCTTATTATGGATTCAAGAACGTTGGGTATCAAAGTCTTAAAACTCTATTCTTATATAATAGAGGTGGCAAATCAGGTTAAGACCTGCTGGTCAACTCACTTAACCTACTAAAAAAGAGGGTTAGGGTTGAGGACTTAATGACCTGCTAGACAAACGAGATCAACCCGACCCAACTCGCCAAAGAGGTGAGTCGGGTTGGGCCCCGCAAATTCGTCAAAATGGCCCTTCTAACGTGCCAACCTACCAAAACAACTCCGGATCCGCCTAACCAACCAAAATGACCTGCAAATCCACCCAACTCATAAATCTGCCAAATCGACCTGTTTAACACGCTAAAATAACCCGCTAACTCACCAATCCATTAGGGTCGATTTAATTTTAACAGCGGAGTAAGCTGACGCTGCTCCTCGTCAAGATTTCACGTTTGGCATTTTCGGTCAAAAATCAGATTAAAAATGGAGTTTAACGTGACCAACTCCGAAGGGGTGGACCAGTGAGGTTAATGGAGACAAGCTTGAGGTAAACCAGATTATCCAATAGCCCAATCTCAGGTGGAATCGTGTTGAACAACAGAATATTAGAGATGAAAAACGGAACCACACACACATTTTTGTCGCATGTGACGCCGAAAACCAGCAGTGATAGGAGAGGGAAGGCGGCTGTGATGGGGAGAAGGTGACAGGCCAGTCACGAAGGTCGGAGCTTTTTGGGGTGACCATTGAGGATTTGAGTTTGAGAGGGGTTTAGAGATCAAAGTGTGCAAAGCCAAGTTCACATGCTAAAAGAATAACCAAAATCCTTGAATAACATTGAGAAAAAGATTTAATAAAATATGGTGGATGTAGTTGTTGGCCATCGATTAGCTTTGTTTAATTGTAAATGTAATTGTAGGCTGCAGCAGTGGGGGATACACTGAGAAGAGGATGAATAAAAATGATGTTAAAAAAAAAAAACCACACCAGATGGCTTACTCAGCAAATGTTCGAAGGGCATATAAGTCTTTTTGCATATTCCGTTAGCCAAATTAAATGAAGTTAACAAATGGGGCGTGTGTGCTTTACTTTTAATAACGATGGGGGGTTCAATGCATATTTTTTTATCACAGGGATTAATTGTATATTTATGATAAACCACATAGGTTTCGCTGCTATTTACCCTATTAATATTTATTGGAATTTAACTCATTTTTTAAAGAAAAATTGATAGTATTAAGACTTGTGGTATTAAAAGATAAATAGATATAGGTAAATATAAATTTTTACTATCTGTATAAATATATTTTCCAAAATTTGATTTAATGAAGTTTTTAATATCAATCATATCTGAGAAATTTGTGGAATGTAGTTTTTTTAGGGAAAAACATTTCACAAAAAAAAAGGCATTTATTAAAGAAAAAAATTAACTCTTATATATATATATATATAGAAAATATAGATATTTTAAATATGCTACATGCTACTAGTGATCTAGCAAAAGTTCGGAATGCTCAAGCAGCGACTATTAATAAGAACAATAATGATACATCTATTATTTTGGTTATTCCAACTACTTTAATTACAAACTTCGTCTACCAAGAATATGCATATCCAAATAAAAGAATTAAGTTTTATTTTTAAGGTCAACACCATCAAAGTCTTAATATTACCAAGTAGTACTTGTTTAAAATTCATAGCAAATGAGGAAAATAAAAGAGTATGTATATTGTGCACAAACATTACTATGTACCAGTCAGCAAAAAATATTCTTGTGTACTAGTCAAACATCATACAATCACCTGCCCATACATCTTACGAGCCCAACAAGACAAAATGAAGAAGAGAAACTCACTCACTGTCACTGTTAACATCACCTGAACAATTTCAGCCGCATAACACAGAACATCACCATCATCAACCTTCAGCTAACAAAGAAAAGAAAAGAGAAGAAAACAAGAAAAGTAAGACGAAAGGAAGAAAAGTTTAAGTATATATTTTTTAGTTTAATTCGAAAAAGAATTATTCATAAATTTTGATTATTTGTTATGTATATGTACATGTAATGTATTTATGAGGCAAAATAGATTGCAAATCATGAAACGTCATCTTCCAGTGATCTTCCACTAACACCACCATATTTGTTGCAAGAGAAAAAGAGAGCAATTAGGTCTTCTTTTCTTAAAAATAAAAAGGGTAAATAGCAATGTACCCTTGTGGTTGACCATGAATGTGTACAAAACCCCTCCATTAATTTTTGCGTTTAAATGGACAGTGAATGTTGTACAATTGCTCCAACTGCGGCTGTGTAACAAAAAGCAACATATTGTCATCAATTTTTAACATGTTCCTGACAAAACGTCTCTTCAGCACTCATAAAATTTGGAGAATTGTTCAAATATTTCCCTTCTTTTTGTTTCCATCTCTATTTCTCTAGAACTTTTACGTTTCTTTCTGTCTGACTTCTTTTTTCTTCTCCCTTTCTTTTCCCGTAAATTTTTTCTTCATTTTTCATGTTACTTCATTCATATATTGTGTGTTATTAAAGGCCATAAATTCTATGGCAATGTTGGTTCAACCTTTTCTTTTTTTCCCATCCACTTGGTCATTTCGCGAAAAATATTTTCCTGAAAAATATTTTTCGTATTTTTCAATGTTTGGTTGTAAAAAATGAAATAGTCAACTAAAAACATTTTCTTGGTCAATAGAAAATAAGGTGATTTTCTTGAAAAATGTTTTCCTTTTCTAAAAATAGGAAAGATTTTCCCACAATTATCAAACCTCCCCACCCAGCCACCAACCCCCCGCCCTAGCAGCCAACCCCACCCCCACACCCGCCCCTAGCCTCTCGCCCCCTCAAGCTGACACCTTGATCCCGGCCCCCAAAACCCGGGACCGGGAACCACTCGAGTCCAAGCACCCGACCCTGGCACCTGGGACCCCTGACTCGGCCCCCCGACCCCATTTGTTTTGCGAAAAATAATTTGTCTTGAAAAATATTTTCTATAGAAAAGTTTTTCCTATAAAATATTTTTTTTTGGAAATTTTTTTCCCTCAAAAATGTTGTTACAGTAAAAGTTATTTGGAAAATATTTTTAAAGATACAAAAACATATACATGTGCGCCGATGGGGGACAGCCCCACGGCTCCCTGTTAGCCTGGGCGCGAGAGGCTGAGACGGCTCCCTGCTAACTTGGGGGCGAGAGGTTGAGACGGGTATGAGGGTAGAGGTGGGGTTGGGTGCAGGCGCAGGGGTGGGGAGGTTTGATAGTTGTGTCAAAAATGTTTTCTTATTTTTAGAAAAGAAAAATATTTTGTAGGAAAATCACCATAGTTTTAAAATATTCACTATTAAAAAATGAACAAAATATAAAAATTTGAAAAAGCAACCACGAGATAAATAAAATATTAAAAATTAAAGAAATAACCACTGCGTGTCATGAGTTCTCCCGTCTAAGTATTAAATAAAAAACAAAAATTTACCTATTGAAACAAGCAAAAGGTAATGGCATATAAGTCTTTTAGTAAAATTATAATAGTAAAGGGTGCCGTTAACCAGTTTAATGGATACGAAAAATAAAGAGCAATATTAAAAACAAAAAAAAATAAAAAAGAGTAGCATAATAATTTTCAAAAACAATTATAATTGGTAAGTGTATCTCAATCAATTTAGCGTTTGGTTGGTCCGTTAACTAGTCTAGAAAGGAATTACTATTCTAATTTCTAATTCCTTTCTTTATTTGGTAGGACTAGTTGCAGTTAGAAAGCTTATTTTCAAGTACTTTATAGTAAAAGTTAAAAAAACTCATTTTTATTTCAATTCAAAGAATGACTATTCTAACTTAAGTATGAATCATACAAAATAAAGTGAAAAATTCACTTACACAAAGCAATATAATAAGAACATCTTCTCTCTTCTCTAAAAAAATTAAAAAAAAAAATTCACTTATCCCAGTCTATCCTATCACAAATTCTCAATAGTTAATAAAAAATTAAAAATTAAAAAATTAAAAAAGTTTAATAATTAAATAATTTTTAACTTTAAAAATAGATGTGTCCGTTTTTTTATTTTGGCTCCTTTTTAGTGTATTCTTATTGAATCATTAATTTTTCTCTCTCAATTATATTAAAAAATTAAATAAATTAAAATATGTTGTTAAAATAAGAAATTATAGAATAAGTAATGTTATATTTTATTCTTAATCAAGGGACTAGCAAGAGTATTTTATTTTATATTAAAGTTATATAAAATTGATCGTCATCATAAATTTATATCTATGTCAAGTCAAAGAATAATGGTACTTCGCTTAACTAAATTGATTTTCATTTTGTTATAACCTGTTAAAATAATTTTCTCAAACATATAAAATGATATAGTAATTTTATTCTAGCTTCTTTTTTATAATTTTAACCAAAAACACACAAAAATAATAATAATACTATTACATAAGTATTCTGCCTTAAATTTCATTTTGTCTTTATTTTATTTTTCTCGAACTATTCAATCATACCAAACATACCATTAATTTAAAGATCTTCTTTGACCTTGAGCCATTATCTAATAAAGACATGTCCAAATTCAATTATAAACAAAATTAAATTATTATAATTGTTGATACAGTAATAATAATAATGATAATATGAACATTTAATATGGTTATGTTTCGCTTGAAACATTCGTCTAATCAAAATTTAAAAATTTCCAATTTTTAGCATCTTCCAAAAAATAATAGCTATATATACACTCACTAGTATATAACACCATGGTTGGTCTTAGAGGCAATGAGGCCAACTTCTGAAATCAGACCCTCTATTTTATGATTTTATTTTCTCAATTCAAATGTTTTATTAAATTATTGTAGATTTTTGATGAGAAACTTAATTAATGTTAAAAACTTGTAAAAAAATTATATTTTACAAAATAGATCTATACTTTATCCTTACATGGATTGTAAAAACTAGTTATGAATAATAAGTAAAAATATTAAAAATGCTCATTTCTTCTAGTGCAATGCACAAATTATACACTTGTTATAATGAATAACACATTCCTTGTTTGTTTGACCTATTCGACTTTTCTCTCATGATGTTTCTTGGACAAGGGAATAATACGTTGATAAGAAAATTTTGAGTAATAAGACATTTTACAAATGCCAGATTTAGATCTTAAAACTCATCTATAGACAAAGGCTAGAAAATAAGAGAGATTACCTTTTGGGGTTGGGTAACAACGAAACGCAAGATAATTGACTGGGCTAGTTGAACCAAGTCGAGTTGGACCAAGGATGGCTCAGTTGAGCTCTAAAATATATAGGGGAATGCAAATTCTAGGTGTACCAAGTAACCGAGATTGCACCTAAGTGAATCAAAAAAGTATATTTCATTAGTACTGTTATAAAATTAAAGAGAAAGGAGAATAAGAGAAGAGACAAGAATAATACAAGAGAGATTTTGTTAATATTAATGTGTATAGAATTACAACGTATGAAGTGCTACTCATAGGAATATAATGTCTTGTCCTCTAAAAAAGTTTCCTTTTCAACCTCATAGGCTTTTGTCTTCTCGGACTTGGACTTGGGTCATCAACTAATAGACCATGAATATTTACATGATCCATAACACTCCCCCTTGGATATTTATCAAGAATATGCCTCGTTAAACCTTTATTAAAAAAAAAAATCCAATGGGACAAAAATCCTAGTAAAGGAAAAGGAGTTATTCTTATTATATACTTCATGTTGCTTTATTAAAAACCTTGTCAGGAAAATCCAATGGGACAAAGCCTAGGCTAAGGGAAAAAGAGTACAACGCGTATTTGTCTCCCCCTCATATTAGCTTATTATAGATGCTAAAATCTACAATCAAGAATTTTGGACACCAGCAACTTGCGACACAGAAGGCAAAAAGAACGGTGTGAGTCCTTGATACCGGTGTGATATCGGCCAAAGACCCTCCGATACTCAAGTCAGTGTTTATGTGGTTTGTATAAACAAAGAAAATTAAAGTTTCGGTTATAGGGCAAACCATATGGTATATGGTAGGCTTGGAATGGGGGTTGAGTATGCAGGCTGAGTACGTACGCTGAGTAAGTAGGTGGAGCAAGTAGGTTCAGTACGATGGCTGAGTACCTTTGATCCCCCCTCCCCCTTCTTCTATTGTTCATTGCACCTTTATAGCCTTAGGTTTGAGGAGTCCTAACGTGTTAAAGAACTTGCATTTGGGTTGAACTCCAACTGGAGTGAATATCCTTGTGCTAAACGCTAAGCTTTACTGTTTCCAAACTTATCGTTCCTTAAGCACATATGAACTTATCCCCTTCTACGTATATACATGTGGGTGACCAAGTTGACCTCTAGCTGAAATTATGTTAAGAGATAGATAGGCATGGAATTATTCAAACAAGAGTTGTTCTCGTCACGAGCGTTAGCCTTGATTTTGGGCGTTCAAGTGAGCAACCCTCTATGAACCCAATAGCAAAGTGGGCCTTCAGGTCCAAGCGAATTTTTGCCACAACACGTATAAAGAAATGTCTTATGCACATCTTGTAGTTTCTCAAATATTATTGTCAATAATATCAATTCAAATGAACTTATGAAGCTCTTATTTGATAAACTTGATGAGCCTTTGTTTCATATTTTTCGAGGAGTTCATGCACACATTTCAGCATATTATGTTAAACTCAATTACATTCTCTTTTTACTAAAACAATTCATACAGTATCATTCACTTGTTGAGTAATATATTATCATCGTTTGAGGAGATAACAATAATATTGAGCCTTGACAAATGTCAATATATAATGATTTTTAGTATTTATGAGAAACATATTGCTGGGTGCAAATATCTTAAGGGGGGTGAATTAAGATATTTATACTAATTTTTGTATTTAAAAATTCACAAAAGTTAACAATTTTCTTTCAAGCAAAATATCAAACACAAGATAATCAATATAAATAGATGAAATAAATAAAAAGTAGAGAGTAGGAAGACAAACGATTTTAGGTGGTTCGGCTAAGCCTACGTCCACTGTCCAAGGATGCTCCTTTTAGGACTTCAACAATCTTCACTAAAAATTGCTTCTTCAGATCTTGGTGAAGCAAGAACCAAGTTCTACAACTCTTTTAAGCCAAACTTCAAAGAATCCAAGAATCCTATTCTTTAGGATTTTCCCACACTTGTACAAGCTTTTATGAATGTCTCTCTTGGAATTTTTTAGCTCACAAAGTGTGTTTATAATCAGGAAGAGTAAAAACTTGTAAAGAATATGTATCTTCTTCCCACAAGATGATAAAACAAGAGAAAGCTCTTGAAAGCTCAAAAATATTGCAAGAATAGCTCAAGAACTTCAGCAAAATGAAAGATGATATTGATTTTGCAAGCCTTGATTGATTGTTTAATTGAGTTTTGAAGATTTATTTAAAGAGATTTTAATGCTAGGGTTTGATAGGTGGAAGAAAAGAAAGAAGAAATGGCTAGAATGGTAATAAACGGTTAGTGCATTTATTACAGTATTTCGCTCAGCCGGTTGACCGGCTGGGTCGTCCGGCTTCTCCTTGGCCTTTTCTGATTAGGTCGGATGCCTTACCCGGTCAATCGGCTAAGGGGTCCGGCTTTTCTTCCTCTTTCTCTGTTTTGGCTGGGCGACTTCTTTGGCCAATCGATCGACCAACTGAGGGGTCCGGCCACTACAGAGACAAGAAGCAAAGCCAAACTCGCCTGAAAGCTTTTAAACTCAATTTTGTCAACTTTTCATGACTCCAAATTAACTCAAGGCATTTTGCAAACACTTTTTAAGATTAAAAACATTTCAAAAAATATGCATACACTAAGTATGCATCCAAAATCATTTTGCTTTCACGAAAGATAATATTCACGAGATTTAATTTGTTTAAGTCATGAGAAATACAAGTTTAAGCTAATACTTGCAATACTAAGGCATTTCACAAGAAGAGCAAAATATCTGGTACCCTTTATGATACCTCTTTTCCTGCTTATGCCTTATCATCATCTTCTTCTTCAATCTTCAAATAATGTTCATTTCTCATCTTCTTCTATCATCCCAGCATCTATCTATTCAACTCAACATTTGATACTTACAAGATGCTTTTTAGTAAGGGAACAATATATTTCAATAATGCATATCAATTTTTCATCATCAAAATCAATAGCTAGTATTTAGCCAACAATATTGCTCATTGTCAATGAAACAAATACTTAACAATTTTCATTGTCAAACAACTTTCATCGTAATTGTCTAAATATAGAGATCTTATGTCACTTATCTATAATAATAATAAAATATAATTTCATCTTGTAACCCTAATATTTGTATGCAATGATCCCTATTGTCCCTCACATTTAATTTTAACCACTTATTACCCCTATCTCCTTCTACAGTTAAAAAATTAACATAATTGTAGATTATTAATATTTGTTGACCAAATTGTCCTTGTCATGGAACCTACCCACCCCAGGTAATCATTACATCTACACTCACTTTTATGCCCTACAAAATTCACACACACTACATGTATATGTACATATTAATATATAAAAATCCATCCAATCATAATATATAAATATATAACACACATATAAATGTTGATATACCCAAACACAATATATTTGTGCATGAATGTATATATCCTTGTATGCATTTGTTGTAGGTGGGGATGGGGGATCAAAAAGAAGAGGTAAAGAGCATAACGGAGATGAGAAGAAAAGACAATGACGAAGTCAGAATATCTATAATGGAGGGCAAAATTGTTTTAAATGATTTACAAATAAATACATAAAATATATACTTTATCAATTTTTTAAAATACCTATATGTTTAGTTGAATGTAAAATTGGTTAATGAGTTATTTAATTGATTTTACAGCTAATATTGTCAAACTAAAAATACAGTAATATATTTTACTTTGTTCGATTAAAAGTCAAATTCACTCGTTTTCCTCCTTAAAAAATTAAAGGTAAAATGGTAAGGAGTAATTTTCAAAATTTAAGATGAATCATTATGATAAATTAATTTCAATAATAATTAAAAATTATATATGATAATGATAATATATAAAAAGCAACGAGGGTCCTTTGACCTCCATTAACTCCTTAAGGCCACATAACTCTGAATATGAGGGAAAGAGGGAGGGGATTTCAACAGAATAGGATGGAAAGGGTACAAGGGGATGGGTGCGGAAGAAAGAGGAGAAGGATTTCGGCAAGGTGATGTAGGGGAAAAGGGACAAGGATTGCGGAGGTACCGTATTGTTTGTCGCTTTTTAGCTTTTGTTTTTTTAGGTTGAACAAGCTTTATTATTTATTTTTTCCTTTTTGGTTAGAAATTGATCAAGTTTGCAATGGCAATTAAAGGTGGCAGAGTTGAGTGCTCACTTTTTGTTAAGAATTAATTGGTCTTTATTGATAATTATGAGGATAATTTTGTACTTACAACATTTTTGTTAAAATAAGTTTAAATTTATTTACATCAAGTGCTAATACGTGGTTAAAAGTGTTCGTAAAGGATAATAAGTGTGACTTTATAATATCAAGGCTACTAGACGGAATTAATTCTAAAATTTATGTGTGATACCTCCAATTCCTTTCTTACTGATATAGAACCAAGTCTAGCTAATACAATTAGAGATAATAGTGCTAGCACAAGTAGTTTAGCAAGATAAATTAATATATCAATAGTATTAAGATATGACATTTTGAGACCAATATTTTTCATTCTTTCAGAAAATCAAAATGGTCCATCTAATATTAAAGATCAAATAATTGAGACAATCAAAGAATGAGCTCATTAGCTTCAAATTCTTTTTATAAATTGATTGATGGATAATAGTCCATCTAAATAACACTTGATCTTGAAGTCAAGTCATATTTTTGTCTCAATTTCTTATAAGTATATAATTGGGAGATTTTCAGAAGATCCTTTTATATAATCTCTTCATATAAACATATATAGGCTATTATAGCCTTTTCTTTAGAAGATTTGAACAAATGCAAATATATCTCAATCTTCTGAATATTTCAAACAATGCAAAGATCTTCGTAATTCAATTGAATATATCTTTCTGGTGATTTATGCTTCAAGCATTACCAAGGATTTGCATAAAAATATTACAATTCTATATATATATATATATATATATATATATATATATATACATACACACACAATGACACATGTGAAGTCCTTTTAAGAAACACCTAGGCATAATTGCATCCACCACATGACAATACAATTCCTTTTATAATCAATACCAAGACTTAATAGTTTGGATTATGTAAGAAAAATGTGGTTACAACCTTCACATAGGCGTAAACACATAACATACTTGATAACGTGTATATCTACTTGTAAATATCTAAAATGTATTTAGCTAAGGATTACTTAACCTAGGGGTTAATCTCATGTAACTTCATCTTGAATAGGACTCTATTCATCCTTAACAATTCGTATCAATACTTGTATAAATTGATATAATCTCTTTAAAGTGAATAACAACAAATACACAGTTCTTTGAAATTCTTTGATTATAATGAAGCTTTTAGTCCAGTTGTCAAACCAACTACTGTTCGGATAATTTTGTCACTAACTTTGAAATACAATTGGCCAATACGACAGCTAATGTCAATAATGCTTTCCTGCATGGTTTTCTTTTTGAAGATGTATATATGATGCAACCACCAAGCAACAAATACACAGTTTTGAAATATATGAAGAACTGTGTATATATGATGTACATATATGAATATATATGATTACATGTGATGATTTTGAAATATATGAAGAACTGTGTATATATGATGTATATATATGTATATATATGGTTTTCTTTTTGAAGATGTATATATGATGTATATATATGAAGAACTGTGTATTCATCCTTAGCAATTCATATCAATACTTGTAAAAATTGATATAATCTCTCTAAAGTGAATAACAACAAATACACAGTTCTTTGAAATTCTTTGATTATAATGAAGCTTTTAGTCCAGCTGTCAAACCAACTACTGTTCGGATAATTTTGTCACTAGCTTTGAAATACAATTGGCCAATATGACAGCTGAATGTCAATAATGCTTTCCTACATGGTTTTCTTTTTGAAGATGTATATATGATGCAACTACCAGGCCATTCTTATCCAGATCACCCAACACATGTATGCAAACTTCAGAAGGCTATTTATGGACTTAAACAGGCACCTCGAGCCTGATTTTCTCGATTGAGCTCCTTTATATGTAATATGGGATTCAAACAATCTAAAAGGGACCCTTGCTTATTCATATGTCAGTCTGGGACTTCTCTAATATACTTATTGGTTTATGTAGATGACATTATTATTACTTGCGCTGATAATGCTCTCCTCAGGTCTATTATTGCTGTGCTCAATCAACAATTTGCACTAAAATATCTAAGGCCGCTTTCTTTCTTCTTGGGTATTAAAGTATCTCGAAATGACTCAGGCATGACATTGACACATTCAACATATATTTTGGAATTGCTCAATTGAACCAAATTGACTAATGCTAAACCTATGGTAACGCGTATGGCTTTGTCTCCAATGTTATTAGTTGCAACGGGTGATGTTTTTCATGATCCTACTTTACATAGAAGTGTTATTGGGGCCCTACAATACTTGACAGTCACCAGACTACACATTAATTTTGCAATGAATAAGGTATACCAATTCATGCATTCACCTATTAACATACACTAGCAACTATCAAACGTATCCTTTGCTATCTCAAGGGTACCCTTGCAATGGGCTCGCGGCTCTATACAGGACAAAACACTAAAATATATACCTATTCTGACTCAGATTGGGGTAGTTGTTCAGATGATCGAAAAAGTACACATGGCTACCATATCTTTATGGGCCGAAATCTAATCTCATGGTCAACCAAGAAGCAAACCACCATCCCTAGGTCCAGTACAGAGGTGGAATATTGAGCCATAGCCTTTGCTACAACGTAACTATGTTGGGTTAAGTCCTTATTGGCTGCGATTGGTATACTTTCCTCCATATCCCCAGTTCCTTAGTCTAACAACATTAGAACAACATATTTATCTGGCAACTTGGTGTTACATGCGAGAACCAAGCACATCGAAATCGATGTACATATCAAGTTCATGTCCACCATAGATCAGTTGGCGAACATAATGATAAAACCATTGTCTATTACAAGATTTCGATTACTATATTGCAAGCTTGTTGTGGCTACCATAGCTGCACTTGCAGAGGGATGATAACGTATATATCTACTTGTAAATATCTAAATTGTATTTAGCTAAGGATTACTTAGCCTACGAGTTAATCTCATGTAACTTCATCTCAAATAGGACTCTACTCATTCTCAGCAATTCAAATCAACACTTGTACAAATAGATGTAATCTCTCTAAAGTGAATAACAACAAATACACGGTTTCTTGAAATTCTTTAGTACTAGCTCATTCCCTGTCTAATGTTTAACAGTTTAAGAGCTAGCCAACTATATGGCACAATCTTTGGAAGTTTTAACAATATGTGATTGGTTTCATAATGCTCCCACTCAATCCCATATGCAATATAGATTGACCAATAAGGGTGAAATTGCCTCTTGCATCTTTTTATAACTAGCCAAATATATTTATATTTACAATATTCGATGGACTTAAATTCATGATCTTCACTTTTTTTTATTATAATAGCAACTACTGCATATGAAAATATTTGATCATGATCATTTTCACATTTCAATTTCACTATTTTTAGTAATGGTATAATTAAGTGAGATCTCATTCTCAATAATTTCAAACATATCTTTAGGTATCCAATATTCTCTTAGAGTAACATATATTTTTCTTAGGTATAACTTTACTTGTTTGGTTGCCTTGATATCTTGAGGATATCAACCATTTAAAATGTGGCAACTTGCTCAGTTTGCTCCTTTGGTTTTGAAATTGATAAGTCTACCACACTTCTAATATTATAGTAGGCATATTTTGATCTAGTGAAACATCAATTCAAATAGAAGCACTTAGAACTAATATGTGTAATTTGGTCACTTTGAAATCGTCTTTGCAACTTTGTACAAGTAAATAATTTTTTTAACATAGGAAAAACAGAAACAAACATGAACGGAAGAATAAAAAGGAAAACAAAACCTCTGAAATAGATCTCTGTGTCATGTGCCTTCGCTAATATGCCTTTGCTGGTAAGTTAGTGAATGTCAGAATGATGGCCAAACTACGTTATTCGGACGAAAAAAAGACTTGCATGTTAAGCATGTTAGAAATGTCGTACTTACGTTTCCAGCAGCATGCACATTTTTCTTTTCTTTTTTTTTTCTGGTTATAAAATATTATTCTTTATCCAAGCATGCTTTACTTGAATAGTATATTGTAATGATTTATGTTGTTTCTTGAACACCATGTATAACCAAAAAGAAAAAAAATTAGTCCAAATTTTTAAAAGACAAAAAAGTCTTTTACTTTCTGTAGATTTCTTTTTGGCCATTTAGCAAGGTCCTTAAAAAAATCAGTTTATTTGGTTTTCAATTTTAGTTACAATAGTATTTGTAAATTTTGGTTATTAATCGAAATAATTGAATTATTGAAAAATAGCTCATTCATTTTTTTAGGGTAAATGATCCATTTGGTCCTTTATCTTTGACTCTTTTGACAATTAAATCTTTTATCTTGAAAACGCGACAGTTCTATCCCTAAGCTTTATTAATTAGTGAACTATTTTATTAAATTTAGTTATCCAAATTCTTTAATAATTCGATTATACTTTTATTATTCCAGGAATTTGAACATTCAATTACTATGTGTTTTTGTCTTTTGTTTTATAATTCAATTATTCTAAATACTAACCAAAATCAAGCTACAAATTTCCGATTAATAAAATTTAGTTATCAAAATAGTTTGGTTCGATTTCAGTCAATAATTTTTGCAACTTTCAAAATTCGTCCACTTATAATTTGATTCGATTAAGTAACCGAATACTAACGGTTGCTTTTGTAATACACCTCAAGCTTGTCATCTGGACGAGGGCTCGAGAGATGACCATGTGCTAAGAGGATTGATCCACTTGAGACACAAGATTGCATGAATCCGCACCAAAAAAAAAAAAAAAAAACCACAAACAAACAAACAAACGAACAAAAAAAAAACCAAATAAAAATTACTAATTATAGAACATCTCCCTTGAAGTGCTTAAAAGATAACTCTAAGGGTTCGTTTGAATTAGTTTTTTGTTAAAAGTACTATTTTTAACAGTTTTTTAAAGCAATTTTTTTTAAAAGTTGAAAATTTTAGTTTCTAAAAAATACTGCATTTGAGTTTTTTTAAGAATTTTAACTTTTTTGAAATCAAATCAAATAATTAGTGTAAATTTAATACAACTTTTTTTAAAAAAATATTTTTTTTTAAAAAAGGTCAATTTAAACATACCATAAATGAAGCAAGTTCAAGTTAATTGACAACCACGACATGTCTAGCATAATGGAAAAAAGTTAAAAAAAGAAACCGTACTATTTCATCACTACGATTCCTATACACAATCATTGCACTGAATGGTCTCGCTAGTGCACGCCACTTGCTCTTTGTTATTATCTTAAAAAATGAAACAATCACAAATTTGGTTACAAATTTCCAAATGTTCAATAGTGATATATGCATACGAAATAAGGGATGTTGGAATAAATAAATAAATAACCCCCTATATATAGAAAAATAAATCAAAACTTTCAAAAAGAATAAAATACACTTTACTTCTTTGTATTTTATGAATGTCATGTCATAAATTATGAATTTTAAAAAATTTCACAAAAGCTTCCTATGTTTTGTAAAATATTGCACAATCGCCTCCGATTGTATTTTTCATTAACGTCAATTCATATGAGTTTAAAAAAGATGAAAAATCATTCTTTAGATTAAAATTACAGCACCATTTCATCCTTTTTACCGTATCGTCTTTGCCTAAAGAGAGAAATAGCAAAATATTTTGTCAAACTCGTATTCCTTCATGCTAAAGTTTACTGAAATGGAGATTTGTTCTTGAGAAATTAGATGGAAGATGAAAATGTGATTAGTGAAGATAAAAATGAGCTTGGTGAAGATTCGTTCTTTAATTTGTGTATCTATAGGCAAATTTGTCTTTCCAAATGTGTTTTAATATATAATATAAAGAATAATTGCACTACAAGCGCGAGATTCACGGTCATTGTTAACTCTAATAAAAAAATAGACAGTAGGATGTATCATGCAATCTTTTGCAAAAACACAAGGCTTCCACCCAACTTTTCAACAATTTAGAATTTATGTTGTAACTTTTCTAAAACACAAGGAAGTGTAGTGCGTTTTACTTCCTTTAGATGTCGGGAAGAAAACAACAGAAAAATAGATAAGTTGTCGGAATTAGCCTATCCACTACCGGAAATAGGTGGATTTGACATGGAAAATTCGGACAAAAATTTTCTATAAGTTAATACATATTTGAGATGGAAATTTGAGACTAAAGGCCCGTTTGGATTGGCTTTTTTCAAAAGCGTTTTTTTTTACAACTTTTGAAAAACAGTTTTTTTTGAGAAACTGAAAATTCTGGCTTCTGAAAAAAGTTGTATTTAAACTTTTTTCAGAGTTTCAACTTTTTTGGAAATCAAATCAAATAGTTATTGTAAACTTAATGTAATTTTTTCAAGAAAAAAAATACTTTTTCATGAAAAGAAACCAATCCAAACAGGCCCTAAAATTTTTTTGTCTCAATTAGAGATGAACATTCCCGTCTCAAAATTTGAGACGAGAGTTTTTGGGACGAAAATTTTTCATCTCCAATTCCATCTCAATCCCATTTTAGTATGGAAATTTTAAACTATGAGAGGAAAATTTTCGAATCAAATCCTTCTTTTTTTTTTTAGTGATCAAACTTAAAAATTTTGGTATCTTACTACCTATCTAATGAAGCCGCACTACATGACTTGGAAACTATAGATGCTAGAGAATTCTACATGGCATAGAAGCAAGCATATGGCTTGAATGATTCTAATATTCGATAATATCAGTAATACTAGAAAGAGGGAAAGAATGAGACAACGCTAGAGATAACACCCCACAACACAAAGCTATGATTTCCACTCACTCAATACAATCCTTGGTGTAAATAATACTAAAAGGTGAACTTACCACATGAAGAAGAAGAAGAAACAATGCACCCATCACCAATGTCGCTCGTTTACTATCTCTCCTCTCCCGCGATTAGCTACATGAGTGCAAGTTTTCGGTAAAATCAGTAAGCATTGAAGGTGAAGATAAACGAAAACAACAGCAAATCTACATATCATCACCCGATTATAGCTTGAGTCCATGATCTTAATTATAAAACCATGGTTTTGGGTTTTATTTTAGGAATATTCCAATATTCTTTTTTTTTTTTTCACTTTAAAAGAGGCTAAAGGCTGATTACAACATGTATCTAGCTGGAATTGATCCTTAGATCTACTTACATTAAAAGTGAGAGATATACCACTTGATCACTTGGTCTTTGATATATTCTAATATTCTTTGATTACTATGTAATAACATAAAAAAAAAAGACCGTCATTTACCTTCACCGTTTTCAAAAGGATAAATGAACATATGGTTTTCTCTTGATATTTAGATCCTTGATATTTAAAATTTAACTTAATAGTACGTTATCTTTTATTTCTGTGGCACCGTCGATCCTCTGGTTCACATCCAAATTTGTGACACCTTTGATCCTCTAGTTAAGAGCCATATGCTTTTTACGTGCCATTTTTGTCAAAAACAAAAAAAACTTTCCATGAATTATCTAAAGTATTAACAGCATCACCAAAAAAAAAAAGTAAGGGACTATTAGGTTTAATTTTAAAGATCAAGGATTTAAATGTCAAGGGAAAGAAAAATAAGAAATTATAGGAGTTGTTCACCCTTTTCGAAAATTATGGAGGAGAAAACAAGTTGAAAATTGTTACCTCCATTGTGATTCCTGATAGCCGTGTATTTGTCTTTAATTTTACTCATCTCTACAACAATATCTTTTATGCTTATCCTCTCTCCTGGTGATTCCATTGAACAATATACTGCAATTCTCAATGTTGCAACCACACACTCTAGAGTTTTCAGGATTTCTTCGGCATTTGTTTCAGTGTTGTTTGAATTGTTGCCATCTACTTGATAATTTAATAGTATTGAAGGTTCAACAATATCTGTCACATGCTCTGGTAACTCCATTTTAACTTGTTGATGAAGGTTCACGTCATTTTTAAATATATCATCTGTTGGTCTCTTACCTGTAAACATCTCCAAAAACATAATTCCAAAACTGTATATATCTCCCTGTAAGGATAGCATCCCGCCCATACCATATTCTACACAAGCAAGTTATAAATCATGTAAACTACAATAACTAAATTAAAGGGTCTATTTTTGCTTTTGAAAAGCCAATCCTTTATTTTTTTTTTTTAAGTAATACCTTTTAATCCTTTATGCTTTTATTTTCTGCCGTTATTAGTTCTCCCATTAGCATTGGTCAGAAATTTTGGAGTAAAATATTCTGTGTTCGTCCAATTTCAATCGAAAATGCCCAGTCGCGAGTGTAGAGAATGTGTACCAGAGAACAAAACTTTGATGATGCTCATTGCTGTAGTGATAGGTCACGTTTATATATACACAAGTGTAAGATATGATATACATTCAAAATATTAAATACAAGAAATATAGGTAAGAAACTATCCTAAGTCTCTATCTTGAGCAAGTTTGAAAGATTGGTGGTGGGACTCTCCTTTAATAACGAGCCAGTTACAATTTCTAACATATATGGACGGGAGGAATAAAGGTGGCAAAAAATAGGAATATAAATAATTAAAAGGTGTTACTTATAAAGGTAAGTGGCAAACTTATTAAAAGTGGACAGGTGGGCGATTGTCGGGCTAATAAACTCTAAAAATAAATTTCAACACATAAGGAGTCCTTATTTGGACTGTTTTGAATATCAAATCATCATTTCAAGGAACGCTTAAAATAAATAAATCTTAGGTTAAGAATAGAACAAAGAGTAATATTCGAGTTAAGTAATGAGAGATAGATGTTTGGATACCTGGAGCCACATAACCAACTGTCCCTTTAAGACCGCAAGTTCATTGAAGTTTGAGAAGTGCTCTCATTTGGGTAATCAAATAGAACTCTTGCTAACCCGAAATCTCCCACATGTGCAGTCATTTCTTGATCAAGCAGAATATTACTTGGCTTTAGATCACCATGAACAATTGGGATTTCACAGTGATTATGAAGATACTCAAGCGCACAAGCTATGTCAGTTGCTATACTTAATCTTTGAGTAAGATTCAAATTCTCACTACTGAGTTGTGAGTTTCCATCACGGTGCAACCACTCCTCTAGACTTCCATTGGGCATAAACTCAAAAACCAAAGCCTTGAAGTCATCTCCTTTGAAGTCAATGCTTGAGCAAGCTGTGATATTCTTTAGGAGATTTCGATGGCGAATGTTTCTCAATGCGTTGCATTCTGCCATGAAACTCCTGGCAGCTCCTTTCTGCGTGAGATTGAGCACTTTCACCGCCACAGTAATTCCACCATCACCGAGTCTTCCTCTATATACGGAACCATGACCACCTCGACCAATCAAGTTGGAAGATGAAAACCGATTTGTTGCTTGAGAAAGTTCAGCATAAGAAACCTTTGGAAAATGTTCGTCAAGCAAGTCTCTGGAAGAAAATTTAGCCCTTGTTTCTTTCCTCTTCATTAATGCAAGGTAAAGACCTGCTGCCAAAATTGAACATGAAACAGTTAAGGGGATAGCAATTTTAAGAACCAGACGAGCTCCTTTTCTCTTCGGCACATCAATTTGACATGTTGGAAGTCCCAAACTCTGAAATCCCCCACAGAGTTTTCCATTTCCAACAACAGAAAATGCACTTTGATTTCTGAAGATCCCTTCTTTTGGCACCTGTCCTTCAAAATTGCTGTAAGATAAATTCAAATATCTGAGAAGAGTAAAGTTCTGTAGATATGATGGGATCTGCCCTGATAAATTACTTTTTGATAGGTCAAGGGAATTAAGGCTTTTTAGGTTGCTGAAAGTTGGAGGAATGCTTCCTTCAAATGAGTTATCATCCAAAAGAAGTTGCTCCAACATTTCACAATTACCAATTGAACCAGGAATTTCTCCTGACAACCTGTTTCCAGAAATGCCCAATTCTACGAGGTTGGTCATGTTACCGACTTCAGGAGGTAGCACTCCTATCAGAAAATTCTGAGATAAGTCGAAAGAATGCACAACTGAAGTATGACTCAGAATTACCTTTGGTATGGCACCAGTAAGTTTATTTCCGGAGAGCCAAATGTGCTCTATTTGTTGACAATTTTCTAAACTAGGAGGAATGTTGCCTTCAAGATCATTTCTTTGTAACTCGAGCCCAAGCAGCCGTGTGATATTCCCGATGGAGGATGGAATGACTCCTGAAATTCTATTATCATAAAAGAGAACAAGCTTCAATACTGTAAGTTTTCCAATCCCCGGAGGAAGTTTTCCTGTGATCATGTTTTTGTAAATCGACAAATGTTCTAGACCGACAAGGGCCTCGATCCCTTCTGGAATGGTTCCAGATATCTGGTTAGAAGCTACAGATAGATCCACAAGTGCATTTGAAAAATTGGAAATTGAACTAGGCAGCTCTCCTTTGAACTTGTTATACCCTATATCCAAGCCTTGGAGTTTGCTGCAATTAGTAAGAGATGTTAAGAAATTGAATTCTTCTCCGACACCATTTTCCAAGTAGTTCATTGCAAGTGACAACCTCGTTAGATCTTTCAAATTTCCAAGGTTCGGGGGCGCCGTACCTATGAAGTTGGCAACTGAAAAGTCCACGTCTACGAGTCCGGAAGCGTTGGACAATGAAATTGGAAGTAATCCACCGAAATCATTTCTGCCCACGTACAACCCCAATAGATTAGAAAGACTGGACCCGATATCTGGTGGGATTCTTCCATGGAGATGGTTATCCGCAATATCAAGATATTGGAGTGAAGAAAGGTTGTAGATCGGGGGAGGAACTATGCCCGATATGTTGTTGAAAAATATTGCTAGATTCTCCAGTGTCGAGAGTCTGCCTAACTCAACCGGGATGCCTCCCTGAAAATTATTTTTTGCCAAGTTCAAATAAATAAGGGAGGTAGCATTCCCTAGCCAGATTGGAATGCTTCCCGTCAGATTGTTTGTAGACAAATGAAATCTGCGGAGGTCCTTTCTTACGAGGTAGCTGAGTTCAAATGGTATCTCACCAACAAGTCTGTTGTAGCTCAATTTAATGACTTTCAAATTCGAGCAATTGGATAGACTACTTGGAATTCTTCCTTGAAAAGCGTTGATGCCAAGAAAGAGATATTTAAGTCGGAATAAGCGTCCGATTTCCTGGGGAACTTCACCCTGGAAATAGTTTTCTGTCAGATTGATCACCCTCAGAAAGCTTAGATTTCCAACGTGGGGTGGAATGCTACCTGCCAACCTCTTGCTTCCCAAATTCAAGAAGGTAACTCTTTCCGGATGCCGCTTACTGCATAAAACGCCTCCCCAGTAACAAAAATGGACGGAATCATTCCATAAACTCATGCTGTTGAGCGGATCTTCAGTTATCCTTTCTCTGACGGCATGTAATGCTAGTCTATCGGTTTCGTTACCGGTCGAAGATGCAACCGCTTTGCAGGATTTACTGGAAAATACAGACATGTACAAGAGGAAACAAAGGAGAATGGAATTCGATTTCCATGATACAGACAGCAGCAATAGATTTGTGAGCACTACTAAAGTGTTTATAAAATGATAATCTGTAAGACAACTTGAGCAGCAAAAATCTGTGATGATGAAGAATGTCGGTATCCAGAAAACAGAAAAGCGTAGAGTTTAAATTAAATTCCTTGCTACAAGAAATAAAGTTGGAATTTGAGAATTGAGATCCACTTTGTCATGATAGCCAGAAAATCATTACGTTAAGGCTTAAAGTCTAAGAAGATAAGAGCCGTGTATTTTGACTTTTGAGCCACTTCTTTCTTGACTCTTTCATTCAAATTGCTTATTTTAACTTTTTATGCAAATGGCATTTCTCTTTTGCCATTGTCTTCCAAGATCGCTGCCGTACAGCTCTTTGCTCCTTTTCCTGTTAATTTTTTTCTTTCTTTTTTTTTTTTTTGCCAAAACTTTTTTGGTTAATTATATTTAATAATTTTGAAATTAAGTTTTTGGGGTTTGGTATCTGTAATTATGTTCATTTTAATTACCAACAAGGTTTGATTTGATTGACAACCGTGACCTCAGCTGCTTAAGACATTTAAATTGATAATTAAAAAATAATAAATAAATAAATAAAAAGAAAAAGAAAATGTTAGATCTAAACTACTGCCTTCGCTTAGGAAATGGAAAATTTTGAAAATAGGCAGCTGCGCTGAGTTGGTATAAGTAATCATGACATGTGTTTATGGCATGAAGGATGACATTAGCTAACAAAATGCGATGCGTGTCTTGAATCAATATGCTGCAAAAACTTAGACATGTTTCTGCTGCCCTACACGCTCCGCTACGCGAAGCATATGGAGTAGGGTGACTTATTGTATTGGGAAAATAGGGTTGTACCCTATTAAGATAAGACTTAAGTGATAATTGTTGTGTTTGTTTACAGCTTATAATAAGTAACTTATTTTATTTTTCATCTTATTCAAAAAAGTATACTTATTTTGTACTTATAATATGGTGCTTATTTTAAAATGGCTTATTTAACATGTAAAAATTTAAGCAACCTGTTGATGTCTTATGACTTATTGGGACACGGCTGGCGTTTTTCAAATTGTTAATGAAACTTTTCTTTCCGTTATTACCCTCGTATGTTTTGCTTAATGCCATGATTGCCCCTTCCTTTGCTTTTTCTGTTTTTTGAAGCACCGAGAGAGAGAGAGGGGCAAATCCCTAACCCTATTAAATACACAATCGAGAAGAAGAAGAAGAAGAAGAAGAAGAGACCACGGAAGAAGAAGAAGAAGAGGACCACGGCGAGACCACAAAAGAATGAGAAGTAGACGAAGAAGTCTTGAAGGAAGAGCAAGTAGGAATTAAGCTTGAGGCATCAGAAAATGATGATGAAGTCTCCAAGGAAGAACATATTGCTACCTATATTTTGGGAGATGATTACGAGGTTGAAAAAGACCTTGATGATAACGACCTCTGCATTATTGAAGATAATGATGAGGAAAACCATGAAAATTACGAGAATGCACTTGTTGCTGATGAAGACAGCTGCAAAGGAGGAGGAGGAGGAGAAGAAGAAGAAGAAGTAGCTGAACAAGAAGAAGAAAAAGAATTAAAAGAAATGGAGTCGATGAGCACAGAAGAATTGAACAAGAAATTCGAAGATTATTTTAGCAATTGCAGAGTAAATTTATAATAGTTATTCACCAATCAATTCTATTATTAAACATTTCAGGACATTTTGGTCAATTCATCTTATTTTAGCATTTCAGATTATTCTAATAAGACTCTAGACCAAATAATCTTTTTACATCAGACACTTATTTCTTATCAGACACTTATCAGATAAGATGCTTATCAGATTTCAGATAAGACCATAACAAACAGGCCAAATAGCTAGCAATGCATGGGGGTAAACCTTAGCTCTAGCGCGACGCCTTCAATGTTACTTGAAAGGAAAGTATGCCAATCACCTAAGGTAGAAGGATTCGGGGAGGGGTAGTAATGGACATCAAAATCACTAAAAATAAAATATCAATTCTTACCTTACGAATTTAAATAGAGTATGCGGCAAAAAAAGGGTCGAATCCACGGGAATTTGGAGATTATATTATGATAATTATACCAAGTAAATTAATCAAATAAGTTACAATTAAAGAAAAGGGTTTTAATGCAAAAAAAGTAAAATAAAAAAAATTGTCTAGCATATTGGTCCGCTGAGTGTGGAGGCGCAGATAGGCAAAAATTAAAAAAAAAACGTAAATAAAAATAAAAACGATTAAAGCACGCAATCCTAAGCTTACGTAAAACTGTAAAAACAAGAAATCAATGAGAATTAAATCTAGCCTAAGGTATAATCGAAATTTCGATTAACAAATCCGATCCTAGATGCTAAAATACTTCCAATTATTTTCACAAATCAGTAATGGTTATTGGCTCGGTCTAACAACCTCATCTTTTCTAATAGTGTTGATAACGGTTCAATTCCCCTATGATTTTTCCCGCTATTGCCTTACCTATTAGACATTCTAACCCTCGGAGATGCCCATGAAATCTATCTAATGGCAACAATGAAAATCTAGAAAAACTTAATTCTAAAAGTCAACACTGTCGCAATAATTGTTCATTTAGATTGCGTAATTACACAGGAAACCTGGTTACCACTATTCTTAATTAATTAAATTAATCTAATTGGCTATCTTTTGTCATGCAATTAAATAATTGCGCACAAAACTAAATAATCGCATAATAATATTAATTATTGAAACAGTAAATATGCAAATATCAAAATAGCATAAAAGGAATAAAACAATTAGATCTCATGGAATTGAAGAACCGAAATCTTGATTAATCCTTGGCTAGAAAAGAAAATTAGAACTTCATGTCCATAAATGGCACCTAAAAGATGAAGAATGACCTATGAATTGTCTGCTTGATTAATCCTTTTCCTAAGCACAATCATGCAAAATTACATTAAAAACATCGATTAAGGAGCATTCTATTCCAAAATCAAGTGTATCTAATCTAAAAATTAAACACTTATTTAGAACTTATCAAATTTTCCCACACTTGAACCATGCTTGCCCTCCAGCATGAAAATAATTAAGAACAGGGACTTTACATGCAAGGCTGACCAAGACTGTAGTTTTGTAGAGATCTCAAGTTCTACAAACAAACATAATGCAAGTCATGTAATCAAAATTTCTATACTTTCTTGAACATAGCTTGCTTTAAAGAATCCAAAGTACAGATTACATTCAAGACATATGTCATCAAGACTTTAACTTCACAACTCATCCAACAATTCCAGCATTCTACATTTTATCATATCACCATTCAACATAGGAACATAATCATTCAAACTCAACCTCTCAACATAATGTACAAAACCTTACCCAATTCAAGCATTTGCAAAAACAAGCAAGTTAATAGTTCTTTTCAAACTGATAAACCAAATTTTCTTCTACTATCAACCAACTTGCAACGTTTTAATCTTAAGTCAAAAGAATGCATTAGCTTTTCAAACTTTTGCAGCACTTTTTTACAAACAATAATACTTGACTTAACCAAAGACTTTCAAAAACTTTTCAGCAAAACTATGGCCATAAATTTTTTTTTTCCATCAGAGTTTTCCACGAAGTTTCAAAGTAGCGCAACCATTTCACAAAGTGAACAGAGGCACCAAACCTTCAAAAATCCCTCCACCACAACTCAAAGAAACTCGAAAGGGAAGATAAGGGTAAGCCAGTTTTTTAGCAAGTCAAAACAAGAACCACCACGTGTACATGTCATCTCGCTAGCACTCAAGCACAATGTAGATGAACCTCGCATCATTTAGAGCACACACAAGAGTTTTAAGCCAAGTATAAGTATGTTAATACAAAGAAGAGAGATCGAAGCACTGCCTTGATGTGTAATATTTCCTCAAAGAAAACAAATTTGTGCTTAGGCTCAGCTGCCAGTAGGCCGAATCACTTCCACTGCCCAATTTTTTTCCATTTTGTCAATTTTCATGAATTGCCTAGAATGTTATTCAACCTTTTTACACGATGACAAATATTTGTGATGAATGCCCCCAGTTACTCAATTGGTCACAATTCCAGGTGGCTTTTAGCTCTACTCATGGTCCTCCATATTTTTTCTTTTCTTTTGGAGACCAACGGAGTAAGAAGGTGCGTATTTACTTTGATTTCATTCATTCATGTGCCCTTTTTTTCACACTTTAGCTTTTAACACTTTTGCATAAGTGACTTCAACCTCAACATAACTTTCCTAGGCACGCACTGTTTCACATTTTCACCAAAAAAATAATTCAAGGCAAGTACCCATCAAACTCAAACTAAGCATTACCTTCCAATTTAAGCACATGCACGTTTTTAAGCTCACATTAAGATTAAGCAAGGTTCAAACACGGTGTGTTCAAGTAACTATTGAAGGACAAAAACAACAGGGATGGATTCACTACATGTACTCATTTACCCTTATAACCAAAACTAGATTCTTGAGAACGGGGATTAGACTCTTTCCATGAGAAATGCCAAGTTTACCAAGAAGAAAGATGAGTAAGAAGAAAAATGTTTTGACAAAAAGACTACAAAAAGACTTCATACTAGCTTGACTTAAAAATGAAACTAAGGAAATTTAAAAACAAACACTTAACCTAAAAATTCCTTTTTTATTTTTTATTTTTTTTAATGAGAATTATATAACACAAGTCAAACTCAATTCATCACATTAAAGACTCCTCTAAGCATAAAAAGACTCAAAATCCTCCCCCACACTTAGCATAGACATTGTCTTCAATGTGGAAATAAAAGAAAGCAAGAACAGAAGAAATAAGAACAAAAAGAAAAATGAGAAAAAGAAAAAGGATAAGTGTGAGGGCTTGCTTGAAACACAAGTGAGGGGGTAGGTGTGGTCGTCAAGCATTTGAATTGGGACCATGGTACCCTAAATGGTATGCCCATGCGTAGATGAATTCTTGCAATTTGGCCAGCCTAGTTGATTGATCAGCAAAGGATGCTTCAATGCGAGCGAGCTGAGCTTCTTATGCTACTTGGGATATGGAAGTGGACGGGCCTGCAAGTGAGAAGTCGAGGGGTCGTAGGCGTCCCCCGTAGGTTCAACAGCATGGTGAGCTCCTTGCATGATGAAAATAAACCTATCTCCGTCCTTTCAGATGAGATTCATGGCTTGCAGACATGGTAAATCGAGGTATCCAATGTTAAATGGCTTAGTGAGGGCAGTGAAGCGTGACCTAAAGCGAGTATGCATATTTGCTACATGAGTAATAAAGGACCCCAAAATTAATGGCCTCCTACTAGTGTGAAGAATAGTATGCAAATGCTAGAGAAGCCAATAACCAAAGTTAACCCTCTTCTTATGAACCATGCACCAAAGGAAAAATAGCTCCATTTTTGTCAAAACTATAGCATTGTTGGCTCTTCCTAAAAAAGAATATGCTAAAAAACGATGGATGTAGAGTAGTGCAAGATATCCAAGAAATTGATTACATGTGGTACTGGCTTTATAGGGAAGGGGATCTCTTGGTGCCCATTCCTTATAGGCAAGTGCAGCATCAAAATCAAGGGGGAAAGTACAGTAACTATTCAAATAGTCCTCTGTAGCAGAAAATCTCCCATTTATGAATTCTAGCATGAGGTTAAATTTAGTCACAGACAGAGAAAAATCATTACTCATTAATTAAAAATAAACACGATTTGAAGTGTTAACATTCATAGTGTCCGAAGTGTCAAACTTCAAGGGGGCATAGAATTCACGGATAAGTTCAAAATAAGCAACCTCATGGATAGATGCATAATTTCACAACCCAACATTATCAAGGAATGCTAAAATCTCAGATTCTAAACCAAGCATTCTCAGTGTAACAAAATCCATAGCCTTACAAGCATATAAATCTTGAGAAAGCATTTTGGCATACCTGACGCGATGTTCGGGGTTTATGAATAGTGCGGTGGTATGCGAAAAAGATGTGTCCATTCCTTGCGAAACCCGACCAGCTGTAATTCGGAATTGGTGGCTCGAAGATGGGAGTGGTAGTGCAACAAGTGGTGTTGGCATGGCTTGTTCCTACGTCGTTGCTGTACCCGTATCACCGTTGTTCGTCAAGGATGCTGGTGAAGCAGCTGATGGTGTGGAATCATAGGATGGTGTGTCCAGAATAGTTCTATAGGATTAGGTGGATTTCTGCCCCAAAAAGTGCGCACGTGATTGGCTAAAGGGGTTGCACACGCGATGCAATGTGTTGGCTTCAACGGCGGGGCGATTCACTAGTGGACTGTTTTTTGTCCATGTACCTGCAACAACCTAGACCTTCAAGTAATACCATTAGTCAATAATTAGGGCTTCCAATGGAGAAGTTCAAGTAATACCATTAGTCAATAATTAGGGCTTCCAATGGAGAAGATGAACAGAAAAATAAAAACAAAAACACAGAAACTATTAGAAAAATGTCTAAAAATTGAAAAACAATGATAAAAATTTGCAAAAATTTAAAAGTAATAAAAAATTACTTAGACAAACACCAAATAAAGTTGCTAACTTTGTGGGTTGCCTCCTACCAACGCCTTTGTTTAACGTCATTGGCTCGACATTCCGGAACGTTTACTCGTATTCTGGAGGTGCATCTAACATTAATTCTTCAACTGTTTGCACATGAAATTCATTATAGAAAGGCTTCAAATGATGTCCATTCACTTTTAACACCTTATTTGCCTCCTAACTCTGGATTTCCATTGCACCATGTACAAAAACTTTAGTGACAATGAAAGGACCTATCCAACGAGAACGAAGCTTACCTAGAAACGGTTTAAGGCAAGATTGGTAAAGTAACACTTTTTGTCCCACGAAAAATTGCTTTCTTGATATTTGCTAATCATGATAAGCTTTTGTCTTTTCCTTGTAAATCCTTGGGCTCTCATATGTATTGTTCCGAATTTCCTCCAGCTCTTGAATTTGCAATTTCTGTTGTTCTCTAGCCTTTTCCAATTCCATGTTACATTGTTTGATCGCCCAAAACGCCTTGTGCTCAAATTCCACTGGAAGGTGGCAGGGCTTTCCAAACACCAATCGACACAGCGACATGCCTATCAGTGCTTTGTAAGTCGTTCTGCAGGCCTAAAGAGCATCGTCTAGCCGCAAACTTTAATCCTTCCTATTTAGATTTACTGTCTTTTTGAGGATTGATTTTATTTCTCATTTAAACACTTCGGTTTGTCCATTCATCTATGGATGAGAAGCCGTGGAAGTCCTATGTGTCACACCATATTTCTTCAAGAGTGCTCCAAGGACTTTATTATAGAAGTGTGTCCCTCTATCACTGATTATGGTGCATGGGACTCCATACCTATTGAAAATACAAGACTTCACAAAATTTACAACTACTTTAGCATCAATAGTACATATAGGTTTGGCCTCTATCCTTTTAGACACATAATGAACCGCAAGAATGATATACGTATACCCAAAGGACGAAGAAAACGATCCATGAAATCCAATCCTCACATATCAAAGATTTCACACACAAGGATAGAATTCAAAGGCATTTGATCCCTATGCCCTAAACTACCAGTTCTTTGACAGGTAGCACATCTTTTGCAAAACTCATAGGAATCACGAAATAAGTTTGCCCAATATAATCCATATTCAAGAATTTTACGTGCAACCCTCTTTGGACCAAAATGGCCATTGTATGCATATGTATGACAAAATCTCAAGATGGATAGAATTTTGGATTCAATGACGCATCGTCTAATAACTTGATCAATGCAATGTTTCCACAAATAAGGGTTATCCCACACATAGTACCAAGCATCCTTTTTTATTTTATCTTTTTCATTTTTAGTCAACGCAAACGGCAAAGAACCAGTGACTAAGAAATTGATGATATCAGCAAACCAAGGGGAATTATTTTGAACAACAAAAAGATACTAATCTGGAAAGTCGTCCTTGAAAGGAACTAATTCCTCGCTGGTGGGCAGCCGACTAAAGTGATCAGCGACTTGATTTTCGGGCCCTTTTTGTCCCGAATCTCCAAATCAAATTCTTACATGAGTAACACCCATCAAATAAGCCTTGGCTTTGCATCCTTCTTTGCTAATAGGTACTATAATACTACATGATCAGAATAAACAATTACTTTAGTACCAAGCATATATGAATGAAATTTTTCTAAGGCAAAAATCACTGTTAAAAGCTACTTTTCTGTGGTAGAATTGTTGCTTTGAGCCTTGTCCAATGTCTTAGAGGCATACTATATGACTTGAGGGTCTTGTCCAACTCGTTGGCCTAGGACAGCTCCAACCGCGTGGTCACTCATATCGCACATGTTTTCGAAAGGAAGATCCCAACTAGGAGGTTGGATAATTGGGGCCGAAATCAACTTATCCTTTAACTTGTCAAAAGCCTTCCTGCATTCTTCATTGAATTCGAACATAGCATCTTTTTGGAGAAGTTTGCATAGCAATTGGGATACTTTTGCAAAATCCTTGGTAAAACGCCTATAAAAACTTGAATGTCCAAGAAAAGCACAAACTTCCTACACATTTGCGGGGTTAGGGAAGGATCTTCTAACATCTATTTTCTCTTAATCCATCTCTAACCCTTTCGAAGAGACTATATGACCTATAACCAAACCTTGATCTACCATAAAACGGCATTTTTCATAATTCAAAACCAGATTTGATTCAAGACATCTCTTTAATACCAAGGCTAGACTATGTAAACATTCATCAAAAGACTCACCATATACTGTGAAGTCATCCATGAAAACTTCAATGATATTCTTCACATATTAAAAAAAAATACTTACCATACATCTTTGAAAGGTGGCGGGTGTGTTGCACAATCCAAATGGTATTCTTCTATATGCGAACGTACCAAAGGGGCAAGTAAGAATCATCTTTCCTTGATATTCCGGTGCAAGTGAAATTTGGTGAAAACCTGAATAACCATCAAGACAATAGTAATGAATTTTACCTGCTAATCTTTCAAGCATTTGATCACTTGGTGAAAACCCGAATAACCATCAAGACAATATTAATGAATTTTACCTGCTAATCTTTCAAGCATTTGATCAATGAAAGGGAGGGGAAAGTGATCTTTTCTGGTTGCAGCATTCAATTTCCTGTAATCTATGCATACTTTCATCCATTTTGAACATGATTAGGCATCAACTCTCCTTTGTTATTTTCAATAATAGTAATACTCGTTTTCTTTGGAACAACTTGAACAGGACTTACCCATTTGCTGTCAGAAATTGGATAGATCATACCTGCATCAAGAAGTTTCAAAATCTCTTTCTTTACTACTTCCATCATTGGTAGATCAAGTCGACGTTGAGCCTCCCTACATGTTTTAGTTTCATCATCCAACAAGATTCTATGCATGCATGTGAAGGGGTCAACCCTTTAATATCGGCAATGGTCCATCCAATGGCTTCCTTAAACTCCTTTAAGACTCCAATCGACTTTTCTTCTTCCATCACACTAAGCTTACTAGAGATGATAACTGGAAGCGTTTCCTTTTCTCCCAAATATGCATACTTGAGATGATTAGGTAATTGCTTCAATTCTATTTGTAGGGCCTGCAAAATAGAAGGAAGAAGCTTTGTGTGAGATGTAGAAAGCGCAAGAGAGGATAAACCATACCTTTATGGTTTTTGTTCTTCCAAAGCATAGACCATCTCAAGCAAATCACCATTTATGGCATAGTTTGTCTCAATTTCCTGCAATCTTTTTAGAGTAAAACTTCTGCAAATAACTACATTCAATTTGTCCGCTTCAAACATTTCAAAAACGTCTTGATCTCATAATTCATGCAAGTTCTCAAGTAATTGATCGTAAGCTTTCAAACCAAAAACACAAGAGACATCACTAGGATATTTCATGGAATCATAAACATTAAATTTAATTACATCACCATCAAATTCCAAAGTCAAAGTTCCATCATGAACATCAATTTTAGCTCTGCAATACTAATAAAAGATCTGCCTAGCAAAATTTCGCAAGACTTGGAATACGAATCTTCCTCCATATCAAGCACATAAAAATCAGCAGGAAAGACTAATTTACCTACTTGTACAAAAACATCCTCTAAAACACCTTCAGGATAAACCACTGATCTATCGGCTAATTGAATAATAACGCCTGTTTCTTTCAATGGTCTCTTCGACTATCCCTCATTCAAAGTAGAGTAAATAAACTTAGGCATGACATTAATAGACACTCCTAAATCACACATAGCTTTCTTAATTCCTAAAGAACCTATTTGACAAGAGATAGCAAACATATCTTGGTCCTTGCATTTCGATGGCAATCTCTTTTTAAGCACGGTAGAGACGTTCTCCCCAACACATATTTTTTCATTGCCCACAAGCTTCTTTTTATTAGTGCACAATTCCTTCAAAAAGTTTGCAATTTGAGTTACTTGTCTAATTGCATCAAGTAGGAGAATATTTACCTCAACTTTGCGAAAAAGCTAAAAAATCTCCTTTTCTTCCTTTTCCTTTTTGGACTTTTTATGAATCTCTTGGGGAAAGGAGGTTTAACCACCAGCTCTGTACCATTTTTAGGCTCTATTTTATTGCTGTCCAGCGCTTTTTCTTTGCATTCTGCATCATTTTTTTAATTTCTTTCTTTGTTCTAGGTGTTGTCAACTTTGCGTGCCCACGCCTGGTCTGACAGTTTGGCTATCCTGCAGCTCTTTTCCACTTTGTAAGGTTATGGTGCTTGCGTTTTGCTTCGGATTGACTACCGTTTGAGATGGTAGATTACCTAGGGACTCTAATCGGCTAACAGAGATAGCTAATTGGCTAACTTGATTTTCCAAGTTCTTAATGCTTGCCTTTATATCCTATTGAAATTCTTGAGCATTAAGAGCAAGAGCTTTCACAATATCTTCAAGAGAAGTACCTAAATTTATAGGCGTAGGCTACTATGGTGGGGTTGGTTGCAGTTGGAATGCTGTGAATTAGGTGGATTATAATTTTGTGACCTCGCTCAATAGCTCAAATTCAGATAGTCTTTCCAACAGGGGTTATATGTATTCGAAAAAGGATCGTATCTCTATTGTGACGGACCGAAAAATCCTCCAACGGCATTGGCTTGGTAGGGATCCTCCTCCTGAAGCATGGGACATATGTTGGTTGGGTGTCCCACCTTAGTACAAATTCCGCACACCTTTTGAATCGAAATACTACCACCTACAACTAAACTTTGAACAAGAGCAGTTAGTTGAGTCAATTTTGAATCAATAAAAGAAACATTTACCTCATTAACTCTTCGTGAAGGTTCTTGTCTAGTTTCGAATTGCTATGAAATTGCAGCCATGATGGAAATCAAGTCTCTAGCTTGTTGTGGTGTTTTTTCAACGATAACCTTCTCTTGCAGCATCCATCATCATTCTTTCTATTGGGAGCAGCCCTTCATAAAAGATTGAATGAGAGATTGATTTGAAATCCCATGTTGAGGATAACTCGCACAAAGTCTGTTAAATCTCTCCTAATATTCATAGAGCAACTCCGAATCCTTCTGCTTGATGGCACAAATTTCTTTTCTAATAACAGCGACCCTTGAAGCAGGGAAGAATTTGTCAAGAAAAGCTCTTGCCATTATACCCTATGTTGTGATAGATCCAGATAGAAGGTAAAATAGCCATTCTTTTGCTGTATCTGCCAATGAAAATGGAAACACCCTTAATTTAATTTGGTCTTCTATCACGCCTTGGGGTTTTATGCTGGAACAAACTACGCCAAACTCCTTCAAATACTTATATGGATCCTTATTTTCTAATCCGCAGAAGGTGGGTAAAAGGTGTACTAGACCCAATTTTAACTCAAAGTCTGCGTTCAATGCAGGATACATAATGCATAAGGGCTACAAATTCAAGGGGGCAGCCACCAATTCATGCAAGGTCTAGTTGTTTCTAGCCATCTCCTTGTTCTTGGATTCACTCGATGGTTCGTACTGTACTTGAAAAGCTTCTGCTTGCTTTTGGAGTTCTTTCCATAACTTTGCTTCTTTTTTCAAGCTCTTTGCGGTCTTTCCAATTTCTAGATCAAATTGCAACTCACTTGTACAATTTGACCCGGTCATAAAAAGGCAAAAATTTCAGCACCAATCCCCTACAACAGCACCAAAATTTGATGGGCGTCGAAACCATCAAAAATAAAATATCAATTCTTACCTCACGAATTTAAACAGAGTACGTGGCGAGAAAACGTCGAATCCACAGGGATTGGGAGATTATATTATGCTAATTATGCTAAGTAGATTAATCAATAAGTAACAATTAAAGAAGGGGGTTTTAATGCGAAAAAAGTAAAATGAACAGAACTGTCTAGCATACTGGTTCGCTGAGCGTAGAGACGCAGCTGGGCAAAAATTAAAAAAACATAAATAAAAATAAAAATGACTAAAGCACACAATCCTAAGCTTACGTAAAACTATAAAAACAAGAAATCAATGAGAATTAAATCTAGCCTAAGGTATAATTGCAATTTCGGTCAACAAATCCGATCCTAGATGCAAAAATAATTCCAACTATTTTGACAAATCAGTTATGGTTATTGGCTCGGCCTAACAACCTCATCTTTCCTAATAGCGTTGATAACAATTCAAATCTCCTATGATTCTTCCCGCTATCTCCTTACCTATTAGACGTTCTAACCCCCGGAGATGTTTGTGGAATCTATTTAATGGGAGCAATAAAAATCTAGAAAGACCTAATTCTAAAAGTCAACACTTTCGCGGTAATTGTTTATTTAGATTGTGTAATTACACAGGAAGCCTAGTTAACACTATTCTTAGATTAATTAAATTAACCTAATTGGCTACCTATTATCATGCAATTAAATAATCGCGTACAAAATTGAATAATCACATAATAATATTAATTATTGAACAGTAAATATGCAAATATCAAAATCGCATGAAAGGAATAAAACAATTAGATCTTACAGAATTGAAGAACTAAAATCTTGATTAATCCCTCGCTAGAAAAGAAAAGTACAACTTTATGTCTATAAATGATGCCTAAAAGATAAGAATGACCTATGAATTGTCTGCTTGATTAATCTTTTTCCTAAGCTCAATCAAGTAAAATTACATTAAAAACATCGATTAAGGAGCATTCTATTCCAAAATCAAGTGCATCTAACTTAAAAATTAAACACTTATTTAGAACTTATCAAATTTCCCCACACTTGAACCATGCTTGCCCTCCAGCATGAAAATAATTAAGAACAGGGACTTTACATGCAAGGCTGACCAAGATTGTAGTTTTGTAGAGATCTCAAGTTCTACAAACAAACATAATGCAAGTCATGTAGTCAAAATTTCTATACTTTCTTGAACATAGCTTTCTTGAAAGAATCCGAAGTACAGATTACATTCAAGACATATGTCATCAAGACTTTAACTTCACAACTCATCTAACAACTCCAGCATTCTACATTCTATCATATCACCATTCAACATAGGAACATAATCATTCAAACTCAATCTCTCAACATAATGTACAAAACCTTACCCAATTCAAGCATTTGCAAAAACAAGCAAGTTAACAGTTCTTTTCAAACTGATAAACCAAATTTTCTTCTACTATCAACCAACTTGCAATGTTTTAATCTTTAGTCAAAAGAATGCATTAGCTTTTCAAACTTTTGCAACACTTTTTTTCAAACAATAATACTTGACTTAACCAAAGACTTTCAAAAACTTTTTAGCAGAAATATGGCCGCAAATTTTTTTTTCCATCAAAGTTTTCCACGAGGTTTCAAAGTAGCGCAACCATCTCACAAAGTGAACAGAGACACCAAACCTTCAAAAATCCCTTCACCACAACTGAAAGAAACTTGAAAAGGAAGATAAAGGTGAGCCAGTTTTTTAGCAAGTCAAAACAAGAACCCGCACATGTACAAGTCACCTCGCTAGTACTCAAGCACAATTTAGATGAACCTCGCACCATTTAGAGCACACACAAGAGTTTTAAGCCAAGTACGATTATGCTAATACAAAGAAGAGAGATCAAAGCACTGCTTTATTGCGCAATTTTTCCTCAAAGAAAACAAGTTTGTGCTTAGACTCAGGTGGCGGAAGGCCAAATCACTTCAACTGCCCCTTTTTTCCATTTTCTCAATTTTCATGAATTCCCTAGAATGCCATTCGACCTTTTTACGTGGTGACAAACATTTGTGATGAATGTCTCCGGTTACTCAGTTGGTCACAATTCCAGGTGGCTTTGAGCTCTACTCATGGTCCTCCGTTTTTTTCCTTTTTTTTTTCTTTTCTTTTGGAGACTACCAGAGTAAGAAGGCACGTATTTACTTTAATTTCATTCATTCATATGCCCTTTTTTTCACACTTTAGCTTTTAGCACTTTTGCAGAAGTGACCTCAACCCCGATATAACTTTCCTAGGCATGCACGTTTTCACATTTTCACCACAAAAAATAATTCAATGTAACTACCCATCAAACTCAAACTAAGCATTAGTTTCCAATTTGAGCACATGTATTTTTTTAAGCTCACGTTATGATGAAGTAAGGTTCAAACACGGTGTGTTCAAGTAACTATCGAAAGATAAAAACAACGGGCATGGATTCACTGCATGTACTAACTTACCCTAACAACCAAAACTAGATTCCTGAGCATGGGGATTAGACTTTTTCCATGAGAAATGTCAAGTTTACCAAGAAGAAATTTGAGCAAGAAGAAAATGTTTTGACAAAAAGGCTGCAAAAAGGCTTCCTACTAGCTTGACCAAAAAAATGAAACTAAGGAGATTTAAAAACAAACACTTAACCCAATAATTCTTTTTTTATTTTTTGTTTTTTTGTCATTTTTCTTTTTTTTTTATGAGAATTATATAACATAAGTCAGACTCAATTCATCACATTAAAGACTCATTTAAGCATAAAAAGACTCAAAATAGGGGACTCAAATGGAGCAATCCTCCCCCACACTTAGCATAGATATTGTCCTCAATATGGAAATAAAAGAAAGCAAGAAAAGAAGAAATAAGAACAAAAAGAAAAACGAGAAAAAGAAAAAGGATGAGGATAAAGGCGTCCCTGAAACACAAGTGTAGGGGTAGGTGTAGTCGTCAAGCATTTGAATAGGGACTAGGTGTGCCCATGCGTAGATGAATTCTTCCAATTTGGCCTGCCTAGTTGATTGATCAGCAAAGGATGCTTCAATGCGAGCGAGTTGAGCTTCATATGCTACTTGGGATGTGGAAGTGGACGAGGCTGTAAGTGAGAAGCCAAGACGTCATGGGCGTCTCTCGTAGGTTCAATAGCATGGCGAGCTCCTTGCATGATGAAAATAAACCTATCTTCATCCTTTCGGACGAGATTCATGGCTTGCAGACATGGTGAATCGAGGTATGTAATGTCAAATGCCATAGTGAAGGCAATGGAGTGTGACCTAAAGCGAGTATGCATATTTGCTACATGAGTAATAAAGGACCCCGAAATTAATGGCATCCTACTAGTGTGGAAAACAATATGCAATTGCTAGAGAAGCCAATAACCAAAGTTTACCCTATAAATTAAACACTTATTTAGAACTTATTAGGTAGTATCAAATAAATTAGTAATGATAGTGAGCATCATGGGATGGCGCCAGTATCAAATAAATTGGTAATGATAGTGAGCATCATGGGATAGCGCCAATCATGTCCTAAAATGGAGCCTTGATATGATATCAGAATGGAAGGAAAGGGTGTTCATCCTTATTGAGAATGAATCAACATTTACACAAAGATACCCTAACACCCTATGACATACACCTAGTCCTGTTACCTCATTCATTCCAGCCTTCTTTGGCTCGCTGTCGGTGCCCTAAACAAAAGGGGTCACTTCATTTGGTTGTGACATTAATTGTAAAGGACTCCCGAGGACTCTACATCTACTAGAAAAGTAAACCTTATAGTATTGATGAAAATAATTTATAAATAAATTACTTTTATTATGCTTTAATAATTGTTAGCTAAATATTTATTATTGATTTTGATGATGAAAATATATATATGCATTATTTGACTAAATAGCTTTTTGTGAAAATGAGATGACATCAATATGAAGCTTTGAGAGATATGAAGATGTGCAAAAAGCCTTATTTGAAGGGAGAAAAGATAAGAAGGCATAAGGAGGAGAAGAGAAGCCATAAGGGGTACCGAATTTGTTTTTCTTCTTGTTTTTTTTTTGAAATGCCTATATATTATGTTGACTTGGCTCAAAATCTCTTTCTTTGTCATAGCAAAAACTTTCAAGTGTTGCACATTTGAAAATAACATATGCACAAATGTATTTAAATGCACACATTGAGATAAAATGAGTTTTTGGGGTGTTTCAATTCACAACATGTGTTTACATATTTATTCAAAATGACTTGGAGTTGTGAAAATGCACTTACATTGTTTTTCTGCAAAAATCTGGCTTTACTTCACATTCTGAAGTGGCTGGACCCCCCAGCCGGTCGACCGGCTGACCTGGGTGGTCGCCCGGCCTAATCAGAGAGGTGAAGGGAAAAGCCGGACCCCCTAGCCGGTCGACCGGCTAAGGCGTCCGGCCTAGTCAGAGAAGGAGAAGGGTAAGTCGGACGACTCAGCCGGTCGACCGGCTGAACGGGGCCTGTAATAAATGCACTAGCCGTTTATTACCGTTCTGGCCGAAATTTCCCAAATCTTCTTCACCTACCAATCCCTAGACCTCAAATCTCTTTAAATACTCATTCAATACACTTTCTAATCATCAATTGAAGTGTGCAAAAGTGTTTATCATCATTCAATCCATCTTTGAGCCATTCTTGCAATATATTTGAGCTTTCAAGAGCTTGTTCTTTCTCTTCTTGAGAAAGATTTTAGATTCAATCTCTTTTCAATCTTGAGTATATACACACTTTGAGAGCTTTAATCATTGTGAGATATATCCATTTAAGCTTGTAAAGTGTAAGGAAATCCTATAGAGAGAATCTCTTGGGTTCTTTGAAGTAAGACTTCAAAGAGGTTGTAAAGAACTTGGTTTGTGCTTCACCAAGTTTTGAAGAAGCATTTTAGTGGAGATCTTTGAAGTCCTAAGGGGAGATTCCTTGGGCGGTGGACGTAGGCTTGGCGAACCACCTTAAAATCGTTTGTCTCTCTTCTCCTTGCATCTCTATTTTTATTGTTCTTACCTTGCTTATCTTGTGTTTGATATATTGCTTGTTAGAAGTTGTAAATTTTCTGAAAATTTTAAAAAACGAAAATTAGTATTAATATCTTAATTCACCCCCCCCCTCTTAAGATATTTGCACCCACAATTGGTATCAGAGCTAGGGTTCTATATTATAGTCTAACAACTAGTAGAATTTCTAGCAAATATGGAGGGAATTTCTATTAAACAAGCACCCCCTTTTGATGGAACAAATTATGCATTTTGGAAAATGAGAATGAAAGTGTTTATACAATCACATGACTATAAAGCTTGGAAAATCATAGAAAATGGGCCTACCTTGCCTACAAAATTAGAAGGTGATAGGAGAATACCCAAACCAGAAAATGAGTGGAATGATGAAGATATTAAATTATTTGAGTTAAATCAAAAAAATTTACATTATTTATTTAATGCTATGAATGCCACTGAATTTGCTAGAGTAATGGGCTGCACTTCTAAAGAACTTTGGGATCAATTAGAAGTAACTTATGAAGGAACGAGCCAAGTGAAAGAATCTAGGATTGCTATGCTTGTACATAGATATGAATTATTCAAGATGCTTCCAAATGAAAATGTTGAACAAATGTTTTCTAGATTTGTTGAAATCACTAACGGTTTGAAAGCTCTTGGTAAAGATTATTCCAATGTAGAGAAAGTTAGGAAAGTGCTAAGAAGCTTGCCATCATCATAGCAACCTAAGGTCACGGCAATAAAGGAAGCAAAGGACTTGAATACATTGGAGCTCAATGAGCTCATTGGGTCACTCATGACTCATGAGCTTGAGATAAAAGATCATGAAGAAGAAGAAAGGAAAGCAAAGAAGTCCATTGCTCTAGTTGCATCAAAATTTTCATCAAGTGACGATGAAGAAGATGATGAGGATCCGAAAGATGAGGAGATTGCACTTCTAGCCCAAATTTTCAAAAAATTTATGAAATTTAGAAAGATGAGAAAAGGGGCTTCTTCTTCAAGCAACACAAATTGGAAGAAGAAAGGAAAAGAAGGCAAAGAGTTCAAAAAGATAAAAGATACAAAAGATGAAATAAAGTGCTTTAATTGCAACAAGCCGGGACATATAAAGGCAAATTGTCCTAAGCTTTCAAAGAAGAAGGAATGAAAGGCGCTCAAGGCCACATGGGACTTCTCCGAAACTGAAGAAGATGAGGAAAAGCATCATGAGGTAGCCAATTTTTGCCTCATGGCCAATGAGGATGAGGTACTATCTTCACCATCTTTATCTATTTATTATTCATCTAGTGAAGAGGAGGAAGAGGAATATAGTTTTGATGAACTAAAAGAAGCATTTGCTAAATTACATGATGATCTATCCTTGGCTTTGGCAAAAAACAAGCAAATGCATAAAAGTTTGAAACTTGTTCAAAATGAAAAAGAAATTTTAGAAAAGAAAAATGCTTCTCTTATTGAAAAATTAGACATCTTAGAAAAAGAAGATGATTCATATGCCGAAGATTTTGTAAAGATTGAAAAAGAAGTTAAAGATTTAAAAAAGAAAAATGAGGATTTAAATGGAATTGTTCAAAAGTTTACAAATGGGAAAGAAAATTTTGAAAAGACTTCTTGGAAGTCAAAAAATGTCTTTTGATAAGAGTGGTATTGGATACAAACCTAGTATTAATCAAAAGTATTTCAAAACCTATTTTGTCAAGGCTTCTACCTCTACATCCCTCTCTTCACCGAAGACAAATGTTATTTGTACCTATTGTGAAAAGAAAGGACATGTATCTACTCATTGTTATTACAAGAAAATTCGTGATAGAGGATCACATGTTCCATATTGGCAAAGACCAAAATGGGTGGTTAAAAACAAAAATTAAACTAACGCCAAGGACCCAAGGTGTTGGGGACTCCAAAATAAAGAATTGCATTTGAATTTCATGTGTGTAGGTATGCAATGAAAGAAATTCAAGCAAAATAAAATGGATCTTGGATAGTGGTTGTTCCAAGCACATGACGGGGAACTTTTCACTTTTCTACAAACTTAATATTGCAATAGGAGGAGATGTTACCTTTGGGGACAATAGCAAAGGGAAAATTATTGGAAAAGGAAGCATTGGTAATGAAAATTCTCTTGCTATACACAATGTTCTACTAGTAGAACGTCTAAAATTTAATCTACTTAGCATTAGTCAATTATGTGACAAAGGGCATAAAGTCATATTTCAATCCTCTAAATGTCTTGTGTATGAATGTGGAAATGAAACTGTGTTATTTGTTGCTAAGAGAAATGAAAATGTTTACATTGTTGAAATTGATCAACTTATGTGTCAACATGTTAAGTGTTTATCTGTTGTGCACGAAAATACTTGGTTATGGCATAGAAGATTAGGACATGCTAGCATGAGCTTATTGAATGCTTTATCAAAGCATGATCTAGTTAGAGACCTACCAAAACTAAAATTTGAAAAAGATAAAATCTGTGATGCTTGCCAACTAGGAAAACAACATAAAACATCCTTCAAATCCCTAAATAAGGTTTCAACAAATAGAGCATTACAACTATGATGAGTTGTGATTTGGTGTGTGTTTGCATTGCCGTTTACTTATATTTTAGAGGTGTTGAATGCTTATAATGATGCATTAGTGTAGTACTTTTGATAGGAATAGGCTTCAGTGTAAACAAATGTGCATATTGAGTTTAAGAGATAAATTGCTACACTAATTGCTTGTTTTCAATGATTTAGGTGAACTCTGGGTTAAGACAAAGATTGGACGATGAAAGGTGATGAAGATAGGACATGCACGGGTCTAAGGGAGAAGACTAAAGGCCGAAATAACGAAAAATTGGATGAAGGAAGTTAACCGGACGCTAAGGAAGAATAGCCGATCGACTGACTAGGTCGACCGGCCACTCCAGAGAGCTTCGTCGAAAAGCCGGACGACCCCCCTTCAAGAGCCGGTCGACCGGCTAGGTCGACCGGCCACTCCGGAGAGCCTTTGAAGAAAGCCAGTCGAGTACTCCAGAGGCCGGTCGACCTAGCCGGTCGACCGGCTATGCGCGAACCTATAAATAAAGCCCGATGCGGAGCAGAATGAGGGGGAGTTTTTACACACACTTCACACCTATTCTCACACACACTTAACCCTATTCCCTAGCCGCCTCACACATCCTTTTCACATACTTTTCACGAAGAACCAAGTTTCGTTAGAGGATTCAAACGCTTTGGATTCGAGATTGTTTACAAGCTGTGTTCTAAATTCGCTAGGATGAAAGGGGAGTTTCGTTATATCTCTTTCATTCTATTTTCTATTATGTCTGAGTAGGCTTGTATAGGGTGATAAAACTTATGTAATGGGTTAATTTTATACTCTTATGATATGGGATATGATGGCTGAATATATATATATATATATATATATATATATATGTTTTGATTTGTTTTGTTTAATTGGGTGTTCTTTCATTCATGTCTATATGGTTGATAGAATACTTAGATGAGTACATATATATTAATTGAAGTTTGTTTGTTACTAAACACATCTAATCCATGCTGTACTCATGTCTATGTGTTTCTACATGGATGTTATGAAGTGGGTAGTGCTTTTATTCATGTCTATATGCGTATTTGCATGCCTAGTAACAAGCATAATTTCAATATCACATGTGTATGAATGTTAGTCAAATACTGCTGTAGTGATTTTAGAATGACGGAGTATAATTTAGGGCTAATCTAGGTCGAGTTTCCTTTGGCTTTAAATCCAGCCAATAGGTTTCAGGATAGATTTAGTCGACCTTGGCAACACTAGGTTTTGGCTTTAAACCCAGCCAATGGTTTAGGTACTAGGGTAGGTTCATTCTAAGCCACCTAGGAAGTTAACTAGACCCTCTTGAGGCCCTAGGTCATAAGGACCACGCCGTAGCTCTAGGAGACGTCGCCTAGGGACGGACCCGCACCGCGTCCTAGGGGGAAATCAGGACACCAACTAACAACCTAGTTAAGAGCACTTTTGATAGTTAGCCATCATCCCTTAATCCCATAGCATTTGAGTATGGAGTTACCCATTCATAAGTCCAAGTCACCCTAATCTCTTTCCAATTGTTAGTTTCTTCTCAATCAACCTGCGTCCCTTTTGTTTTTATTCATAGTTTAGTTTTTTTTTTATTTACTTAGAGCTCCCGACAATCTAAACCTTCACAAGAAAAAGTACACTTAGTTTAGATCTTTCTTTTTAGCTCTTTTAGGACACCAAGCATAGGATACATTCACGATATTCACGCCTCCCTGTGGTTCGACACCCGCACTCGTAAACACTGTATTGCACGATCCGTACGCTTGCGGGTCTTTTAAAACTTGCACTCGTAAGAAGACATCAAGTTTTTGGCGCCGTTGCCGAGGAGGCAACATTTGTTTGGTTTCTTAGTTTGTGTGTGTCTTAGCTTGTTACATGTTGTTTTATCTTTTCTTTCATGTTTTGATTATTTTGATTAATAAAAAAAATTCAAAAAAAAAATTGTTGAGCATTGTGAAGAGGTTTACTAGTGTCAATTAATCATGAATGATCCTAATGCATCATGGTGGTCACTTGTATCCTCTTCCCCATTACCTGAACATGTTCCCATTGCATGTCGCGTGTGTGGAAGTTATGAGCATCAAACTTTCTTTTGCCCCTATGACAATTCCCAACCTAGGGTAAGTGCTAATTACGACCCCTATAGTCATGCATCACCTCATGCATCTTCATTTAGTAATCATGACTATAAGGATGCATATTCTTGTTTTTGCAATCTATGTGGAAGCCAAGCTCATGATTCCAATACTTGCCCTACCTTCCACCCTTATCCCCGATTGCATGCTATACCCTATGCCCCTAGCAATCATATGCCCATGCATGCATCTTCATCCAATTATTATGATTCTAGGGAGCAATATCATGCATCTTCATATTGGGATCAAGATGACTTTTCATATTTTCCACCTCATTGCTTTGAAAGTCCATCTCCTGCACCGTCATTTCCCACCCAAACTTCCTTCGAGTTTTATAATGGTTGTGCTTATAGTGACCCCAATCAAGATATTTACCATTTTCACTCGATTGAACCCTCTTCTGTAATGTCTTCACTCTCGGAGCGATTAGATCAAATGCTTGAGCAATCCCAATCTCTCCTCCAATCCAATCAAGAGGAACTAGAGAGTTTGAAGCGAGACACCAAATCTTTAGGTGAGCGTTTGAAGAGCATGGTTGAGAGTGTGCAACTTATGAGCGAGAACGTTGAAATACCTTTAGAACAAGTTGAAGAGATAAGAGAGAGACCTAAAGATAAGAGAAATAGTGGTGAAAAAGATGATGTCTTGGAGAGACGATTAGAAAAAAAGGTTGATGGAGAGATCACATCTTGTAGTGAGGATGAGGATGAGCTTAATGATAATTTGGTTCTTGGTGACTCTTATGAATATGTTTTAGAGGAAGTAGTACCCTATCCTCCTAAGCTTTCAATGTCTTCCATTGAGTCACATGAGCCTTTTCTGTCTCCTCATCCCACATATTCTGCACACTTGGAGGTTGAGTCTCATGATCATAGCACTCATTTGCATTTCGAGTCCACATTTAGGGAGTCTAGGGTACACACCTCCCTTGAGCATTCACGCATCCATGACCCGAAATCCATTGAGTCCGCATTATCCCCTCCATGTGTGTCTACCCTGTATGAAGAGCATGATGGTGAGATGACACCCACTAGTGATGAATGTGTTGTTGAATTTAAAGGGACTTTAGCTAGTGAAGGTTTAAAGTCATCCATTTGGGAAAACAAGGCATCAATTTTGAAGGTTTTAAATGATAAGTCTCTTGGAGTTAAGAACCATAATGTTGAAGAGAATAGAAACTCTAAGAAAACACATAAAAAAGAAATTGGTGTGCTTGGAAGAATGATTTGTGGGTCTCTTTGGATGTTTGATGATTCATTGATGGAAATAGAGCCCATAAAGATCGAATCCACCTCTCAAGAGGAGTTAGAGCGACCTAGGCTTGAACATGTTATATCTTGTGGAAAGGAAGAGTGTAGTACTTCATCATCCCTTACCCTTGCCCTTCCTTCTCCGAGAGTTGTTCTAACCCCCCTTTCCCATTCCGTTGAGTCTCCCTTTTTGGAGCTCACATTTATGCCTTCTAGTTTAGAACATTTTCATTTAGGGCTAAATAGCACTTCTCTCATGTTGCATGCATTAGACCTATCTTTGACCCATGGGGAGGGTGTGTTCCTAGCTCTTGATTATGAAAAGAAGGCCATGGGGTGGTTAGTTAGAGAGCAAGCGGGGCATGATCTTTCACATTTATGCATGACACCTTCGACACTTGCAGACACATTCTCATTTTATGTTTCGGGGTGGGATCCAGAAAAGGGATGCATTGAACATCTATGGCCCCATCATTTATTGCATGACCCTGTTCCTTCTACTATCTGTGCTTGGTTGAATATTCGGCAATTTGTGCCTTGCAATTTTAAACATGTATTGCTCTAACACTAGCGCCTGAGGCGTTAAATCCAGCGCTGCTAGGAGGCACCCTAAACATGTTTATATTTCATTTTCTTTCCTTGCTTTTCCTTTTTTTTATTTGCATTTAGTATTATCTTTCTTTCATTTTCAATTGCTTTTTGTTTTTCTTTTTTTTCACCCTCCCAAGTGTTGATCCTCACTTCTATCATTTCCCATTTTTCATACACCTTGTTTATCGTTTGATGATGCCAATGCAAGCTCGCATGGCAAATGCTACTAATCTTGTGTTTTGTGAGTGTTTGTCATTTGTTGAGAAACAGGGTTAGTAGACAAATTATTGATCATTGGCATCAAAAGAGCTTCAAAAAGAACAAAAGGTTGTATATATCCTTTCTCCACTTGTTCCCCTGTTTGCACCCTATCCCCACCACCTTTACTTGTTTTGTAATGATAACTTGCTTGTTTTTGTTGTGCTTCGTTCTATTTGCTTGAGGACAAGCAAAGTTTAGGTTTGGGGGTGTGGGAGTTTGGTTTTCTTGTTATACCTTGCTTAGGGTAGATTGCATCATGCATAAAAATGGTGAAAATTGAAAAATTTTGATGCATATAGAGTCGTTTATTTCTTTGTTGATCATTGCGTTGGCTTTTGTGATTGACTCTATTGATTTATGAAGATGAGAAGCATTGTGGGGGAATGAATAAAGTGGTTTGAAATCTAAGTCTTGGAGGGGATGCCCTTCAAAATTGTGGGGAGTGAGAACCTCAAAAGAATAACCCTTGTAGCCACCCCATAGCTTGGTAGGAAAGAGTGTTGAAAAAGGGTTATTGATGTGAGTGCCCCGTCTTTGATTGGTTCTTGTTGATATGCTTAAGCCTTTCTTTTTCTTCCTTTTCGAGAATTCAATACAATGAAAAAGAAAAAAAAAATGATTGAAAAAAAAGAGGCAAAAAGGTGCAAAATTCTATGAATGAAGTGAAAAAGAGAAAAAGCCAAAGGCACCTAAAAGTTAGTGAATAAGTGCATAAGTGACACAATGTCAACTTAGCACAAGTTATCGTCTTTGTAGACATGTGAATAAGGCTTATAAAAAGCCGTTGTGTCTGTATACTCTCTCTTCTTATCTTTGAGGGTTGGTGTATGTTAGGGAGGCCATGTCAGTTGAGGGAGCACGAAATATCAATATCCCAAGTGCGTGAGTTAGAATCCTAGGCTTGTGGTGGATTGGCTACTTGGGAAATTCCCATGAGGAACGAGACCCCTTATGAGTAGAGGGAAGATCCAAAGAGGCTTAGGGATCTCTTCACAATAGGAACGCCCCTTCATGTTTCTCAAATTAATGCGATAGCGAGTCAGTCCTTTAGGCAATCCATTGTATCAGCTTTAGAAATAAAATTGAAGATTAAGCTTGCTTGAGGACAAGCAAGGAGAAGGTTTGAGGGTGTTGATGAGTTGTGATTTGGTGTGTGTTTGCATTGCCGTTTACTTATATTTTAGAGGTGTTGAATGCTTATAATGATGCATTAGTGTAGTACTTTTGATAGGAATAGGCTTGTGTAAACAAATGTGCATATTGAGTTTAAGAGATAAATTGCTACACTAATTGCTTGTTTTCAATGATTTAGGTGAACTCTGGGTTAAGACAAAGATTGGACGATGAAAGGTGATGAAGATAGGACATGCACGGGTCTAAGAGAGAAGACTAAAGGCCGAAATGACGAAAAATTGGATGAAGGAAGTTAGCCGGACGCTAAGGAAGAATAGCCGGTCGACCGACTAGGTCGACCGGCCCCACCAGAGAGCTTCGTCGAAAAACCGGACGACCCCCTTCAAGTGCGGGTCGACCGGCCACTCCAGAGAGCCCTTGAAGAAAGCCGGTCGAGTACTCCAGAGGCGGTCGACCTAGCCGGTCGACCGGCTATGCACGAACCTATAAATAAAGCCCGATGCGGAGCAGAATGAGGGGGAGTTTTTACACACACTTCACACCTATTCTCACACACACTTAACCCTATTCCCTAGCCGCCTCACACACCCTTTTCACATACTTTTCACGAAAAACCAAGTTTCGTTAGAGGATTCAAACGCTTTGGAATCGAGATTGTTTACAAGCTGTGTTCTAAATTCGCTAGGATGAAAGGGGAGTTTCGTTATATCTCTTTCATTCTATTTTCTATTATGTCTGAGTAGGCTTGTATAGGGTGATAAAACTTATGCAATGGGTTAATTTTATACTCTTATGATATGGGATATGATGGCTGAATATATATATATATATATATATATATATATATGTTTTGATTTGTTTTGTTTAATTGGGTGTTCTTTCATTCATATCTATATGGTTGATAGAATACTTAGATGAGTACATATATATTAATTGAAGTTTGTTTGTTACTAAACACATCTAATCCATGTTGTACTCATGTCTGTGTTTATACATGGACGTTATGAAGTGGGTAGTGCTTTTATTCATGTCTATATGCGTATTTGCATGCCTAGTAACAAGCATAATTTCAATATCACATGTGTATGAATGTTAGTCAAATCCTGCTGTAGTGATTTTAGAATGACGGAGTATAATTTAGGGCTAATCTAGGTCGAGTTTCCTTTAGCTTTAAATCCAGCCAATAGGTTTCAGGATAGATTTAGTCGACCTTGGCAACACTAGGTCTTGGCTTTAAACCCAGCCAATGGTTTAGGTACTAGGGTAGGTTCATTCTAAGCCACCTAGGAAGTTAAGTAGACCCTCTTGAGGCCCTAGGTCATAAGGACCACGCCGTAGCTCTAGGAGACGTCGCCTAGGGACGGACCCGCACCGCGTCTTAGGGGGAAATCAGGACACTAACTAACAACCTAGTTAAGAGCACTTTTGATAGTTAGCCATCATCCCTTAATCCCATAGCATTTGAGTATGGAGTTACCCATTCATAAGTCCAAGTCACCCTAATCTCTTTCCAATTGTTAGTTTCTTCTCAATCAACCTGCGTCCCTTTTGTTTTTATTCATAGTTTAGTTTTTTTTTATTTACTTAGAGCTCCCGACAATCTAAACCTTCACAAGAAAAAGTACACTTAGTTTAGATCTTTCTTTTTAGCTCTTTTAGGACACCAAGCATAGGATACATTCACGATATTCACGCCTCCCTGTGGTTCGACACCCGTACTCGTAAACACTGTATTGCACAATCCGTACGCTTGCGGGTCTTTTAAAACTTGCACTCGTAAGAAGACATCAAACTACTACATATGGATTTGTTTGGACCCATTGATGTGGCAAGCTTAGGAGGATCTAGGTACACATTTGTTGTAGTTGATGATTACACTAGATTTACATGGGTCATGTTTCTTGCACATAAAAATGATGCCTTCAATGAATTTGCAAGATTGTGTAGAAAAGTGCAAAATAAGAAAGGCTATTTTATAACTTGCATCCGCAGTGATAATGGCACCGAATATGTGAATACTCCTTTCATGAACTTTTGTGATGAACATGGCATTGAGCATAACTTTTTGGCCCCTCGTACTCCTCAACAAAATGGGGTAGTAGAGAGGAAGAATCGTACGTTACAAGAAATGGCAAGGACTATGCTAAAAGAACACAACTTGCCGATATATTTTTGGAGTGAAGCCATAAATACTGCATGCTATGTGCAAAATAGAGTATTGATTAGACCTATTTTAAACAAAAATCCATATGAACTATGGTATGGCAAAACACCTAAAGTATCATACTTCAAGGTATTTGGTTGTAAATGTTTTATTCTAAACACTAAGGACCACTTAAGAAAGTTTGATTCTAAATCCGATGAAGGAATATTCTTAGGTTATTCCCCAAAGAGCAAAGCATATAGGGTATATAATAAGAGAACTCTTGTTGTGGAAGAATCAATACATGTTACATTTGATGAGACTAATCCATTTGAGCCGAGAAAGGAAATTGATGATGCAGGTTATCTTTTGGAAAAGACAACGCTTGAAGATCCAACTCCAAAAGACAAAGAAACGAAGCAAGAAGAAGAACTTCAAGAAAGGAGGTCTCAAGAAAATGAGGAAATCAAACATTACTCAACCAAAGATGATGAAACAAAAGAACCTCATGAAGATCTACCAAAGAGTTGGAAGTTTGTGAGAAACCATCCTCAAGATCTTATTCTCGGTAATCCAAATGAAGGTGTAAGAACTAGGCGTAATATTAGCACTTTCTGTGAGCATCATGCATTTATTTCACATATTGAACCCAAAAAATGTAAAAGAAGCTCTACTAGATGATAATTGGATAATAGCAATGCAAGAAGAACTCAATCAATTTGAGAGAAATAAAGTTTGGAAGCTAGTTGAAAGATCTAAAGATAGACCGGTAATTGGAACCAAATGGGTATTCAGAAACAAATTAGATGAAGCCGGAATAGTGACTAGGAATAAGGCTAGACTAGTTGCACAAGGTTACAATCAAGAAGAAGGAATTGATTATGATGAAACCTATGCTCTTGTAGCTAGACTTGAATCCATTCGTATGTTACTTGCATTTGCATGTCACATGGACTTTAAACTTTATCAAATGGATGTGAAAAGTGCATTTTTAAATGGATTCATTGAAGAAGAAGTTTATGTTGAACAACCCCCTGGTTTTGAAGATTCATGTTTTTCTAATCATGTTTTTAAACTAGAAAAGGCTTTATATGGCTTAAAGCAAGCTCCTAGAGCTTGATATGAAAGACTTAGTGGATTTTTGCTTGAAAACAATTTCGAAAGAGGAAAACTTGATTCAACCCTATTTATCAAAAGAAAAGACAATGACATTCTACTTGTCCAAATCTATGTAGATGATATAATTTTTTGTGCTACTAATGTTTCCTTGTGTGAGAACTTTTCAAAGTGCATGCACAAGGAGTTCGAGATGAGCATGATGGGAGAATTAACTTTCTTCCTCGGACTTCAAATCAAACAAGCAAAAGAAGGGATCTTCATAAATCAAGCCAAATACACCAAGGAAATCATCAAGAAATTTGGACTTGAAGATGCAAAGGAGATTGGAACTCCCATGAGTCCCTCAACTAAGCTAGATAAAGATGACAAAGGTAAATCAGTAGACGAGAAGAAATATAGAGGTATGATCGGTAGCCTATTATATTTGACTGCCTCTAGACCTGATATCATGTTCTCAATGTGCTTATGTGCTAGGTTTCAATCCAATCCTAAGGAAAGTCACTTAACAGATGTAAAAAGAATAATTAGATATCTTAAGGGAACAATTTATTTAGGGCTTTGGTATGCTAAAGGAACGTCGTTTGATCTATGTGGTTTTTCTGATGCTGACTATGCTGGTTGCAAAATAGATCGTAAGAGCACTAGTGGAACATGCCAATTCTTAGGACATTCCTTAGTATCTTGGTCTTGTAGGAAACAAAATAGCGTTGCCATTTCTACCACCGAAGCTGAATATATTGCAGCTGGTAGTTGTGTGGCACAAATATTGTGGATGAAACAAAATTTACTTGATTATGGATTGAAGTATGATCATATTCCTATATATTGTGATAATACTAGTGCAATTAATCTTACTAAGAACCCAATTCAACACTCAAGAACTAAGCATATTGAAATTAGACACCATTTCATTAGAGATCATATACAAAAAGGTGATATAATTCTTGAATTTGTTGATACTTTACATCAAGTTGCTGATATTTTCACTAAACCTTTGCATGAGGATCAATTTTGCAAGATTAAGAGAGAAATTGGAATGATAAAATGTAGTTAGATGGCATATATATGTGTTCATGTGGCTTGGGTATGAAAAATAAGCAATTTATGCACTTTCTGACCAAGCCGGTCGACCGACTGAAAGAATTTTTTTTAATGAGCTCTCTGATCCGGACGGTCGACCTAGCCGGTCGACCCCCCGCGACCAGCAGGTCGACCGACTGAACGCAGACATGGTTAAAAAATTGGGGGTTTTCACCCCAATTTCACCACATTCTCTCAATTTCTTTTTAACCCTAACCAAAATTCGCTCAAACCCATCTCAAAATCTTCAATTTTCAACCGTTTTCTTCCAAATTTCTTCCTAAAATTGGCTTGCCCACTTCAAAAAACAAAGATTTTACCGATTATTTTCACAAAAACAACGCAAAATCATGGTGAATCTTAGAGGAAAAAGTCAAGCACGTGGGAGAAAAGGAAAAAGGGCAAGAACTCAATCTCCTCCACCACCACCACCTCCGGCATCCAAGATTCAAGGGAAGCAATCAATTCTCTACGGTAAATATATCGTGGACTCTGACTTTGCTGGCACTAATATCTTGCTACTATTTGATAGATAGAATGCCTTTCTTCATTTGCATTGTGATGTACAAGATAAGTTAGTGATTGAGTTCTATGAAAATCTTGAGATACATTGTAGAAGCCCAAGACTAGAATTAGCTTCAACAGTTTGTGGGGTAAACTTTGTGCTTAATGAGGCCATTTTGCATAATATATTTCAAATACCTATTGAAGGGGAAGGTCATTATAATAGTCAAGGATGGCCAGAAGGAATTAAGGGAACCGCCATCCCGGGTGACGTCATAAGATTTATGTGGGAGAAAGTAGGGCCTAAAGATCCAAATTTGATTCTTCCACTATTAAGAGATGTTGATGTTAATACAAGGCTTGCTCTTAAAATCATGAGTGAAGTGATTCTTCCTAGGAATATCAATGATGGGAAAATTCCAATCATGGATGCTTATATCCTTTATAGCCTTAGGAAGAAAAAGGAGATAGCCTTGCCTTTCCTTATCCTTCAGCATATGTTGCATATTAGTGGAAAGGATGGAGGAAAAACGACCACTCCTGGTTATGGTATGGCCTTAATGCACATTTTCTCATTTTCAACATATCCTCAAATGCTCCATATAAGATGTTTGCTTGGAATTTTGATATGCTATATATTAACTTCATGGGTATTTACTGGTACAATATGGAGCCTATAAATAGAGAAACTTTCAAAAATTTGCCCCAAAGCACTGAAGCTGCAATTAGGAATAGAACTAAGAAGGGCACTACTTTCACCGACCCTGTTTTTGGCACCACAGCAGAAAACCTTGATGACATAGTTGGTGGGGTAGATATCAACCTTGAAGAAGATGAAGGGCTGAAAATTGAGGGAAATCCTAACATAGGCATACCAGGAACCATACCCATGGTTGTTAGTTCCTCTGAAGAAGAGGAAAATAATGAGGAAGCTACTCTTAGGCAAGTGATGAGAGAATCTAGGAAGCAAGAGCATATTGATTAGCTACGCCGAAGAGAAATGCGTCAGGGTGCTGGTTCTAGCTCTACGGGACAACAGGAAGACCCTTCTTTGATGGCTCAGATTCTGTCCCAATTACAGGCCTTAAACACTGGTATGGGTGAAATGAGAGCCACAATGACAAGCCAATAGGACGAGCTCACTGCTTGGAGGCAACATATTGGTTCAGAAGTAGCTACTATGAAGTCAGACATGAGAAACTACTTCAAGGATCATCATGATTGCGCACCTTGATTTTCTTCTTTCCACTTAAAAACAATTTTTAGTTGATCTTTACGCTCTCAACTTTGATTACAAAATTAACTCTTTTATACATTTCTTTTCCTGCCTTTATATTGATTTTGATGATGCCAAAGGGGGAGAATTAAATGGTATAAAATGGTATAATTGCTTTATGGTGAATGCCTTATGGTGAAAGGTATATATATGCATTGTTAGCTGTATGCGTTGTTGGCTGTTGAATGGTATAACTGCTTTATGGTTTGATGATACTTGTGTGGATATGGCTATTTGTTGTGACATACTTATGTGGATCTGGCTATTTTATTGATGAGTTGTTTATATCCTCAATATGCATAAGCTGAAACTTGATAGGGGGAGTATTTTCCTAAAATACACTTTATAAAAGAATGCATACATTAAGGGGGAGTACTTTTGTTACATATCTTAAAAATTTGTCATCATCAAAAAGGGGGAGATTGTTAGCTAAATATTCATTATTGATTTTGATGATGAAAATATATATATGCATTATTTGACTAAATAGCTTTCTGTGAAAATGAGATGACATCAATATGAAGCTTTGAGAGATATGAAGATGTGCAAAAAGCCTTATTTGAAGGGAGAAAAGATAAGAAGGCATAAGGAGGAGAAGAGAAGCCATAAGGGGTACCGGATTTGTTTTTCTTCTTGCTCTTTTTGTGAAATGCCTATATATTGTGTTGACTTGGCTCAAAATCTCTTTCTTTGTCATAGCAAAAACTTTCAAGTGTTGCACATTTGAAAATAACATATGCACAAATGTATTTAAATGCACACATTGAGATAAAATGAGTTTTTTGGGTGTTTCAATTCACAACATGTGTTTACATATTTATTCAAAATGACTTGGAGTTGTGAAAATGCACTTACATTATTTTTCTGCAAAAATCTGGCTTTACTTCACATTCTGAAGTGGCCGGACCCCCCAGCTGGTCGACCGGCTGACCTGGGTGGTTGCCCGGCCTAATCAGAGAGGTGAAGGGAAAAGCCGGACCCCCTAGCCGGTCGACCGGCTAAGCCGTCCGGCTTAGTCAGAGAAGGAGAAGGGTAAGTCGGACGACCCAGCCGGTCGACCGGCTGAACGGGGCCTGTAATAAATGCACTAGCCATTTATTACCGTTCTGGCCGAAATTTCCCAAATCTTCTTCACCTACCAATCCCTAAACCCCAAATCTCTTTAAATACTCATTCAATACACTTTTCTAATCATCAATTGAAGTGTGCAAAAGTGTTTATCATCATTCAATCCATCTTTGAGCCATTCTTGCAATATATTTGAGCTTTCAAGAGCTTGTTCTTTCTCTTCTTGAGGAAGATTTCAGATTCAATCTCTTTTCAATCTTGAGTATATACACACTTTGAGAGCTTTAATCATTGTGAGATATATCTATTTAAGCTTGTAAAGTGTGAGGAAATCCTATAGAGAGAATCTCTTGGGTTCTTTGAAGTAAGACTTCAAAGAGGTTGTAAAGAACTTGGTTTGTGCTTCACCAAGTTTTGAAGAAGCATTTTAGTGGAGATCTTTGAAGTCCTAAGGGGAGATTCCTTGGGTGGTGAACGTAGCCTTGGCCGAACCACCTTAAAATCGTTTGTCTCTCTTCTCCTTGCATCTCTATTTTTATTGTTCTTACCTTGCTTATCTTGTGTTTGATATAATGCTTGTTAGAAGTTGTAAATTTTCTGAAAATTTTAAAAAACGAAAATTAGTATTAATATCTTAATTCACCCCCCCTTAAGATATTTGCACCCACAATAATAAATTACTTATCGTAAATATATATCTAGTTATAAATGTGTCAATTATTTCAACATTATTATAACAATTATCATAAAAATCATAATAGTATAACATTAAGTTATTATCATATTCTATCTCACATAAACTTATTTTATGTAAATAATTCATCAATTTATTTATCAAATTTTCTTGATAAAAAACTTCAAATCTACTAAAAAAATATTTTTATATTGTTGATGAAAATAATTTATAAATAAATTAATTTTATTATGCTTTAATAATAAATTTTTATTATCACATATATATATATATATATAATTGTAAATGTATCAATTATTTTAATATTATTAATAATAATAATCATATAGATCATAATAGTGTAATACTGATAAAGTAATATTTATGTCTTTTTATGTCATTTTATTTTAATCAGCTAAACCAATGGCAAATTTTTATTGGACACATTTTCTTTAATCAACTAGCTAAACAGTTATGTGCTAACAGCTAAACTATAATAACTATCAACTACTTAAACAACTAATTTTACCAAGCAGAACCTTAGCTTTTTAAGATTGGTAAATTTCTAAGCAGTGTTTTGGCTCTTAAATTGCAAACAAAAACCATGTAAAAAACCAGTGGAAATGCTCCTTGGAACAATAGATATTTTTTAAACTTTTTGGTCCAGTGTATTTCAAAATAAACATTTTGGTTGCTTATGTTTGTAAATTGGGATACCATTAGTCTAGCAGCTTATTTTTGTCAGTAATTCAACGTTTAATAGTGATATTTTGTCCAAAAAAACACGCGCATAAGATGCTAAATGATTGACAAAAATTAATTGTTGGACTAACAATATCCCAATTCATAAAAAATTATGAGTAAAAAGTTCATCTTAAAATATATGGAACCAAAATATCTTAATTATAAAGGAAAAAAAAAGACCTTTACTAGTATTTGCCCTTTGAAATATAATCCTTCCCGTGTGGACAAAGTTGCTGAGGATATTGCTATTTTGATTCATTCTTTAGCTAATAGGTTGGTGCTTGGAACAAAATGCTTGGACATGTCATTGTTTTTACCATTTTCTGTCTAATTGCACTTCCACTTGTAAGTGGAGACCAAGTGAATGTCAAATCTTTAATGAAAATTCAGATTTAATTCGATAACCAGTATGAACATGAATTGAGCTTAACTTGTTGAGTTTGAATCTATCACCTCTCATCGATAACAAATGTTATCTGATCTTTCATTGTATTGGACAAATAAGGCTTAGGCCCTCTCCGTGTGATGGCAGAACAAGGCTTGAGGCATCAGAGGGTTAGAGCCTAAAAGAAGGGAACCCTAGTGATTGCTCAGCACTGCGTAGCATAAGGGTCTATGGAAGGAAAGTGTGCCTTTTCCCTAATTTAGAAGGATTTAGATGATATGTCAATACGGAGTGTGATTCTCGTAATGCCTGAAATCGTGTAATTCTAAAAATTCACTTTGGAGAGACTGCTAGCCTAGATAGTAGCACATCTATAAAAAGAGGTTTCTTCTTCGGCAAGGATCATGACCAGAATATGCCTAAACACCTATACCAACATCCCATAACACTCTGCAAGATACCGTTCGCGTCCTTGATTATTCCACGTGCAAGTTACTAGTGCCCATTGTACAAAAAGGATAATTGCATCAGGTAATGCCTTTAATTATGGAGAACCTTTGGGAGATCTACAATTAGGCGCCATCTGTAGGAACTGGTAACGAGTGCAACTTTAAAATCTTTGAACCATACATTAGATTCTGGTGTTTGGACCTTTCGAAAATGTAGACATTGTTGTGTATACATATCTACTGGTTTCCTTGTCTATTTGTTTGATTGATGCAATTATTGCATAACATTGAAAGCTTTTTATCCGTACAGGCCTTTCTTATCCATAAACCATTATCATTCTCTTTTTTTTTTCACTTGTTTTGTGCCTTTGGTTTTTCTTACTCCCTTTTTTGTAGCTTTCCAAACTTCGTAGAAGCAACAAGCATGGTTTGACTCAGTTTGTGGGCTGAGAAGAATGGTAACTGGTAGTAGATATAATCCTATGCGTTGGTATTTCTCCATTGGTTCTCATAGTTGGCAATCTGGCTATTGCATTAAGGTCTCTATATGTGGGGTCATCTCTCTAGCTTTTGGTCTTATGTCATCTTTTGGTATTTTGGTATTTGTTGATGTCATTTTGTTAAGTCTTGCAAATGTGGTGAGTTTCTTGTCCTTGGCAAATAACCTTACTCTCCATCTATTTTATCTAGTAACAAGGAGATTTAATCAAAAATATCGACAAAAGAAATGAAATTAAAAAAAAAAAGGGGGGTTAACTGTTCGAGAGGGTGTTTGGGTTTACTTATTTTATGTGCTTATAAGCCCCTAGAAGAAAACACCCTAACATATACTTTTTACTATTTGTTGCTTATAAGTACCAAATAAGTAAAGCCAAACACCCTCTTAGTTCTTATGTTGATTTTTCCATTAATTTGGTAGCTTCCTTCCACTGTTACTAACAAGTATATGAACTCTGTAGAGAAATTTCTGTTTGAATGATACTCAATTATGTTTTTAATGATATGTTACAGATTAAGGGTGAACTCCACTCAGATTACAGGTACATTAAATATGATTGTAAGGCTCTTCGAAATGAAGTCTTGCACATGGTGAAGAAAGGGTTTTTGATGAAGCGGGTTAGATAGAAAAGTCCTTACAAATCACAACTACAACGGGAAGTGGTACGCATCAGTTATAGATAATGCACGGGAAAGATACCTAGGACCTGTGGAATGCAGCGCACTTAGAGAAGTACAACTTTAAAACGTAACATGCTATCCACTTTTATTTGCTTATTCAAAAGATATTCATTTCCCTTTTATTAATAAAATCAATACAGTAGTTGTTATGATTATTTCTTGAGTGACCCATGCATATTGAAGCTATTCTTATATAGTAGGTAACAGGAGCAGGCATGTAGACTGAAGCCCTTTTTTGAAAAGGGACCTGTCAAAGCCCTTTTTTAAAGCACACAACCAAAAGCCTCTCCCAAAAGGTACCTTGCAGATTCCTCTTTTCAAAAAAGGTACTTGTCAAAGCCCCTTTCAGGGCACACGACCAAAGCCCTTCTTGAAGGGCACCTCGCAAATTACCCTTTTTAGAAAGGGTACTTGCCAAAGTCCCTTTTCAAGGCATACAACCAAAAGTCCCTTCCCAAAGGCACCTCACAAATTCCCTTTCTCAAAAAGGGTATGTAATACCCAGCAAAATAAAGAGGGCCACGCGGGGGGTGCTGCATGCATACATATAGATTTAGGCAGTGGGTGTGTGTGTGTGTATATTTAATTGGATGCATGCATATATGTTAGGCGGTGTAGGTATGTACGTGTTTGGCTGCTTGGTTGCTTGGTTGTTTGCCTTTGCTTTAATATTGCAAAACAAAAAAAAAAAAAAGAAAGAAAACAAACAAAACAGAGAACAAGAAAGCCAACTTATTTCTTTTCTTCTTCCTCTTCTGCCGAGCTAAGTTTTCCACCATAAATTCTCTATCTATTCTTCTTATTGCAAGAATTGGAACAAACTAAGGGCAATATTGAGTTGAGTAACTTAGGTATGAGCTTGTGAACCTATTTGAACTATATATATGTATTGTTAGCTGAAATTTTGTGAATTTATGTATGAGTATTTTTTTGTATTAAATTGCTTGGTTATATAGGAAATAATAAGGAAAATCGCTATTATATATATTTTTATATGCATTATTTCTAAGAATGTCATTCTTTTATTGTTGGCAGCGTGAAGTAGCGTTGGAGAATAAGTTTTAGAAGGAGGTTTTATTTTGTTAACAAACCAAATAAGGTAAGTTGGATACTCCATCCAAACCACCTCCCAGAAGCTACCAGGGTTACTATATTCAATCCTGACATCGTTTTCTTGACTATCTCGTTGAGCTATACCGGTTATATGGCAAATAATTGTGTTTGGAGACTGTGTTGTGAATTATGGACTTATGAAATTATATGTTAACCCCTGGAGTTGTGACACCCATCTGATGGGTGAGATTGCCTGGTATTTGAAATGTGATGTGGTAACTGTGCCCGTAGGTGGGAGATGGATCACCGTACGGAGGTATGGGGCCGCAGGTGGCCGTACTGTGCCCAGGTCGGTGGGAGATGGATCACCATACCGGAAGGGGCCTAGCGGGGAGGTCTAGGCCCAGTGTTTATGAGAACGGCGTAGAAGTATATATATATCACGAATCCAGGGGAATTCTTTGTGATTTCTTTGTGATTTATGTTCCTAAAATGGTTATGAATGGTCTATATGGTACGAAAAATGATGATCCTGAGTCATGTTATCTATTAATTTTCTGGTTTGAATGGTAGAGCGTGTATTCTATCTTGTTTTTCCTTTGTATGGATATTAGGTACACGTAATGCGATGGTTTGTCCTATTTTCTTGTCCTGGGACGACCCTGAGCCTGAATCTGGGGTGTCCTTCTTACTGAGCTTGTTTGGCTCATGTCTTACTTTACCTTGCTGAGGGTGGAGAGATGGGATCACGGGGAGAGGACCGAGCATAGGATTTGGGTCACGCCTGTTTTGATGAGTTTTGTCTTCGTCTAGGATGGTCAATGTAATAAAATTTTGGGTGTGGTTTCTAGTATGATGTAAATCCTTGAGTACAGCTTATGTGAATGTAGTTTCAGCTTTGTTGAATGATTATTTTTTGTGGAATGTGAATACCATGTTTTAGGCTATTTCTGTATATATGTACAGGTTTACACTGTGTTAGGTGTCTTCTTACTTGCCTTGCGGGCTTACGCCTGCGGCATGTCCCGCCCGGGGGTTAGTATTGGTAGTAGGGGGCATGACATAGGATTGTGAATACCATGTTTTAGGCTATTTCTGTATATATGTACAGGTTTACACTGTGTTAGGTGTCTTCTTGCTTGCCTTGCGGGCTTACGCCTGCGGCATGTCCCGCCCGGGGGTTAGTATTGGTAGCAGGGGGCGTGACATAGGTGGTATCAAAGCAATAGGTCATGACCTGTAAGGCATGGAGTGTGGGTGGTTAGGTCCCTAAGGCAATGGCCTTGTTTGCTACATTATATCTTGTTATTAGTTAACAAATGGAAAGTTGTTGTTTGTTATTGTCTACAGGATATGGATCAGAGGGCCTTTGATACGGAAAAGGGTGACAATATTCTCCTGGCTGAAATTATGGAGAAATAGAGGGGTAGGAGAACAGAGAAACGCCCTCGGGAAGAATCTAGCTCACATCGTGCTATTGCTGGGGAAATGTTACAACAAATAGCAGCCGGTATCTCTCAAACAGGTAGTAAGAGTTAGGGTTTGGAAGATGCAGAGGCATTGAGGAGATTTAAAGAGAATCATCCCCCGGAGTTTAAGGGGAAGTATGATCCTCAAGAAGCTTATGAGTGGCTAGGAGCAATGGAGGACTTATGGAGTGTGTTACGATTTGATGAGGCGACAAAGGTCTGCCTTGCTACTAGTGTTTTTACAGGTCTTACCCGCTCGTAGTGGCATTAAAAACGGTCCCAAGAGCTGAGAAATATTGAATGGAGAAGATTTCGGGAACTCTTTGAAGCTAAATTTTATCCAGGGTCATACCGTGCTGATAAGATTCATGAGTTCTCTATTCTGACTCAGGGCAATAGTACCGTGAGTGAATACGCAGATAAATTTATAGAATTAGCAGAGTTTGCCCCATATATGATTCCCGATGACCAGTCCAGGGCTGAAAAGTTTGAGAGAGGGCTTAAACCATCTATTCTTTGGTTCGTGGCTTCTCATCGTTGTAAGACGTGTGAAGATGTCTTAGAGACAGCTTTAATAGCAGAAAGAGGAGAAACCTTGAAGAAACAACATTTCCAGAGATTGGCATCTAATGAAGATAGAAGAAGACCCGGAATGATACAGCAGAGTAGCGGGTCTAGTTCTAGTACGTCGAGGAGGCCTCCCGTCCAACAGTTTGGCTTTCAGCCTAGGCCATTTATTCCACAGTTTGAGGGACAGGGATTCCCACGAGTACCGATGGGGCAGCAATTTGGAGGTCAGGGTGCATTTTCGGGACCGATGTGTGTCAGTTGTGGACGAATTCATCCAACAGAACCTTGCAGAAAATTGGCAGGTGGGTGCTATAGATGTGGGTCTACAGAGCATCGGGTGAGGAACTGCCCAGAGCCCTCCACGGTTGCCTCACAGCCGTCTATCTTTCAGCCATATGATTCTCGGGGTTGTTACAGGTGCGGTTCATTGGAACATCGTATTAGGAATTGCCCGAAGGCACAGCCTACCCAGCCATCTGCGTCGAGTCAAGTTCGACCCCCAGCTATTAGGCCGGCGCAGCAGTCGGAGGCTAAGAGTGGTAGTCAGCGATCTCAGGCGAGGGCCAGGGTATATGCCATGACATATGGGGATGCACGAGCCTCGGACACTGTGGTAACAGGTATTTTTCCAATTTCTAATGTTTGTGCTCATATTCTGTTTGACACTGGGTCAGCATACTCCTTTATATCCCTGTCATTTGCATCCCTATTGGGTGTTACATCAAAGCCGTTGGGAACAGAATTATGTGTTGAAATGCCCATTGGGGCCTCGATTACGACAAATATAATTTATAGAAACTGTGTGGTACATGTGGGGGAAAAGAAATTGTTAGCTGATTTAATCAACTTAGACATGAAGGATTTTGATGTTATCTTGGGAATGGATTGGTTATCTGCTTATCATGGTCACCTGGATTGTTTCACGAAGAAAATTTTATTCTGTTTTCCAGGGGAGCCAGAATTTGAAATTCAGGGTAGGCAATTGCAAACACCTTGTATTATCTCTGCTTTGAAGGCACAGAAGTTACTACAAAAAGGCTGTGCAGGATACCTAGCTCATGTGGTAACTACTGAACAAAAAGAACCGAAATTGGAAGACATCCCCATGGTTCGGGAATTTCCAGATGTGTTCCCAGATGATATTCCAGGATTACCCCCAGAGCGTGAGGTAGAGTTTCAAATTGAACTTCTACCGAGTACACCACCCATATCCAAGACACCATACAGAATGGCCCCCACCGAACTTAAAGAATTGAAAATTCAGCTACAAGAAATGTTGGATAAGGATCAAATACGTCCCAGTGTCTCTCCATGGGGTGCTCCAGTACTATTTGTCAAGAAGAAAGATGGAAGCTTATGGTTGTGTATTGATTATAGGGAACTGAACAAGGTTACTATGAAGAATAAATATCCTCTGCCACGAATAGATGATTTATTCGATCAGCTACAGGGTGCCTCAATGTTTTCAAAGATAGATTTAAGATCCGGTTATCACCAATTGAGGGTTCGAAGCGAAGACATTCCGAAAACTGCTTTCGGACTCGTTATGGGCACTATGAATTTGTGGTGATGCCTTTCGGTTTAACTAATGCTCTTGCACCTTTTATGGATTTGATGAAAACTGTGTTTAAATCATATTTAGATCAGTTTGTGGTGGTGTTTATTGATGACATACTTATATATTCCAAGAGTTTGAAAGAACATAAACAGCATCTGAGGACCATCTTGCAAACACTTCGAGAAAATCAGCTATTCGCAAAACTTAAGAAATGTGAGTTTTGGCTAAATCAAGTGGCATTCTTGGGGCATGTTATCTCTAAAGCTGGTATTTCAGTTGACCATCACAAGATTGAGGCAATAAGTAATTGGCCAAGACCAACCTCAGCCACGAAAGTGCGCAGCTTTTTAGGTTTGGCAGGATACTATAGAAAATTCGTAGAAGGATTGGCTCGCTTGGCCTCACCTTTGACAAATCTGACTCGGAAGAACATAAAATTTGAGTGGACAGATACTTGTGAACAAAGTTTTCAACAACTGAAAAATCGGTTAATATCTGTACCAATATTGGCTCTTCCATCTGGTCCAGAGGGCTTTGTAATCTACAATGATGCTTCTAGGAGTGGTTTAAGGTATGTATTAATGCAGCATGGGAAGGTAATTGCCTATGCCTCAAGACAGCTGAAGAACTTTGAACAGCACTATCCTACACACGATCTGGAATTGATAGCAGTTATTTTTGCATTGAAAATTTGACGCCACTACGTTTATGGGGTAACTTGTGATGTTTATACTGATCATCAGAGCCTTAAATACATCTTTACCCAGAAAGAATTGAATCTTAGGCAACAAAGGTGGTTGGAACTCCTCAACGATTATGATTTGAATATTCATTACCATCCAGGGAAGGCTAATGTGGTAGCAGACGCACTCAGGAGAAGGCCGACGACAGCTGTAGCCAGCTTGGTAATTGCACGACAAGAGTTAACCGGCGAATTTGAGAAGTTACAGCTAGAGGTAGTTTTGCCTAGCGAGAGAAGTGTGTTAGCCTCTTTAACCGTACAGTCTACTTTAGCCGAAAGAATTAGAATGTCCTAAAAGAATGATTCCTTCTTAGAGAAGATCCGAGATGAAGTAAGGGAAATAAACCAGAGTTCCACATATGGGAAGATGGTGCCTTTCTATTCAATGGCAGGTTATGTGTTCCTAAAGATCCAGAGTTAAGAAAAGAAATTTTAATTGAAGCACATCAATCCCCTTTTTCTGTGCATCCAGGAGGTACAAAAATGTACTGTGACCTTCGGCAGTATTTCTGGTGGAACAATATGAAGCGAGATATTGGGAATTTTGTAGCTAAATGTTTAACATGTCAAAGAATAAAGGCCGAACATCAGAAACCTTCCGGGTTATTACAACCTCTCGGGATACCAGAATGGAAATGAGACAGTGTATCTATGGATTTTGTGGTAGGGTTACCTAAAACGAGGAATAAACATGACGCCATTTGGGTAATCATGGACCGACTGACTAAGACAGCACATTTTCTACCAATCCGGATAAACGAGGATCAGGAAAAGCTAGCTAAGCGTTATTTAGATGAAATAGTGAGCCTGCATGGAGTACCGAAGGAAATTGTGTCTGACACAGATGCCAAATTTACCTTTAAATATTGGCAAAGGTATACAGCGAGCTTTGGGCTCTGAATTGAGATTGAGTACTACATTTCATCCTCAGACAGATGGACAAACGGAGAGAACCATTCAGATATTGGAAGATATGCTTCGAGCTTGTGCCATAGAATGGGGTGGTAATTGGGATCTATATCAGCCGTTGATAGAGTTTGCGTATAATAACAGCTACCAATCTAGTATTCAGATGGCTCTGTATGAAGCACTGTACGGTAGAAGATACAGGACCCCATTATACTGGGATATGGATGAAAGAAAAGTTCTAGGACCGCAAATACTTGAAGATGCCAAAGAGAGAGTTAAGATTATCCGGACAAGGCTTAAATGAGCTCAAGACAGGCAGAAGAGTTGGGCCGATTTGAAGCATAGGGAACTGACATTCGAGGTCGGCGATCATGTATTCCTAAAAGTGTCACTTACCAAAAGAGTAAACAGATTTGGGAGCCGTGGAAAGTTAAGTGCCCGTTATGTAGGGCCGTTTGAAATCCTAGAGCGAATTAGAGAAGTTGCATATAGAGTGGCGCTACCTCCAGCACTAGCAAGCATTCATGACGTATTCCATGTATCACAGCTCCGAAAGTATATTTCAGATCCAGATCATATCATACAGCATGAACAGGTACCTATACAGGACAATTTGACATATCCGGAGCAACTGATAGGTATTGTGGATAGAAAAGAGCAGATTTTATGGCGTAGGACAATTCCATATGTCAAAGTGCAATGGGGTGGTAACCGTACTATGAGAGAGGCCACCTGGGAATTCGAATCAGAAATGCGTGAGAAATATCCTTTTCTTTTCGAAGATCCGGGTAAGTCAAGTTTCGAGGATGAAACTTTTTGAAGGGATAGAAGATGTAATACCCAGCAAAATAAAGGGGGCCATGTGGGGGGTGCTGCATGCATACATATAGATTTAGGCAGTGGGTGTGTGTGTGTATATTTAATTGGATGCATGCATATATGTTAGGTGATGTAGGTGTGTACGTGTTTGGCTGCTTGGTTGCTTGGCTGTTTGCCTTTGCTTTAATATTGCAAAACAAAAAAAAAAAGAAAGAAAACAAACAAAACAGAGAACAAGAAAGCCAACTTATTTCTTTTCTTCTTCCTCTTCTGCCAAGCTAAGTTTTCCACCATAAATTCTCTATCTTTTCTTCTTGTTGCAAGAATTGGAACAAACTAAGGGCAATATTGAGTTGAGTAACTTAGGTATGAGCTTGTGAACCTATTTGAACTATATATATGTATTGTTAGCTGAAATTTTGTGAATCTATGTATGAGTATTTTTTTGTATTAAATTGCTTGGTTATATAGGAAATAATAAGGAAAATCGCTATTATATATTTTTTTGTATGCATTATTTCTAAGAATGTCATTCTTTTATTGTTGGCAGCGTGAAGTAGCGTTGGAGAATAAGTTTTAGAAGGAGGTTTTATTTTGTTAACAAACCAAATAAGGTAAGTTGGATACTCCATCCAAACCACCTCCCAGAAGCTACCAGGGTTACTATATTCAATCCTGACATCGTTTTCTTGACTATCTCGTTGAGCTATACCGGTTATATGGCAAATAATTGTGTTTGGAGATTGTGTTATGAATTATGGACTTATGAAATTATATGTTAACCCCTGGAGTTGTGACACCCATCTGACGGGTGAGATTGCCTGGTATTTGAAATGTGATGTGGTAACTGTGCCCGTAGGTGGGAGATGGATCACCGTACGGAGGTGTGGGGCCAAAGGTGGCCGTACTGTGCCTAAACATGTCTCTTTAAATGGAATTTATCATTGCTATAGGTGACATGCTAAAGTAGTGATCACCATTTATCTACCTTATGATATAGTCTAAGGTCACTGGCTACTTAATGGTTATTACTTACAAAAAATCTATAGGCTCACAAAGTAATAGTAACCATTTATTCATTCACTCATTCCTTATATGGCCGCCTTATCGATACATGTATTATAGTATACATGGCATATAGTTTTTTGTAATAATACAAAAATGTTAACTCTACCATGCAAAGTATCTGTCTTGATCTTTTAACTACACAAGTTTCACTAAGGACATAAACTTTAGCTATTCAGTAGGTTATATGAAATTTTGCAAATCCTCATGTTGGCTTAACTTAGAAACCCCAGCTTGGACTAAATACAAAGCGACATATAAATTGAATTTATGCACCCTATGAATAAGAATTCCACCTCTCATCTCTAACGCTATACAAGTGACAAGGCTGGTTACTGTGCGAGTAGCATTACTTTCCTTTTGACATCTTTCCAAACAATGTGTTAGCTTCATTGAACATTCTTAAGTACATCAACATAATCTGCAATCCGCATAAAACTTTAGAAAATTTCTATCTAGAGATGGATAACCATGCTCAACCACAAACCCTAGCCCCACTACCTAAACCATCGGATCCCATATTTAATCCACCATGTCATCACCGCACCAGGGACAAAACCTGGTTAGCGTTCTCACTAGCACTACAGTTGCTAAACCTAAGGTCAAGATCGACCTCTTACCAATTGAAGAATACCAGAACGCCCTTTTCTTTGTTATCCATGACGTAGATTACGATGCTATGGTCACTCAAATGGCCTTTTCCTTGGTGGGTAAGTTTCATATGATACCAAGCATGATGAGTGTAACACGTTAAGTAGTAAGACATAACTATACGGGTGCTTTCGAGGTTCTTTGATTGGGTTACAAGTGTGTGCTTATAAATCTTTCCAATGAAGTAGATTTTACAAGATTTTGGAGTAAGAAGGAACGAAAGGTGTATGGCCACATGATGCATGTCTCATGGTGGACTCTAGAATTTGAGCCAGAGAAGAAGGCATCTCTTGCTCCAGTTTGAATAGGATTTCCTTATATTCCTACACATTTACAAACAACTACAGGCATTGATGGGATTGGCGAGAATAGTTGGACATCTACTACCACTACAAAAAATTAGATTAAAGTTTTCTTTATGTTATTAGCAATGGTTTTTCAACCACTACCTATTAATTAGCGACAGTTTTACAAATGCCGCAACAACTGTCACCGTAGTTGCTATCACTAATTCCATAATAGAATTAGTGGCAATTCCTAACCACCACCTATTAAAAATTTAGTGATAGTTTGTTTCAAATAGACGACAGTTAATTAGTGTTACCATTTCACTTTGGGAACCCATTAGAAGCAGTTTTTACAACCGCTGCCAATTTATTTTTTGGCAGTTCATAACCGCTGCCTATTATATAACCAAATTAATTCAAATTAGCATTTAGTGATGGTTAAAAACTACTGCCTATTAGCTAGCCAAATTAATTTTTAATTAACATTTAGCGACAATAAAAAACTGCAACCTATGTGACTATATATTTTTGAAAATCCATTTTTTTAAAATTTTATGTATTAAATTATATTTTCATACTAAATTCAACTATATATAAAACCAAAAAAATCATTACATGTACATCCACAAACATATATACACAACAAAACATTTCATTTGATACTAAAGCAAAGCTAATAACAAACATATATTTTTATTTTCAGTAGTTGTCAGATATAAGTACCAAAAAAAAAAAAATACATCAGTATACCAAGACAAGGAGTTTTGAATAAAAAAATGCATTCATTACTCCATCAGTAGCCAAAATTTCTTCCACTCAACCACTAATTAAGCCTTTAATCATTGTACATCTAAGTTGAGTCCTTTGGAGCCAAAGACAGAAGTTGGGGTAGGACTTAACCCTAGACTCTAACACGACCTGAATGTTCTGGCCATTTGATCTCGTGCATCACCTCATACTCCAAGTCAAATATGCTTTTCCCATCACCAATCTCTTGAGTTGCAAGCCTCTCCTATAGTAATGCTTTAAATTGTTCCTACATATACAAATTGAGAAACTAATAATGAAAAACTTTTGTGAAAAACAAAAATTCATTAAGAGATTGATGCATGTCTAAAACACTATGGAAAAGTTGCAATTACCCAAACTTCTCTAGCGTCATCGTTCATGTGGCCATCCTTCGTATGTGTAATTTTATAAAACTCGATTGGCGTCACTGGACCTTTCCTCTTTTCTTTCTGCAAACTAAAGATTTAACTTTTAGCACCATGATCAGTGATAGGCATATTTACATTATCACGTTCATCAAGTGCATGATAATATCCAACTATGTTTTGGTTAATCAACTATATTTCAAAATTGATTTCAAGCTGTTAGTGAGGTAACACATTTCCATCACTACAGATACACCATTACATTGCAGTATACAATTTCATGACTCATCCTCAAATACAAACATTTTGAACCAGTTTATAACGTTTGCTCAAGGTCAATATGCAAACCAGAATTATGATGCTTATGTAGCTGATTTAGGTGTTAGTGGCACAAATTAGCCTCTTGAGCTATTGCAAAACATACAATCTCTTGAAAATAGAATTTCCAGAACCATTGATCTTGCTCAAGCCCAACATTTTTTGAACGAAATTGAAGTTAACCAAGGAAGGAATTTCATCATTTCACTGTTGTATGTTTGAGAAACCATGTTGATCAAGGATATTTTGAACAATCAACATGTTGCTTCAGAAACAACATTTTGTAAGCTTTTGAGTCTACAACTGAACAACTAACTCTTCTAAAAAGAAAAAAGTTCATGCGTTGTCAACATAATATATAAGCATATAATAGAGTATAACCAAAGCTTTGGACTGATCGTCAATGTCAACAAGCTAAAAGCATCAAAGTTGTTTTTGCATAAATAAATGCACAACTGATCTTCTGCACTCTGAATCAAGTAAATAAACTTTACAATTACCCACTACTTTCAGTTAATATTAACCTAGAAGCATCAAAGTGCACAGAGATATATAGGGAAAGAAGAATTATAGTGACTACTGTATAGGGGAAAACAGTATTAGTCAATAACAAAATGCAACCAATGAAAATATATAACTTTATACCTTTTTTAATTTCACTATAGTATATCATTTCAATTCTATTTTTAACTATACTACTTCTCCCAAGATGCTCAGAATCACCATAAACCACTTCTCTTTATTGGTATAGGAATATAGAGATAGATTCTAACCAAATATCTAATATCTCCTTTTACCTATACAAATACACAATAGAAGCAAGATAATAGATAATGTTTCAAGTACCTCCTCTGTCGTTATTTGAGCAAAGCTTCTACTGCCACATCTGTGCATCTCTTGTTACATATCCTGAGATGTTTTCTTTTTATGTGATACTGCCTGCCAACATAGACACCAAATAAGTATAATTAACTCAATGAGAACAACAAAAAAACACCTTTTATCATGCAATTAATATGTAGAGAAACAACCTTTAAATTACAACTATATAGTACACCATATTAAATGTCAATAGTCTTGTACTTACCCTTTCGTTGGTATGCACGTATCTACATATCAAATTTACCCACTAACAAGCATCCATACCATCCAGAGGGTGAGCAATTATATCATATATACTCTGCCCATTGGCAACTGCTTTATAGATCTTTCCCTTTAATTTCAATTCGTAATTTCTCCATTTGACTTCAACTGACTGAAGGATGAACTTCACACAAAGTTTGTCATCCGAGAAGATGTAGCATTCCTAATGCATAAAAACTTTAATTAGTACAAATAAAGAGTATATATAAGACCTAAAAGAAGGTGAAGCTCACATATAAAATGCACGAAAGTATAGAAAAAAACACATGAATATCCACAAATTTGATAATTAAGTGTTAACCTTGAGGCAATCTAAGAGCTTCTCCTTTGAATAGTGGCAACGTGCCTCCAATCATCATGAAATAGTGAACAAAAGTGCCTCAGTTAAGCAACCACTCCATACCAGCTTGTAAAGTTGGCCCTATTGCAGCCAATAGCCTGACCTCTTTCATTAAAAGCAACTCTAATTCTTTTATCTAGTTCTAAATGCCAATTTGTCCTGCAAAATGTTTTACCTCGGTGCTTTCTTGGGCTTTTACCACCTGGAGGATCTAACCAAGTCCAATATATAAACGTAAGTTACACTTGATAAGAAGAAAAAGAATAAACGAAACAATTATTTGCATAAGGCTGGTCCTGAATATTATCCCCATTTGATGATGATACATAATCTGATATTGGTTGGTCTTGAATATTATCCCTATGTGAAGAAGATGAGTGATCAAATCTCTCACTGTTGACCGTTTTCTATAAAACAAATATATAATGACAGGTAATGGCATGAGACTATAAAGAATCAAACTAAAAGTTATGAAAAGAGTGGCTAAAACTATAGCAGAGAAAAGAAACCCTTGCGTTATTTTCATACTAATATTAAAAGATTTGTTGTAGCAATAGGGTACATAATTCTATTCCTCTTGTCTGTAAAATTGAATTAAGATCCTTATATAATGTTGTAACATTACTTAACTACCATTAATCTAATTCTATAAAGTCAGAAAGAATCCAAATCTAACATAATCTTGCTTTAAGCAGAGTTAATTTAGCTCTGTAAACATCTATGAGACCTCATAAAGTCAATGCACAAAAATCAAACTAGAAAGCGAATAGTATAAAAAAGATTATTTAGAACTCTAATCCAAAATTATCTTCAATTGCATACACACGCACATATACACACACATATAATGTAAAAATAATACAAATTAAAAATACATGAGGTTAGACAAATCAGATACAAAAAATTACACAAGTATCACCTCAGTTGAAATATATTTACATTAGCAGATGACAACCGTGAGCTCACCATGATTAATGTGAATCAAAACGTGAATTGAATCGAAAGAAAAGCTCAATTTTTGCTGCAAAACGAAAAGTCCATAAGCAATGATGCTCCTATATGACCTAATAATCCATTAACTTGTTTATTTCCTATCTAAAGCAACATGCAGAAGAATCTCAAGCGAAGAAAAACATGATTAAGCAAATGCATCGGCTAAATAAGAGAGAAAATGCATCAGTTAATCTTTGGAATCTTAGGCGATATATATATAGCATGTGTATTTTTATTTTGATCGGCTAATATATACCAAAAAACAAACAAAAATCAAGCCTAATGGTACAAATTATACACATGCATTTAGATAGCTAAACAAGTTTGAAAATACCTTTTTCATCTTCATCTTCATCTTCTGACTCATCTTCGGCATCTTCGGTGGGACGAAAGGTATTCGTATTTAGCGGCTGAAAGGTTTATTTTAGATTCAATGTGGAGAAGTGAGAAGTAATTTAGGGTTGAAAGGCTTTGGTTTATAAAGTGATTTGGGAATTTTTCGTATTAAAGTGAGAAGTGAGCGTACTATAAATATTAGATATAAGATAACAGACAATGTGATGTGGTACCATCTCAGAAAGTTACTTTTTCTGAATTAGTATTTGAATATGATTAAATTTTCTTTCTTTTTTTTTCTTGGCTAAATATCTTGCAAGCACTTTTTTGAGACATTGAGAGAAAGTAAAGATAGCTTTATTATCAAACACTTAACTACTTGAACCCAAAGATTAAGTCAACTGATTAATAGTATGGTTTGTTATGATGATGAGGATGATAATGATGATTTCAAACCCAACATGATAATACTTCCAAACTTAAATTAATGTAAAACATATGTTAGGATACACCGCTATATCTAAAAAATATTAATTGGAGATAACCTCAATATAATACTAGGTACCTAAAATAATTTCTCGTTATTATTTATTAAAGGAAAAAAGAAGCACTTGATACTTGTAATTGTCGCCTTTTGTCATTACTTCTTACCAAAAACCGATGGTTAGCCAAAATGTTACCAATAGTTCTAAAATACAAGCGACGGTTATAAAAAAATTCTTGCCTATTTAGGGTTTTCTATAATTGGTGACGATTCATAACTGTCACCCATGTCCATGTAGTAAAAGTTTTAGCAGCATTTAAAATAATGTCGCCAATGTTAGCCTTTTGTGATTAGCGGTAGTTAAAAAACTACCTCCTTTATCTTTTTTTCTTACTAAAAAATGACAGTTAGCTAAAATGCTGCCAATAGTCATGTGTGTTGTCGACATGGGTGGTAGTTTACTAAATGCTGCCAAAAAACTGTCACTTTTTTGCCAAATTTTTGTAGTGTACAGATGAAAGAGGCTACATCTAAAGGCACAAGCCCTACGCTAGCAAGGGTTTGTGTCGAACTTGATCTATTGAGGCAACACCCCTTGGATGTTTGGGTGCAAGTTTGTTCAAAACAAACTTTGGAAAATATCAAAGGCTTCTAGCAATCTATGACTTATGAGGATATTCCCAAGTACTGCACTTATTGCTTGCAAATTGGGCATGATCATTTCTCATGTGCTACTCTAGGGTTGTCAAGGAAGAGGGCTTCTCAGAATGACCCTAAATCTTCTAAGGGGGTTAAGACAACATGATGATCAATCAAGGACAGTGCACAAAAAACCACAACAACTAAAGGTTTTTATAGGTCTATACATTACATGGCAAAACAACAGACCGGAGTACAAACTTGTGCAGAAGGTGCAAGATAAGAAAGGTAACCCCTTAACTACTCATAATACTTTTCAAGTTCTAGATGGTAAAAATGCAGAGAATGATAAGGAAGATTTAAGACCTACTAATCAATTAGAAAAAGGCAAACAAGTTGCGAGTATGAAGAGAGTGCTCACAAAGCTATGTGAGAATTGAATTCACGTGTTAGAGTAGTAATAACTGAACAGGATCCTAATAGTTAGAAAGCAAACAGTGAATCTGTTAGAATTATGACTTTTGACATAGAGGTCAAAGCTACATTGATTCGGATTTTGGGTCAGGTCCTGCTCATCTAACATATTCGATTTTCTTTCAAGTAAATGAATGTGGTATATTTACATGTCAAAAATGGGCCTTTGGTGAATGAGAAATTAGCAATCAAAGTTGGATTATTAACTAATTTGGTTGGATGATTTTATTCCCCATATAAGGGTAAACATGGACAAAAACCTAAAATGGTTTGTAACCGAAAACCATTTAAATCTGGATTAAAATCCAAGAGTTATGACAGTAGCGGTTACAAAATTCTCCATTAATGCCTAAGAGTTATGGCATATTATCGGGAACGGTTTCAACCGTTATATTTTTTAGAATTAATCCCTGAATTAAATGCAGCTGATCACTCCACCACTATATATATCCTCCATTCTAGTAAAGCTATAAGAGAAAAAGTTCTAGTAGCATGAGAATTTTTATTTTCATATAGTGCATTCTATAGGGGAGTTCTTTACTTACCAATTCGTAAGTCCTTGTTGTAGGAGTGTTACCAATGTCAAGAGATATGCAGCCATTGTATCCTGGAAAGGATACGCCACACACCCTTTTAGCACCAGTTGAGGGGGCGTAAATCTCTTAAGGATATTGTTTACAAGCCTCGGTTATTTTCAATTGTTTCTTTATTTTGTATTTTTAATTTAGTTTCTCTATCTGTATTCCGTATTTCAAATATTTACACACTATTTTCCAACAACTTAAAGGATTTATTTTACTTACATGGTTGCTTCTGTGAGTGCAGAATTTTTATTTTCCTTGACTTTTTAAGACAAAATGTCTGGAAACAATGGAAATGAACAAATTGATAAAGTTGGAAATAGCCTCCAAATGGTGACTGTTCAAAATGGAATTTTGGGAAATTTCCAAATTATTACCTTGACTGGAGTTACGGGAAATGTTGGCATTATGCCAATGATTTGTTCCACCAATGGAATTACTGGACATAATATAACTTCAGAAAAATATTGGACTATGGAGAAAAATAGAGGCTATTAGACCAGTCTTGATCCATTTAGTGAGCCTACTGAGCCTAAATCTTGGATATTCTCAAGCAAGAGGTTGAGAAGTTGGTAAAATTTCATTTAACCTCCTTGGGACTTGTCCACTACTGGGATGACAAGATATGGAAGCCATAGAGGAATATCTCAATTGGAAAGATGGTGACTTTGTTACCATTTGGATAACGAGTTGTATAAAATTTAGTCAGTGTCCAGAGAGATTATAAGGACGCTATGGCTAAAATTAGATCTTATTAAAGGATCAAAGCCTCTAGGTCTTGGCCTTTGAGCCAAATTTGTAAGCCTTTGACTAGTAGATAATATTATTGAGAATGTTATCTTATTTTGGAAAGAGTAATATTATTGAGAATATTATCTCTACATAAAATAATATTTCTAAGAATATTATTTCGATCAAATGTTATTGTGATTATTTATGATTAAAAATAATATTATTGAGAACATTATTTTGGTGAGATTATTATCTGAATAATATTATGGAGAATAGTATTTATGTGTCTCTTCTAACTGGTTGGTATGAGTTATATTCTCAAGAGCCAAAATTTATTATTGCTTTTGTGAGCTATAGTGTATACAACAAAGAAACTCTAACAAATTTAATATTGAGATTAAGTTTAGAAGTCAGGAAAATTTAATTTTCCTTGAAGATTTTAATTTTGTTAGCAAAAAGTTGCAATTAAATTTAATAGTAGTAAGTGGACTTTAGGACCACTTGGAAAAAGTAAATTGTGGCACAAACTAATCAATTTTGGGTGAACTCCTAAATTGATATTTGTTCACATATGAGATGTGAAATAAGTCATAATTGGGTTTTTGTCAGTTGTTGTATATGCAACTTAGAAGTGAAAAATATTCTTTGTTACTTCTATTGGAGATTGTATGAATAATTGAGTATATATGACTCCTATGGAAACAGATGAATTGGGAATGAGAAATTTGATAATAAAGGTGCGTAAAATATATTTTTGGGTGGCTATCTTTATCATCATTTTTTTTGGTGAAAATTGTTTGTAACACAAACGTAAAAAGAGCATAGATATTACGAGCTTCATTCAATGCTATATAAAAGTAATTGATTACCATAATCATAAGCCCATGATGACTATAATTAATTAAGCAATGATAGCTTGGAGTTATGGCTTGTAACTATAATGCATTTATGACTTATAATTATGAAGGAATAATGACTTATGATTATAGCTTACGTGGGTAGAGTACTTGAATAGAAGGAATATTGGAGAATGTAATGGCTTGCATTACATATGCTCTTTTGGCAAGAAGGTTATGAATATTATCATTTTATTCGTGCATCCCTTGGTGTAAAGGACTTTGGTTTCCTCTTTATGGTAAGAAAGATTGAGACTTGTAAATTTTGATTCCTTAAATAGACTTGTGAAAATAGGTCTAATCCATAGACTAGATTTTTCAATCATAGTAATGTGAAGTTTGGGTGAAATCAAAATTAAGTGGAACTACTTTCAAATCAGTAAAGAGGCTTCCAAACCCTTGAGTTAATCCACAATGACTTAAAATTTGTGCAAACTATAGGCAGTAAAAAGTATTTTATACTTTTATCGATGACTGCACAAAGCATTGTTATGTGTACCAGTTTAGGACCAAAGATGAAGCTTTAGATGTCTTTAAACAATACCAAGCTGAGGTTGAAAATCAACTAGGCAAGAAGATAAAAACTTTGAGAAGTGATAAGGGTGGAGAATATGTACATCCGTTAGGAACATATTATGTTGAACAAGGGATAATACACAAAACCATGGGCTCTTTATTCTCCATAACAAAATGGTATTGATGTACATAGAAAATAAAACTCTCAAAGAAATGATGAATGCCTTGTTGATAAATTTGAGATTACCTCAGAACTTGTGAAGGAAAGTGGTTTTAACCACAAATCATGGTTTACGTAAAGTATCCGACAAGGAAATGGAAAAGACTTCGTATGAGTCAAGAAAAAGGCCTATCGCCTTCTTGTGAATATTTAAGGGTATGGGATGTTTAGCTAAGTTTGGGCCTGACTTTATAACTTTCATGTTAGAAAGTGTGTCCAAAACTTTCAAGAAAGCTTTGTCTATTACTGAGGCATCTCTTTGAATAAAAGTAGTGAATAGGGAAATCGTCCATCATACCTAACCATATATGGGAATTGGTAGATCTACCACTTGGAAATAAACCTTTAAGATGTAATAGATTTCCAAGAGAAGGATGCAAGTGATGGATCTTTAAGGTTTGTTTGGTTATAAAAGATTAAAGCCAAAGGACGGTCTGGATAATTTTGATATACATTCACTAGTTATGAGGATTACATCTATTCGGACATTGATAGCTATTGTAGCTATATTCAACTGAGAGATGTGCAAAATGGATGTAAAGACATCTTTCTTAAATAGGGATCTGAAGGAGGAAATCTATATAGAACAACCTGAAGGATTTGTAGTTCCAGGTCAAAGGAAGAAAGTATATTGACTTATGAACTCTCTTTGCGAACTAAAGCAAATACCCAACTAGTGGCATGGAAATTCTGATCAAGTCATGCTCGCGAATAGGGTTAAAACAAATGAGTATGACAAGTATGTCTATTGAAAGGTCATGGATTAAAATTCTTGTCGTTGTTTGTCTTTATAAAGACAACATGCTTATCACTGGAAGTGATAATGAAGCATATACATGCTTTCCCAGGTATTATATAATGAAAGACATACATAGGTGTCATAAGGGTGATTTTAGATGCCAAAATCACAAAGACATCTGATGGTCTGGTCTTATTCCTGTCCTATTATTTGGTGGAAATACTGGACAAGTTCAATAAAAAGAGACAATGGTGGGATTGTAAGAACTCATTTAGATGAAACTATACATTTAAGTAATATATGGATGGAAGGATACCATTTCGTGTACTTCTGAATTATAGGGAGCTTAATGTACATAATAGATAGTATAGTACATATGTAGCCTGCAGCATGAACAGGCTAAGTAGGTATACTCTAAGCCTCACAAGTGTTCTAACGGTGCTGAGATACTAGAAGTACACCATGGACTATGGGCTGTATTACACAAGATATCCATCCATACTAAAAGGTCGATAGTGACATCAATTGGATACTTAAAGACTCGGCATCCAAAAGTGGATATGTCTTTAAGTTAGTAACTGCAGCTGTGTCATGGAAGGGACATAAATTGAATGGCTTTAATGTATCTAAAGGATGTTCTATAAAGTCTATGGCCACTGTTAGCTTTTATTGCGATAGCAGTCTATGATTGGTAAGACACATAGTATAATGTATGATGGTATATACATTGTAGATATTATACCATTAGGCAGTTGCTCTCTATTAGGCTATCACTCTGAACTATGGAAAGTCAAAGGATAACATTGCGGATTCGTTCACCAAAAAGGGTGAATAGAGAGCAAGTACTCAAGTTGTCGAGGGGAGTGGGTCTTAAGCCCATAAAAAAATGAAAGGGTCATCATAATTGACAACTCTACCTTGTTGATAGGAGATCCCTAAATCTTGGTTGAAAAGAGAAATTAGATTATGCATGACTTTACTCAAGCACTATGGGGCCTTAGATCTCCCTTCCCTATTCAAGCAAATAGTACAGCCTGCATAGTTTAAGATAAGCTTTACTTTTAACGATTTATAGGTTGGGAAGATCGAATGGAATATAGTAGGTTATTCCTCATGAAGAATCACCTATATGAGTAAGGAGGGGCAACTCCTAAGAGAATTGAAAGCTGAATTCTTTGAGTACTCAAGAATACAGGGAGTTGTTCAAGGCCAAAATAAACATAACCGTGAGAAGTGGAAGTAAATTGAAAGATTCTATGTGCATGTTATTCTCTTGGTTTACACTAAAGTTGAACAGTTTAAGACCTTGAGTCCACTGGTCAGCAAGTAAACCCGATAACATTCATTAACGAGGGTTCAAAGCAAAAGCTACCTATCTTTCTCCAAACTCTCTCTTGCATCTGCATCTGCATGCTTTGTGGTCAGCTAATTTTCATTTATGTGAGGGAATGTTAGAATTATGACTTTTGACATGGAGGTCAAAGCTACATTGACTCAAAATTTGGGTCGGGTCCTGCTCATCTAACATGTTTGATTTTGTTCCAAGTAGATGAGCATGGTATATTTACATGTCAAGAAATTAACAATCAAAGTTGGATTATTAACAAATTGGTTGCATGATTTTATTCACCTTATAAGGGTATACATGGACAAAAACCTAAAATGGTTTGTAACTGAAAACCATTTAAATTTGGATTAAAACCTAAGAATTATGATAGTGGTGGTTACAAAATTCTTCACTAATGTTGGCATTAATGCCTAAGAGTTATGGCATATTATGGGAACGGTTTTAACTGTTACATTTCTTAGTATTAATTCCTAAATTAAATGCAGCTGATTACTCCACCACTATATATATCCTCCATTCTAGTTAAGTTATAGAGAAAAAAGTTCTAGTAGTATGAGCATTTTCATTTTCATATAGTGCATTTCTACTGAGAAAGTTCTTTGCTTGCCAGTTCGCAAGTCATTGCTATAGGAGTGCTACTAATATCAAAAGGTATGTAGTCATTGTATCCTGGGAGGGATACACCACACACCCTTTTAGCATCGGTTGAGGGGGTGAAAATCCCTTAAAGATATCGTTTACGAGCCTCGATTATTTTCAATTATTTCTTTATTTTGTATTTTTAATTTAATTTCTTTATCTGTATTCTGTATTTTCGGTGTTTACACACTACTTTCTAACAAAATCTTCTTTAATGGAGTCTTATAACATATTATCGACAAATGATATAGTTGATGGGACTGGCTTATCTTTCTCGAGAAATGAAGATATCGAAGTTGTTGCCATAAATGATGGGGCTATCAACACTGTGCAGACTGGGTATGTGACAAAGGAAGGAAATGTGAGGGGCATCAGCAGTGGGGCTGAATCAGTGTAGGGGGCATGAGGAGCTGGAGACTGTGCAGGGCTCTGTTGAAACGAATTTGGCAAAGATGCCAAATTTAAGTGAAAAGAAGTTGGCTGTGATAGATACTGGATCAAAAAAGCCTATCTCTGAGTTAGATAGTCAAATAGTATAATATAAAGGTCAACTTGATCGTGAAGTTGAAGATTTAGAGGGAGATTTGGAGATCACGCCTGACATAAAAAGGACTGAAAGCCAGTGAATATGCTAGTGTGTATGAAAATTCTAAAGAAGAAAGGAATGAAGCAGAAGGGGCAGATAGAAATTTGAAGAGAAGTAACTCAATAGACAATGTAAAGGGACAATGTAGATGTGCTGGAGAAGAAGAAAGTATTTCATAAGTCAGCAGTCAAAAGACAAAATTTTTCCCCTCCAATAACCTGGATGAGATCTAGAAAGGGCAAAAACTTGAAGCAGAAAGATACCACTACTCAAGATGATTTAAGGGGGTCATCTGGAGCATCAGGGGTATCATCAAGCTTTGTAGCCTTCGGCATCTTAAAAATCTAGTTCAATGCAACCATCTTAAGTTTGCGGCGATCCTAGAACCATTGGTAAAAGAGAAGAAGCCAGATAAATATTAACGTAAGCTGATTTTTGATTGCAGTGCGAGTAATTATAATGGCAAAATTTGGGTTTTTGGCAAGATCAAATGAACTTCTCTTTGGTCTGTGATCAGAGATAGTGCCTCACCTTTGACGTTAGTACCAATTGGATAGCTTTTACCTTTCTAGCCTTGTTTGTCTATGCTAGTAATTATAGAACGGACAGACTGGGTCTTTGGCGAGAATGGAGGGCATTGTAGGGTTGTCAAAAACGCGGTGTGTTGGAGGTGACTTCAATATTATTTCAAAATTTGAGGAAAAGCAATATGGGGTGTTGCCTATGTTGGGAGCTGTGGAAGATTTCAATTCATGCCTTCAATATTGTGGCTTGGAAGATGCAAGATATGAAGGTAACATCTTCACTTGGACTAATAACACTGTTTTTGACGGCTTGATAGAATTTGCATAAATACTGAATAGGCTTCTCGTTTTTCTGTTTGTCGTATTAAGCATTTAGTAAGAGAAGGTTCTGATCACTGTCCATTACTTCTCACTTGTGCGATGGATGGGGGCTGCAAGCCTTCTTCTGTTCGCTTTATCAATGCATGGGCGAGTGATGAGTCTTTTATGCAAATTGTCCAAAATAATTAGAGCCTACCATCAGAATTACATGGTCTTCGAAAGTTTTAGGTAAAATAGAAACGGCTCAAAGAGAGTTTGAAGTTCTGGAACAAAGCAGTTTTTCGAAATATTAGTACCAAAGTTAAAAGAGGCAGAAAAGGTGGTTCAAAATGCCGAATTGGTATTCTAGGAAAATCCTTCTAGTTTGAGTAATAAGAACCTTACGGAGGCAAACTATAACCTAAATAAAGTGCTTGCTATTGAGAAGGCTTTTTGGAAACAAAAAAATGGGTATTAGGTGGTTGACTGATGGAGATAGAAATACAAAATATTTTCGTTCCATATTAAGAAAGAAGAGGATTTGCAACCACGTTTAGACAATCAATGATGGAAATGAAGAATGCACTGAGAATCAAGAGGAAATTAAAACTTTAGCGATGCGTTACTTTTCAAAATTACTATAGGTAGGTAGCTGTTGATTGTGGTCCGTATTCTTGGGTAACAAGAAATTACCTTATTAGTTAATTATCTTATTTGCTTGTTACCATAAACAGTACATAATTAATTTGTGTCCTTTTCCTTGTAATATATTGATTAGGATACTATAAGTAGGGGCTAGGACATTGTATTATGTGTGATGAAACAAACAAGAGGGGGAGCCTTGTAATATTCATTGATCGATAATAAATTTGTTCTCTATTACCCGTGGACGTAGGCTTTTAAGGCCGAACTACGTAATTCTCTTATGTCGTTTTCTTCTCATGTTCTTTGTGTTTGCATATTTTTTCCCAACAAATTGTTATCAAAGCAAGGTTTATTCCGCTGTAAGGGAAAAGGAAAAATAAAAAACTCACTGTGAAACCAAAATTGTTCAAATCGAACGGTGCTTAAATAAACAAAGGTCGCTACTTGGCGAAGAGTGCTCCAATGCTATCTATGTTGAGCGTTGGTGGCTAAAGTGCAAACTTACGCCGACGAGTCATGGTTTGTGTTTGGGTTTGAAGAACGGGCGAAAAAGATAGAGTTCACGTGTTCTTAAATTTGGTTTTAGATATTCAGGTCTTTTTTCTTTAGTGTTTGGATCGGGTCGATGGAGCATTGAGCGTGGATTGCGAATCGGGTCGAGGTAGGACCTTGTTCGTAGATTAGGTTCTTGCATTGGGTCTTGGGTTTGGGTCTAGGGCTTTGAGTTTTTTTTTTTTTTTTAATTTGTTGGGCTTGGGTTAAGTCCAAAATAAAAGGGAGTTTTTTTTTTTTAAGCTTGCGCTTTGAAAAAAGGGAATTTCTTTTTTGTTTTGGGCTTGGGACTTAAGTCTAGGAACAAGGGGGGGGGGACCAGTTTGACCAGGATTTGATCAAGGATTGACTTTGACCTTTGACTGTTGTCTAAGGATTGACTGAGTTTGACCAGAGCTTTACCCCATATTTTTCGACGTGCTGAGTCTAATTTTGGGCTCTATTTTTTCAGATTTTGCTCTAAAGTACGTGTTTAGGGATTTTGTTGACTTTGACCAATAAGTTTGACTTTGACTGGTGTTGACCAAAGTTGACAGGGAGTGTTCTTAAGGTTTTTTGATGTGCTGAATCCGTTTTTACGATCCGTTGACCCAAATTTTATCCCGAAATGTGAGTTTTTGAGCAAACAAAAATGTCTTTCACAGGTGAAAAGTTTGAAATCGAAAAGTTTGACGGGGTGGCCTTATACTTTGTATTTTGTTTTGAAAAAAGTATAAAAACATAATCTAAGCATTCAAGCACTAATATCATTAACATGCTATGATTCACAAGAATATACACGAAAGTATGGGTTAGCGACTCTTAGTCATGCCTCTATGTAAAATCTAACTTCAAATGTAGTGTCTTGAACAAATACACTACAATCTATCAAGTATGGAATTTATTCTAGCAGCCACACGATGGCATAGATTAGCCGTAGAGTTTTTAGCATGTACATGTCACAACTTCGCAATTAAAAATGTTCTAAAAGATTTTAAAACGTGCATTGTATTCTTTTTTTAAAAAAAAACCCACTCCCATAAGATTTGATAATTTTCAGGATTCACAAATTAAAATTATTTTAAAACATTTAAGCATTTGTTATTTGAAATTAAAATTTTAAATTAGAATTAATGATATAAAAGGTTTCCCAAATTACTTTTATTTCTAAGAATAATTATTTAGCAATTAAATTTCTAAGTTAACACTAAGAATACATATCCATAATAGATAATATATGAACCTTTTGGCATACACAACTCCATTTGATTATTTAATTTCTTCAATTAAAACTAATAATTTATATTCATAAAGATAAAAACATAGTAAAAATAAAATAAAATAGTAAATGATAAATTATTATATAAGCTAATAATAAAATAATCATTGCCATGTAATATTAACATGACACTTTTACAATGTTCAAAAAGTTTTTTTAATAGTATGCATTAAATCTACTCAAGTTTGATCTTCTAGAATTTACAAATTAAATAAGAATTAATTGATTCAAAATTAAAATTTTAAATTAGAACTAAAAATATATATCCATAATATAAAATAAACAAACTTTTTGAAAATTATAAATGAATTTTATTTTAAGTATTAATTGATGGGAAAATTCTACAAACAATCCCTATTATTTATAAAAAAATGTCACTTTGGTCCTTCTTGTTTCAAAAGTAACCTATTTAATCCCTAATATATTCAAAAAATGTTACTTTAATTTTTATTATTTAAAAAATGATCAATTTGATCCCAACGTTTGCAAACAGTGATCTAATTGATTCTTATTTTAGCTTTAAAAATGGTCATATGACCCAATTTTAACCTTAAAAATGGTCATGTAATGGTCACATAACCAACTAAGGTGAACGGAAATTGATACTTTCCACGAAAATCAACATTTTTTTGTAAATATTAAGGAATAAATAAGTTACTTTTAAAATAATAAGGATCAAATTGACTTTTCTTGTAAATATTGAGGACCAAATAGATCACTTTTAAAATAATAATAATTAAACTAACACTTTTTATAAAAATAATATAGATTATTTCTGAAATTCTCCCTTTTAAGTATTAATTGATTATTTATAGATTTATTCCCAAAAATGACAAATATAATAACAGGACGACGGAAGCTAAAACCGAAGCTCTGAAGCCGACGCCCAATTCCAGGTCCACTGGACCCCGCTTTTGCTGACCAAATATTTCTCTTTGTTTACCAAAATCCTTCACAACACTCAAAATATATACATAATATATATATATATATATAAAACTAAATTAAATTAAAAACCAATCAATTCTTCATTCGACGAAAACCTACGTTTGATTTTCCGTCATCTCACCGGCATTGCCCTGTTCAGCCGGCGACGGCAGCTTTCCGTTCGTCTTCAGTCAATCAAAAACTCTTTTTTTTTTAAGCCCTTTTTCTTTTTGGTTTCTGTTGAAGAATTTTAGTTGTTAATTATTGAGAGTGGAAACCCAAAAATTTTTTTAAAAAAAAAGGAAAAAAGAAATGGGGAATCAGAAGCAGAAGTGGACGGCGGAGGAAGAAGAAGCTCTGAAAGCCGGGGTTAGAAAACACGGCACCGGAAAATGGAAAAACATCCTCAAAGATCCCGACTTTGCCCCTTACCTCACCAACCGCTCCAACATTGACCTTAAGGTTTTTCTTTTTTTTTTGTCCTACTTTTCCCCTCCAATTATTTATATGTGAAATTTTTGTAATTGCAAATAGGAATATCATTTGTATTTGTCACGTGTTTTTGTTGAAGTTGCACGTTATAACACGAGCAAACTTTATACCTCTGTAATGTAAAAGCTTCCGTCTTTACTAATGCTGCCATTATATTGTAGAACGTAATGAGTTGTTTGTTTTGCCCAAGTTGTAAGCTTGCTGTAGCAACTTGATAATATAATGAGACCTCCTCATTGCTTGTGTCCGGGGGCGAGAGGTTGTTTGTTTTTTGCTTTTTCCCTCCAATTATATATTCTGTGTGTGTGTGTGTGTGAATTTTTTGTAATTGCAAAAAGTATTAATTTTTGTTCGTCGCATATTTTTGTCGAAGTTGCATGTTATAGCAGGAGCTGTAACGTAAGGAGTTGTCTGTTTTGTGAAGTTATAAGCTAGCTGTAGTGGCAACTTGATAATATGATGGGCCTTCCTCAATGCTCTTACATCTAGGGGCGAGAGGTTCTTTGTGTTTTCAACCTTATTCATATAACATGTAAATTTGGCGAACATAGGTTCCTTTTTTTTGTTTGTTTTTTGTAATGGCTTACCCTCTACTTTAGATATAAGTGTCATGGTGTCGTAGTTTCAGCTAATGAGATTGGAGCGAGTTTGAATTGTTGTGTTGTTACTTTGATATTGTGTACAGAGTTTCAAGTAGGATGGCGTGATACAATTTTGCTAATGCTTTTATTTGCTTTGACTTTGTGTAGGAAGGTGAGGAGTTGTATGAAAGTCGATAGATGTTTGCTATGATTTTATATAAGTGCTTAGCTTGATCTCTTCTGTTACTAGTAATATCTAATAATTCTGCTTTTGAGGAAAAAGGGAATGTGATCTGGAAAGATGTCAAGATGTGGATGTTGGTATATTATGTGAATTATATTTTATGCTATAAAGCTTGTATTTGTTAACACTTTGATCAGTGTTTTCTTAGACTTTGTCATATATAACGCTTATGATGGAAACTCTCATGTGTGGCAACACCGCATCTTGGATTAATTCTTTACTGCAGAGACAGCTCATTCTGATGGTTGTAATATTAGAAGCCGAGGTAGTGATTTTATTTTGCCAAGAATGGTGGTTGTAAAAATAGATTTGTCTATCATCACCTTTCACATCTGAAATGTAAACCCTCTCCTCGGCCAAAACTTTGCTTATTGCTTTTAGGTCCTCGACTTTCTCATGATTTTGAGCCTCTTGATTCTTAGGCCTTAGCATCAATGTAATGTCTTGTGCTTCTCTCAACCTTTTTAAATTGCTGATACATTGTTCTAATAGTCTTGCTCTTCCCTTAGATATTTTGTAGTGATTATTATTCACAAAAGCATGCCTGTTAGAGATTCATGTCGGTTCATGTGACAGGACAAATGGAGAAATATGAGTATTAGCAACACTGCTCAAGGCTCTAGGGATAAATTCAGAATGCCTAAAGCTAAAGCAATTACTGCTGGTGCATTAGCTAATCCTCATCTTTCTGGCGCGGCTGTGCCAATGGCAGAGGATGAGGGCGTGGATGATCCACCCAGAAGTCCTCAAGATGCGAAAAATGCTCCAAGGTACTCGAATTCTCTGAATACTTGGTTGAGCAACCTCGATGTTTCAATTTTAAGATTTTATCTTGTTTACTATTAACTTGTGCATTCTATTGCTTGATTTTAGTAAATGGTGGATTTAAGTTGACTAGAGTCCGAATAGCGAGTGATACCTTGTTAGATTGCGGTAGCACTTCTCAGCTGTTAGCACTTTGCACTTTATGTCTGTCTCCTAATTGCTTCCTTTTATGTTCTGGTCAGCACTGTATTTTCATCTGTAATATTTTCCCCTAGAAATTTAATGCATTACTAACTATTCCTTTTCCTTTGTTAAGTTTTTCCTTTGGTGCTCTTTGGATGCTTTAATTTTTGCCTCATTACCAGGTATAATACGATGATATTTGAAGCAATCTCATCCATCAAAGATCCAAATGGATCTGATATCGGTGCCATTGTGGGCTTTATTGAGGTCAGTCAAAGGTCTTACATCATCTTTATTTCCTCATAATGTCCTAGAGAAAACCATTGCTGAGTTTATATTCTCTTTAACATTTCTTATTTTTGTTTGCTTCCGATTTTCTCCACAGTGACTTCTATATATAAGATCGCTTGTTTTCCATACATATGATGATGAAATTGAGCTCTGTTTTGAATAATGAGCTTATTGATTTGAAATTGACCACTAGAACAAAAACTCGAGGACATAAAGGTAAGATAACTAGATAGGAGAGAAGTGGTTGCAGAAAACTGATACTAGATTCCAGAGGGGGATTATGAGTTTTAAATGATGGTGCATCACTATGGATGCAGTGCTTTCATTTTCTTTGGGACAGGACTTACCTAATAAGATCACCACCAGTTCACCATTTCAAATATGACGGTTCTTGTGTAGAAGAAGAGTCAAAGCCATTTTTCTACATCATGCTGTCTCTTTCATTATTTTACGCAAGTTAATCTCACAGCCAGGTAGATTTCTTGTTTGATTCCACACTGCAGCAAAGGCACAACGTACCACAAAATTTCAGAAGGTTATTAAGTTCAAAGATGAGAAGACTTGTTTTACAAGGAAAACTTGAGAAGGTACATAATATATCCATGGAAAGATGAACAAGATATGATTAATATGTTTCAGCTGCATCTTTGCATGATATTCTGTGAGGTTAGATATGTTTTTTGGACTAAATTGTTTTACTTGTCAGATTACTTCATCTAGCTGTATCAACTCTTACAATAATCAGAAAACCCCATTGCCCTATTTTATTGTCACTATTGTTATATTCTATGCTATGATATCATACTTTTTTATGCATTCAAGATTTTGACTGCCTCCTGCAAAAGATTTTCTGTTTGGATTAGAAGTTGCTGTATCTTCACTTCGATGATACAAAAGGAATTGATTATTAAAAAGTGGCTGGTGTCTGATAGCATGTGACTATTCATATGACTATAAAAGGGGTCTCTTTCCTGTTCAGCATTTAAGATCAATTGTGACAATTAAACTTATAATTCATGTTGCTGTTATCTTTAGCTGGTGGTCAATTTCAATGCTTATATGGACACTCTGCTGATTTGGCTCAACTACTTTCAAGTTGTTCCTCATACCTATCTGTGTGCATGTTCATGTGTTTGTTTTAGGGAGTCTGGAGACGAGGTAATTATGTAACTGTATTAAGGGAATTGCAAAATTATCAAATCAGCATATGCTATTTCATAAGTTTTAGAGCCACCATACTACAGATGATACTTGGATTAACTTAAATCAATGAGTAAATTTATCCTTTTGAATGCTATCACTATGAAGGTTCAGAACTGCTACAAGCTTAAAGATGCGACTTTGGGAACCAAAACACCCACACCAAAACAAAAAGATGTTCGTCCTAGGCCAGTGCATAACTTTGGGCAGATCAAATATAGTGAAACAGTGGAGGATGCTGCAATGACTGCTGCATATAAAGTTGCCGAGGCTGAAAACAAGTCCTTTGTTGCAGCTGAAGCAGTTAAAGAGGCTGAAAGGGTCTCAAAGATGGCTGAAGATACAGAGGCAATGCTACAGCTCGCGAAGGAGATATACGAACAATGTGAGCTGTAATCCTTCCTTTTAGAAGCATTACTTCTCTTGTTGTGATTGTCATTGTTTCAAATTCTGGAAGCATACATGTTAATTGCTCCCATCTTGGTAGCTACCAACATGTAATCTCCTCTTTTCGTGTTCTTTTGCAGGTTTACGTGGTAAAATTGTTCTTTTGGACTAATTATCCTGTAAAATTAGTAGGAGAATCATTCAAGTTAGATGATGGTGTACATACACATCTCACTGAACAAAATACCCTTCAGTTTTTTTTTTCCCTGCAGACGAATGCTGATTCGCCTTGCTCAGAAGAACAGATTCTGCTCATGTGCTAGTAATCAGCAGGCAGAAGACTCGAGGGCGTTTTAGGAATCAATCTTTAGGGATATGCAGCAGTGTGACTACTAATCTCTTTGTGCATTCTTCCACCATCCTCTCAATCTGATCTCTGTTGTGGACTTTTATTAGCTAATGAAAGTTGCCTTAGATTTCATCAAGGTTTAGTATGTTTCTACATCTGTTGCTTCATTCAATTTGCCGAATTCTTTTTAATGGTAAATTATATGAATAGTCCCTTCTCTTTGCCACTTGCAACAATTTTATCCCTTATATTTCATTTGTGATAAATTAATCCCTTATATAAAATATTTGTATCACCGTTACTCCCAACTTGATTTTCCATTTAAAAATCTCATTAAATGTTACGTGCATCTTGTGTGAATCACGGATATAAATTACCTTGGCAAAAGAGCAAAAATGCGATTTATGCGAGGTGCATGTGACATTTAATAGGGTTTCTTGACAGAAAATTGAATTGAGACTAACGATAATACAAATATGTTCGAGAACGGTCTAATTTGTTCCAAAAGAAAGATAACGAATAAGATTACGATCGGCAAAGACAAGGGACCATTCGTATAATTTATTCTTTTCTCAAATGGTGCTAACAGCGTTGGTCGAGGAATCTTTTCATTGAAAATTTAAAGGCATCATTTACACGAAAAACTCGCTTTAAACAAAATTATATTAGACGTAAACGCAGAACGCATCGACGCATCCTGCAACTGAAATTGTGACAGTTTTTCAAAGCTGTCAGTGATTCTGTACAGAATTAAACAATTTAAGTCGATCAGAAAAAGAGATCGTTAGAATCTGTTGAAGCACCTCCCACGGTTTGATACTTCACAACATTTTTTTTTAATTATTATTATCAGCACGTCCTAAAGAATCTCCAGATTTTTCTTCATAATTAAACAATAGAATCATCAATTTAAAAGGAAAAATCTGCTATTCTGAAAGAACATTTCCATAGTTCTTGGTCTCTACGAACTTTTATTCATATTATTCTTGTTACAAATATTAAATAGCCAGCTACTAAAAGCCTTTTTCGAATTTATTTCTCTTGAGTCGTAATTGTTACATTCAGAACAAAAAAAAAAAAAAAAGAAGGCAGAGTTTTAATTACACATTAACTTTGGTGAAATTAAAAATCCCACCTTATAAGATTATCTCTAACAGCTCTCCTACCTTTTCACCTCAATTTAAGTGCTTTGACTCACATTTTTAGATTTCAAGATCTCTTATTTTCAGTTCTATTACAATAGCTCTCTTATTTTTCACTAATAACTTAATTTAGGGAATGCCTATTTCAGTTTTACTCTAGTAGTTTGTCTATTATAGGGGTCCTTTATTTTTATTTTGCATTAAAACACATTATTAATTTAATTAAACAAGTTATGGGAGATGAGTTTGGGTGTTGCTTTGGGGATGAAAAAAACCCCTATGTATGAATGTTTTCTTTTGGGTTAAAAAATAACAAAAATTTTGAAGATGAGAAAGGGGAAATGTTGGAGTACATTAGCACCAACGACTCCCCTAAATATAGGATCTTTTGATGTTTAAGTGAACTGTTGGAGATATATGTAAAGTCTTTTGATGTTTAGGTGAACTGTTAGAGATACTCTAACAACTACAAAAACACAAACTCACCGACATTGCAGAAAGTGCAAAGAGCCCAACTACTAATTTGAGGACAAGTCTCACAATTAATTTTTAATTTTTGAAGTTCTCTCAAAATAACAACGTTTTAAAAATTGGACCGGTTTGTAAACCGGTCACCTTATTGGTTGTTAGGTTAACTGGTCCAACTGGTTGGACTGATGGTCAGACCGGACTAACGTCTGCATGGCGTCAACTTTATATCTTAGCCTTGTATGCATCGAGTAAAGAATAAAGGCTAAAAGAAGAACATGATATATATAATGTGTATAAACATTTTTAAAAAAGATCTGGCAACATACAAAAAACTTGATGACCCCTTTTATCCGTTTCTGAAAAGCTTCAAAAGGCTCAAAACTTGAATGGGTAAAAGCTTAAATCACGTATATAAAACAAAAACTTCATAAAAACACAAAACTTAAAGAAAATCATAAAATCGAATTCATGTACTAAGGCCAAACAAAACTTGAAGAAAATCGTAAAATTGAATTCATGCACTAAGGCCAACAAACTTTATCATGAAAAGCTTCAAAACACCGCAATAGTTTATAAACAAAATCCTTTAAGCTCTTTTTTGAAAAACTTGATTTTATCACAAAACTTGGAACTTGAAAAAAAATAATAGAAATTAACTCACATAAAGAGAACCCAAACTCGGAAGAAAAAAAAAGTTGCTAGCTTGCCGCTATGGTAAATGCAGAGTCCTGGCTGCATGTAAATTTTTTTATTTTCTACTTTTCTTTTTATTTTTTAACATTTCTTTGGGCCGTTTTGGACTGTATCAATCAATAAAGTGAAACCCGACAAATAAAATAACATGCAACCCATCATTAATTCATTGAACAGCAATGGGCCAATGGCAAAACTCCAAATTTAGCTATGAACCTGGTCCGGTTTGGTTTGCCGAGTTGCCTCATTTTTCTTAGTTTTCTTGTTTTCTGACTTTTAGGCGTCACTCGACCTACTTACTTCTGTGGTTCCCACTTTGACCGGTCCAACCGGTCGGTCCGGTCCGATTTTCAAAACATTGCAAAATAAATTTGGAGACAAGCTTGTCTTACTATTTTTTATTTTGTAAACTTATAATCTCTCGAATAATAAGCACGGTAAAACACCTTCTCAACGAAGGTATATAAAAGTAAATTTTGTAACCCAAAACCGTCAAGTTAAGAGCTATTATCTTTTTCTTTTTGAAACCCCAAAAAAATAAATAACCTAACACACGAATTTCTTTTTTAGAAACTAAATTAAAATATCAAATAAATATTGAATTCCAGGTTTCTTAAAAATTAGAAAGATTGATTAAGTGGAAGTATAAAGTTAATTTTTGTAACTTTATAGAGACCTAATGAAAATATAATGAGAAGACTAATTTAACAATTTTAATACTCATAATATAGTTTCTGCAGTAATTGATATTAACTTACAAATTCAACCAATTATACTAGGCTAGCTAGAGGTTTCGGGCTTTACGTGCAAAACGTTCCAAGGTCAATTATACAAGAAAATTAAATAAGGGACTAATTTCTTACAAATTTGAGTAATTATCAAGCATGTTTATATGTACGTAAGATTTTTTATATATAAAGATTATAAGAGAATACATATGAGCATTTATGTAATTATTTTATTTGTAAATTTAAAAATTTTATATTTAGAATTGTCGTATGTTCTTTAAAACAAAATAAATTTGTACAGTGTTTGTGTGTGCGTGTGTATATATATATATATATATATAATATTCTATTTAAATATATAAAGTTAAACCGGTTGAATCACATTTGTTCTCTTCAAAATTTTTGGCTCACATAGAGCTGTCACATGTCATTTGTATTTAAAAAAGAAAAGATTACTATTACATTAAAAAGGAAAAACTAATTTGTTATATTAAAAAGATGCTCAATAAATAATGAAAATATATCAAAATACATCATTCATGATTTTTCTTTGTAAAATTATTAGATGTACAAAAATATAAAAGTTGTAATTAATGTAAAAAAATTAATATGACAAAATATATTTGTATTCTATCCCTCACATTAATTGTTAAAATTGACCATTAACAATAATAAAAATAAAAAAGATACTCTTTTTTTTGTGTATAACACATGTACTACACTATTTAAATTATATATTGTAAATTCAATTAATATATTGTGTAATTGTATTTTCTTATATTATTGGATATTTACGTTACTTATATTTTTAACCTAACAATACTTATTTTAAATATTTTATATATTATATTTATATAAAATTATATTTTATTTTTGTGTGCATCACACGGGAAAGACTATTAACATATAAGAGGACTAGCGGGAAAATTGAATTCTAGAAAATACAGTATCCCTATTTGAAGACAAAATGTCCTTGTAGTTTTTTTAATATATATATATATATATATTAAAAAAACTTGGTCTTATTCTCAAACGCAATTGACATTTCTATTTGTAGAAAGGCCAAAAAGAAATTAGTAAACCGACCTAAGGGCAAATCCGGAAACGCAAAATTCAGGACAAGGGTAAACATGGGCCGATAAAAATTCCACCATAAATACCAAAATCTCTCTCTAATTCGCACCGTTGTTTACACACACGCAGCATTAAAAGAGAACTCTCTATTTTTTGCGTCAATTTCAACTCCACGGCGGAGTTGTTGAAACCCTAGCAACCAAATCTTCGAAAGCTCTTTCTCTGATTTTACAGGTTTTTCCACTATTTCTTTTTCTTATTTTTCGTTAAATATTGTATTGAGTTTGTAGATCAATTTGTTTGTGATATGTGCTTAATTTTGTTTTTTTTCTTTGTTTAAATCTGTTAATGGTGTTTGATTTAGTGGATTTTATAGCACGATTCTTTGTTGATTAGAAGCGTGTTTTTTTCGTGCCAGATATGTTTGAATTCGTGTACTGTTATTAGGAAAAGGTTTAATCTTGTTGCTCGTCGCGTTGCTTGTGTGACATTGGGTGAAATTTATTTACAAGAGAAAGTTAATTTTTATTTTATGTTTTTTACAAAATTTATTTGGAGTCTCAATTATTCTACACATTGTGCCCTTGATTTGCTTGCTTTACATGATAGAAGGCTGGCTTATTCGTCTGAGATATGCGTGTTATCGTGTATGTTGTAGGGAAGTTTTATTCTTCTTAACTTGTGTTGTTTGTGTGTTTAATAAAGACTTTTGCAGGAAAAGGATTTTTATTTAATTCGCAATCCTTTTCATCTTTTGCCTATTTTCTGTTCTTTTCTATGGTTTGATTTGGCTTCTTTTCGTGATGAGAGCCCATCGGGGATGTATTGTCTGATATCACGGACATTGTAGGAAAGATTGTCCTTGTGCTCGACTCTTTTTGTTGCCTGTGGGGTTTCTAGTGAAATTTTTTTTGTAAGGGAAGGGTTTTTTCACCAACCCCCCCCCCCCCACCAAAAACAAAGCAAATAAAAAAAGAAAAGAAAAGAAAACAACTGTATTATGGGTTTGTTGTGCTTTATTTTGTCTTTCTTTTTTCTAAAGATTTTGTTTGAGATTTGAGGAAATAGTGTTGGAGAATGAGTTTCATGGGGAAGGGTGACAGAATCATCTGGTTTTCAAGGTTGTATTGTCTCAGATGCGTCCTTCTAATTTGAAACTACCTGCCCCTGGTGTGTCTTCCTGGATATGAAGCAGGAGTTTAATTCTTGTATGCCAGCATGTATGGTTTACGAGATTGGCTCGTCTGTTCTATCTTTTTATTAACAAAGGAAGTTCCTCTTCTGTGTGTTTGTCCATATGTTCATTTGACAAAACACTGATATTGCATTCTTTTTTGGAATATGCATGGTTTTGCCATGGAAGTGCTTATGGCATCCTTTTGAGCATTTTTAAGCATTGAGTAGATGGGTGAACCTCCATATTTCAGAAAGTGTGGGGGAGGCATGATAATTTTCGGCGGAGAGGGCGTATGGGCTTCCGGTTGTGGAGGATTTATATCATATGTCCTTGTAATTGAAAAGCCTGCTCCTTGGTAGTACTTCGCCAAACATGAAAACAGGAGTTTAATGCTTGTAAGCCTGTGTGAATGGTTTGCGAGTTTGGCTCTTCTGCTACATTATTCTTGATGAACAGAGTGCCTTTCCTTTCAGTTGGATACCTTTTGCAATATGAATTTTGTCTTCGGATGTAGAATATGAAGGTCTTTGGCTTTGAGGGTGATGAAACTGGTTTTTAAACATCTATTTGACTGTTCATAAATCTTGTATACTTGGGTTGACAGTTTAATAATTTTCTTTTTGTTGTTTTGGTCTTTTTCGTGTTTTTTTTTTGGGGGGAGGGGGAGGGGGGGGGTGTCAGGATAGGTATGAAAAATTTTGCTTTGAAGAAGCAAGAGCGTGTCTGTAATCAAGTTTATTAAACAAGTCCATGTCGACTTTGCTATAAGTGATTATAAGTCATTTTTTAAAACATGAAGTTCCTCTTTTTAGGTCATAACTTTGGTCTGCTTGATGAAAATGCTAGTCTCTCTTCTGTCGATGGACTTGATTTTTTTAACATTGTAGTGCATTGCAGTCATGGCAGGATCAGCACCAGAAGGATCCCAATTTGATGCTCGTCAGTTTGACACTAAGATGGATCAGTTGTAAGTTTCAATTGTAATCTTTTTCAAATTTTATGGATTATCTGCTTAATCCTGGTATAGTTGGAGCTAATATGTACAAATTTTTCAGGCTATCAGCTGATGGACAAGATTTCTTTACAACATATGATGAAGTTTATGATAGTTTTGATGCAATGGGTTTGCAAGAGAACCTTCTTAGAGGGATTTATGCTTATGGTAAGTATTTTGAAGCTTGATATGCTATTTCGGACATGTAAGTATAAACATATTGTTTGTCTTTTTGATGCTCAAGTTGTCTGTCCATGGGCATGCATCGAAGGTAATATTCAGCAATATGTGCTGAGAATGAAAGATGCAAATCTTTATTTCAAAAGTTATACTTTTCGATGCCTTCTATTATAACCAATCTTGTTCAACCCGTTAATATTGAATGGACTTGCAAGGTTCATCATCTTCATGTTCAACCGGTTAATATTGAATGGACTTGCAAGGTTCATCATCTTCATGAGTTATCCCTTCCCCCTCCCTGCCCCTCCTTCCTCCTTTTCCTATTTGCTGAAGGTAAAGCTTGATATTTGTTTTTGAAGGTTTTGAGAAGCCTTCAGCGATCCAGCAGAGAGGCATAGTTCCATTTACCAAGGGCCTTGATGTCATTCAGCAGGCTCAGTCTGGGACTGGGAAGACAGCAACTTTCTGCTCTGGAATCTTGCAGCAACTGGATTATAGTTTAGTCCAATGCCAGGCCTTGGTTTTGGCTCCCACTCGTGAACTTGCGCAACAGATTGAGAAGGTTATGCGAGCTCTTGGTGACTATCTTGGTGTTAAGGTACACGCTTGTGTAGGTGGGACCAGTGTTCGCGAAGACCAACGCATACTTCAAGCTGGTGTTCATGTTGTTGTTGGCACCCCTGGTCGTGTGTTTGACATGCTACGTAGGCAGTCACTCCGCCCTGATTACATTAGAATGTTCGTGCTTGATGAGGCAGATGAAATGCTTTCCCGAGGTTTTAAGGATCAGGTAATGTGGCATGCTCGTCTACATTAGCAGTTTATGCTGGGACAGATGCTAATCATTACATTTTGTTATTTTATTAACTTTTTGGTATAGTTACCAATTGCTTGTTTTAGTCGCATCTTTGTGTAGGCATCTCTAAACTAGGATTGTAGATCATTTATTGCTCTTCATTTTGAACTTAGGTGGCTCAAAACACGAATGGATCGCATTGTAAGATCCATTTGGCTGACACAAAGTCTTGGTTTGGTTTGGTTTGGTTTGGATTGTCAACTTGAACGTGCTTTGGCTATGTCATTTTAACTTCTCTTGCACTATTTCCTTTTTGGTGGTTGTATGTGTGGGGGTTTTCTTTTTTCGGAGGTGGGGGTGGTCTGGTTGTTGTGCTTGTAGAAGTAATTTGATTAAGTTGGGGAGCCAGAGTGGTGTCCTGGTCTTGCGGAAACTACTAAAATCTATTTTTTGGTGGTTAACTGCACAATTATGCTTTTCCTTTCTATTTTGTCCCATCATGTTAACATTTTTGAGCTTTGGCATGCGTAACACTTCCATTGCCCATCAGATTTATTGCACGTAAGAGTTGTCGATTCTTCTAATAAAAATATTTGCAACTCCTTACCCATCTAAAAAAGAAAAGGAGTAACTTGCTACTGTTTGGTTCATCTTGAGATCTAATATTGTGGGACATTCTCCAGCCTTCTAACTTGATATATGTTCGTTGCCAGATCTATGACATTTTCCAGTTGCTGCCCGCTAAAGTTCAAACTGGGGTCTTCTCAGCCACGATGCCACCTGAAGCCCTTGAGATCACCAGGAAGTTCATGAATAAACCTGTGCGAATATTGGTTAAACGTGATGAGTTAACTCTTGAGGGTATCAAACAGTTTTATGTTAACGTTGACAAGGAGGAATATAAGCTCGAGACCCTCTGTGATCTCTATGAGACCCTGGCGATAACACAGAGCGTCATCTTTGTGAACACCCGGCGCAAGGTCGACTGGCTTACTGACAAAATGCGTGCCCGTGACCACACAGTCTCAGCCACACATGGGGACATGGACCAGAATACTCGAGACATCATCATGCGTGAATTTCGGTCTGGTTCGTCCCGTGTGCTTATCACTACTGATCTCTTGGCCCGTGGTATTGATGTACAGCAAGTTTCTCTTGTGATAAATTATGATCTGCCAACTCAGCCAGAAAACTATCTCCATCGTATTGGACGAAGTGGAAGGTTTGGTAGAAAGGGAGTTGCTATAAACTTTGTCACGAAAGAAGATGAAAGAATGCTATATGATATCCAGAAGTTCTACAATGTGGTGGTTGAGGAGCTCCCAGCTAATGTTGCTGATCTCCTCTGAGAAGCTTGTTGTAGAGGTTTTAACCTTTTGATTGGGGGATTTTTGAGTTTTCTTCAAAGCGCGTTAGTGTCTGATGCTTGGTTTTTTTGCCTCCCCTTTTTATCTTTTATTTTACATTTGTTTGCCATTATTTAAATGTTGAAAGCACATCAGGCTGTTGTATTGGGTATCAGATCTGTCCTGCACATTCGCAGCAACGTACCGAGTGATCTGTCACAGCCTGGTGGAAAATACTATTGCAAATTTTGTTGCTGGTAGGATTTTGCACTCTACTTGTAGACTCCCTCGAAATTTTGTTCAGTTGTGAAGTTTGTGATCTCTGATATATGTTGCCTTATTTCAAAGATTTGTTGGATATATATGACCCTTGTTTTGTGTTCTATGGATGGAGAATATATTCCTCTAATTATTGTCTCTAAATGCCGTATATATAGGGCTGTACCATATCTCCTTTAATTGGCTTGAGTTATGTTGATTGTGAATTGAGAGTTGCATATGAGCAACTTCCTCCTCCCCTCTCCTATTCCTATTTTCAGTTTGTTCGAACGTGGGGCTACGTGGGGCTCCTTGGGCACCTTTGGGTTGGCTTTTCTAAAAATATTTCTTTGAATAGCTTTAACGAATGTTTTTTTGAAAAGTTGAAAATTTTAGGTTTTGGAAAAAGTTGCATTTGAGTTTTTTTTTTATTTTTAGAGTTTTAGTTTTTCTTTTCAAAAGTCAAGTCAAATAATTATTGTAAAAGGGAATGTAACGCCAGTCCAAACAGGCCTGAATCTCAAAATTCTCATTATGTAACCCAACTTGAAAAATGGCCAGTTTGTTCTGTCGAGAGGTGTACTTATTCTTTGTATTAATTTTATCTTGTATTTTGTATGAGACTATTTCCGAGAGTCGCATCATAGTGTGCCAACTTCACCGGCTCAAGGGCGTAACCAACGGAAGGTTCTCCTCTGTTCCTGTCATTGTTCTCCGATGATGCCACCTGAAAGGGGCCACCATTTTCTTCCTTTCTTCAATCGTTACTAATTATTGACAGCAACTGTGTTCTACAGTAGAAATCATAGACCTGAATGAGTCTGGAACATCATGGCGAGGTCCAAATCAGCATGCGCATGTATATGCGATGCCAGTGGGGTGGTAACAATGATAATTTCGAGTGTCACTCACTCGAGCTGCAGTGCTGTCGGTTCATCATGAAGGCTCCTCAACAAAGTCATCTACCTTTGACTCCATATCTGATTTGTACTTCTAATTAAAATGGTTATACAACTAAAATTATTATAATTTGTAGTATAACTGACTGAAGTAATTGTATAATTACAAATACAAAATTTATATTACAATTCTAATTAAATTAGAACACAATTTAGTTGTACAACTAGAATTGACATAAGTGTATAATTCAACTATAGTTTTAATTAAGTGGTTAAATAACTAGAATTAGCAAAGATTTTAATATATAAATATGAAAAATATTTGACATAAATACAACTTAATTTGAAACCCTCAAAGAGTGAAAGGTGTGTGCTAAGTCATTTATTTGTCTCAAGTTAGATAGCTAGAAACAACGTAGGATAATCACTTATATAGTGGTAAACCGAACTTTAGGAAATGATGCCTTCTGGTGAAAATCACTCCAAGGGCGACTTTAGCATCTAGAGTTTATAGATCGACCATAGGACCATGTTATACAAATAGAGTAGTCTCGCTCTCAAGTTGGATTACAAGCATCTGAAAAGGACAATGACATATACATTGAATAATTTACTCTTTAATAATGAATTAGGCTTTCTTCGCAAGGTAGTAATATTACGAGAAAATATAGAACTTTTTTAGGTTATGTAATAGCGAATTATCGGTGTCGTTCTATTATGATTATATCATCAGTTTACTATAAATAAATATGCTTTCTTTTTTACAATGTTTGAACCAAATTCGTACAACTGTTATTGGGATGATGATGAACCAAACAGAATAATTGTTTACTAGGACCTGTTTTTATAGTAGTAATATGACAACGACTTGATCCATAAGCAAGATGTGGTCAATCAATATTCGAATCTGACAGTGATGGATTATATAGCAATATACTTCCTCAATTGATAAGCAAGTTCTGTCTGGCATCATTATCTCAGAGTCAAATTTGGTTTGACCAGATTTGCAGGTCTTTCTGGTCAAGAATATAGCCCACTTGGCCAAGTTGCCTACTTGGCTAGAGACAAATACATCTACTAAAAGTAAATGATTTCCTCCAAACAAACTGAAATATTAGATTCGGATACAGAAATAATTCAAGTAGTTTACACTATGAGTGAGGTACTGGATTCGAATATCAAGAGTGTAGGGTTTTCAAAAAAAAAAAAAAGATTTACAGAAAAAAAGTAACATTATAAAAACTAAAATATTGGATTTAAAAAAATAATAAATAAATAAAATAACATTATTCTCAAAGGGTTTTGCTACGTTGGAGGCTTAATCAGATGTCTATATATCAAAAGTACTATATTTCGATAACGAGAATTTCACTCTTAGATAAAAGTATATTGAATTTATCATGAATTTACAAATATTACATGTAATGGCACACTCGAATGTATACTCTAGTTCAGTCAATAAAAAGCTTGGCTCGAAACTTGAAGACATTATGGAATAATTCTAATAGTCTCTTTAATTTTTTTTTTACATGTAGGGAGTCAATTTTTTTCTCTTTGCATCTAGAGACTCTGCATGTTAGTTTTACTCGAATAGTTTTTCTATTTTTCTACTTAGGGACTTCCAATATTAATTTGATTTCAATGCCCCCCAACTTTTTCATTTCATATGTAATTTCACTTCTAGCATTTTTCTTATTAGTTCTAATATATATTATTTTATAATTTTTTTTTGAAGAAACTTAAAAGACTATATTAAAATCTGATTATTAATATTAATTCTATTTTAAATTTTGTACAATAATATTAGTAAGTTAAATTAATGTTAATAAAAATTAATTAAGTGTGCTATAGTATTCAAATAAGTAAAGTTTATAAAGATAAATAATAAAATATTTTTAATTTTTTAAAGGTAACCAACAATCAAATTAATGGTTGAGGGCCTATTTGGATTGGCATTTTTCAAGAAAAAAATATTTTTTTTTCTAAATTACATTAAATTTTCGATAACTATTTAATTTGGCTTATAAAAAAAGTTAAAAATCTAAAAAAATTTCAAATACAATTTTTTTTAAAAGTCAAAATATTTAGTTTTTAAAAAAATTATTTAAAAAAATTATTAAAAAAAAAAGTACTTTTGAAAAAAAATTAATTTAAATGTGCCTGAGAAGACGAGGGCAAAATTACCATTATAATGAGGGTATAATTAGAGCTGACCTTAGAAGGTTTGACTCACACCCTAGATCACTACCCTTTCTACCTAGACGTTGGCGCGCAAGATCCGTGAAAAAAGATTAGTTCATGGGAATAAATGCTGTGTTGGACCCAAAGAAAGGTTGTACGTAAACAAATTGTCCAACCAAACAAGTTGTCATGCTACATCTCCAAGGCTGATACCTTTGATATCATCGAATTTTGCTTTGCCATTAAGGAGTCAACTTCGACTTTTACACGTGGCATCCACCATCAATGTCTTCTAGTGAAGCTCAGCATTTTCCCTCTCTCTTTTTCTTTTTTTTTTTTCTTTTCCTTTTCTTGAGAGAAGATTAAAATCGATTAAGAGTTCACCAATTCGAAAAAAGAATACACCTCTCAAGTCAATTCTGAATAGACTCCGCATCAAGTTTGGAAGTTCCTTAATCAAATGCGAGCCTAATGAAAATTAGAGTCCAAAATTAGACATTCAATCCAGATATTTGTCTCATTATCATAAGTGTTACTATTCTCTTTTTTGCATGCAAAAAAGCAATAAAAAGTAAAATTCACTACTCCGTTAAATCAAAAGGAAGCATTACCATAATAAAGATTAATTGATGACACCACCTACTTGAGCTGTTCCCAATTAAACAATACTATTAGAACTACAAAATTGAAGCAAAACTCTACAACCCCCCCCCCCCGCCCCCTCTCTCTCTCTCTCTCTCTCTTACACACACACAAAAACACACTTGGTGTGTGTTGGCTCCTTGTGATCTGTCATGGAGAAATTTAGATCCATGTCAGTTAGGGAAGGGAGGATGCAGATGGAAAGCTACTCAGGTACCAAACAAGCCCCAACAAGCATGCATGATCTCAGGAGTTACAGCACTTCTTATGCTTCATCAGCACAAGCAGCATCAGCAACAACAACAAATACCACTGATCATCATCATCATCAAAAGGAGATGAAGATCAAGAAAAGCAAGAGCAAAGCAGCAAGCTCTACTTCTTCAAAGGCATGGAGCTTTAATGATCCTGAGTTGCAAAGGAAGAAAAGGGTGGCTAGCTATAAGGCGTATTCTGTGGAGGGTAAGATGAAGGGTTCACTCAGGAAGAGTTTCAGGTGGATCAAGGACACTTGCAGCCATGTGGTCTATGGATGGTGGTGATCTTTTTGGAGAAATGTTGGTTCATCGTATATTTCATTATATATAGTTCTATGATTCGGAGTACCCTTCCTTATTTTGATCCCTTTCCTTTTGTTTATTTGGTTACCCAAATCTTGTCTCTCTCTCTCTTTTGATCAGAGAAATTCTATGTATCCCAAAAAGTGCAAATCATGTAATGACATATGTATCTATATTTAAGATACCACTACTATATATGTGGAGTTCAGAGAATAGCTCAAGTTCGAGTGATTGAGATTATTTTTTTTATGAGCGGTGACTTAGATTCAAATCTTACGTGGGTGAATTGGGGCTGGGGGTAAAAGTAAAAATAAACATGTGTATACTTTGCGGATTATGGATTATATTAGTCTTCTGTGAGTTGAATTGTATTGCTGTAATAACTGTTTTATTCTATGAAGACTTATTTTTCAACTTGGATCTAGATATTTACTGTTGTAAATTTTCTGAACCAAGATGACCATCATCACTGTAAATTGGAATATTTTCGAACTTCCCTGGAAGCCTTATTCAATATTGAGAGGTGCTTCTGGGGACTTTGGGTGATCTGATATACATTTAAAATGAATAGATCACAATGTGTTAATGTTTATCAGTATTTTGGTATTTCTGGATGCCTAGTAGTGATACAGACTTTTCTGAGCAGTTTTTTTTTTTTTTTTAAAGGATCTATAGTAGTTCATCACTACCTCCCAACGATAACTCGAACTTGACACCTATAAATCTCAAGTGAGGGTTCTACCATTGAAATACAGCTTCTTGTCTTCTAAGTTGTTGGTTTTGCTTATTATATGTACTATTTACTTGGTGGAGGTCTTTCTTCAACCTTTATTCAGATCTCAAGCCTTGTTTTACTAAGGTGGATTTGTACAAAGCACTAGAAAAGGTTCTATTTCTTAAGAAACTTTGGTCAAACCCTCCCTTTACTTTCTGGAATCGAGATTAAAATTTTCGCGAGGCTTTACTTCCCAGGAATATCTCGAAATCGAACAGGCAGCAAGAATGACAATAAGCCCATAAAACATCGGTTCCTAAGCTCTCCGGCTACTATCTTCCTTGTGTGGAAATACTTTTCATGATCCAACCATTTCCCACCAGGTTGATTACAAGGCATTTTGGCGAACAGTTAGAGAAGGAATATTTGATTGGTTTATAAATAGATGTTGTGTATACAACTCTAATTTGGTTAAGCATTTTCAATTAGTTTTTTTTAAGGTTTAAATAGTTTTTTGTTTACGAGACCAGTCTTGTTTGTGGGTCCAAGGGTCTACACTCTAGGGGTGATATGAATCTTTAGTAAGTTCAAGCTAAGAAAGCTCAAAGCCAACTCCAACCGTTTCTTTATTTTTCTTTTCTCTATATCTAAAAAATTTGCAACATTTCCTTACATGTAGGATTCTTTATTTCCAATTTTACTTCAATAGTTTTTTTGCATTTAATCAAACTCTTATTTCAAGGAATCTCTATTTCAATTATGTATACTCCAATAGCTTCTCTATTTTAAGATTTCTCTAATTTTGTTTTAGGGGTGAGTTTGCTATCCCTAAATATAGAAATATTCAAAATCAATTTAAGGAATGAGTTGAATAACTACACATATAGGGATGATTATAAATAATGTGTTGGAGGAGCTTTCACCTAAATACTCCCCCCCGTGTGGGAAAAAAGAGAATTTGGCTGGAAAACTGTTGGAGTTGCTCAAGTCAAAACTAGGAGAGTACTTACTAGTAGTGAAAGGTTAACGTCTTTTTGTCCTTTGCTATTTGTAAATAAAGTTAGATATCATTTTATTTTTATTATCCAAAATATTTTATATATATATATATATATATGTTTAGTTCTATGTTAATTTAATTTTTTTAATTATTTTTATTTCAACATGCCAACTAAAAATATATATAAAAGACAATATTTAAGCGATAAAAACGATCTATTGTTACTATATAGATAGGTAGACTTTAGACTTCTCTTGTTTTCTTGGTTCTGTTCTTATTCCGCTTAAGTGGTTCCTCCAATTGGTTTACGTATCTGGGCTTGGGCTTTGGGCCTGCATAAGACTTGGTCCAATAATAAGCTTGGGGTATTTGCGTGTATTTCTTTCTCGACTTGGTCCAAACGTTATTCCACTGTTGAGCTAAACTAGCTGCAGTTACTATTTGCCCATCCCTTTGCTGATGTCTGATTTTCTTTTACCTTTTCTACTATTTCTCTCTTTTTTACAACTCCTTTCTTACCCCCCCCCCCCAAACTAATTAACATAACTAATACTTAAAAAAACTAATAGAAGAAATTTTCTTTCTTGATATCCATATTTCATATATTTCAGATTTTTCACTCAACTAATTCTCGTCTTGACAAGAACATGAGTAAATAGCGTCTTATTCTCCTGCGGTTTACCTAAAATGCATATTATAACCTTGTGAAATAAAAATAGACATAGATCCCTATTTTAGGGAGGATGTGCGTGTACATTTAAAGACTACAAGGGGTTCCATGTCCATTGTAAGAGGCATAAGTGCTGCACATTTGAGGATCACAAAGAAATATCGTGCTTATTTTGAAATTATAAAGAATAACATACACTTATGACAATTTAAAAAGGAGTAGGGTGCTACTTACCTAAAAAATATTATAGAAACTCAAACTACATGTTAACGTTTGCTACAAATTAGTAAATAGAAAATAGACAGTCAAATTTGTCATACAAGCTTCGACCCCGTAAAACCTTTTCTCTCTCAACATCCAAATTTAGCAACTTGGTGAATTTAGTGGAATAACTTGTTGGTCCTGTTAGTTAGCTGGAAGCAACCAACTCTCTTCAATTAGTTTCGCTCTCTACGGTAGCCTCACAGCAATGTTTAAAATTTTTTATTGACATGTTTTTAATTTTTTGTATTTTTTCATAATTGGTTCAACTATGGTTTTTCTTAGGGTTTAAGTAAACCAATTAACTTACTTTCTTTTTTTCCGTTGTTTAGTATTGAATTTTGATTAAGGAAAGTTGTTTTTGTGCTTGAATGGGATTTTCATCGCAAAATCTGAAGTGTTTATGTGTTTAAAACATTAAATTCTTATGCTACATGATTCAATCTTCAACTACCTTGTAAAAAATATTGATTCTAATCATATGTCCCCCCAACTTAATGGAAAAGAAACGGCTCAATTTTAAAAACCAAGAGGAAAATGCAACAGAAAATATGCTGAAGTTCATGAACATGCAGAAGCTGTGAAGCATCGACGCGATGATACGCAGACGAGCGAACACAACACGATGTGACATGTGAGTACATCTTTGCTAAAAAAAAAGTAAGATACGACATGTTAGAAACATGTTAAATAAAATATATTCAAATTTATTATGTATAATAAATAAATATCATTTTCATCATGATAAAGAAGAACAACAACACTAAATAATATAATATTCAACGTATAACTAGTATGAAAGATTAAAGTTCACATAAGTGACATGTTCACGAGAACAAACCAATTTTATATATTAGCATGATAAAGTTTACCAGAATTCGTAAAGAGAAAACAATCTAGTTCATTTATCTTCAACTTCATTTGATTGAGGCTCTTTATCATCTGCCATTACATTATCACTATCATCAATAAAGATCAAAGCCTATTTCAGGCTTATTAAGGGACAAATTGGTAGTTGTAAGTTTTCCCTCATCTTCAAAGGACTCAAATGCATTTCCACAAACATTTCACATTTTACTTTATCTTTTATGGTAGTTCTTCTCCCTATTATAGAATACGCAGATTGAAATGAACAAAGACCAAAACTTTATCTCGTTTTCGCTTTTATCTCTTCTCAAGGAGGAGATAAACAAATAAGTACTCCAATTTCTCTCACAGGAAGATGATCAAGAAGGTTTCTCAAGAAAGTTGAAAACCAAGTTCTAAAGCAACAGTGCTAGCTCTTTAAATCACCTACCAAGCTTAGGATCCATATGATACCTTTCGTATATTGAAAAATATTCCTACCATTACAGACAACATACCTGATATGGTTGCGCATGATGCCTCTAAAGCTGAGCATTTTCCTCCAATTCTACGAAGCGTCCTTCAATACCTCATAATTTCAAATGCTCCTGTTTTTCAAGCGGCACCACACGACCCAATTTCCTCATAAAGAGTTATGCTCTGATATGGTGATCCAAAGCTGTTTCATAATTGCAATCCCATTTGCAATAGCCATATCTGTCTCCTAAACCCTGTTTTGCCACTCTGAATGAATAAAGACATGATAGCATGAATTCTTTTGATGACAGACTTCATGATAAGAAAGTTTGATCACTAAAAAGTAGCCATGCTTGAGATGACAGATTTAATCAATTATAATTTTAATTTTGCTGAATGGTAAATTCTGCTTTCGATCTTTCCCCATAACACATTGCACATGTTACAACTAAGCTTGCTCGAAATGAGAGACTCCCAAATTTCTGACTGGAAGTTGATCTTCCTTTATTCCCAAAACTTGGCAAATCTGAAGTGTTGACTTGATTAGAGCACCCAACAAAGAACATCAAGCTCTTAGGGCTCGTTTGGATTAGTTTTTTTTAAAAGCACTTTTTTTAATAGTTTTTTAAAAATATATTTTTTTAAGAAGTTGAAAATTCTGGCTTCTAAAAAAAAGCTGTATTTGAGTTTTTTTTAGAATTTCAACTTTTTTTTAGACTAAATCAAGTAGTTATTGCAAAAGTAATATAATTTTTTTTCTGAAAAAAAACCAATCCAGACATGCCCTTAATCGGATTGAATTGGGTCCTGAACAGTTAGAAAAAAGTTGAGAAGCATTACCAAGAGCCTTACTTGATTTGACGTTTGCTTTTGAGAATATGAACAAGTCATTGGCAAAATTCAAGCGAGTGAGCTCAAGTTTCCTACATTTTGGATGATAATCAAACCCTTTTCCCTTAGCCCGGGAGCTTCAAGATTTGTGCGAGGCCTCCATACCAATGACAAACAAGTGGTTGATGCCATTTTTTTCCTTTGAAATAACCTTCAAGACTGCCATTGATTGCAATGGAAAATATAGGAGTTGAAATACACATGTTTGCCCACTCAAAAAAGTTCATAGGAAAGACCAATTGATAGTGTCACAAGCTTTGTGGACATCAAGTTTGATTGTGCATGGGGGATTGATCTTCTCCTAGCCTCTCACAATGTCTTGTGCCACCAGGGTATTATCCATCAGTCTTCCACAAGCTACAAACGCATTTTTGGTCGAGAGAGAAATAATGCTCAAGACGCTAATCTTCAATTTGTTAGCGAGAACCTTAAGAAAGCATTTGTGGATAGTGTTGTAGCAAGATATGGGCCTAAAATCTTTTGAAGAGGAGATTGCTAACTTTTGGGGCAAGAGCAACAATATAATCATTGACTTCCCTTAACAGTTCTCTGGACTCCAAGGCAGAATAGATAGCATTGTGAACCCATCCAGCCCCGGACTTTTATGGCTATGAATCTTAAATATGACTCTTAATTTCATCATCAATGTTCAGTGATACAATCCATTCAGCCTCTTCACTTGAAACTGTTTTCCCCAAGATGTCTACAATGTTTGAGTGGTGCAACTACCAGTGCAATTCTTCTTCGGGCCAAAGAGTTCAACATAGAGTCCCAAAGTCTCATTGATAATTAAATCTTTCGACTCAACGATAGTGCAATTATCTCTAACCAACCTTCTAATTAAGTTAGAAGCCTGTCTACTTTTAATTATTTTGTGAAAGTATGTAGACTTTTCATCTCCTTCTTTCATCCACTGTGTCCAGGCTTTTTGCTTTAGGGAAGCATCTTCATAAGTGATGGCCTTCTCAAGTTGATTGACTAGGTCGCTTTTCTTTATCCATTAACTCATTATCGGTAGAATCATTCAGAATCTAATTTTCCACTTAATTGAGATCCTTCCTAATAGCTTCAATCCGGTCCGACATGTTTGAGAAGCACTCTACGTTGAATTTTATGAGTGCTTCTTTAACCATTTTTGATTCTGGTATAATCTGAACATTGGTGTTCCATTGACTTGTGCTTCCCATGTCTTCCCAACCAAGTCCATGAACTCCCCTTGATTGGTCTATGAGTTGTAGAATTTGAAGGGTTTGGGCTTGTTTTCCACCTCATGATCAGTTCTAATGATTAGAAGACAAGAATCAGATGTGTTAGGCAACTCCACATTCACAGAGGCCGAGTGGAACAAGACAAACCATTGGGCAATTACCTAAGGCTTGGCCTTATTTAGGGCCCGTTTGGATTGACTTTTCTTAAAAGCGTCTTTTTTAATAACTTTTTTAGAGAAGTTGAGAATTCTGGCTTCTAAAAAAAGTTGTATTTGAGCTTTTTCAGGGTTTCAGTTTTTTTTGGAAATCAAATTAAATAGTTATTACAAATTTAATACAATTTTTTCAAACAAAAAATACTTTTTATTTAAAATAAAAAATTAATTCAAACAGACCCTTACTTGCTCTAAACCTATCTCCATAACCTTTATTAGTCCAAGTAAAGTAAGGCCCCACAGTTGAAATTTCAAATAATTCTACCTCTTCAACGCATCTCTTGAACTCCAAAGCACTTACTGGCAACGAATCACATCTAAGTCTATCCGTAACTTGAATGATACCATTAAAGTCCCCTGTACCATGCATTGTCCCCATATAACTTTTCCATTAAATAGTTTTACTCTAAAGGTCTTTTCTCTCATTTAATTTGCATCATTACTGGCTACACAAATCCCATAAAGTAAATCTGACCAGTTTTAAGATCAGGGATTCAAAAAAAAAATAGCTTATCTGCACGCTGCAACTCAAGTAGCATCAACAATATTTTTTTCCCACTTAACACAAATCCTGCTACTGGGGTCATAGTCATAATTATGTACAACATCCCAACTCTGAATAAGACTAGTTGCTCTAATTAGCAACTATTTTCTTAAATAAGACTTGTTTTGAGGGAAAGATTAACCATTGACAAAATCTTCTTATTTTTTGCACCATTTTTGAAAAGCAATTAATAAGCACTATTTAGCTTAAACACATGTAGTAAAACACAAAAATAATCAGCAATACATCAAAACAGTGTTTGAAATAGCTTTCAGCGTTTTGATTGAGTTAAAACACTATTCTTCTAGTTATTTTTGTTTGGTAAAATAGTGTTTCATATGGTGTCTGAAGTAACTTTTAGTATTTTAAGTAGCTTTTTTAAAACTTTGAAATTATTAAAGTCATAAGTATTGTTTAGTTTTTTTCCTTATCCTACCCTTATCTTAATTTTTAAATTTTTTATCGTATCATTTTTTTCTCTATCCTATATTTATGTATTATTTTTTTTTTCTATTCATTATGTCTCACCTTAATATCCTTAATTTTTTTTCCTTTTTTTTAATCATTTACTAAAATAGTTTATTAAAAATTTATTTTATTGTACTTTAATAATAATAATTTTATTGTTATTGTTGTTCTTGTTATTATTGTTGTTGTTATTATCATCTCATTCCAATAATAATAATAATAATAATAAGATATTGATGATAATAACAACAATAACGAATAATATATTATCTTATATATGATCTTATTTCAATGATAGCCATAATAATTAGAGTAGTCATAACAATAATAACATTATGATTATTGAGGTAATATTGAGGTCTTTTGTGTCATTTTGTATTTATAGTTAATCCAACAATTACTTTCACCAAACACATTTTTTTCAATAAGCAAGCTAATCAGTTATTCACTAACAATTAAATACAATAACTATCAATTGCTTATGTAACTATTAGCTATGAAAACAAGTATTAACTTGCTAAATGGCTCATTTATCCAGACAACTATTAACATTTCAAAGAGGATAGAAGACAGACCCTTTAGAGGGTAGCACAAGCACCTAGGATTTGGATCGTTGTTGTATTCAAAGTGATTATGAGGCGAGTTCTACATGCATATCAAATTGGATTTATGATGTGATGAAAAAAATTTTACTTCCTAATTATTCGTAGACACCAGTACCTAGCAGGTGATTTTCATTCTATACGACGAAGCGAAATTAAAAAGGTGTACAGCTATCTAAGATCCCTCCAAATAAAAAGAAGATAACCATAATATTAAACAAGTAAGTTAGAACTCAATCCATTAGGGAACCTCTGATAGTAGCTCCCTGGCAAATAAGATTATTGGGCTTTGGCTATTTATTTTATTTTATGTTTTGTGGGCGGATTACGCTCTGAATCTGCCCAAGCTTGGAGGTATTGGATCAATAATAGTGTTGCTAGTATTGCATAATATGCGAAACGATGCGATACGCCAACAAAATGATACATATCTCTAGGTGTCTTGTAGTTTGTTATGTATCATCTTGCGTATTAATCGATATGATATCTTTTTTTCTTTTTTTGGTTTGGGCCTATGGCGCCCTAAAAGCTTTTTTCTTTTGAGAAAAGCTAGGTCATACAAAACCATTTTTGTCATGACAGACCTCTTGTTTGCTAAGTTTGGTCATGCCCAACAGCCCAACTCATTAACTTATTGTAGAAACCGAAAAAAAAAAAAAAAGAAATTATCTCGGTAAACCATTTAAAAGCCAATGACTTACCAACTACAAAGTCATAAAAGAACTCCAACGTAAAACAAAAGAACAACTCTAACATGAAAGCAAGGTGAGTTGGTAAGTGGCCAGGTGATTAGGGTGGTGACACCCTGACAACGCGGGATCGAGTCCGTGTGGTGGCAGTACTCCGCTGAAATATTGCGGGGCTGTTGCTGGATTTCCACGCCCGTTGGTCCTCTCCCTGGTCGGGCTGCCACTCACGCACATCCCTCGATTTACCTCCCGCCTGGTTAAGGGGCCTCTGGCCAGGTGGGAAAGGGGTTCTCCTTTGGTTAACCCTTTTGAAAAACAGCTCCTGCCGTGTCATTTCTTCACCTCTTGTTTTCTTTCCCAAAGTTCCAATCATCGAGGAACTTTTTTAATTAAGTTGGTTAACTTTGGCTTTTGAGTTTAACTCTAAACTTTAAGAGTACAAGGTATTTTATCTTCTCTCTCCTCTTCTTTTTGATTTTAAGATTACAAAATTCTTTTAACATATTGTAAGTCTGCCATAAGCCATATATATTTAATATGGGTAAGAAAACAAGAAAAGAAGCTGATCCTACTTGGGAACATTGCACCAAAGTTAATTAAAAAAAGGTTACATCTTACAGGTAATTACTATAAAAATTCATTTAGGAGTAGTGTTATTAGAATGAAAAATCATCTTGCTTGAATACATGATCAAGCTAAACCATGCACCAAAGTTCCTGAAGAAGTGAAGGTTAAGTTTCAAGAAAATTTAGGTTTGTTTTGAAAAATGTTGATGATGATGATGCTGTTGAAATTTGTATTGAGCATGAAATGAGTCAAGTGACAACCAAAAAAGTTGATGATTTGGTTACAAAAGGAAAGGGAATCTCCAAGCAAATAACTTTAAATGAGACTGTAAAAAATTGAGAATTGGTAATACAAGACATGTGTAGGTGTCTATATGGTAATGTATTACTATGTTGAAATCAGTTGGAGAATATGGCAAGTGTTTAAACCTCCTAGTTATCACAAAGCTAGACTCTCGAACTTAAAAAAAGAGGTTGAGCTAGTTGAAGCAAAATTAGAAAAGTATAAACTTGGGTGGAAACAAATTGGTTGCACAACCATGATTGACGGTTGGATGGATGGCAAGGGAAGGTCACTCAACAATTTCCTTGTTAATAGTCCAAGTCGGATAGTTTTCTTGAGATCCGTTGATATCTCTGATTGCGTAAAAAATGTAGAAAAATATTTGTGCTAATTAATAGTCTTGTGGAGAAGATTAGGAGAAGAGCATGTCATGCAAGTGACAATAGATGGTGCATCTACGTATGTAGTTGTAGGTCAAATGTTGGAATAGAAAAGCAAGAAAGTAATTTTGGTCTCCTTGTGCAACACATTGTCTTGACTTGGTTCTTGAAGATATTGGTAAAATCCCAGTATTCCATCATACTATTGGTAAGGCCAAGCAAGTAACTAATTTTATTTATAGGCAAACATGAATGCTTAATTTGTAAAGTTTGCAAAGGCCAAGGAATTATCTACACTGGCAATGACAAGATTTACAACTTCTTAAACAATTATTAAATCATAAATTAAAAATAATATAACTTAAATTCATGAACAATAAATATAAATAGAAAACTTTAACCAAATTGGTATATATATTCAAAACAGACAATCAAATCTCAACAAAAAGGTTAATATTAAAAGAACAAGTGCATAAGTCCCAACAACAAACACGAATCATAAAAGCCATTTCCCAGTCTCTCCCACAACCAAAGTGCTCATGATAAGTTTGAAGGATAGACAGCATCTAAGAACAACACATTTTATGTATTCATCCCTGTGGACACGCTTCCAAAAGTCAGCATCCCTGGAAATTGGAATTTGCAAATCACATGGTTACCAATTCTGAAACGCATTGATGAAGAAATAACGCTAAAATACTGCAACTACCTTGTTGGCAAGAAAAAATTGTGGCCATTGGATTAGCTTCATACTAAGATCTGAGGAATAATACAGTAGCAATAGATCCATCTCCCTATAAGGGCAAAAGACATTTATGTTCCTTACTTTTAATCATTAGACTAAATAGATCCTTTAATTTTTCTTTCTCTTTTCCCAGGTTCTTGTTCTTAGTTAAAGCTAAAAAAGTCTCATTTCTACCCTTAGTGAGGCAAATGACATGGTAAATTCTAATATCACTTAATTTTTCTTTTTGCATTATTCATTCACCACTTGGATTCACAAAAAAAAAAAATTAATATTTTTTACTTTTTATTTTTATTTAGTTTTTATATTATTCACCGCAGAGATAATGTTGCAATCAAACAGCATCGTCTAACTCAATGACTCGCTATTTCAAGTTTTGTTAAGATGTTAATTGCTAGAATAGACAAAGTAGATAATTAGCCTATTAGTGCTTTTGTATGACTTGTACCATATTTTTGCTCTAATAAATTATATTAGGTCCCTATTTTGTGTAGTACACTAGTTTGTTCTAATGAATTATGTTAGGTCCCTAATTTGTATAATTTGCTGTGTTTGGTTGATAAGAAAGGTATGTAATTTATTTTTAATATAAAAATAAATTAAAAATAAAAGATGTTAGAATTTTTGCCAATTCAAGTGGTGAATGAATAATGCAAAAGTAAAAAAGTAAGAGATATTAAAATTTACCATGTCATTTGCCTCGTTAAGGGCAAAAATAATATTATTTTAACTTTAACTTGGTAAAGGGACTTGGGAAGAGAGAGAGAGAGAGAGAGAAAAAAAAAAAACTGAGAGACTTATTTGGTCTAATGGTTAAAAATAAGGGACCTAAATATCTTTTTATCCTTCGTATATTTATACCAATAATTTTTTCAATGATATTTTGTTGAAATATCAAATCGGTCTTATAAGGTAATATTTTGTTGCAAAAAAAAATCTTAGGAATAAGGTATTTCTTTCCCCCCTGTCCCTCTCTCTTTCTCGGCACAGACACACACATACATACTTACCCTAATAGAAGTTTATTTTCTTGTTTACAATAGGGTTCATGGGAAGTAGTTATATCAAAAAAACCAACCAAAGTGGCTTCCACATGCTAACAACCTACTTCAGAACACAAGTGAGTATCTAAATATTTCTTTTTCAATTAAGTTATTTATCATTGTTACAAAAGATAGTAAGTATTGCGATTCTTTTCTTTTCTGTTATGTTTATCCCTTTAAGTTGCTGTTATAAATAGAAGTTAATTGTTAAAAATTTTGAAGTTCTAACCTAAAACCAATTAGTACTAGGTGGAGTAATCCATGATCTTATTAATTAATTTTGGATTTATTGATTTTTCTATATGGGAGATAATAGTATTATAACACTCCCCTTCATGTGTGACCAGATTTATAAAATGATTTATTGAATTCTCTATGTAGGAGAAATTTTAACCATCCCCCTCACATATGGTCGAATTTTAAGAAATATAGGTCACATGTGGATGATGGATGAATATGAAGATGACTTTCATGTTAATATTAGGTTGAGTAAACCAAAATCTTCTTAAGTGGTCTTGAATCTATTAATTTTTCTATATAGGAGGTAATGATATCCTCACACTCTACCTCATGTGAATTAGATACTCACACATGGTTAAATATGATTGAATGGGTCACAGATAGATGAATATGATTAGACCAAAGGCCTAATTCTAATACAATGTTAAGAATTTTGAGATTTCATTGTAAATCCAAATGGTACTAGGTGGAGTAACCTAATTAACTAGTTTTAGATTTATTGATTTTTCTATGTGGGAGGTAATAATATTTTGACAAAAATAGTAAGTGCTTTTTCTTAAACCATCTTTACACTTTCAATTAAAGCTTTGGCGCCTCAAGTGCCACTTAAGTACTACTCGCTTCTCCATGACCTCTAATTACAATGTGTTATTGCTTTGTAGGACAGGATATATTAGCAGGGAAGCCAAAAGCAATCAACTCCTAAGAGCAATGGTCTTGTACACCAAAGATACAGGCAAAGAGGGGTTAAGAGGAGCCCAAACCCCCCAGCCTTCAAAAAGATTTTTAATTTATACTTTTTACATGTATCTATGCCTTGTTAAATAAATGAAATAATTAATATATGTACTTATTAATTTTGACTCAATTTCTTTTTAAAATTGTGTTCATGGTATCAATGTTATTATTTTTAACTAGTATATTTCATTCTCAGTCATGAATCATGATCTATTTTTATTAATTCACTCAATTCACCTTTTCACGCAAGTTTATGGAATTTTTTACTCTTATATTCTATTAATAGAAGTGAAGAAATAAACTAATCTTTTCAGTTTAGGTTTATTACAAAGTGCTCACTGGTAATCTTTTTCTTGGTAAATTGGTATTCTATTCTTACTAAATTATATTTCTAGTGTATACTTTGTGGCATATATATAATCTTTAATTTTTTTAAATAATTTGTGTTAAATATTTAATGTGCCTAACCATCTTAAATTGAAAATTTGTCTAGCATAACAACTTTATATAGATGGTTGATAGAATTTGAAAACTTAAAACTTTATCTTTTAGTTCATAGATTGATAAGGCTAATTTTAATCCTTCATATCTGAATAACAATAGAACAAGTTGTAGAAGGTGATTCTCCAATTAGACTTTAAGGTACTAAATCCCTTTCTTCAGTAGAATCGCCGGACCTTATCTAGTTAAGAGAGGGAGAAGGGTATGTTATGGAATTACTAAGTATATTTTTGTATGTATGCCTTTCATGGTTCGCACCCCTCTCCTTTTATAACTTCTGTCCTATCTCGATTATGGCAAGACAATTATTATATTTCCTTTCAAGATCCCCTTATCATGGGATTCAATTTTTATATTTACATGATCGCATGCTTCATCCAAGCAATGCCTAGGCACCCACAATTGTCGTTAACATATTCCCATTGGGCCTCGTAGCCCATTAGCTGTAATTTCGCAGCTTGGACCTTATAAGGGCCCAAACAAAATAATACCCATACACAAGCTATTTTTGCTATTAAAATTATCAAAACAAGGCTTCTACTTGAATGAAAAATGACTCTCTTAAGTATAGTTTGATTATTTATATTGAAAAAGATATTGATTAAAGTATTCATGTTTATGTATGATATTGCTACATTGCACTTATTGAATGAACATGAATCCAACTTTGTTGATTGAATTATAAAATTTTTCTTTTTGTAATCTTATGTTATTTTTAACAAAAAAATACTCTCTATATGTATTATTAAATATATTACAATAATAATCTAAACTCTATACTTCTTTAAGTTAAAAGAGTTTGATATCCTCGGTGTCCATCATTTAATCTTCACCTCTTGAATATCATATTCCTGGATCTGCCCCTATTATACACAATAAAGATGGTTTCTCTTTGCTTGTAGAGTAAAAAGGAAAAAGAACTAATAATAAAAAGTATATATCGATAGTTGGGCTAAGAACTGATAATAAAAAGCATATTGCGGTAGTTAGGGACTATCATATTCTTGGGTCTGCCCCTATGGTTTCTTTTTGCTTGTAGAGTGAAAAGGAAAAAGAACCGATAATAAAAAGTATGTTGCGATGGATGGGCTAAGAACTGATAATAAAAAGTGTATTGCGATAGTTGGGCTCTGTGCAATGGCTGGCTAAGAACTGATGACAAAAGGCATATTGCGTTAGTTGGGTTTTATTAAAAAACTTGTAGAGTAAAAAGGAAAAAGAACTGATAATAAAAAGTAAATTGCAATAGATGGGCCAAGAGCTAATAACAAAAAGCGTATTGCGATAGTTGGGCCCTATGCAATAGCTGGGCTAAGAACTGATTATAAAAGGTGTATTGCGATAATTGGGCTTTATTCAAAAACCAAAATGGAGATGCGGGGAATCGAACCCCGTGCCTCTCGCATGCGAAGCGAGCGCTCTACCATATGAGCTACACCCCCTTGTTAACCATATATCAATTAAAATATCTCTTTTAATCATATATCATACCACATGTCACAAACATTTCAAATACTTCTTTTGGTGACTCTAATTGGTTGAACACAATCATTTGAGAGTTGATTTCTTTTAGTGACTCTAATTGGTTTAACACATAATCATTTGAGAGTTGAGGCCTAAACAAGTTATTAAGAGAACTTAAGATACCAAGCCTACTAATCATTAGAGTGGAATTTTAATTTGTGAAAAAACAATAAGCAAAGTGTTTATTGTAAAGCTTTACCTCGAATAAATAGTTTCGTTCTCGTGAGGGATCCCCTCCCTATAAAAAGGCAAAATATGTTACGTAGAGCTTATCATACAATGGTGTTGACCATAATAATAAGTAAATATCTGACAACCATCTACACATAGTATGCATTTTCTATACACATACAAAGAAGAGAGACAAACCGAGATCTAGTTGGAACCTCAACATTTCAATTCATGTAAAAGTATGTTATAAACTAATATGTCCAGCACTGTAAATGTACCAATGCATAGAAAAGGGAAAGATTATATCTAAAGACCACTGATTCCAGCTACAATCCCTCGGAGAGGAAGGGAACGAGAAAAAGAAAGAAAGGAAAAGAAAAAGTGAATGACATTAAATTTTCTCATCATAAGGCAAGCATATAGGCGCATGTATGTCATAATAAACATGGTTCCAACGTCCTACATTCATTAATTCGCCTCTCATTTCTGTACGACAATCTTGCTAAATGTATATCCAAGTTCAACGACTTTACTGGCTGTTGCATAATCAATTTTGTCTATCAGACTAATGCATATGAAAGATTCTCAGATTTAGTCCAACCAAAAAAGTTGTATGATACACCAATTCTATGGTGAAGTTGCAACTAGTTTGTTACAATCTGAATGATATACTATTAGTGCTTCAGTTCCTATTGGAAAAAATGACTTAAAGGCATATATCTACTTCTTTCATGTATGCTATAGTATAAAACAGACCCTGTTGAATGTGATGTTAAAAAAATGCATAGCTGTCCTTTTTTTTTTTTAATTTTCCATAAATGGCCTTTCTTTTCTAGAATCTTCCTTTTTCCTTATATTTGATTTTTTGATTTAATTCCTCCGTAATTACAGAATCTTAACTCTTTTAATTTTCAAAATCGTAAATATATATGGACATCACAGGTCTGTTGCCGGCAACTAAATCATTTAGTTGTTGTTTAATTCAATTTCTTCCCTTTTCGTGCATTCAAAAATATTTCCTTTTTCTTCTCCATATTTTATTTCCACCCAATCATTAGCTTAAAATCATGGTTAAATCATTATTTTAGTGTCATATTTCAGTTCATACATTCCAATTTCACGCATTGTAGTGTAGATTTGCTTCTCTTTTGTTTTAAATACTCGCAATTCAATTGATTCCTTTTTTATCACCAAAATTTTCCAGTTATTCTAAATTACGATATCTCGCAAATTTCAAAATTGTGCATATATAAGATAATCAAATGTATATTGTCAATTTTTGTCATATCCTTTTGGATTTACACACTAATTGCTACCAGAATCATTAGTGATTAGTGGTTTCCCTAATATTAAACCCTTTTGTATATATGTGTTCGTATTATTATACCGATATATTTCACTAACTTTTTATTATCTCTGTTACTTTTGTCTCAGTATATAGTTTTTCGAGAGGAAAAGGTATGAAAAAATTTTATTTATTATTCTACTATGTTACACGTTGGTTTAAATATTAGCTCATTATCTATGGTTTGGGTTATGTTTATTTGTCTCTATTATGATATCTTTATTATTCATTTAAACTTCTCCTCTAAAAATATATTTTTTTAATAATGTTATCTTAATCACTGTTAGCATGTTATTTTTTTATTTTCTGTTAACATATTGCTTCTTTTTTTTTACTAAAATGGTATGGAGCTTATAATGATTTATATCTTTAGAAAATAGAGGCAAGCTTTCTTTCCGTTTTAAGAAGAATATGTAAAAATAGAAGATTTTTCAAAATTCTTTTTTAATCTATAATTTAATTTAGACCCTAAACATAATTTTGCCAATTGACAAATATATATGAATTTGACTACTTAAAATGTTATCATCTATATTGGAATCTATTCATTATATGATATTTAAAGCATAGTAACATCATTAATTTCTATTTGCTTTGGTAAAATATAGCAAGTTATATTGTAGATCATATGAAAAAGTTAGTTTTAATACTGTTAATTTGTAGTAATAGGCTTTTTCCACTATATGGTTACAAATCTCTTTATTAGGTAGGTCTAATTTTTTTTGTCAGTACAATGTTACGTATGTGTATTATTATTATTTTATCTACTAAAATTAGCTCATATAATTTGTTTGAAATATTTAGGTGGATAAAAAACTAAATATTTTCTATCTATATATGACACATCCTGTGCAATCGCATATATAACATACTAGTTAAAGATATATAACAGGGGACCATGTCCCCAACCCCTCAAGTTTAAGAGAGAGACAAATATTTACATTCAATTCCTATTGTTTCTCATAAATATTAGCAAGACTCTTTTTAGTTTCTTTCCCACTCTGATCGAAATTACTGTGTGACTCCACTTGTGACTGGAAAAGCCTTCTATTAGTGCTCGCCGAAAAAGGACATGATTGCCCGACACAAAGAGCAGACTCTAGTTTTCCTTTTCGGGGAAATGCAAGTTGTACTTCTAGGACTTTTCCTCTTGTCAGGCACCTCTTTTATAGCCTACCATGCTGGGATAATTCTGGGGGCAAATCCATCTTATCAGTTAGTTCAACTTAAGAATTATTAATGGAATCAGGGATAGCTCAAGTTCGTTGAAATTACCTCCCACAAGAGCGAGGTCCTGGTTCTAATCCCATGACAATGGAGGTCTTAGAAAAACAAAGTACAAAAAAATAAAGAATTATCGATGCTCTTCGAACAAATCGTGCATTCTTATTGTTATCGATGGCTGCAGAGACAGGTTCCATACCTGTAGCCTTCGCTTCCTATCTGATACTAGATCAATTTAGTATAAGCAAGGGCTAGCGAAGAATTAACCCAAATTCTATGACAATTCCTCGTTCTACATGGGGTCTCAAAAGGTACACTACGAAAATAAGTAATGGCATGACTAACTCTGCAGAATGATGCATCTATTAGTTGCCCTAATTTTATATGGCATAGTAGCCTCACCCTGTAAGAAAGAGAACAAAAGTTTGAATTTTGGGAAACATATTTATTGGGAGAGTTTTTCCTTAACCGCTCCTGACCCGATAGGAATTAGTCTCAAGTTCAATGTGACATGAAAACACCCTAGCTGAAAGCAAAAATTTTACATGACATTTAGCCTTTTATCTTATTTTGAGTCTTCAAAGACCGTAATAAATTAATCCAGTAAACTTACGTTTAGTTTGATAAAACAGATATATATTTTTTATCTCATAACATTGCAAGAAAAAGATTCAAGTGGGCCACGGAATTTAGCGATGAACACTTTATCTATCGAGAATTATTGAATTAGTAATGGATTGACCGCACTTATCCTTTCCAGCACTAATTTAGTGTTAAGTTACAATATAATATTTGAATCTTCACAAATTGCAAACTTTAACAAATCCAAAACTAAATTTTTATTTAAAGAAAGAAAAAGAAACTGGTATTCAACAAGTCCGAAGTTAATGGTCACAAGTTTTAAAATACTTTTTGACAAAACAAAGATTAAATGTCCATAAGTTTTAACTATAGATCACAAGACAATAATTAATTGTTTACAAGTGAATGTTCACTATCTTAGAAATTTTTGTTTACAAATATTCATAAATATATTAAAATTGTCACATAATTTTTCTCCAAATTTGTTCCACAACTAGGAACTATACTTGTGCTACACACAGGTAAATATCATTATATTTCTCATTATATTTTAAATATCATCATATTTCATTTATATATGATATTAGGAGGTTCTTTGATAAAATAATTCCGATTAATTAACCATTAAAGACATTGACGTTGGTATCAACTAAAATTTCTTAATAAGTCCTAAATGGCAAAAAGATGAAAAATTACATCTCCAAACTAACATATTTAACATACAACTCTTAACTTATTCGATAATATGCCATATCATTTTAAAGATATTTTTGTATGCATTAGAGACAAGAGTATACTATACGAGTATTTTTTGACATATAAAATATATTTATAGTTCTTATATAGATTTTTTACCACTTTAATTGTTGTATATGCCTTAAATTAAATCAACAATATGTATATTGTATTTGAGATTAATACATTTGATTCAATGTATTATGCATTGCATTAAAGCCAACATAAATGCATAATGTACATTTTATCTTATGTCAATTTAATATATTGTATCATATTAAAGCATTAATAATATTTAATAAAATTATAAAATAATTTTTTAAACTGGCGTGCCAAGCTCTCATTTATTTGGATTACTAATGTGTCAAGCTTTGACATCATTCCTCCTCCTTCTATATATATATATTCTCATGCTATGCACGAGTTTTAATTTGTTTCTTTTTATTGATTTCAAATCTTGAAATATTCATTTTAAGTAATATTAGAAGGTTACTTGATAAAATAATATTTTGATATATTAATGATAGAGAATCATTGACTATATTTATCATCTGAATTTTATCAATAAACCATAAATTAAAAAAATGATGATTATGTGCTTCAAAATTTGAAATGTGTATATTCAAATTAATGGTTTTTTTCCTAACAACTGTAATGTGGATTTGACAATAATCTAGAACCCTTTCATGATCTTTTAAAATGTGACTGTATCTTTTTAACATGTAAATAACATATACATAATTCTTATATAATTTTTTTATCACTGTAATAATCATATTTGTGAATGATGTATTAGTATGTTGTATTTTCGCTTAAACTAAAATAAACATCATCTATGTAATATTTAATTCTTGTTCATGGAACCAAATGTATTCTATTTCAAACATTTTCAATATCTTTTGATATGCTTGTAAAAGTAACAGTTTATTATAACTGTATCTTTTTAACATATAAATAACTTTTTGTGTAGATCTTATGTAGATATTTTTTTACCACTTTAATAGTATATTCATGAATAAATATCATATACGTAGTGTCTACTCTGAAATGAATTAACTTACTTTTTTCATACTTGTCAAGTGTAAAAAAGATAGGATTTTTCTTACTTTTTATTATTATAATTGTTATTAGTTTTTTTGTCATTGATCTAGACTTTAGCATATCATTTGTGAAAATAAACTTGAACCCAATTATGATTTGATATAAATACTTTTTCACCATTCCTAAATGAAAATTCTGGGTTCGCCGCTTTCTATATCTAATATATATCATATTCTCTTCCCATAACTTTTATTGCATACTTTTTACTGGTTTTCCTCTCTTTTTCTTAACCCTTAGGAGTAATTTGCTTTTCTCTGTTTCTAAAATGACCAGTAGATATTATAAGTAAATATAAAGAATCACCGAAATTCTATCATAAAAATTAATTAGTTGATATGAGTAGTGACTTAAGACCCTTATTAGGTGGTCTTATACTTCATAATTTTTCCATGAGGCAAGAACAATCCAATATCTTCTTGGAAAAAATGCATATATTTGTAGGCTGAAAAATCGACTAGTTTTTACAGAAAAAACTAATTCATATGTAAGTGTTAAATTATGTATTTTAACTCTCACTATATAACAATCTTAAGTGTCCCTAACAATAGTAAAATCTCCATTTTCTCAGTAGTTTCATACATATGGAGACAAGAGTTTATCTCAATGATAACATCCCTTACTTGAAATATACAGATTGCTAGTTCAAGTTATTATTGAGGGTAAGTAGAGAACTACTATTGATCTTCTTTAGGAAGAAAAGAAAAATAAAAAGAAGAAGAAAGAACAAGAAAAAGTAACAGTTGCATACATGTGGAGCAAAATTGCGTTAATAATTTTATGCAAAAGGACATGCATATAAGGCAAATATAGAGCAGCTCAATCATAGTGACCGTAATATCACTCGTGTACGTAGAATCCAGTTACCAGGTAAAATTCGAGGGTGAGTTTACAAGAAACAAATGCTCTATTTGGTATAGGGTTATGTTAAGATGCTTTTTTATATAAAAAATTATGATTTGGTTGAATTTTTATGAAATATTTGTGACGAGATATCTTATTTATAATTATAAGAAATAAGACAAGTATGGATACTATAAGATAAAAAGTATAATTTCTTTTACATTTTTATAAAATATTTGTGATAAGATAAAAGAATTATTTGTTTCACATTAATTTAAAAAAATCAATAAAAGATTCATCTCTTCCAATCAAAATGTGAATTGCTTGTATCTTATAAAATAAAAAAATTATTTCTTTCATATCATTAGAAAAAGCATTTTATTATAAGCTCATTCCTAACACAGCAAAAAGCTGCCCTTCTCAAACAATATTTACCTTATAAGGCTAATGAGGATCAAAATTTTTCTAGTTTCACATTTTTGTCATTTTGTGAGCAGATTGGTGAGGAACTTATCATATCTCAAAAGCCAATCATTCCTATTACTATATTTAAAAACAAAATGAGGACATTGTACAATTTCAATTGACAAAAATAATATTAGGAAGTAGTTCAAGTAGTTAAAATAATTTTTCTTGTAAATAATGATCTCAATTTAAATTTTATGGAGAACGGGATAAAGTTAGAGGTGAAGGGTTAAAAAAGAAAAATTTTAGAGAAAACCTCTAGTTAACGAAATGTAAACCGCTTATAATTTGAATAAGAGAGTGCCTGTCCCGTGCATTATGAATGCTAGGCCCAAGATAATAAAGGGATACAACTTTGCCTTTAAGAAATTAAGAAGTACCTCATAAACTTCGTTGTGAAAACGTAAGCCAATTTTAAGGTTCGTGTACGCAAGTTTCGACCCATGAATATTACTTGCCTCTTACAACAAAGTACTAAAATAAAACCTGTGCATCAATGCATATAATCTCTTTTTTATATGATCAATTAATATACTTTATTTAATGATAAAATATAAGTAAATTTTACAAAATTTATGATAAGTTTGCAGTACTATGTATGTTTTCTAAGAGAGATGCGCAACAATTGAATAGAATATTTAAACTGAAAAAGTAAAATCAGCTAATGATCTAGTCTAAAAAGCAATAGACAAATAATATCTTTATTGGAATTTAACTTATTTTCTGGAAAAAAAGTGAATAGAATTAATAAATATAGCTTTAAAGGTAAGCATATATAGGCATATCTATAGATATTAATATCTATATATGAATATAGATTACAAAAAATATATATATATAAGTTAAGAAATAATTTTTATTGACCAAATATAGATTAAAGTCTTTTTGGAGGAAAAAGAAATCATGCTATGATGACAAGTTACATAAACTAAAAAGACAAAAATACTACTAAATAGACAGATACTGATGATCAACTCGTTTTGAAGACTTTTCCTATCCTTTCTACATGTTTGCATATACATATCCCACACGAACTTGACTTTAAAGGAACTATTTCAAACATCTGACCAGCTATATTTTGTAGCTTTCAAGCACGCTCTTGGCCTTTTTCTTCAATGTTTGAAATGGTCCACTTGGTAGGATTAGCAAATACGCCCAAAAATAATTGACGTGAGATGAAAATTTTAAAATTTTTATTCCGTTTCGTGGGGTCAGCTGAAATAAGTAATTTACTAGTTTGGGGTCAAATAATTAATCACTTATAGGACTGAAACAAGTGATTGATCTCTTATTATACCACCGATTAAGACATTAGGCAAGAAGATATACAAATGATATTGTCACTTGACCCAACAGCTTAATGCTTAAAGCAAATCTCATAAAGAGTGCACCAAATCTAGGGAGAATAGGCTCCTACTCAGGTAATTTCATAATGTTATGAAATTATGAGCAAAAGCAATAGAAAACCATCGGTTTGTCACTATTAAATCAAACAATGAATAAATATATCTTGAATCCTCTCGTAATATCATTACGATATGAGAGAATCCTTACACTGTAATGTACTAGGCACCGCGAATTGACAATGCAACCTCAGGTGAGCCTCTCTGCTGACAAAGATAACTAAACCATTTCCAGAATAATGGCAGTTTCAAAAGACTTTTAAGGCATGAAATTCATGAACGGGATGATTTCTTGTATCTAGGATTTGTTTTGGCGGGGCATCTATGGTTGTCAAACATAAATGAAAAATCATTCGTGCCAGGACGTTTGAGCGATACTGACCTTGAATCTTACCGCAACACGGGCAACAAAGATCCGTTAAGAAAAAGCCATGCCCTCCGGAATGTGCAAACTTTCTAGCAGGATGCTCCCACGGTGCAGATGCAACAGACTTGATAATTAAAATAGGCACAAAATATATAGATTCGAATGTTAGTTTATAGTTCTCCCATGCAGTACATGTGGAGAGAGGCATTTACATAAAGCACAAGATTGAAAGATGGAAAGACCAACCAAATCGAAATGTAAAAAGAACTGGAAATCATGATGCAAACACAAATCCCATAAGGCACCATACAGATCTTGGTATGGCGCAGCAACTCCATGATCGCTGTTTCACTCGTAACCTTTTGAGTTGCCATTCCAGCGATCTCAGCTAGCGGCTCAGAATGATACAAATAGCAGCTGCCTCCTATTTCGCTTGTCCAATGCATGCCATACCAAATTTACAGAAAAGACCAAATTAGCAGCTGCTGCAGTTAGGTGTGCGTTCTCTCATCATTGCCAAAGTTTAGACCCTCTATGCCCTTTAGGGTGGATTCGAAGTTCCTGACGTTTGAGGTGTTTCTAACAAAAGAAGCACGTTTCTGATCTGATGATACAACAGGTGAACTTCTTTGTGCAGCAGTTGAAACTTTACGAAATGCTCCAGGGCTTGCATCCACATTCCGGGCACGGGAGGGATCAGATTCATTTGCTGAAACTACTGGGTCCCGACTGCTTGAAACAGCAGCAGCTCTCTTTGAAGATCCACTTGACCGGAAAAAGTTAGCAGCAGATAACTGCATATGACATAAATGTAGCTACAATCAGATGATGAAACAGAAAACATAGAATTGACAAATTGAATTTAATGTTTGTCCGTCTGAACCGTACCGGAAACCAAACCAACCTGAGTTTGGTCTATTCGGTCGGTTAAGAAAAAGAACCAAATAGTAATTTGTATATTAAAAATATTTAATATTTTATATACATGTCATATATCATATATATTATTAAAAATTTGGCATAAAAGCCTCATTTCCCAAACGGTTAAACCTAAAAGCTCGAATCCTCTTTTTCTTTTACGTTAAACACTAAGTAGCCGGCTCCTCCCTTCTCATCCACTCATCAGTTTCCAGTTTCAACTTCAAAGTTAAAAAGTATTAGAACTACAGAAGCTTCATATGGATTAATTTGAACTTTTTAATCTATAACAAACTAAATTAGAATTTATATGCTTAATTATGTGTATGATTTCACTATATATCATTTATGATATATTTAATAAATGAAGTTGACTGATTTAGGTTTTGTCATATTTTCATGCAACAATTTATCCTTTTTCTCTTTTTTCTTTTTTATTTGTACAATTTGGTTTTAACCGAATCAAACCAAATTGACCGAAATATATTTTGGTTTTGGTCTATCCGGTTTTGACAAACTTCAGTTCGGTTTTCACAATTAAAGAAAATTTTGGTTCGGTTTGGTTAACCACCAAATGCTTACCCCTTAACTCCTTCAGATATGCTGAAATGCATCCAACCAAGGATGTATTACATGTTCTAATCTGCATTACTTGTATACTCTAAAGAGCTTCGACTAGCTAAAGTTTCCCTTTGACTTCTTTCAAGTGCTATGGCAGAACAACTTTGAAGAGAGGTAAGACATGCCAAAAGGGAGAAGGAAAAAAAAAAAAAAGAGAGAGAGAGAAAAGAAAAGAAAAAGAAAACCATAAACACACACACACACAAAGAGAGAGAACCCACTTCTTTACTATTGCTTGCATCATTTGCAACTGCACCTTTTTGTTTAGATAAGTTTCCAGAATTCAAAGGAAAAGGTTCTCTGTTTCTATTGCGCGTAGCAATAGCTTTTGATGAAGACCAGCCTGTTGGCTTATCTTCTTCAGCACCTGCAAAACAGTTTCAGTTTATTGATCATATTACCCTTGGAGCATGCAGATCCAATCCAGGAAATGGTGTTACAGAAGCATGAACCTTCTACCATATCTGTACAAAAGGAAGAGCCCATTTGCAGTCTCACCTTAATGTGATGATCCAATATACAGAAGTGATTAAAAATTGTGAGTAAAGAAATGGTTGGCAAAACTAATAGTCCGCATGAATTGCCTAACAAGGAATTGCACATCACTTGATTTTAACTTAAAAAATGATTTAGGGCAGAAAAAGCTATAGACAACCTGATTGTTTCTCGGCATTGGCTGCATGCGGCATTCTTGAACTTGTTCCAGCACCACCCTGTACCAAAAACCATCATGCCAGTTGATCATCCGCAGCTCCCGAAAACTTTAGAAAAGCTAATGTAAAAATTAAAATTTTGTACTTACCAGAGTTCGAGATGGAGGGTTAGCAAGCTGTGATTGCTGATATTTCAAAATGGTCCAGTCAAATACATAATCAAATTGGAAGCCTGAAGAGAGAAGAAAGAGATAATCACAAAGGAGGGAGTGACGTGGGTTGGTGGAGGTTGACAAAATCAGTATCAGAAAGTGCACAAGTTATAGAAAAGATACCAATGGAGGTAAACATGTGTTCATAGTTTAAAAGCTGAGTAATCTTGTTGAATATAAGTTAACTGCAAACAAACCTTCACGAATAAAAAGGTCACGGAATATTCTCTTCAGATAAGCATAATCTGGTTTATCTTCGAACCTAAGTGAACGACAATAATGGAAATAAGACGCAAACTCGGTCGGATAGCCCCGACATAAAGCCTAAAGAAGAAAAGTGAACTCCTCAGTCAGTTTCCACTGTAGATGGTTATTACTGGCACAAAAAGAAAAAAGACCAGTTTCCCCTTTTCCATAAATACTAGCACAATGTGAAGGTCAAACATACACTTACCTCTATAGAAGTTGAAACTTTCTTTTCACTGATCTTTTCATACTTCTGTTTCTTGTTTCCAGCTTTCAGGCCCTGCCAAGGAAGACTGAAATATAGTGGTTATAAGTAGAAATTATGAGAATAAAATATTAAGCAACCCATCTTCTACTGTAAATAGAAATTAAGTGAGATGAATCTTTACCTTCCTCGTAAGAAGTACATTAGAACAAATCCAAGTGATTCTAAATCATCCCTTCTGCTTTGTTCTATGAAGTACGAATGCAACAGAGGAAAAGACACAAAAAGTAAAGCTTAGTTAATTCACCTTTGGCATATATGGAAAGAGAAAACAAGCTAACAAATCTGCAAACTTACCGATGCCAAGATGAGTATTCACACTGGCATACCTTGCTGTTCCTGTCAAATTCTTATTTTCTCTGGATTAAACAAAAAAAAATGAAAATGAGATAAGCAGTTTACCAAAGATGTTGGGGTGGTATGTGATTATAGCTTATAAAAGGGGATAATGATTGCATCAGCAATGCCATATGAAAAAGAATATAACAGCTGTCTAGAAATAACAAGAGGCCTCCTCTTCTGGATTCCATTCACAAGTGGAAATGTTATGAAGAATCCATGAGGAAGTTGCAAGGCACAACAGCACAATGCCAACAATCCTCAATGTAGACCACAGAAAGAGGAAATATCAGAAACCATGATCCAGAAAAGGAATTCTACAATTTATCTGATTCTCACATGCTATTGTACTCCACTGTTATGAAAATACTTCTAGCAGTGGAAATATTTGATAAGGGAACCTATCTTCTTTCCAACCTGTCAGTGATGCTTGGTGAGCACGATTGGATTTCCTTGTTTCCGTGCTTCAAAATAGGATCACGCGCAGTTTCTTGCCTGTATTATTACTAGAGTTGGGAATTGAGCTTCCAAAGATGAATAAAATCGATGCCATGATTTTTTGCTACGTTCAACTGAGCCTCCCAGCCTCCTGCATGTGAATCGTTTGGCACAAAAGTGGGACAAGTGTTCTTGTATGAGAGTCTTTCTTGCACTGACAAGTGAGGATTTTGCTGAGTATAAGAGTCGGGTATCCTTGTCTTAGATGAAGCATGAATAGTAGTTGATTTTTGTGTGTTGGCTGAAGCGACAACAGTCACGTTGAACCCTCGAATATGTTCGAAGATCTCGAAATGATCTTCCAGTTTCAGGGAAAATTCACAAAACTCCGTTCCCATCAAGAATTGAATGGAGTTTTGTCGTATTTCAACCGGAGAGTCTAACAGAGACATTACTGTGCAGATTCTGACCAAAAAATTAGACATTCCATGCCCTCGGAGAGTGCTTTGTCGTGCTAGGTCACTGACATATCCTTTTTTGTCTTTATTTGACCCCAAGAATGGATTGGATCGAAACAACTTTCCTGTCGAAGCCCTTTGTGTCTGTATTAATTTCTAACCGTGCAGAATCTCCATAGCCAATTCTCCATTTTTGATAGATGGTGCTGCCTTTGGTACTACTATTATTTTACACGATCCAAGAACTACCATAACGTTGGCGTGATTCAGTTTGAGCAATTTGCCATCACACCCCAAGCCTAGAATCTTGAGCTGCAAGCAAGATTGGTGTGTTTTGGGCCTCAAATCCACCAACTCAGAGGATTAACCCGAGCTATTACTTAAACTCACAGCAGTAACCTTCAAGACAATCTCATATTACATCTCAAATTAGGATGAGATATCAAAATCACCCTAGCTGAGAACAGTCAAAGGCACAATTATTCAAGACCAACATTCTCTCTTGATAAAATTTTGTTATGGCCTAGCCCCCAAACCACTGAAATACAAGTCTAAGTGTCTTCAGCTGCCAATCCATTGACCAAAATGGTTTTAACTCGAATTATTACTTAAACCCATAACACTAATGAACAACAATGTGTGATATCACGATTAGTTGAACAACTAAGACAAGGGAAACCAAAGTTTATGCCCCTATTAAGTTAGAATGACCATGCATACTTTTAGCATTAAAAGCTTATAGTGACAAACTACAATTCCTGTATATTGAGGCACCTGGCTAGAAGGCCTCTAATCACATGATATGGACTTATGCCTATCTCGGACAACTATATGACATCCGTGACACAAGTATACAATACAATGACCCTTCCTGCACCAGTTACCTACATTTTGTGCTCAATGTAATAGGATAGCCCTATCCCTAGTGTAACGAGATCAGAAGCGTGGCCCGCTTGACTCCCACATCCCTCACAAATGAGGTCAGCTAATCACACAAGACTAACAAGGACAAAAGGAAAGAATGGGCAAAAAATATCAACTGCAGTATGCATATTGCATGTTAGTACAAGTACCCATTATTAGTACCCTTGTGGTAGCCTCTTAACCTCCAGTGAGGAAAAAGGCATACTAATGCCCTGCCCCACTATTCTTGATAGGGAATAGAGTAAAGGGCGCCCTTATAGGATAGGAGGTCAGAGGGGGAAAGGGAATTTGTCCTTTCCCCTCTGCCAACCGCTATTCCTGGCATCAAGAATAAAGTAAGGTCGGACTACTTAAGATAGGGGGGTTAGGGGGGGGAGAAATCTTCCTTCCACTCTGAGAGCGCCTTAGTACCCGCAGAGCTAAACTCAGGAGGAAAAAAAAAAAAAGGAAATCGGCTCCATTGCACCCCATGTAGCTAGAGGATTCGTGACAAGTCATCTACAGTACAGGCATCTGTCACCCTCTAACAAGCTTCCTCCATCCAATCTGCTAACGCCAAGCATAGTGAACCAAGTAGTTGTGCCTCTCCTGCCACACTCTCATTGCAAACCCCAACTTTGTTTGTCTTGACTAGCATTGCGAGCCACCCAGCAATAGCAAACGTACTAACAACAGCAGGTGACACAACAACCCCTCCTGTCTCTGCCATCATCCCTACTCCTTACTAATAAGCCGCCAATCTGCTTTGGAACCATTATAGCAGGGCCAAGACGTGCCCGTCCACGTCTTCATAAACATGGCCAGCCAACCACACAAGGTTGAGAAGCACGACACGCAAGAATGGACAAAAAATCTCACCGTAGCATAGACATCACATGTAAATACAAGGCACAAATTGCAAGCCGGTGTAGCGAGAGGCCTCGCGACAAGACACGAAAACAAAAAATCTCACCTCTAGCACGGAAATCACATGTTAATACAAGGCATAAATTGCAAGCCAAACATCACATGTTAATGCAACGCATAAATTGCATGCCGGTGTAGCTAGAGGCCTCGTGGCAAGGCACCTGGGGTACAGACATTTGTCATCCTTGTGACACCTACTAGACGTGCATTGCGAAGGTTATCTATGTTCTGTCTGTCAAAAATGTGCCAGTACTGCCTGTTGGCAATTTGGCAAGAGCAAATACGACAGGAATGGGATCTAATGTGGCTCCATGGTATCTTGATCAAGAGGCACATCTCCCCATTGAAGGTAGAGGCCTGCAATTCCGAATTGTTTGCTCATTCCCTAGTGTCTACTCATGTTGGATTCTCATCAAGTTAACCCTAATATAAGAATGCATAATTAAGTTGAAGTTTTCCCAACAAGCATCAAAATGAAGGCAATTCAGAATTGTTGCTGCTGTGCGATGATACAGTGGTGAAGGGTTCTATAGCAATTACCATTGCTTAATGTCTGTAACATCAGTATTATCATAGTTGCGTCTAAGTGCGGTGAAGCCTTGTAGGGCAATAACAATCAAGTGCACAACAAGGATGGTTGCAAATTGGGTGGTGGAGTTACGCCATGCACCCCAATTTCCTTATACCCCTAATTCTAGTTGAGCGTCCTCAGGCCAGAAAGGATGCACTCAACATACATACCATGGTTGACCTATCTGGTTATAGTCTTACTTTCTGTTGACCCACCTTAGACTTGCTATATTATCTTACTTTATACTTGTAAACCCAGAGTGCTAGGCTAGCCCACCTCTTAACCTCTGGGGACTAGATGCCGTATGAGTAATTTGTGCTCCCCATAAGAAGGTATCATAGAAAGACAAAATTGATTGTTTCCCTTGCTAAGGATAGCAACAAGATCAATAAATTTTAGCAGTTTGCATTCTAAAAAAAACCAAAAAAGAACCAAAAGATACACATAGACCCAAGGCAGGTTTTGGAAGGAAAAATAATCAGCCACCTTGAAACAAACTGATATATGGTAAGCCTAGAAGAAAGAAAGCTCAAGGGTCCCAACCTGTATGCAATATTTTTTTGAAAAGTAAGAAAAATAAAAAAGTAAATGAATAGTAACCCAACCTGTATGGAATGTGTTGATGAGTAGAAGAATCTCTATACTTTTTAGCCAGTCCAAAATCTATCATATAAACCTATATATAACAGATTGGATAAATGAATTAGAAGAAGTTGGTCAACGGGAAAAGGTCAGACGGTGTACGGAAAAGCTTCAGTTTGGAACCTGATTTGCACGCCTCCCTAAACCCATCAGGAAGTTGTCAGGCTTAATATCACGATGCAGGAATGACTTGGAATGAACAAATTCAACCCGATTTATCTGAAAAAGTGTGGTAATCAGAAAATATATGAAGCACTCAAGCAAGGTTAATTCTCTGTAAGGAACCTGTAAAACATAAGATTATACCATTTGATCTGCAAGCATAAGAACAGTCTTCAAAGACAGCTTCCTACTGCAGAAATTAAATAAATCTTCCAGACTAGGTCCTAGTAGATCCATCACAAGAACATTATAGTCTCCTTCCACTCCAAACCATTTAACATTTGGAATCCCAGCTACCAGAATAAGAAACGATCTCAACCATAAGGATAGTAAACTTGTAAACATCTTGAATCATGAAAAATTAAAGACTGAGAACCAACACATAAAAAAATTCATTACTTCCTCCCTGCAGTATCCTATACAACTTTGATTCATAGAGTAGCTGAGGATGCTTCGTTTTGATACTTTCCTGAATGGACATTAAAAACACAAGAGATCAGCAAATAAGCCACCTAGATGCACAGGAAAAAATTTGCATTAACTAGAGAAAATCTCCACAGTGTGACATAGTTCACATAACTAAATACCCCATAACAGGTTGACAATATAAATATAATCAACATAGAACTATACCGATCCACTAAGCATGTCAGGTAGTACCGATAATGTAGTTACATATAACTATCATAGACTATATTATATTGGGCAATGTAAGCCAAAGACATAACAGTAAAAACAGCCCTACTTAACCACACAATCTCTCGAGTAAAGCTATGGTTCCATTTGACTCAACAAGATTATTCGATAATGACCTATTCTAAGTACTCATATAGCCCGTAATCTCAAAACAAGAAACTGAAGGCTGAAGCTTAATATCATCAAATTCTCACTTTTCTCCAGCTTGTTTACCATGAACATTAAACTGAAACCACAGTTAACGCATAAAAGAGCTTAATTCCATAGCGTCAGTTTATGTTTTTCCAGTGTTTTCAGTCCAAATGCTGTTTGCTCAAGTACAAAAGACACGAGACGCGATCCACCCGTAAAGCACAACATCGAGTAGACACTCAACGGCATTTCATTATTTGTCTAACAAACCTCAATAGTTAAAAATTCAAAAAATGCAAAATAGAGATGAGATATGAAGAAAGCAGGGAAAAGAATATAATTTTTTTGTACGACTTTGTAAATCAAAGTTGAATACATATAGATAACCTCTTTTTTGCACAACTTCTAACAAATTTTAATGGGAAAAATGAAAAGAATGCAAAATCGAGCTGAAAGTACATTTAAAGAAAAAAAAGAATAGAACACATACACACATATTCAACAAATAACAGTTTCATAAACAAAGCGAGCTTTTTCATTTGCACAATTTCCTAACAAATTGTGATGATAAAATTTCCCCAGAAAAAGCGAAATATGCTGAATAAATTAATTATTTAAATCTAAAAAAATACAAAATTTTGATACTTACAAGCTTAATAGCGACCTCTTCATTAGTTTGAATATTAGTACCTGCATTAAATAAATCACGAGTAAATAAATAAAAAAACGAAATCAACAATAACTTGAAAAATAAAAAAATAAACAAATTATTAATTTTACAGAAACGGACCGAGATAGATCTCTCCGAATGAGCCGGCGCCGATTTTCCGGCCGAGCCGGAACTTGTTAGCGACACGAGGCTCCATTACAACATTCGACGAAGAAGATCAAATCGAAACCTTATTTCTATCCAAAAAAAAAAAAAGAAAAAAGATTATTGATGCATAATTATTATTGTGTCTGTGTGCAAGAGAGAGAGAGAAAGAAAGAAGAGAGAGAAAGAGGAACGCAAAAGGCATCTATCAGACTATCAGCTTACTTTTATATTTTTCTTTCATTTTGTGATTTTTTGTTTTTTTTTTGCTGAATTATGATTCACGCGTTATATATATAGTGACCCATGCATGGCTTATAGTATAAATTTTAAATTATTTAAGTTAATGTTCAAATTTTTTACAATTAATATATTTTATATTTTATTAACATCTTGTTAAGATTTTACATTTATTTTAATGTAACTAAGTGATATAATATTATAACTATTATAATTTAAAAATAAATATTCATAATAAAATTTTTCATCTATTTCCAAGTTGGATATTGCATTTTTTATTTGTGCAATATATGGATATAAAGTACGATTAAGCACATATATAAAGTGATGATAAATATATATTTGAAATGATACAACGCAAATATATATAAGCATACAGACATATATACATAAACCACGTGTCAATGTTAGGTGTTAAGGAGTTTGGACTGGTGAATTATTGAAATAGTATATTTAGATGGATGCTAATTTTTTTTTTTTAACAAAAAGAAACATACATATATAGGCGCCCTTTCTGTTCTGGAAAACGTTTTTCAAAAAAAACATGTTTTTCAAATTTTTTTGATATTTGGTAATACATAAAAATTAGTGTGACACCCGTGCAATGCACAGAGAGCGACATATGTGATTAGATATATTAAAATTATAGAGTTTTTGCATCTTATTAAATAGTTATTGAAATAATTATATACTATAGAATTAATAGAATAATGATGATATATATAAATAAAGGGTATAATATTAATTAAATTAAAATATTTAATATAGGAATGGAACTGAATAAATGAAAAAAAACAAAAAATGACCTAAGAATAGGAATATTTAATTAATAAGTAATTATAAAAAGCTTGTCATATAAAACACCATTTGACAGCACGAAATTACAATTTATTTTATTTTATTATATAGTATAGATAGGTGAATAGAAAAATATTTTTGATTATATCAAAATTTTAATTCAAAATAAAAGAAAATATTCTCCATTGACCAATGACAAGAAAACATTTTCAAAATAATAATTCTCTCTTTTACTCCACCGATCCTACCTCTTCCCCACTCCTTACCTCTAACCCCACTTACACCCCCAACCTTGCAAATTTTACCATCCACCCCTGTACCATAGAGAACATTAGCATGGTGCACTACACAATACACAATGACTGAACAATATGTATATTCACAATTTTTATACTATAAATTTATAATTATGCGCATTCACAATTTTTATATTGTGCGTTCACAATTACATGCATTCACGGCTTTTATGCTATATGTTTACAACTTTTTATTCTTTATAGGTGTCGTATTATATATTCACAATTTTAATACTTTATGTTTAAAACTTTTAACTGTTCACAATTTTTATACAATATGTTCATAAGTCTAGTTATTCATTATTCTTATATTATATGTCCAAAAGTTTTTACATTATATATTTACAATTTGCGAACGTTGTGCTCACGACTTATTGATTTCGAGTTCACAAATTTCAATCTGACAAATATTAAAATCTACTTTAATTTTTTTTATCATCATCATCTTCTCTCATCTTCATCAAATTTTCCTCTTTGAATCTTCCACACGCACATACACAGAAGAAATGGATCTGCAACTCATTCTCCTTCATAAATATTGCAATTTTTTGTTGTATATTAAGTTAAAAAAAACTCATCCAAAACAAAGATAACAGAATTTGTATGCTCAAGTTCGCTTGGAAGTTCTCGTCTTTGGTGGCCCAACTTTGTCCTCTCCGACAACTCCAGATTTTGCAAAAAATCTTGCCGGCGAGAGGTTGTCAATAACCAGATTAAATTCTATTGGTTGTTGGAGAAGAGATAGCGATGTAATTAGCTACGAGAGAGAGAGGAATTGATGGAGAGGGAGAGAGGAGAAGGCACAATACCTTCAAATATTTTTCTTTTAATAAGGGCGTTTGTTTCATGCGATGAAAAGTGCACAATCTAGTGACGGTGTACAGTGCTTTAGGTATACAGTATCCAAACTACACCCAACCCCCCGCGCCCCACCCTCCACCCCAAAACTTGATGCCTTAAAAAAGATTAGAAAATAAAAGATTATAAAATTTAAAAGCTCGGCATTTTAAAATTAGAAAAAGTCAAAATTATAAAACTAAAAAATTGAAAAAAATTATAAATTATAAGATCATAAAATAAAAAATTCAGAATTAGAAAATTAAAAAGTAAAAACATTAAAAAAATAAAAATTTGAAAATTCAAAATTTTAAATTTTAAAATTAAAAAAATTCAAAATTTGGAATTAAAAATAAAATTACAAACTCGAAATTGTAAGAAATTAAACGTTAAAAAATAAAATATAAAATCATTCAAATTTGAAAAAATAAATATTTTGGTTTCAATTTTCCTCATTTTTTGATATTTAATTTTTAATTTTAATTTTATATTATATCTGTACGTAAAATTAAATAATATATTTCTAATTGCAAAATATATTTAATTATTTATATCAACTTTACTGAAAATGTCTTCCCAAGTATGATTATCAAGCCCCGAAAAATGTTTTCTTGTATTAACAATCAAATACCAAAAAATATTTTGTTTTTCTCCGATAAGTTATTTTCCTGCAAATAAACAACCGAAGCCTACGATATAATCGTGGGATTTTTCCTACGACCTCATTTGTTTCACTCGTTATATTCAAGTACTTCCCCACCTGAATACTCAACTCTAAGGAGTTAAGTTTATATATATATATATATATATATATATATTTTTTATATGGTTTCCTAGACAGACCACGGGAACGGCCCCTCTCTCTATATTACGGAAATTTCTTTTCTTCTCACTCACTTTCTTGACCTATTTGCAAAGCTCTCTTCCTTCAATAACCATGGCAAACTGGCCACCATCAGAACCTAAAACCTACTTGAACTTGTTCCAAATCACCCTTACCAAGACAACAAATTAAAGTCTGGACTCTCTCCCTCTTTAGGCAAACTATTATGGCTGGTAATGTGAGTGAATGATTGTGAAGTACGACATAAGCAAATTCTGGGGTCTCGAGAATCCTATTGCGATGCGTTTCCTCGAGAAAAATCATTTCCTTTTCTTCTTTGATACTCAGAAGGACAGGGATGTGGTGGGAAATCAGATCGTCCATACAAGGATATCATTTTCTCGTTCAATGGTAGCACTACTTAACACTTGCAGAAATGGAGCTTTACATTATCATCATGTTATGGGTTCAAGCTCATGGTCTGCCTTTGAGCTACAACATGGAAATTGCGTCACGCATTAGTAATCTTCTCGACCCTCTCAAGAAGACAAATATTCCTCTCAATGATACAAGTAGAATCTCCAGTTTTGCTTTCATCTCTCTTGCCTGGCTTCCCCATTTAAGACCCAGGGGCTCCCTATTCTTTGTGTACAGAAAAGCTCAATGATCCTTGCTTTCATTGTGGAAAAACAAGCCACACAGTGCATATTTGCCCTCTCAAACCGCCACCCTCCATTAATAATCCCAAAAAAAGACCGGCATTTTCTTGGCCCTTAGCTAAAAGGTCTTGTAAAGCGTGTTGATCCTGCTTCTGCCAAACCAAATGGTGCCCAAGAGGTACGTGAAAGTCACTCTCAACTAGCCGAAAATTTCAAATTTTGGCTTTAATCTCAAGCCTCGTGCTGGTTACCATACTACACTAATGCAAAATTTTATCGGAAAAAAAAAAAAAAAAAAAAAGAAGCTCATTCTTTTGGGCATTTTGACCTCAACAACCAACCTAGTCCTTCGGCTCTGTATGATCGATCCCAAATGAATCGAACATCTCTTGGTTAACACTCAATAACTAAACTGCAATACTTCTCGCCTTTGGGCACCCACTTCAACCTCATTAGCGTCAAACCAAATGCAAAACCAAGCTAATTTCTGAAAACCTTTCACCTCTACACAACTCCCAATCGAACCCATTTTCTTTTCATCTATGGTTGAGTCATCGGCCTTCTCACACACCCACTATTCCACCTCAAATACACTTGTAGCACTATCTCCCCGCAAAAACGACTCTCTGATCAAGGCAGCCATAAACAAAGTGCCAACAACCAAAAATGAGTTGCTAGCTCTTCATCTTTATCGTAGGGGTCTGTTGCAGCACAGCCCAAGGCTCAAGCTTGGAACTGTCAAGGGTTGAACTCACGCTTACCCGTTCAACACGTTAAAGACATTTGTCTCTTTTGCTCTTTACCTTATGTGAATATTCTTCTAACATAAAGGGAATTATAACACTTCTTTTTTTCATGCAGCCACCATGTAGCAACGTGCTCGAAATTGTTTACAAACACTTTTGCAGCTCAAGTCTAGTGATTGGATTGAAGATCATAATAATGCTATCAATTGAATTTTTGGAGCACTACTCCAACCTTTTCCAACCGGTCAGTGAAAGGAATTCTGAATCAATTCTTGATCTTATCCATCCTTGCATCTCTCCAGGTATGAATGACAATAACTCAAATATGCTGTACTTAGTCTTTTCGCTAATAGCGCCCTGGGTCCTGACAGATTGCGTGAAAAATTTTTTCTCTGTTTTTGAAATTTTGATTAGTGATGATATATTTTCTTTTTGGTTGTGCTTAATTTTCTTAATGAAGGGGTTGGCGCTTCCTCCAGGAACCAAAATTTTGTCACCCTTATTCCTAAGGTTAAGAATGCCATGCATCTTTATTAATAACTTTTAGCGAATTGGTTGTCCAAACTTTCATTTATAAAATTATTACTAAACTTTTTGTGAACTCAAGCCTTTGACAGACCAAAGTATTGTCCTTTCTCATGTTGTTTGTTCAAAATATTAATATTGTGTAGAGCTGCAAACAATTTAATTGATATATTTATTTATAATTTTTTTACTATTTATTCATAAATTTTACAGTATTTGTTTATTAAAGATGCATAGTATTTAGTAAATACATAATTCTTAAGATGTATGGTATAACTTTTCCCAAATTACGATTATAACATTGTAAAGTCATGACGACTTCATCCATTCTCATTTCTCTTTCATCTACTTTTTGGAGTAGGGCTCATTCATGGTTCTCTTCCGTGAACGAATAGTACCTAAGAATGACAATTTTGTAATAAATTCTAAAAAAGTGTGTGATTATCAATAAAAATTTATATAATATTTGTAATTTTATATTTATCTCATGGCAAAATTAAAATTTTATATTTACTCTTTTTTTTTCCCATTTTCCTTATCTAGCAAAATGACACGTTCTTTCTTTTCTTCCTTCTTTTGTCAGTTACGTCTTTCAACTTTTATTTGAAGTAGAAATTGCTTTGAATTTTTAATATTTTGAGTTTTGCGATTAAAAAAAATTGATAAGTTATTAAAAGTCATAAAACTCAAATCTGGTCAAGAGAATTAGATTGAGTTTCTGAGTTCAAATTTTAAATTTTTATTATTAAAATCAAAGAAACTATTTGATTAGATAATTTTATATATACTCTATCTTTTTGGCTCTTCATTCTCAATCAAAATGATATGCGCTTTCTTTTTCATTTCTCTACTAGTCAAACTTTTTTGCTTAATTTTTATTTTTTTTTATATTAAGTCCAAAAAACTATTCGATCGAGTTAAAGATAAGAATTTAGTTGGATTTTTAAGTTCAAATGTTTGAACTTTTAGAGTTAAAAAAAAATTAAATTAAACATTTAAAATAATAAAACTTGAGTATTTTTGGATATTTAGATTTTAGGTTTTCTAAACTCAAGTTTTGATTTTTGATTATTGTTATTTATTAAATATATTACGCTAATTAATACTAGATCAAAAAAGTACATAGATTTGTTAAATTGTATTATGCTAATTTATACTAAATATGAAAATAGATTTTGGTTCTCACAGAGTAGAAATTGATTCCAATGAAATTTCAGGTTTAGAATTTTAAACTTCAAGAGAAAAAATAAAGTATTCGATTAGGTAATAAAAACTATAAAAAAAACCTGATCATAATTTAAATTCCCAGGATTTGGTGTTCAAGTTTCTCATTATCTTTTTTCTTGTGTGTTTTTGTTTTCTCGTTAAATCGTATTGTACTAATTGAGATTAAATTTAAAAAGATATGAAATTTGAAGAAAATTAAATAATTGCAAAATTATCTCAAATAAAATTAAATTACTTATGAGAATAAAAATAAAAAAAATTAACTTTTCAATCTGATTCATATATAAATTTTACATATAAAATTTCAATTTGATTAGATCAACTAAAACCGAAAATAAAATTTAGATATTTCTACCCTCATATTCACCTAATGCCTCTAATTCTACCAAAATTTTCTACTTTATAATCAATCTTATCTTAAATTTGTCAAAATAACAAATACAAAATTTACACTTTTCTCGATTTCTATTTTTTCAAAAGATGTGTAAAAATAAGTATAACTTATTTGACTCCTTATAAGATTACTGAATTTTCTAATAATTTATTACATAATTTAAATTTTGTATTATAATAATATTGTACAAAATAGTCGTGCCTTGCACGGTATTAATTTACCAGTTAAGTAAAAAATAAATAGCTCAAACTTTGGTATGCGTACTTCGTAAATTTTCTCCTCTCTCTCTTCTCTTTTTTTTCCCCCAATTTTCTTGTTTTCATGATCGGCGAATAACGAATTATCAAACACTTGGGGGTAAATACTCCTTTTTCATAGGACTTGTTTGGATTGGCATTTTTCAAATGTATTTTTCTAAAACTTTTTAAAAAATGTGTTTTTTAAAACTAAAATTTCTACCTTTTGAAAAAAGTTAAAATTAAACTCTTTTTTTAATTTAAAAAAAAATTAATTTAAATGCTTATTAAAATTTTATACTTTTTTCAAAAAAAAATTCATATAAATAAAGGTCAATCCAGACATGCACATACCCATAACTCTGAAGAAATTCTCCCATGACTCATGAGGCTACTCTATGCATTCAGACAATAGTAGGCCCTCCATTGTACGCTTGTTTTTATCATTTCATCACCTTTGAATAAGATATTAACGCTAGTCGGAAAAAAAAAATGTGAAGAGATCAAAAATTTCCAGAGATTGTCTATAAAAATTCAAAAGCTACAAAGGCTAACCAATGAAGCTACGATTAATCATTTCATAAAAAATTCCATCTGACCCAAAAAGAAGCAAAAGCTCCACTGCTGGCTGCTAGGTAGCTTATGAATAGTTTAGTTGTTCAACAATTCATTTTTCAATTTTCACTTTTCCCTAATTTTTAACCTGGCAAGGTTTTTCCGTCCAACATTTAACTCTGTGCAAATAACTTCCTCTGTGTACGGAGTTCTTTTGTCGTTTGTTTGAGCCACCTTTCCTCTGAGCTTCTACTAGTAGAGACAGTATGAAAGATAACCTTGCTATTTTCCCATCTTGCAACTTGATTTCAGTTGCATGGAAAAAAGAAAGGCATTTTTCAACCATTTTGGTTCAATATATCATATCATAGTCTCGGTCAATACAAGCCTCAAGGTGTAATGCTCTCCTATATCAGTTATAAGTTCACTACTGCTATTATCATAAGCTAAAGAATTTTGTACCAGTTAATTAGGCTTAGTGTGATAATAGGTCAGTAGTTAGCCGGAGTCATTTAAATAGTATTAAAGCAAGCCTTTGGTAAATTCCATGCCGCTTGAGACCTTGGACTATGGTTTCATTTTGTTTGTGTGTGGGATATAATGAAGCCGTTGCGTCTTTTAAGGAAAGGAGTCTGTTGGCTTGAGTTGTTACACAAGGCCTCAGTTAGGAAGTGAACAAGAGGAGAAGAAAAAAGGAGTGGAACAACATAACATGTATTAACTATTTTCACAAAGTATAATATATCTTGTAGAAAATGTACATACAACGGCCTAACTTTTGTAACATAGAGAGAGGAAATTGAACCCCACTATAATGAAACAAAAAATATTAAGAATAGGCTACGGAAAGAGAATAAATGCACATCACCACAACCCTAAATTATAGGAAGGGGAAAAAGAAAAAGAAGTTTAAGAGAGAGATGAGATCATGTTTGATGTAATACAGCTTTTGGACTCATAGATGCATACTTCTTCTGTAATCTACCCTTCAATTGCCTGATTTTTGCATCCACTCTTGCAGTGAACCCAATTTTGGTCTTTTGTCTTGCCTTGGACTTTTCCCTTCTCCACATATGTCGATCCTCAATATCTTTCTTGTAGTATTTGATTTCTTGAATGATATGATGATCCATTGGGTTGAAAGATCTTTGGAATGATATGTGAGCAAGGTATGGAAGAGTACAGGCAACCGTTACTAAGAGAGTGGTGATCCAGTAAATAGGGGCAGGAGCCAGAGCCTCGATGAAGATTTTGAAGACGTTTTTGGAAATCAGGGGTGACATCTCACCGTAGGCAAAAAGAAATATGTACCAAGTGACAATGCTGCCCCAAACAAGGAAATGCTGTATCCATGTGAAGTGACTCATCGTGAGAGCAATCTGGCAGTTGACGGCCCAGATGATGCAAGTGAACATTATGGTACCCACAGCAGTCATGTCAGCAGTCTGCCCGTCAGCACGGAATGCTTGATCATAAAAGATGATAATGTTGAGGAAGAAAATGATGAGGGATGCATAGAGACCATTGCCCATCCACCCAAATATCCGATACCAGTCGAAGAACAAATTTTTGGGCCCCTGCTGATACAGTGCTGGAAACTGCAGATGAAAAGGGTGTGTCAAGATGTCTTTAGTATAATCAAACTCAGTATGAAGGAAACCATTGAAGAACACTTCAACGGAGGACTAACCTGTAAGCAGACTTCAGAAGAAACATCCTGTTCGAAAACCCCAAGCGAAATGACAGGCAGAGAAGTGAGAACAACGTTGAACAGAAGCATAAACCAATCATCATAGACTGACTGTCCCGAGAAAGCAGCAAAAGCCTCAAAGTAGAAGAGAGTGAGCCCAAAAGCAATATTCTTGTAGAAGAAATAGCAAATCTGGATGCAAAGTGTGTCAGTTTTAGCAATTATAAAGGTTGAAAATAGAAGCATGAGAAAGCCAATTGCATGGTTAATGTGTTCAGTATGCAGGACAAACTAAATGTTTACAAGCTCCATTGGCGTGGAGGAAGACTCCAAATAATTTCTGTAAAATAATGAAATTACTCTCCAGCATTTCCTAATATATGCAAAATTTGTTATGCACCTTGTGGGATAATGCTTGGTTTGAATGGTTTAGTTTGTTTCGGTTATGCGAAAAATTCATTACCTTCCACTAGACTTCTACATGTTAAAAGGGAACTTTTGTAACTCAAAAGTTCAAAAGCATGACGAATCGGTAAGGAATATCATAAGCGCTCAATAACATCAACATATAGCAATTACCATTTGAGCAATTCTTTTGTAGCACCAATGCCCATGTACAACCAAAAGTCTCTCCAGAAACCGGAACTGTGCAATGGCAAAGTCACTAGACATTACAGCCTGTCAAAAACTCATACTTCGTGAGCTTAAGCATAGCATCGGCAAGCACATTATGCATGTTGAAGGAGACAATTTATAATAACATATAAGAAATATCAAGTTCAAAGGAAAGGTGTATTGCTTTAAAAATAACTTCACTATGCAAACAAATACTAAATGGAAGATCACACGATAGTAACTTCTCCAAGGTACAGCATCAAAGGTATGAGAGAAGTGACTTGACAGAGGTTTATGTGATATTTTGCCAGAAATGGAGGTCAATGACTATATGATAAATTATGAAGACCAGCAAATGCTGTTATTTGCTGTTACATTGGATCTTTACTTTCAAGCAGCCAAAGATAACCCGAAGGGAATAACTTTGCCGGGGTAAGGAGAAACTAAACAAGTTACAAGCTGAAAACGAGAAAAGGACAAGACAAAAGAGGAAAATAGCAGATCCAGATTGGAAATTCGGAAGTCCAAAAATCTCCTCACTCATAACTGGTTGCATGAATCCTCTCCCTAAGGCAGAACAACAACATGCTTGATGCAAATTGCCACATTCTATCTGTTTAGGCTTCACTTCAAGATCAACTTCATTGCAATACCAGCTACACAGTTATGGCAATGAAGTTATATACAGAAAAAGGATATATGTACCTACAAAAAGTTAAATAAGTTGATCCGGGAAAATGTATGACAAGAAGTTGATGTGCATATAAGTTGTTCAGAAATATCTTTTCCTGAAGTACATGCAAAATGAACAGGATCTAACCAATAAAGATCTAGTTTGGGCTTTCCACTCACACAAATATTGTATTGACTATGGGCCTGCGTTGGATTTGCTTTTTTTCAGGCAAAAGCACTTTTTTTCCTTGAAAAAGTTACATTAAATTTGCAATAACTATTTGATTTGGCTTCCAAAAAAGCTGAAACTCTAAAAAAAAGCTCAAATACAGCTTTTTTTAGAAGCTAGAATTTTTAGCTTCTCAAAAAAAGTTGTTTTTCAAAAGCTGTTAAAAAAAGCGCTGTTGAAAAAAGCCAATCCAAATGAGCCCTATATCTTTAGGATTGGTAGGTGCTTTCTCCAAACATTTAAATTTCTACTTTGGCTAATATAAGAATTTCAAAAGAAGGACCAGTACAGAAGGTTTAAGAAATTCTTAAAATGTTCTCATAATGCAAAAGGATCCTGACAGACATGCTACTGACCTGCATTCCCTCCACTCCACTGATGCCGACACCAATATCTGCTTCTTGAATCATTCCAACATCATTTGCACCATCACCAATTGCTAAGGTTGTTTTCCCGGTTCCTTCTTTTACTAATCTTGTGACCTAAAAAGAGAACAATTGATGAGAACACAATCTCAATCCAATCCCATTAAGAGATAAGATGAAAATATGTACCAAGGCCTTCTGCTTAGGAGACACACGGCAGCATATGACAGATGCACAAGCAACTGCTAAATTCAAGAACTGGTGCTTCATATCATCCTCCAGTGCATAAGTCAAACTTTTGCCATCAATAATTAAAGCAAATGCTGCATGGGGGTCCTTCTCAAGCTTGATCATTTGAGAGTTATTGGTGATTTGCATCAATATGTTCTCCTTTGCAGCCTGCTCAGCAACAAAAAGCAAAGAATTCTAAAATAAAAATTGCAAATTTCCTGAAAAATCAGACAGTCTCTTTCTATAAAAAATGGCAGCATGGTACCTTTTTGGATTCTTGTGCTAATGGGTCTGAACTTAATGTTGTTATAGAAATCTGTTTCATGCCCTGTCGAAGCAAACTGCAAGCAAAGCTGCACGTGAAAAGAAAATTAGTGTTTAGGAACCAGAGATCCATAAGTTGAAGTCAAACAACACAATTACTATTAGCCTGTTTGGAATAGTCTTATCTGAAATCTGAAATCTGATAAGTGTCTTATAAAAAAAAAGTGTCTGATACAATACGACTGTTTGGTTTGTTAGCTGAAATACTGTTATAAGTTACTTTGATAATAATGTTATCAATTTTGACTCATGGTATTTTAATTTTATAATTAAATAATAAATTATAAAATATAAATATTAATTAATTTTTATTTTTGTTTTAAAAAATTTAAATTTTTGAATTTTTAATTTTTAATATTTAATTTTTAACATTTTTTATTTTTTATATTTTTAATTTTTTTTATTTTAATTTTTTAATATTTAATTTTTTTAATTTTTAATTTTAAATATTTTATTTTTAAATTTTAAAATTTTATTTTTATTTTAAATTTTAAATTTTTAAATTTTTATTTTTAATTATTTTATATTTGATAAGATATAAAATAAGATATAAGTTCCTTAAACCCAACTTATTTTTTATAACTACAAATAAGACATCTAATGAAAAGTATCTTATAAGTGTCTTATAATAAGCTGATAACAAATAATCTGTTTTACATAAGTTGTCAAATAAGATAATTGTCTTATAATAAGTTCCAAACAAACACAGCATATGTATTAGTGAGTGCTGATTAGAGACAGACCCTATGTTGATTGCAGTTTCCATCTTATCACCTGTCAGAACCCAGAGCTTAAGGCCAGCTTGGGCCAACTTATCTATACATTGAGGCACCTGCATAATGGAAATTGAGCAGCTCTGAAACCAACAAAAGATACAGAAAACAAAGACAAAAAGAAAAGAGAATGATATAGGACTTGCATACCCCTTTCTGCAGTTTGTCCTCCACAGCAGTTGCACCGACAAGGATCAATTCTCTTTCCATCAAATCAGATACTCGCTCAAGCATTGCCTCCCTATCAGCACCAATTGAAGTTTTTGCTTTCACAAATTCTTCATTCCATGCGGAATACTCAGCCTTGTCGAGCTTCCTGTAAGCAAGGGCCAAGGTGCGCAATCCAGCTTCACCATAGTCATTCAAGTGTTTCGTTGTAGGTTCCTCGAAAATCCTTCCGTTCTTTGATAACCTATCTAAGATAATGCTGTGAATCCATGCAAAGGGTCAGTGCATTAGATTTTGAAGCAAGTGAAGGTAGCTCTCAAGATAAACACTTGCACTAGTTGAGACAGTTGCTACTAAATGGTTGTTACAAAAAGCGGAAGCTTTAATAAGATCCATGGGGTACGGGCACAATATATTTGCACTTACTGGGCAGAAACTCTTGAAGAGTTATATCAAAATTAACTGATGGTAAGATATTACTGCCAAACCCCCTCCCCTACTTTGTCTCGGGATCGTAGAGATGGTGGTTGTGATAACGTTAATTCTCAAAGCAGATGATCTATGGGCATACCTATCTGCTCCTTTGCAGAAGAGGACTATCTGGCCATCCTCATCTTGGACAATCACAGACATTCGCTTCCTTTTGCTGGTAAAATCTAGCAAATTGAGAAGTTTGTACTCCCTGAAAATTTGTTATGAGTAATTTGAGATTAGGTACCTCCTAATCCAGAAAAGATAACAAACCCTAGGTAGTAATGTGGAGCATTATGGCCTTACCTTTTGACAGGTTCTTGAAAAGAAGGATATCTCTCAGAAACAAATATGCTCGATTGGGTTCTTTTACAGAACTCAAAACCAAATTCTCTTGCTGCAACAAGAAATGCCGCTTCATCTGGTGATTCTGCCTCGTAGCTAAAGATGCCGGTATCTTCATTTAGCTCAGGAATTGCAGTGTGACAAATTGATAGTATTCTAAAGAATAACAAGATGGCATCAACATTGGGCTCCTTTAACCAATTTCCATTCATGAGACGACTATCCTCAAAGCTAAACCCCTTGATCTCAGGCTTATGGTCTGTGTCATCCTTTTGAGTAATGACAGTCTCCAATTCAATTTCTGAATCCCTGAATCCATGTTCAGCATCCTCCCATGGAAGTGGTGCGCTATTTTCAGGTCTGTTTGAAAGCTCTTGTCCTTCAAGTTCCGCTGCCATCTGCTTTGCAGCAGCAAGTTCTACATCACTAGCACGTGTCCCATAGGAAGTACCCACAATGGAGCATTTGAGAAAATCCATCTGGTTGCATGTCAAGGTACCAGTTTTATCAGAGAGGATGGTGTCAACTTGTCCCAGCTCCTCATTTAAATTTGATGTCCGTGCTTCAGCAGGAGTTCCACTCTCATCATCATACATATGAATGTCCTGGTTGATGAACAATGCTTGCAGGACTTTAACTACTTCAATTGAAACATAAAGGGATATGGGTATCAAATATCCATACAATATAAGAGCAGTGACCAGGTGGAAGATGCCTGATAGGTGGGGTTTTGCAGGATTATAGAGGTTTTCATCATCTGGGGCCTGTATATACCACCAGTCTGGCATCTGGTTCTTTGTGATCACAGCAAAACCAACAGAGCTGATTGAAGAGATCAACACAAGGAGTGTGAAAAGGATGTAAATTATTTTGTCCATCTGTTTTTCGATCTTGCTCCTTTTTGAAGGAGACTTCGTAGCATTCTGCATTACTTTGCTATCATGACCAGTGAATATCACCACTCCATAGATATAAGCTGTATTCCTAAGTTTTGAATCTCTGAGCAGAACTTGACTCGGATCAATAGGATAAAGCTGACAATCATATTCAAGATTACCCACAAAAGTATAAAGGTTTGGATTGGGATCTTCACACCTAATGCTCGCCTTGAAATCTTTGAAGGTTGCATCATCATCCAGGGGTAAGGTTACCTCCAAAGATCTTTTTACCTTTAAGTTTGTCTCTCCATCTAGGTTCATAGTCTCCACATAACAAATTCCATCGTCATAACTAGATGAAAGGAGAAGTAAATCCGCTGGGAAAAACTCATCTTTTGCCACTTTGACAATATCTCCAACCCGAATCTTCATCCATGGTCTTTGACCAAATATACCGTCTCTTTTGTGAACATTAGCTTTCCGAAGATTAACCTTCATGTCCTGTATGAAACGGCGCCAATCCTCCAAAGCTTCTTTTGCCATACTCAACCCAACTACAAATACCAGAGGAGCAATCATACTGAGAGGTGAGAACGGGGAAACAGGAGTTAGTGACAGGCATGCGGCCAAGAGAAAATACAAGTTGGCAACACGCCTAAACTGCTCAAAGATGGCCTTGGGAAGGAAAGATATGATATTATACTTGGTGGTGGATATATAATTGGTGCGGTACTTAAGAGGTTTCTTTTCATGGAGATGAGGCTGATTGCAGTATACTGTTCGTGAATAACCGGGGCCTTCGAACTGATGTGGCAACTCTAACTCAGCATGCTGTGGGCGGTAGCACCCAAATGTGTAAAGACTGCTCAAGCGGAGCTTCCGCCTCATTCTCCCCCGCGCCATATTCTAAATCCTTCCTAGTCTCTCTCTATATATATAATTGCCCTACTGGGTAAAGACCATCAAGCGAAACCCCTCATAATCAGGCCTTCACCACATCAAAATGAAGGGTCTCCTCATAATTAGTTAAATTAACTTGACATACCTAGAGATAACACACAAAGTCATAGTTAAACCCAAAACCATAAATTGATCATCATACATTGTAAAGAAACCAAAAATCAAAAGCAATCCAGCACTAATATTCAAAAGTGAACCGTAAAAATTGCAAATCATCCCCCAAGACTTCAACTTTCTCAAGTTTTGAAAACCATTTGTTTCTTTAAAGCTATAACAAACATAAAGATCTCATCTTTCACATTGAAAAATTAAAACATCAACAACTAAAACTGTTCAAATACCAAAAGCAACCTCATAATCAAGCTTAACCAAATTAAAATTCAGCTCAGAAAATTTGCAAGAACCAATTAAACGTCAAAATTGAAAAACAAAAAGTATCTTTAAAATTCTTTTTTTAAAAAAAAAAACCATAAATTCTGCACATAACAATGTGAACCATGTACACAATGTGATGTAATTTATGTGACAACAAAAGAAAAAACCCAAGAACATAAACTTTTCGAAGAAAAACCCATATCATAAAAAATGAAATACATTCACAAAAAACTTCATATCATACCAAAAGATACACATATAATGCATATATATGTGTGTGAAAAATACATATAAACTGTGTGTGCGATAATAAAAAATGTACCTGAACACCCAGGGGGTCAAGAAGATAATTACAGAGGAGACCCAGAAGAGAGGAAGATGAAGGAAGAATGAGCTGCAGAGATCGCAATGGAGGACAGAGAGAAAAGTGAAGAAAAGAAAAACTTTTAAAAATTATTTTACTACTAAACAAGATTGAGAGTATTTTTGGGGCTTTCTCTCTCTATCTCTCTCTTTATTGTTTTCCTCTAAAGAAGATTGCTTGTAATAAGGATTACTTTAATAATCTTTTTTTTTTACTTTTGTATACTTAATGTAACACACGTCTTAGATTAAATCCAACAAATTTCTTAAAATACAAAATACCCTATATTTAGGGGTTTTATTAGTAGTAAAATACTCCAACAGTTCTCCTATTTCATCTCTAAAATTTTAGATTTTTTCCCAACCCCAAACCTAAACATTTATATATAGGAATTTTTTTCATCCTCCAAATCCCATCCCCATTTCTATAATTTTAAGACTATAATATTATAAAATAGGGGAGCTGTTGGAGTGAAACTGAAATTAGGATTCCCTAAACTGAATATTTGATAAAAAATAAGAGAGTTGTTGTAATATAATTAAAAATAGGGGATCCCAAAATATAAGAAAATGGCTCAAATCACTTAAATTTAGAGAAAAAAATAGGGGAGCTGTCGGAGTTAGCCTTACAAACTTTTTCAGCTTAGTCCAGGCCAAAAAGAAAGAAAGAAAAGAAATTAATGGGATAAGTGTTCATGTTAATTTTCAGAATACATGGCGAACATGTATGATTTAGATTAGTTGAATATAAATTTTAACGTGATTAGGTTCTTAAAAGATTAATTTATTTATTAATTTGGACTTAAAATACGAACCAACTTATAACTCGTATTTCAAGCAATTTGTCGCTAGCACCTCTTTAAGCTTTTTAAGTTTGACTTTTCTTACTAGCAATAGTCTAATAGATCAATAGGATAACTTTAAGTTCGTTTGGATTGGTTTATTTACATATTTTTTTGTTTAACTTTTGAAGTATTTTATTTTGAAAAGTTAATTTTTTGCCTTTTAAAAAGATAAAATTTGAGTTTCTTTTCAATTTCAATTTTAAAAGTCAAATCAAATACTTATGATAAAAAAAAATGTGTTTCTTTCTTCAAAAAAAAAATTGTGCAGAAAAACAATTCAAAAATGCCATTGGTCGTGCTGCAAAATTCAATGAACAATTTGAATGATTTCTAAGAGTTTAAAAATTAGATTCAACTTTATATTTCAGTCGGACGCTGAGTTCTTCAACAAATTTTTGTCATTACATAATTATTATGGAATTTTTCTTTTTCTATATCATTCGATGTAGCATCTGAGCGTGGTAACGAGTTTTATGCTGTTTGCAGCTGGGTGGGAGACCGGTCTTCGATGTGGGGCCCACAGTGTATGACGTGGCATCAACGACCCAAACAACGAAGATGATTGGTTATTCTGACAGGTTGGGAGGGCCCACAATAATTTCTCTTCCTTTAAAAAAAAAAATGTTTCCGAGCTGGGTAGCCGTTTGCCGTTTTGTCCACTGCTGGCTTGGCGGACCATTCGAAATATGAAACATTGATAAATTCAAAATACAAAGGCATTCAAAATACAATGGCGTATCATCTTTAGAGGACGTGTTCTGTATCTAAAGTTTGTCAATTGATAGTCAGACTCCTCTAGATGCATCAATGGTTGAGTTCTGCTAGTTAAATTTTTTTTATTATAAAAAAAAAAAACCAGTCTTCTTTTTTGGAGTTAAATGTATTTAACTTTTTTTATATTCTATGAAAGTTTTATCAAATTTCTTATAATTTAAAAATTCGCTAATATGCGCAAACTATAAAAATGTTACTAATAGCTTTTATGATGCAAATAATGTTGGATAATTAGTCTAAAAATTGGAAACTTTTTGTAACATTCATTATAGCATAAGGGAGTGTTAGTGTTTGAATACAGGAATTTTATGTAATTTTGTTAATATACGGAAAGATAACATGCAATCCTCTTTTTTGTAGTGAAATATGTACCTTCATTATTTGAATAAACAATTAAACATTACAACACTAGTTAGTTCAACCTAAAACTTTCGCAAATTAACAATTAAGATGACTTGTTCTGGACCAATTCATCACTGGTTTAATTCTCCAATTTATAGTTGTACAAGGGTTATTGATAACATAGTTATCGGATCAACACAAATAAGAATTAGTTGTTAACGTTGTCATTGTAATTTTACCACTTGAAATTCTTATTGTCTCGGACTCATGTAATACACTAATATAAGTGTATCACCTGCCTATACATGTAACTGATTCCTAATGATGAATAACATGAAACATACATCCTGTGTATTTTTTTTTACGATGAGAAAAATTTAGTTGGTGGAGCTCGACTATTAATTGACAAATCTTGGGTGTATAGCACGGATTTTTTATTTTTTTGACCCAATTTTTAATATACTGCACAAAAATAACCTGCTTTTAGATTAGATTTACAAAATGACCCAATCTCCTTCTAGGAACACATCGGGTTTGTTCCCAGAATGCTACCGCATTCGCAGAACGCGGCTGGTGTTTTTGCAACTTTTTTTTTTAACATACCTTATTTTTTTATTATATATTTGTAGGACGGTATTATACTTTTCTCTTATGCAGTTATTTATGATCCGTGAATACTTTTATTTCAGCATTATAGACATTATTTCAAGCTGGAGGCTGGTGCATTCGAAACAAGATAGATCGCTAAAACAAAAGTGGACGATGAAGGTGTACAGCATGCGGTCAACAAGGCCACACTGCTCCAACTTGCCCCAATAATCAAAATGCGTAGCGTATAGTTGTAATATTGTAATGTTGTTATGTAATGTGTATTAGTTGTAATCTTGAATGTTGTTATGTAATATATATTAATTGTAATCTAAGTAATCCTATTTAGTTGTAATCTTGTTTTGTTTACTTAGTTGTAATTTTATAATGTTTTGTTTACAATTATAGCATAATGTTCACTTAAATAGAAAGAATTAAGTGTATAATGTCCAATTAATAATGTAGTGTCCATAATGCTAAAATAAAAGCATTCACAGATCATAAATAACTGCATAAGGGTTCCCAGAATGCGATCTCGTTCTGGGAACGCGCCTGACGCGTTCCCAGAACGAGATTGGGTCATTTTTGAATTTCAATCCAAAAGCAGATCATTTTTGCGCAGTATATTAAAAAATTGGGTCAAAAAAATAAAAAAACCCCGTATAGCACGTCCCTATCAATTGATAAATTTTGAGTGTATAACATATCTCTTATACTATGTACCAGTTAGGTCGAAGTTACTCAACCCCTCAAATACTCAATCTCGGTACTCAACCCCTCAACTTAGGGCAGAGGATTAGATTCAAACTTGGGCCCTGAGCTATGTCCGTCTCTCACTCTTACCGTTAAGGCGTTTGTGAAGGACATTTTTAATTATAAATGCTGTAAAGATATATTCAATTATTTGTCTTTCTGAGGATGCTAGAGAGACTAAGGTTGTTTGCAAAATGTACACATGGGGATAGCCATTCTCATGGGTCCGATTTAATAATAATTAATTATGTTTTACGATAAAATTATTTAGAGTATAATATAGAGATTAAATAACTATATTAGCTCTTCATAATTATCACTATAATGCTATTAAAAGATAAAAATCTTATCGTTACTTGACATACTAGACAACAGACATCGAGTCACATTTTTATAAATTATAGTGGGATTACATGACATTTCAAGTATAAATGTTATGTATCATTATGTCATTTATTTTTTTTGTCCAAAAAATTTAACTTCATGCTTCTTTCAAAGCAGTACCGCAAACTTATGACAAATATAAAAGAATAGTAATCAATAATAATTAAGAATATTAAAATTGCTTGTTTTTCTCATGTATCGCATTTGGTGTTGTTCTAGTTATATGTTAATAGGGTAATACAGAATCTTAACCTTAACAAAATACAAATTATATTTCCTATTTTACCCAAAGAATTATCACGTGTAAAATTTAAAGGCACGCTTCCATCTTTCTTTTCTTTTTTTTTTGAAAAAAATTGGAGGGTTGAGCAATAAAGACACAAGATCTTGTGGGTTTAATTGTAGGTGGGGTCCACGTTGAGGCCTTCCACAATCACTCGGAGTTTGGAATGAGCCAACTTGTAGCAGCAGTAGTACATGGGAAATTAAGTCACGCGGTGAAGTTTCTGCGAAGGTTCATCAACGACTTTGACCAAGAAAGAAACAAAAGTTAACATATAGGGTATATTTGAAAAGCTACTTTATAATTGTATTTGGATGTAATTGAAAGTAATTACATAATTTGGAGTATTTTTTTAATTAAGTAATTATTTGGTCAAAAGTAAATTGAGTGTAATTAGACATTTTCAATTATATTCTCTAATTCTCATAGAAGAGGTACGAATTGGTGTAATTATATTGTGTAATTACTCTTTGACAACTTTTCATACTCTTATTATTTTTATATTTGGCACTCTCCTATTCTCATAGAGGAGGTGTGAATTAGTGTAATTATATTATGTAATTACTCTTTAACAACTTTTTGTACTTTTATTCTTTTTATATTTGACATGTTTTACTATAAAATAAATATAAATAATAAATAAATAAATTACAAAAATAAATAAATTAAAATAAAAAGTATTAAATAAATAAATCAAAATATATAAATATAAAATAAATGAAAATATAAATAAATAAATAATATTTTTGATAAATAATATTTTAATTTTGAAAATATTAGTAATATATAATTAAATAATATTTTGATAAATTTTAATATTTTAAATTTATAATTTATATATTTTTAATTGGTCATATTTATTTTTACAACAAATAAATTTTTATTTTAATATTTTTAATAAATTACATCTTTAAATATTTGTTGGCATTAACGTAAATTTTAAAATTAAATTATTTAACTGTGTAATTACCATCTATGTTATCAAAAATGTCATACGGAATTAAGGTATAATTGCGTTGTGGTAACCAAATACACCGTCTGATTTAAACTACTGTATAATTACTAGGCAGTGTAATTACATTGCCTAGTAATTACACTGTAGTGTCCAAACAAATCCATAGTGTTTGAAATATTTGTGGTCATGAAATTTATTTCATTTATGAATGAATTTTTATATATGTTTGTATTTTCAAATAAATTTGATTATTTAGAATTGTAAAATAATTTTTAGTTAATTTTGTTATTTATAAATTCAAATTGTATTTGGAAACTTGTATAATTAGAATTATGTATATTTTCACTTAAGAATCCTTTAGTTATTATATTAGCATTATATAAGGACCATCATATTTAATTATTATTTTTTGTTGTTATTATATTTGCCAAGATTTCAGTGGTTATTTTGACTTTTATTGTTTTTTATTTATAATTGTATTTGGATTACAGAAAAAAAAGGGAATAAAAAGAGATAAAATTGTATTATCTTATATTTTATAGCAATATTTTCTTCTTTTAAAGATTTTTTTCGACATGCTTTTCTAGAAATGCAAATTTCACCTCTTGTACTACAACTTCAGCTTGAGCAAATGTATAGTATTTGCAAATTTTAAGTTTTTAAATGAATTTTATAATTTAAAAATGTACTACCAAATATAAAAAATTAGATTTGTAAATAAATTATAAAATCTTATGAAATTCATTTATTTCACACGCATTTAAGTTTCACTTCCTTTTAGACATTCTCAACTGTTTTGCTGATTAGGATCAAACTCAATGCATAGATTGCATTCACTAGTTTATCTTAACATATGATGTTCCTACCTAGTTGAGTTGTCTAAACACTTCTTTTTTAATCTATGCAAAATTCTTTTTAGAAATATTTCGTATTTGTGATATCTCATCTACAATGATTACTTATGAAATTTATGTTCAAATCATAATAATAACTTGAGTTGATTATTGTCACTATTATGGATTTAAACATTTTGGACTAGATCTTTTTGGAGTATCATATTTGGAACAATTTGGTTTTTCTTGAAATTAAGATTCTTATGATTTGATTTTTGTTGAAATTAAGATGCTTAGTTTAGGTTAGTCACGTATAAAGCTACTAGGACTGGTCATAGGACCTGTTTGGATTAGTTATTTTTGTAGAAAATCACATTTTCTTTTAAAAAACATATCTTAGTATTTGAATTAGATATTTTTTTTAAAAAAATACAACTCGAAAGAAAACTCAAATTTAGTTTTTCTTTAAAAGTTAAAAATTTTACTTTCTCAAAAAGTACTTTTTCTAAACAATTTTGGAAAAAGTCAATCCACAGGGGGAAACTAGCCCTTAATAGATTAATTTTCTAACAATTTTGAGCTCGAAAATTTTCCAAATTGTTTAATGCTTTTGTCATTATATACTTATATTGATCAAATTATTATAATCTTTAGTTTGCTTGGCCGTTCATGATATTGAACGTGTTCCATTTCTATCACGTCTAGAGACATATTTTAATTAGTTAGGAATCAATTTTATAATCATAATCTTAAATATAACCAGGTTGCTCAAATGTGACAATTCTATTCATTACATAAATGATCTTTGTTCATGTATTCTACGTCGTGTTACAACATGTTGATAAAATATTTTATATATTGAGCTCTCCTAATTACATAATTATTGAAAACAAGATACTTTAGATTTAAATTTTAGGTTTACTCAGTGGTGTTCTAGAAAGCTTAACGTGGATCGCATGAATGTTTAATTAATACCGTTGGACAAATACATATTCCACTGGACTGGTCAGGTACACAAATTTGATAATATTATTTAGACGTTGATATGATTTGATTTAGTTTAATTTTGTATCTATTTTAAATTAAATAAAATTAATTAGTTTCATTAAAAACTAACTAATTTCTTTTTAATCACATAAAATAAACAAAGCAAACTAATATCTTTAAAATTGGTTTGATTTAGTTTAGTTTCGGACTTTATAAAAAAATTAAATAAAAAAGTTTCAAAAAACATAAAGAAAATAAAAACTTGCCTAATAATTTCAAGCAAAAAAAAGACATTGACTAACTGATCAACTTTAATTTACCATCATATTACAAGTTTATATATGTAGGGTGAACATTGTTCATAAAACTTTAACTAATATACACATAAAATTAGGGATATATACAGTTCGGTTTGGTGGATAAACCAAATCAAACCGGTCGGTTTTTATTTTTCTATTAGCTTGGATTACTTAATCAACTCGTATTCACTCGTAACGATATGTGGTAATCGTTGATTTGGTATTCCTTTAGCCTTTTTATCTCTTTACGCGCATGTTCGAAAGAACTTCATAAACAAGAATTGCTTTTGCCTTTCCAATCCTCAAGCATGCTTTATAAATAGTATTCCCTTATGAATTTGTCAAGCATGAGTGGCACATACTTGCATGGATCAAGTGGACATCAAAACGTACTTGTTTGAGTAACTTAATCAATGGGGGCTTCAACTTTAGAAAACTTACTCTTCCCCACCCAATCAACATCAATTAGAAAGTATAACACAACTTTAGTTGGAAACTTTTTTCTTTTTTTTTTTAACTTGCTTTTCACTTGGCTAGCTATAATGTAGCGCATGTTTACTTTTTCCATGCAATTCTTAAAGAAGAAGCAACTCATTACGATCACATTTTAGCACCACCAATAGGGGGTTGAAATGCTCTTTTTAACCGTACATATGTGATGTCATAAATTACGAGATGTGATATAAGTATGATTTAAAAGTACAGGCATTATGATAGATCTACATGATTTATGTAATGAGGTTGGACTCATGATATCTATCTCGTATCTGTATCTACTAGATAGAGTTAGCCAATTACACAATATTGACAAACGTAAAATGCAAAAGTCCATAAGTGAAACCATAGCTTATCTATAGAATGGACGTTGCATATGAGTACAAGGTACAAACTATATGTCCCATGTGACTAAAGACCTCATAGCATGACACCTAAGGTATGTACAAGCATTTGTCTCTCCTATAACAACTTGCGCTAAAATTTTGATATTAGATAATAACTCGTGTTAAATATTTTTGGTACAACCAATATTTGTTCAAAACAATTATTTACAGAGTCCAATCTCACTTCAAGTAAATTCTAAACTTGTGATGTGACAATATAAACTTCCAAAACATTGTATATTAATATCACAATTTGACATACTATTTTTTCTCTTGTTTATAATCTTTCCTTTCTATATGAGATTTTTACGGGAAGAAAATGGAGTGGAGCTTATTATTTCCCTGCCCTCTGTAAGCTACTTGGACATCTTTGCGACTAGTGGATTGACTTGAATAAATAATGAAGTTGATCCTAGTCGAACATTAAAGTATAAGATAATTAAGTGATGGGCCTGCATTTGTTTTATCAAATAAAAAAGGCAAACAAAAGTAAGAGTTTATTATGAGGCGGAGTTGCCTCTTCGCGTTATCAAATAATTATAAATACCGAAAACAAGAATAAAGATTTTCTAAGTTTTCTATGTTAACTAGCATTGTTTTATTTTTTATTACATTTGTTAAATGACAATAGACTTATTTTAAATAAGACAACATTGAATCCATCATGTTACTCCAAGAGTGTGTTTGGCCTAGCTTTAACGAGCTCAAAAGTGCTTTCTTTTCTTTTCTTTATGTGATAATAAAGATATCATTCATATTCACAAAAATTTACAAAAGATTTGAAATTCTATAAGAGGAAATTCCCATTTATATTCCATTATATTTAAAAGAGATTGCTTGTTCTTCTTAAATTTGTACGCCTCATAATCAGCTTTAATTTCAAATTCAATGTTGTCAAAAGTTTGTTTCTTTATTGAGACCACGCCATTATAGATTCTCTTATTCTTCTCTCTCCAAAGTTCTTTCTATCAGTTTAACATTTGAAACTAGTTTGTTTGACATATTTTTAAAAATACTTTTACATAAAAGCCAAAGCTCAAAAGAGTTGGAAAATGAAAAGCTCCAAATTGAAAAAAGATTTTTGAAAAGATGCTTTTACATCAAGTCAGAAATTACTTTTTTTCCTTTCTTTTCTTAAAAATACTACTACATAATTTTAAAATTTCAATATTATCCTCAAAATATTTAAAAGCTCAACTCTTAAAATATCAAGTTAAACAATTAACGACTTTTATTCGATGACACTTTTAACCAAAGTTTTACTAATTAAGAACTTTACATCTCAATAACAGAAATTTCACAAAAAGGCCAAATAAAGCCTAAATCTCATTGTACAATGATTCACCAAAATACATATATTTCCATCAATCATGGACCGAATATTATTTATAGAAAAATATAAATGTTTAAGTTTTAAATTTTAAATTACATAAGTCATTATCCAATCATTTCTTTTTAACTCTAAAATTTTACAACAGTTTTATTTGCATAAAGGTTCATGGGCCAGTGTGACTCATTCTCGGTCATAATGCCATCAACTCGGTACCCCAATCTGAAGGTTGTCTTGAAAAGATGTGTTGATAAAATTATTGCAGCCGTCCTTTCCTTTTTTCTTTTTTTTTTTTCCCCCTTTGTCCGTGTTGTTGCTTTCATGTCCTCCACGCCATTATCATTCCAACACCTGTCGAGCTTCTCAAACCATACCGATCATTTGAATTGAATTTTCTAAAAATATATATTTTTAATTAATTTTTTTAAATTAAAAAATTTGACTTACCAAAAAAATAAATTTCAGTTTTTTTTTCAAAATTTCAAGATTTTTTAAAAATCAATTTAAGTACTTATTCAAAAGGAATGTATTTTCATAGAAAAATATTTTTTAAATAAAAATCAATCCGAATGGGTCCTAATTTAGATGTACTACCTCATACCACAACAATAAAATCATAATCATTTTAATTATCTTAAATTATAGTCTCATTTCTTTTTGAAAGGAATAAATAGGTAATTTTCTTATATGCCCTTATTGATGGAGAGATATATTAGAAAAGTATATATTAATTGCATTTGGAAAATGTGTTCTCAAAACAATTTTTAAGAATAAAAAAGAAAAGAAATCTATTTGGTTGCATATGTTTTCATTTCTTTCTTAATTGAAATAAATGAGACATTACTCATGTGGCTTAAATAAGAAAGTCTAAAACTTAAATTTGGGAAAAACGTTATTGGTCTCAACTAATGCCAAATCTAATTTCATTAAAGAATATATCCATTAGCTTTACTTGGGATCAAGATCCTCTTATATTAGAATTTCTGTCATATTGATATGAGATCTCAATCATTCATATATTGGTTAAAATTATCCCAACCATTCATTTTCAAAAGAAGTAGGTAATAAAGGAAATATTTTTTTCTTTGAAAAAATTTAAAATGGATGGTTGAGATGATTTTACCCACTCATGAATGGTCAGGATTTCCCTCATATCAATATGAGAGAATTTTAATTCCTTTACTTGAGCATGACCTTGTCAATTTTATTTTCAAGTTAATTAAATGAAATAATGACTATATTATTCAAGAAATCACTTTTTAATTGAACACTGTTGGAAAATAGGTGCATAACTTGTGTGTTTGTGTATAATAAAATATTAAATAAACTCAAAAAAAAAAAGCAAACTTACTTGGATTTTGCAAAACAAAATTAAAATAAATGCAATGCAAAAAGACCGAAGCCTAGATCAGATCCAGTCTTCTTAAGATTTTATTGCCCCGCCATAGTGCTTTCAGTTTATTAGCCCAAGTCTTCCAAGTTACAATGGCCTTTGTCACAGTAGTAGCACTCTAAATGGTTCAAACACAGTGAACCAAATAACATTAAACTTCCCTCTATATGAAAATATGATATGAAAAACTTTCATAAACTCTTCCAATTCAAAATGATGCTAAAACCCTGAGTATTTATGGTGTTTGAATGCCTATTTGAAAAAGGTACAAAACCTTTTCTAATTAGCCACAACCACTAATGAAGGGATATACCTATTAAAAAATTATCATAATTTTGGAATTAAATTAATTATAAATTTCTTCTAAAATATATTTTCTAGCTTAATTATTCAATTTTCCATTCAATTATCATTTGATTTAAACACAAATAACAATAAACACTATAATCAATCCTGCTTGATGGTATTTGATTTAGGCAAAACAATATATTTGAGTAGATACATGATCTATGAGATCAAAATTTTAACATAAGTTAATACGATCTTAGCAATGAAAGTATATAATTTTGGCTACATACACGCACATCCACCCACACAAATATAGCAGTAGGATTGCGAACATGCACTAAATTGAAATAATTATATAATACCTTTATTTAATGGAATTATTGAATAATAAGAGGCAGAAAAAAGGTTCAAGAAGAGAGAGAAAATGGTGAGGTTTGTGAAAATTGATATGATTATTTTTAGATGTGTTTCATAGTAATATTATGATATTTCTATTAATAAAAAAAATTGTTCTCCTTGTTTTTTGACTACAAAGAACAAAAAACACAAAAAATATCTAAAAGATATTTTTGTTTTTTATTTTTTATTTTTCAAGTAATAGTTTTCTGGAACTTCTTTTTTTTAAGAGTGACACTACAGTTACCTAAACTATGCAAACATAATTTTTGGACGGTAGCCAATAAATGAGAAATAATTACCTCTTATAGGTACTCAATATGAATTTGAAAATAAGAAATATTTCTTTTGGTTTGTTTGATGCATAAAACACATATTGCAATCTAATGAGAATGTATATATACACACACATAAACACATACATAGATACATATAGCTATAATAAAATCTTAACCACACCACAATAGTAGTGTATTTGTGTTATTTTCTTAATAGAATATCTCATTAACAACTTTTTTTGTTCATTAATTTTTTGAGTTAAAAACATTTTAATTTTGCTCCCTCGTGTACATTGATTTTTGGCTCTGTCACTAGGGGTATGAGTGAAGAGTTGTGTGTGTGGTGTGTGTATGTGTATGTTTATAGTTTGTAGTGTGTGTGCATATATATATATATATATATATATATATCTATACTATATAATAAAGCAAAATAAGTTGTAATTTCATGCTATCAAGCGGTGCTCTATATGACAAGCTTTCCATAATTACTTATCAATTAATTAAATATGCCCATTCTTAGGTCATTTTTTGTTTTCCATCATTTGTTTAATTCCATTCCTGTATTAAACATTTTAATTTAACTAATATTATGCCCTTTCTCTATACATATTATCATTGTTTTATTAATTCCATATTATATAATTGTTTCAATAACTATTTAGTAAGTTGCAAAAATTCTATAGCTTTAATATATCCAATCACATATATTACTTCCGTGTATCGCGCGGATGTCACGCTAATGTGTGTGTATAGTGTGTGTGTTGTATAGATGCTCTTTTTTTTTTCCTTCTACGCCTCTATCTAAACAAACTCCTAGTGCATCGATGTTTTCAAATCCCCATGTTTACACTTTTCAGCAACCGATGGAGTTCTTTTCTATTTTTTGTTCTTAGCTAGCTAAGAATATATTGAGCTTTCACTGCCGTCCATGCACTAACAATAACTACATTACCGTCCGGTTATAATATAAAAAAGCTTACATTTTAGTAAATAACTATGTAGTATTATTAGACCAAGAATTCACATAATAAATTAATCATGATTGGGAACACCAAGAGATCATTTCCCAGCCACGCTTATGAGGACCGAAAACGATATTACTCGGTACAATTAAGGGAAAAAAGAGCACTTTTACTAGATATAATTAAGAAATACATACATACATACATACATATATATATATATATATTTGTCATAAAAAAATTTAGTTGGTAGAGTCCAAATACTATCTTGCAAATCATGAGTCTACAACACGTCCCTTATACTATGCACCAGTTAAGTCAAGGGCACTTAACCTAGGACAGGAGACTAAGCTCGTACTCGGGTCATGAGCCGTATTCGTGTTCAACTCTTACCACTAAATCTCTTTTAAGATCATTTTCCAAATATCTCTTTTGTTTTTAGTTCTTAGTCAGAGTCACTTTGTTGTCCATTACAAGTTGTAATCCATTTCCCAAGTTTTATAGAGGTGGCTGTCCTTGTCTGACGTCGGATTCAACGGCTCGGCACCACTACGGGAAATTAATCAAAATGATTGGATCATGCATTAGTGTCTGATTTTTGATTTTATAGGCGCATAAGATCTATGTTTTATTTGTACATGATTGTTCTAAAGTCGATTTTTTAAAATAAATAGAGTTGAGAATTTAGTGACAACAGCACTCATAAAAGAACTATGAAATCAACCTTCAATTGGTAGACAACTACTCTTTAAAAGTGATGTTCTGAGATCAGATCTTATTGGTGCCAGAGGATTAGATTGGAAATAGGGGTAAAAGAAAAAGAAAACCCCTCTGATTATTCATTTTGGATAATAAAGCATGACACCAATGCACTATAGTTTTATTTTGATCTCAGTTCTAACTGAAATTCTAATATTGATCAAAAGGGAACCTATGAAGACATTATTTACCTTTTAATATAACAATATACTAACACAACAAATTTTATGCAAAAAATGATTTAAATGTAGCCTACCCCTTGTAGATATCCTCACATGAAAATTATCCGCTTTTGCACTAAATTTTGGGCCCACTGCAGTCTTATAAATTAGGCCTTGAGCAGCCAGAACCTCAATCCTAAACATCAGAGAATATGTGGTGAAACGCACAGCTGCATCTCGAAATTTAAAATTTTAAGGTGAATTCAATGTAATTTTACTTTGTACGACTTCTCGTCATCCTGAAGAGAGAAAAAAAAAAAAGAAAGAAAGAAAGAAAAATTCCTACGTTTTGTTATAAATTTTACAGTCTAAAAATAAGATCATGTGGTTCTCACTCGTGACAATCCGTAACGAAGCAGTTACAATAACTAATAGGAAATCATATAATTTCCCAGCTGTGTAGCAAAATTTAGTGCATTGACTCGTATACGATTAACAATGGCAAGCAATGATGCTCTCATGTGAGACCATAGTAATTGCAAGAATCAAATAGTATTATGTCCACGAATGAAGTGAGAAACAAAAAACTAGTAATTTATTTCCTCCGACCTATATATCTTCATCTGAGAAGTGATCTTGCCAAATGCTCCCTTGCCGTGGCCAGCGCTTGACTTATTGTCTGCAGAGATGTTAAGATCAAGTAATAGGTTAGCAGGAATGTCGATAAACTATCATCCAAGAAATATATTGCAATATAGGAATATATCCCCCTTTTTACGCTAATGAGATCAAAAGAAAAATGCAGAAAAAACTCTGAATTCATGTGGCTTATAACCCCTAAGGGGGGGGGGGGTGGAGTCGGTCGTACTGCCTGGGGAATGATGAAAAACTCCGATCATTACTATAGCACAAAAGCAGAGGTTTCCATAGATTCTGATCTCATTCACCCCCCGCATCTTCATGGGAGAAGTTTGGATTCACCCAGTGGATTCTCAATTGTGGGCATTGGTGTCCATGTCTTGAAACTAACAAACTTCTGGGTCACTATACCCTGTCTACCAACTACAAGGAAGTACACCACTAATCCGCATCTATAATTTATAATCGAAAAAAAAGAAATGTAGAGAAAACCAATATGGTTTAAAAATGATACTCAGATACAGACAAGGATAAATGTGAGGCATATTACCTGCTCAGATAAGGGTGCCCCATCATCCATGCTATGGGTGGCTACTTTGCCAGCAATAATATTACCGTCTGTTTCAAGAATCATCCTGCAAGAAACATTTTGAATGCGGAAAATAATTAGAGTCAACAGCTGAATATCTTGGATACGTAGACCCCAAGGAGAGAAGGAATCCATTACAATTGAGAGGACATGCCTAAATAAAAAGTTGCAGCAAGATTGAGCGATGATATGATACCCTATTCACCAAGAACTAAACAAGGAAATGAAGTGTATGCTTCTACCAATTGCCTCTTCATCCAGCGCTGGAGGTGGAGAGGGAAGAATCAAACTAAATCACTCAACCAGAAGTGAAAACACAAACAAATTGTTTCAGTACTTCCTGTTTGCGAAGTCAAGCAAAACTATTCCACTCATCTTGACAAGGTATCACCAGTTATAAAGTACTATGAACCTGGGATGAATACAAGATCTCAAGTATGAGAAAACATAAACAAGAAAAAGGTGAGGTTTTCATCTTCAATCAAAAAGGCCCTAATAAGAAGCTTCTGCATGCAACTGCAACCTTGTTCAGTATCTAAGCTTTGGAAATATAGGCCAATCAATTTTGCAAAGCTAAACTTGACCAGAAAACAATAGATCAAAGATTACTTTCGTAAAGAAGATTGTAACTCCAAAAGGTACACAATAAGATGTGGGGTCAAATTATAAGCAACTAGAGATCAGATTCTAGTACATAGATTTCTGACCAGTCAGTGCATAAAGATCTGCAAGAGCCGAAAGGGGACAAAAAGCATGTAAGTCAAGAAAAAAGAAGCATGTAGCTTACCCTCCATCAACAATCTCATCAAGACATAAAAGTATCAGATCTAAGTTTTCAAGTGCCTCCCTTTGATCAACATTGTTCCTACACAAGAATGCTGTAGTTAGACAGTAAAAGTAACAATTATTTTTAATGCAGGTAAATCACACATATAGATAGTGCCATAGGAGATGAAACCCATATAGAAAGATATAGCTAAAGGCTCAGCAGATGTTCAACAATGCCAAAAGGAGCAGCAGGTATAGTAAAAAATTGCCAAATCTACATAAAGGGCTCCGTTACTCAAAGATCAACAGCACCCTTCTAGGGTGGGATGATCGCTCTGTTTTCATCTTTGTTTGAATACAATTTATTTCGACCAAAAAGAAAAAAAAAACGTAAAGGGAAATTCTTAAACTTTGAAGAACAAAACCTGAGGAGAAGAGTAACAGCGTCAAAGAAACCCTGAAGAACAGTGGCTAGAATCAATTCATTTTCATCATCACCACCCGTCACAAAGAAATGCAGGTCTTGAACAAACTTGTAGACAATAATGTTATTCTCCAGCATTGCTATCTCCGCTGCAAATCAACATATCCAAAAGATCAAATGGTTGAACATTAAGTTATATCCGGACATAGGACTAGAACTTGATTCTCTTCCAGAGTTCAACCCTTCTGATAATACTTAATAAAAAATGGTTCATATTTTCTCCTTCTATGATTTCTACTTAAAGAGATTTGCCAACAAAAATCTTTTGAAACGGATGGGGCGAGAAATGGTTAACTGATGTGATCACTCACAAATTGATTTCTATGACATAATATGGTCATAGGTTATCATTAAAATTCATATAGTTGACTAATTTGAAATTTCAGTAAGCCAACACTTTTGAGTACCTTTGTTTTCCAAAATATGATTGTTTGGTCTATAACTTATTGGATTTGTTTGTATTCTTCACTTCTTTCTCTAATTTAAGTGACCATATGTTTGTATTAAATATATCAATTACTACAACTGTGTCTGCATGCGTATGTATATACACACAAAAAAAAAAAAAAAGGAACTTCTGACAATAGAAACAATAGCTTTCATACCCTGAAAAATTACGACGTATCGATAACTGTTCCCTATGACAACATAAATACTCATTTCTGGTTTTATGGTCGTGTTAACGCTAGATTAGTTTTACAAGCCGTTTAATTGAAATCTAGAGAAAAACAGGGCAGTTGAATAGCTATATAGATGAAAAATGAGCTACATGTGAGCTTTTATGTGTAAAGCCAACATCTTCTAACAATTTTGGGATCTTAAGGAATCAACACGGACTTGAAAAAGTAAACTTAGACTAACACCAATAAGGTAGTTTGGTACCTTCAGTGCGGGCATTGGTCTTCTGAGTTTTAGTAAAAACAGACTTCTCAAAAGCTAGCTTTGCACTGTTACTAGGCCAATCATCTGTATAGTATCTAACAGCGACACGCTTCCCTTCAGAATCCAGAAGGAGTATGTTCTTTATGGTGGGGCAAACATCCTAACACAATAACATCCCCATTTCACATCTATTAACAACCATACATGCTAATGGCAGCAGAGCTTCCACATTATCGAACAAAATTCACAATATTAGATCATTATGTAATGAAATTTAATAACTTTATCACATAATTTACATAACTAAATTGACATCAGCAACATGTCGCCTTATCAAACCAATAAAAATTTTACATTTTAAAATATCATAGTAACTGAATAAACTTTTGACATTTTAGGGAAAAATTTAAAACGCCAAAAATTACATAATAGAAATGTGATTTCTAAATTTAGTAAGAATTAGTAATAGTCTTTAATATCATACTGATTAAATCAAAGCACTCAAAAATCTACAGATATTGAAAAATTAACAACAATTTAGCAAATGTTCACATAATATAGCAAAACTTACCTGCCAGATCATCACGCAATTATGTATAATCACATAAATGACGTGATTGAATTCATTAAAAAATATAAAATTCAAAAATTTTGAAAATCATGAAAAATCACGGTAATTGAGCGAAAAGAACAAGAGAGTAACATCGCTAGATCTTTAAGCAAAGAGATTCAATCAAACTACATGCCGCAATACAATAAAATGCGAAATTTGACAACTAAAGAATACACATTACTCTACAAAATTATCAGTCCAATCACGCATTTGATGAGATATCTCGACAAAATTTCTGAAAATGACGAAAAATCTACAGATCGAGGAGGAGATATATCAGATCATTATAAATTTGTTAACAGAAAAAAAATAGATCAAATAACAATTTAAGTTTTTTGAGTTAGAAACACTGCGTTATAATGTGAAGAAACGGAGAAATAGATAGAGAGAGAAAGAGTACGTACGCGAAACGCGGCCATTGATGAAGAGTTAAGGAAAGCAAAGTGTTTGTTCTTCGCGTGGTGCAGCAATGGAGCAGAAGCTCTTTCTGCGTTTTGACTTTTGAGTTCGATTTGGAAAGGATTGAGTTGTTGGCTTTTAGTGGAGAAAATTAAAGTTTAATGGGCTAAGCGCGTTCCGATTTAGCCCAAATTTAAGTAAGCCCATGGATCCTATAATACCTTAAGAAAGGATCCACTAATGATGATGTGATAAAAATACAGTAATAATGAAATAATTTAAATTATTAACGGGTTTCACAATACGAGCTTATTTGGATTAATTTTTTTAAAAAGTGTTTTTCTTTAGAATTTTCAAAAAAAAATATAATTTTTGGAGAAGTTAAAAGTTTTGCCTTTGGAAAAAATTGAAATCGAGTTTTATTTTTTCGGTTTCAGTTTTTCGTGAAATCTATTCCAAAATTGCAAAATAGATGTATTTTTTCAGGAAAAAAGAGTTTTTCAATGGAGAAAAACCAATACAAACAGGCCCTAAGTCCTTTTTGTCGTTATCATTTTTTAAATTTGTTTTTTTTTTGTTTGGAAAACCCAGGATGTCACATTTAGGGGAAGTTAGTTTCAACAACTTAAACTACCACTAATTCCTCATTTTTTAAAAGTAGCTATCATTGTTGTAAAATATTCAAATTAATTCTTAAAATTTCAAATATAGTGAAATTAGTTTCTATTGCTTGGAAACATTCATATTAGTTCTTGATGTTTTACAAAAATAGTTAAGCTGGTCCAATTTGTTTGAAAAGGAATTCATAATAGCCATCAATATTTTACAAACTTACTTAAATTAGTCATCATTTTAAAGAATAAATAAATAGATAAAATTAGAACTAATTTGAGTAAGTTTGTAAAACATTAAAGAATAATATGAATTTTTCAAATAACAAGGACTAGATTGACTATCTTTGTGAAACATTAAGGACTAAAATGAACGTGTTTGACATAGGCTAATTTGACTATATTTGTGAAACATTACTAGCTAATTTAAATATTTTAAAGTCATGAGGACCAACTTAAAAAAATGAAAAAACAATGGGACTATTTATAAAATTTTCCCCGTTATTAATTGTCCAAATTGAATACACTACTCTTATTTGATCATCATGATTGAATTGCTCATAATATTATATGATTATAGAAGGATTGAGATCTCTTGATCCCATATGTCAAATAACAAAGGAAGTTTTCTTTTTAAATAATTATGTTCGTACAATTCGTAAGGAAATAATTAGATTATTAGGTATCACAAGGTTAAATAACTAAAAAGTTTAAAAGAATAAAAATGGTTTCAAGTCTCATTATCCTTTTTCTTTTTTCTTCTGTTCTTATGTGTTAGGTGAGATATCAAAAATCATTTTGACTAATGACAATATAAGCTACTCTGTTAGGAAAAATTTCTCATCTTGAAGGTGGTATACATATTATTTTAATTTGCTAAATAAGGTGGTATTATGCTATACAAGCTCATTCTCATTTCATCCTTGGCGACTCATAAATTTGGGCATCAGGATTGCTTTTGCATCTAGCTATGCATGAAAATACCTAACCATAGATTAATAAGATATGCTTTTCATGGATAAAATTCGCTTGCTATTGTTATTAACAATCTTGATTGAAATATGGGACATCTAGCAATTTATTTATTTTTTTATTTGCAATTGCCGAGTGAGATGGTATATTATGGGAATGGATTAATTTATAATATTTTGATATTATGAGTAAGATTTCGTAATTTTGAATTATTATTACAATTATGATGAAATGACTTAACTTGCTAATAACCATTAAATTCTATTTATAATGTAATAATACTGTACAAAATTCTTCATTCAGCATAAAGTGCAACATAAATTCAGCCACATCTCCAACTCATATTGGAATGTATTAACGTTTTATGATTTATTACGGAAATTTGGTATTCAGATTTGTGTTAATCATTACATTTAAACATATTCTTCCTTAGAGGCTGACAATGTGAATTAAAAGAATAATCATTTTAGTAATTGACAAATAATATCATATTAAATTTTCACCTCATCTAAAAATTGAAAAGTAATTTGGAGAGCAACCCAAAGCAACGACTATTTGGTGACTATATGTATGGTGGCTTAGCGTAAGAGGCTTTTGCTTATTTTCGAATTGAAAATTTGGCGTCTCAGATGCTCAGCCGGGCCAGGACTTAAGCCAATAATCTGCTCGAAACTTCTGAGCATGAGCATGTGTCAAAATTCCTGCGACGTCAGGCTTCAGCCGATTAGTGTGTAGTTGTCAAACACATCCAAATTCCACCCTTACTTCACACGCCAAGTACAGTCACTCGTCCTAAGGAATATTTTAATGGTAAGAATCGAGGACCAACGCAAGGTAAGAATTGAGTTTGATTCTAATTTTTTAATGCGCTGACTTACTTAGTAACTAGATTGTTCGACTAGTCTCTCCATCGAAGCTAACTAATTAGTGGTCACATTCTACAAATTAAGTTTCCCTCGTATTAACAAAAGGTGCGATTGGTCATCTATACGAGTGTAAGAAATTTTCAATTCACAATTTGGAAGTGAAGTTAATTAATTAATTCACTGAATTGAAGTTCTTTTCAAAAGCATTAGGCTAGAAAAAAGAAAGAAAGAAAGTAAAAAAAGAAACTGCTTACACTTTTTCCACCATTATAGTAACATTCAAGCTAGAAGCATAAAAAAATTTCTTACATAATCTAGCTATATAGTACAAACAATAAGGGACCAACAATTTTGAGCCATAAAGCCTTCTGCAGAAAAGATCAGTGGCAGCTGCTATGGGCTGTAGAAAGTAGTGCCACACTTGCATTTCCACCCCTCAGGCTCGTAATTGGCATATTGCACGCCCACACGGCCAGTGGTGGTGGGGACTTGGATGGCTTCACATGGCTTGCACCCAAAACACTTGTGCTCACAGCTTGGTGGACGTGAACCTATTCTGCTCAGCCCTTTCACCTTTGCTGCTTTCTTCTCTTCTTCAAGTTTAGCCACACTTGAGGATATCTCCAAAGACTCTGGACTTCCATGTGTGCCTGCTAAATGAGTGAGATTTCAGGACTTTTTTTTTTAGTGCGGGTAATGCTTCAAAACGACAAAAAGATATGCGAGTAGCTGCAGACGCGAAGTTGCTGGAGGTGTTTATAAGTGAAAAATTTGTTGATTGGAATTAGGGGATGGTTTAAGTGGTTCTCGCGGGAACGGAGATTTGTTTAAAAGAAAAAAAAAACGAGAGACACACAACATGCATGCAAAGAATTTTTTATGTTTTAAGCAAACAATGACAGAAGGTACATTGTATGCTGATCATCAAGCTATCATTGGTGGGTAGAAAAAGTTTGTGTAATGATTCCAAACATCATAACATATTATATTAGAGGTAATTACACAATTATAATGAAATAATTCAAACAGTTCACGGTGAGAAACCGACCTTGATGCACAAGATGACCATAATTTGGTGCCAAAGGCCTGCTTGCTACACAAACCTGATGACATACTATGTGCAGAACTAAAAGAAAGCAACAAAATCTTCTGTCCATTTCTTTCAGAAGCTCAAGCAAAGAAAACTGAGGTAAGATTCTAAGTAAAGAAAATTGGAGTAGGTATACTTCTTTTTTTTTTTTGAGGACATTGATGACGGTAGCTGGATATATATATATACACGCACACATAAGAAGACTAGAAGAGAGTGAAAAGTAGCACTCAGAATTTTGCAATTTCCGAAAAGGAGAGAAGCCACAGCCTCCAAAGTTTTCTTGGATTTCTCTCCGGATTGCATTGGTATGGAGATATTTGCTTCACCAACAAGTGATTCTACTTTGTGGCAGAAAAAAGAAAGTATAGCAACTTTTTGTATTTCCTCAGTTTGACAACTCACTCCAATGCCTTACGATTAATCTAGAGGGTATTTGACGGTGCTTATTTTGGGTGCTTATAAGTATTTCAAATAAAAAATTAGCAAGAGTAATTTTTCACTTTGAGTTCTATTTATGACAACCTGAATAAACACCAACACTTCAATATCTTACGACAATTAGTCTAGAGGGCATTTGACAATACTTATTTTGGGTACTTATAGTCTATAGGGCATTTGGCGTGCTTGTTTTGGGTATTTATAAGCACTTAAAATAAAAAATTGGTGATAGTAATTGTTCATTTTGGGTACTTATAAGCACCTAAACAAACACCAACACCAACACCAACACTAACACTAATACCTTAAAACGTTTAATCCATAGGGCGTTTGACAGTCCTTATTTTGGGTGCTTATAAGCATTTAAAACAAAAAAATTAGTGAGATTAACTTTTCATTTGAGGTCCTTCTAAGCACCTAAATAAATAGCAAAGCACCCAAAATAAAAAATTAGTGATAGTAATTTTTCATTTTGAAAACTTACAAGCACCCAAATGAACACCGAAATCAGCACCGCCAAACGCTTCCTAATTTTTCTCCGAACCATCCTCCTCTCATCTTTCATTATTTTAGCCTTGAATACAAGCGAAGCCTCACCTGCCTCTCTTTCTTTTCACTCACATCAACATCCAAAGGATAACAATTCGTTGAGGTCTCGGGTGGGGCTGGAGCTTTTTATATAGCTTATATATATAGCTCAGCTGCACTTCTTTTGGGGCCCTGAGGCACCTGCTGCACATCCTAAAAAATGGATGGGTATAAATGATGAAGTAATTCTGGGTTGCATAGACTGCAGAGCCTCTTTTTCTCATCTGATTGTTACATTCCATAAGTGGAAGAAAACAAATCCATGGGAGTAAAATGTGTTGTTAATTTATGTTAATGTATTATCAATGTCAGAAACATTCAGTGCCAAAAATTTTAAAACTTTGGTGTCTGTTAACGAGATAAATAATTCTTCTTTCGTTAAAAGAAAAAAAAAAAAGAAAAAAAGCAAAGCGAAGAGGTTAAGCAAATAATTTCACCCGGACCAGTTGGACAATCTGGACTTTCTTTAAACGAGTGATGTATTTCAAGATTTAACACCTCTTGGTTTGAATTTGGAATTTTTTTTTCCTGAGAAAATTTCTATAATGAGAGAAAAGACAAAATTCTAACAACTTGTGCCATCCATGTACCAAATTTCCGGTGTACAAATTATTATTCCTTTTTTTTTTTTTGGCTTCGTGGCAGATTAAGTCGGTTACGTGAGAACTAATCTAGGCGACACAACACCCCTTCTATCGTTAAGTAAGAGACTCGATCCGGTACTTGCTCTATTATGGAGAAATCGATAGGTCGCTGTAGAGCAGATATAGTTTGCCAGCTAATTGACGTACTTTTTTGCTTCACAATAAACATACTTAAACTTAATATGGTGATGTAATCCCGAAGTAACTCCTAGAAATTGTTACCATTCATGATGTGATTTCTAAGTTCACGCTATTTATTGCCATTATTTGGTGCTTCTATAAATCCACATGCTCATGAAGGGTAGTTCATCTATCTGGTCAGTGACATTTTTCTATCAAATTTTGAGGCAAGACATCTCTTTCCCTGCCAGGGTCTAAAAGACAACCACCTCACATATCAATAGTCAATTACTATCTTCTTTTTGAAGTGATAGCCGAAAAAAAAATTTGATTACAAAAAAAAAAGAAAGCCCAAATGTTAAATAATCGACCTATTCCGTGAGTAGTGAGTCATTGAAATGACTTCTTTATCTTTTCTCTTCTCACATTACTTCACCTGATATTACTTTATTTTCTCGTTCAACTCCTACGTTCAAAACAACTAAAATATTTTGGTTGTTTTGAAACATTTGTCTTTAGTGATCAGCTACGCAAGCCTTTAATTGAAGCCATTCAATACACAATCTTAGCATTTGACGCAAGGACTGTGAAATCAAACCTAGGAAGCAAGGACTGTGAAATCAAACCTAGGAAGCAAAGCTTGAAAAAGAAGGAAAGCTGATTGCAATATTAAATGGCCTCAGACTTTCACTTTTTTTTCTATAGCTGATCAGAATAGCAAGGAGCAAAAAAAAAAATGGAAATAAAGTACTAAAAAATGCACTGAAGTAGTAACCAATTTGGTGTCTGTGCTGGATTTTTTTTTTTAAATATACTAAAATGAGGTAAGTTTTGTGGGATAAAAGCATGCCATAGTGAAAAGGTTAGTTAATGGTAAAAAAACCTGCTCTGCTTATATGTCTTTCAGTGATCAGTTTCATAAATGTCATTTTTATTGCAATTGCTATTTGCATCCATCACTGGCTGGTGGATTTGATCATCGCTGCGGCTGCAGTGCACGCCAGGTTCATTTCCTTTCTCCCATTTGTGTATGCTTTCTCTCTATTTTTTGTTTTTTTGGTTTCACATGTCAACACTTGGATTTGGGCATAGTATAAAAATAAAGGGTATATTGCACTTAACCGTCCTATAATTTAATATTAGTACATATTACTCCCTATAGTTTCAAAAGAAACTGGAAAAGTTCTTGTAGTCTTAAAATGTAAAGTATATATGTCTCTAAAAATAGATGCAATATCACTTTGTAGTCTTCAAAATGTATAGCGCATATGTTCCCTAAAAAAAGTGTCTGTGACTTTTTTAAGATTATAAGAAATAACATGCAGTTATGATAAATCATAAGAGATTTAGTGCAATTTATTCTAAAAACAAATGTCAAAAGAGTTGGAACAAGATCATGGTATATGAATCTTATTAGGATACATGTATATAGAGGTGGCAACTAGGAATAGCGGTGGGGTCGAGAACCTGCCGGAACCTATTCTCACCCCTAGTCTCATCCCCTAGAAAAACCACTTCGTTGCGTTATCTTTCTTACGTTCACAATAAAATTTGAAAACAAAATTCAAGAATCTATGACAATAATATTAATGAGTGGCTTGTTTGTCATAATTGATCATTTGGTTGTAGCTTTCAAGCAATGTATGGTGCACCCGTTTGGAGTGGCTTGTTTTGAAAGTGTTATTTTTAACCGTTTTTAAAAAATAATTTTTTTATAAAATTAAAAATTTTGACTTTTAAAAAAAAGTTATATTTGAATTTTTTTTCTAAAATTTTAGCTTTTTTTTGAAAATCAAATTAAATAATTATTGTAAAAACAATATAACTTTATTAAGAAAAAAGTACTTTCTCCTAAAAAAAACCAATCCAAATAAGTTTGATGTCTTGTTATCACATAGCAACAATGCATGTTATATGTTGCAGGATAGGAAGAATTAGAATATTCTAATTTAACAATTTACCAATATAAATTAGAGAAGTCATAAAGTTGAGGAATCTTAAAGAATATTTGATAAAGAGTCTTGAGAAATATTTTAACAAAAGTTTCATTTTTCCTTAGTTGTACAAAAAAGAAAAAATATATTTTCTATAAGCGAATTAAAACAGGCCCTTAGTGAAGTCTTTCCTCAGCCTGATAGAATCCCATTGACCTAAAAAGTAGAAAAGGAAAGTAATGAATGCTCAAACTAATAAATTGCATGATTACACGATATACAATTGCAAAGGTGCAATTAGATGACAAAATGATAAAAGAAAAAGGGAAAGAAAAAGGAAAGAAAGATTAGATAAACTATACTATATATTAAAATAGAACCATTGTACCAAAACGTTTTTATCCCCTTTTGTTGTTAAGCTAAATTGCGACATGTGGCGTATCTTACACTATTAAATATGTCCACTTGAAAGAAAAATGTATTAGGACGGATTAATATAGATCAATAAAATTAAATTTATAATTCATTATAATTAGTGTAGATTAAATTTATATATGGGAAAAGATCAATAAATTTAATATGTTAAGGATGTGTAAAATAGTATTATGGAAATTATATTTATTAGTTGATGAAAATTTAATAAGGGAGGAAAAGTTTCTAGACAGGAAAAAAGAAAACGACATGATGACACGTGATAGAGCTAAACTAGGCATGGACTCTTCTTTATATATTAGCTTTTTACCCCATGCCCTACACAGGTTGAGTTTTACAATAATCTTAAAAAGAAAATTATTTGTTATTTATAAGTAATGAATATTAATAAAAAATATAAATTAAAAAGGAAAGATATATTAGTATAAATATAAATTTTTAATATTATATTATGTTATATAAATATTAAAATCCATGTATGACACGCGAACACACTCTAGTTTAACATTATGGCACAAATATTTCAAGTGGCTGGTAACATAACAAAATTACATGACATAAAGCGTATCAAAAGGATGAGAACGGATGATGAATCGAATACATTTATCTTTTTCTTTATTATCCTCAATCCTTACCTAACTCAGCTATGAATCAAGTCATTACTCTTACAAAAAGAAAACAATTACAACTATTTAAATTACTCCGTAATCCCAATCCCAATCTCGAACCAAGCACAATTTATAAACAAAAGTGAGATCATTTCTTCTTGGGGAGTATTGCTTGGGCAACAGCTTCAACTTCTTCCTTTGCTCGTTCCAAAACACTTGGCCCCTTGACTTCATCAACTGGGGTGTTCTCATCAATGTCGTCACTTCTTCCATGTGTCTCCCTATGATGACGAGGTGTATGAACATTTGCCTCCTTCTCTTCCTTTGCTCTTTCAATTAAATTCGAAGCTTTCCCATCTTTTCTTTCTGTGAATTGCAAACTATGTCATCCAATCAAATCCAATAAAAGATGCAAATCAATTCTTGTCAGAGACAAGAAATTTACCCTAAGTAGTATGCTAAGAATCTAAAAGTAATAAACCGTGTCCGTTACATAGTCCTAGCCAATCAAAGACTCGATAATATTTATAATAAAATGACATATATTTGAATTTAGAATTGTTGTTGCAACATATTACTAATCGATCAAACTCTTAAATTAGATCAAATAGATTTTTATGAAGATTTGTCGCACACAAATGCAAATCTTTGTGAGTTTTTTGTTAATAGAGGTTAGATTTTCTAATAAGGGGAAAATTTTTTTCAAAAAAAAAAAATAATAATAATAATACCTGGAGAGGAGGTGGTCTCGGTCCTTACTGGTTCTGCCATGTTCAGATAAGAACATTCACTTAGCGGAGATAATGTAGAGGGATGTTAGAAATAGGTGGGCCTTTATTGTGTCTCTACACTTTTGGGCCTGTTCCCTTCAGGATTCATTTGTGGCCCAATTCTCAAATTCTCTTCCACCTTTGGAACTTGGCTAATTATGTGGGAGTGCTTTCTATGTTAAAAACATATTGTAGTTGTTTTGTTGGCTGATGGTATAATAATTTTGTTATTGAAATGCAATAATACTCTTGAAGATTGTTAAGCAGCATATTCTACTATATTAATTAAAAAGGTACAGGTATTACGTTACGTTCATAAATTTAAGAGTAAAGTGTGTAAAAATACATTCTTATTAGCATAGGCGGAGCCAAGTAGACTCCCCCCGGGGAGGGGGGGGGGGTGCCATGCACCCTCTCACATTTTTTTTGAAAAAATTTTATCATTACTTTTTCTTTTAATTTTTTGATAATGGGAGATTAATTAAAATGAGGTGCATCCCCTCATAATAAGAGTGCATTCCCTCATGGTTGTAATAAAGATAGTATCAATACTTTTATGTTACTTTTAACCAGAAAAATAGATTCATAATGAAAAAAAGAAACTAAGTAGAAAAATAAAAAAATACAGATACAGACATTGAAATATAGAAAGGGAAAATAAAAGAAAAAAATGATTGCTTGGTCACTTATCTAAAGAAATATTTTTAAATTTAATATTTTACATTTTCAAAATCTATAGTCAAGTGACGACAATTATAAAATATAGTTCTATTTACAATAATGATAAATATTTATTTATATTCTTATGTATATTATAAAATATTACATATTTTTTATAGTTAATTTTTGATAGACACACACATATATATATATATATATGTATATGTGTATATATGTGCACGCACTAAACTTTGGGTCTTGGCTCCGCCACTTCTTATTAGGACGTGACCAAGTAAACGGTTGACATTGAAATTGTTAATTGAGTGCCAAAAAAGAAAAGGAAAGAATACTTTTTTTCTTTTTTTTATTACTATGTAGCCCCGAAGCATAAAGATCAAAAACATGCAACAAGACTAAAACCTTTCACAGGGAAAAAAATATAATTCCGTGAGATACAACTATTGTGCGGTTGCTGAAGATCAATTATTAATAATTTTCATGCAACTATTTATATTTGGATAAAATGAATCAAATCCCTCTATGATTTCTCATAAGTGTATGTTAATTTTGCAATTTCAAAATAGACATAGAAACCCAGAATTTATGCCATCCTCCTTGACCATCATGCTTCTCCATGCTCCCTCACATTTATTTATAATATTAATGCTATTTATTCAAAATCTTAATATTATTTGTTCACAATATTAATATAGTTTGGGTCTGTGTGAACAATTTAATTAACATATTTATTCATAATTTTTATACTATTTATTCATAAATTTTATGGTCTTTGTTCACTAAAAGTGCATAGTACTTAGTAGGTGCACAATACTTAACGTACATGATGTAAGGTCCCGATAGACACTTATTTTAGAGGCATATGTGCTATACATTTGGGGACTATAGGAAAATCTCGTGCATATCCTTTAGGGCATGTATATTATATATTTTAAAACTACAAGAGGATTTAGCACCTATTTTAAAATTACAAAAAAAGTTAATATACTAATATATACTTATAATAAACTATAAGGAAATTGGTGAAATTTACCCTTTATACTTTTTAGTGTGTTGATTGCTTGCTCTTGCTTGTTAAAACTGTTTTAGTATCTCTTAAGACAATCTAGAAGATTATTCTCAAGAGTTCTTTCAAACATGCTACCTAAAGGTAAAAATTATGCACAACAAACAAGTTCATTGCATTTATCGAGAAATAATCTATTGGACTAGAGGAGTATTAGAAACTGAAATATTACACCATGTATCCACCTGTATGTATCTATCTTAACAACTAGAGAGATGTATGTATATATATAAACACATGTCTGATGCAGTGAATACTACCTTACACAATGGTAAACTCCTATTTACAAACTAGTAAAAACTCCAATTGCAAGGAAGGGAATGAAGGGCGGATTCTTAATACATTTTTTACTCAAAAAATTGATGAAAAGACTTCTAGTAAAACATCATCTTTTGAAAAGTAACACAAACACACTATAAAAGTTCAAGAAAAAGTTTCACAATGATATACACACATACATACACACATCTTACGTTACAAGCATATTTGAATATATACAAAAAGTACCAATTCTTTTAGCTCCCTAAAAAACTTATATATGGCATCTTTGTCACCTTGACATCTTAAGTTGGACTGGCTGCTCTTTCATGACATAAAAATAACGAAGAATTAGTGCCCAAGTTATTGGGTTTGAAAGATATTATTACCAAGAAAAAATGATTAATGAAGATACAAATCTTAAATCTCATTAACTAAAGTTCCAGCAAAAACATTGTTATTGAAAATTATTAAAACAAAAAAAACACAACATACAAAATTAATGTGTAATTATGTTATAGTAACTAAACACGTGTTGCGATCTAGATTACTGTTTAATTACTAGATACTGTATTTATTACCCTAATAATTAGACAGCGATGTACCATTGGACTTGTAACGGCTAGAGAAGGAGATGGTCTCGCTATATCCAATGGTTGCGCCGTTGTTAGAGAAGGAAAGAAAGTTGGTTCATGTTTTCTCGATTCGCATGCTTTTGGTGATCTGAATCCAGATTGGAGGTCATTACAAACTTTGTTAAGGGAGAGTCTTACCCAACCAATCACATTGTCGGAAGATGCCAAAGTTGGTTAGGATTTGAGAAGAAAGTCATTACAGTTGTAGCATCGGTACACAGTATCACGTTGACTTTATAGATGATTGGGTTCTGGTTATGTTCTTATGTCCAAAAAAGAAGCTAATGGTGTCAATGGATAGAAAATTCAATGGTTAAATCTTTTTTTCACACGCTAGATTGGTTATTGGTAAAAGCACTAATGAAGTATGATATGCATGTGTTGAGTTCATAGCTTTGACTAAATTTTTTGATTTCTTTGACCAGGGTTTGAACCAGCTTTGACAGCGTTTTCCTTTTGTTTTTCCTTTTTTTGATAAAAAAGATATATAATTCCACCAAATAAGAATTACAAACAACCAATCCCAGATAAGCTCTTACATGCTTGTTTAATTGGTAAATTAGAGAAAATTCTGAGGATTAATATGGCTAATAACATGCGTCTTTACTTGAAGTTACCCACTAAGTGGAGGAACTCAAAACTTAAAGCTTTCAAATGGCTTGAAGATAGAGTGGCTAACAAACTTGAAGGATGAAAGTTCTTTCTGCTATAAGATGGCAGAAAAGATGTCCTCTTGACAGTGGTCTTTCAAGTGATTTCATCCTATGTAATATCCTATTTTATCCTTCCAAAGAATACATGCAGCCATCTTTCATCCCTATTTGTAAAATTTTGGTGGAGAAAAATGATAAACATGGCATTCACTAGATCTCTTGAGATAAAGTTTCAACCTCAAAAATCGTTGGAGTATGGGTTTCAAAAACCTTTGCAATTATAATCTTGTCCTTATTTGGAAACAATCATGGAGATTGCTTGTCGGCTCCACAACTCCTGTCTTTCAAGCGTTCAAAGCTATTTACTTCCCAAAAGAAAGATTTTTTTTTTATGTCAAAGCTAGTGGAAACATGTCTTAGGGCCTGTTTGAATTAATTTTTTTTAGGAAAAAGTATTTTTTTTCTTGAAAAAATTATATTAAATTTGTAATAATTATTTGATTTGGTTTTCCAAAAAGTTCAAAAATAGTTTTTTTTAGAAACCAGAATTTTCAACTGCTAAAAAAAAGTTATTTTTTAAAAGTTGTTAAAAAAAATACTTTTGGAAAAAGCTAATCTAAACAGGCTCTTAATCCTAGAGAAGCATCCTGATGGGAAGGGATTTGATCAAGAAAGAAGCAAATTGGCAAGTGGGAAAGGGTCATGACATCCTTATTTTGTGGACAAATTGAATTAAGTGATTTAGCCGGGTTTGGTCCTATCAAGCCAACTTGTTAGGGTAAACGAATTCATTGAGCAACAAGAGGAGGAAATTGAAACACTCAACTTGTTCGAGAATGCTTTGGTTCAAATATTGTAGAGGAAATCCTCTTCCCACATAATATCAATGATTCCTTTGTTTGGCCGAGAGCAGCAAGTGGTGGTGGCTACACTGTCAAAACAAACTACATCTATGTGAACAAAATGTCATCATCGAAGGCTCAGGTTGACTCAGGTATGCTGAGCTTATCATTTGTCATTCCGAAAGAAGTGTGGCAAATTCTCTGAAAACTTGATGTCCAACTAAAAATTCAATTTTTTTATGAAAGATTTGCCATGATGTAATCCTATCACAATGTAACTTATTCAAAAGAAAAAGTGCTCAATCACCAACTTGCTTGATCTGCAAAGGTGAAGAGTGGAATACATTAAATACCTTCAAATGAGCTGAAAAGCAAAAAGGCAAGCACGCCTGATTTGCTTGCACTTTAGCTTAGAACGCTAAGGAGCAAAACGCAATGTCTGTTTGACCATAGACTAAGATGCCGATAAAAGCAGCCGCTACATAATTACCTCCATTAAAAGAGGCATTAACATTGATCTTGAGGTGACTAACATAAGGGGGGGGGGGGACCAAGAAGTGGGAACAATCTGAGGAGATGTAGTTGTAAGAGGATTGCGTTAATTGGACGATGCTTTCTTTTACTTTAGCTCTTATCTCTAGGAATTGATTAACACACCTTGAATACTAGGGCTGGTTGAATCAAAGCAAGCCTTGTTCCTTTCCTTCCAAATGTGCCAGCCAAAAAAAATAATATATTTAGCCATGGGACAAAATTCAAGCCCCGCCTGAGAGCATCTTTAATTGTGAGTAAAGGCTTAAAGGGTGGTGCACCCTTTATGTAGGGTAACAAAATAGAGGAAGGACAAAGCATTGGGGAAATTTGGGATGGAGCATTTGCAAAAATAATAGTTGGTTGAAATCTTCCCTAAGGCTTCGGTCTTTAATCTTCCTCCCTTGAATCTGACCACTCCCCTAAAAATACAGAAAACGAAGTTAATCCTATGAAGAGGAAAATATTTCACTTTGAGTCTCTGTAGTTGGATGAGCCAATGTGTATACATATTATTGAGAAAAAATGGGGTAGTTCTTCATCGGCTCTTTCAGCTCAAGGAATTTGCATGAAGTTATGTGCTTGTAAGAAAGCTTTGAATAAATTGAGCAAACGAGCATTTGAAAATCTCAAAAAGGAGGCAAAAAGCCTCAAAAAGGAACTATCCAAGATAATGAGTATATCTTAAGATAACGCTGACTGGAAGAAATATTGCAAATTGTTAAGACTCTTTTAGAAAATGGTGGTCTCAAGAAGATAAGTATTGGGGAGATTGGACTTTTGCTTACTGATTAAAATCTGGATGCGATAGCTGATGTGTCTTTGTTTGGCCGTGTTTGTTCTTGCATTTTTTTATATTTTAGTGGTGTTTTGTATTTATTAGATAGTCTTAGTGTGGTATAGATATCATATTTGTGCATATGAGGATGTATATGTCCATAGTTAAATTTATAGTGAAAATGTTTCACTAAGTGCTTATTCTTGTATTTTTTAGGTGAGATTTGGAGTGATGATTGGAGCCTAATTGATGATGCTTGGGATGAGGAGCAAAGTTTAGAGGTGTTTCGAAGATAAAAAAAAATAAAGAAAAGGCACTTTAGAGGCTCCCGGATGAAGCACAAAGCAAACGGAGAAGATCAAGGGCAAAACGGTGAAAATTGGGGCATAAACTGGAGAGATCGATTGACCCCTCCTGCAAAGGCAGGTTCCCTGGCCTACTTAGTAAATCTCTCATTTTGGCCGGTTGACCTCCTCTTTAGGCCGGTCCCCTGCTAGGTCCCTGTTGTACGCGAAAAAAGCCTATAAAAATGCACTTTACATCAAAATTAGGGAAAAAAAAATCCAATCTTCACACACCCACTTCACACTCATTACACAAACCCTAATTTCATCACTCGCTCACCTCACATACTCAATCCCACATCAATTCCATCCATTCAAAAGTTTGGATTTGAGGATCAAACAAGGATTTGGAGGGTTTTAGAGCAACATTTGTACAGAGCAAGCAAGGATAATGAGGGAACTTTCCATTCTTCTCTTCATTCTTATTTATACTATGCTAGATTAGCTCTAAATTAGGGATGATCACTATTTTTGTAATGGGTTAAAGATCTAAATAATTGTTTTGAGATATTGATGGTTATATATGCTAGGAATGGTGTCCTAAAGTCAGTCGTTTATTGTAGATTTTGTACTAATTTGCACATGAACCATCTTACTTTCGGCTTTACATCATATCGTATATCTTCTCCTCAATTGTTAGATCATGATGTAGTTCTTAGAATGACCTAGTAGGGCTATGTGAATGAAGGATAGCTCAATCGTCCTGAAACCTAGTTCGTAACCAAATGATAAAATTGATACTAGGACATCAATTCTATCGAGCATAGATTATAGTGCATCACAAAAGTTGGTTATTCTCATGACGAAGGGCTGTGGAGACACCGGTGTGGCCCACGGTGAGGTGTGGAGACATGCTCACTGAACATGACTCTATTACGAACATCTTATAGTATATACCCTACAGTCAAAGTATTGCTTGTGGTGCACATGGATGTCGTATTCCCTCAGACTTGAGATCGCCATAGAGACTTGCGAATTACTCCCCACGTTTTGGTACCGGACTATCCAGATTTCTAACTCGATGACGAAAGGCTACTGGGTGTATGTAAGTGCCGCGAAGTCAGTGCGTAGGTCAAGATGGGATTGACTGCTCCGGGTATTAGGAGAATGATATTCTGCTTAGTCCTAATTCATTAAGACTTTGGCCAAAGCTTTCCGTATGATGTGTCAAGTAAATACGTCGTGATGAGTCATGACGAGATTGGGACTTGACATGGAATAGTTAAATAAAGGTTTGATAGTTTTATCATGCCCTTAGGGTTTTTTCGGAATATCGAGGGTCATAGGGAATCTAACATAGTGCCCAGGTTCGTTGAATATTGCCTTGTAACTATTCAGCCTATCCGGATGTCGGGAACCATTGCTAGATGATATCATCGATTAGTAGAAGAATTTATATTACCGGTTTAAGTTTGAGCCTACGGAGTCATGCATATGGTTGAGAATTAGTTGGAGGATTGACCCTACTATAATAAAGTTGGTCACGTTTAATTATGAATTAAATGTGTTATTATTTAATTATGAATTAAATAATAAAATAAGTAAGTAATATTATAGATATTTAATTGAGAATTAAATATTATAATAATATTTAATTACTTATTATGGGTTACGGAATTAATTTTGACTATGACCAGCTAGCACGGGATATGTGGATCAAAATAAATTCATGGGCTATTATTTATAAATTAAATATAAATTTAATTAGGTTTTAATATGGATTTTAGAAGTCCATTATTCTAAGCCCAAAGAGTTAGACTTATTGGGTTGTGGGATGGGCTTTATGGAAAGCCCATATCTCTCTATATAAGGAGAGTTCTCATTATCTCTTGTACGCTTATTTTTGTGAAAACCTAATACAGAGAACTCTCTCCCAAAACCCTAACCAAAAATTAGCCTCCTCCCACTAGTTCTTAATCACGTACGAAGAGGAGGAGCTTAACGCTTTCGCAAGGCAAAGCTTTTAGCACAAGAATTACGAGGTAATTTTAAATCTCTAAAAATTTTTTAATTCTAGAGCTTGATCCTGCGTGTGAGAATTTGGGAAAAGTCTTCATGATTTCCATCAATGTATCTATGACTTGAGATTAAACATATCAAAGTATTTGATGAAATCCCTTTATAAGTTTGCATGTGTAATTTGTACTTAGATGCTAATAGTAGTGGCCTCATCTTAGCCGTAATCCATACAAATGGCATGAGCCCTACTTGCAACTACATTTGTGTTGATTAATTGTGCTCTTAATGCTTTTAATATAATAGGTAATCACCTCTAGCATGAAATGTTAATAAAAAGCTACCACTATCACTTTTTCACCTAAGGGACTTAATCTCTACTTTGAAACAAAACTAAAAGGTTAGACTCCTTATTAGGAAATTAATCAACATTTAAAGGACTTAGATACTATACCCAGAAGCCCTAGCTAGTTAAGACAAACCTATATTTCTAATTGGGCCCAATTAGGGATAGGGTTGCACCAATAGCTAGAAGTGGTAAGGCTAGTAAACTAAGCCCGTAACTAGAGTAAACAAACCACCAATAGCTTCAAAACAAGGATAGGAACCTAAACCCATTCCAAAAGAGTAATCACCCATAAGTTCCCCTAGAACTCTATAGATTCCCACTTCCATTGCTTATTTATACCTCTATTCCTATTAGTTAGGTTTATTTTCCGTTTAGTTTAGGTTTAAATTAGAGTTCCAATCAATCCAAAAATATTAAAAAGAGTAGGTAGGACCGCACATAGCTAGTATAGGACGTACTTTCACTAAGAACCACACACGATAGCCTTCCCAAGGAATATGAACCTGTTCTCGCACGCTGGGCTACTAATGACCCGTGCACTTGCGGGCTAATTTTAAGGCTTGTGCTTGGAATTTGCATCAATAGTTTTAAATTCTATTGTGCATCTACTATATGGAAGAGGTCTTTGAATAAAATTGCAAGTATCAAAAAGGATGATGGCACTTGGATTAGTGTACCAAATGACATTTAGTCCACAATCTAGAACTACTTTCAGGACTTGTTACTACAGTGGGAAACAGAAATATCAACCCATCCTTGAATGTATCAGCCTTATGCTTACAGTGCCTTCTTATCAAACTGTTATTGCTTGAGGAAATCCCAAAAGCAATCTCGAGTTTTGGTGCAGCCAAATCATTGGCCTCGATGATTTCAATGGTAAATCTTATCAAAAGTATTAGAATGTTTTAGAGTATCATGTTTTCAATAACTTCAACTGTATTTTATGATGAAAAGGATTATATTGCTTCTTGTAATGATATAAACATTACTTTGATCCCAAAAATTAAATTTTCTTAAAATGCATATCCAACTGCTGTTAGTGGTAGCAACAAGAACTTCGAGGTGGATAGGGTTATCAATAAATGCTCTACCAGTCGAAGATAGCTTAGACAACTTGTTATTTCTAGATCAGTCATTGGCTCAAGATCCTGGGGAACGGGGAAGGGGCTACCATAAATGGGAAGGCCAGAGGTGCTAACTTTTCTTCTCAATTTAACACACTGAAAATGGGGAGAAATCGCAAAGAAAAAGTATAGCGGCAAAGAAATAGAGAAACAAAAGTAGGGCGAGATGGGGATTGAAATGGAAAATTCTAGTAGGGGAAGGAGAATTGGAGTGATCAATGGGAGAAAGGGTTTAGAGGTTCACAATTAGTTGAGAGGGATAATTTCTAGAGGGACAGAAAAATGAGGGAGAGAAAAATCCCATCTCGCTTCAATTTTTGTCCCCTTTAATAGTACTTTTTTTCTTTTCATTGAGGGCCCATCTTTGTAGCATTAGCATCTCGATATAGAAATTTCGGGCGAGTCTAATTTAGTTAGGCAAAAGTCTTCTTCCTGGGCTATGGCATCAATGATCCCCAGATCCTTAGAAGTGGGCTCTAAGCATTCTAGGTCCTCGTCTTCAAAACCCAATTTTTCGTCTTCCTTAAACTTATCTAGGCTGTCATAATTTGAAATTTTTTTAGACATGTTATGTCCTTCACTACTATGATCTATCACCTTGTCAGTGTTAGATGTATCAATAGGTTTTCGCGAGGTAAGTAAGAATTCTTTTAATAGCAAATTAGTATAAAGCCATCACAAAACTCCTCAAACCAAAGATATAACAAGACAAAGTAAAAACAAGTTTAAGAGGTTTGAAAGGAAAATGATAGGGTAAAAACCTGGAAATCTCTTCCAAAAAAAAAAAAAAACCAAGCAATAAAAGAAAGGAAAAGATACAACAAAGGGAAAAGGGAATGGGTAGGAGGTCTTCACTTTTCAAGGGTGCATCAACCCGTGGGTTTTCAACAACCTCTCCTCCAAACCCATCATTTTCAAGCTGGGCAGACAGTTTATCTAAGAATTGTCCTATAAGGCGATTTCTCCAATGGCCATCACTCTCGTCAAAGACATCTAAAGTGGGATAGCACCAAAATAACGATTCTCTTCAATAGGATTATGAAAATCAAGCATGAGGGAGTTGATCGAGGCTATCTCTAAGGCTTTTGGACGTGTTGAATCTGAATTTGAGCTCTTTGTTAGAACTTGAGATGCATATTCTATAATGAAGTGATCTCTGGTTGTGCCTTTTGACTTTGAATGAAAGATGATCATATTTCGGCCTGTTCGGATTAGTCTTTTTTTTAATGGAAAAGTATCCCTTTCTTTTTGAAAAAAATACATTCTTTATAAAATAAGTATTTGGCATCTTTTTTAAGAAAAGCTAAAACTCTAAAAAAATGCTCAAATTCAAGTTCTTTTGGATGCTAGAAATTTTGAGGATAGTATTAAAATTAGTGCTCAATTCAAAAGAAATTAGCTTAGTAATTAAGTTTCCACAGCAAAGGAGTCTTGTCCAGAAAATTACTTTGCTAAAGCTAAGCACTCCTATTAGCTAGAAAGCTCCAAAGATTTACTTTGCATCTCATGATTTTTTGGTACTTAGTTGGATGAGTTTACAACCAAAGCAATTTGCTTATCTTGAAAATTCTTGGTTGCTAGGTTTGCTTAATCAAGTTGATCTCTTAGTTGTTAAAAGTTGGCAGCTTAGTTGGCTTGAACTTCATGCAATTTCTAAAAGCTTCTAAGTTAGCAAAGCACCTAACTTTCAATCTATAAATAGATGCTTTGTAGTCATGTATCAGTATTTATTAAGACGTGTATTAAAAAGCCATCTCATCAATACAAAAGCCTCCTTCTCCCATGAGTTGTCTTTTTTCATTTCATAAATTTTCTCTATTTACTATCATGCATGTATATTAGCTATTATTATTTTTCCATATTCCAAAAGTTACAAACTAAATTCCTTGCCTAATAATTCCTAATACCAACAGACAGTTTGCAATTGCTTCAAAATTTGTTTTTTTTAGAACAAAAAAACATAAAAACTTGTTTGGCATGAGTTATGTTTTATAATTGTTTTCCAAAATTATTTTCAAAAATGTGTTTCTTCAAAACAAAAAGTTGGAAACACATTTGTATTGTTTTAATGCATTTTTAATTTTTTATTCCCAAGAGGGCAAATTTCACTATTTAGTTTTCTTTTCTTTTCCTTTTGTCTTTTTCTTTTCCTACCTCACTCTCAACCTACCCCTACCCCATACAGTATACCTTCCCACCCTCTTGCTTCCAACACACATATACACACACACAAAAAAAAACACACACACATACACACACACACACACACACACACACACACATATATATATATATATATATATATATAAGAGAAAGAAGAAATAAAATATAAAGAAAGAAAAACAAGGTCGTAATGGTCTTTTTAATACTTTAAAAGAAATAAATTTACCTTCTACCAAAAGAATTTTTTTGTTCTCTTGTTTTTAAAAATTATTGTGAAAAATTATTTTTGAAAAATTTTTCTATAAAACAAAAAACAAAAACACTTCCAAACAATCCCTTAGCTTCTTAAAAAAAATATTTTTCTAAAAGTTGAAGTCTTTCTAGAAAAAGCCAATCCACACAAACCATTAATCAAGGCTGTCTCAATCATCTTTTGATGTTGTACATCTAATTTTGGAGTCCTTTTTTTTTTTTTTTAATAAATCCTTGATGTATCAATGTAAGCCTTGAAGTTTTGGTAAAAAATACAGTTGGATAATGACTTGAAGCATTGAAGGATGCTTCGATTAATACATGCAGTCAACTAGTAATCAAGTTTTCAAGAAAAGAAAGGCTTGAGTTTAGAACCCTAGTTGAAGAAGGTTTAGTTTAAAAAAGGAGTCACGTGTGAAGAGCCCATGTAATTGCATAATACTGAAGTCTTAACCAATCAACATGTAGGTAATGCATTTGTGGAGAGAAGACCACATTTTGGATGCCTGATATTGTGAAAAGACATGAACGGCCTTGAGAGGCGAGGTTAGATGGTGTAGAAAGATGTTGGTGATGACTCAATGAGCCTATTTAAGATGTGTTCGTAGCTGTTATCCAGATGATACTATTGAGTGAGGGTTCTGGCATGAAGATGTGCTGAAGCTGTCAAACAAGGGATCCAACATATGGAAGACTAAGAAGAGGTCTCAATTGATGTGAAAAAGCTTGACGCTTTTTGCAAATAAAGGAATTTGTTGGACTGTGGCTTAAAGTCCAAAATGAATCAAACTGGATGATAAGTAGATATCCTATTGTAGAGATAGAAATTGGAAACCTAGTGAGATTCGATTAGGATTAGTTTCCTATTACTCTTAGCTTGTAATTAGTAAGGGGAATTGTAGATGTTAGCAAAGGGTGAGCCATATAAAAAATTCCTATAGTATTTTGTTTGTGTATTCATTGTGCTTTGATACATATGTCCAAATTCAATGCATTTCTATTAACACTTTTACTGATGAGGAAGATTGATGTGTTTGCCCAAATTCAATGAATTTTTGTTGACAACTTCAATGATGACAAAGATTGATATGACGAACACTAGCAAATTCTAAGACAAACATAGTATATAGATATACAAAAGCAAGCTCATTATCTTGCATAGGAATCAGTTGGTTAATGTCCTAAGATTGGCAGTTATATTTGAGTTTTACACAAAGTCACTTATATTCTTGAAGTTGCATCACAAGAACTTGTGAAAGATCATAGGATAAAAATGAAACCTAATCATGTTAACTTGTGAAAGATCATAGGATAAAAATGAAACCTAATCATGTTGATAGCTTTCATTTCATGCTTAGTAGATCACAGGCATCTCCTATCATTGTTGTCTGATGTGTCACATACTACCTAATTATTATGTATATCTTAAGCGGTTAAAAAGAAGAAGAGAAGACCGATTCTAAACTTTATTAATCTACTACAAAATAAAATAAAGTATAAGTGGCATTTTGTTGGCTATTAGTGGCTGTTTTGAAATGCCACCTATGTCACACTGTAAGTGACGGTTCTTATAAACTGTGCCACTATAGATGGTGGTTAGCGAAAATCATTGCCTATGAATACAATTGCTAGTGGAATTTACAGAAACCATTACTATTATCTACTTTTAGTGACAGTTCAACAAAATCGCTATCTATACTACTATGGACCGTAGTTTTCTGCTACTCTCAATTTTCTTGTAGTGACCTTTCTCTTTCTCCACAGTGTCATTTCAAATTGACCACACCAGCGATGATGGTTCGTGGGTCAATTTTTCATAACTGTGGACATTTCAAAAGAGTAATTAGAATCCTATTATCTTGGGAAGAGGATCAACGTGAGAGGCTTCAAAAAGCTATGCAAACCAACTTTTTTGATGATCGTCAATTGACAAAAGCTAGCTAGAGAAGTTAAAGGAATGATGAGATGAATGAACGAACACGTCCTTTTCAATTTTGAGTATTAAAGTGGACCTTTCTCCTTTTGGATTGCCATGAAGAGAAGACAAGCAATATGGATTGGGGCTCATATGAAATTGGTACAGTACATCTGCTTAATTCGGAACCTCTCATGGTATATAACATTATGCAAATGATTTAATGATGGATAAAATGCATGTTATTTCCTTTTAATTTGTCTCTCTATTTTTAAAACTTACTGCATTACCCTCTTGTCTTTTACAAATTATGGCATGTCACTTCTCTATAGTTTGTTTAACTAGTTGACTACTCCTTGTGATTTGCTTAACTAATTACCCCCTACTTTTAGAATTTACTATATTACCCCCATTCTTTTCAAAAGGGAGTACGATTGCTTCTTTTTTCCATTATTCCTTGGATGCCGTTAGCTAAAAGTATTTTTGTGGAGATATATAGCATATTACAATCTTTTAACACTTATATATGCAAAAAAAGGACACGCAAAATGCACAATAAATTATTTGAACTAAAAATGTTAAGGTAAGAGATTATGTGACACCTTTTAAAAAGTATAGATTAGTAACGTGATAAGTTTTAAAACATAAAAACTAATTAATACATTACTCAAATCACAAAAGGGTAAGGTGTATTCAGTATTATCAAAGTAATTTTATTATAACTACATTAGCATCTCTTGCAATGTTATAACGTTGAAAAAGATCTATTGATGTTACATATATATTCATGCCCCAAAAGATATCCCTACTCCTTTTGATAATGAACTAAGCATGCACGCATGAATTTGGCAGCTGTTTGCACCGTTAGGTACTCTATCTAAACAGTTGTCACATTTTTGGTAAAATAGCTGCCTGATTAAATAGCTTTCTTGGCTTTGTTTTTCACCTGCAAAATAATGATGCGAGGACTTTATGACAATTTTTTAATTTCCTTAAGTTGATCTCTTTGCGTCTTGTCAATATCACTTATAGAGCCTGTTTGGATTGGCCTTTTTTTTTCAAGAAAAAACACTATTTTTTTCCTAAAAAAGTTATATTAAATTTGCAATAACTATTTGATTTGACTTCTAAAAAAACTAAAACTTTAAAAAAAGTTCAAATACAACTTTGTTTAGAAGCTAGAATTTTCAACTTTTTAAAAAAAGAAACTGTTTTTTAAAAATTGTTAAAAAAAGTGATTTTGAGAAAATCAATCCAAATGACAATCCATTAAAGTACGCTGTCATACATTAAAATCAAGCGCAAATATATATGTAGTATTTGATATTTAATAGTGATATCTATTATCAATTAAATACTATTAGTGAAGAGATAATAGAATGCCATAAATTAAGTATTTTAAAAGAATTGGAATGGCCTTCATTCATGTACTTTACTTTTGGCACTCATGAGTTTTATTTAATTAGCAAGTTTTGTAACCTGTATGCACAGAGATTCTAGATGATAGAAAAGAGAAATACTTTTTCTCTATTTAATCTTGTTATTATCCTTATATATTTAATTCGTTTATAATTTTACTAATTAATTTGCTTCCCTTTAATTTTACAACACATTATTAGCACGAATAAACATCAAACATTTAACTCTAATACCATAGTTTTAATTTGTTTAATTTTATTCTTCGTTCTTTTCAATTACATTAACTTGAAAACTTGGAGACTGTAGTGTCGTCTACATTGTAGGGAAAAAAATTATCTATCTTGGATGCTTAATGATGAAATAAAAGAGAGCAATTAAATGATCGGAGAAAAATAAAGCATCTATCCCTATTGGATTGCGCAAAAAAAAAAATGCTTATCATTTTTCACCATATCTATAAACGATCTAAACCAGTTCTTATGGTTAAAAATCATTTTGTAGTTTCTAAGATTTAGTCATAGTAAAAAAAAAAAAAAACTGTAATTCTTCGGAAAGCTCACAATGATTAAGATGCATGCACCTAAAATTGCTAGATTAGGAAAGCTTTCAGTGAGTGTGATTCTGGCTCAAATTTAGTTATCAATTAAAAATATACAGATTAAAGATAATTGAACAAGATATTTAAAAAGCACATACTTTACATTATTATCCAGATTGTAAATTTATAGTCTATTTTAAATTGACATCATGCTTTCTTATTACTGAACAATTTAAAACATTAACGAATTTTTTATAAAGAAGCATACACAACTGACTCCACAACATTTTCCGAAGTGTTCTTTACTTTAGGAGAAAAAGAAAACACATTGATTGGTTGTAAGTAGGGTTTTCGATAAAAATGATATACTTGCTTATTTAGCAAAAAAGAATTTTTCAAAAAGTGTTGTGGACTTGGTAATCAATGTCGATGAGATCTTGGTCATAGTCGAAATAATTCATGGTTCAATAGTGACTCAAATATTATTAACGAAGACAAATTACAAGACTTGAATTGGAGTCACGAGGAAAATAAAAGGTAATAAGCAATACTTTAGCTGTGCAAGGATAAAATAGATTGCATTAGATTTACGATCCTATTATAAGCGATTAAGCATGTCTGGTGTTGCTATAGAAATCTGCTGCTACTGTTTTAAAGACGATAAACTCAAATTTGCTGTTAAGAAAGCTACATTCTCCGCCCCTTTATTACTTGCTGACGAACCATTTCAATAGTATGGGTATTACAGTGCCACGAGGCATGACCGTGGAAGTAATGAAAAAGAAAATGTTATGAAAATGTTATGTGCCTAGTTGGACCATCTATTCTATCCATTCATGTTCTTTTGTTGCATAATATTGGAAGGGCAAGTTAGCTCATGCCCATTAATTTGTTATTAATCAAATTCATTTATAAAAAAAATTAAAAAAATTGCATTATTAAGAAATGTGTGTGAAAATGACCCATACCAAAATCCTAATATCCCTTGATAGAAGACAGAATATCATATGTATTCTCCCTTGTACTTACGTTTGAACCATCTATAAATTTTGGGGAAAAAAACAAAACTAATCCACAGTTGCAGTCCTTGATGGCTCGCCAAAAAAAGCAGAAGTAGCATTGGTGTTATTAAATGTTGCCATGTGCAACACAATAAAGTCAAGAATCTTGCCTTTTGGTCCTTTTCTTCCATCACAAGCATTAGAATTGCATGTAATTTCTCTATGAAGCAATTGCAAAATTTCATATGCCATGTCCATATACCTTATTTGAAACCAAAGTTCTACTTTGCTTTAACATGAAATAGCAATTTTTGATGATTTCTTTGCACATAGTCACTTCTCAATCACAGTTTTCATTGATTAGATTTTTTTTTTCTTCACTTGAAATGGTCATATTCTCCTTTGTCTTTTTGTTTGTTGCTTGTTTTTGTTATCCGTTATTGCAAGTATATATCTTTGCATTTAATGCAAAATCTTTCGACGTGTTTTCTTTTTCTAAAGTTTTTAGGCATATGCAAGCTTCATATGTAGATTCGTTATGCATATACATTTTTAGGTTGTTCAAATATATTGCCATGATGAGTAAGATATATAACAAAACTAACCCTTGCCTTCGGATTTTTGAGCTCTCAGATTGCACAAATTGTTAACTCAATTATCGTGAGAGAGATACAATTACTAATTGAACTCGAACTACAATAAAGTGGATACTATAAATAAATAAATAAAACAAAAGACACGCTTTATCTCATGAGATGCTCAAATTAGTGCACTATATATTTAGCCAAAAAATAAAAATATAGAGTAAAAGAGTGCTATGTATCCATTATTTCAAACAATTTTGGCCAACTTGTATTCTTTACTACCTTTCCTTGACGATAGCACAAAGCCTAAGGTTGGTTTTCAACTTCACACATTCAGGTTTGACTACTATGCAAAGTAATTAACAGGAGCATCCATATCATTGGTTGACATTTTTGCCCCCATATCAATAACTGACCAGCCAAAATAATTAACAGAAGCATCTTCTGTACATCACGTTACTAGGGTCATATTTTAAATTGCCTTTTGAATGATAAGAATCATAAATTTAATGTTAAAATATTTCCTTATAACATGACATCAGAATTTGACATAACTTTCTAAGTAAATGAGAGCTTAACTTATTTTGTAGAATAATTAACAAATGTGTTTTTTTGTTGATTTTAACAATCACAAGTGTGACGTCGGAGGAGTCCTCCGTAAAGATCTATCACTATATACATATGTATTTATGTAATATCAAGTACTACATGGAGGCATGCATGAATTTAATATCAAATGCTATATACTTGCATGACTGTAATGTCAGATGCATTATATTTAGTCACATGAATTGATATTAGATATTATATACACGGTCTTAACTTTTATATGTATCTATAAAAGGTTATAAAATATTGTCAAATCAACGTTAGAGAAGTGAAGATGTATGTGTATTAGATGTATGGAAGGCAAAGGGACTGGGAGGATATCGTGAAGGTAAGGAATTGGCTTTTATCCGTCTACTCTCGACTAAGGGAGGCATCAAATTAAATGTCGATTAGGGATGTCAATGGTATTCCGTCCCGCGCCGCCCTGCAAGGGTACTGACGGGGTAGGGGCGAGATTTTTGCAAAAAAACACCTGAGGTGGGGCGGGGTTGTTTCTTTATACACCGTGCAGGGGAGGGGCGGGGTCGGGGTTGGGTGACCCCACCCTGGTCCACCCCGGTAAATATATGTATGTATATAGATATGTATATATATGTATGTATGCATATACATATATATATATATGTATATTATATGTTATGTTTAATAATTATGATTGGAAGTAAGTTTAAATTTAATGTGTTATTGTTGTAAAATTATGTTGAATTTTAAGTATTAGAGTTTGAATTTGATGTGTTAAGGTTTGCTGCATGATTTATGTTATTTTTTATTTATTTTTACCTAATTAAAAGGTAAGGATTTCACTTGACAGATAGAGATTTAACAAGTAGGTGTTTTGTCCCGATACTACGACCCCTTGGACTTTTGTTGACACGTGCCCCGTAGGTAGGGGCATGGTGTAAAAAACACCGGTAGGGGCGGGGATGGTAGTCGGGAGAAAACCCCGGTATAGGTATAGGGGCAAGGTAGGGGCAGGTGGAAAAATACTAGGTGCGGAGTAGGGGTTTGTGAACCCCGCCCCTACCCTGTCCCATTGACATCCCTAATGTTGATAGTTGTTCAAGTAAACCCGGGGTTGGGTAACAGTTGGTGGTTTGTTTCGCAATGAAAAGGAGAAGGGGAGATGGGTTTTGCAATCAATTTGGTGAAGACTTCTAAAATTGTTGCAGAGATTTCAGTGCTATATGAAGGATTCAAATATGCAATTCAGTAAAGCCTTAGTACGTGTTCGACAACAGCTTTTCAAATAGCGTTTAGCATTTTGATTGGTCAAAATATTATTTTGCTAAATTATTGCTATTCGGTAAACTAGCGTTTCAAGTAACTTTTTAGGTAGCTTTTAGCGTTTCAACTAACGTTTTTCAAAAATTAAAAATTTTAGCTTTTCATGTTTTTTTTTGCAATTCTACCCTTTTTGCATTTTTTATTTTTCTAGTCTTTTTCCAATCTCTCTCTATATTTTTACCTTTTCTTTCACAAATATGAATAAGAAATAATATAAAAATGAATTTCAATTTCTATATAATCAACATTACTAAAAGCATAAGTTTTATTAGTACATTTTTTTAACAAAACAATTTTGAATCTATTAAAATTAATTTTTTTAATATTGATATAAATGTTTTATCAAAAAGTTAGTTATACTTTAATATTAAAATATGATTATGAACATAAATATCTAATTATGAAATATATTATCTTATTCCTATAATAGCAATAGTAATTACAATTATCATAATAACAATAATAATAATAATAACATGATATCAATGTCCTTTTATGTCATTTAACATTTATTATCTAATCTAATACCTAATTTTACCGAACACATTTTGTTCAATCAGCTAGTTAAATAGCTATCAGCCACTCCAACAACTAAATTTGCCGAACAGGCCCTTACTCACTTAGGGAATGAATCTTACTTTCAAGTTCTTAATTAGTTATTGGGTGAATAGGAAATTTTGATAGAATGGGCCAACTTTTTACAATTTATGAAAAATACAAGAAAATGCTCTCTGGTCAGCTAGGCTACACTTTGACACATATCTATTGTGAGGCCAACAAATACTAAGATTGGTGGGCTAACGGTTGTAGCTTCTACTTGGAATCCACATCATAAATCATCCACTACACCCTCAAACGCTGCTATGCAAGGATCTTAGGGAAGATAACCTAAATTAATTTCTATGCAATTAACTTTGCTTCCTTTGAATTAAAAAACAAAAAAAAGAAAAGAAAAGAAAAGTTGACAAGATGAATCCATTAAATTGAAAATGTTACTTATGAATTATAAGGTGAGTTCAATTTGTCATTTGTTAAAAAATATATATATATATATATATATATATATGTTTAGTTGATAAATATTGTCAATAATTCCTTACTATTAATTCATTAAATAATTCTGTTAAATAAACTTTTAACATCACATGCAAAACAAATATAACGAGATTTAAAATCCAAAAACAAATTGAAAATCCATGCGTATGCGTACGGATATGAGTTACATACTCTAAAACATATATATAGTGAATTTGTCCGAACATATCAATTTAGTGCTGCATAAAACTCGTAGTTCTCAAAATACCAATAGTTTTATTATCTTTTCAAGTTTTGATACATGGAAACAGTGGAAAGATGTCCTGCTCTTGTAATTAAGTAATTTAGAAGCAAGAGATATAGGATGATAACAACGACATACATAGCTAGGAAGCTTCACAGGGTGGGAGTGAACAAAGCTTGTAAATACAACTTTTTTCTGCAGATGCTAGATTAATTACAGACTCTTCATAACATTTTCTTTCAATATTCTTGCCTACCTAGAAAAGATTCTGGATTTGGATCCTCTTGAAATGATACGAGGAAGATTAAGTGCGCTAAACTATTAATAATGTAGTTATGATGAAATGATTTGAGTAATTGAATATGTAGATTAAATAACTATATTATTACGTCACCATTATTAATTTTTCTTATTATAACATTATAATATTATGAGATATGTTCATGTATCATTATGTCACTACGATATTTTTTATAATATTATAATGTTACGAGAATGGTTTATAAATAATGCACGACTTCTCAATTAATGTCTTATTCCGGAGTCATTTATAAATAGACCTTTTTTTTTTTTTTTTTGCTTACTTAGTTTTGTAAAGAGATCATTCACAAACTCTACGCGTGAAAAGATAATACAGTTCTAGTAACTACTGAACCAGTCAATCATAATGAATCATTGAGCTTTTATTTATTTATATTAGAATATATATGGTATTAACTATTTAGCCTGATTTGTTGTATCTCATATAATTTGTAAATTATTGTATTACTTAATTTATATTTTTCCTTAGCTAGGGTTTGTCTTGGTGGCCAAGACAAGTTTTGTCTATATAAATAAATCAATTTATAACTTGTTAGACAACACACATGAATAATACATATAATTGTAAATATTTCTCTTGTCTCTTTTTTGATTTCATGGCTTCTTGTTTCTATTCTGACATGGTATCACAGTTACCATCTGAGTAGCCTGTTCCACTGTCATTACTCGCCGATTTCATATAATCAAGCTACAGAAATCAAGAATTTTTCACAATATTATGTTTTCTTTTTTCGTAATAGCATTGTTCTTTTTTTTTTTTTTTTGTTTGACAATTTTTGGACCATCAAAAAGCTACACACACCTCACCATCAATTAGTACTTGTTGAGACAATTCCAGCGATATAAAATTCATCAAAATCGGAGTTACGAAAAGCCGCACGCGCTGGTCACAGTTGCACTTTTTCATGTTGACTTTTTCTATTTTTCTACATAGCCAAACAAAGCCTTGTCCAGTCATCAACCAGCACCACATCAGCTCCATGTCATCATTTTTTGTGGTTTATTGCCACATCACCTGCCACATGTCACCACGTCACTGCCATGTGTTTCCACCTCATCTCCATACTACTGCCTCTGCTTCTTCCACCTCTCTTACATCCCAGTTATGGCATTCTATATTGGGTTATACCCCTATTAGGAAACTTTGCATTTTAGATTCTAAAGGGTTGTTAGGTGACTCCCTTATTTCATGGCGTAGCAAAAAGTAAACTGTTGTAACCCCTTCGAGTACTGGGGCTGAGTATCGAGCTCTTGCTGATGCCACTTAGGAAATTATTTGGCTTCGATGGCTTTTTGCTGACATGGATGTCCCTCAGCCACATGCTACTGTTCTTCACTGTGATAATCAGAGTGTTATCTAGATAGCACACAATGATGTTTTTCATGAACGTACTCGGCATATTGAATGTGATTGTCACTTCATCCGACAACATGTGTTCCAGGGTATTGCCTGGCTCCATTTTACATCGCCTATTGGCCAGATGGCCAACCTATTCACTAAAGCTCATCCACCTGGGTGGCCGGTTGACCTCAAGTCCAAACTCACGTTGATGTCCTTTCTGCCACCTTGAGTTTGGGGGGTGTTAGAATATATATGGTGTTAAATATTTAGCCTGATTTGTTGTATCTCGTATAATCTATAAATTATTGTATTGCCTAATTTATATTTTTCCTTATCTAGGATTTCTCTTGGTGGCCAAGACAAGTTTTGTCTATATAAATAAATCATATGTATAGCTTGTTAGACAACACACATGAATAATACATGTACTTGTAAATATTTCTCTTGTATCTATTTCAATTTCATGGCTTCTCGTTTCTATTCTGACAATTTTTTTTTTTTTTTGATGATCAAGAGAGGCAAAAAAGACCTAATATAATAAATATATATAATACCTACAACTATAAAAAAATAATCTTGAAATCTCTCGCACATTTAATTCGAGAATATACAATTAGTTCACAATGCCTATGATATGAATATTACTGGAGTTAACATATTAGATTTGGGAGTTAATGTTTGAATCCGAGCTCGAAGTTGTGGACTGAGATACTAGGCGCAACTATTACCTAGTGCAAATAACGAGTGGATCGGACCTGATTGGGTTAATACTTAATTGTAACAGAAGTTCCATTTTTGTAGTAAAATCCATCCAAGGGTGTACCGTGTTCATGGTTTGGCTTGATTTAGTTTTCACTATATTTCAAACTAAATCAAAAGTATTTGGTTTATATTTGCAAGAAACTAGTTAGTTTTTTTATCATATATATAACCAAACCAAATCAACTTACCTAGGTTGGATTGGTTCGGTTTGCTTTTTGGTTTTTTTAAAGAAGATTAAAAAAAACTCAAAATTCATGATAAAATTCAAAAAAAAAAAAAAACCTTGATACAAGATTGAAGTAACTCATGCATCAAACAAGAAGAAAAAAATTGAAGAAGAGATCGACTTAAGAAAACCAGACAAAGATTTCAAAAAAGCTCAAGGCAGAATCCATATATCATGCATCAAACAAAAGACTATTTTTTGAATAAAACTTGAAACAAATTCAAAAATAGTGCAAGGTTACTTGTAGCCAACATCCGCAACATTCATGAGTAAAAAAGCTGGTTAATTATGTGCTCTCAAGAGTAATGTTATGTTCAATTTTGACAGTTTTCAAAATAATTAAGTCTTAACATATATGTTTAAAATATAATCTCTTGACTCAAAAGTTTGTGTCACACCCCCAAATTTACATGGTATAAATTTAGAAGTCAAGATTGCCACAAACTTAGAAAGATAACTTTCTAAATTTGCAAGGTTCTAATTGCTCAAAATCAAATTTGAAACCACTAAAATTAATGTTGGGTTGTTGCTCAAAGTGCAAACTCATACAAATTAGATGACAAGAAGGAGTCCAAATTAGAGTGGAGAAAAGATTTCTAAACGTAAAGGGATTAGGATTAGTATCTTATAAATAAAGAGTCTTTTAACTTGTATTATGTGTTGAGAGCATCAGAGAATGTCTTGTATGCTTATGCTAAAAAAAGCTGCTTGGGAAGGGTTTAGACTTTATTTGTTCATAAAGTCCTTTAGAGGGTTTTCTATTAGAGTTTTGTTAGTACGAAAATTGTAATTCATTATTGTTGAATAGTAAATTTTATCCCAGAGAGAGACTGTAGATGTAGGTAAATGGTCAAACCACATAAAAAATATTGCATGTTGTTTGTGTCTTTTTCCGCTCTATTTTAATATGTTTGTGTGTGTGTGCTCAATTTTCTCAACAAGTGATATTAGAGCCTAGTTGATGAACTGAGCATGACAATGATTTGAGAAGGACACAAAGGAGTTGTATTGAAGGATGCGAAAATCAGAAGGGAAGAGAGTGCAACGTCAATTGGAGGCAGAGCTCACGTTATTGTGCAAAGTTACGCGGATGTCAATGTAAATTTGAGAAGGAACCCACGAGCGGAGAAGACGATTAGTGTTATACGTGTATATACTTGCCTAAGTCAATTTTTTTATTGAAGCTAGAAAAATTAATGTAAAGCATACTGTTGAACTTGTTGGAAGAAGAGAAAACTAATAAAGGTGTTGGCATAGCTCGAGGTGGTTAAAATCATGCCAAAGAGATGCTTGAAGACAGTCAATGTGTTAATGGCATACAGTACACAGAGACTTCAATGCTTGTAGGAAGCTATATTTTGAATTATAAGCATGGGAGGAAGATTCTTATGATAACACAACAGCTCACTGTGGGCAACGAGGATGTCAGGGTGAGCATGAAAATAACGAAGCACCCATTAATGAAAGGCACAATTTCAACTTTCAGGGCACCAAATTGTGAATGGAAAATGCCATTGGAACAAAGGGGAGAGAAACCTTTCAATGGTATTGCCGTGAGGAGAAGTGGCGTCAGTTGTCAACAATGTGAGAAAGAATGTTACCCACAATGCCCCCAAGGGCATAGGTGAGTTGGTAAGTGGCCATGTGATTGGAGTGGAAACACTCCGATAACACGGGTTCGAATTCGTGTGGTGGCAGTTCCTTGCTGAAATATTGTGGGGACTGCTGCTGGGTTCGTGACCCGTTGGTCCTCTCCCTGGCAGAGCTGCCACTCATGCATATCCCTGATTTACAACCTATCTGGTCATGGGGCCTCTGGAACAGGTGGGAAAGGGGTTCGCCTTCGGACTAACCCTTTAAAAAAAAAAAAAAAAGAATGTTACCCACAGTTAGGTGGTCTGCTGCTGGGTTCGTGACCCGTTGGTCCTCTCCCTGGCAGGGCTGTCACTCATGCACATCCCTGATTTACAACCCACCTCGTCATGGGGCCTCTGGCACAAGTGGAAAAGGGGTTCGCCTTCGAACTAACCCTTTTAAAAATAAAAAAAAAAAGAATGTTACCCACAGTTAGGTGGTGGTAGATGGTGGAGTCACATCAACATAATAATTGGAATGCATGGTTGCGGTCATCAAACATCATGGTTGGAAAATTTTTAATTTTACCTTTTTTTTTAAATTATAGCAAAAATACCCTAGTTTTAAAATCGTTTGCAAAAATACCCTTTTCGGTAAGTCACCTACTGAAACGGTAGGTGACTTACCGTTAATTCCGGGAATAAAAAATTTTTAAAAAAGCCGTTGGGAATTTAAATACTTTCGGTAAGTCACCTACCGAAAAAAGCACATAAACGGTAGGTGACTTATCGTTTACTGTTTTACCGGGATGCATTAAAATTCAAAAAAAAAAAAAACGGTTGGGCCATTATGATTTTCGGTAAGTCACCTACCGAACAGTAGGTGACTTACCGTTTATTTTGGCTATAAATACCCCGTCCCCCTCCCCATTTTTCCCCACATCCAAACTTAAAAAATATATTTTGGTCCTTTTTTTTTACAAAAAAATTTGCTCCACGTGTAGGAAAGTGCCTTTACTTGTAAGTTTTCTACATTCTCGCCTATTTATTTGTTATATATTGAATTATGTATAAACATGTTGTTAATATGCATCGTATGTATGTATATATGTAATGTATATAGTATATGTACATGTGATATTAAAACGTCTACAATTTTGATATGTATTATTATGTGTGTTATATATATGTGTTTATTTTAGTTGCATATATGCGGGTGTGTGTTTATTTTACATGCATATGTATATATATATATATATATATATATATATATTTACATGCATATGAATAGGATATTTATCGTAATTTTGTAATGTATGACCTTTTCGTTTGGTAGAGATTTATAGTATTAAAAAAATGTAGAAAGATTTTAGAAGTTGATTCCGAATTTTAGAAATCTCATAAACCGATATTTATAGTATTTGGAAAATTTAGAAAGATTTTAGAAGAAGTTATGAATTTTAGAAATTTCATAGAGCCGAGATTTATAGTATTTAGAAAATTTAAAAAGATTTTAGAAAAAGTCATAAAAATTTAGAAAGATTTTAGAAAAAGGTTATAATTTTAGAAATTTCATAGAGCCGGGATTTATAGTATTTAGAAAAGTTAGAAAGATTTTAGAAAAAGTTATAAATTTTAGAAATTTCATAGAGCCGAGATTTATAGTATTTAGAAAATTTAGAAAGATTTTAGAAAAAGTCATGAAAATTTAGAAAGATTTTAGAAAAAGGTTTTAATTTTAGAAATTTCATAGAGTCGAGATTTATAATATTTAGAAAATTTAAAAAGATTTTAGAAAAAGTCATTAAAATTTAGAAAGATTTTAGAAAAAAGTTTTAATTTTAGATATTTCATAGAGTCGGGATTTTTAGTATTTAGAAAAGTTAGAAAGATTTTAGAAAAAGTTATGAATTTTAGAAATTTCATAGAGGCGAGATTTATAGTATTTAGAAAATTTAGAAATATTTTAGAAAAAGTCCTGAAAATTTAGAAAGATTTTAGAAAAAAAGTTTTAATTTTAGATATTTCATAGAGTCGGGATTTATAGTATTTAGAAAAGTTAGAAAGATTTTAGAAAAAGTTATGAATTTTAGAAATTTCATAGAGGCGAGATTTATAGTATTTAGAAAATTTAGAAAGATTTTAGAAAAAGTCATGAATTTTAGAAATTTCATAGAGGCGAGATTTATAGTATTTAGAAAATTTAGAAAGATTTTAGAAAAAGTCATGAAAATTTAGAAAGATTTTAGAAAAAGGTTTTAATTTTATAAATTTCATAGAGTCGAGATTTATAGTATTTAGAAAATTTAAAAAGATTTTAGAAAAAGTCATGAAAATTTAGAAAGATTTTAGAAAAAAGTTATAATTTTAGATATTTCATAGAGCCGAGATTTATAGTATTTAGAAAATTTAGAAAGATTTTAGAAAAAGGTTTTAATTTTAGAAATTTCATAGAGCCGGGATTTATAGTATTTAGAAAAGTTAGAAAGATTTTAGAAAAAGTTATGAATTTTAGAAATTTCATAGAGCCGAGATTTATAGTATTTAGAAAATTTAGAAAGATTTTAGAAAAAGTGCTTTTAGAAAAAGTTATTAGGAATATGGTGTCGTTTATTAGGAACGAGAACTATGTTTAGTTAGTTAGAAACGTAATATAATTCAATAGAAAATTAATTTAATTTATTGAAAAATAATTCCTAAGGAATTTTCTTAGAATTTTCTTAAAATGTACTAGGAAATTATTTGATTAGGAGATTAATATAAATGTTTGTAACTTATTAGCAAAATTGTACAATTGTCTAGGAACAAGAATATGGTATATTTGCTAGAAAATTATTATAATAAATTAGTTACGCATATTAACTGTTTGATCGCAGGATAGTATCATGGATGTTCGCCTTAAACCCCAGGATGCATCCCTTTTGGTGCATTACGCCCAGCATAGGACGCAGATGTTGATGTGGGAGACTGCGTCGAAGGATTTGCGCACGCAGCGGGGAGACGGTTACTTGTTCCAGACCCCGGAACACCTTTTAGTATAGGAAGAGTTGTTGCGTGCAGGGTTCTATGGCTGTTACAAGGCAGGTTGGCATGAACTAGACCATGCCTTATTGACAGCCGTCTTGGAGAGGTGGCGGACGGAGACACACACCTTTCACTTGCTTGTCGGAGAGGCCACTATCACACTACAGGATGTGGCCGTTTTATGGGGGCTACCGGTGTCTGGTAACCCCATCCCGCACTTACCCACGACGAGCCGCGATTATGGTCAGTGGGCAGCGCTTTTCTATGATCTTTGCGGCATTACGGTGGAAAATAAACATATGGAGTTGAAATTCGGAAAAATCAGGCTGTCTGAGGTGAAGTGGTTGTATGAGATAACTTACTAGCACGAGGTCGAGGATGCAGCCGCATCGCGACGGGCCCGTCTATGGATGTTTGGGTACATAGTCTCTCATCTCTTCGCCGATACCAGTGGCAGCTGGGGGAACATGAACTGGCTGACTTTGCTCACGGACATTGAGGTTGTGAAGGGATTGAACTGGAGTGCTGTTGCGCAAGCACATTTCCAATTGGGGGTCTTGCAGTTACAGTATCCATAATTTAGCGAGGCGGTAATCAGCAACGATGATGATTTGATGGACGTGTTTCGAATAGCATGTAATGATAATAACATGAATAATGCTCATGTTATTGTCGAAGTAAAGGTAGACGACGTGTACATCCCGCGACGAAGCAGTGATTTCCAGCGTGGTTGCGCTGTTCCCGACTTGAATGCCGAACCATCACATGACGCTGCTGGGAGTGACATAGCAGGGCCATCTCATATTGTGATGGTGGACTTGAACATGAACACATTTATGTCTGAACTTGACAAAGAAGATGAGGACATGGCCCTGAACGAGAACGACGCCTGGTACGATGATGATGACGTCTTCAATGGTAACGAAAACACTGCGAACATCAATGAGGAACATGAAGGGCCATCAGTTGGTGCAGGGTCCACTGACGGGGCCGTACCGATGCACACTGTACATGAAACTACTCTATTTTATACCGTTAGTCAAGAATATTATATGGATAGTATGGAGGAGTACAAAACGCAAATATTTTGGGCCGAGAAGGAATTGGCCAAAGGAATGATTTTCCCATCAAAGAAGGACGTGATTCGGGCTGTTCAGATGTACTCGATAAAGGTACAACGTGAATACAAAGTGAAGAGGTTTGAACCAGATTTATGGGTTGTTTGTTGCGTAAATGCTTCCAACCTTAGAAATCCATGCAGGTGGGAGTTGCGGGCAATTTGAAAATCCACGCATCGCCAGTTTGAAATAACGAAGTATTGGGGCGTGCATAAATGTTTCAGTGATAGACGAAGGGCCGACCATAAAAATCTTACCGCAGCACTGGTCGGTTATACGATTATGCACTTCGTAAAACACAAGCCTGATTTCGATGTGGGTTTTGTACGAGCACACATTATGGACACTTTTCACGTGAACATTTCATACGAAAAGGCATGGCGTGGCCGAAATAAGGCCATTGAAATGGTGTACGGCAATTGGGACGAGTCATACCAGTTACTTCTGTGATTTTTTAGAGCTGTCAAGGCAACTAATCCTGGGACAGTTGTAACATACAAGTTCTTCCAAGAGTCGATGCAAGGAACCAAAATTTTTGATTATGTGTTTTGGGCGTTTGCCCCATGCATTGCAGCGTGGAAGTATTATCGTCCAGTGCTTTCTCTCGACAGTACTCACCTGCGCGGTTCATATAAGGGCCATCTACTAACAGCATTGACAGCTGATGTGAACGGTCAGATTTTACCGTTGGCGTTTGCAGTTGTCGATGCAGAGACAACCGAAAGTTGGTCATGGTTCCTTCAACTTGTACGGATACATTTGCTGCATGATATGGATGAGATTTGTATAGTGTTTGATAGACATGCTGGAATTTTTTCTGCCGTGAATCGTATCTCATCTGATGGGCAATTGTGGGTGAAACATCGGATGTCCTTAAGGTACCTCAAAAGTAATGTCATGAAATAGTTCCACAACCACTATATAAAGGACTTATGTTGGATAGCTGGTAAGGAAAATCAAGTACGCAAACACGTAGAAGTGATGCAAAAAATTTCAGGAGTTAACCCAACACCAACCGGGGCTGGTAATCGTGCATACGACTATCTCATCAACATAGACCGGGAGATGTGGACGCTGTGTGCCGATGGAGGTTTGAGGTGGGGTATGATGACTACAAACAACATTGAGTGTTTCAATCGTGTCCTTATTGGGGCGAGGAAATTGTCTATTACAGCGTTAGTGTTGCACACTTTCACGAAGTGCTCTGAATACTTCTACAATCGGTGTATACATGCGAGGCACTTGGCTGGACAACAATTTCTCCTGCCTGCTAGAGTCAGGGAATTGTTTGACAAATGGGAGGCAAAGTCACACCTTCATAAGGTGTTTCATTTTCACTACGAAACAGGTACAACATAGGTAGGCCGGTTGCTGGAATCATTTACTGACAAACGACCTGTATAGGTGGTCAGGTTTAATGAGAAGACATATACCTGTGGTAAGTGGACAGCATACCATTTGCCATGTTCACATGCACAGGCTGTTGCACTCTACTTGAATGTAGCGTTAGTTAACATGTTTCCGGTTGAATAAAAAGTCGAAGCATACACGAATACGTATGCCATCCCATTTCAATCTTTGGGACATGTTGATTATTGGCCAGATGCACCTGCTTGGCAATTGCAGCCCAATCCAGGTAGATTGCGTCACAGGAACAGAGGATCCCCGGGGGTAGTCGTATCCCTAATGAGATGGATCACTCGGACCAAGTTCGTAGACAAAGGTGTTCAAATTGCGGTCAACCGAGTCACAACATGGCCAGCTGCCCTCAAAATCAAACTAGGCCCACACAACAATAGTTCTGATAATGTTTGCTAGAAATGTATCGTATTGTATTCACTACGTGTAATTTTTAGAGTTTTGAATGGCTTTCAAGTTGAATGTGTTCCGGGATGTAATGTATGATGTAATGTAGGTGGATTGCTTTAATGTTTGTTAAACTTTGTTGTACACAAAATTATTGAACTTGAACTGAAATGTAATTCAAGTAAAACTAGTTTGTTAAATGACTGGTATTCATTTACATAGTGGAAAAGATAAATTACATAAATTAAAAATTGAAAGAAAAAACAAATCTAATGCGTCTCACACGCCGGAGGATGTCCCTTCTTCGTGCGAGGGGGCTGGACTCGTTGCGGCTGTGACGTAGAAGGGCACTTCCCAGCTCGATGTGGCTGTACCTTCTCGGTCGGTGGCTGCTGCTCCCCACCCTGCGCATCACCCTGTTCACCACCGCTCTAATTCTCACCCTCCATATCCTATGATGGGGCAAGATAGTATTCAACTACTAGTGGGGAAGTGGACGGGTCCGTCCATACCCTCGTCGGCATGGTCATCTGCGTCGGCTCGTACACAAACGGCGATGACATGGGCGGACGCGTCGGGGTGGCTGGTATGGATGTAAACGGATGGATACCTTGACTAAATAGGGTATACTGCATGTAAGACAATCCACTCGGCCCCGGCTAGCCCCACTGTGTGGGCTGAGACCACTGTGTGGGATATGGTGGAAATGAGTGGTAGCCCTACTGGTAGATCAGTGGGGGTTGCTGCGGTAGGGTGTGTGCCCATGGGTATACCGGTGGGGGTTGCTGTGTAAGTGTCTGTCCACGCGAATAGTATGACGGGGCGGCCTGGGGGGCCGTCTGGGTCCATGGGTATGTCGGAGGCGGTTGGGACCAATGAGGCTGCATCCCTGGCTGGGTCGATGCATCGGGCAGGTCAAAATACGAGGGCGTCGCCAAAATATCATCATGCCTAGTCTGTTCCAGGTCCCGCTGCATCTGGGACACGACATTATCTATCTTCGGCCAGAAACGATCATGTGCCAACGTTTCCTGGCCGTGCTGCTGTGAGGCCCGCCGCATGTGATGGAATGCACGACCCAATGTCGAAGCCTGCAAAACATAATTACAAAAAAGATATTTACTTCGTATCATGCATCTATCGGGAAAAACGTTATGCAGTATGCCAATAACCAATATGGTCGACTTACCAAAAAATGCTCGTCCTGTGCTGTCGCCATATATCCCACACGACGAGGCACCCATGACGAATGGCCAATCCGAATGATAGATCGGCGTCGGTACCACTGCATGTACTACTGCAGATGCACTGGATCTGGCCTATCCTCAACGACACCGTTTACTACAACGTCCTGCACCCTGGCCCATCGCCCATGCCACTGCTCCACGTCCAGGGGCTTCAACATCTCCTTCCTTTTCAAGTGTGCCTGGGAGACGAACGGCTCAGGGGCGTCTGGGATCGGCTGGCGCATCCCAAACTGGCGCAGCACACGATCAGCTCGATGCCATTCAACCAATCCACCGCAGAGCAGGGGCACCTTCGTCCTCCACCAGTCCTACCCCTCTGTACAGTAATCCGGCAGATCCCCTATAATGTCCCTATACGGCTGCCAAATAAACTGCAATGTAAAAGTGCATAGATACTTAAAGATAGTACTACTTCGCTAGCATTGAAATAAATTTAACATACTACCTACATTTGCTATGAAAAATGAACCTGGTCGGGCTGAAGCTTGTCAATGACATCGCGATATAGTAGTAGGCCCCCGTTGGCCGTGTCTACAAAGGACTTCTCCATAAGGTACATTGCCCCCCGTGGCGCGTCTGGTAGGTTCCATCCGACCTCGTGCGGGTGCATCCTGCTCTGGATGTCCTGGGGCCTTGACTCAATAAGTGTGGGACGAAAACAGTCGAACCTGTCCCATATCCACCACTGCAAATAAGTGGACAGTTAAGTTAATACCATATAGAAATCACGTGATATTTACAAACAATGATTAAGTGACTTATATGCAGTACCTGCAGCAGGGTGATGCAGCGATAGAGGTGTGTCCTATCGGAATATACAAAGGCATCCATCCCTCTGTACAAATATGCTAGCGAAGCAGCACCCCAGTTCAATCCCTTCACGGCCTCAATGTCCATGAGCAAAGTCAGCCAGTTCATGTTCCATCAGCTGCCACTGGTATCGACGAAAAGATGAGAGACTATGTACCCGAACATCCATAGACGGGCACGTCGTGTTGCAGCTGCACCCTCGACCTCGTGTTGGTAAGTCATCTCATACAACCTCTTCACCTCAGACAGCCTGATCTTTTTGGATTTCAACTCCATATGTTTATTTTCTACTGTAATGCCGCAAAGATCATAGAAAAGCGCAGCCCACTCACCATAAACGCGCCTCGTCGTGGATAAGTGCGAGATGGGGTTACTGGACACCGGTAGCCCCCATAAAACGATCACATCCTGTAGTATGATAGTGGCCTCTCCGACAGGCAAGTGGAAGGTGTGTGTCTCCGTCCACCACCTCTCCACGACGGCTGTCAATAAGGCGTGATTGAGTTCATGCCAACCTGCCTTATAACAGTCATAGAACCCCGCACGCAATAACTCTTTCTATACTAACGGGTGCTCCAGGGTCTGGAACAAGTACCCATCGCCCCGCTCCCCGTCAAAATCTACGTCATATGCTGGGCGTAATGCACCAAAAGGGATGCATCCTGGGGTCTAAGGCGGACATCCATGATACTATCCTACGATCAAACAGTTAATATGCGTAACTAATTTTTTATAATAATTTTGTAGCAAATAAACCATATTCTTGTTCCTAGACAGGTGTACAATTATATTAATCTTTTAATCAAATAATTTCCTAGTACATTTTAAGAAAATCCTAAGGAAATTCCTTAGGAATTATTTTCCAATAAATTAAATTAATTTTCTATTGAATTATATTACGTTTCTAACTAACTAAACATAGTTCTCGTTCTTAATAAACGACACCATATTCCTAATAACTTTTTCTAAAAGCAATTTCTAAAATCTTTCTAAATTTTCATAACTTTTTATAAAATCTTTCTAAATTTTCTACATACTATAAATCTCGGCTTAATGAAATTTCTTAAATTCATAACTTCTTCTAAAATCTTTCTAAATTTTCATAACTTTTCTAAAATCTTTCTAAATTTTATAAATACTATAAATCTTGGCTCTATGAAATTTCTAAAATTCATAAATTTTTCTAAAATCTTTCGAAATTTTCCAAATACTATAAATCTCGACTCTATGAAATTTTTAAAATTAAAACCTTTTTCTAAAATCTTTCTAAATTTTCATAAATTTTTATAAAATCTTTCTAAATTTTCTACATACTATAAATCTCGGCTCTATGAAATTTCTAAAATTCATAACTTCTTCTAAAATCTTTCTAAATTTTCATAACTTTTTCTAAAATCTTTCTAAATTTTCTAAATACTATAAATCTCGGCTCTATAAAATTTCTAAAATTCATAACCTTTTCTAAAATCTTTCTAAATTTTCTAAATACTATAAATCTCAGCTCTATGAAATTTCTAAAATTAAAACCTTTTTCTAAAATCTTTCTAAATTTTCATAACTTTTTATAAAATCTTTCTAAATTTTCTAAATACTATAAATCTCAGTTTATGAGATTTCTAAAATTCGGAATCAACTTCTAAAATCTTTTTACATTTTTTAAATACTATAAATCTCTACCAAATGAAAATGTCATACATTACAAAATTACGATAAATATCCTATTTATATGCATGTAAAAAATATATATACATATGCATGTAAAATAAACACACACCCGCATATATGCAACTAAAATAAACACATATATATAAAACACATAATAATACATATCAAGATTGTAGACGTTTTAATATCACATGTACATATACTATATACATACATACATGCTGTATACATTACATATATACATACATACAATGCATATTAACAACATGTATATACATATAAAATTCAATATATAACAAATAAATAGGCGAGAATGTAGAAAACTTACAAGTAAAGGCACTTTCCTACGCGTGGAGCAAACTTTTTTGTAAAAAAAAAGGACCAGAATATTTTTTTTTTCGCACAATATCAAAGCTGGGAAGGGTGAGGGGTGGGGTAAACTCGGGTGTGGGGAAAAATGGGGAGGGGAAGGGGGTATTTATAGCCAAAATAAATGGTAATTCACCTACGAAAAGGGTATTTTTGCAATAATTTTTTAAAAAAAGGGTAAAATTAAGAATTTTCCAAGCTTGGCTAGATTTAAGTCGTCAGATCTTGATTAAAACGTGATTTGATAAGTCGCAATTATGTGTGGTGCAATGCAAAGGTAATATAGTTAGCTTGCAAATTTGGACCGTAGAATCTTGTTGAAGATTTGATGGAAGGAGGAGTTGGTTTAGTGTGATGAGTATACAAAAATTGTGTGAGCCTAGGTTGACTAGAAGTTCAAGTGCATGAATTGGTCATTAACCAAGCCCTGAGAAAGTTGATCAAGGCTATTCCCAGTGCTTCTCGGTGTGTTAAATCTAAATTTAAGCTTCATTTTGTGAGATTCCAACCCAAGATGTATGTTTTGTGACTGCGATGAATTTGACCACCGATTTTCACTTGGACAAAGTGTTGATCGAGTAGACCAAGGGTGCTCCTACCATTTTTCAATGTCATTTTGCCAAATTCTTGACTTGCCATATGTAAGCCTTTTAATTTGGTAAAATGATGGAGTTGAAGGAACTATGCGAGAGTTTTGAAGCATTAAGGATATAAACACATTCAGCCAACTAGTAATGAAACTTTTGGAAGAAAGAAGATTGAGTGAGTAGATTAGTTGAAGAAGGTTCGATTCGAAAGAGGAGTCATGCAAGGAGACTCTATGTAGTCGAATGATCAGAATCCTAGCTAAATGCCTAAATAGGAAGTACTACTATTAGAGAGAAGACCGCATCTAAGATGCCTAGTGTTAACGAGGAACGCGAACAATCTTGAGAGGTCAAAGTTAGATGGCATGAAAAGGGATGTTGGTGATGACACCATAAATCTACTAAGATGTGTTGGTAACGGTTGTGTGGAGAATGCTGTCAAGTGAGAACTCCCGCATGAAGAATGTGAACCTGCTAGGATGTATTGTTAACCATTGTGTGAAGAGTGCTATCGAGTGAAAACTCTCGCTTGAATAATGTAAATAGGTTCAAGTTACAGTTAAAAAAAAAAAAATTTAGAATTTTCACCAATAGAAGAATTTGTTAGTTTGTAGCTCACAATCTAAGCCCATACAAATTGGATCACAAGTAAAAGCCCAAATTAAAGTAGAGATAGGATTTCTAAACCTAAAGTGATAAGGATTAGTGTCCTGTAAATAAAAGATCTTCTAGCTTGTATTGGGTGTGCTTTAGGGTCCACACTTTATAGGGTATAGGGGAGAGAGCCTGAGAGCATCAAAGAGAATTTTGCTTTCTTTTGCTAGAAAATTTCACTTGGGGGTTTAGACTTTATCTGTTCATAATGTCTTTTGAGTAAGGATTTTCTGTCATAGTTTTATTTGTACAAAAATTGTACTACCTTATTGTCAAATACTGAATTTTATCTCAAAGGGAAATGTAGACATAAGTAAAAGGGGTCGAATCACGTAGAATATCACGTATTTTTTTTGTGTGTATTTCATTGTGTTTTGATATGTATGTTCGTGTGTCCATTATAAACATTCAAAGCATTTATAGCCTCAGAAGTATCAATGAAAGCTCTTCAATTACAAAAGAAATTTAAAAATTAATACACATACACCAAGATTCACAATTCCAAAGAGAAACTATTCAGATATTCTAACTCGTTCTAGCCTGATAATCTCCAATCTAAAATCTTTTGTCTGAAAAGAGAGAAAACGACAACAGTGAGTATGAAAATTTACCCCCAATGAAAAGCTCATGCTCAAAAGTAACAATAAATAATTGGACAAGCAAATCCAACAATTTCAAGCACTAAAAAATTACTATTGCAAGCTATCGTTGCCAAGCAACACGATCACAATGCAGGATTCACAATTCACAGAATAGATGTCAATAATAGATAGCAGCTAATTAATTCACAGCCATTAGGAATTCGATAGAGAACTTGTATAGTTTATAGGGTCTGAATCAATGACTCAGAGTAGATGTCAAAAATTGATATAATGAACAAATTTCAGAATACAAGATAATAAACAAGTAAATTTCAAGGAATGATAAATCTTACTTGCCTAAAAAAAACTTATATTAAAACCTTCATGATCACATATAATAGCTAAATTCTTTCTTTCGAAAGGGTTATGAGATCCTACCACCGTATGATCTATTACTATTGAGGTTTAATGTCAATTTAGATAGGATTCAAAATCCTAACAAATTAAAAACTCAATTTTTGATTCCCTAAAAAAGTCAATCAAAATCCACTTCTTAATTGACTAAAATTTTAATCCCATAAAAACCCAAATCCCACAAAGTCTTACAAGGCTAGAAGTCTTCTCAAGTCAAATCAGTTTCTTTTTTTTTTTTTTTTAATTCTACAAATTCTAGGTCATTCCATTAAGTGATTAGATCTTGAATTGTATTGTATGTTAGAGGTTCATTATTCCCCTAACATTTTAATGTTAGACAATTAACTTATTCCTTTCCTTTAATTTACATTGAAAATTTTAATAAATATCCCCCTTCACATTTAAACGAATCTCAGCTCTCCCATGATTCATAATCACTCAACTAATAGGGCTAATTTTTATCACCTCAAATAACATGCCGACTATGACCCCCACCCCCGGCTAGAAAGTAAGACTAGTTTTGTTCGCCTAACACATAATTTATTGGACTTTAAAATAGTTAATCCAAATTATTAGTTATACCAACAACACTTCCTTGTAAATCACTCAAATATCTCCTTATAGACTAATGTGGACATTTATCACACCCTATTAAGAACCTGACATCTTCTGGCATACAATCACAATCACACAGTATCAGTCGATGCAAGACTCTAGAGGTAGCTTCTATGGACTCAAGAGATAGCTTTCACATCACACTTGATATAGCATTTTTCCCTATATAATACTTATCTACTGAATTCTAGAGATTGCTTATGTGGGCTCAAGTGATTGCTTCTACATCGCACTTGGTATAGCACTTTGCGCTATATAATACTTATCTACCACCTTGGCAAAAAAAAAAAATACTTATCTACCACATCTTGCTGGTGACTAGCTTCGAATACCGTTTTGCCATGGCCCCAAGTCCCTTCTGACTTGAGTCTTAAATCAATTACCCCAAAGTGATTAATGCAAGTTATTAGTTATACTTATAATACTCACTTATAAACTATTCAAATATCTCCTTACAACTCGATGTGAGACATTATCAGTTTGTGAGGAGATATTTAAGTAGTTTATAAGTAGATACCATGAGTGCAACTAATAATTTGGATTAATAATTTTAGCCTAGTTGATTAGAGGTCCAAATAGTTGAATGTTGCGTCTACAATACTACTCTTGCTCACGGGCTTGAGATCTAGGCCAGTGGTAATAATAGAATGGTATTCAAAGCCAGTCACTAAGCTAAATGCGAGAGCTAAGTGTTACGTGAGGTAAAAAAAATACTACACCAAGTATATAGTGAAAATTATTTCACATTGTCTAATCTTGAGTGATTGTAATTATGTGCCCCTGACAAAAACGTCAGGTCCTCAACACGAGGAGAGAGGGTAATTATAATGTCTCACATTAATTTATAATTATTTAAATATTACTCACAATACCATATTATTATGAACAAATTTATTCGGGCAACTTTGCTGCAGAAGTGATGTCGAAATCGGCAAGTCTCGTACCAGGGGGACCAGCAATTCCTCCACGCCACCGGGCCAGCGATGTAGGTTTTGTTTTCATGCGTCAGTGACCATGTTTCTTAAGGTCCCCGGAGACACAAACCATGTCACTTAAATCATTGTTCATCATTAAGCCTTTAATTTGGCGCTATTCTTGATGTTAATTGATCTGACTTAATATCACACCACTAATGATAATAGGAAAATTTTAAAAGGGATAATATTCTCACATGGGTCGTACGTTGTTGTCCAAGTCATCCCTAATATAAAATTTCTCTTCTATCGGTCTATAAGAAAAAAAAATTATAAGTTTAAAATAAAAATTTGTAAGATTATAATAAAAATTTGTAGGACTTTTTATAAAATTTGTAATTCTATAAAATTTTTATTTTAGACTTACAAATTTTTTTTATAAACTGATGAATTTTTATTTTAAATCTATAAATTCTTTTATGAATTGATATTATAAATTTTTTAAAAAAAATTCTATAAATTTTTATTTTAAACTTATAATTTTTTTAAAAAATTAATATTAGTCTAAATAGATGAAAAAGATTTCCACTAATACATGAGATTAGTGAGATGATAGGAAAAGACAAGACATATCAGAAAAGAATGTCGGGAGGCTGAAAAGACAGGTGAAAGACAGGAAAAGGGCATATTCAAACTTGATGGATTGTTGTCATGAAATAGTGACGTGAAATTTAATGGAACGTGAATTTTTTATTTAAGAATTAATGAAAGAACAGAGTTGTCAAACTTTTCTTCTTTTGTTTAATTTCTTTAGGTGGGTACATCCCACAAGTGATTCTTATTATTTAAAAAATTAACAAATTAGTTTTTATTATTTTGAAAGTAATTTATTTGATTTTTAATGTATTTAAAAAGTACCACTTAATCATTACTATTTTTAAAGTGACCAATTTAGTTCTCAATTTTTGTAAAAAGTAATCTAATTGATTCCCAATTTACTTAAAAATGATCATGTGATAGTCACATATCAATTAATGTGAATTAAAATGGATACTTTTTACAAATATTAGGGACCAAATGAATTACTTTTGAAACAATAGACACTAAATTAACTTTTTTTTTCAAACACTGAGGATTAAGTGAGTTACTTTTAAAATAATAGAAACTGAATTGATACTTTTTTATAAATAATAAGGATTATTTATGGAATGCTCCGTTTCTTTGGTCAATAAAGATGCCATACGAAATTCATAAGATAAAATGTACTGTGAAATAGATATGAGTGTACTACTTAACTATATTGACTAAAATGTGACTGTAAAACTAGATTAAGATCAAACTAATAGGCTATATGTATCCATATATATATATATATAAACTTCGGCTATTCACTAGTGACCTCCTATCTACACTTTCTTTTACCTTGATTTTAGTCATATTATTCTCTTTTGATCACTGATATTAAACATTAATTATTATGTTTTTGACCATTGACTTATCAATATGATAAGCTTATTCCATAGCCCATATCGTCAAATAATGTTGGTTACTAGTGCTTGTTATTATTTGGCTCAATGATTTTTCCCTCCAAGATTTTGATCGTGAATCTTATTGTCTTGATAAGAAAGAGACTGAAACAAAGAAGAAGATATTTTCATTCTCAAGCTCAACAAGTTTACATGATAAGGTCTATTTATAGTTGACATACAACTCATAACTAGCACTAACTACTAGTTAGTTACATTCCTCCACTTAACTACATAACTAACTTGATGTACAGCTGGCAATATTGTAACTAATTCTTTGAGCTAACTCCTTCCTTATCGGCCCCCCTCAAACTGAGCCTGGCCTAAGCCAAAGGAAGCTTGTCTCTAAGCAAATTATAAGTAGAAATGGACAAGGGTTTTGTAAGAATATCAGCTAGTTGTGCAGAGCTAGAAATTTAAGATAAAGAGAGTTGTTTCTTCTGAACTTGTTCTCGTACAAAATGACAGTCTAAGTCAATGTGTTTGGATCTGCTGTGTTATATTGGATTTGCAGTGAGAGCAATTGCAGACTAATTATCACACCATAAGGTAGGAAAGACCACTAGAATAGAAAGATCTTATAACAAGAAAGAAATCCATTTAAGTTCAGCTGCTGTTATGGCCAATGCCCTATACTCTACTTCTATGGAACTTCTTGAGACTACATTTTGTCTTTTGGAACTCCATGAAATTAAGTTTGGCCTAAAGAAAATTGCAAAGCCTGTGACTCCCTTCCTTGTAAGAGGATCAATTGCCCAATCAGAGTCAGAAAAAGCTTGAAGAGTTAGAGGACCAGACTAAAACTGCAAACCAGTGTTAAGAGTGCGACTAATGAACCTGAGCAGTCTTTTAATAATGGCATAGTGAGCTTGCCTTAGATTGTGCATATGTTGAGAGATAAAATTGACTATGGACTGAAGATCAAGGCTAGTAATAGTTAAGTATTGTAATGCTCCTACAATACTTTTGAAGTGTGTAACATCTGCATAGGGTTGGTGATCTTGATGATCACTTGTAATAGCTGTAGGAACTACAGGAGTGGAAGCTGACTTGTAATTTGACATTCTAGCTTTATTAAGCACTTCTACTGCATAATTATGTTGATGCAGAATGAAACCAGAATCTGTGTAGCTCACTTCCAAACCAAGAAAATATGATAGTTGCCCCCAAATCTTTAATAGCAAACTGAGTACTCATAACATGTATTAAAGATTTGATCTCTGTCAATGAAGAACCAATTAAAATTATGTCATCTACATAGATTAACATAATTAGAACTGAGGTTGCTAAATGTTTAATGAATAAAGATGTATCTACATGACTGCACTTGAAGCCTTAAGAAATGAGAAATGGAGCTAAAAGTTGATACCAGGCTCTTGGATCCTGTTTGAGGCCATAAAGAGATTTCTTGAGTAGACATGCATGATCAGGTTGTGTTTCAGAGATAAAACCCTGAGGCTGTTGCATAAAAACTTCTTCCTGAAGTGTGCCACGAAGAAATGCATTTGATACATCCAATTGTTTGATATGCCAGGCAGCAGATAAAGTAAGAGAAAGCACTAGTCTAACTATAGGCATTTTTACTATAGGACTGAATGTCTTTGAGTAATCCACACCATAAGACTGATGAAAGCTTTTTGCTACAAGCCTTGCCTTATACCTTGCAAATGAACCATCAGCATTTTTCTTGATCCTATACACCTATTTATAGCCAATAGGTATTCTATTTAGTGGTAATGGTACTAAGTCCCATGCGTTTTGATTTTGAAGAGCAATGAATTCTTCTTGCATTTCCTTTTGCCAATGTAGATTTTTTTATGCTTCTTTGTAAGATTGTGGTTCAACCTCAGGTAGAGTAAGCACCAAATTATTGACATTATATTTTGTTGAAGGCTTAAGAGATCCAATTTTAGACCTTGTGATCATAGGATGCAATTGCGATGTAAGAATGACTGGAGATGCAGGAATAGAATTTACAGTATTAGAGCTAGAACTAGAAGTAGAAAATGAGGATGAGTTAGAAGATTATGGAATTGGAGATTGAATATTAACTGGTGTTGGAAGAAATCATTGCTGGGAACTTGAATGAGTTGACATTAGAGATGGTATAGAAGAGTTGACTGAAACTGAAGTAGAGTTTTGAGCTAGTAAAGGAAAAAGTGGTAATAGAGAATGATGAACTATAGTAGATGGTGTATTAGTGTTAGAAGAAGCCTGGTAAAGAGCAAATGGAAATACTGACTCTTGAAACTTAACATGCCTAGAGATATGCACAACTTTTGTATCAAGATTGTAGCATTTATAGCCTTTTGATTGTAAAGCATATCCCAAGAATACACAAGGAGTACACTTAGGTTCAAGTTTGTGTTTAATATAAGGTCTAAGCCAAAGGAAGCATAAACAGCCAAATACTTTAAGCAAAAAATAGTCAGGTTGCCTATTGTAAAGACATTCAAAAAAAGACTTATTTTGAAGAATATGCTTAGGCAACCTATTGATGAGAAAATTTGCAGTAGCAAGTGCCTCTAGCCAAAATTGAGTTGGTAAGGCTGCTTGATGTAACAAGGCTAACACTGTTTCAATTAAATCTATATGTCTTCTTTCAGCTCTTCCATGTTGTTGAGGAGTGTATAGACAACTTGTCTGATGTATAATACCATGAGATTGCAAATAATGAGCAAATTGATGATTAATGTACTCAGTACCATTATCTGACCTTAGTACTTTGATTGAAGTAGAAACTGATTATGTATCATGGCAACAAAAGTAGTGAAAACAGAAAAGACTTCATTCTTTGATTTAATAAGACACACCCAACTATATCTTATGAAATAATCAAGAAAGAGTTCACAAAACTTGTAGCCTTGAAAAGAAGCCACCTAAGATGTGTAGGATCGATATTATTAAGTGTAGTGTATCCTAGTCTATATTTTCAAAATTTTAACTAAGTAAACATGCTAGGAAAACAATATATCCACATAACACACACAAGAACATGCTTAAGAACATATAGAACATAACTAGTATTTACAAAATATGTAAAGCTAACCTCTTGAAGCGTGGGGCCTTTGATGAAGCTATAAACGTCACGAGCTTTGTTTTTACTCACGAACAAGGCCACAAACAATTTACTATAAGGGTGTCGCAATAGACAACTCTCTAGTCTTCTTCCCTATGATTGAAGAGACTTAGCCTCTTGTGTGGGAAGAATCAAAGTAATATGCTCTTGAAAACTAAAGCAAAAATCACACAATAAGTGTGTACTATGTGTTGTAGTATTTTCTTACCAAAGAGGAAGAAATTAGCTACAAAGTGGATTGCATAAAAGATGTAGGGTCTTGTCTATTGATAAAGAAAACCTTGGCACCCTAAGTTGCTAATTTCCATGTAGTAATTTTCTTTATGCAACTTGTCCACTTGTCTTGAAAGACTTATGCAAGTTGTCCACTTGTTTTTGTAGTCTTTTGCAAGTTGTCCACTTGTCTTGGAAGACTTATACAAGTTGTCCACTTGTTTTTGTAGTCTTTTGTAAGTTGTCCACTTGTTTTGGAAGACTTGGGCCAAGCCCACCATCCAAGCCCAACACATAGTCCATAATCCATGTGAAGGCCCAAGCCTAGTAGAAAACCATTCTAACCCAATTAGGTTATCTTGGACTCTAAAGAAAGCCCAAATCCAGTTCCAAGCTTTGGCCCAATAAGGTTACTACCACAATATGAAGTTTGCTCTTTCAAGATTACTCTCTCAAAGTCATTTCAACTAGGAAAGGGACTAAGAAGACACAATTAACCTTTGGCTTCCAAAAATAATTAAAAATGTCCTTGCCCGATCTAGGCGACATAATAATTATTTTTAACTCCGATCTATTCTACCATAAGATCAAAGTTGCACTCCAAGAATAATTGCTATTAACTAGAAGCTTATCACAAAAGAATGTGAACGTTGTCTTTGACCTACTAAATAACTGACCATAATGCCCCTATATGTATACCCACAGCTAAGACCAGTCCTTTGGCCTATGTACTACACCTTCTTATCTGTATCTTTTTCTGTTGGGCTTCTTGTCCTATTGCCAACCATTCTTGGTCATGGAATCTCTTGATCTCGGAAGCGACCCTCAAGCCATATGACCGATACACCTATAAAGGTAGTATCACTAGATCTAGATTTGAATGATAAATTTGGACAATCCTAAAGGGGGCACATAGATTCCATATTGTATATACATGTTCCAATTAATTAGAACTTAGTACTCAATGCACAAGGCTATTGATCTTAATAAAGTAAGATCTCACCCACAGTGAATCAAAGTATCAAACCTTAACTTCGTTAGTTCATCTACATATAGTCAAGATTAAAAGCAATGATCATTTAGTAGCAGTGAGTGTCTTGTTTTCTTTCTTTGATAGTACGTCTCTAAAAAACATACTCACAATAGTCTTGTCCAATACGTGACACACATACTATTGAGACAAATCTAGAAAATCCTCTAATGACTTAGGTAGATAACCCTCAAAGATAATACTTGCTCAATATAACCTTATCCTAGTAGAATGCCCAACACTATTATTTGGTTATGGATTCAATTTATCAAGTGACTAAATCTAGACTTGGACCTACTGTGTGTCCAGCCTCACAGCACACCCAAGTCATTAGTTCAAATCAAAGGACCTTTATACATGCATCAATAAAACATAACAGAGATAATATGCAAGAAACTCATAATACCATTTAACAAAAAATGATTGTATTGTTTAACGTCCAAAATGTCATATACCAATGAGCTTTAGGGCATACTAATCCTAACAAGACGGACCCCATACATCAGTATGAATAAGCTCAAATGGTTGTTGACTACCAGAATTGGACAAATTGAAAGGCTGCCTATGTATTTTTGCTACTGTACAAGATTCACAAAAGACTTTATTGATTGAAACTGGAGAATCTATGACAGAAGACAAAGCTTGAAGAATAGGTAAAGAAGGAAGGCCAAGCCTTTGATGCCACAAGCTTGAAGAAGATGAAACTGGAGAGGTGAAGCAGGTTGGTTTTGATGAAGATGATGAATGAGATGCCTGTTGAGGATATTGAGATGATGGAAGAATGTATAGACCATTCCTACAATGGGCCTTGTACCTGAGTTGCTTGGTTTGACTGTCCAGAATGTTAACCTTCTCAGGAGTAAAAACAAGAATAATATTGTTATCCTTAGTCAATTGTGAGATAGAGAGAAGATTACATGAAATTTGAAAAACATGAAGCATCTTTGTGAGTGAAAAAGAGACCTCAGAATTTGAAAATATACCTGTGCCATTGTGATTGAAAGGCAGAGTATTACCATTACCTACTGCCATAGAATCATTGCCTTCATATGTCTTGTAAGCAGAAAAAGAGTTGAGACTATTAGTCACATGATTTATTGCTTCAGAATCAAAAATCCAGTTATTGGAATTTGTTGCAGTGGAAAATGCTTAAGCAGCCACGGCTTGCTTAACATTCTTTGTGCCTGCATAATTTTGAGAATCATATCTATGCCAACAATTTAAAGCAACATGATTCCTTTTTCCACAAATTTGACATATCAAAGGCATAAAGGTTGTATTTGAAACATTATAGCTGGAAGATGCAGAAGTAGACTGAGGTGGTGTAAGAGGAATAGAAGTGCCTTGAAATCCACCTCTTCTGTTTCCCTGAAACCTGCCTCCACCTCTAGAAATGCTCTACCTCTTCCTTTACTTGATATAGTTGTTGGAGATAGTAAGGTAGGGTGGACATTATTAGAATCAAATACTGTGAGTGATTTTGCCAATTACAAATCCAATTCCTCAGCCAGAAACATGCTAGACAACTCAAAAATTGAAATTGACAACTTTTTAACCTTAACAGAAGTCTTAAATTGATTGTATTCAGCAGAAAGACCTCCCAGAATATAGAGAAATAGGTCCTCAGGAGAAACAGTTTCTGATATAGTAGCCAAACTATCTGTGATTTGCTTAATTTCATCTAGGTATTATTACATAGTTTTTGTGTCTTTCGTAATATGATGCAATTTATTCTTCAGCTGAAGCACATGTAGCCTAGATAGAGAATTAAATCCAGTTTCAAGTGCTTCCCAAATCTTAATAGAAGATGGAAGTGTATGAACTTGAGACAACACTGGAGGTGATACAATGTCTTAATCTCCTTTCAAAAGTAGTCCACAAAGTAAATTTTGGATTTGGAGTGTAGCCACCTTGATCATCACATAAGAATTGAGGAGAACAAGTAATTTGCGTTGTCCAGCTTGATTGGGAAGAATGGGCTCATATTCTGCAATAATTGCTTCAAATCCTCCATTTTATATGTTATAGTCGGCATCGCCATGGATGAAAGAAAAAATATATGACTTGAAACTCTAATTTGTAGAATTATCAAGCAGCAAATAAAATTCTGAAGAAGAACAACACAATCATTAAGAACACAAGCTCAGAACAGTAGTAAATGATCGAAAAACACTGTTGATGATGAAATCGAAGATGATCGAAGAAAAACGATGCTCAATCAAAAAAAGAATAAAGCTCTTATTCTTCAATAGATTTGTTGAGAAGAAGAAACAATCACAAAAACGGCTCAATTGAAGAAGAATAAAGCTCTTGTTCTTCAATAGATTCATTGAGAAGAAGAAACAATCACGAAATGAATCAGTGAGCGATGGAGCTAAAAAAAATTGAAGGATCGTTAATGGAGGTTTCATGAACCTGTAACTGCTCTGATAACCATGATAAGAAAGAGAAACTGAAACAAAGAAGAAGATATTTTCATTCTCAAGCTCAACAAGTTTACATGATAAGGTCTATTTATAGTTGACATACAACTCAAAACTAGCACTAACTACCAGTTAGTTACATTCCTCCACTTAACTACATAACTAACTTGATCTATAACTGGCAATATTCTAACTAATTCTTTGAGCTAATACATAAGATGGAGAATGTGCTTATCCATAACTATATATATACTTATATGTCGACAAGGGAGCTAACTTGCAGCGTTTGACCGTCAAAATTTCAATGGAGCCCAATTGTCAGTTAATAAGCCCTAGGTGTAAAGGTACGTTTTCAATATATACGCATCGACTTAATCAAGGCTCTCAATCCAAAACATGGGATAGGACTCAAACCTGATCATAAGCTGTATACTCCTCTTGCTCTTAACGCTGGGACATTGTCAAAATTTTAGCAAATTCTAATTGTCAACTGATAAAGTCCAAGTGTAGTGGAAAGTTTCCAATATATGCACCACTTCAGTAAAGGCTCACAGAATAAAACTTAAGCCCGATCATAGTCATCATCCTCCTCTTGCTCTTACTACAAGAGCATCCTCGGGCGACAAGTTTAGCCTATGTAGTTACTATACATGATTCAATTGCACAAGCTGCTTTTAGACTTTTAGCGCACAAAAAATATGATCCCAGAAGAAAGTAAAAAGTGGATGAGTAAGAACGCCAAGGTTAGCATGGCTGTGCTGGAAGTACAAAGCTGCCATGTCTCACAGATTAACAGTAATAGTCAAGACCTTAGCACAGCAAGTGACCTCTCTAAACACTCGATTACTTGAAGGACGCAGCAGTGAGAAACACACATTTTCGCACTAAATAAAAACAAAAGCCACTGAAGAGGGCTTTTAATGGTGATGATTATAGTCCATTAACAAACCAGACATGCTTATGTTGGGATGACAAGCCCTACCACCCAAACTAAGGGGGAAGTTCACACACTTCATCATCTTACCCACGAGGACGCCTTTAGAGACCACCTGGTTTATGCATGGGGTATGTAATCCCCCTCTTAATTGGTATATCAAGCTAAGATATTTTTAACTTTGGTTGACTAATTATCTCTTGATGGTTGTTGCATGTATAAAGTTAAGAGGGCATTTGGGAGTGTTTATAAGCTAGTCAAATCTGCTTATAAGTAGAAAAATAGGATTTACACATTCGGAAAATTATGTTTCTAAGCAGTTAAAAAAAAATACCAACCCCTCAATTTTTTTTTAACGGTTTATAACCCATGAGAATTGACTAAATAAAATTACATTCATATCCCTTGAAAAATTAACTAAATTACATTTTACGCAAATACTTTTCTACTTATTTGTCATTTACTTATAAAAGCCAAAAATTAACTATCTATAAACATCAATTATTTAAAAGCAGTTTAAAAAAACCAAAGCCAAACAAACACCCTTTTTTTAAAGGCTTAAATTAAAGGTGATGTGAAACTTGTTGGTGCATGTCTTGTGAAGTCGACTGATGCAACAATTATATTACGATCTTAGCTCGTCTTTCTAGGTGTTGTATGATTACATTATTCAGAAGTTTCATATGAACTTTTAGCTGTTGAGAATGTATAATATATAATTATATATGATATGAGATCGGGATTTTTACTATGGGAATGTTTGATATTTTTGATTTTTTTAAACAAGATCCTAATCATATCTATTTATATGTGTAACTTATTTCTCTCTTGTTGACTCTCTCAGTCATTTACATTCACGTGTAGTTACGTTCATCTCTTTTCTTGCTAGGTCACTCGCCACAATGTCAACTCGTGTATGTGGCTCGCATCATTTGCTCACTTTAGTCTAAGCTCTTGTATAAAAAAACTAGAAATTTTTCCCGTGTTTGGCACGGGTTCCACTTTGTTTTTTTTTATCAATTTCAAATCTCGTTATACTTTTTCAATTTACTTGATAGGATTGTTCAATAGAAATTATTGACAATATTTATCAATTAAGATTTATTAATAAATAATAAATGGAAAGAAGATGACGTATTTAATAATCTAGGTGTAGTATTTTCAAATTAATGAATTCAATATTCTCATCAACTTAGCTTTTTCTACAACCTATATACTCAATATTTTATTTGGATTAACCATATTTTATATTCTTTTATAAATATTGTAAAAGTGAATATCACATGCAAAGTATCTAATATTAATCTATGTGACTAAATGTGTTCAACCATATTGAATTAAACTCAACAGTATATATATAGTATATGATATTGTAATATTTATGCATATATATCTCATTTGATATTGCATTCATGCATGTATATAATATATGATACAACATTAGTGTATGTATATAGTATCTAATATTTACATTCATGTATGTACGTAGTATTTGTATTAAATTCACACATATATACATAATATCTAATATTAGATTAATGGTTTGCTAAAATCAATAAAAATTATATTTACAAATTAATATCCAAAATAATATATAACAAAATTAACAAAAAAGATTAATTAATATTTCATGTTGATTTGTCAAGCTCTCATCTACTTAAAAAGTTGATGTGTGAAATTCTGATGACATTCTTTGATGCCCTTATTACTTGTCACTAAGACTAGTGTCACTAGTCATCCAACAATAACAAATGAACCAAGTCGCATGACAAGCCTCTCCTACCACTATTGTCATCCTTAGTCCTTACTGTAGAGTTGCCAACCCATCTCTAAAGCTATTGTAATAGGGTCGTGAGCATGCTTGATTGGTTGGTTATGTCCCCACAACAGGCTATCAATTACATAAGACTAACAAATACTGTTAGGAAATTAGGACGTATAACACATACTCACGTAGCAGAATTAAAGCACGAGTAATGAGAAAATAATACGTACTATCAAACGTGGTTCGGCCCTTTGCCTACGTCCATGAAAAACTCCACTAATAAAAAAGAGTACAAACTTAATAAGACTTTCTGCACAGCCCGAAAAGTCTAAACCTTCTCTTACGGTGCTCTTACAATGGCTCTCTCTCTTTTTCTCTCAATCTAGACCTATTGCAAGACACACCTTTCAACTAATACAAGAATCCTATTTATAGAGGAGATTTCTTTGTCCTCCAAGATAAAGGATTTTCGAATCTATCAATCCTACCATAACTAAGACTATTACCATAACTAGAATTTTGACTCTCATTAAGACTCTTTCCTAATTTCAATATGGACTTGGGCTTAGCACTTGAGCCATAACCCAACAAATTCCTCCCTTGGCGAAAAGTGCCAAGAATCTCCACAGTAGGCGAGAACGTCACTCTTCTCTTCTTCTCAGCCTTCACTTGAGTTTCTTCACACTTGTCACGTTCATCTCTCAGCACAGTGCGTCCCTCCAAGTAGTATACGTGTTTCTCGTTCTTCTTCCCTTCAAGAACTAGCTCCTCTCCACGATACACTTTGCAGCAGTCTCCTTCACCAATGTACTTGTACCCTCTTGAAACCAACTCACGCAACGAAATTATGTTGGACATACAAGATGGCACATACCTTACATTAGAGATGGTCTTGATACTACCATTGTTGAGCCTCAGGCGAACTCTCCCAATATCAGCAATCTTCATCTTCTGGTTGTTCCCAACAATGATGTATCCAAGCCTCTTCCCCAAAAATAAAGTGTCGAAACTAGCTCTATCATTGCAAACGTGAAACGTTCCTGCTGAATCCATTACCCAGTTAGTTTTCTTCCTCTTTGAGCCTTCATTAACGTCCCTATTTACAGCCATCAAAATAGTCTCACTGCCATCGCTATCATCACCTTCAATAAGGTTCACAGAGTCCTCGCCATAAACCTTCTTCTTGCCCTTAGATCTTCACTCTCTAAGGCTTTTCATGTCCTCTCTCAATCTAGGACATCTTAGTTGGATATGGCCCTTCTCTCTATAGTAATAGCACTCTCGATCGTCTTCTCCATCCTGAGCTCGGCTTTTTGATCTCGATCTACCTCTACGAGAATTCCCTCTTTCAGAACTCCTCCCTCAATTTGAACCTTCAACAGTTAGTGCTTGATCTCCACTAGGCACACTACTTCTTCCCAACATCCTCTCGTTCTCTCTCAAGAGCACAGTCACTTCGTTCAGCTCGAGAGTTTTCTTCCCAACGAGGATTGATTGCACGAACGGCTTGTATAACTTCGGCAAGGAAGATAGTAGTACGAGCGCCTGTTCTTCATCCGTAATTCTCTTATCAGGCTCCTCAACACTTATGAGCTTGACCACTAACTCGTTGAATTTGTTAATGTGATCCTGGATGGCGGTTCTCTCTTCCATCTTGAACGAAAAGAGCTCTGTCTTCAAACATAATCGGTTGGTGATCGACTTTGACTCATAAATATTCTCCAACTTTTCGAACACACCGCTCACCGTCGTCTCATCAATCACGTGACATTTAATTTGTGGTGCTTACGCCAACCAAATTGTACTTACGGCTTTTCGTTGTAGGGACTTCCACTTCTTATCATTGACTTCTTCCGATTTTGCCTGTTCTGGCACTTCATCAAGGCCTTGCTGCACCAAAAGGTCCTCGATAGTATTCCTCCACAAGTTGAAGTTCATGTTCCCATCGAACATTAGAATTTCAAACTTTGTACCGATCATCGTCATGGCTTCTATGCACAAATTCGCTCAAACTCAGCAATCCAGCAAGAATTTGGCAAAAGTGACCCCAAAAATGGATTCAGGACGCTTGAAAATAGTGAGGAAACCCTCGGTCAACGCAGTCAAACCCCTGCAGCCCGCTGGTCAAACCTTCTGTTTGACCACAAACTCACAAAACTTGACCTCTTGTATCTCACAATCCGACCGTCGGATCGTTACGAAATTTTAGCATCTTACTCTCCTCACCGAGATGAACACACAGCAACAAACAGATCGTCGATCAGACTTGGGCAAAGCCGCCAAACATGACAAGAAGATCCGCAATTTTTTTTTTACTCTTCTTCGGCATTTCTTTTCCGTTTTTCCTGCAAACCAGCGTCCTCCCTCCAACCTAGCTCTGATACCACTTGTTAGGAAATTAGGATGCATAACACACACTCACGTAGCAAAATTAAAGCAGGAGTAACGAGAAAAGAATACGCACTATTAAACGTGATTCGGCCATCTGTCTACGTTCACAAAAAACTCCACTAATAGAAAAAGAGTACAAACTCAATAAGACTTTTTGCATGGCCCGAAAAGTCTAAACCCTCTCTTACGGTGTTCTTACAATGGCTCTCTCTCTTTTTCTCTCAATCTAGACCTATTGCAAGACACACCTTTCAACTAATACAAGAGTCCTATTTATAGAGGAGATTTCCTTGTCCTCCAAGATAAAGAATTTTCTAATCTATCAATCCTACCATAACTAAGACTCTTACCATAACTAGAATTTTGATTCTCATTAAGACTCTTTCCTAATTTCAACATGGATTTGGACTTAGCTCTTGAGCCATAACCCAACAAATACAAAACGTAGGCAGCGATTTTCACGTGGATGATCATCACATGTTAATTAATACCAAATACAAAAAATGCATCCTATATAACTTGCTTCTGTAGCAAAATACATCAAGGTAAAAGCATTTGTAACCCCTATAATAGTATACCCCTAAAAAAGGCTCTCTTCCACATCAAGAATAAAAGGTAAAACTCAATATTTGAACTACGAAAATGTGCCATTTAGAGTCAACTCCCAACCAACAACTTATTGTTTGAGGTGGTAGCAGCCTCATTCCCGTAAGTAGAAGAATACATGTTCGAATCCTGAAAAACGGCACTTGTTAAGAGGACTTTTCTTTAACCGCTCCTTACCCAATAGGAATTAGTCTTAAGTCTAATGTGATTTGGGAATATCATAACTCAAAGGAAAAAAAAAAAAAAAAAAAGAGAGTCAACTCCCAAGATTCAATTTCCTCCGGATTAGTTCGTAAGTAAATAGCATGATGCCAACTTTTAGCCCAAAAGATTCTTAATAATCTCCATGCTTCAAAATAGCTGACGGTTTATGGTCATGGTTGTTTTTTCTTCCAATCCCCCCCCCCCTCCCCCACGCAATGTCACCCGTGGATCAAACTTATATACAGACATACATATATGTTACAGTGAAAAGAAACAATGTATCATAAACTTGCCAATGGATCAATGGTCGCGATATAATCCACGTGTGAAAATGTCAAAAAAAAAAACACAGTAGGGCCTATTGACTTTGCATGTATGCCTCGTGGCTATGACTTTTCAATACATGGGACAATGACTGGATCCCCCATTATTATAAAAGAGAAATATATACGTTGAGCTCCTCCCTGGAGTGGCTTTTCTACACTGCAACTTTTTACGTCAATCACTCAATCAGGGCCCTCGTCATCAGCCATAGGTAAAACTGCTCTCTCTTTCTCTCTCTCTGCATTAAATTCATAACATCTCAGTGTACTTTCAGTTGATATCATCCACTGCAGAGGCTTCTTCACATTTTTCCGATATGATGATCTCTCTTATTCTTCTTTTTAAGGGTCTCACTTGTTTCTTTGTTTTCCGTTTCACACTTTTGTCAGATGTAGAGTAGTACTGCTGATCATCTCACTCCCATTGGCTGCACAAACCTGCAAATTTTTTAGAGTCAACTCTGTGAGACAAAAAAAAAAAAAGAGAGAGAGAAAAAAGAAGAAAGAAAAAAAGCAAGAAATTGAGATGGGTCATCACACATGCTGCAACAAGGAAAAAGTGAAAAGGGGGCTATGGTCACCTGAAGAAGATGAAAAACTCGTCAACTACATTTCTACCCATGGCCATGGTTGTTGGAGCTCAGTTCCAAAACTTGCAGGTAGCCCTAAAGGGAGGGGGAAAAAAATAAGGAAAAGAAAAAAAATAGAAGAAAATGAGGAAAAGAAAAAACCAGAGATAAAACACCTCTTTGTTTTTATATATGAAATATCAAATACTCTTTCTGCAAGATATCTAAATCTAGTCTAAAACAAAATGAAGATGAATCTTCTGCCATGATCACCATTTGTACATGTGAATACACAATTGTTTGCATGCATCTATGAACTGTAAGATTCACTTGCATGTATGAAATTTTAATGGATCTGCTTCATGGGCGCAGGGCTGCAAAGATGTGGTAAAAGCTGCAGACTGAGGTGGATAAATTACCTCAGACCTGATCTCAAACGCGGGAGCTTCTCTCCTGAAGAAGCCGCTCTCATAATCGAGCTCCATAAAATTCTTGGCAATAGGTGAATAATTGATTTAATTTGTGTTCAATTATAACTATAGTTGCTAGAATTATTATTCTAGCTTTTTCTTTAATTAGATGATGATGATCTTTCTGCATAAATACATGCAAACTGAAAGAAATCATTTTAAAGAAACCATTCTCTTTCTTTTTTTTTTCTTTCTTTCTTTTTGGGTGTGTGTGTTTTCTTGTGCAGGTGGGCTCAGATAGCAAAGCATCTTCCGGGAAGAACTGACAATGAAGTGAAGAACTTCTGGAATTCAAGCATCAAGAAGAAGCTGCTGGCTCACAGGCGTGCTAATGCATCTGGCTTCGCGAATCTTTTGAACCCTAATCTATCTTATGAAGCCATTTACGATCCACTCATGAACGGGAACACCAACTTGATCCCAACTGCTGCAGCAGCAGCGGATCAAATTTTCCTGCACAACTCAGCTACAGTTGTGCAAGGGTTTGGTCCATTCAGGTTTGGTAATCATCATAAGATGAGCTACAATAATAATTTGATAAATCTGACAGCTCCAGTGGCCCCCTCAGCAGCAGCAGCAGCATTGATGATGGACCCTTCTGATCCCACCTGGTCAACTAGCTGTAATCAGTACCATCCTCAACAACAGTTTGATAATCACCATCATCATCAATTTCAGGTTCCGAAACAGGAAGATTCCTTGTTGTTGACAAGAAATGCTGCTGCTGCTGCAGCAGCTTCAGTATTCTACAATGGTGCTGATCAGAAACAATCTACTTCAGACATGCCGGTACAACAAGCATATAACAACCCTGATGATGATTCCCTAATGGCTTCTTCTCCTCCACCTCCTCCCTTGATGCCAAAACTATGCGAAATCATTAATGGGGTTGAAGCTGTAGATAATATTCAATCTTCTCCAGCTGCCATCAGTACTAATCCCTCCTCACGCTTCCCAGCTGTCTCTTATCCTAATGATCTACACGTGCCTGCTATTGCTGCCAATCAATTGGAGTACCTCGAATCCATCTTGTCGTTGTTGCCATCGTCGTCATCGTTGTCATCGCAGTCGTCTTCCTCTTCGCTGTCTCAACCATCGGCACTGCCTCCTCCATGGCCATGCAGCAGCCAGTTTGTTGTGAACCCTAACCTGCCTCCTCCAAGCTGGAATAACTAAAAGTGATGATAAGCTGCAGTCTGGTGCTGATGCAAAAGGTGCTCTCACTTGCAAGGCAGTGTTTTTAAATTTTAATTACTTCTGCAGTTTTTGTATGTGTTAAGTCTTGTTGATGAGAACTTCTACGAAAAAAATTTTAAAAAAAATTAAAAAAAAGGGTTTCCAAGATATGTTCTATAGCAAGGGACTGGTTTGATTAAAGTCTCGTATAGATGCTTTCACTTATTTCTTTCTTTCTTCCTTTTTTTCTTTTTTTTTTTTTTTTTTGGTTCTCTCTCTTTTATGATTTCACTATGTAATGGTTATCTTCCCTGTGTGTAGGTTGTGATGTTATGTGTTGCTGGATAAAAATAAGAGCATGACCTGCGTTTTTGTACTGCTAAATTTGGTTAAATATACTCTTGGCAACTATTTACATTCATTTTAAATAACATGACTCCGGATGTTTGCTATTCTTGTAGTTCCATAAAGTGACCGATGAGAGATTTAGTGCGTATTCGGCAACAGTTTTTCAAGTAGCGTTTAAAATACTATTTTGCTAAATTATTGCTGTTCGATAAATTAGCGTTTCAAGTAGCTTTTTAGGTAGCTTTTAGCGTTTCAACTAGCATTTCTCAAAAGCTAAAAATTTTAACGTTTTAGGTAGCTTTTAGCTTTTCATATTTTTTTGGACAATTCTACCCTTTTGCATTTTTTGATTTTTCTATTCTCTTTCCAATCTCTCCCTATATTTTTACCTTTTCTTTCACAAATATAAATAAAAAATAATATAAAAATGAATTTTAATTTCTATATAATCAACATTACTAAAAGCATAAGTTTTATTAGTAAATTTTTTTCAACAAAATAATTTTGAATCTATTAAAATTAATTTTCGTAATATTGATATAAATGTTTTATCAAAAAATTAGTTATACTTTAATATTAAAATATGATTATGAAAATAAATATCTAATTATGAAATATATTATCTTATTCCTATAATAGTAATAGTAATTATAATTATCATAATAACAATAATAATAACAACATGATATCAATGTCTTTTTACGTCATTTAATATTCATCAGCTAATCTATCAATTAATTTTACCGAACACATTTTGTTCAATCAGCTAGTTAAACAGCTATCCGCTGACAGCTAAAATACAACAGCTATCAGCTACTCAAACAGCTATCAGCTACTCTGACAGCTAAATTTGTCGAACAAGCCCTTAATGATAATAAATTGTTGAAACTATTGTAGAATTATTGTGCCGTCAGCTTTACGACATCTTTCTCTTACCATCATAATATTGATGACAAATTGTTAAAACTATTTTAGGATTACTATGCCGCCAGCTTTTTTTTATCTTTCTTTTAACATTATAATATTTGATGTTAACGAGTGATATTGAAACCAGAAATTGGGAAGCTTGGGAGTACATATGCATGGGCATAAATGTGAATGAACATGGTAGAAACAGATGTGTCATCTTTCTGATCTCTTTTTCTACATCCTCTTCTCTTTTTCTCTTCGTTTGCACAGCTATCATGTATTCGCATTTAGTTTTCTCATTAATGAGAAATTATCAAAACCATATCTTTCTCAACAAAGCAATTGGGGTTGTAGAAGACTACAAACAGAAGAGACCGGGTTGGATTTGTGCACGTTTCTTGTCGCTTTCGATGCAATTCGCAACCAATCCACGGCAGGTTTTTTCTTTTCTTTTCCAATATTTTAACTCTGCATCTCCACTATTTATCCACTCCTCATAATTTCTAATATTTTACTTGTGCTTTTTCGTTTTGATAACGACCCGAAAAAGTTCAAATCCTCCATAATGGTATAACATTGTTAAAAAAAAAAAAAATCTAATAAAAATAATAAATATAATTATGATAATATAATAAAACGATTTATCACTTTACCTCGTAACATTGTAAGAGAATCTACATCTAATACTTGAAGACTCTAGATTTTTCTCTTCCTTCTCTTTTTTGGGTCTATGTGGCAATTTCAGATGAGAACTGAATGGAATCCCTCAGATCCTAAGTTGCAATTGAAAAAACTGATTTATCAAAAAATTGATCTAATCTTGAACTAGGCCAATCACATATAACTATAAATGTTGAGACATAGCCGCAACGTGTGGTAATTCCAAAGCTATATTTTGCATACAAAACCACCCCCAACACCCAACCCCCAACCCTCAAAACAAAACAAAACCCCCCCCCCAAAAAAAAAGGAGGGAATCTTACTTATGAGGCCACAATTAGAAAAAGATGAGAACATTTAGGGTGCGTTTGCTCGCCTGTTTTCTGTCTTCATTTTCATGAAAAATAAAAATTAAGAGAAAAAATTCATTTGATTAACCATTTTTGTTTTTATTTTCAAAAAACATAAAACAATTTTTCAAGAAAACAAAATAAAACAATTTTTTAAGAAAACAAAAAACATCAAAAAAGTATTTTTTCTAAAAATAAGGTGATAATTTTGTAAATAACTCTAAAAGATTTAAAAAAACAATGTGGCAATTTTGAAAATAATTCTAAAAATTGAGAAAATAGGATAACAATTTTGTAAATACCTTTAACAGATTATGAAAACAAGGTGACAATTTTGTAAATATCTTCACAAAATTTAAAAAATAAAGTGGCAACTTTGTAAACGTATCAAAAAAATTTAGAAATTAAGGTGGCAATTTTATAAATATTTCCAAAAAATTTAAAAAATAAGGTGACAATTTTGTAAATAAACATCAAAAAGAAAAACACTTTTATTAATCAAACATATTCTCTAAATTTTAGAAAACAGAAAATAAAAATTATTTTCAAAAAATAAAATAGAAAATGAAAATTAAAAAATGAAAACAAAAAACAGGCAAACCAAATGCATCCTTAACTTCGATAAAACGTGGAGCATCTTCACGACAACAGCTAGACACTGTTCACACCCTAGTGCTTGATGAGTCCAACCAGCAAACAAAACATCATTGAAGAGCATAGACATAACCATGGCACAATTCATCAGTCAAACGGAGAAATATGAACATTGACACAGGATCAAACAATAGCCTGGAATCAACTTTGCGCAACAATGACGATGCATCAATCCAGCTACTATTAGCACGAGGAGCAAGCAAATAAATCGAATTATACGCAACAGCGCTGCCCACATACAGCTAAGGACATTACAAGGAACAAAAGGGGGTCTGCTAACAACTTTTTTCCGTAAGAGAGTAGCCATTTCTGAACATGCAAAGATCAGAAGTGGTCGTACGAATTCAGTGCAATTAGAAAGAGTTCGCACGTGTTTGGCACAATAGGTTGAATTACCACATTATTAGAGGCCACTCTTCCTTCTAACAAATCCTAAAAAATATCAGGAATGAGCACTTCCCTTGTAAACCACTTTCTGCAAGAGATCCATGTCCACTTCATGTTGTTAAACAGAAGTATCGTTCAACTATTTGTATCAAGGACTCACCAAGTATAGTGACAAGAATCAGAAGCTTAAAGTGAATCAGAAAATTTCCAAAGATAAAAGTACTTCCTTATGCAACTGCAGATAAAGGCATTCATAACAATCCAAGCGGTACAATAGACTGCTAGTCCTGTTTTCCGGGTTCTTGACATAACTTTCAAGGATCCGATCTGATTTATAGAAACTTTTCTAGAGAAATTGGTACTATGGTGTGATTCTCGCCCGACCCTTTGCAATTCGCCGTGCAATAACCCTACGGCCGCCCTTTGTTGCTTTACTGCTCAAGTGATTTGAGGAGCATTAGTTAACAAATGTCTTCAATTAATATTTGTCATTACTAAAGAATACAAATTACTAGAGAGATTTGCAGATAATAAGACAAATAACTAAGCTTATTGTGCAGAGACGGAGATGAATGTGAAGGCATGGCGCCACTTAGTTGAACTGTTAAAAATAGCACAAATTTACTAGCAACTTTACCATTCGCGAGTGAGGTGGCTTTGGGGTATCAGATACTAAAAACAGAAGTACTGATCAACTAAAAATATTTGCCACGAATTAAAAATCTATTACCTTATGACTTTAAATTTTTTGTTCCCTTTATCTCAAGTTGAGACCATCGTTTGACTTGGTACTTCCAAGTAAGCGGAAAAAGTGATGAAATTTTATTTAAAATATATGGAGTTTAGAGTGGGACATCCCAAACTTATTGCACCTTACGAAACAAAAAGTATACAACATAAAAATATTAGAAAATAAAGCCCTGTTTACTTACAAAGTGTTTTATTTTCTAACTCCATTTTCAAATAATTTTCTAACTCCATTTTCTAATAACGGTTGAAAATGCATTAACTAATTGAAGTGAAAAAAACATATTTCTCTCACAAAACTAGAAAATGCATTTGAACTGTAGAACCAATTTCAAAGTTCAAAAGTATGTGTGCGTGTGTGTATCTATGCACATATCCACATTATGTCTTGTCATTGTTAAATTTATAATCACTTTTACCTCATTATTATTAACTATTGTATAAACTTCTCTTGAAAACTAATTATTTGTTGACATGGGTAAGGGTGAAAAAAGAGAATGAGATGGAGTTAAAAGATAGAGAAGAAAGGTTAGAAAGAAACAACAATAAGACAACAAGGTTAATTGAACCAAGGATCAACTTGAAGTTTCTGATTTTTAGACAAGTTTTCTAAATGGAGAATTGTTAGAAAACCCTCGTAATTTATTAAAGGAACTTTGGAAAACAGCTCAGATTGTTTAAAATTACCCTTATTTAATTTGGAAAATTGAAAAACTGTTTTCTAGCTTTCACTTTTTGTTTTATATAGAAAATTTTTCTCGAAAACGATTCTAATTTTCCATACATAAACAAGGCCTAAGAATGTTCCAACCTATTATATAATGTGATTTGGAGGTCATCATTAGCTTGTGGCAAGTGCAGTTTTGAAATGACAAAAACATAAACTGCACCATTCTTTTTGTTAAGTTTTTCAAATTAGTATTTTATTAATGAAACACCATAAGGATGCAGCTGACACACAATTCTCAGCACCAAAACTAAGACAAAAAATCTTATTATTTTCCCACGAAGGTTCAAGGTTCATTATGTTAAAAGAATGATGAGAAACAAGTGCAGAAAATAGAAAGTTTGTATTGCATTTACAGCTGTTAAAAGTGACACTCGCTTCGTAGAAACCGAAGACAAGCTAACCAAATCTAACAAGACCTAATCCTGATGTGTATTCTAAGAAACAAATGGTGCAAGATTAGTTACTCTACATTTTCTAAATAGATATACCCAACAAAGTAGCAAAAGTCACCCAAAGTTCTAACATTCCCAACAAGGCAGAAGAAAGCTGAGGAACATCCAAACTAAATGAAGTCAGACCATGAGAAAAGTAAGGGAAGTACCGAGCCAGGAATCCGTGCGTCCTTTTACGTCTGATGTTGCTTGGTTGGTAGGTTCGCTTTGGAAATAAAAGCATTGGCTCGCTTGATGAGGAATCATCTCCTGAGAAAGGGTATAGTAACAAAATTACTTGCTACTCCACGTGAAAACATAAATACAGAAAGATGATGATGTAACTTAAGTAACTTCATGGTAAGCATCAAGTATAAATGAATTTCCACCAATCATGTGCCATATTGAATGCAACCCATGCCTGACATACTATACCAAACTTTTCTAGTAACCACTATGCATATTAGTGTTTTTCTTTTCCTGCAATGGATCAGGTGCTTTAAGAAGGACCAGCTGAGAATCCTCAAAGGCCAGTAGAACTTTATCAATTCGAAATCGTCAAACACATCAACAACCACAAAAAGGTAACGTTTGTAGGATCACATGTTTCATGACAAGTTTCAGTCTTTCAGGATTAATTAGTCGGTCCACAGGTTAAAATACTATAACACCATTCATGGACAGCCAGATGCAAACAGAACAGTAAGTATCATCAAGTCAGCAAGATTTCTCCCACATAACTAATCTCTGCTGGAAAAAAGCTCATTTCGCTCAAGACTCATGATTAATTATTGATGAGGATATTTGTAGGAACATGTCTCAAGACAAGTTTTATTGTCTTTTTGGATTCAGTTCAGTCAGTGCACAAACTAAAACAGTGTAACACCATTGGTGGAAAATCAAATGCAAACACCACAATAAGCATCATCAGCAAGGCTCCTCCCACTTGCCAAATCTCTGTTGGAAAAGGCTCATTTCAATCACAATCATGATATGATTAATGACGAGGAAATTCCCTTTTAAAGTTGCATTCATGGATGCCTAGCCTGGCATGTGGTCATTATAATGTCATTAGTTATATCATGTTTCAAAGAATCCAATAAATTGACAGCCAACTGATCTATTTCTAATGGATTATGTTACCCAAACCACTAATGAAATAAAGCATCAGTTAATGACGGTAGGATCCTAATAGCAGGTCAACTGTATACTGGTAAATAATGAAGCAATATAATTTTTACGCTCAGTACACAACTGGCACATGTGAATTGGAGACTTATGTTCACCCTTAGCAAAGTGGACAATTATTCATATCACCTTGTACGAAATTAGGAAAAAATGAAAAACTGATCTAGTGACTGCCTTTCTGTGGAGTTAGTCACTTGTGTTAGTGACTTCTAATTCCACAACTCTGCCTCTTTAATTATAATCTTTATGCACTTCAAGCTTAAAATATCTATCCGAAAGATAATTGCAAAAGCAAATCCTCACAATTGCCCAGCTAATTATACATGAAGAATGTACACCTTTAAGACTTCAAATCATTTACTTGAAAATCAGAAATTTTTTCATTAGACTCTGAATAGAATGTCAACAAATTCCATTTTGAAGACCTGCTCAACTCATGTATAACATCGACACTGTTAAATCATGATTAGGGATTAACTCAAAGAAAGGCAAATTTTACTTTTTAAAAAAAAAAAAAATCTAATATGAAACAGAGATTCTCAATATGATTATGTCTAGTTCCCATTAGTCTCGTAAACTGCACAAATCAAGCATAAAACAAGTAAGAAGATAGTGGAAATAGAAATATGAACTTGCACTTTCTGCAAAGATCCTAGAGATGCATTTGACATGACCAATTTGATTGAGTAAATTTATCACTTTAAAAACACCATCCATTTTCCGTTTCCATTTATCTATTCTGGATAAATGAAGCAGTTCAATAGGGCACCTAGCTTTCGTATATATAGATCCCTACTCACTCTGCAATATGCTCTCTGCTCACAGCAGATAAGGAAGAAATAATTCAGACTAATGAATCCGATAGCAACAAGAAAGAAAAGAATTAATCCTGATTGCAGCCAATTTGAAAACTATCCTTCTTTTAAACTAATTCGGAAAAGAAAACCTTAATAAACTCAATTTAATTTCCTCAAAATATATAAACAAAATCAAATATTAAACAGAAAACACACACATACTACATTTTGAAACGGGCCACACACACACACACACACACACATATATATATATATAGCTATCAATGTAGATAAACAGATCCGCACATACACGTATGTATACATATACAAATATACACATATTCACACACAAAAACATACACATATACACACAGAAAGAGAGAGAACAGGGGTGTGTTACCATCAGGGAGGAAGAAGGGGAGAGAAGGTAAGCCAGAGGGGTAGAGGAAGCCATGAGAGGAGAGGTCTCTGAGCGATTCTTCCACAGCGTCGTTTTTGGGGAAGTGAAGAGTGCTCTGCTTGGATTGAGAGTTAAGAGACGGGAAAAGCTGCGGGACGACGACTTCGGGCCTCCGACTCGCCGACGCGATAATGGTTGAGCCCGGATTCGTCCTCGAGGGATTTATTAAACGGCTCACCGCTGAAAGCCCGGCCCAAATGAGGGTTTTCGAGGTCGCCATTTCTCTGTTTTGTGCGTGCTAAACCCTAACAAGAAGTGCGATGTTGGGAAGCAGTAGAGTCACACACTACAATAAACTAACCCCGTACATCGTACGGGAAAATTGAGCATTTTTAATATTTTTATTTGTCAGTTAATTATATTTTTATCATGATAAGATAAAATGTAAATATATTTAGTAAAATTTAATTATTATTAAGTTTTTAATATTAATAATTTTCTTTATAAAAATGTAATAATTGAATAAATCAAATAATTGATTTTAACGGGGAGAAAATGTAATATGAGAATTAATAACAAATTAACTATCAGTCATTAGAGAATTTAACTTTTTTTATTAAAAAAATTTTACATATATAAGTTCATTAATTCTTCTCTCTCATGCACTCTATCAAACAGAAACGACAAATAATTAATAAAATTAACTGTATATTAAAAAATAAAAAGAATATTAATATTTTAGATGTAAGTGTAAGCACGATATCAATTGATAATGAATAGCCAGATAGGCTACAAATGAACATCTAGATCAATGGACACGTGCCGAAAATTTATATTTCAAGAATGGGCGGACAAATGCCAAAAATTTGTTTTTTAGTGGTTGTTGCTTTCATCTAATGTATAAAAGATAGAGCATTTGACTAGAGGTAATATTTATTTTATATATTTTCATCTCAAACTTTTTGTATGATTATTATTATCTTTTTTTGTCAAAATTCCATTAATTCTCAAATGGATATTTTGCTAATCCAACAAAAGAGTTTTCTATTTTTCAAAATGATCATTTTAGTCTTTAGAAATTAACATATACGCAGAATTTTTTATTATAAAACTAATTCAAGTGATCCAAATCCGACATGTAGGATTGAAAATATTACTTTTAGTAACTGAAAACCAACTCAGAACCGAGCCAAATTAATAATTCAATTTGGTTATTTGGGCATTCCGTTCGGTCTCGGATATTTGTTTTACTTTTTTGCAGTTCGATTTTGGTTTTAATTGTTGATTTAAAATTTTGATTATTAACTAAAATAACGGAATTGATGAACCTTTATTGGTTTGCCCCTTCTACTTAAGTGGTTGCTTTATGCAATTATGCTTAAAACATTATACATATAACTTAATACTATTTAGACAACGACTCAATTCTCAAATACTCATGCCTCGCCTCTGCTTCACTGCTCTCACGCCGCAAAAATAAAATCTGAAGCACTTTTCAAGGCACAAGCAGCACATAACAATTAAGACTCAAGCACGAAGCTTGACTATTAGGAAGCCAGTAATAATGTATAGATATGGCTTTTCTTTCATTTTTACAAACAAGTTAAAGTTCATTCGCTTATGAGTTGTTCTAATGTGTTTTTTTTCAATCTTTTGTAATTCAACCGAAACCGAACCGGAAAAATTCGGTTCTAAAATTTCGGTTATTCAACTTATTCGATTTGATTTCAATTATTAAAAATTTTAAAATTCGGTTTTCGATATTTCAATTCAGTTATAACTGAATGCTCAGCCGTACCAATATGTATCACTCGTTATTATTCAAGAAACTACTGAAATTATTTCCTTTATTTGTCCTTTGGTATCACTAATTTTAAGTTGAAAAATAAATGCATCAGTTTTGTTGATAGTGCCTGAATTTTTCAAAAAAATTAATTGAGTTTCCCATTCAATTAAATGTCATGTCTAGTATTTTCTTTGATTTGATCTAATAAAAATATTAACGTCCTATATATATTTAATTTGTGTTTGAAATCTAAAAAATTTGTTTTGGCAATTTTATATTTTCTAAATAGCTAATTCAAATATTTTAGTGACGAAATATATGAATTTGTTTAATATAAGAATCTTATTCAAATAACAATTAAAATTAAAGAATTCTTTTCTTGTGCCCACGATCAAACAAAATTCATGAAGTCTGACGAAAGGAAATACTCATAAGTTGGAGTTTCGATTTATTTTTATATGTTAGTCTAACCATCGTTAAAAGATCTTTTTTTTTTTTCAATTTTTCTTTTCCTATAATAGGAAGTGAAATAGATAACCCCCTTCTTTTTAAGGAATTCTAATTCTCTCTAATAAAAGAAGTCTTAGAAAATATGTTATATTTCAATTTCTCTCTAACAACAGTTCTTGATTTAGTCTTGTTATCATTCCTTGTTAAGTTTTTCTTAACATTTATAATTGTTAATGGCTATGTTGATAATTGATACTTGATAACATTAATATTGTTTTTTATTTTTTTAATTTGAAGCTTTTGTGATAACTATATCTTCTTTTTAAAATTTAAAAATTTATTAGTACTAATATTGGTATCTATTTCTTAATTTGGATGAGTCAATTAGGCAAACAAAAACCCAGCCAGATAGCAATTTAAGAGCTCCCTAAAACAGGGAACTACCTAAGGAGTTTGTTCGAAATTAAAAATAGATATCTGATGTTATTCTATTTAGTAAGAATAGACAATTTCTTATGCTATTACTCTTAAAAATATATAACCGCACTTTATTGTTGGATAAAAAGCAAAATAGGAAAGCACAATGGACTCATATAGCTATTTTAACTTTCAAAACGTGACAAAAGATCGATTGAGTATAATCAGTCATTTAAATGTAATAATAAGGGCCTATTTGAATGGTTTTTTTAAGGAAAAAATACTTTTTTCTTTTTCTTGAAAAAATTACATTAAATTTACAATAACTATTTAATTTAACTTCTTGAAAAGTTGAAACTTTAAAAAAAATTCAAATACATTTTTTTTAAAAAAACCAGAATTTTCAACTTCTAAAAAAAACTATTTTTAAAAAAAGTTAAAAAAACACTTTTAAAAAAATCAATCCAAATGAGCCCTAAATATGTTGTAACTATCAACTAATAACTGTTTAACTAGTTGATTCATGAAAATTTTATCTAATTGATTCAATAAAATTTGTTTGATAAAATTAACTTATAAGTCGTAACACCTTAATATTTTTATGATTATTATAATTGTTATTAAATAAGATGATACATTTATAATAAGATATATATTTATGATAGTAATAATATATTATTAAATTATAGTAAAATTAGTTTCTTAATTAGAAGTGCAAACATACAATTTGAAACTCTAAAAAGAGATCAGACACACACATATATGTATATGTATGTATATACCTTTATATATACGTGTGTGTGTGTATATATATATATGCGCATGCATACCTATATGCATACACACGTAAGGTTATCAACGAAAAGACATCAATATACATGCATTTACGAATGTGTGCGTGTAAAATTGGGGGTAAAGGGAGTAAAAGATGGAATAATAGGAAGCTAATTCACAGAATGAAACATAATATTTATTTTTGAAATTAGAAACATAATATTTATTAACAGTAAACAAACAGCGGTCAAAACATTGTCGTCCTTTACCATGAACAACTCTTTTATAATTAGAAGAAAAAAAAATGTTCGTTCAGAAATTGTCATCGAACCGAGGCAAAGTTTCCAAACTAGGCAAAGAATAAAAGAAACTTAAAACATGAATAACTGAAACTAGGCTAATACAAGAAGAAACTTAATGATGAATAATTGAAATTTCTATTGACAATTGTAAGGCTAATGAATTAGCTCAGAGACTATCAATGATAAAAGCGACAATTTTTGGGTAGGCCATATATAATAAGTTCCGATAATTTGGCTTGTCCCACAACAGCTCTGAAACCACGTATACATAAATATCATACCAACAACAAAATCTTCAAACTGGAAGCACACATTCATCATAAATCAAGATTCCTACACAGTTTAGGAGTGATATCCTACCTAGATTAGAATCTCATTCGGGTCAGGAGGGTTGGGTCAGAGGTGCGGGGTGAAAAAGAAAACATCGACAAAGGCATGGTGGCGACCCACCTTCGACCCTTAATAAACATTTATTTCTGGACAGATCAGCATAGAGCACAGTGACAACTTGAAGAATTAGAACAGAAAACAAAACCTGGTAATGCTACTACATACAAATAAATTCATTGAAAAAAATTGACTGTAGTAGTAGTCAAGCACATATTTTTGACCAATTCCAGCTACATGATGGAACACACCAAACCAACCATCAAACCTTTGCCCCAACAACATTTCAGAAAGCAGAAACAGAAAAGAATAAAACCAACCTACGTCAGTAATAAAGGAAAAAGTAAGAAAACCAACTTTTTTTACAAAATGCAACAATTTAAATCAATAGGGGAAGTATTTGTTCCCCATCACATATACTAACCTTAAGGACTTCAAACTGATTAGGAGAAGAAAAGGGGGGAAATCACAAATAAGGCACATAATTGGCACAGAGTAGCACAGATAATTACGAAGGACATTTTGAAATGTACAAAAACCAATTTCCTTCGTGTTGTCTGGAAATATCTTCATTGTTCCACTTTCAGTGCAGCAGATATCCATTCTGAAGCAGCTTCTTGAATATCTGAAGCTACTTGTGTTGAAAGAGTTACTGGTGTGATTGAAACCTGTTCAACGATGCACAAAGTATCAAGCAATTAAGAGAAGTCCAGGCACTCCAATAGCCAAATAAAAGGAAGCTTGTTTTACTAGAATAAAGATTTTCAATGAACAAATACTAACTCTTAACAACGAAGCAATTTAAGTGTTCCAAGTAAGGCAGATAACATCAAAAATACATCCAGCACAAGATGTCAATCTTCCCTCGCTTAAAACAGAGTGACCCATATGCCAATGCAAATCATCTCAATCTCCATGTGGTATGGAAAATTCACAAAGACTTAGGAGCAGAGACTTACAAAGCCATTTTCAAGTGCTCTGAAATCGAGATCCTCATCCTCTTGCTCCTGCTCTTTGTCTAGCAACTGAAATAGCAACAGTAATCAAGTCATTCACAAACGGAAGACACAAAATAGTTTAAAGGCAAAAGAATATAGAAACTCATTCAAAATTGGTATTGGCAAGTGGAAGACACTACAAGCCGGGGCAGTAGTAGCAACCTAAACCAAAAAGAAAGATGAATGAATTTAAACGTTAGCACATGATAATAGTCTCACATATTATCACTAGAGTTAAAAATTCAGTCCTTGTTTCTCTATCTTCTCTGACTTCAATGAGTATCTGCATACACTTGCACAATAGTAACATATTTTGATGTATGTACGGGGATATTCCTTCCTCTTGCATATGCAACATCATATTTCCAACAACATGAGTAGTTCAAGTAACACATAAAACCTCCCTCCCTCCCATTCTCTCCTTGTTCATCCCAAATTAAATGTCATAATTCGTCTTTTGGGTGTTCCAAATTATTGCCAAAATACTTCTACAGGCCCAATTTTCTTCCACTTTCTATCTTCCAAATAAAATATGTACGTTGTGGGCCTTACGGCCCTACTTTGAAAGCGAAAAACCTTACATATTGTATTTTCATTCTCAACTATCTCATAAAACCACATGCCAGATCAAACTGTAACATTCAATTCAGGCATGGATGAATTTGCCCTGCATATATTCATCTTGTTCATCCCTCGTATGCAATCAGGAGTTACATAGTGAACTGTCCAATGATGCATAACCTTCAATTCTTCTTTACTTAATCCAAGCCATCCAGCATCACTAAGACAAGCACCGACCCACTGAGTCTTCTCCTCTCAGTGGCAAAACTTCTACCTCTCTCTCACTCATCGCTACCCATCATCACCAATTAATATTTAACATAATAAACTAGTGTCCAGACTAAATCTCTTGAATTAGCATACTGATATAGAATAATAGGGATTGCATGTATTTCTCCAAAAAAAAAAAAAAAAATGGAGTTGCATGTGCATGCACGCATAAGTGGATTCGGTTGACTAGTTCTTGAGATTAGAAGACATGCATAAAGGTATAACAGGTATTACTTTCCTAAATGAATTGATTGATCCAAGGGTCAACATGATAACCAAGGTGTAGATTACACAGGCAAGCAGCACAATCATAAACATTGAGGAAATTAGTGTAAAGTAGGGCAATTATTCCAAACGTCACAGTATCTCTCGGCTTATGTGCGCAAGTAATAGCCACAGGAATCACTGGTGTGAAGCTGATAATAACTTCTACATTTGTCTCCAATGCAACAAAAGGACATACCATACCTCCAGCCTGAAGTACTTCATTTTCCGGTCTGGGTCAGATTTTCCAGCAGCACCAGTTGATTCAACAATTTCTATGTTCTTTTTTTGTGTTGCCAACCGGCGAGCAGCACCCTGAGACAAGTGAGAGGATTGAGGATTAGGATATGATACAAGGAGTCTGACCCTGAGGCCACAACCCCCAAGAATAAATACCACCGAAAGAATAATTATACAAAATGCAACTTACTGCAGCAGAGGCATCTCTTCCGAGTTGAGCAAGCTGCATTCCCAGGCTTTGCTGATTGGACATATAGCGAGCAGCTGGATTTCTAGTTGCTGAAAGAGCTTGCCAACTAAGTCTGGATCTCCAAATGCTTTGCCTGGTTAATTTGAATCCCTGTTGAATAAACAATAAAAACAAAATAAACAGAAATACTAATGGAAAGGCCCAATCTGAATTGCATAAAAGAGAAAAATGATTTCAAAGAAAAAGTAGGGTTCAGAGGCCTGAACACAAAAAACAAAAAGGATTTAGTACAAGAGTAAACCTTGTTTGTCAAAGGAGATTGTGGAACTCCTATATTCAGAAAGCATCTTTTGGGGAAAACCCCCTTCCGTATGTCTCTAATTGCTGCACTTATAAGCAGTAAGCATACAGTGACAGCATCCTTGAAATGACTTTCCTGACTTTCATCTTTCTTCCTAAAATAAATTATAAGGCATTGGTATTGCATTCAAAAGTGAACAATTATTACTAACTAGCGGTACAGACAGCAAACACACCAATTCAATGATATTGACAGAGATGGTACACCATTAATCAATGCCTCTCTTGCCCCAGCTACAGCACCAGAGTAGAACCTGGAGATTGCCAAAAATTGACAAGTGATTGAATTGATCTTTTGAAGGCAGATTTCAAAACTTCAAAACAAGAGAAGGATGAAACAGAACCTTGACAGGCACAACCAGTACAAGGACAGAAATTCACCAAAAACAGAACAGGGGCATACGTGGCAGGAAGATGAATCAGTTTAGGATGTTAAAAGGATAAAATGAATTACTTACATGTGATGGCCACAACTTGAACTGCGGTTGATTCCACTTATCACCTATATACACATAAAAGAAGAGCCAAATCTCAGACAACAGCAAAAAATAAACCACCATAAACCAATTGATAAAAGAGTATAAAGCATACCAACAAAGGCTTTGACCAAGAAAACAGAGCACCAGATAATGCCAAGGACACACAATCGACAGGAGTCCCTAAAATCATATGCAACAGAGACACCATATACTATTAAAGGCAAGTGTAAATGCACCAAATTTGGACGAACTTATAGCAATTAAGCAAATAGATCAAGCTTCACACAGCATTAACCTTCCATCAGTTGCACAATTGCATGTGCAAACATCAACTACTCACAGCAATATAAGCAACAAAATGAGAATAACAAGATACACAGGAGCAACAATGGAATCGTACCAGAAATTTCATAGGCAGTGGCACCATTAATATCTAAGGGAGTTGCTGCCACAGTTTCTGCAACTGTCACAGAGTGACCGGACGCAGATTTATCCCTAGAAAAGAACCCCAGAAAACTCAACAAATTAGCTAAAACAGGGAAAAAGATTCCCACCTGGCTAAAACAGATTACCATGCTTATAAAAACATATATCAATCCCAATCTTACCATACATCAAACAACCAAAAATAGCAAAAGATAAATAAGAAAGAAAAGACCCCTTTCTATAAGAATGCAAAATCTATAAAATATCAGCCACATCAGCATAAAATAAGATACTTATACACAAAAAATAGGCATAGATAACCATCCTTTACATCAAGAAATGCGTCAAGCACCCAACATAGCAAACACCAGACAAACCAACATTATAAAGTTCTAATTTACAAAGTATCAGCCACATACACCACAAAAAGCATACTTCTAAACATAAACATAAACACAAATCAAACAACCCCACATTAAGGAAATCCAGAAAGTGCAAACTATAAGCCACATAACAACATAAGAATGCATACTTCTAAACATAAAATGACTATAATATAATCTTTCCATACATCAAGCAAACATAAAACAAATCCACATTAACTTACATATGATCTTATCAAACATAAATACATATAGATATGCACACTTTATAACATACATGCAAAAACCAAAATAGCAAACATCAAAAAAGATACACATTAACTTACATATGATCTTATCAAACAGAAATACACGTAGAAATGCACAAATTAAAACATATATCAAAAAACCAAAATAGCAAACATCAAAAAAGATACATATTAACTTACATATGATCTTATCAAACATAAATACATGTAGAAATGCACAAATTTAAAAATATATCAAAAAACCAAAATAGCAAACATCAAAAAAGATACATATTAACTTACACATAAACTTATCAAACATAAATACATAGAGAAATGCACAAATTATAACATATATCAAAAAACACAAATAGCAATTAAACTAGCCCACCATCACCATATATATATATATATATATACAGAGAGAGAGAGAGAGAGAAGAAAGGGGGCATACGATTGGGGAGCGCAGACGTGGACGTTGTAGAGGCCTTGACTGACAAGAGCTTCGACCAGACAAGTAAGCCCAGGCGACTCAATCCCATCACAATTCGTCACCAACACAACTGGCTTCGAGCTATCCGGCTCCGCTGCGACGGCGGCGGCGGCGGCGGCGGCATTAGGAACCGAGGAGTCATCATTACTATTAGACAATTGGTATTGGTGGTCCCCATTTTCCTCACCACCTTGCTTCCTGTTTTGCAAAACCTGTTGCAGATTCGAAACCAGCCCCGCCGGCAACATTTTCTCCTCCTTCGGCGACTAAAACGACGTCGTTTTCGTCCTTGATTGGATTCTTTTTTCTTTAGCTTTTTATTCAGAATAAAATAGGGATTTTTATTTTATTTTTTTTTAAAGTTTTTTATTAAGGGTGTTTTGCCTTTTGGGTATGTGAAAAAAAGTGCGTGATGATGAAGATGATGAAGGAAGTGAAGTAGAAAACCCTAGAGAGAAAAAGGAGGGTAATAAAGGGGTGAAATTTTTGGTTAGAATAGGTAGACCGTTTCCAACGGCGATGTTTGCCGAGAGAGAGAGAAAGAGAGAGAGAGAGAGAGAGAGAGAGAAATGGCGATTTATATGTTATGTAATATGAGACTCTGTGTGTGCGCGTGCGCGTTGTGAATGGTGATGAAGAAATGTGGAATAAGTGGTGTCCATTGTTAACTTACTCCTACTCGCATCGCTTAGCGCGTTGTCACCCTTAGGATACGTTCTTTTCTTTTCTTTTTTTTTGCAAAATTTTTCTTTTACGCTGTTTGTATTGCAAATTATAAGATATACCTGCAGCATTGTGCACCCGTAGAATATCATGCTCCTGCAGACGCATGGAAATTACACGCCTAGTTGAAAGAAAGGGAAATTTGAAGCGTTAAGTCAAACACGTAAACACATTCACGTATACACAAGAGCATATCCATATGACCTGAGCCGTTTCTAGTCGATGAGCTAACCACTCGATCGTTGATCGATCACCACCAACACGACCGTCATTATGCACTAACCACCGCCATCCTATTTAGTCAGCGTTTCCAACAACAACCACTGTCCACCACCATCTTGCCGTTCCACAACCTATAAACAAACTCTGGCATCAAATTCGGCAGCCCACACCGCGCAAAGAGCACCAACAGCTTCCTTATGCCTTTAGGCTTCCAACGGTGTGTTTTGTATTCTCCAATGTTGCCCCAACATCGATCATTTTCTCGCAGCTCCGCAACCACCTATCTCTTCCTCTCCTAGTCCTGATTCTAACCGTACCTCCCATGCAGTGTTTCAATGCTCTAAGCTCCATCCGTCATTAAAGCTCGCCTTCATCTTCAAGCGTATGAGTATGTAGGTGTATCTGTGTGTTTATGCAAGTGTGTTTATGGGTGTTTTTTGAACAAATAGAGTGGACTAATAAATAATAAATATGTGTTTATGCTTGTGTACATAAAAGTGATGAACAACTATATATGAAGTGGTGACCAAATAAATGTGAAATTGTGAACAAATATATAGGTTTGTATTTGTGTGTTTTTGTTGTGCGTGAGAATGGTGAACAAATATATGTTGAGTGGTAAACAAATATATGTGGGATGGTAACAAATATTTGATGTATGAAATTTAGTGAACAAATAAATGCTAGGTGGTGAGGGGTGATATAATAAAAATATTTTCTTAATTTTACATTGCATGAACAGTAGCGCATACTATTCTCACATAGTAGTTGCATGTTGCTTCATAGGAGCATGATATACACTCCCCTATTTGTATTAAAGGATAAATGTCATTTTTTCCCATGAGTTTTAGCTTAAATTTCAAACTCTTAGAATTTAGTTTTATCTATATTCTCCCAAAATATTACATTTTATTAAACAAAACCTTACATTGAAAATTATTTTGTATTTATTTATTATAATAAAATAACATAATTTGATAGAATTGTCCAACAAAAATTCTACAATTAATTTGCATAGTATAAAAGTTTTAATTTCAAAATATACAAAAATAATTAAAATAATTTATTCATAAAATTTATGTTAACAATAGGCTCTTTTTTACTTTTTTATTTCTTATCTATTTATTCATTTAAGTAAAAAAGTAGATAAAATAATTTAATAAGATTATTCAACAAAAATCTAAAATTATAAAAAAAAATCAAAAGATTTTAATTTCAAAATATGACAAAATATGAAAATTAGTCTATTGAAATTTTTTTTCTTACCCACGAGATTAAAGAGAAAAAATTAAATTCCATTTAAAGTTTACTTTTTCCAATATATTCATATATATTTTAAATAGGATCCAATCTACTTAAATTAATGCATATATTTTGAAATGACATAACTTTTAAGAACATAAAAAATAAAAAGTATTTTACTTTATAGAATGTGTATTGTATGTTGATGACACCTAAAATTCGCATTTAGTAACCTAGAATGGCCAAAGAGAAGGAGGCCAATTGCAACTATAAGAGTAATAAGGCCTACTTACGGCCACAAAAATAAAGGAGCAAGTGCGACACATGTGGCACTGGAGGAGAAAGATCAGGTCAAAAAAGTTTAATGCACATGTGAAAGATCTGCTAACAACTTCTAAATAATTTGGAGAGAAAATCAACACCAAATCAAGCACAAACCCTATCTAGTCGATATGACTTCGATGAGCTAATCCATTGAGATTTTCTAGAGGGCTAAGGAATAAAAGCGGTGCAACACTCAGGGTTTAAGGATCCCACAACCACCAATTCTTATTATCTTGTATAACTCTCCTTAACTTAGTCTAGTGATAATATAATTTAGCCTAGCATAGCCTTAATATAGTTAGCTTAAATACGGCATCACCATATCATTGATTTCATGAGTCAGATTTTTGTATTCAAATAGAGTTGTTATCATCAGCTATTTATTTTGTTTGCACGATATTAAGAAATCGAGCAAGTGGAACACTTGTTTCTCAATTTATATGTTTTGGCTTTCTTTTCCAATTGTGGTTATTCAATTGGCGCTTGAGTATGCATACAAGTTGATTATTTATAATTGAAAAATCTATGACCCATTGTGGTACAAGTTCCTCAACCGAATTTAGGGCCAAAAAAAGAACCCTTCATTGTGAATTTGTGTAAAAGAGCTCGGAGGCTGCATAGACATTGCAAGGAGATCAGATCTCCTCGTTGCAAGGTCAAGGTTTGGTCGAAGCTGTAGCCAAGAATGTGCAACCATAAGGGAGACTTTCCAAGCAAACATACGTGAAATTAAATTAATATTAAATCTAGATTGAACTCTATCTCTTTTTTTTTTTTTTGGCAAATACAGATACACTTATAAAATTGAAACAAAATAATGATTTTACTACAATAAGCTAACATTTAAAAATAATATAAAAATAAAATTAGTAGCAATAAAGCAAAATTAATTAACAAATAAAAAAGATAAAATAGCAAAATGTCATTAATATAAGACATTGTTTGGCATAACTTGATGCCATGGAAGAAAATAGGTAAAACTAAAACTTCATGGGGACTTTGGGATTTAAGCAAAAAACTTATAGGAGGTGGGGGGGGGGGGAATGACATTCCCTCTTATATTAGAGAGGAATGTGAGGAGGGAAATGGGTTATAAGGGATTCTTGAATCCCACTTCTTTTTGGTTAAGGATGTGGAGAAATAGAAGACACAACATTATATGTTTGTTTACTACTCTACAACTATTTGTTCATTACCTCACAACTATTTGTTCACTAAATATTTGTTTATTACCCCAGAACTAGGGTTGCACATTGTTCAAGGAAATTCGATTACCAACCCGAAATTTCGAGTTCAGGGAAATTAGGGTTGGAGAAATGGGGAAAGGGGAAAAGTTATTGGGGATGGGGAAAAAGATTGAGGGATCAGGTTGGGAAACGGTACAAATTTTTTTATTTGGGGAATAATCAAAACCCGAAATTCTTTTGTTTAATTATATCTATATATATCTATATATATATATATATGTAGATATATATCTTACATTTTTTTTAGAAATAAGCTATTTGCCTATTTCCAATTCTCCATTACTCCATTAAGGTTCCCATTCGACCGTTCCCAGATCAAATACACATTTTCCTCTTTGTTGTTTCGGCTCTTTGGCACCTCTTCCCTGTTCGTCCTTCAACTCTACTCACCATTCTCTAAGAGACAAAAAAGAACTGAAGAAGACTCAAATAGAAGGCGCATTTGCTTAGCACGAGTCGCGACTCTGCTCACCATCACGATTCAAGGTACTACCAATTTCTTAAGCCATACGGTATGTCAATGTCATGTGTAATCTGTAATGTATTGTTGCTGAGGAGGCTTTTCTAGTGCCTTCTTTTCGTTTGATGTTATGCCCAGTTGAACTTAACTCCTACTTGATATTTGTGGTAATGGTAATTATCTTTTATGACCACAAAAAAAAAAAAAAACTTTGAATTTTGTGATAGTTTGGTATGTATTTTATTTTTGTTTTTTGGTTTGGATTTATGATGGTTTGATATGTATTTTATTAAGGGATTCTTCAATACCCGTTTGTTTTTCCCCATTCACTATTTCCCCAAATAGTGTTCTCCATTGGTGAATTAGGGCGAGAACCGGAACAAAAGTCTTTCCCCAAAATTTATTTCGGGGAAAAAAATGTTGATTAGGGTAGGGATTCCCTAATAAACACCCTTACCGACAATTATTTATTCATTAACCCATAACTATTTATTCACTGACTGTCATATATGTATCAAATATTTGTTCATTACCCCACAACTATTTGTTTACTGTTCTTATATACAGACACACAAATACAAAAATGTTTATTTGTTTATTAGTTTACATATATTTGTTCACCACTCCATTTATATTTGTTCACCATTCTACGTATACTTGTTCACCACTCTCTTACACACGTAAACAAACACAAATACGTCAAATATTTGTTCACTTTTCCACAATTATTTGTTCACTAAATTTCATATATACATCAAATATTTATTCATTATCCCACAACTATTTGTTCACTAACTTTCATATATACATCAAATATTTATTCATCATGCATACTTGAAGGTGAAGGTGGACTTTAATGGCAGATTGATCTTAGAATGTCCAAATATTGCGTGGGAGGTACGTTAGAATTGCAACAAAGAGAGGAAGAAATTGGTAGTTGCGTCGTGGCGAAATAATGCTGAAATCTTTGCCGGCATGAGAAAGAAAACAATGGGCTTTAATGGTGGATCGATACCTAGAAGGTTTTCTTGAACATGATGCACATCGTTATGATCAGCGAAGAAAGATGAATTTTATGGTGGTTTTTATCTGGCGTAAAATGACCGTTGGTGTCACCAGTGAAGAGAAGAAGAGAAGAAGAGAAAAATGAGGAGAAGGAAGAACAAAGAGAGAGAAATGAGAGGAGAGAGAGAAACGTGTTTTCCACTAAGCTATTTTATTTTTGTTTTTGTTTTAAACGTAAATGAGCATGATATCTAATGAAGGAACACCAGGTGAGGGACCATTGTATAATTTGTGGAAGAAATAGGGTTAAATGGATATAATTTATTCTGCTGTAATCTTTAAAATGGCTTAGAGTAGAAAAATATATGTGGAGATAGAATTTATCCCTTCTTTTCATTTTTTCTCAATCCCGAAAAAGAAAAAAAAGCTCAACTCTTTATCATTCTTTCCTTTATAAAAAATTTTCAACTGAAACAAGAAGTAATCCTCTCATTTGTTTTTTAGTATGATTATCTCCCTTCTTTTACTTTATTAAACTCTCTCCCTGAATTGAAACATAGTGTTGGGCTCCAAATCCTCTTAAGCGACTTGGCTACTTCCTATCTAATTTATCTTGGATTTTTTCCCCTTAAGGATTGGTCCGTGCAAGGTTTGATCCTTGAAATCCTTTTTGCTTCTCTATTTTACCCTTTCTTTAAGATAGCTCTGAATATTTATTATGTTGGATTAGTTTTATTCACAAAAATTACTACTCAAAGCCTTTCTACAAGGATTTAACACTTTTAATATAAAAAAAACTTGAGCCAATCTTTTAAATGATAATCTTCTCACATCGATTACTCTCTTATAGTGATTTGAAAAAAAAAAAAATTGCAACCACACATATATGCATATAACATCATCCCAACAATTCATGAAATTCAAATATTAAAAATGAAAAACAGATTTGATAAAAAGTATTTTAGAAAAAAAAAATCACCTTTTTGGAAATTTGAATATCATGAACAGTTCTGATGTCGTATTCATATAAATTGTTGAGATTTTTCTATCATATCACTGTGAAAAAATATTTGACATGAAAAGATCCAAATTTGTTTGTTTCTATTCTCACAATTCTACATCTCCAATCATCCACACCAAAATTATGACCAACCTATGGTTAAATCATCTCCATAAATATATTTTCACCTTTTATACATATTAACCTCTTTTTATCATTTGGCATAGGAATATCAACTGATATTACATTAGTATAGATGTTAAATAGATCGGGTTGCATTCACCCGACCATTTTAGGTGGGTTCGTAGGGTCAGGTCAACATTTTTTGTAGGTCTGCAAAGTGCTAACCAATGACCAGCACTTGGTATATTGGTAGACCTTATCATATTTTCTAAAATGGTATGTGCATTTTTAACAAAATAATTATGAAAACAAATACCTAAACTCTTAATTTATAACATAAAACTGCATCTATTACAAATATGACACTTAAATTGAGATCATTTTAATAATTTTATATAGCTTTTTGGAAATAAAGGCGGTTAGTAGGTCAGCAGGTCACTTCTGAGTAACCCATCAATTTTGGACGGTTGGGTTGAGCTTCCCATTTCTCTAATAGGTTATTAGATTTTCAATCCTAAATCAACATATTGGTGGGTTAAACGAGTCGATGCAGGTCTCAATCTATTTTAATAACTCCAATTAGTAGTATCAAGTACTCAATCAATTTTAGCTAATGCATGCTCTATTTGAATTGCTTAATTTCGAGATTATTCCAACATTTTCAAATTTAAAAACTAATTTAATTAATTGAGATTAATTTTTAAGAATAAGAACTTGGGTTCGAACCTCAGAAAGAGTGGGGTTTTGAAAAGAAAGTAGGGAAAGAGAAACTGGCTCTCAAAGTAGGTCTGGAAATGGTCTATTTTTATCTTCTTATCCTCTTTTGCCTTTTCTGGGGTCAAATATCCCTTTCTTTTGAACGACATGAAAGTAATGATTGAAAATTTGACTGGGCCGTGAGGTGCACTCAGCATGAGGGCGCGTGAGTCGGTGTTGAAAAAAAAATTACATAAAAGAGTAATATTTTTATTATCAAATAATGTTCCATCAAAGTGAAAGCTGGCCAAATTTCATTGAACACAGTGTTGGGTTCCACTGTTTGATGATGATGCCTCGACAAATTACTAGAAGAAATTTCTACGTGACACAATTCAAGTTAAATCATGACTTCAAATAAATAAAAAAGGGAAAAAAAAAGAGACAAGTTGATTTGTATTAATCATCATTTAACTATGTAAATGTTACGTCTTTTTCGTTTCTGTCCGATAATATTTCCTGTGCACTGCGTGCTGCAATCATACGGATTTGAGGGTGTTTCGCGGTGCTTTTCCTTTTTCTTTTTCTTTTTTTTTTTGAACTAAGAGATTTCGAGTGATATTTAGCTCGACATTATTTCTTATTAGATCGAAAGTCGTGAAAAAAAATCCTTTTAAGAAATATATTTTTCATGAGTCAAACTTGTATTTGACTCTTTATGAAAATGAGGTCGCTATCATACCTTATCAATTGACGGTGCAAATTTTAGTGCATACTTTTTACAAAAAATTAATGAAGATTACCTTTGTTAATAGGTACTTGTAAACACGTAAACGAATATAACCAAACTGATTGTTAATTGAGTCTTTTGGCGCTTGTCACTGATGGTGGGTAAAATTTTTTCATCATAAAGTTACAAAAGCAAACTTTTAATAATTATAAATTACTTTTATAATTGTATTATAATGTTAGTGATTATAATGTAAAATTTTATTCATGACCTTATAAGTGAGCATATTTGGCTTTACTTATTTTGTTACTTATAAACTCTTAAAAAAATAATTCACATACTTTTTATTATTTATAACTTATAAACCACAAATTAACTTAGTCCATCGGGCTGTAAATCTATTCTCACTTTTTTTGGGGGTCAAACACACAAGAAGAGTCGTGTGCTTTTAAGTTGGACTTTTGTCGATTTTATTTGAATTGCCCGAGGCAATCGACAAGAAGAATCTAATCTGTCCTTTAGCAACGGTCACAGTGATTAAATAGATAATTTACCCCTTTGCACTATTTTTTTTTTTTTTTGACTTTTCAACGGGTTAATTACATCACACAGGTCTCTAATGTTGTTATTTAATTTTAATTTAATCTATATTGTTTTTAATATTCATACTAATTTTTAATATTTTATTAAATTAAAAATATTAATAATTAGGAGAGCAAAATTTTCAACTCCAGCTATCTAATTAGGAGAGCGCATATCACGGGACCTTATTTCATAATATTTTAATGCACAGAGTACTGTGCATCTACTGGTGCATAAACAGTACGTGTTACTGTTCATACAATAGTAAAATAAAAAATTTATTATGCTTATTCATATATATTTGTTCATCATCTCACAGTTATTTATTTAGTGACTTTCGTATATACATCAAATATTTATTTATTATCGTACAACTATTTGTTCATTAACTTTTATACATACATATATATATATATATCAAATATTTGTTTATTACCTTACAACTATTTGTTTACTGACTATTTGTTCACTATCTCATAATTATTTGTTCACTGACTATTTATCCATTATCTCATACTATTTGTTCACCACTCCACAATTATTTGTTCATTACCTCGCAACTATTTGTTCACTGACTATTTATTCATTACTCTACAACTATTTGTTCACTGAATTTCATATATACATCAAATATGTATTCATTACTTCATAACTATTTGTTAGCTACTCTCGCACACACAAACACAAAACACAAACACATCTACATGTATGTATACTTGAAGGTTAAGGTGAGCTTTTAATGGCAGATTGATCTTAGAGCATCCAAACACCGAGTGGAAAGAATTGTTAAAATCGCGACGAGAAAAGAAAAAGTTTGGTAATTGCGACGTGGTGAGATGATGTCGAAATTTTTCCGGCATGAAGATGAAGACAACAGACTTTTATGGTGAATCAACACCTAGAAGGTTTTTTTGGACATGGTGCGTATTATTACGATCAGCGAAGAAAGGTGAATTTTATAGTAATATTTATTCAATGTGAAATGAACGATGGTGTTATTGTTGAAGCAAAGAAGAAAAGAAGACAAGAGATAGGTGAGGAGAGAGAAGAACGAAAGGAGAGGAAGGAGAGGAGAGAGAGAGAGAGACGTGATGCACACTGCTGAGTTTTTTTTTTTTTTTTTAATATAAATGTGAAGGAGCATGATGCTCTGCAAGAACATTATGGTAAGGAACCATGATATAATTTGCATTCATATTACACGTTGCACATTCAACTATTGCAAACTAGATTATAACCCGTACAATGTACGAGAATAATAATTGTTTTATATAAGTTTCTATAGTTTATAATTCTTATTAAGTTTTCAATAATAATTATATTTTTTATAAGAAATCTCAAATCGATTAAATAGAATATTTAAATTGAAAAAGTAAAATTAAAAAAATCTAATTTTAATTAAGAAATAATTTTAAATAGATAAAAAGTGATTGATGTAATATATTTATGAAAGGCAAAAGAAGTCATAGAATGGTAACATGCAACATTAATGAAAAAAACATATACTCTCTTTTATACAATATATAGATCAACGTGTAATAACCATGTTACATGCACATAACCACTCGTCTTTATTCAATTATATTGATTTATTTAAACTTATTTTTTTAGTTAACAATGACGTCCTTGACATCAGGACATTGGGGTAGCATGCAAGCAATTTGCATCAGATCAACTCATTTATTTTAATTTGACCAAAAAAAAAAAACTCATTTCTTTTAAGTATATACACCTAATGAAGTAAGCTGACTTTGTGCCGCCCATGCACTTTATTCTGGAATTATCCTTTTCATGTAATTAATATATGTTAATGATGATATAATTCTTAATAGTTTGGAATGCCTTTGGATTTCGTTTATAATGTTAAAACATTATGAGTAGATTCATTTCCACGCCAATAACTTAAACAAAACCTCATGGAAGGAAGAAGCCAGAAACCTCTGCCTCACTCCAGTTTAAATTCCTTGCTTCAAACATCAAACAAGGCATGTGTGGTCCATAAATCGCAATGCATCTTTAAGTGCCTGGCAATTATTATCTTGGTTGATCAACAAACACCAGATCTTGAACATGGATATTCAAGTGTATTTGTTACTAGCAAACACTCAAACCAACCATGGCACACATCTATGAGGCCGTGGGGGCCTCTAATGACAGGAATGGACCTGTTCGTAACTTTACGATTTTATGAGCAAGATACAATAATATACCAACAAATTGTTGATTGTGTAGTAACGACTTCACTTTTTGTTAAGAGAAGAACACAAGTTCAAATTTCAAAAAGCGCAGTTGTCGGAAGAAGTTTTACTTTACCATTTCTAGCCTGATAGAGAGTTGTCTTAAGTCTAATGTAGTTTGGGATACCTTATCTCAGAGCAAAGGGTAAAAAAAGACACAATAATAGTAAAATAATGTGCATAGTTAATAACTGTTGAATTTATTTGACAACATAATAACGTCACAAGAGAATCCTCACTCTCAATGATAGCTGTATGACATCAATTATCAAAGGCTTATGAACTGGATCTGATTCATGAGCTTTTGATGCTTGTTGCCTTTATTCACTGACCTTTGTCCTAGATCTAACCTTTAGAAATCATTATCAATTCAGCCATGGATGAAGTCAAGATGCCTAATTTATTATTTCCAAGAGAGTTGCACCCATATGTAACATAAGAGTAAGAAAAACTGAACAAAGAGAACAATTCTTTCCCACCAAAGAGCAATTAAGCATTATGAAAACCAAAGATTTCGTGCTTGTGACTGGGACTTTTAAGATGCGTTTAGTTTGCCTGTTTTCTATTTTCATTTTTATGGAAAATGAAAATTAAGATAGAAAATTTATTTGGTTAACTATTTTTGTTTTCATTTTTAGAAAATAGAAAACAGTTCTCTAAGAAAGTAGAAAACATCAAAAAAATATTTTATCTGAAAACAATATGGTAATTTGTAAATAACTCAAAAAAGATTTAGAAAATAAAGTGATAGTTTTGTAAATAACACTAAAAATTTAGAAAACAAGGTGACAATTTTGTAAATAAACATCAAAAACAAAAACAATTTTGTTAACCAAACACATTCTCTAATTTTAGAAAACAGAAAATGAAAACTATTTTCAGAAAATGAAAATAGAAAATTAAAACTGGAAAATGAATACAGAAAACAAACAAATCCAACGCAACCTTAGCTCCTTTTAGAATCCAGGATTGAGTAAAGAGAATACGAATATAAACAGTGAAAGACAGAAAAAGAAATACAGATCCATGCACATGCACACACACACACACGCAAACACGAACTATAAAAGAATGAATACCAGTCAACTTGCATTTTCTAAAGATCAGTTATAACTATATGAACTAGAAAGGAAGGTTAGTCATACTCTAATTGATTATTGTCGCAATTTTACTTTCAGAGCTTCTATTACTGCTGAGAAGTCCTGATCACTGAGACCATGGGACTTCGCTATCTTGTAAAGTTCGTTCGCAGCTGCTGCAATAGGGATGGGCTGTGAAACTGATTCAGCTAGCCCTAGAGCAAGCCGAAGATCCTGCAACAATAGATATTTGCTTAGATACCACTTGAAAAGGGACCACAGGAACATTGGAAAGTCATGTACCTTCTGCTGATGTTTTAAGGGAAATGCCGTTGGGTACAGGGACTGAACCATTGAAGGGCCTTTGACTGAGTACATTGGAGCACTAATTGCCCCCTGGGAGATAACCTGGACAATAGTAGATGGGCAAAATGAGGTGCAGAGATCAAATGCACCTAAACATATATGGCTCCCTACAGTTGGTTTTTGAAGACAGGCTTCAAGCTGTATGTTCATAAAATGAAAATAAAATAAGTCTAACATGAAATAGTTAGGGGGTATCCCAGGATCAGTTGTCCAGGAGACAATGAATCTAGTCAATTACATTCTTCCATTATCCCAAGAAGACTTAGAATCTTCACAAACATTATCAATCAAGGATAAAGGAATCTGGAACCTTCAGTTGTCTGCTGTGCACAACTCTCTAATGCTTATTTATTAATCAGGCCATCAGGATATGAACAATTTCTACCTTTCTTTTGTTTCAAATGAATGAATAGCTCAAAGGAAATTCTTAAAAATACGTCTTCCAAAAGAAAATTTAGTTAAGTGTTGATTTCTGGAGAAGGAGATATAGCTTATTTGCATGAAGTTCTACTCCAAAAATCTTGCTGAATTTTCATGTTTTATGTCCATGCACAAAATTTTGCAAGTGAAAGCCACAAAGGCTTTAGTGCGCTCTCCAGCTTAACTACTCCGATCATCAAACATTTTTATCAATGATTAATCAGATAACCAGTAAAGTTCATAGAATCATTACTTCAAGAAGCAGAGTCAGCAAAGAAATCAATAATAAATTTGGCGGAAGATACAACAGATCTAGTCATATGAAACACATTCGGTCTTGCAATCAGGGAATACCTCCACCAGAATGCTTGGGTCCAGTCCTACTTTCTCACTGAGAAGCAATCCTTCAGAAAAAGATGCCATCATACTGCTTGTTACAAAGGCAAAAATCTTCAATACTTTACAATAATTTCTCCTCCAAAACAAGAGAATTTAAAAGATAATGTAAAATGCTGGTTGTACAGAACCTGCCCATGATCATATTGACGACAAGTTTCATTGCAGCTCCATTACCGACATCCCCAAGGTAAAATCTTGACTGGAAGATAGAAGGCATAATATTAGAAACAAAGAAAAGAAATAAAAGTAACAATTACTTCAGAGAAAGTGCAGTAACAACCTTCCCCATGATGTCTAAATATGGAGCAACCATGTCATATAGAGATCTGTCACCTGAAAGAAGGCAGCCAGGGCATCAGATTTTGTAAGCTTTCTGAACCATGCCAGCAACATAATGAAAAGATGATGATATTATAGAACAGAAAATAATTTATCCGAAGATGAAATAAGATGATTTGTTTCTATCGTATTATCTCAAAATGTAAAAGAGTTATCTTCCCCCAAGCTTAATTGAATATTAACGCAACAATTTTTTCTCCAACCCACTTTACTGCAGTAAGAAATATCAGCCGACCATCTTCTGCTGGCTTTTTGGAGCCTGACACTGGAGCCTATTGCAAAAGAACACCAAATTGCAGTTCAAGTCATGTTGGTGTGATGCATATCAAACGTGATAATAGAAACAAATAATTTTTTACATGCTCTTTGGAAGTAGGCGAAAGATCAGCAAGGAAGACATAAAATTTCACCTCTAGAAATTGTGCTCCAGCAGCTTTAATATGTTCACTAATCAATTTTGAAGTGGTACCATCAACAGTGGAGACATCTACATAACTGCAAGCACCCATACAAGTTATACATCAACATTGAAGAAAATGAACAGGAACTGTATGCTAGTAAATATTTACAACTTGGCTAGCAATGACTCCATAATTTGGATAATCAAAAAAATAAAGCAATTTTTAATTTTCATAATATCAGGTACCGCATGAATTAGTAAAGTGTATAGACAGGGTTGAATTTTCTTTCTGATGAGTAAGCTTCAGAGGAAGATAAATGATACACAATAATGATATGTGTGACATATTTTGTCATGATGATAATATGAGTGACATTGTCATGGTCAGTGATGTCTATGCATTAATTATATTTAGTGAAAATCCATCCCTATCAGACTAAGGAAAATTCTTCCATGGGAATAACAAGCAAAAGATACCCTTTTCCTGCACCCATTCCACTTGCAGCTCCATGCTTCCCACAAGCAACATCCACCTGGTAAATATTAATAATAAATATTGGAACTGCACAACAATGAAGAGCTATTATATAAATTGCTAAAAGGAAAAAGAAGCTCACTGCACTTTCAGGATCAGCAAGCATGGCAAATGTGACATCACACTTTGCAGCTACTTCCTGAGGGGACGACTCATATCTGCAGAAATGGGAATCATATTTAGAAGGAAAATAATCAAACATCAAAAGTTCCCTTCTTCAGGGGAGAACAAGAGAAAGTTCACTCACAAGACAAATAACAGAAATAGCCATTTCACTTGAAAGTTACAACTAAGTAGCCCTTTCATAGAGCTAAGAGTCCAAAGTGGAAAATTTCAATTAAATTAGGGATCAGGAAAAAGTCCAAAGTGGAAAATTTCAATGAAACTAGGGACTAGGAAGATCTCCATCATAATTGTTTTGAACTATAACAAGAATACTCACTAAAAAATTCGAAGTAGCATCAGAACTTGTGCATCCTCTTCCATGTAAGAACTTATAGTGTTCAAAGGAGATGCAATATGTTAACTGTAACTAATTAAGATCTAAATCCAACAGGTAGCATCCAACACCCATTTCATGAAGTTGTCTTCTTCAAAACTAGCTACTATAAGGTAATCACAGAAGAGAATGAAAATTTCACTGCCTTCTTTTTCCAGAGTTATTTCAGTAGTAGCTTACCCCCAGATACATAAATCTCTCACAACTATTCTCCCTATGCCTCTCTTTCTTTCTCCTCCATTTCTTTTCTTTTATATTTTCCCATTTTACTAAACTTTTCTCTTCATTTTACATCATTTCAAGGTACTTTTTAAGACATGTGCCAAACGAATTTGCATCCTTTTCCAGAACTGTATTCTTCACCTCAAAGAAGGAGCTTGGCAGATGAGCTGAAGTGGCCCAAAAAGTGGCATCATTACCTCATATATATTGCTTTTAAAATGAAACAAATCTTTTTAGTGAATTTGGATCTCTATGTCATGAAAAGGCATCTAATTCTCCCAAGTTACCAAATGCACCAAATGTTAGGTCCTTTTCAGAAGCTTTAATGGATATCCAGCCAGTACCTCATGGTCCAACAAACTCATATACACACATTCATGCAAATATAACTTGTAGCATGACTTACTTTGCACCCAGGGAGACAAGGGGATCACATTTGCTCTTGGTCCTATTCCAAACTGTCACGTCACATCTGCAACATTTCAATCAACAGAAAATAAAGGGTACAAGATGGGTTCAATATTAAAAAGCTCCATGAAAATAACATGTTTTATAGCTCCTTCTGCTCACCACTTCATATGAAATTCCTCGAATGCATATCACCAACCTCAGACATATTAGTAAAGGGAAAAGTAAAGAACAAAAAATTTAATGAAGCCCTGAACACTGAAGTTTCTTTACTAGTGCTACAACTTAGATGCTTTACCTATTTCTAGCATTTTCATGGAGGAAGTGATACTTTTATATCTTAAATGCAATCGGACATAATTGAAGAGAGCAGGATGGATAAAGAGGTCTGCCGATTTTTGAGTCAAAAGCTGTTCCTATGTTGCATCAATAAGTCCCAGAAAAGATTTTGTCAACATCCACCTTTGCTTAGATAAAGCAAAGAAATTTTCTCACCCTGCTTTTATGAGATTTTGTGCCATAGGAGAGCCCATGATTCCAAGACCTAGAAAGCCAATGTGTGCTGGAGTCCCATCAGCTGCATCCAGATGTAGCTTCTCTTACAAACAATAGCATATAAATTGAGAAAGTTTTCGCAGACAAACAGTAAATTGAACTGAAAATGTGAACAACGGTTCGCATTTTTCTTTTTTTCTTTTATTTTAACTTTTTCATTTTATGACTTTCACCCCAAGTTAGTACGTTGATGAAGGGTTCAAAACCAAGAACTTACAGCAAAGCAGGGTTTGCCTCCTGACATCATCTCTGTGCGGAAGCCAACATGAACCACTAATAAACAACTCAACTAAGCCTTGGAGGCAGAGGTATCTAGTGTTGTCAGCTTAATACAATCTATTTTCTTTTTCCGTTTCAGTCCATTTTCCTCGAGAACAGAACATAATGCTATTTTCAGACATTCCGTTCTCTAAATCAAATAATTATCAAGAACAAGAAAAAGGTTTTAAGCATCTCTACAGTTCCAACATCTTTCATATCAATCATCTTCCTAGACACTTCCTTTTTTCATAGCATAGCTTCTTGACAATATATGGCACATTGACCACAAGCTTAAAAGGTAACTTTGATTATCCCACACAAATCCTATCATACAAAACAAATTCACTGATACTGTAATGTCCCACATTGGTTACCAGTTGATTATAAGTAACTACTGTGGGTTTAATTTGAACTACTTCTTTTCTGCTGGCAGCCCTGCTTGTGGGGTTGTGGGGTGTGACAGATACTATCAAAGATTTGGGCAGTTCTTGCGGCCGACCAAGTCCCAACTTTCCTCTCCTACTTCTCTCACCTCAACTCACTCTCACATCACTTCACCCCAAATTGCACCTCAACTTTCGCTATCTTTCTCTCATCTCACCTCACGCCACCCTGTCTCACCTCAATGTTCATAACTCATACCCTAGTTGATCACAATACATATTCTATTTGTTCATTGTTAATGACAATAAATAAACATAACCAAATCCTCTCCACAAACTTAAGTTTTTAGATAAGTTTTTAGATCAGGTGGTAACTCAATATGGTACCAGAAACGGTCTCTGGCTCAAAACTTACATCCACCCATTTTAAAATATTAAATTGTCTACATGCAAATTCTAAACAAATCACGCTGCACATGATATATATAACCAAATCTTCCCTACAACTTTTACAAACTCAATATTCATAAATCATAATGTTTCTTCACAATCTATACCCTATTTGTTCATAATCCGTACATTATTTGTTCACTCTATCTAGATTCTGCTAAAATAAACCCACAAAAAAAAAAAAAGAAATTACTCTCATGCCAAGAAAATTTACTACATTACATTCATGTAGAGGGAATATACATGATCACGTGCAAGACTCGATCAAAAAGAATTCTGGCTCACGCGATAAACGCGTTAAACACAATAAATAAATAAATTCATAAATCAAATCATATCAAACCGCTACTACAGTGTACAATTTACACAACTAAATGTACTGGAAAAAAAAAAAACCAAATAAGAAATAGTGTGGTGCACCTTTGGCAGTAGAGGTAGAGGCTTGAGAAGAGAAGGCTTTGAAGGAAACAAAGAAAAGGGGTTTAGCAGAGAAGAGAGAAATGGGTCTGCTTCTGAAGGGTGTGGGGAGACGAGGGCAAAAGCTTGAGCACATTGCCATGGCTTCTTCTTCTTCTTTTTTTTTTTTTTTGGTTGTGGTGAGTGAAGAAGTGCAGTGGATAGAAGGAGGTGGTGATGACTATTACTACTGCAACTCCAGCTTCACTACTGAGGTTGTCACCATTTGCCTTAGAGCCTGTTTGGCTAAGCTTATAAGCGATAAAAAAAAAAAAAAAAAAAAAAAAAAACATGTTCGGTTAAATAGCTGTTAAGTAAATTTTTCCAACTTATAAGCTGGAGAAAAAAATTTCCAATTACTAGCTTATTTTTTTAAGAACTTATAAGTACTTTGGTCAAAATAGTAAAAAGACTTAACATTACCTTTACAAAAGTTTATTTTTTGACAATTTAAAATTAGTGACATAATTTTTTTTCAATCATTATAACCACTATTCTTATTTATAATTACTCATTTATTAAATATGTTAACCGTTATAAACACATACAATAACAAAAAATACATCTCCACTTATTTATCACTTCCTTATAAGTAACTTTTTGCCCATAAGTACAACTTATTTATAGGTACTTAGAAATAAGCTTAGCCAAACGGGCTCTTACAAGTCTCATCTTTTTTTTTCTTTTTTCTTTTTTTTCCCCCTTTTTTGTGTACGTTTGAGAGCAGTAATATATTGCAACCGGTTTGTGGGGGAATCCGATGAGCACATTACATTCAGATAAGTTGCGATTAAATTACAAGAATTAGAGGACGTTTGGATTGACTTATTTAAAAATGATCTAGAGTACTTCTAGTTTTAAGTAGTTTCTTTTAATTTTTTGATTTTAAATAATTATGTGTTCAAGAGGGTATTTGGATTGGCTTATAAAAAAATTACTTAGAGCACTTTTGGTTTTAAGCCGTTTGTTTTTTTATTGTCGACTTTAAATAATTACGGGTTTAAATAAAAGTTTTAGCTATAAAAATAAGTATTTATACATGTTTGATTAAATTGGATGAAAAGTAAGTTATATCGTTAATAACTATTAAGGAGATTAAAATAGAACTTAAAAAGGGTATAAGATAGAAGAGTAAAGATATTTAAGTAATAAAAATAAAATATAAGGATAAGATAGTAAATTGTTTGGTCAAATTTACTTTTTTCAAAGTGTTTAAAACATAAAAAGCAAAATATGGTGTTGGGGAGTTTTTTATTTTCTACTTAAGGGCCTGTTTGGATTATTTTTTTTAAGAAAAAAGTACTTTCTTTTTTTTCTTAAAAAGTTACATTAAATTTATAATAATTATTTGATTTGGTTTACAAAAAAACTGAAAATTTGAAAAAAAAAGTCAAATAAAGTTGTTCTACAAAAACTGTTAAAAAAGCACTTTTGAAAAAAGTCAATCCAAATGGGCAAGTCACTTAAAAAAAGAACTTTTTTTTTATTAAAACAAACACTTCTATTAGTTTAAATTAGGTTTTAAACAGGTTTGACCAGAAAAAAAAAAAAAAAGAAAAAAAGAAGCCAAACCTTAAACCCTTTAAATCAAATCTATAGTTATAAAAATAAGTATTTACATGTTGGTTAAAGTGGGTTGAAAAGCAACTTATATGATTAAATAATTATCAAGGACATGCATATAAAATTAAGTTATAATACAATATAAATATAGTTATTTATTTATTTCTTAAAACTATATTATCAAAATGTTATAATTTGATAATTTAATTTATGTTATATAATATAACTATATAATAATTATTAAATAATGCATAGTAATAAAGGTAAAAAGGTAACTATAAGATAAAAGAGTAGATATTTCAATAAAGAGAAAAAGAACGTAAAAATAAGATAGTAAATAATTTAGTCAAGCTTACTTTTGCCCAAATTACTTAAAATCATAAAAAACATAAGTTATGGCGAAAATTTTTTTATTTTCTACTTAAAGCCATTTTAAAAAGTACTTTTTATTAAAACAAATACATCTATTAGCTTAAATTAAACTTTAAGCAAGATTGACCAGCTTAAAAGCCAAATCAGACACCCTCTTAATACAAGTACTTATTTGGATTAACTTTTATAGAAGTGTATATACATAGACATATACATACATATATATATATATATATATATATATATATATATATAGACATATATATAGATATATAAGCTTTTTAAGAAGTTTAAATTTTTAATTTTAAGAAAAAGGTTAAAAGAGTTTTAACTTTTCTATTAAATTAAATTTAATTATTTATTTAATTCATGTTTGAAACGATAATTTTTTTTATGGGAAAGAATCTAAATTAAAGTGAACACTTTTAAAGAATTCCGAGACCATAAATTTTCTGTTATAATTTTTTTTATTAATAAAAAAGATTTCGTAGTTAACGTCATCCTTACAAATGCACAACTCGTCAAATAAACATAATTTTAACGTGTATATTAATTTCTTCGTTTTTTTCTCCTTGGTTTTTCTTTTCTGTTTATTTGGTTAGAGAGTGGAATTATCTACTAAAGTAAAAAGAATGGGTTTTAGGAGTACTATTTATTTGTGTTTTTCTCTACTAGGGCAAAAATATCATTTATTCATCTTTACTTCTCTAAATATATAAAAAGACTCACTTTTTTAGCACTATTTATTTATGGATCTTCTCCATGAATGAATTGTACAAAAAAAGTGGCAATATTGTAATAAATAAAAAATGCATAATTATCAATGAAAATTTGTATAATATTTGTAATAGCAAGTTTGTAATTTTTATATTTATCATGAAACAATAATAATTTTATATTTACTCTTTTCTTCTTTCCTTCCCTATCAAAAAAATTTCTTCTTTCTTTTCTTACTTTTTTTTCCTTAATCACGTATTTTAACTTTTATCTAGGGTAAATAATGGTTTGAAATTTTATCTTTTTTTGCCTTTCTTTCTCAATTAAAATAATGTGGACTCTCTTTTTTATTTCTACTAATCACACCTTTTTGCTTTTGGATTTTTTATTTTTTCACAATCCAATTTAAAAAAACTATAAAGAAAACCACTCAATCGGGGCTAGACATGAGAATTTGGTTGAATTTTTAAGTTCAAATATTTGATTTTTAGAGCAAAAAAACTATTAAGTTAAACATTTAAAATCGCAAAACTTGACTTTTTTTGGACATTTGGGTATTAAGTTTAATAATTTAGACTATATTAAAAGAATACATAGGTAAATTTGTATTGTGCTAATTTAAGCTAAATTTAAAAATAGATTTTAGCTTTCACATAAGAGCGAAAATTGATCCGTGCTTTTGAATTTTCTGGTTTAGAATTTTGAACTTCAAAAACAAAATTAAACTATCGAATTAGGTAATAAAAATTATAAAACTCAATCATAATTTAAATACCCAGGTTTTTGCTTTTTGAGTTTTTTATTATCTTTTTCCTTGTGTGTTTTTATTTTTTTGTTAAATCCCATTGTGCTAATTGGGAATAAATATAAAAAGATATGAAAAGTCGAAGAAAATTAAATATAAAAAGTTTAAGTTCATTTAAATTACAATATTTGAGTTTAAATAATTGTAAAATCATCTCAAATTATATTAAATTACTTATGGGAATAAAAAATAAAAAATTAACTTTTCAATTTCATTTCGATATAAATTTTACATATAAAATTCTAATTCGATTTGATCAAGTAAAATCCAAAAAAAAAAAGAAAAGCATATATGTCCACCCTCATTTTCACCCAACTCCCTTTTATTATATTCTACATTTTTTTCCCACTTTGTAATCAATCTTATCTCAAATTTGTCAAAACAGCAAAAGACATAAAATTAACACCTTTCTTGGTTTCAATTTTCACAAAAAAAATGTGTAAATATAAGTATAACTTATTTGACTTCTTGCAAGATTACTGAATTTCTTAGTAACTATTTATTATATAATTTAAATTTTGTATTACAATAGTATTGGGTAATGTAACCGTGCCTTGCATGACGTTAATTTACTAGTATTAACAAAATGGAAACAGAACAAAGTGCGCCAAACACTAAAGCCCACTGGACTGGAGAAGGAAAATATGAACTGGGCAAAGCCCATCTCAGGAGGCCTTGAAAAGGTCAACGTATTGGGTCTGGCTGACAGACCTAAGTAGAATTTAACATTTTTGCCAAAGCATTCGTGTAAAGTTATATTAGGGGTGTTTACGGATTGGTTAAAAATCGACAAGACCAACCTAATGTTTGGGCTTTTGTTTTAAGGAAAGTATTCTTGGATTTTTTTCTTGGTTAATTTAACTATTTGATTTGGTTTTCATCCACTAATGGCCCCATTGTTTGTTCCAATTTACGGAATGGAAGTTCGATACATATAAATATTTCTTCATATATAAAAATATTAAAAAAGAGACCTTAAGGTGATATTCTCAAGCGCTACCAAGTTATAATTACATTTATGCTTCATTTTAATAGTAAAATCCTATTATATTAAATAAATTCTATGAAATTTGAGTTATTTATTGATTTATTTTTTTGGAAAATAAAAAATCAAACCAACTTAGATACTTGTTTTGGTTTAGTTATATATATGATAAAAAAATTAGTTGATTCGTTTCAAATAAAAACAAATTAGTCTTGATTTGGCTTGAAATATGGTCAAAATCAAAATAAACCAAACTATTTACATCCCTAGTTACTTTATTTAGAAGTGTCAATGAGGTTGTTGGCCGGCTGGTTTTCTCTTTCCTTTCTAAAAATAATAACAAACTAATCATTTTCTCAAGCTCTCGAATCACCACATATAATAGATCATGTTACTCATTGTATATATTTTATAAAATAGAAGTATTTAAACAGGTCAATCCCCGAGCTTGTTTGATGGGTCACCAAATTCTTAAACCCTATCAATGTTTTGGCATGTTTGAGGATTTTTAACCGGGGTGTACATAAGCTGTTTATGGCAGTTTTCATACTAATCTATGACCGAACCGTTTTAAGGAGTTTATAATTTTGTGAAATCAAAATTGCTCAAAATAGTAACTGACTGATGATTTTGATTATTTTGGGTTTTGGATGATTTTGGTGACTTTGAATGATTTTAAAATTTGATTGCCATATATCTAATTACGTAACATAGCCAACCTTCACACACCAAATTTTTAGATGCATGGATTCTTTACATTTTATAACTTAAAAGAAACAATGCAAATCACAACATTTGTCACAGATTATATGAATTCATCTTGTGAGTAGTGGTTGTCATGAATATAAACCGTACATGCACCTTTTGATGCGTATGGTTCAAAAAAATTGCAAAAGGATTTTGATAATTCATACGAGATTTAGCATGCAAGATTAATTTAGAGTGGTACACTTCTAAACAAGGACACAACTCTTGTTATTGATTTTCAAATTGAGATAAAATAGTTACAATCAAATGTATTTTATATGTGCCATTGATCAAGTATGCATGTGCCCACTTTAATGTACAATATATGTGTTTTATGTGTATATAAATAATGTAGCAAATTGAATCGCAAATTTTACTTCAAAAATCGAAAAACCAAACCGAACGTGATTTGTACTTCAAAAACCAAAAAACCAAATTGACTATATCAATTTTTAAAAAATAAAACCATGCATGTTGAACCACTTCAAAAACCACTAGTTTATAGATGATTTGATTTGACAAAAAATTCTTTTTGTGAATTTTATGGTTTTATGTACACTTTATCAATGTTTCTGTGATAATGAAATGATAGCATGACACGGACAGCTAAGTCATGGGCTCATGGCTGGGATTTTTTTTTTTCACTCAATTTTTAAAATACCATGCAAAACTAACTCAATTCGTGTTAGGATTTTAAAAATAACCCAATTTAGTTCCCAAAATGCGAAATATGCACTCCGAGAATGCGCAACACACATTAGGAATGTGGAACGCGCTCCAGGAGTGCGGCAGCATTTCGGGAGTGAATCTCGCATTCCCAGCACGCGTTCTGTACTTCTAAAACTCATTTTCTGGCTTTTCCCTGCAACCCTAGCAGATTTGATTCCAGATTTGATTTGATTAGGGTGCAGGGAATTTATTCTTAGTAACGCATTCTGGGAGTGCATTTGCAGTAATTGGAATATATTCCCTGCCATCAATCATACTCTAATCACTTCATGTCATGAAAAATTTCAGAAATCTCACTCCCAGAATGTGTTTTTTACCTATATAAACCCCAACTCCTTATTCCACTAGCTTATTTAATCCGTTACCCATCCTACAGCGTTTCAACTAAGAATTCATTCAAATTGTCATTATAACTTTCTACCAAATTCATTCAACTTGTCATTATAACTTTCTACCAAAGCACCTAAAAGAACAAATTCAACTGAGGTTACTGTTCTTTTATACTACGGAGATCACAAAATAATAACCAATTACGGTCTTGATTATAGAAGTCCAAATATACCACGCAAAATTAAAATTCTACCCGATGCAACTTACGATCAATTTGTTTCTTGTGTAATTAGAAAACTAGGGTTGCGTCCAACCATTGATAGGGTTAACATATGGTATCGTGACCTTAGATGGGATGCTACATTGCAGCAGATTTATTATTATCCAAGTACAATAATTGATGATGAAGATTTGCGGGAGATGTATGGCACAGCTTGCTGTGACTGGAACCGTTATGTCACGCACGTAATAATGATGTTTAGTGTGACGACGTGTATGTGTCGCAACAAATGGCCGACGTCCCGTACCAGTCCAACATGCTGGACCTAAATGCAGCACCATCGTATGAAGAAGATGAACATATCAATATTGGAACAACAATGGCAGAGTTTGCCACTTTTTTCCTTTCCTCGCAACCACAGTTCACTTTTGAAGTCGGAGGATCCTCTCATCAGGGCAGTGGCATGGAAGAGAGATGTGATGTCGCAATAGATATTGTTTTGTTAGAGGCAAATGAAGAAAACGATGATGGTAAATTGAACGATCAAGAAGATGTAATCTCAGAAACAAGTTTGAACTACCAAATTAAGAACGATGTAGAAAGACTGAATGTCGATGCAGAGCCGAAGGTAGATGAGGAGGAACTAGTAGAGTTTCGCACTGCTAGGACTGAATTTTACACTACAAGCAGGTTCAAGGTCACCAAACGTCCAAAATTTCCTACAATTGACTAACTTTACTTTAATCTAAAAAATTTAACAATAACAATAACAATAAGAATAATAATAATAATAATAATAATAATAATAATAATAATAATAATAATAATAATAATAATAATAATAATAATAATAATAATAATAATAATAATAAAACCTAAGCTATAATTCTAATTTTCTACAATTGACTAACTTTACTTTAATCTAAAAAATTTAAATTTCTAATTTATTAAATAACTAACTTCTTAAATTATTCATTCCCTAAACTAACAACAATTAAAATACAAATTAACAAATCAAATCATGATTTAAAATTAAATTATGTTAAACTACCAAAACAAAAATTACACAAACTAAAAACAAATTATATAACTTAAAACGTTAAATATAATTGCAAAATACAACATAAAATAAATAGCTTACAAGATAAAGGCTCTATCCTTTGCAACGAGACTGAAAATCTAAAACCTTTCGTCTAGGGGTTGGTGAAATTTTTTTGATTGCAATTGGCCAAATGGGAAAAAATGGCCTAGAGACTGAATTTATGGAGAGCGGCCGTGCGCTCCTAATTTGAATTTTTTCTGTTGCTAACATTGTTCCTCGTTCTTGGAGTGCGTGATTTGCGTTTCGGGAACTAGATTGGGTTATTTTTTAAACCCTAACGCAAATCGCGTTAATTTGGCATAGTATATTAAAAATTGAATTAAAAAAAAATATCCCTAATGGCTGTCTTACATTGGAGTTACCGAGGCGCACAGCCAGCTATGGAAATATGGTGTTCGTTTATCAACAGTGAATTGGTCAACTTCTTAAAAGCTACATAACACCACAATGAAACAAAATTGTACAAATGTTTTCCACCAATTACAATAGAAAACTTGAAATTCAGGGCCATGCAAAATGATAACACAATGGAAAAAAAGTACTAAAATCTTCTTTATCATCATAATGGTATTGCAAGAAATTCAACCATGTCAAATAATCCAGATCAATTCAACATAACTGCCTCGATAATTCAACATCATTCTACCTTTTTCACAAATTACGATAACACGAGAGGATCCAAGTCCGATAAAAAGGGACCCCAAGTCGAGAAGTTGATACTAGTAATATAGAGCCAAAAGGCCAGACTGAGACTGCAATTTCTACAAATTATCCTTCTGTTTTTGCTTTCATTCAGAGAAATGGTTAGATCAACACTGTAATAAATTGGAAGTACATGGCACATTCATATTACTCGGAATCAGAATAATCGAGCACCACTTAATTGCTCTAACAATACAACTATTTAAAAGGTCCTTGGCTAAATGACAATCGTAACTGCAGCAACTCACAAAAGAACGACACCTAAAACTTCCAAACTGAAGTCATCGTCCTAACTAGTTTGGCCTTAAATTATCAAAATTCCAAATACCTTGACTTTCTTCCGCAGTCTCACTTCCGGTATGGGTGGAATCTTCCAGGTGCAGTACCACCATTACCGTATCCTTTACCTCCACCAAGACCACCAGTATTGCCAAGACTGCTGCTGCCACCACTGGCACCACCATACCCTTTACCACCACCATAACCAGTGGCACTTCCGCCTCCTCCATAGCCCTTACCGCCATCATACCCCCCACCACCATATGCCTTCCCGCCACCATACCCACCCCCAAAACCATAACCAGCTGAGGCTCCATAACTGCCACCTCCGTATCCAGCACCACTGTACATGGGACCTCCAAACCCAAATCCATACCCATACCCACCATATCCACCATAAAACCCTGCAGCACCTCCACCATAGTTTCCTGCATAGTTTCCGTAACCACTGTAGCCACTGTATCCGCTGTATCCACCACCATATCCTCTACCCATTTTTCCACCATACCCACCTCCAAATTCTAAGGCATCACCACCAAAACCACCATATGACTTTGAGCTACTGCTGCCACGGCGCATCCTGCTTTCATTTCCATGATCAAAACCAGCTCGTTTTGGCTCAGCTTTCTTTATCTCAACCTGAAAAATAACATATTAAATGAATCTCATTTAGCTTTCTCGAAACCACCATAGAACACAAAACAATAATTAATTATCTCCAACTCACTTTTTTCCCACCAAGTTCATGCATTCTGCCATCAGAAAATATCCTTTCAACAGCATCTTCATGTTCAAACGTCACAAAGCCAAAGCCACGGGACCGACCAGTCTTATGATCAAGCATTATCTGATGCTCTATGATATTACCATATGAGGAGAAGTATTCCTTCAGGTCATCTGTAATACAGATCAGACAATTGAGATCCTGCAAATTGCGATGTGCCATATCAGGAAAAATCAGAGGGGGACAGCAAGCATCACCTTCGGTTAAGGATAACGGGAGACCACCAACAAAGATTTTCTTTGTTCTTGAGACTCCTTTGGTCTGCATGTCCTCCCTAGGAACAGTTCTCTTCACTTCGACCTGAGATACATAGGTATAATCATTCAAGGCTTACCATCTCAAAGAAGTACTAAAGCACAAATTGCTAAAGGGTTGAATGTTATGTGTTGATAATAAATCAAGAGAGAAATCCTACCGCTCTGCCATCTATGACATGGTCTTCCTGTAGAACCTTGTTAGCAACTTCTGGGTCCGCGAATGTGACAAACCCAAATCCCCGAGGTCTTCCAGATATTTTATCCATCATGATTACCGAATCTGTAATTTCTCCATACTTGCTGAAGTACCTGGTGAATGATTCTGGAAAGCAAAACAATCACGCAATGAGGCATGACACAGATATCAAGAAAGAAGGGCAAAAAGAAAACAAAATGGAAGATAACCTATCATATATGAACCTAAAACAATAGAAGAATAATTTCAACCAACATGGAGATGCATCTCTTCAATTAGAGATTGCCGATTCCCCTAATCATCATTCACACGATTCTTTATAAGTTATAACCAAACATTAAGAAAAGCCCAGTGTCAAGTAACTTAGGGAGAAAAGGACTGGTACAAATAAAGACTTATCCACAAGACATACTATAGCATCAGCAGCTTCGCTTTGCACGAGTAGGTCAACAATGTGTCTCATAAATACAAATGAGTTTAATTACTTCTTTGGTAACATAGAGGGAAAGACATCCAAACCAGACTTGCAATCAATCCTCATGCTAAAAAATGCAATTCACTAGTAACACTTTACAGAGTTCTAGAATGGTCTATAGTTCTGTATAATGATAATCATATATTCCTTATTAACCAAATATATAGAGGGGTGAAAGTTTTAAATTACATATTGTACTCCATAATAAGAATCACAAGTGCTAAACAAAGTCTGGAAAAGAAAACCAATAATCATGACAGCTGTAAAAAGTTTTGCAACTTGTACCAAGTTATGAATCAAAATCCTCTGAAATTTCTCATATTTCAACTAACAATTTTCATTTTGCAAAAGGAAATGAAGAATATGGAGAAAAGAAAAGATGACTCCACCAAGGTTCTAAATTTTGGTTAGAAACTAATAGCCAATCATTCCCAAGTATGTAAAACCAAAGCAGGGGTACATGTATCTTCTGCATAAGCATGTGTTTGAATATGCAAAACTTGAAGTGAGTAACCAATGAATAAAAGGGCACATAATACAAATATTCGGCCTAAATCCATCAATTTTGTGATAACTTATCAAGTTCTTCCTCTCATCCAAGAACCTCATAACATTTTAGTAACCAAATTAAGACCAACAGAACACCCCTATCTGAGACAATTAAAACAAGACAATTACTAACAAAAACCAAACCAGCAAAGTCACAAAAAATTAAACAAAAAAAATTGCCAAAGCAATAGAAGAAAGATAACCAAGTTTCCTTTTTTCCCTCATCTTCATCTTTAATGCAACCACAAATGCAAAAGGTAATTATGACAAATAAGAAAAATATAAAATCAAGTTCTAGACACAACTAAGAATGAGATACAGTCAAAGGTTTATGAAAACTGGTGCAACACATGCATACACTCATCAAATTTTTTCCAATGTATACTATCATCCAACTCAGGTGTACTTTCCTATAGAAACTTAAATTATATTGCCACTTGAGTATCTTAAAGAAACCAAATCAATAAACGTGCTACCCAAATACACATGACATCCCCCCCCCCCCCCCCAAAAAAAAAAAAAAAAAAAAGAAGAAGAAAAAGAGTACACTTAAGAAGTACGACAAATGTAAATGGTTTCAGAAAGCCACTGCTGGCAATGCATACACTCATTATATCTTTCTGATTACCAATATTACCCAACCGACAAAGTACTCTTTCCTATAGAAACCTAAATTTATGTAATTTTTATTTTGTTTAGAAGTTTAAAAACTTAAATTTCTCATCCATTTGAGTATCCTAAAACAATGAAATCAAGATCTCTGCTCTCTCCATATATACCTAAGTAAGATGTATAATACATGTAAACAGTTTCCGAAGTTCAAGCAAGCAAGGCTGAAATTGCACTTATTCCAACAAAAGAACTCATAAAAGTCCATCTACTTGGTAAAATTTCTCATGCCAAAACAGCACTGTGGCCCACCGCCCACACACATACTTGCTAGATCTTTAATAATACAAGCAAATAGAGCTGAACAGGCCTAAAATTAGATCAATTTGAGTGCATTCTCATATCAACAGAGTAATATAAAGAAAATGCAGGACTAGGAAAGTAGTATATACCTTCAGATGTCTCCCAAGCAATGCCGCCAACGAAAAGTTTTCTACCACACAAGAAAAACCCACAATTAACCCTGGTGTTGCGCATCCTCGTAGGAGCATTTCTTTGTCATATACAATAGGGGCTTTTCTTTTTTCATATCGAAAAATCAACAACAACGACAACAACAACACGACAACAACAACACGACTCCTCTCCCCCTCAAGAAAATGCTAAAATTGAATTAATAATTCTACAAGCCAATGCTAAAATTGAATTAATCATTCTACAAGCCAAACCCTAACTACGTTTTAAAAAAAAGGCCCCCAATTTGAGCAAACTAACTACAAACAAATTTAATCTAAAACTAAAACCAAATCTAAACTAACCCTGCTGAAGAATCATCAATTGAATGCTTCAAGTCATGGCGTGCACTATCATCATCTACGCTATTGTACTCTCCTCCTCCTCCTCCACCACCACCACCGTGATGGTGTTGTTGTTGTTGATGCTGTTGCGGTTCCGAATAATCCTCGTGCTGATAATCTTCCTCCTCATACTGATGGTGATGATGATCATCGTCGCCATAAACGGCGACGTTTTGTTCCGCTACATCATAGTCCATTCCTATCCTACCTATCAAAACCTGTAAAACAATAGAGATTATATATTTTTTTGGCTAAATCCCTAATGTTTTTTTTTGTCAATTATTTTACCTGATGAATTTTTCTTGTAAACCCTAACTCAAAAAAACACGTGGCGAAATTGGTAATGGAAAACAAGAATAGTAGCACTTAGCTAGCTAGGGTTTTAGATGAAGAGATCGAAGGAGATAGAGAGAGATTTGAAGAGAGATTGTAAGAAGAAAATTTTTCGTTTTTATGGCGAAAATTAATGAAACCCTAGGTTGTTTATGTAATTATATGTGGTGCAGAAGATATCTTGCCGCTTCATGTGAGTAAATGTCTCCAAAATTGAAATGGGTAAAAGGTAAAAATAATTTTTTTTTTCGAAATTACATATTAGAAATAGTTGATATTATAATTTGATAATATATTTTTACATTATTACAAATTATAGAACTTAATAAATTATTAAGGTAATATAAAGTTAAATGAGTAATATTAGAAAGGCACAATAATATCTCAGCAATAAGTTACTAGATTAATCTAAAACTTAATCTGGTATAAGAAGGGTTTATTGTATGAAAAGGAATTTATTCTATTGAATGATTTCAAGACTTACAATTGAACAGTTAAATAATTTAAAATGAGTTAGGATGAAACTCTCAAACTAGTTATTTGATTTTTAATATCTTATTTAATTATTATCTCTTTATTTAAAAGTTCGAAACTTTTTTTTTCATTTTTCATTAGTAATAGAATCATAGCTTAAATTTATCAATTTTTCTATTAAGTGGAGATCAACAAAATAATTATCTATAAAATCTTAACTTACTCTATCTCCTACATGAATAGTGGGACAAATGGAACATATTTTTAAGAAAAATAGCACCTTACTCTTCCTTATATAACTTGTCTATACACTTTTAGAGATTACGAGGGTGGATCTATTAGTTGAATAAGTACTCTTCTTCCGCTTACCCAAGGTTAAGAAATTCCTCTAAAGGAATCATAATGATTATATCTTACGACATAACTTGATAAAAAGAGGAGTTTTATTAATCAACATAAATCCCCATTGAGTGATGATAGAGACGGAGAGGAGTGAGGTATCTTACAAGGAACATTTGTTTTGATAATAAATGAAGTAAATTAGCATATGATAAATACTAAATTTAAAAAATAATCTCAGCAAAACACAATGGATTTTTAAGTGTTAATCAATTGAAAATGAAAGTTGATAATGTTTTAACTAGTAATTTTTGAAGCGTAGCTCTTTATTGCAACAAACGTGAGTCATGCGAAGTAAGACCACAGAATTACAAGTGAAATAGCTTTTATTAACTTTGTGCTTCTCGTTGTAATTTTGATGTGATGATTTATTTATATTGGATGGTCAGGATTTGACCAAGGCCGTATACAAAGAGTGGATGGATTAAACCATCTTTATTTTTCTATTAGATACATCCATTTTGGCTGAAGGTTTTAGAACTTATTATCAATGGGCATGGCTTGAGGAAAATACTAATCAAAATTCGGGATGCAAATGAGTGTTTCAGGCATAGTGTTTTTTGCATATTTAACATGTAACTATTTTTTTTAAAATTTATTTTGGTGGTTTAAACCACTAATCCTAATCCAATTCTAACCTTAATGTTGAGCTCAGATCATTAGTTCATCACTTGTTATGAGTAATTTTAACTATTTAACCTACCTGCTGAACCTTAATTTACAACTTGCTTTCGATAAAGAAAAGCTCATTTCTAAGAAAGCAACAAAAAAATTTTACCTCAAAATAAGAAATTTCATAATATAATAACGCACCCTAAAACGATATTAGCATCTCTAGTCTGGGATTTAAATCCATTTGCTTATACTCTATGGGATTGGAAAAAGCCACCTGGGTAGTCAAAGAATATTCCAGGATTCCTAGAAAAGATTGGATATGTATGCTTATCACCTTAATCATTTCTATTTCTTTAACATCTTCCTTGTGCACGGGGATAAGTGGGAAGTAAAAGTGAAAATTATACTCATCTCAAGATTGACTCATTTAAAGCATGCTTTAAGATTAGTTCAATAAGTTATCGGGCCAAGCTTAAACATTTAAGTCCGAAACAACAATCCCCACATAACGTAATAACATTACAAAACGCGATAAAAAAGATCTAATGATTATGAAATATCAACATGATGCCGTACAGATCCATTAAAGCCTGTTCATAACTGATCTTTTACCCTCAAAATCTTCCAACCAAACTCTAAAGAGAGTAGTTGAGTAGGGACAAAGATTGAACAAACATTTGATGTACAGAGTATGTATACAAATTAACATCTGCAAGCCATCCCCAGCATTAAACTGCACAGCCTCCATTAATCATCTCATTCTTCATCTTCATCTTCAATAAATTCCTCCTCCTCTTGTTCATCTTCATCAATTTCACCCTCTTCTTCCGAGTCATCATCAACGATGAAGCCTCCTAGCGTCTCATCATCTTCACCTTCATCAACATCCCGCGTAGATTTCCTCTGACCAGAGGGCTTAGCATATGTCCTATCCTTGCTTGGTTTATGACGATCCTTGGACCTCGTTGAATACACAGGCTTCTGAACCTTTCTCGACTTTGCAAGTAGCTCCTTCTGTTCTTCTTCACTCTCCCCTGTCCACTCTTCATCGTCATTTTCCTCGCCTTTCTTTTTCTTCCTCCTCGGTCGCTTCTTCCGCCTTTTCTCCTCCACTTCATCATCCTCACTCTCATCCCTGGGTTGCTCAAGAAACCATTTCCATTTCCTAGCATCCCGAATCATCTTTTTCGAATAACCTTCAAAGTCATGCCCCATTACCACTAATCCAAACTCTGCATTTCCCCAAAGTGGCAAACTTTATCAGACCAAACAATCCAAAATATAAATGACAAGAAATCTCATACTACTTTCTAACTTCTTATCTATTAAAAGAGCTCACTACATAAATTTATTCACAGTAATATAATCTACCTTAAACCACAATATGACTAAGTTCAAACTAACTTAAATAACTGCATAATCCATGTAAAAAATATACTATCAAATTAGAAATTACTTCTCCAAAAATCCATCTCTGTAATTACTTCTCCAAAAATCCATATCTGTACTTCTAAGTGTTAATAATGTAAATATAACGCCGGGTGAAATAGATTGAACCTCTGATTTAGAGCCTGTTTGGCTAAGCTTATTTTAAATGCTTATAAGCAGCTCATGCTAAAGCAAGTTTATGACGTGTTTAAATAGTACTTGCTTATAAGCTGTTGATATAATATTTGGTGGATAAGTACTTATAAATAATAACGTTAGTTAAAATGACTAAAACTGATATCTCAATAATTAATGTGGTTCTTTCTTAAGGGTAAGGTTTGACCAATGACCTTACAAGCCATTCGAAAAACTAAAATTGCAATTTCTATTCATGAACATAACTTAAAGAAAGTTAAAATACAATAAAACTAAAAACATTTTGCAAATCAATAAAGAAAAAAGAAAAACACAAACCTTTAACTGGGTCGATGTTTGAAATATCCACATCTTCAATATCCAATTCTTCAACCTTTTCCGGTTCAACACTACTCTCGAGGCTCTCAGCCAATTCGTTCTCTACACCCAACTCTCTCTTCACACTGCGCTCATTTTCTTCTTCAAATTCAACTTTTCTTACAGTAAACCAAATGGGATTTTCAGCACAGACGCAGAACATGTCGCCGTTCTCCATTTCTCCATTGTCAGACCTCCTAAAGGTTTCAACTTTGCCGGTTTTCAAGCTGTGTACCCAAATGGGGTTCTTGCCGATGACTTCGAAGTGGAGCTTGGGTGGTTCATCTTTGCGGCGGCGGCGGTCCATTTGGAGGGTAATATGGCGGCGAGAAACGGTTCGGTTTGTAGAGTTGAAGCCGTGGCCTCGGCCGAACTGTATTGTTGAACCGGAGTTGACCCGGGTTCTTGAACCGTCGTCGCCTTCGATTTCCATATCTTTTTGTTTGCCCCCTTTTGGGAAGTATTTTGAAGGCAATGTTTTAAATGAGAAGTGGTTGCCCACCAAAGAAAGGAGTGAGCTTTGTTTGAATAGAGGGGAAGTATAATAAAAGAAATGAAGTTTTTAGAATCATCGAAGCAATTAAAAATTTTATTTAAAAAAAACCATGTATAAAATTTAAAACTCATATAGGACTATAAGATTATTTTTTAAGTAGATTATTTCTAAGGTAATTAAATTATTTAACTAATTTAGAGAATCCTTTAAATTAAAGCAAAAAGGTTATTTGTACATCTAGACCAGTGGAACTACAACATGTGTTTTTGTTTGGACCTAATCGTATTGCTGGCTTAGGTAGTAAATTTTATACTTATGTGATTGTTGATGATCTTATACATATAGTTGGATGATTTTATTTGCACATAAAAATAAAACACATAACAGGTATGTTCGATGCAATTAGTAGATTAGGTATTAGGTAGTAGATGATTGTTTGAGTAACAAATAGTTGTTTGGATAGTTGTTGATAATTTTGTAGATATACTTGGATGATTTCCCTTACTCATAAGAATGAAACATATAATGAGCATGTTCAACGTAATTAGCACATTAGGTAGCAGATAATTGTTTGAGTAACAGACATCTGTTTGGATAGCGGATAGCCGTTGTATTTTAGTAATTAGCGAATAACTACTTCACTAGCGGGTTACTTTAGATGTGTTTGATAAAACTAGCTGTTGGGTTAACTGGTGAAAGCAAAATGACGAAAAAAGACATTGGTATTGCGTTATTATTATTATTATTTTTTTGGGCAAAGGCCAAAGGCCAAAAAATTCAATTCAACAGAATTACACTATTATTATTATTATTATTATTATTATTGAAGTAATTAAGATAATTTATTTTATAATTAAACATATGTTTCTTAAAACAATATTTTATAAATTAATTTTATTAATATCATAAACAAATATTTTCTATTATAAAAATATTTTTCGTTGATTGAAAATTTATAGTTTCAAAGAAAAATAATAAATGAATGAATAAGATATATATTGAAAATTTATAGTTTCAAAGAAAAAATAATAAATGGACGAATAAGATATATACTTTTTTTAATATATTTTTATATGGATAGAATTTGAAGTTAATTTTTATTTTATTTTGTATTTATATTTGTAAAAGAAAATATAAAAATATATAAAGAGACTGGATAGAGGGTAGAATTGAAAAAAAGATATTAGAGAGTGAGAGAGTAGTATTGCCAAAAAAAGATGAAACACTATTAACGTTTCACAAACACTACTTCAAACATTATTTTGAATAAAAATGCCACTTGGTCAAAACACTGTTGCCGAGCAAGGCCAATGAATTCATTAAGTTTTGTAAAATTGTTTAAAAATGAAAAAGGTAACATGATTAATGCCATTAGGAGTGATAGGGACACCAAATTTGTAAATTAAACTAGATCATATTGTGATAAAATGACAATTCACACAATATTTTGGCACCTAGAACACCACAATAAAATAGAGTAATTGAAAGAAAGAATAAATCATTACAAAAAATCTCTAGAACTATACTTATAGAAAACAAATTGCCTAATTACTTTAGGCAAAAACTGTTAACACCACAAGTTATGTAACCAACTAGAGCATAGTTAGAAAGGACTTAAATAAGACCCCTTATTAACTTTGGAAACACAGAAGACTAAACATTTCTTACCTTAGAACCTTTGGATGTGTATACTAATTTCATTTTGAAAGGAAAAGACAATCTTGGTAAATTTGATATTAAATTCGATGATGGTATATTTCTTGGTTATTCTTCTTCTAATAAAGTTTATAGAGTCTATAATAAAAGGACTTTGGTCGTTGAAGAAATTATAAATGTTAAATTTGATGAAGAAAATCTTGGTGCTAAGTCAAAAGAAGATAAAGATGTTGCTATTATCATAATAACAAGTTTTGATAAAATAATTTGGACCATTACTTTAAATATCTAATAATTGTATAATAATTTTATTATTATCTTTTCCTTATACTGTTAATAACATGCTTGTTAATTTGGTTCAAGTATTGTAGCATGCTTTAATGTATTAGCCACAAATTATACCAATAGTCTTTTATCATAGTATTCCTATGGAGCATCATGTTCATTCACATTTAAAAAACAAAAGGTCAGTAGTCATGTCTTCTCTCTCTCTCTCCATTCTCTCTTGTCATTCTTCTCTTTCCTTACCTCTCTTTTCTTCTCTTATTTTCTTCTTTATTTTACCGGTGACATTACTAGTCATCTCACACCGAATAACTACAACTATAAAATTTGCTTTTCTTCGCTGATCGTAATGATATGCATCATGTCCAAGGAAACCTCCTAGGTGTTGATTCACCATTAAAGCTCGTCATTTTCTTTTTCATGCTTGTGAAAATTCCAGCATCATTTTGCTATGCCGCAACTACCAAACTCTTCTTTTCCTCGTCGTGATACTAATCATACCTCTCATGCTGTGTTTAGATGCCCCAAGATCAATCTGCCATTAAAACTCACCTTGACCTTCAAGTGTGTATACATGTAGATGTGTTTGTATTTTGTGTTTGTGTGTGAGCACAGTGAACAAATAGTTGTGGTATAATGAACAAATATTTGATGTATATGTGAAATTTAGTGAACAAATAGCGGTGAAATAATTAACAAATAGTCAGTGAATAAAATAGTTGTGAGATAATGAACAAATGGTTATACAGTAGCGAACCAATAGGTATGGAGTAATGAACAAATAGTCAGTGAACAAATAGTTATAAAGTAGTAAACAAATAGTTGTAGAGTAATGAATAAATATTTCATATATATATATATATGAAAGTTAGTGAATAAATAGTTGTGCGGTAATTAACAAATATTTAATCTATATATGAAAGTCATTGAACAAATAATTGTGAGGTAGTGAATAAATACACATGGGTGAGCACAATATTTCTTTTTTTAGTTTACTATTGCATGAACAGTACGTGTTACTGTTCACTCAATAGTAGGTGTGTAGTGCTTTGTGCACTTGAAGGACCATGATATAAATATACAAGAGGATAGAGAAAATAAAATTTGTTGTGAATATTGTATGCTCCAAAAATGTATTCCTTTTTATTTTTCTTTTTTTTTTTTTGTGTGGCATTTGATTAAGGGGTTTTGGTTGCTAAGAGACACAAAATATTTAAAGAGAGTAATATTTTTTATATAAAAATATCATAAACACATATTACAAACGATAAAATTAACAACCCCAACTTTTGTTCACAATGTTATAATCAATTCAATTGATGCGAGCATTTCTCATGCTCCAAGCACTTAATTGTGAAACTTTTACACTTTCTTTTCCATTGTTGAAGACAAACAAGTGGGCCTCATCACCTATAGCCATTTTGGGATAAACCCTTGGAGTGATACAAACTTTACCCTTCGCCCCAAAACTCTCCACTATCGAATTATCAATCTGCAAAGAGGATGAATTATCAAAACCTTATTACATAAAAAGCTAAAACGGTGGAAACATTGGATTAATATATTTGTAAGATGACAAAAAGAACAATGAGGAGCCAAAGATCCATGCTACTATATTGTTTGGCTTACTATTTATGTACTATAACCTTTACATAATTTTTTTTAAGTAATACTCTACGTTATTCGGGTGATATATGTTTAATCTTTTGAATAGTGAGAAGTAGGAAGAAAAAAAAAATGTAGCTTACCAAGCTCCTAAGTGATACTGGTTCATGCAAAGGATCTATATCCACAAATGCTCCATAAGTGGTCTTGTCAGGTTGGTCATTGAGTGAAGATCTGAAAACCAAAAAAAAAATGTCATGGTTTCTAAAAGAGCAAGAATAAAAATGTTATGGTTTCTACAAGAGCAAGAATAGAGTAAAGCTTATAAGTGTCAATGCAATGATTTATGAGTTAGACTAAAAACCTGCTTTGATCACTACACATGAGCACTACATATTTGTTTTCGCGTTTGAATATCCTGAAAAACACTGCTGTGTATTCTTTTAAGTCTTTTGAAGCCAAAACCTTTAATCCAAATGGTCCGATCCCTCCTTGAATTGATGCATCCTTTTGGCTACATAGCAGTTGAGGGTTTGTCCAATTCTCAGCCAACAAATCAACTTGTTTGTAATTCAACACTTCAAATGATACATCAACATCGGCCTACAAAGAAAAAGAAAGCAAATTAAACCGGATATTATGCAAAAAAGCCTATTTTTTTTCCTTCTTTTTTTTTTTTTTGAAAATCCCCCATCCCCAAGAAATTCGAACCGAGTGCCTTATTCCTTGGGGAGATAGTTTCAACTGCTACTAAATTACACTTATTACACGACTCACTTGTGCAGCTTTAACATGTATGATTTCAATATCTGATCCCCCTTGAAGCAGTTTGCTCGGCCATTGAACTTTATTTGCGCGAAGGGTTTCAATCTCAGGAATTGGCCATTGAACCAACTGTTTACCAGATTTGTCTAGCCAACGAGCCTTGGAATTGCCTGAAAATGAATCCAGATATAGAACATCACTAACATATAACTATGGTGAATGTAAGCAGTTTAATTTTAATTACTCTACACTAATTATCATATAATCACCTGAACTCCAGACCATCCTTGTCTGACATATTCGTCTCTTGGCAACGATTCATTAACCCAGCCCCACAAGATCCTACGCTTCTTCGCGCTGTCGTAGAAGGTCTTTGAAGCGTAAAATTTACCATAATCAAGCCTTAGACCAGAATCACTCTCCACAGAACCCTCATCAGGGGTGTATATATCCTCCTTGAGGTTATAAGTTCCAATAGTGTAGTATTCGTGTTTAGTATCATCTAAGCTCAACTTCAGGACATGCTTAATACCTACACCATTTTCTGATGTGTCTAGACCGACTCGGCTACTAGTAGAAACAGGGAAAAAATCAGGGCATTCCCACATTCCAGTGCCTTCAGCTGAATGAAGCGGATTTTGCGCTTCTGTCCAATGAATGAAATCCTTGCTTCTGTATAGGATGGCTAAGCCTCGCCGATCTATTTTGCTTCCGATGATGGTCCTCCATAGGCCATCAGGGTCTAGCCAAGCTGTGGTTGGATCTCTGAATGAGCTAGCATTGATTTGGTTCGTTTCTGTTGGTTCCATTAGCGGATTATGAGGTGATTTTACCCATTCCAGAAGGAAAGGGTCGGATAAGTTTCTAGGCACGGCCAAGTTTTGAACTTGGCGATTCTGCGGATCGATTCCAGTGTAGAGCAAGGCTGGTTTGTTTCCAGGCAGAAGGGTTGCTGAGCCTGACCAGCAGCCATTGATATCAGCTTGTGGCTGAGATGGGTAGATAGCAGGTTCATGGGGTGTCCAGTTGACTAAATCTTCTGATGTAGAGTGTGCCCACATTATGTTACCCCAGTCTGCACCCAATGGATTATATTGATAGAACAAATGATATAGTCCTTTGTAAATTATAGGTCCTGGAATTCAAAACTCCTTGTTACAAAACTATCAATGGGAACCAATAAATAAATTTGATAAACATATGTATGCGTAATAGATAACTATTTAGACGAGGTGGTTATCCAGAGTTAAGGTTACTCTTCTTTATTGGTTGTCTCGTTTTCTATGTAACGTGTATTTTAGGTTATCAAATCCGGATCTTTAAAATCTTGACCATAAGATCCAAACTAATAAACTAATATACTTTGATAAAAACTTGGTTAAAACAAAGTTCGAATAAATGGTCGACAATAGAGCCAAGGTTACCTGTATGGTCATGGCAATCTAGTCAATATATATAGGTAAAGAAGTGTATCAAAGACAAAAGATAAAAATATTAAATTCCTTTTAATAGTTTAAAATATTTAGATAAATGCATAGTTGAATCTGACATATAATAATCTAGTCGTGTAATGGTTGAGCTTTGAAAGTGTCAAATTCAACGCAAGCCAATTGACTAATGTATATAAAATATCTGCACTTGAAAATGCGATCAACAATGGGTTCTCCCTTGTATGTTGTCTGATTTTACAATGAAGTACTCCTCCGTGAAGGATTAACGACAAGGCAGCATTAACTCACCATTAGGATCTGCAGAAAATTAAACAACCAGTATTAGTTAATAGATAAATGATATTCTATGAGAAAAATGAATATAATGCGCAAGTTACATTCTTATGATTTTTTGAATTGTTATTACTTATCTTTAAAAACTTATCTAATAACCTTTTTAATTTTTAAAGAGTAAAATGTATTTTATCTCCCTATTTTGCAAAAATCACATAAGACCCCTATTATTTCAAAACTCGTTGATATTCTCTATGGTTTAGAAATATTAACCCTTGCAATTTTAAAATTTGTGCATATTCCCTCATTTAATTAAAAATATGCTTATGTTTCCCATCTCATTTTCCACTTGCATGTATCAAGAAGCAACGTTTTTTAAACCACAAGAGATATTAAAGAATATCACATGAGATTTCATGTGAGATACCAGGAGTAAAATGCATTTCACATTTTCAAAAGGTGACACATAACCCCCTCTGTCATATTTTCGATCCAAATGATGGAGTGGGTATCACACGTGCAATGTCTAACCCCTCCTCATTTATGAATAAATGATATTCTATGACAAAAATTAGAGGAGAATAAAGAAATAATAGATAGCCTGATACATAAAGATTATTGAAATGAGCAATTAGAAAATTGTGTTATTTCTAAATGCTCTAATTTTCACAAAAAGCAAGCCTTACCATTCATCCAGTTCTTGGGAGGTTGAAAGTGATAGGAAGTTCTATAAGTCTGATTAGGTGATGCTGATTCAAGACTCTCATGGTTTCTGTAAACAGTGTGGGATGCTTCAAGTTTAAGCACTCCATGGCTAAGAATTAATAAGCAAAATAAGCAGAATAGCCTTAGCTTATAAGCTGCTGCAGCCATGGTTGCTGATGAAATATATTTCTGTGAGATCAATGCATGAAATTGAGCAAATGGCTATGTATTTATACATGCTCTTGTGATGGAAGGCACGCGATAATGAACCAATGAGTAGTAAAAAGAGAGGAAACACTAAAAAGTCGTGGAATTGACATCACATTAAATGAAAAGTCAAAGGTGAAGCCTTTCACGTGTTGTTTGATTGGCATTGATGTCAGTTATGTAATATAAAAGTGTATAATGTTATATTAACCAGATCATTTGATATAATATAAAAACCTATATTTCAGTTAAAAAAAAAAGAATAAAAAGAAAAGAAAAGTCGGAGAACAAGTCAAGTCCAAAGTCTGTTTGCAAAATCCTTAAAGGAACTTGTAAATTTTCGTTAGGTCCGCAAATCATACTTTTTTCTTTTTAAATTTTGAGGAGGTCCAAAACATGTAATTTAGTATTCATATGAGTAAGTTTCCTCTCGTCAGGGGTTAAATTGATTTTTTAACTTTAAAAATACATAATTTTTTGTAAAAATATAATTATCAATTCTGATACACTCCTTAATTAGTGATTCTACCATTGACATTTGTTAAGATTCAACAACTCATTGGTTTTGTAAATAATTATAGACTAAAGATTTACGACGAAACGACTTTTAACAGAGATTTTTTTTGCCCTAGCTAATTTCTATTTCTTCCTTTTAACTCTTTTATTTACTTACCCATATGGATTATATATTGAAGTACTCTTTTCTTTATTATATACCGAAGTGCATAAAATTTTATACACAAATCAAATGGCACACTTGGAGCTGTCTTTGTCGTAAAGATTGATTAATAGGCTATGCATGCGTCAAATTTGTATATTTTAATTTATTTTCCGCGTTTATGTGTGTGTATTATATACAATATTAGATATAAGCTTGCAAGGTATCACGCCTCATTTGAATAAATATTTTATTCTTTTCATGTAAGTTTGATGTTCCTACAGTACTTTTGAAACACAAATAAAAAAAATACAAACATGCATTGATCTGTCTTTCAAGTGTATTTAAAGGTTTTCTAGAAGTTTAAGCCATCCAATTTGTATTTCTAATTTATTTTTGTCTATGTGAACGTATATATATGTGTATATACACACACAGATATATATATATATATATATATATATATATATATGTATATAAAATGCAATGCATGTTATTTTTGATGTCTCATTTGATAAGATATATCTTTTGTTTTTTCCATCTAAGGTTACTATTAAATATTATATATATAAGTCATGTGGCATATATATAATATTTGATCTGAGTTTCATATTGGTGGAGTATATCTGTTATTCCTACAATTCACTAAAACTCATTTAATCCCTGGAGACTAATCAATGGAGTTGCTTGTCATTAGAATATATAAACTACTTTTTGTTTCGTTACCAAAATGTTAACCATTGTAATGTCTGTGATCTCACATGGAATGGCAAATTAATTATCTTCATCGATCTGCTTTTGAAAATTGAAATATTTTATGTAATTCCAGTATGTATTGAAGAGGAGAAATATAGTAATATATTTTTTTCCTAAAAGAATTAACTTATGATGTACTGGGTAATATATTGATGTTCATGGCTTGAGTATTTTGTGTCATATCTTTAGGCCATATCTTCATATATTTGATTATAAGTTCACATTTATACAGAGAGGAAGGATACATTTGGCCAAAGCTAATGCTAATGGCCTACGTGTCCCATACTCTTTGGTATGTAGATATTTTTCAAGATGGTTGACTACTTTAGGTTTATCCTAATAAATGATCCGTGTGATTCACGGGATTTTATTTAAATATTTTAATGTTAAATTAGTAGTTAATGCTGTATATCATAAATTATATTTTGTTTTAATAAACTTATAGAATTCTATATCAAATTAGAATATTTTTAATAAGTTAAGTTGATATGTCATTGGAATAATTAACACTTATTTTTCGATTTAAATGTTCAACGAAATTAAAAGTTGGAGTTCAAATCATTAAAATAAAGATAATATAGGAAACTTACGGAAAATATGGCGTAAATGAAAGGCAACATCGATGTAGTTGAGTAGAAGTGTAAACCGGGTTTAGTATAAGTTGTTCCATGTTATGGTACCTACCAATTGAAATTTGATATTTGAAAAAGTGTGTAACACTAAATTAGTAAGTCATAGCTTATAGAGTCGTTTTTCTTTTCATCAAAAAGGAGACATGCTGCATTTATAGTGTGTTTGGAATGATTTTATTTTAAGATGCTTATCCTATTGAAATTTGGAGATATTTTATAAGATTTAAGATATCTTATCATATACACCATGCATTCTATAGTTACAAAAAATAAGATAGGAATGATTGCTTATTTCTTATAAGATAAAAAGTATAGTTTTGTTTTAAATTTTCATAGGATGTATGATAAGATTTCTTAAATCTTATAAGATTTACCCTTATTTCAATAGGATAAGTATCTTAAAATAAGACTATAACAAATAGAGCATTAGTGCCAATAGCACATGTTGATGCATTTTAGGTATAGATTGATAGATCGATGAGGCATCTCCTCATTTTTCCAAACTGCAAGAATCTTGTAAGGACACACACATATTAATATATAATATTATATTGTGAGTTTAAGTAATTGCATGTTCAAAATTGATGATCTTCTAGATCTAATCAACTTTGTTATTCTTAAACTTACTACATAAGGAAGTCCAAGGACTTATCTAATCAACTTTGTTATTCTTGTATGTAATATATTTTTGGGTGGAATGAAATGTTTGCTCAGCCGATCAAAAAATAAATGTTGTTTTACCTTACATGTAAAAAAGGGGCTAGAACAAATGTACTCTAACTGCTTTCAAGATGGTCTGCTAAATTGTAAGGGACCCTTATACTTATTTCAACATTCCTACGTGTAGGAATGAAAAAATCGTTCAATATCCAAACCCCTCTCCCTGTCAACAGCGCCCAAATAAAAATATAAATAAAAGATTTATTAAAAAAGTTTTAAATTGTTAAGAAATAACATTAACCAGTAAAAATGTAAGGTGGAATGCGTATTATTATGAATAAAGAGTGTATTAGAATAATGTGTTTAACTAAAATTATTTATTGGAATAAAACAAAAATGAAAATTTCCTAAAATAGAAAAGTCGCATGAAACTGAAAGAAGAAACTCTTAGAATAAGGAATTATTTAAAAAAGTGAGGTTGCTAGAGAATGAAATGAAAATTATATAATGAAGAATGGCTCCAAATCTTTTCCACGGAGGAAAAAGAGATACGAATATATGTCTGAGTTGGCTCAACACAAAAATTTTAAAATATCATACAAAATTAACTCTATTCGTAAAGCGGTTTGAAAAATAACCTAAACTGGTTCCAAAAACACGTTTCACACATTCCCAGAATGCGAAACGCAGTTTGTAATGGATAGATGAACACGGCCGCGTTCCTAGAAGGCGGCCGCTAATGCGTCACATTCTGGGAATGCGGCCCGCGTTCCATAAATTCACGACAACAGCCTCTTTTCCCTCATTCTTCCCTTTGCATTTTGAAAAAAATTTTCCCAACCCCACATACGAAATTTTTAGTTTTCCAGCGTCATTGCGAAGGATATAGTCTTGATCTTGTAAGTTATTTTTATTTTATGTTATTTTTTGCAATTGTATTTAACGTTTTAAGTTATGTAATTTGTTTTTAGATTGTGTAATTTTTGTTTTGATAGTTAATTTTAGTTTGTGTTAATTTGTATTTTAATTGTTGTTAGAATTATAGATTAGGTTTTGGAACATAATTTTAGCATGATTATTAGAAATAGAATTATTATTATTATTATTATTATTATTATTATTATTATTATTATTATTATTATTATTATTACTATTATTATTATTATTATTATTATTATTATTATTATTATTATTATTATTATTAGTAGTAGTAGTATGATCATTATTATTAATCTTATTATTACTATATGAATATTATTAATAATAAATGTATCATTATTATTATTATTAAGATTATCATTATTATTAACAATATCATTATTTTTATAATTAATGTTATATGTTAGATGTTATTATTAATTTTATTAATACTATTATTGATATTATTATCATTATTTATTATTATGATGATGATGATGATGATGATGGATGATTAATGGCATCTTTTTGTCATTATTATTATTATTATTATTATTAATACTATTATTGATATTATTATTAATAAGATTAGTGTTATCATTATTATTATTTGATAAAATTAGAGATTTAATGTTTAGAGTCAAGTATACTTAGTTAATCGTTATTATTATTTTTTATTTTAGGACTCATTATCGATACTCGACCTGCATTAGTAGACATCACATTACTGTGCTGTTTTCTGGAGCGCCAGGTGCAATATTTGCAAGATCCACACCATTTGGGTACTTTTAGGTGCTATAGGTCAGATCGGTCTTTGTTTAATGATCCAGAGCACCCATTGGTACAACAATAGTTGGTGGGGATAGGATTCTATAGGTGTTATAAATTCCGCTACCATAAGCTTAACCGCGGATTGATTACTGCCATGATAGAGAGGTGGTGGCCGGAGACCCATACATTTCATTTACCTGTAAGGGAGGCTACCATCACCCTGCAAGATATGGCCGTGTATTGGGGTCTTCCCGTGACTAGTACTCCTATTTCGGTGCTTGATACGGTCCCATGCTCAAGGGAAGATTGGGTTGTCACTATTCGTGATTTGTTGGGAATTGATGCGAATACAGTTGCGGATGACGGTACTAGCCATATTGACATTGTGGGGAACTCGATAAATTTCATCTAGTTACGGGACGGGTTTGTGATGTAGGGCACTCCGAATAACCCCACCCAGTACCAGGCGCAGTAGCAAGCACGGCTGTGGATATTTCTCGCGATTTGCTGTCACTTTTTTGCGAACACAAGTACGAATGATAGTAATTTGTCCTGGTTACCATTATGGGTAGACTTTCAGCGTATCTGGCAGTACAACTGGGGCACGGCTGTACTATCATATTTGTACCAGCAACTTGATCGCGCCTTCTTCCGTCAGTGTAAGGGTGTATGCGGAGTCGTGTCACTAGTCCAGGTATTGGTTTGTATCATGTAGTTATGTTTAGATTTTATGAATGTTAACTTTATTATTACAAGCATTATTATAATATAACACATGTTTAATGGTTGCAGTTTTTTGCATGGGATAGATTCACGACTTTTCGGCCTCAGCTCCTACATCCCACACGAGAGCGGCTACAGTGACAGCAGCATCATCTGGAGCCTACGTTTCAGCTCCCTGGTGTTTCACGAGGTGCACTGTTTTACGTGAAAAAGTAAATGACAAATGCATCCGGAAAGTCAGGTCAAGTTGAGTGTCGGGATGTTATAGACCGTCTGCAGCCAGACGAGGTATAGTACACTCAAGTTGCTTTATTAAATATTCAAATCTTGTATTTTTGAACACGTGCGTGATGCATGTAATTAACTATCCGGTACTTGTTCTGGTTACAGTTCATATGGCAGCCGTTAAGGACGATACTGGGCAATCTCCCACCGTATTGTGTTGCCGACAGTGACGTCTGGCGTGCCCGGATCCCATTGATATTTGGGCATACTGTTGAGTGGCACCGTCCGGATCGTGTCTTGCGGCAGTTTGAACTAAGGTTGGCAATCCCTCTTGATCCGTCTGCACATGAGAAACATAGGGAGGGGAAGGAAAAGGTTGAAGGAGATGCGCTGATAGGGGCTGTGGCTATGGGGGGGAATTGGCAGCATCACGTTTTACATGGACAGGTGGAGGATGCGCCGACGGCAGTAGCACTCAGGACTTACATGGCTTGGTACCGTCAAGTGACCATATTACATGCCGATCATCCAGGTACAAGTCATAGGAGAGATAGTTACGTGGCGTCTGCACGTGATGAGACGTCACTGGTGAGCTGCATTTGTACTCTTTTTTATGTTCCTCAATGAAAATTGTGGACTATTAGTTGATATTAACCACAATATGTTATGTTTTCCTATAGGCGTCTTTTGTTCAGCATGTGGTCCACTATTCTCGTGATTTGCTGTAGCGTTACTAGTAAGGGGACCTTTGCGGCGATGCACATTCGATAGAACATGTGATGCAACACTTGCAGCTCATGCAGTTGCATGGCAAGAGTGTATTCTGACACACACAGCACGAGTATCTCATACAACAGAGAGCCGTGTGGGAGTTGCCCAATGCACCTCTGATGCAGCCATTGCAGCAGCATAGAGAGCATCATTTACAGCATACTTGACCTTCGCAGCGTACTCACATGTATCCCACCAGGTCATCACAGCCATTCACCCTCGATGCACCATTGCTAACATATCGTCCACCCACACGGCTACCATTGCAGCGATCCACGTTTTGTTTGTTCCCCGTTGACTATTTCAGCATGCACATAGATCAGAGCAGTGGCGGTAGACAGGGTATGTTTGAGGCTAGCGGATCCTCCAGGCCGGTGATTGATGAGCCAGATGACGGCGAGGAGGATGATGAGGCGACGTAGAGCGAGTCATCGGGGGGGTCTCCGAGCAGATACATGGGGTCCCGGGACTACGTTCACGAGCAATTGGTGGACAGTGGTGTTAAGCAGCAGAACCAGCCGCTGTAGTCTGAGGCACATGTGACCCAAGCACCAGCCACACAGCCATAAGCACATGAGCCTCCGCGCCGTCAGACGCGTTCATCCAGAAAACGCGACGCACCATCCCCTGTTAGACGTCATTTACCTTACCGCACTAATAGGGGCAAGGGGCCTGATCATTACACACCTAGATGATGTATTAAGTTTTGGAGCACTTTTTTTATTTTCATATGTATTTGTGACACATTATTTTTAGTTGATTGGACTTTCATTTGGTTTTTTTATTTATTTTATACACGTTATTTTATACATGACAACGTTAATTAGACATTAACATTACAATGCCACAACAAGTAGACAGATAACTTTAATTATACAATAACATTACAACGTCACAAAAAATAATCATAAAACGATTGCACATTTTGGTTCCAACGTCACAACAAATAAGCATAAACAATAACATTACAACGTCAAAACAAATAGACATAAAATGATTACATATGGAACTTGTGGCAACTGCTAAACATAACGGATTACACATTTTGGTTGTTGGGGCAAATTGGAGCAGTGTGACTTGGTTGACCACATGCTGTACACATTCATTGTCCATGGCTGTCTAAGTGATCCATCTCGTTTGGGATGCGCCGGCCTCCGGCTCGTCCTCTTCTATGTCGGACACGACTTGGGTTCGGATGCAACGTTCATGCAAGCGCTGGAGTCCAATAAAATTGGTGTCCAAGAGGCTCGAATGTCCGCCAATAGATATCTTTATACGATTTCACTGTCAGCTGTTGAGGTATCATGTTTTCCACATTAAACTCCCTAAACCGAGCAACAATTTGTGCATGCGAGCATGGCAAGTGATATTCAACCCAATTTTTGCAAGTACACGTACTTTCTTCTCAGTTGACAACCTGGTTTGGCAGATTCTCGTTCCATTACATTGGCAACCGACCGACCTGGTATCTGCCATCCTCTCTGAAACTAAGTATGTGATAACGATGTGATGAGGTCTCCCACTTCTCAAAGAGCTCTCTCACACTAGGAGGGAGTCGATGACCTTCACTTTCCAACTGCATGGGATGGACCAACCGATCATGAAAGTAACCTTTTATCTTCATAAAAGTATTAGTAACAACGGTCGTAAAGGGTAACCCCCTTGCACCGATGAGGACACCGTTGAAGCATTCGACGTTATTTGTGATCATCACACCCCATCTGAATCCCCCATCAGTGCTCATGGTCCATGTATCGACAAAAATATCGAATAGGAACTTGTGTACTTGTCTACCAACACTGTTTTGACTAGGGTCCATAGCAAGGATCATGTTCATTGCATGCACATGTTTGCGTGCTTAACATTCTCGGTCAGCTATTCAACACATGTCTTTAATGAATTGATTCCGCATCTTTTCATCACATTGCTTTTCAGATGTCTCAAGCAAATGCGATGTTTTATTTCAAGTTGACCGTTACGTGTAACCTGTTCGATTGCAGATGCGATGCCTACGTGCCTATCTGAAATGATACACACTTCGGGCATCCCAGTAAGAAAGTTCTCTCGTAACTGCTGGAAGAATCATGACCAAGTATGAGTTGTCTCTGCGTCCACAACTGCAAAAGCTAACGGCAACACTTGGCAGTTGGCGTCTATGGCTAATGCAACTAGGAGCTGACCCTTGTACTTTCCCCGCAAGTGTGTGCCGTCCAGCGAAACAACAGGCTTACAATGCCTCTACTCCGCGATGCATGGACTGAATGGCTAATAAATCATGTCGAAAATTTTTTCAACCTGCATTGAACCTTCGGCGAACCTATATCTCACAACACTACTTGGATTCTTGGCCGTCACGGCACCAAGAAACTGTGGGAGCATTTGATACGACGTGTCCCAATTACCATACACTAGTTCAATTGCTTTATTTCGGTCGTTCCGTACTTTTTTGTAACTGATATCCACGTTAAGCTTCTCCTTCATGTGAGCTTGGATAAGCCCGACCTCGTAATCAGCCTTCTTAGCTATGAAATACCTCACCAAATATCCAACCATACCCGAGGTCAAATTTCTGTGCCCCGACGCAGTTATTTGCGCCATACATACATTTCTGGTGTCATACTGCGTGATCTCCCACTACTTGTGCGTTACTTTCCTTATGACACGTACATACCATGGGCATGCTATACTTCCACTATGTGTTTTCCTACATTGTACCTTCCACAGGATCTTACTCGACTTGATGACCCTATATTTTTTTTGTATTTTTATCGCGTTTTGTTGAACAACCCTTATCCCATCCACTTTGATGAGAAAACCATTCCTTTGGCCAGTTCCATCCTGTCGGGGCCCCATATTGGACGTTTGGTAACCTCGTACCTGCTTGTCGTGTAGAATTCAGTCCTAGTAGTATGGAACTCCACTGTTTTCTCCTCATTTACCTCCGCCTTTGTATCGACATTCGGTCCTTCTACCTCGTTCTCAATTTGGTAGTTCAAACTTGCTTCTGAGACTACATCTTCTTTTTGCTTGTTCAATTCACCATCCTCGTTTTCTTCGTCTACCTTTGACAAAACAGTATCTGCTGCGACATCACATCTTTCCTCCGTGCCACTGCCATGATGAGAGGGTCCTCCGATTTCAAAAGTGGACTGTGATTGTAGGGAAAGGGAAAAAGTGGCAAACTTTGTCGCTATTGTTGGAATATTGATATGTTCATCTTTTTCATACGATGGTGTTGCATTTAGGTCCGGCATATTGGACTGGTACGGGACGTCGAACATTTGTTGCGGCACATACACATCGTTAGACTGAACAGACTGAACGTCTACTATTATGTGGGCCACACAACGGTTCCATTCACAGCGAGCTGTGCCATACATCTCCCGCATATCTTTATCATCAATTATTGCACTTGGATAATAATAAATCTGCTGCAATGTAGCATCCCATCTAGGGTCATGATAGCATAAGTTAACCCTATCGATGGTCGGACGCAACCTTAGTTTTCTAATTACACGAGAAACAAATTGATCATAAGTTGTATCGGGATGAATTTTGATTTTGCATGGTATATTTAGACTTCTATAATCAAGACCATAATAGGTCATTATTGTGTGACCGCCGTAGAATAAAAGAACAGTAACCTCGGTTGAATTCATTCTTTTAGGTGCTTTGGTAGAAACTTATACTAATAAATTGACTGAATTTAGTAGAAAGTTTATTTGGTAGAAAGTGGAATGATGGGTAATGGATTGAATGATCAGGCAGAGGAAGGGGTTGGGGTTTACATAGACAAAAAAACGCATTCTGGGAGTGCGATTTCTGAAATTTCCCGTGACGTGAAGTGACTAAAGCATGATTAATGACAGGGAATATATTCCGGATACTGCAATCGCACTCCCAGAATGCACTGCTAAGAATATTTTCTCTTCCCCGCAATCAAATCAAATCAGAATCATATCAAATCTGGCAAGGTTGTAGGGAAAACCCAGAAAACGGGTTCTGGAAGTGCGAAACGCACTCCTGGAATGCAGGCGTACTCCTAGAGCGCGGCTGCACTCCTGGAGCCCGTTCCGCCTTCTGGGAATGCGTGAAATGCGTTTTCAGAACCAATTTGGGTTATTTTTCCAAACGCTTTACAAATGGGGTTAGTTTTGCATAACATTTTAAAATTTAGGTCAAAAAAAAAATCCACGTGTACTAGTAACACTTATAAGAAGGTCGTCACCATATATATGTTATTGCTTAAAACAATTTTTTTTGTTTGTAACAATTTTCCATAACCATCGTATAATCTATTATATATATACATATATATATACATATATATTATTAAATACTAGTCATTATTTTTATTTTTTCCAATTATTTGTAATAAAATATTAATTAATTTGGTGTTGATTTTTAACTATAATTTTTAAAGACAATAAAAACCCAAAGGAGGAAAATACGATTCGCTTTGCATAGCTCAGGAGACGCACAAATCAGATCAATAGCAAAACTCTTCTATCTCCAGTTTTTTTGTAATTATGAATCCTTCAAATGTAACACTTCTCAAAAGATCGTCACGAAATATATGTTATATGTAATAGACGTTTAATCGTCGCTTAAAAAAATTTATTTGGTAACAATTTGATCTAATCATTTTATTATATAAGTTAGGACTAATTCCACTTAATAATCCTAATTTTTATGCATGGTGACACTTAATAACTCTTGTATTTAGTTTTAGCCACTTATTAACCTTTCATTGAATTATTATTAAAAATTTAACAAACACCAAACACACATAAAAAATCAAACTAAAAATATAAAAACTTCATTTGATTTTGGTAATCAATTTGAAGGTGAAGAAGACCCATTTGATTTTAATTTTGTTATAAATCTTTGTTTTTATTATGCTTCTTTACATTTTTGTGTGATTTCATATAAATTTTGTTAAAGACCCATTTGAATGTAATGAAAAATTTATATGTAAAATGACCTTTCTTATTTTAATCTAATTATAACATCTTAAGTTAAATTGTTTTGTTGTTAGATTTTCAATACTTCAAGTTCTCAGAGTGTAACAATTTAATTACTGACAATTATTACATGCTTATTATATTTGGTTTTTTAATTTACTAAATATGCCGAAGAGACATTGACAATATCATTGTTTGATTTACTATATGTTTTAGCATAATACTTAAATTTTTTTCTCCAAAAAAGTACATGGTGGATGAAGCAAGCAAGGCCTCAACGCAATGCTTAATGAAGCAAGCAATTATGAAATTAATAACAAGAAAAAAGGAAGAAAATTAAATAAAAAAGGTACGAAAAAAAGAAGAAAAGAAATTAATATTTAAAGTGAAGAATAGAAAAAGAAAATTTTCATTGTATCATATACGGTGGGATAGAAGAGTTAAAAAAAAAAAAAGAAAGAGGGAAAGTTATTTTGGATAGAGGTAAAATATTTTAATATAATTTAATGGCTAAGATTTGTGAATATTTTAAGAATAAGGGCAAAAAACCCTCGCAAGACAAAAAGATCCTATGATCTGAAAAGCTACGCTTAGGCAAGTTGGATCCTAATAAGAGAATAGTATGATATCGCTGATAACATGATCTAATGCACGTACCGGTCTCTATTGTAATCCCTGTTGAGACAGAGCAAAAGGGGAAGCGAGTCTGCTTGAGTGGCCGTTGAGGATGAAAGGCCCGTTTAGGACTAATGCGTGTCCATGAGCTCTGTACACACAGGAACTTACACCCAAGACTACCGGTAGGTCCATTCGACCATCTACCAGACGTCTATACTATTCCCCTATTTTTGCTCGTAACTCCATCGCTTTAGGGCAAGCCAGTCTTGAGAATACGGCATGAGTCGAGTAACTCTCACCTGTGTGAGCTGTGAGAATGGACATGTCGCCTACTCACCACTCGGTAAGGGCGAACAAGCGTCCGCAAGACCAACCTGCTCAAACCATTCGAAGAAAAAGCAAGACCAAGACAAAAGAAGATGTAATTTAAAGTCTACATTTCAATAGTAAAGTTGTCATGTAAATAATAAAAGCAGAAACAAACAAATAGTAGCTGAATTAATGTCCGTTCTCACAGCACACGCGGGTGAGAGTTGGTCTTACGGACACCTGTTCGCCCTTACCGAGTGGTGAGTAGGCGGCATGTCCATTCTCACAGCACACACGAGTGAGAGTTACTCGACTCATGCCGGATTCTCAAGACTGGCTTACCCTAAAGCGGCGGAGTTGCGAGCGGAAATAGGGGAATAGTATAGACGTATGGTAGATGGTCGAATGGACCTACCGGTGGTCTTGGGTGTAAGTTCCTGTGTGTACAGAGCTCATGGACACACGTTAGTCCTAAACGGGCCTTTCATCCTCAACGGCCACTGAAGCGGACTCGCTTCCCCTTTTCCTCTGTCTCAACAGGGATTACAGTAGAGACCGGTACGTGTATTGGATCATGTTATCAGCGATATCATACTATTATCTTATTTAGGATCCAACTTGGCTAAGCATAGCTTTTCAGATCATAGGATCTTTTTGTCTTGCGAGAGTTTTTCGCCCTTATCCCTTAAATTAAATTAAACATATAAAAATAAATAAGATTAAGAGAGAGAGAGAGAGAGAGAGAGAGAGAGAGAGAGAGAGAAAGAGAGCTTACTTAATTATAGAACCTTGAGTATTGAAGAGAATGATTTATTGAGAATATAATTTACAAGAGAGAGTGCTGTAAGAGAAAACTCTTCAGGAGAGACTCTTACCGCTTACAAAGAATGGTTGCCTATTTATACTAATTCTAATCTAACTGTACAAAGCTGCCATGTTAAAACTTATCTCTTACATTATTGCAGTTACTATTTGTTTGTTTCTGCTTTTATTGTTTACATGACAACTTTACTATTGAAATGTAGACTTTAAATTACATCTTCTTTTGTCTTGGTCTTGCTTTTTCTTCAAGTGCTTGTCTTTATCCTCCTTTAGCTGTTTAGTCTTCTAAATCCTCCTTAGCTGTCTGATTTTTCATTGGAGCTTGAATTATAACCTAAGCTTTGCTCTGTATGCCTTCTAATCACTGTCTTCTTGATTTTCAGCCACTTTTTTGCCTTTTTCACTAATGCTGTCTTGTTTTATCGTTTCAGGTCCTGTTGGTAGATTCTTCTGAAACCACTTTCTAAGGATGTCTTGGGTCTTCCTTTCTATTGCTTCATTTAATAACTTCTTTTTCAGTGCCTTCTTTAATTTTCTCATGTATTTTGTTTGCTTGCTAGGTGTCTCCGGACTTGATGTGTCTTTACCAGATGCCGGTGAATCTGGACTAGCCGATCTTTCTCCTGATCGATTAGGTTTTTTAGAAGCTTTTGGAAAACTTCTAGCCTTAATCGGAATTGACTTGTCTTTACCTGTTACCAGTTGAACAAGACTAGCTGGATCTTTAACCCCGGATCCAGTGGGTTGTGTAACGGACTTGTATTTATCAAGTAAAACTTTGTATTTGGTTTGCCAGTCCGTTAGGTCTAATTCTAAAGTTTGTATTTTTGTTTGGTATTGTTGTAATATATTCTGGTAATGGGCTTTTTCAGAAATAAGCTAATCATTGCGTTCTTTTATGGTTCTAAAGTGTTTAATCATGGTTTCACAACTAGAGCATTCTATTTGGCTTGTTTCTGTATTTGTATTACAGTCTGGGCTTATGAAGAAATTTTTTCCATAATGTGTTTTGAGTAATGATATTGCTTCTGGTAGGGTTTGTACCCTTTTGTACCATGATTTGTTGCATTTGCCTACTCCAATCACCATTGCCTCTGTCCATTGTTTATATACTCCTGGTGTATCGCCTCTAAAAACACAATAAAATTGGTATTTTCTAGTTAGTCTTAATTTTAAAAAATAACTTGTTAAAGCATTTAAGGTGTTTATAAACCACCCATTGTTTTTCTTTAAATAAGATTGCCATAAATTGTCTAAAAGTGTCTGTTGATATTCAGGTATCAAACTTCCAGGTTGAACCTTGGGTTGAAACCTGTTTCGTGCATGGATTACTTCTAAATTATTATTGTCAAAATTTATACGCCTTTGTCCTGGTTTTGGGCCTGCTGTCTCCACATAGCTTGGATATTGTATTGGGAAAATATTGCTCTTGTCTGAGTTGTTTGACGAAGATGCCATCCTGCAAAATAAAATACTTGCCTTTTCTAATCTGTCTCGATTAGTTTTCTACTTAACATATATATTTTTTGTTTAATTTATTATAACATAAAATTTCTTCTTCTATCTCTTCTTCTCTTAATTCTAAATTTGCCTGTTCTTCTAAATTATCTTGTTCTATATTAAAACAACAACAATTTTGTTTTCCTAATTTACATTCTTCACATTTTTCTATTTCTATATAATTCCCACCACGCTTCTGAGCGTACTCTGATGGATTGTCTATATTAATAGGTGAATATACAGTGTTTTGATTAAAATAAATAAAATCAGAATTAATGTATATACTTCCATTTTGATTTAAAAGAAAGTTTAAACCCAGAATAATTTTGCCTTCTTTATGATTAACTGGCAAACAAAAAGCTATTGGTAATTTATAACTAATTGTTTGAGTATTAGAAGGAGTTAAAAATGAAATATAGGCATTTTTTATATATTGTGTATAAGGTATTTCATTACCTGAAAATCCTATTCCTTTTAATGGCTTAGCTAAATTATGAATATGTTTACTATTTATTATTTGTGGATCTGTAACAGTTATTGTACATCCTGTCTCTATAATAGCATTAGTTTCTATATGACGACCATAATGTTTTAAGTTAATTCTAGCAGTTAATGAATTAGATATTCTTTTTATTTTACAAAATTTTTCAAGTTGAAAGTCTGGAGTTACCTGTTGCATTAATAATGTTTCTTGATCAATTTTTTCTTTTCCTTTCTCTAATTTGCTTATTCTATTATCTTGAGTTTCTATTTTTTCTTCTAATTCTGATAACTTTACTTCAAATGTTTCTATTTTATTTGTTATATTCTTTTCTAAAAATCTACTTTCAATTTTTAAGTCTTTGTGTTTATTTTCAGGTATCAATTCTAAATTAAATTTTTTGTTTATGCATCTAATACATGCTTCTTTTAAACACATATTGCATTTAGCTCTTACTTTTATTGCTGGATACCAAGTACATATATAACAAAATTTTGTTTCTAATCCTTTTCCTAATTGCCAAGTGTGTATACATTCTTCTTTTTCATTTAATTTATCTTCTAATGGTTTAAACATATTTATTTTAAATTTATTAAAATTGCCTTAAAATTATCTAATTCAACTGGAAAATCATTATCTTCATTGTCTGAATCACTATTATTATTTTCTTCAATTATTGATCCAATACTATAAATAGATTCATTATCACTAATTGTTTCATCTACTTCTAATAAATCTTCATTTGTATTATTAACTATCATAACTCTTATATTTTTTGAATTTATTCTTCTTGGACAACTTGAACTTAGATGATCTTCTTTTCCACATGTATAACATCTAATTTTATTTCTATATATCCTATTATTATTATATTTTCTAACATGTTTTTGGGTTAAAAAAGGTTTTCTAGCTCTACTTTTCCTAAGATAATATGTTTTTCTAGGATACTTTCTGAATTGTTTTTTATATTTTTATTTAGGTTTATCAGGAATACCATAATGTTGTGGATTATATATTTCTTTACAGAAACTTGTTTCATTTTAAAGTTGTTTAGTAATTTGTATATTAGTACATTTATCAACTAATATTTCTATTACTATTTGCATTGCTCTTCCTAATGAGATTTTTACATTAACTGTTTCTTTATTGTATTTTTCATATATTTCTCTACCTAATGCTCCTGGTAATTTATGTAAAAATTTTTGTATAACTTGTTCATTCCAAACATTACCACTAAGAGATGCCCAATAATAAAATTCTTGCATAAATAATTTCACATCTTTCCATCCTAATAAATTTACTTGTTCTAGTTTTTTAACTGCTTCTGTTTGTAATTCTAAATCTGATGTATTAGGATTTCTTCCTGTAATTATTAAATGTATTGTATTAACAAAATTGCATGGATTTACACCTAAATTTACTAATTCTACCAAATCATTAGGAAAGCGTTGTTGCCACTCTTCCCAATTTGCTTTAACTGATTCTCCTAGAAATTGTGTCATATATCTAATCATTTCTTCTACTGTAAAAATTTTATCAGCTTGTTAATTATAAAATTTGTTACTACTGCATCTTTCCATAATTGCAAATATCTATCTCTTAATTGTATATTTATTCCTGTAATATCTAAAATAAATGGTTCTGCTGCCTTTTGTATTTTAAAAGGTTTTTCTAAAGGGTATGGTTTTCCTTTAGGTCTGTAACTTGGTTTGTCATAAGTGGTCTAATTAGGATATACATCCACAAATCTTCTAGGTAGATTTCCATATTGATGTAGTGGTCTATTACCTGGTTGTTCAGTATAAAATCTAGTTTCTTGAGTTCTAGTAGGTTGTATTACACTACTTTCTTCTTCCATTAAAACATAAGGTTTTTCTTCTAAATCTTCTATTAATATTCTTTTACTATTATTGCTTATTTCACTTTCTAAAGTTGCTATAGTTTCTAGATCATCTTTATCCTCTTCTAACTCTATATTATCTAAAAAGGTATTTATTATATTTTCTTCTTCTTTATATATTGGTTCAATATTTACCTCTAATCCTTTTAAATCTTTCATTGTTTTTTCATATTCATTAAATATCATATTTTCTTGTAAATTATCTTCTTCTAAATTAAAAAAGGTATTTTTATCTTTTTCTTCTTTTATAGTTTTATTAATTATATCTAAATTGTTTAAATCTTTCATTACTATCTTATACTTATTATCTACTATGCTTTCTTCTTGACCAATATCTTCTAAATTAAAGAAAGTATTTTTATTTTTATCTAGATCTAACCTTTTTATTCTTTTACTCGTTTCATCTAATTCATATGTTCCTTCTATATAATTATTTTTATTTTCTTGAATATTTTGTCCTAAATTATAAAATGCTTTATTTAAATTATATTCTATTTCTTGTAAACTATTTAATCGTAATAATTTTAATATTTCTTTTTCTTCACTGTTCATTTACAGCTTCTTCTTCTAACTGTTCTTCTTCTAAGTGATTATTTGCTTCAGTATAATCTGTAAACCTTATTGAAAGTCTTCCCTGATTGTTTCTATATCACATACTTTCTTGAGGTGTATAGTTCTAGATGTATTATTTAAAATATTATTAATTTGCCATTCTTGACCCGCATTTTCTAAAGCATCTATCTTATAAGGTGGTAATAATTTTATACCTTTATTTATAATAAATTTTGCTGTATCTTGTATTTGAAATTTAAATCTAACTTGACTACTTTGTGTTATTTTTCCTATAAATGAAGTACATACTAATAAATTTTTTCCTTCTATAAGTGTTTCATAACCTTTAGTCATAATTTTTACTTTTAAATGTTTTATAAAATCTCTAGTGTTTAATACATAATCTGGAGCACAATAAAATAATCCTCCATTATCGTTCATATCTACCTCTATAGCACCTACAATTGCTTGTTCACTATTAAATCTATCATCTACTAAAGCTATAAATACTTTTGCACCTATATCTTTTCTAGTTAAACCTTAATTTCTTTTCCTATATAGTCTTTTTTATTAATATTCATATAAATTATCCATATTGGCTTCGTATATGCTATCACCTTCATAACTACTAAGACTACATGGACTATTAGGTGGAAGTGTAAAATTATCGTCTTCTAAATTTAGTCCATGTAGTCTTAGTAGTTATGAAGGTGATAGCATATACGAAGCCAATATGGATAATTTATATGAATATTAATAAAAAAGACTATATAGGAAAAGAAATTAAAATTATTAGAGAAAATTTAGATTATATAAAAGAACAAAACAATAGTAAAATTAAACATAATTTATCTAATTTATTTAAAATTTTTATCTATAATATAATTATAACATTATTTTGTTTTAATATTGCTTGTTCTGCAGGAGTTCTTGTTTTTGTCATAGATAAACCTTCTGGTGGACTTATAAAGTTTTCACTGTATCTAATAGCTTCCTTATAATATAAATTATTGTATTCTTCTATTGTTGTCATTATCTAAATTCTAAACCTTGTAATTTATAGAATTGCTTTAAATTATAATCCATTTCTTTTATTTGATATTTTATTTGTTCTATATCTATTTGTAATCTTTTTACTCTATTATTACATGTTTCAATATCTTTTTTAAATTCTGAAGTTTTTTGATTTACTATTTCTTCTATTTTTCTTTTAAATATATATATATATATATATATATATGTATGTATATATATATGTATGTATGTATGTGTGTAGGATGACCAGGCGGGTATTGCAATGATGTGCCGTGATTTGTTAGGGTGTGCTTTAGACGGTGATGCAAGGGGGTTCTTGTTGTTCGGTTGTATAGGCGGACGCCTTACCTTTGCGTGGAGCTTGTGAAATGGCGAAATCATGTGGATTTATATCTCATGTTATTGAATTTGATAATCTCGAACTGGCTAATGAGTTTAACTTTGAGTTTGCATTATAGGTCAGTTGAGCACCTTGAGAGATGCAAGAACTCAATTATTCAATTGGAGGTGGGTTCATGGCATGTCACCTGCGTGCCGAGTAGCACTAATGGATAGTTGATTGGCTAGTTAGGAACATACGACGAGCTAGACTCTCTTTCCCAATTGGTTGGTTGGTCCACCATTGGGGTTATTTAATGTTTTTGTAACAATTGATATTGGTTAATTTTCAGCTAATAAAATTATGGCTTGTTTCTGATAAAAGAAAACTGGTAGAATGATTGATTAATTAATTAAAGAATCTATTTTGTATTTTCTTCGTAAGATGAATTAGGGAGCGCATATTGTTTTCTTATTTGACTTTTCTCATACGCCTAGTTTTTGATATAAAATACTAGCTAGGGGTTACGACAAACTTTCTCTGATGTATACTTTTCATAATTATAATTTATAGATGGAGTTACATCTGACAGCATTCAAGTCCAAGAAAGCAAAATCAGTAGCTTCAAACGAGTAAAACCACACTTTTATTTGTGGGGTTCAATGAACTTAAGAATTTTATTTCATTGTCTACATTTAATTTTATGAATTGAAAGAAGACAGTGATATATAGAAGGGTGATATATGCATTCACGTCATTAAGGTTGAAATATTGATTAATCTTGTTTTGCCATATATTTTACTTTTCAAGTTAAGTATGCAATTTTACTTCTATAAAATTCTAAATCCAAATATGGAACAAATTTCAAACCCAAGAATCTCCATTCCTGGCATGAATCTCTGCAATTGTCAAGAACTTTTGAACTATCAATGCAAAATGATTTTTACTAGTACACAAGCATAATCAATTTGAAGGAATATTGTTTTTTGATCGCGTACGTCCACCTTCTTTTCACTTTAACAATTTACTCCTTGATACGAAACTAGTTCAAAGGTTTTTCAGTTGTATCCATGTTACATGTGCTTGGGAATTGTAACCTCTGTTTAGTCTGATTATGAGAATTTTTGTTGGTTTGTTTTGTTTTATCTCAAATGCTTAATCCTACATTGGAAAAATACAAAGGTTTTTCTCACTTTATAATAGTTCACACTTTAGTGGACCTATGAAAGAAGGAATGAGGGGTTGGACTCGCGCGTATGAGATTTGAGCTGTTAGTTTAAAACGACGATCCATACTATATGTGTGATTAAAAGATTGGGTATCGGCGTGATTGGTCCTCTTTCTTATATTTGGAAGGGCATGATTTCTATGAGAAGTTCTTTGGAAGGAAATGACTTTTCTCTTTCTTATTTTTGGAAGGACATGACTTTTTCATGAGAAGTTCTTTGGAAGGACATGACTTTTTTTATGAGAAGTTCTTTGGAAGGATATGACTTTTCTCTTCCTTATCTTTTTGAAGGACATGACTTTTCTATGAGAAGTTGCAGCTGTAGGTCTATGACTACATTGATTAAAGTGATTGATCCTCCTCTTTCTTATCTCAAGAAGGACACGATTGATAAGGGAAAGTGTAACAATCCAAGCTTAACTACTGGCCTGCCACCACACTTGAGCTTAATCAACTGGCCCAAAATGCTTAAGTCGAGGATAACAGTAATAGTGAACCCAAGCCTTTATAAAATGCACACAAATCTAATAAAGAACCGATATGGGATGGGGAGTTACAAACCCTCCCCCTTAAAAACGCGACGTCCTCGTTGCGACCTAAATACAAACAGAACATAACTACAACCCAGAACCCTAGACAGCGTGGAATCTGCCCAGAGCCTGTTCTGATACCATTAGTAACGACCCAAGTCCAACTACTGGCCTACCATCACACTTGAGCCTAATCAGCTGGTCTAAAATGCTTAAGCTAATGATAACAGTAATAGTGAATTCAAGCCATTATAAAGTGCACACAAATCTCACAAAGAATCGATGTGGGATGGGGCATTACAGAAAGAAAGAATAATCAATTAACAATTATCTTGGGTATAGTCATTGAATTTGTGATAGGCTAAATGGTTAACTATTGACCCTACTTGATCGGATAGGTGCTCAGCCCAAAGTGTTCCCGGACTGCATGCATACATCTGTAAGTAACTTAGTGCAACATGGCAAATTTCATCGAGAGGAATCAGCAAAGAAAAGAAAAATGGGTCAACATCAACATGAGTATTTGTAAATTGGAAGAAAGCTGTTATTTAGTTTTTATGAAAGAACAAGATGTTGCTTTTCCTATGAGATACAAGTTTAGGGATCAGGAAAAGGAAGAATAATCAATTAACATTTATCTTGGCTATAGTCATTGAATTTGTGATGAGTAGGTCTATAACTAAATTGATTAATGTGATTGGTCCTTTTTCTTATCTCTAGAAAGATATGACTTTTTCCTGAAAAGTTGTAACTGTTATTTAGTTTTTATAAAAGAATAGAACGTTACTGCTTTTCCTATCAAATACAAGTTTAGGGATCAGGGAAAGGAAGAACAATCAATTAACAATTATCTTGGGTTTTTCCCGAAAAAGTTGCAATTGTTATTTAATTTTTATAAAAGAACACGATATTATTGCTTTTCCTATCAGATACAAGTTCAGGGATCAGGGAAAGGAAGAACAATCAATTAACAATTATCTTGGATGAAATATGAAGTAAATGGGTAATTTTTTTATGATAATTTTCAATCATTTTTATAATTTGTGTAAAATTTTTCCAACACAAATATCATGTGTTATGTACACAACACTAGTCTTACTTGTGAGCCATACTTTTTTTTATTGCTCCTGGGCTAAAACATCGTAAGCCAATCTTGATCTATTCTCAGCTGCTTTCACAGTAAACTATTGCTTTAGCCATTCTCATGAGCTTATAAAATGAACCATGAGCTTATCACCTACTTCAACATTTGGCTGATATATACTTATTATCACCATGTCCTTGCTGTTCTTGAGGTTGAGGCTTCTCAATTCTCATAAAATGTGTAGAGACATCGTTTTAACTTCACCACTCTTGAAGCATTTCTAGTGCGTGTGGACCCTTTTAGGAAGCAAACTGTCACGAAAAGGTTCGATACCTTTGTGCAGATTGCAATTTGCAAGTAATTAATGGTTCAGTCCAAATTCTGGAAATTGCACAAGTTACATGCCCATTCAATTTTTGTTTTCAGTTAGTTCATACAAAAAAGAAAAAAGAGTAAAATCTATTTTATTTCCTCTATTTTATCAAAATCGCATAAAATTTTTTATGGTTTCAAAATTCTCTAACACCCTTTTATACTAGTAACAGAATGAAGAAAAATAATCTGAGTTAAAGGGACTCCAATGCTAACAGTAGAATAAAGAAATTAAGATCTGAACTAAGTTGTTAAAGGAAAAATGATAGTTGGTCGGTGCCTTCTTCAGATTAGACAACCCACCAGAAGATTCGAGTTAGTCTATATATATATATATATATATAATGCTAGAAGATTATTTCTTGCCAAATTTGGTTATCCAATAATGTCAACTGTTCAGCGAACTTTTGAAGATCATGCTTAGATTATCTGACAGAAAAAGACACCAAATAATGTTGAAAAATCGTGTTTGTATTATGTTATATATTATCGTGCTCTGATAAGTTGAATATCACTTTCATTGCACAATGAAACCAAAAAAAAAAGAAAGGGAGAGAGAGGAAAGATCAACTGCTGAGTACAGATACGAAAATCTTCAGAAAATTAGATTTGTAAGATTAGAATAACGATTAGTTCAACAAAATAATTAAACAGATGATCGATGACGAACAGTGCAAAAAAGATAAGATTTGACAAAAACCCTAATTATAAATATATGGACATGCAGAATAATCCACACGTGAAGCATGGAAAATGCTTAAGAATATGTATAGGGTGGCAACAATAAATTAAAGCCTATGTGAACCAAGTCATACTTTTGACGATGACTTATGTGTTAATTTGGATTAAGATTCTCTTATATCACAACGACTTATGTGCTTATTTGAATTAAGATTCTCTTATATTAGAACTTCTTTCATATTCATACAAGAGAAATCCTGATTATTCATACGTGGATAAAAACATTTGAACCATGTATGTTAAATTTTTCCAAAAAATTTTTCACTTTCCCATTATTCACTTTTTTTGGATGTCTTAGATGAATGATTGAGATAACTTTAACCAACACATAAATGGTTGATATGATTTTTTCATATCAATATGGGAGAAGTCTTGATATGAGAGGATCCTGATCCTATTTCCTCTTCTTCTTTTTCCATTTTGAAGATTTAATTTTGTGTCAATACTTTTTAATACCCTTTAAAGTGTTTTTTTCCCCATTTGGCAATATGTGTGTATATATAGAGGGGGAGGGAGAGAGAGGAGAAGAGAGTATAGGCCTGTTTGGATTAGTTTTTTTTCAAGAAAAAGTATTTTTTTTTAATGAAAAAGTTATATTAAATTTGTAATAACTGTTTGATTTGGCTTAAACAAAAAACTGAAACTCTGAAAAAAGCTCAAATACAACTTTCTTTAAAAGACAGAATTTTCAGTTTCTCAAAAATATCTATTTTTCAAAAGTTGTTAAAAAATACTTTTGAAAAAAACCAATCCAAACGGGCTCTATATTTTCTTGGGCAAGTAGATATATGTTTTTTTAAATAATTGTAATCTCCTAATAAATTGTTGTTTTACGCTCCTAAAGATAAGCTTCTTCGAACCATGTTAGTGCTATATGTGTTAGAGCTTAATAATTGAAGACATGTCCCTTAGACATCACCATAGGTACCATAAAAATAATTGTCAAAGTAAGTAATAAATTAACTCGGAGGATGTCCAGCAATTGCGCCTCAGGTTTAGACATTTAAGTTCGCAAGTAAACTTAGTGCTATAAGTTTAAGAAAAATTTATTTTCAAGATTAAATATATGAATAAAGATCCAGTCATACCATATCATATATAATATTATGATGGGATTTAATGACAGTAAACTGCCTATAATGTTTCATCACAACTGTTTTAGCAATTTACAGATTTTGGATTTCACTAGTAATATCATATTTATTCCAAATTATATTGGTACAAATAAGGGATTAACTCAGATATACGTCCACAAGCTTATTATATTTACTTACTAGGATAATACGGCTAAACACAAGAGCACTTGCACACATATTGAATTCCAAAGCAGGCGTCATGATTACGACTCGATTCTAGAATTTAGTCCAACCCAAGGTTGTTTCCCATCATAGATCCCTATTTGCTTGCCCCTAGACTAGGTTTAGATTGGATTACGTAGTTATCATTTTAACCTCCAAATGTATACTCCGATTAGTTTCCAACACTCACGTAAGCACATTATTGACACACGAGCACAATTAGATTGCCTTAAGAGTCTCCCTGCAGAGATGATCTTGCATCTGCCACCCTACACTGCAATTGACTCATGAACTTTAGGGTTAAAACTTGGCCTAATTAAAAAGGTACAATTTTTGGTAATAAATATTTAGATAGATTTTATAATAAAAAAAATTAAAACTCTAAAAAGCTCAATTTTTTTTTTTAGAAATCAAAATTTTTAACTTCTCAAAAATTATTTTTCATAATTTTTTTTTTTAAAAAAAACCAATCTAAATGACTCAAAGATCCCAAGATTATAATTGTGACAAATGAGTTGAAAATTAGATGCAAAGCCCTTGAGGATTGCACATAGGGCACCATATGAGATGCCCCTCTTATTGTTGCAAATGTCAATAAGTTTCCATACTCAAACATGCCAGCATCCGACCTATATTGATGTAGACCTCATTCATCTTTAATTGACTCAAGTGCCAATAGAGAAGTATAAAGTCGATAGCGGAAACGTAACCTCACAAAAATTAGATTACAAATTCAATACCTGCAATCTGAATCGATTATTTTTTGTTTACGTTTATCTCGTTATACTTTGGTAACGAATTGTTGTCATTATTACTTGTAATTGAGAATGATGTGATAGAGATGATTGATTCAGATCATAAATGAGATTGTGGGTTTAGGGTGGTTCAACATATTTGGAGCCTAAAGCTAAAACTGTAATATGAGGCTTTTGTCTATTCTCATTAATGTATTATTCTCATAAAATATACATACAAAAAGATAAATTATAAAAGGAAGAAAGATATTTTAGTCCTTAAGTTTTGGATAAATTCCGAAACAGATTTTTTAACTATGAAAAATATCCTTTTTAGTCCCTCAAGTTAATAAAAAAATTTTCAAAATTAATAGTAAATCATTTTATTTGTTAGAAAATCTCCAAATACCTTTGAGCAACTTTTATAGATATTTGGGATTCATATGTTTGTTGGAAAATATTTTCTTGATTTGTTGCAACACTAAAAATCAGTCAATTAGAAAATATTCTTTAGTCAATGAAAACCTTAAGTTAGAAACGAAGGAAAATGTTTTTTGGTGACCAAGATAACGAAAACATTTTTTACACAGTAATTCTCTATCTTTTTCTTCCACTAGGTCTATCCTCCTCCTACCCCCACCACTCTAGTTCCAACCCCTTTAAAAAACTTAAAAAAAAGTAAAAAAATTAAAAATTTAATTTCACCTAATCTTTAATAAATTAGCCTAAAAATCATTAAGAGTAATTAAAATAAATTTTTAATTTTTTGCTCTTTTATTGTTAATTTTTTAAATTTTTTTAAGGGGGTAGGGGTAGGGGATGGTAGGTCTAGTGGAAAAAAAAGATAGAAAGTCACCATGCAAAAAATGTTTTTATTTTTTTGGCCATCAAAAAATTTCAACTGAAGTTTTTTGTCGACTGAAAATTTTTTTTAGTTGCCTGATTTTTTGGTGCTTATTTTCAGTGCCATCACTTGCCTGAAAATCAAGAAGATATTTTCACCAAAACATATGAGCCCAAATATATGTAAAAATTGCTTGAGGATATTTTGGAGTTTTCGAAGAAATCAAATGGTTTACTACTAATTTTGACAATTTTTTATTAACTTGAGGGACTAAAAAGAGTATTTTTCATAGTTGAGGGACCTATTTGAGAATGGTGCGATAAAGATGATTGATTCAGATCATAAATGAGATTGTGGGTTTAGGGTGGTTCAAACATATTTGGAGAACTAAAACTAAAACTATAATATGAGGCTTTTGTGTATTCTCATTAATGTTTTATTCTCATGAAATATACATACAAAAAGATAAATTATAATATATTTACAGGTTAAAAATTATAGAATTCTAATGAAAATTTTATTGAAAAAGACAGCACTCATTGAAAGTCATATAATATTTTTACGTTATTAAGACACAGTACATCATAATAAAGTGGAACTTAAATGATGAATAAAAGAGAGTTGGTGCGTAAAGAGACTTTACCTAGTAAAAACATAAAATCTTTACGTTATTAAGACACATTGCATAATAATAAAGTGAAACTTAAATGATAGATAAAAGAGAGCAATGTATGCAAACGGTATTTACCTAGTAAATTATAATGTTATACGTTATTTAGATACATTATGTCATAATAAAGTGGAACTTACACTTTTATTGGCAATTTTATGAGTCATAAAAGTTAGCCAAAAGGCAAGCTGTTGTGCCATGTGACACATGCAATGCTCTCTGAGTTTTTTTTGTGAGGTACAATTACATTACTATTATTATATATAAATATAGATTAATTAATCTCATAGTATATCATATATTACACCAATGTAGAACATCACTATTTCTAAATCGTGTAAAAAATTAAGACACTCGTATGAAATGTTTTCTCACAAATGATTTGCAAAAGCCAAAATAATATAGAAATCTACTACTTTTCTTTAATCCCCACTCTCATAGGCTAGATTTGAATTCAAGATTTTACTCTTAAGAGAGAGAGTTTTAATCACTTAAGCTATCCCTAATCCCATAAAAATCTGCTAATTCCTTTAATGAAATTGTAGAAAGAGTCTAAATCAGTCTTAGCTTGTTATCTGTTATTGTTTTTTGGTCTTTATTTCCCTTCTTGTGCAAATGCTGAGCTGTATAGAATTAGGATTTGATTGAATTGATGTTTTTTTATAAAAAAAGTTCCTTGTTCTAGAAAAAGTACGTTACAAAACATTTGGCTTGACGTTAGAAAAGCCAAAACTTCTGGAAGAAAAGTTCAAATTGGTCAGTTTTTTTTTTTTCATGGGATAAGAATTTTAGCTTCTAAAACAAATTTTTACTCAAAAGTTATAAAAAAGCACTTGTAAAAAATGACTAATCCAAACGAGCATGGATTGTTGAGTAGTGTTGGAAATAGAACAAAGTGATATTTGACGGCTCTTTTATTCCTTTATCCTGTTGATCACATCATTAAATGTGTTTTCTAAATATAAGAAAAAAGATATAACAGTCTCCATTTAATTTGATCCCTACAGTGATCTCAACAATATAATTCAATTTATCTTACATAACTTACATAACCCAATCAGTGAAAATGAAAAAGGCTTAAACTTTGACTTCCATTGATATGGTATGTATTCCACAATAGTTGACTATTTATCCCAAAAAAACGAATTGAAGAAGAAAAAACATGTTCCTATCTTGTATCTCTCAATGGTCCATCTCAACTACCACATTGCGTGCCCTCCATTAATGGGAACTTGTATAAATAGACACCATTTGGTTATTGCATTTTCATACCGCCACAAAGTAAACATGGCTGCAACTCATCATCTATGGCTATTTTTCTGCTTATTTTGCTTAATGCGTAGCCGTGAAATTCTTAAACTTGAAGCATCCCACATTGTTTACAGAAACCTAGAGAGTCTTGAACCAGCGTCACCAAATCAAACTTACAGAATTTCCTATCACTTTCATCCACCCAAGAATTGGGTGAATGGTATGTACTATTTGGTATATATATAATGCAGCCTGCAGAAATAGCAGAAATATGTAAAACACTTTCTTATTCTTCAATAGTCTTATGTATCATTTTATTTGTTTCTTTCTTCTCACCACTTGAAACTAGTAGATTTGAGAAGTGAAATCTGAGACAGTAAGTTTCTGTTTCAAATTTGCTAGCTTTTAATAATGATCTCCGTTTCTCTAGTAGAATATCATTTGTTATTCAACTAATGCTGGTTGTTTAAATTTCTGCAGATCCTAATGGTGAGTTACTGCTGCTTTGTTCGTCTAGTAAACAAAAGCAACCCAGGGAGAATCACACCGTTAAATTATATACACATATTACACGATGTATATTTATATAGCAGATTCAATAAACAGTATTAGGGAACTATTTCATTCGAAAGTTTAAACGATTAGAAAAGAATTTATTATATTCATTTATCTAATTTATTCGACAAATAATGTCATAACGCTCAATTTGGCTTTCAGAACCTATGATTTACGAGGGGCTATATCATTTATTCTACCAGTACAATCCACAGGGTGCAGACTGGGGTAACATAGTGTGGGCACACTCTATATCAGAAGAGATTTAGTCAACTGGACACCCCATGAACCTGCCATCTACTCATCTCAGCTACAAGCTGATATCAATGGCTGCTGGTCAGGCTCAGGTACCATATTGCCTGGAAACAAACCAGCCTTGCTCTACACTGGAATCGATCCGCAGAATCGCCAAGTTCAAAACTTGGCCGTGCCTAAAAACTTATCTGACCCTTTCCTTCTAGAATGGGTAAAATCACCTCACAATCCGCTAATGGAACCAACAGAAACGAACAAAATCAATGCTAGCTCATTCAGAGACCCGACCACAGCTTGCTAGGCGCTGATGGCCTATGGAGAACCATTATCAGAAGCAAAATAGACCGGTGAGGCTTTGCCATCCTATACAGATGCAAGGATTTTGTTCACTGGACGAAAGCGCAACGTCCTCTTCATTCAGCTGAAGACACGGGAATGTGGGAATGCCCTGATTTTTTCCCAGTTTTGACAAGTAGTAGAATCGGTCTAGACACATCAGAATATGGTGTAGGCATTAAACATGTCCTGAAATTGAGCTTGGATGATACTAAGCACGAATACTACACGACCGGAACTTATAATCCCTTCCAGGATATATACATTCCTGAGGGTTCTGTGGAGAATGATTGTGGTCTAAGGCTTGATTATGGTAAATTTTACGCTTAAAAGATCGTCTATGACAGTGTGAAGAAACGTAGGATTTTGTGGGGCTGGGATAATGAATCATTGCCAAGAGAAGAATATGTCCGGCTACGATGGTCTGGAGTTCAGGTGATTCTATTCTAAGATTGTAACACCCTTCCACATTGGTTGAGATTTGTGTGTACTTTATAATGACTAAGTTCACTATTACTGTCATCACGGACTTAAGCATTTTGGACTAATTGACTTGGCTCAATGTGGTGGCAGGCCAATAATTGGGCCTGCCACCACATTGAGCCAGGATCGTTATAGAGTAATTAATACTATATACATTCACCATAGTTATATTTTAGTGATGTTCTATCACTGGATTCATTTTCAGGCAATTCCAAGGCTCGTATGGCTAGATAAATCTGGTAAACAGCTGATTCAGTGGCCAATTCCAGAGATTGAAACCCTACGTTCAAATAAAGTTGAATGGCCTAGCACACTGCTTCAAGGAGGATCAGATACCGAAATCATAGGTGTTAAAGCTGCACAAGTGAGTCATTTAATAAGTCCAACTCAGTAATCAAGTTTTGCTGCATAATGTCTAGTTTAATTTGCTTTCTTTTTTCTTCACAGGCAGATGTTGATATATCATTTGAAATGTTGAATTACAAACCACCTATATATTTCTTTTTAATGAGTTTAAAGTAATAAAGTCTAAAAAAACTTATTAATTTAATTAAATTATGCATTATATTCTAATTAAAAAATATAAATAAGAATGAAAAAGGACTAGAATTAATTTTCATAGATATTTAGAAATAATAAAAAAATACACAAAAAATTAAAAATAATAAAAAATCATGTTGGGGAAAAACATGCAAATACGAAGAATACGAGAAGAAAAACGGACACGAGAAATTATGCGGTTCGGCCTTAAAGCCTACGTCCACGGGCAGCAGAGAATTATTATTGATTAGCGAAGAGTACACGGCTTTACTCTGGTTTTTCTCACACATAACATAATGAGTATTGCTACATATTTATAGTGCAAAGGTTTCCTAAACCTATTAAGTAGAAAAGGCAATTAATTAATTATATGCTATAAAAGGTAATAAGCGAATAAGGTAATATGCTAATAAGGAAATCTGCTATTCTTGTTGCCTAAGAATACAAGCCACATTCAACAAATCTCCACCTTGGCACGTATTCGCTTCAATCAATACACCATTATCCCTGCAGCCAATTGCCCCTAAGGGCTCAATGCTCCGCACCATAAATAGCAACCAAGTCCAAGCAATGCTTGAACTTGTTGATTGGAACCACCTTAGTCATCATATCTGCTGAATTCTTATGGATAGATATCTTTTGCACCGATATGATTCCTTGTGATACAACATCTCTGATAAAATGATATTTGATATCAATGTGTTTAGTCCTCTCATGATACATCTGATTTTTCGTCAGATGGATTGCACTCTAGCTATCACAAAAGTCTGTACTTGTATCTTGCTGCAGTCCAAGATCACGAACCAGGCCTTGTAATCACATGGCCTCCTTCACAGCTTCTGCAATTGCCATGTACTCCACTTCAGTAGTCAACAATGCCACAGTAGATTGTAATGTCGCTTTCCAACTGATAATACATCCAGAGAGAGTAAACACGTAACTCGTCAGAGATCTTCTCTTATTAAGGTCACCCACAAAGTCTAAATCACAATAACCCACCAACCTCACGCAATCTCCAGTCATCTTGTTAAACAGTAAACCTACATTCTTAGTGCCACCAAATATCTCATTATCCATTTCACCGCTTCCCAGTGTGCTTTCCCAGGTGATGCCATATACCTGCTCACAACACTAACTGCATATGAAATATCAGGACGAGTGCATACCATAGCATACATCAAGCTACCAACAGCACTCGAGTATAGAACATGAGACATATGCTCCACCTCCTCCTCAGTTTTAGGTGACAAATCTGCAGACAACTTGAAATGAGCAGCAAGCGGCACACTCACAGGCTTTGCTTTCAGCATCCCGAAACGCTCCAGCACTTTCTTAATATAACTCTACTGAGACAAGAAAAGCTTCCCAGCGTTTCTATATCTGTGAATCTCCATGCCAAGAATCTTCTTCGCTGCTCCAAGATCCTTCGTCTCAAACTCATCACCTAGCTGCTTCTTTAATTCGTCGATTGTAGACATGCTTTTAGCAGCAATAAGCATATCATTGACATACAACAACAAGTACACAAACAAACCATCTGGAAGCCTTTTGAGATACACACAGCTGTCACAGGCACTCCTTGTGTATCCAGCACCTACCATGAATGTGTCAAATCTCTTATACCATTGCCGAAGTGACTGCTTCAACCTATACAAGGACTTCTTCAGTTTGCAAATATGGCTTTCCTTACTAGGAACTACATATCCCTCCAGTTGACTCATGTAAATTTGCTCTTCAAGATCACCATGCAAAAATGCCGTTTTCACATCTAGCTGCTCAAGCTCTAAGTCATGAAGAGCAACCAAGGCAAGTAAAACCCTGATGGAACTATGCTTCACAACCGGAGCGAACACTTCGTTGAAGTCAACACCCTCCCTTTATGTATAGCCTTTTGCCACCAACCGTGCCTTGTATCGAGGACCTTCAACCCCTGGAGTACCTTCCTTTTTCTTGTAAACCCATTTGCAACAGACAACTCGCTGTCCCCTAGGCAATTCAACAAGCTCCCATGTTTGATTCTTATGAAGAGACTCAATCTCCTCACTCATGGCACCCACCCACTGAGCAGAATCTTTCCCAGATATGGCCTCTTTGTATGAATTCGGCGCATGTCCTTCAATTGTTTCGGCAACAGTCAAAGCATAAGCAACAAGATCAGTGTATCCGTACCTTTGAGGCTCTCTAATATGTCTCCTTTCTCGTCGAGTGGCAATGCTGTACTTCTGTTGTTCAGGCACATTTTGATCATGTACCTCAGTTGGTTGAGTCTGCTGAATTTGACTGCTACTATTGCTAGATGAAACATTTGAAACATCAGCAAACACCTCCATCTGCTCTTTGACACCGTGGTCTAAACCAACTACCGCTTTCTCCTTTTCTTGGTCTAATAAAGCAGACTCATTGAATATGACATCTCTGCTGATGAGGAAACCTGGAGACTTTGTATCTGTGCACCACAACCTGTAACCTTACCTCTCGGACGCATAGCCTAGAAATATGTATTTCTTTGTCCTCGGCTCCAACTTACTATCCTTCACGTGAGCGTATGCAGGGCAACCGAACACCCTCAATCGATAGTAGTCAACAGGCTTACCAAACCATAACTCAAAAGGAGTTTTCAATTCAATAGCTTTGGATGGAGACCTATTCACCAAGTAGCATGCCGTATTGACAGCTTCAGCCCAAAAGTCTTGACTCAAACCATATTAGGAGAGCATACAACGAGCTCTCTCCACCAGAGTTCTATTCATGCGTTCTGCAACTCCATTCTGTTGTGGTGTCCCTACACATGTGCGGTGCCTCACAATGCCATGTTTCCTACAGAACTCATCAAACTCTTTGTTGCAATATTCCAACCCATTGTCAGTCCTAAGACGCTTAATTTGTTTACCAGTCTGCTTCTCAATCAACGTCTTCCACTCGACAAATGTTGGAAACGCGTCATCTTTAGTTTTCAAGAAGTATACCCACACCATCCGAGAGTATGCATCAATGAAAGTGATGTAATACCTGGCACCTTTCTTGGAAGGAACTTTATTAGGACCCCAAAGATCAGAATGAATATAATCAGGTGTACCTTTGGTGTTCTCCTGCCCCTTGTTGAACTTCACCCTGGTTTGCTTTCCAAAGACACAATGCTCGCAGAATTCAAGCTTTCCAATTCTTTGTCCACAAAGCAAATCCCTCTTACTCAGCTCGGTCAGTCCCCTCTCGCTCATATGGCCCAACCTTTTGTGCCACAACTGCGTAGTGTCATTATCACTCTTCTCGGATGTAACAGCTGCAACACCTGTAACTGTACTACCTTGAAGGACATATAGGCCGCCAGTCAAGTTCCCTTTCAAGAGCACAATTGCACCTTTGGTCACCTTTAATACACCATTCTCACTTTGGAATTTGTATCCATGAGAATCCAAACGCCCAAGAGAAATCAAGTTTTTCTTCAGCTCTGGTACATGCCAACACTCTAGAGATCTTGTAATACCATCAAACATCTTGATATTTACGATGCCCATTCCCTCCACTTTCAACGAAAGATCATTGCCTAGAAAGACTTTCCCTTCTCTTTTGGAATAAGAAGAGAACCAGTCGCGCCTAGGACACATATGGAACGTTGCACCAGTATCAAGAATCCATTGATTATGCCACTGCGATCCACTCACAGTCAAAACTTACTCGGTACTACTCAAGTTATCTCCGTCACTGTCAGCACTCTCCACCACATTAGCTGAATTCTCCACCTTTTTCTTTTCCTTTTTCAGTTTTGGACATTCTTTCTTAATGTGACCCTTTTCACCACACTTGAAACAGCGTAGCTTCCTTGCTCTTGATTTTGACATTGACTTGCTTTTCTCTCTACTCGAAGATCCCCCTCTATTCTCCGATCTCCTTTTACTCACGAAACCTTCCCCGTGAACTTATTCCCTATGTCCCGGAATATATGTTTAAAGATCCTTCGATTTTAATGAAGTAATCACATCTTCAAAGGTAATTTTATCCCTCCCGTACAACATAGTGTCCACAAAGTTCATATATGAAGGCGGTAAGGAGCATAATACGATCATAGCTTGGTCTTCGTCATCAATTTTAACACCCACATCTTTCAAAGCAATAAAACAAGAGGTAAACTCATCAAGGTGTTGTTTTAATGACATACTTTCTTTCATTCTAAGATGATACAATCGCTTCTTCAAGTAGAGGCGACTGGTGAGAGATTTAGAAGCATACAATTCCACCAAAGTATTCCAAGCCTCAATTGCTGTCGTCTTCTCAGCAATCTTCAGCAATACTTCATTTGTCACGGACATATGTATTGCACTCAAGGCTTTCGCTTCGAGTTCTTCTCTCACTGCTGGTTCCATCTTTACTGGGATCACTTCTTCAATGACTTTCCAAAGTCCTTGCGTTATCATAAATGCCTTGAATCTGATCCTCCAAAGACTGAAACTCATTCTCCCGTCAAACTTCTCGATTTCAAACTTTTCACCTGTGGAAGACATCTTCGTTTTCTTAAAACTCACATGTCGGGATGGAATTTAGCTCAATGGACCGCAAAAACGGATTCAGCACGTTGATAAACCTTAGGAACACCCCCGATCAACTTTGGTCAACACCGGTCAAAGTCAAACCTGTTGGTCAAAGTCAAGACCGTCCCTAAACACATACTTTGGAGTAGAATCTGGAAAAACAGAGCCCAAAAATGGACTCAGCACGTCGAAAAACGTGGGGTAAGGCTCTGGTCAAATCCGGTCAACCCTTGGTCAATGGTCAACAGTCAAAGTCAAACCTGGTCAACGCTGGTCAAAGGTCAAATCATTTTTTTTTTTCTGGACTAGGCCCAATCAAAATAAATAAATACTTTTTTCTTTTCTTTTTTTCCTCTTAGACTATACCCAAAGCTCAAGTCCAAAGAAAATTTTTTTCTTCTTATTTTAAGAACTACCCAAGCCCAACAACCCAAAAAAAAAAAAAAAAACAACAACCCAAGACCTTTAACCCAAGCCTAACCCAAAACCCAGACAAACCCTCTAACCCGTGGCCGATCTAGTAGATCTAAAACCCGGTCCACCACCAAACTGTTCCCACCCGAACCCAACAACCAAACTAACCCGACCCAAAAACAAAACCCAAGACCCAATTCCCTTGTCTTCTTCACCCGAACAAGCCACCAAGACCCGCCCGATGCAAGCTCATGCACCAAGCCACCAACGCTGACGACGTAGACACCAATGCACTCCATGTCAGCCGACAACTCACCTGTGACCGTTCAATCGCCGTTTTGACCCCAGCAAGAAGACCCTCCGTCACCTCCGCGACCTTGAGCTTTGAGTTCTTCAATGGAAACTCTCTCCTCCGGCGACCAAACTCGATGAAAGAGATACCATTGAGTTCCTTGCACTTCGACGAAACTAGCAATATCTTCCACGTCTGATTTTGCTTCTCCAATGAAAGGTTTCGAAAAAAGGACAAGAAGGGTAAATCTTATGGCTCTGTTTGGTTTTGAGAAATTTTAGTTTCACAGTGAGTTTTGATTTTTTACTTTTTCCCTCAAGCAGCGAATTAATACCTAAGCTCTGATACCAGTTTGTTGGGGAAAAACATGCAAACACGAAGAATACGAGAAGAAAAACGGACACAAGAAATTACGTGGTTCGGCCTTAAAGCCTACGTCTACGGGCATCAGAGAATTATTATTGATTAGTGAAGAGTACACGGCTTTACTCTGGTTTCTCTAACACATAATATAATGAGTATTGCTATATATTTATAGTGCAAAGGTTTCCTAAACCTATTAAGCAGAAAAGACAACTATTTAATTATGTGCTACAAAAGATAACAAGCGAATAAGGTAATATGCTAATAAGGAAATCTGCTATTCTTGTTGCCCAAGAATACGAGCCACATTCAACAAATCACATATATAAATATTTTAAAAACTAAAAAAACACAAAGAACCTAAGTAAGCCGTGCAAAACACAGAGTATGAAAGCACTAGTAAAGTATCAGAGCTGAGCCCTTTGTCTACCCTTTGTCTAGTTATATCTATCCTGAGTATCCATTCATGTGTGAGTCATATTCTTATTCATCCACGTGTAACCCATCTTCCTTAATTACTCTATCCAAAACCAATTAATTTTAAGATAGAACCTTAATTATCTTAACCATTTTTGTCTATTCAAAAGATTAAACAAATATCATCCGAATCACATAAACCACTATTAGGAGAAAAATATAAATCTTGTACTACATAAAGAGTTTATAAGCCCAATAACTAACAGCAGCTCAAATCTTTGGCTTCTCACAATGTTTTAGCTTTATGTGATTTAACATTTTGGAAATTCATCCTCTTTGCAGATTGATCATTCAATAGTAGACAGCTTTGGGGCGACGGGTAAAGTTTATATCACACCAAGGTTTTACCCCAAGAAGGCTACAGGCGATGATGCCCACTTGTATGTATTCAACAATGGAAAACAAAGTGTAGAAGTTTCACAATTAAGAGCTTGGAGTATGAAAAAGGCTCGCATCAACAGCAATACAGATAAAATTATAACAGAAAGTTTTGAATAGAAGAAAAAGAACAAGTGATTTTTTTTTTTTTTAGTACGTACCAGATCAAATTACTTTCAGAAAGAAAGGGAATAGAGAGTAAATTTATTACATGCCAAATTTAATTCTTTTCACTGAGGCAAAACCCAAGACTTCTATCTCTTGTGTGCCATAGTATATTTAGAATCCATGAAATCTGCTGTGGTGTCATATTATATTCAATTTATCTGATAAATTTTTCTTAAAGGTGGCATAATAACCGTGTTATAGATTTTTTCTTTCCCATTGATAAGGGTTTCTGGAGAAAAGGAAAAAAAAAAAAAAAGGTAGCACATAATCTTGCTTGCAATATCTGTAGTATGAACACAAATGCTCATCAATATAAATTAAATTTAGAAATGATAAAAGAAGATGATTGACCCAGTTAGATTTTGATTACAGATGGACATGTTCGAAGCAAAAAATGTCTGAATTGACATAGTCAGGATAACCCAATTCGAAATATTTTTGTACCACTATGATACTATTGTCACGATGGGGCTGATTTTTTTTTTTTCAATAGATTTTTTCCTTTAATCAGCAATAAAGCATTTTATTTCCAACAAAAGCACAAGGGGTCTGTACTGTAGTTTCGAAAATTCAGAGACTAGTGATGTAATTAGGTCTAAATACAGGGGTTTATAAACAAAAAACTCAAAAAATTATTTAATGTCAAGGTTAATTCTATTAAAAACTAGCACCTTGGAGGCAGTGTCGATATCATATGATTGGACTATTTTTCTCAAGCCAAATATGATAAATGGTAGAGCAAAACACACTCTTGACAAGCTTTTCCCACAACACTGAGTTTTTCCACTAGATTTTCCCAACTAAGGTCCAAGCTTCAACTCCCAAGTCCAAACTATGATTCTTCCAAATTCAAGAAGAGAAAGAACAACTGTAAAACAAATTGTTCGTGTCTTATACGTGCAGACCGCAAAAATAGTAGGTTGCATTATGAGTAACGCCTCATTCCATAAACATAAATTTTGTGAGTGGCTGTTGACTAACTTCTAGGTTTAGAAGGTCGTCCAAAAGATAATTTGAATCCACAATTTCACTCTTGTAGGAAGGTAGTCTCAAACATTTGAGCTACCTACATGATTGTACGGTAGTCTACAATTCTTTTACCGAGGGTGTGCCTTGGGCCAAAAATTCTAGTTTTAGAAGTGTTTGCATAGGAGGAGCTTAAATTTTTTCCGTGCTTCTTGGGCTGTTTCTTCCGATGTGACCATGGGTGCAATTGATTTGATTTGTTTTAAAATATGTCCAAAACCAAAGCAAATAAAATAATATCCACCCCTACTATATATTAATATAAATTTCTTTTTTCCTTAATTATTTTTAACCGTTAAACTAGTCTTCCCTTTTACTTAGATTAGGGAGACTTGGCTGATATGCTCTTTCGAAACCCTTTTTATTCCGAGTTCTTTTTTTTTTTTTTCCTAAATGACAAATTATTATTATTTTTAAATTATTATTTATCTTACTCCAGGTAGGATTCAAACTCAAAATTTTGCAAAAGTTACTCTTAGTTAGCCAGTAAAAAAAAAAATTGTAATGGTAGTCCCGTCACTAATATTATCTTGCTCCATACTAACTGCGACATGGATTAAGCAAGTTGTTAGACATACGATAAATCCAATGTAGTCGAATTCTATTTAAAGAGTACTTTTTTACCATAAAAAAAGAGAAAATAAATACACACTTATAATTATCTGGTAAATCTAATTTGTTTCATGAAATGAGTGAATTAAATTAATTTGGTTTCAGTGGGAACACAACGAAACAGGTACTAGAACGAATCGGTTACATATTACGTTGCGCTAAAACTGATCGCAAGTACCGCTGAGGCAAAGCATATAATTGATGTGGATCAACCGATCCCTTTGACTGGCGTCCCGAGTTCGAGTCCCGGCAGCGGTAAAATGTATACTTTTTCTTCTTTTCATTTTATTTTTAACCCTATACTAATTTTACCGGTTAAAGGTGAATATGAGTTGGTTAAATTTACAAATTAATCTAAAAAATTTGGTTTTGATTTTTTGCAGACAAAATCAATTGGCTTGATTTTTTTTAAAACTATGGTTGATTTCGGTTTGAACAGAGCCAACACCATATATGTATACATACGTATATAATCTGTCATATAAAATTGTGAATTAAGAAGCTTGAACCCATGAACTTAAAATTTTGTTTCAAAGCCGTAGCCGAAGCTGTGTTTTATAGGTAAAACACCATGACTTTAACAAGTTTTATTTTACAAGTGACAAGTGAGTTGGTGGTTTTCTTTTATTTTATGAATTTTTATTATGAAATTTGAAATTTTAATTTTTTTTAAAAATCAAAAAACAAGCCAAATAAAAGCAACTTTAGATATATTGGTTTCGTTTAAATATTTCAAACTAAAATCAACTGATTTGATTTGATTTTAAATATGTCCAAAACTAAAGCAAATAAAATAATATTCACCCCTACAATCTATTAATATATGCTTCTTTGCATTTTATTTTTGACTCTTGACTAATTTCTTCGGTTAAGAGTGAATATGAGTTGGTTAAATTAACAAATTAATCTAAAACTTTGGTTTGATACTTTTTCTTTTTTTCATTTTATGTTTAACTCTATACTAACTTTATCGGTTAAGGGTGAATATGAGTTGGTTAAATTCACAAATTAATCTAAAAGTTTGGTTTGATTTTTTGCAGACAAAATCAATTAGCTCGATTTTTTTTAAAACTATGGTTGATTTTGGTTCGAACTGAGCCAACACTATAGATGTGCACGCGCGCGAGCACACACACACACACACACACATATATATATATATATAAAATTGTGAATTAAGAAGCTTGAACCCATGACTTTTGGTGGTGATTGGTACGATAGAATGAATTTGACAGGAATGGAATGAAATAAGGGATGGAATGAGATTGGGAATGTAATGGATTTGGTAATAAGTATACCATGCTTGGTATATTCTAAAAATGATAGTAAGAATGAGTGTATTGATATAATGATATTAAATTTATGTTTTGTAATTAGTATACTAGCAAAGTATTAAAAATAATTTACATAAAAAGTCAAGATTACTCTTATACTATTATATTATATACATTATCCAAAATATTACTAAAATACTACCAATACTAATACAAAATATATGTATATTAATAACCTGAATAAAAATAATAATGATGATAATATATATATATATATATGTGTGTGTGTGTGTGTGTGTGTGTATGAATATAGTAATTTGGTGAATTTTTTATTTTTTATTTTTACTTTTTAAATTTAAATTTTTATTTCCTATTTTTATTTTATTTTATTAAAATTTTTATTTTTTATTTTCTATTTTTATTTTATTTTATTAAAATTTTTATTTTTTATTTTCTATTTTTATTTATAAACTTATTTTTTATTTTCTATTTTCTATTTTTATTTTTATATAAAATGATAAAATGTTAATTTTTGTAAAATTATTTTAGTCATTTAGCGAAAAATCTCATTTCCATGAATATGAGAATGAGCCATTCCCATGGGTTAATCAATGTTCATGGGAATGGGATTTCTTCGGGAATGAAATTCCTTGCCTCATTACACCATACCAATCATAAGATTTAGAAAAGAGATAGAAATAGCATTATATTTTTAACACATTCTTATATACCAATTACCACCTTAAAATTTTTCAAAGTCGTAGCCGCAGTTGTGCTTTATAGGTCGAACACCATGACTTTAACAAGTTTTATCTTATAGGTGACATGTGAGTTGGTGGTTTTCTTTTATTTTATGAATTTTTATTATGAAATTTGAATTTTTAATTTTTTAAAAATAAAAAAACAAGCCAAATAAAAGCAACTTTAGATATATTGGTTTGGTTTAAATATTTTAAACTAAAATTAGTTGTTTTGATTTGACTAGAAATATGTCCAAAACTAAAGCAAATAAAATAATATTCACATCTACTATCTATTAATATATGCTTCTTCTTTTACTTAATTACTTTAAACCGTTTAAACTAGTGTTTCCTTTTACTTAGATTAGAGAGACTAAACGGATACGCTCTTTTGAAACTCTTTTTATTTTAATTTTTTTTTCTAAATAAAAAATTATTACTATTAATATTATTTTTGATCTTATCCTACTTTTTGTAAGATCCAAACTCAATTTTTTCCAAAAGTCATTCTCGGTCAGCAGTAAAAATAAAAATTATTACAATAGTCCTGTCACTAGTATTATCTTGGGGATTAGATACCGCGCACCTTAAATATTGTGCACCTACTTAGTATTGTGTATCCCACGGTAGTACGTTTACAAATTTGTTATTATAAGTTCATAATTTTTATACTATATGTTTATAACTTTTAACTATTTACAAATCACATGTTATTGTTTATAATTTTAATACTTTATGTTCAAAACTTTTAATTGTTCACAATTTACTTATCTATTACTATTATATTATATGTTCAAAAGATTTATATCATATATTTACAAAGATAAATTATATGTTTATGACTCTTTAAAATATGCTGACAATTTGTGAGCGATATGTTCACAACTTATGAATGATATGTTCACAATCTGTGAATAATTTCGAAGCTTGTAGTTGGAGGTGTCACCGATGTCTGATTGACGATTGAATTGTAGTATTGTGTTTGTAAGTATAAGGAGAGTGAACTCGTTAAATTTCACGTCAATTCGACGGTCGGACTGTGAGATTTATTGGGGATGCATCATGCACATTTGAAGTGCACTATGCACATTTGAAGTGTACCATACTTTGAGTGTATGATATAATTTGCACTTATCTTGCTTTGTACTAATGTGAACATGGATTAATGCTATATTTGTCATATGCTTATTTGAAATTTTAAATTTAAAATACATATAATTTTAAAAGCATTTTAAATTTAAAATTTCATATAAACACAAAACAGACACACAGCAAGTCAAGTTGTTAGATTTGCTATAGATCCAGTGTAGCTGAATTCTATTTACGGAGTGTTTTTTGGCGATATATAGTTATCTGGAAAATCTAATTTACTTCATGAAAATTGAAATGAGTGAATTAATTTAATTTTAGTGGGACCACAATGAAACAAGTCGTAGAAAGTTACGTATTGCATTGCGCAACAATTCGATACAAGAACCGCTGAGGCAAAAACATATAGTTAGTTATAGTTCCCGATCCCTCAAATTGAAGGGGTCTCGGGTTCGAATGACCCAATAATATAATTAATTTAATAGATAATTATTTTAATTAGATTATCACTAGTCCTACCCCAATAATTTCATTGACCATATTAAATCCAACAAACTATTCATGAAATTTTCTGCTCTTTAAATTCAGTAAGCTAATCAGTAATCAACACTCTAACTATGACTTCTTAGGTTCGATTATGGATTTGGTAGTAGGAAATAAATGTTGTTATTTAAATTAAATTATAATTTATATTGTGGTCCAATATTTTTATAATGAAAAAAAAACCATTAATTATAAAACTAAAAAAAATGTTGGTAACTTCTCTTTGGTAACTATCCTAAACTGTTGACAGTTTTTTCTGATAGAAAAAAGTTGATAAGATAAAGGGATTTCTTTTGGGTCCCTGAGCCTGACCTATTTAATAGATAAAAAAAAATACGCCAACATTGAGATTTGTTGAAGGCTTGGAAGAATTCAAAAGATTTTATTTTGCAGTGCTCATATCAATATCTGGAGGTATATAATCCTATAAAATAATTTGCATTATGATCTTATATGTGTGTTGCTTTTACATAGAAGATCATGCTTTAAGAGTTCTAATAAAAGTTGCGGTTGGTATCACTGCAACCTAGGTTTGGACCACTAGAAGCTGCAAAGAAGGTCATGAGGTATCTTAAAGGAACTATGGATTACATGCTTATGTAAAGACGAACTGATGAGCTAGAGGTGATTGGTTATTTGGATTCAGACTACATTGGCTGCATAGATTCACAAAAATCCAATTCAGGTTATATTTTTATGCTATCCAGTGGTGCTATATTTTGGAAAAGTGCAAAACAAACCTTGACCGCAACCTCTACTATGGAAGTTGAGCTTGTTTCTTGTTTTGAGGCAACCTCGAATGGTGTATGGTTGAAGAGTTTCATGTCGAGCTTAGAATTATAGATTCTATTTCTAGCCCATTGAAGTTATACTATGACAATTCAGCTACTGTTTTCATGGCTAAGAGCAATAAAAGTGCTAGTCAAAGTAAACATATCGACGTCAAGTACTTAGCCATTTGGGAACGTGTTAAAGAAAAGAAAGTAGTCATTGAACATATTAGCACTGAATTGATGATAACAGATCCTTGGACTAAAGGCATGCCACCAAAGATTTCAAGGATCATGTAGTTAATATGGGACTTGGTGCCATGATGTGAACTTTTTAGATTGTTGACCTAAAAATTCTCACATAAAAGAAATTTGATTAACTTGAAGTAAAAAAGAAAATGAGATCATTTAATAGGAATTAAATAATTAACTCATTGGGCTATGCTTTTACTGTTTTAGGAATTTGGTTATCCAAATTTCTATGCAACTTTGCTTCTTCTTTTACAATTTGGTTATTTTTTTTAATACTACAAAACCAAGCAAAAAATTTCATTAATAAAATGCAATTATTAAAGTAATTAATCTTGGTTTAAATTAGGTATTTTTATGCAAATTAAGAAATTTGGTTTGTTGTAATTCAATTCTGTTATACCTGATTATCACCTTTAGATGATGAGATTGGAAGTGGGGATAGAGGCTGATAGGGTTGAGAGAGATGGGGTTGCATTTTGTTTTTTCCCCGAACAATTGGTTTTGATAAGGTTGAAGATAAGGGTAAAATAATAATTTTGATGGATTTATTAAGGGCAAACCCAGACTGAATTATTGGTTTGAGTCATTGCAGTTGGTATGTTGGTATTAAAGTTAGGTTCTAGACCGATCTCACGCTATTTTGGGGTCATGGACTTTAGTTCTATTCTATTTGGCTCGATGAGGGTGTTGTGTGTTTAAGGGAAAGTCTATAATACCATGCCCTATATCAATTTTTCGTGAGAAATTGTTTCCATTTATAAATAACATAAGTTCACTATTATCTACACAATAAGGCTTCAACATTTTGAACCAATTAGTTAAACTAACTTGTGGCAGCAAACTAGTAACTAGGCCTCAGTCGTTACCCCAATACTTCGAATGCTAGGAGGGAACAATTTGTACTATTTCATAAAAACAAAGACTTCTTTAAAGCTTTTCGTTTCACACGGAAGTAATGTGAAATAGCATATCATAGAGTTTGATGTAATTTTAGCCTTAAATTTATGAAGCTAAGGGAAACAATTCGGTGGTTTGTTAAAGGTATATTTTTAATGCCTTATTTTTATTTGCTTATGATTTCATGTGACAAATTCTAATTGAAAAATCAGCCTTTATTGAATTCCAATGCGAAAAGACTATTCCTTTTCAATTGATTTGAGCTTTCTTCATGCTCCATGCACTCAATTTTGAAATCTTTACAGCTGCGGTTCCATTATTGAAGACATACAAATGAGCCTCATCCTCAATAGCCAATGTAGGATATACTCTAGCTGTAACGCAAGCTTTTCCTTCTCCACCAAAGCTCTCCACTATAGAGTGATCAATCTGCAAAGGGAACACATTTTCATGTACTTGAGTTTTTTTTTGTTTTTTGGTCAAAATATATTTGAGTTCAGAAATATCCTATTAGAAATACGACTAAGAAAAAAAAAAAGTCAAATGAAGGAAGCACTAAAATAAAGACTATAAAAAGCATATGCCCTTATGATAGCAAAGTTAAAAACATATCGAGAGAGAATTTGATTTGAATATTAGGTAATGTTAGCAATATAAACAAAAGGAACAGAGACTAAAATTGCAAAATATAAATAAATTGGAATTGAAAATAATGAACCGGATGCAGAAAAATGACAAAACAGAAATTAAGCAGAATCACTCAAGGCTCGAAAAATCGATCTTATGCCCCTCTACTTGGTGCTAAAGGTTACCTCTTGTATGTGGTAACACGCCAATCAAGTGCTTGCGAACGAAAGTGTAGGACTCTCTTTGTATAATGCGCTTAAGAATTCTAACATAATGGTAAGCAGTATGTTGTATTGAGTACGAAAATAAAATTTTGTATATTAATCTGCTTCTCATAATCTACTATTTATAGAGGAGCAGGGATGAGCAGCCGAATAATATCTTATTCAAAGGGGTAAAAAAGCCATCCCTCCAATAGTTAAAAATGCCCAGGAAATAAGCACATTTGACCACAAAGTAAGAAAAACTTGCTAGACAGATTAAATCCTAAGCTTAAATGCTTCAATTACGTTTTTTTTAAATTTCTAAGGTGATTGAGAATTGTGTGTATTAAGCTGCTTCTCGTAATCTACTATTTATAGAGGAGCAGGGATGAGATAATATCTTATTCAAAGGGGTAATAAAGTTGTTCTAGCAGTCAAAAATGTCCAATCTACTATTTATAGAGTAGCAGGGATGAGATAATATCTTATTCAAAGAAGTAATAAAGTTGTCCCTCCAATAGCCAAAAACGCCTAGGAAATAAGCACATTTGACCACAACATAAACAAAACACGCTGGACATATTAAATTTTGAGCTTAAATGTTTCAATTACGTTCTCTTTAAATTTCTCGGGTGATTGAGAATTTTGCCCAAGAAATAAGCACATTTGACAACAAAATAAGCAAAACATGCTGGACATATTAAATTTTGAGCTTAAATGTTTCAGTTACGTTCTCTTTAAATTTCTCAGGTGATTGAGAATTTTGCTCAAAATAAATAATCTAGAGCAATAACCTAAGGCACATCTGTGCCACACAACACGCACATATGGTGGTTTTAAACACCATGCCCACCTTGTGTAATTTTTCCTCAATTTGCCTTGTTGGTACAATCCATAAAGGAACCAATATTTAAATTGAGCAAAAGTCTTATAGAATTTCTATGTGGGATTCTAATCCATATAACTAGGGATATCAATGGTAGCCTGGGCAGGGTTTTTGCAAAAAAAACCCCTGGGGTTGGGTGGGGCGGGGTTTTTTCTTTGTGCACCGGTGCCAGGGCAGGGCTAGGTCGGGGTTGGGTGACCCCGTCCCCCTCCCCCGGTATATATATATTTAATATGTTACTATTGTAAAATTATGTTGAATTTTAAGTCTTAGAGTTTGAATTTGATGTATTAAGGTTTCGTGCATGATTTGTGTTGTTTTTTATTTATTTTTATTTAATTAAAAAATAAGGATTTCACTTGACAAGTAGGGACTTAACAAGTAAGCATTTTGTTTCAGTACTACTACCCCTTTGACTTTTGTTGACAAGTATCTCGTAAGTAGGGGCATGGTGTAAAAAATACTGGTAGGGGCGGGGATGGTAGTCGGGAAAAAAACTCCGGTACAGGTAATAGGGGCGGGGTAGGGGGAGATGGAAAAATACCAGGTGCGGAGTAAGGGTTTGTGGACCCCGCCCTACCCCGCCCCACCCCGCCCCATTGACATCATTACACACAAACCCAAACCAATAACCAAGTCAGTAATATATTCAACTTTGGTTGTTAATTTTTCATTCACCTTAAATTCGTTTTTTACATGTAAATGTACTATGTTAATTTACTCGAAACGAAGAATGTAACGATACCAATAACTAATTCTCTTGATATGTGGGACCCAGCTTAAAAATTGAGTCCAATGTGCTTTGACCACATATAAAAAAACATTCAAACTAGCAGGAAATATGTGGTTAGTAAACAAGTATCATCACTGGGGTCAATTTCCTTAATATTGTTCAAACATGCTCATCCATGATATGTACATAAAAAGGATGCAGTTTTAGCTAGACTTTATTGGCGTAATTTGAAGATTTTAAATTTTCTTTTCTTTTTTTTTTTTTGGCTAACTAAGATTACTTGTTAAGTTGTAGATCTTTTAACAATAAATTTTTAATACAATTGATGTTGAATAAAAATTGTTATTGTTTGGCCTTATATATAAGGAGTTGATCTTTCAATTATTTTGAAGATAATATTAGACTTTAAAAATATTTAATTGTACTTTTGAAAAAAAAAACAAATTTTGATGTAATATAAAATAGTTCCTCAAAAACTTTTTCTCTAAAAATAAAAAAAAGCTCCAATTTTAGAACTCCAGGCTTATTGGCTTTTTTTTTTTTTAACTTAATTTATATGTTAGAACTTTTTAAATACATACCAAGCATCTAGTCTCAACTTTTAAATATGTAAAAAATTTTTTTTTAAATATCTAAAAATTATACCAAACAGACACAACTCACCAAACTTCTTACTGAGAGATCCTCCTTGGCTGGGTCAACATCCAGGAATGCTCCAAAGATTTGTCATACTCTAGGAGTAACGATGACCTTTAAATGGAAAATGGAAGAGAAAAAAGTGAGCATATGTCAAAACAATCAAAAAAGAAAATAGTGTTGCTTCATGCAAAATTTTATATATATATATATATATATATATATATATATATTATATAGAAGAACCCTTTGCAATATAACAATGACAAGTGTCGCATAAATAGCATTCTTAACATCTTTTTGTCACGTGGCACTCTTACATTACGTTTAATTGTAAAAATCGTGTTTTATTTTAATCAGATTTACATTGATTTTCTAATTTATTTTAATACATATTACATTTTAAAATTATGACATGCAATCTGAATTGGTTGCAGATATCTATGGTAACTCTCCAATTTAGTTGTTATCAAATCGTGACCTATTTTAATTGATATATTTTTTCTTATTTTAATTTTCTTCCTATATTTCTATACTATTTTCTCTTAGTAATTTTAATGTAAATCATTTTACCAAATACTTTAATTATTCATATTTTTTTTTTGTAATTTAACTCAAATATACATAATTTAATTATTTGAATCTATATTTTTGTAATTATTTAGAAATAATAATTATACTTATTTCAACATAATGCCACTAATCTTAATTTTTTGAAAAAATGCTATGCATATAAAATAACATTTTGCTTCCCTGCACATCGCACGAGTGATTAGTTAGTGTGTGTGTGTATATATATATATATATATATATATATATATATATATAATTGTGTGTGTATTTTTACTTGGTTTGATCGCTGCACATGAGGAGAACAAATCTGTCTTCATTTTTGAAGACTCTCAAGAACACAGCAGTATATTCTTGCAAGTCCTTTGAGGCCATGACCAGTAAGCCAAATGGTCCAATTCCACCTCTTACTGATGCACCCTTTTGGCTACATAGCACCTGAGGGTTAGTCCAACTTGGGTCCAGCACCTCTGCCTTGTCAAATTCTGAGATTGAGAATGAAATTTCTACATCTGCCTGTAGCATCAGGAGTGAAGAAACTTGTTGAATTAATGTAGTATTTAGGTCAAGTAATGGATCAAGACTAGGGAAGTCTTAGCGCAACGGTGAATTTGTCACGATATGACAATGGATCAAAATCGCGAATATAGTCTTTTTCTAAAAAAAAATCTATAATAAGATTGCAGGCTTTTGCACAGAATTCCCTTTTAGTGAATTATTTTGAAATAGAATCCATTCATTGTGTGACAAACTTTGCCTGGCTTCTGGGATTGGGGGTAGCCCAAGTAGTTAAGACTATCCCCTAAAAAAGATGGCCTAGGTTGGTATCTCGGGGAAGACGGAGTTAGATTAGGGGCGAGGGGTAAAAATTTAAAAATAAAAATAAAAGAAACTTTACCTGGCTTCCAGTGACCCCAGACACTTCAAGTACAGAACCTCCTTTCAGCAGTTCATTGTCAAAGTTAACTTCATTTGTTCTTAGCTGTTCAATTTCCTCAATTGGCCACTGCCTCAATTGATCTCCGCATTTATCAAGCTATATCTTGCGTGGAATTGCCTGAGAAATACATCAAAACATTTGTTAGTTAAATAATTTGATTGATTTTAAACAAGGCCTTGGCCACGTTAACCAAAAAGATCAACAGAAAGCAAAATCACCTGAACACCAGACCATCCTTTCATGATATCAGCAGTAGCATCTGTAGATTCATTAACCCAAGCCCACAAAATTCTCCTGTTAGTAATGCTGTCGAAAAATGTCTTCGAAGCATAAAATTTTCCGTAGTCTAATCTCAATCCTGAGTGGTCAGGTGTAAAATCTGCATTGGGTGTAAAGATATCTTCCTCAGGATCATAAATTCCAATTATGTAGTAGTCATGTAAAACATCAAACATGCTAGACTTGAGCACATGCTTAATGCCAAAACTGGTTTCCAACGTATATTTTCAGTCTTCTTTGTGGTCCCATTTTTATGCGTTGTGGTGGAGCAATTGGAACATATACTGCACAACCAAATATTTTTAAATGGGATATATGTGGTTCTTGACCAGAAACCAATTGTAAAGGGAAATATTTATGATAAGCAGTTGGTCTTATCCGAACCAGTGCTGCAGCATGCAATATGACATGTCCCCAAGCAGAACTAGACAACTTAGTTCTCATGAGTAGTGGTCTAGCGATTAGTTGTAGACGTTTAATAAAAGATTCCGCTAAACCATTTTGAGTATGTGTATGAGCTACAGGATGCTCAACTATAATCCCAATTGATGTACAATAATCATCAAAAGATTGGGACGTAAATTCTCTTGCATTATCAAGACGAATTTTCTTAATTGTGTAATCCGGAAATTGTGCACGTAGGCGGATTATTTGTGCAAGGAGTCTTGCGAATGCCACATTTCGAGTGGATAATAAGGAGACATGTGACCAACGTGTGGAGGCATCTATTAATACCATAAAATATCGAAATGGTCCACATGTTGGAAAAATAGGCCCACATATGTCCCCTTGAATTTGTTTTAAAAATGCAGGATTTTCAGCATCAATTTTAGTTGGGGATGGCCTTATAATCAATTTCCCTTGGGCACAAGCAGCACATGAAAATTCATTTGATGAGAATACTTTTTGACTCTTTAATGAGTGCCCTTGTGAATTTTCAATAATTCGTCTCATCATTATTGCGCCTGGATGTCCAAGGCGATCATGCCAAAGAGTAAAACTCTTTGGATCAATTATCTTCTGGTTTATCACAGCATGTGATTCCACAAGATTTATATAAGTACAATATAGTCCAGAAGATAATGCTGGCAATTTTTCTAATATATGCTTTTTGCTAGATATAAGCGATGTGATATAGAGATATTCTTTATTGTCTTCCTTCATAGTTTCAATATGATAACTATTTTCTCTTATATCTTTAAAACTGAGTAGATTCCTTTGTGATCTACTTGAGTATAAAGCATCGCTTATTATCATCTTTGTCCCTTCAGGAAACAAAACACAAGCTCTACCAGAGCCTTCAATTAATTTTGCAGAACCAGCTATTGTATTGACATTTGCATCAGGTAATTTCAGCAGGGAGAAATACTTCTTATTATTGAGAATAATATGTGTTGTAGCACTATCAGCCAAACATATTTCTCCATCATTGATATGATGCAAATCCATATTTTTTCACAATAATAATAAAGGAAATAGAAAAATATTAGCAAAAATATGACATTCATTTTATAAAAGATAGATATTACATTCAAGCAAAAATTAAGCATTGAAATGACAGACAATCCGACATAATAGAAACATTCTACATAAAGATTAATTTAGATGGATATTTCCATCACCAATCAATTGCTCAATATTTTCAGTGGCATCTTCAAAAAAGTCAGAGCAGTCAAGGTGTGTGTAGTTCATTTGAGTATTCTGTTCAACAAGATTTGTCCCTACACCTTTTCCTTTTTCTTTTAATGAAACTTGATAAAGATCTACGAGATGTTTAGCAGTACGACATATTTGATGCGAATGCCCTTTCATGCCACATCTATAACAAGTACTTTCAGTATGTTGGAAAGATTTATTTCGTGGATAATTTCCTTTGTCGTGGTTTTCTTGTCTTTTGAAATTTGGTCTATTTGACTTGTGAAAATTATTACCTTTACCATGTCTATAACCATGGCCACATCCACGACCACGACCACGACCATATCCACGACAACGCCCATGACCATAATTATTTGATGATGTAGCATTCACCTCAGGAGATGCAATTTCACTTATTTTAGGAAAATGGTTCTGAGCCAGTTGGTCGTGTTTGATGGTTTTTCATCAAGAGCTCATTATTTTGCTCAGCAACAAGAAGACATGAGATTAGCTCAGAATATTTTTTGAAACCACGCTCTCTATATTGTTGTTATAAGAGCATATTAGATGCGTGAAAGTAGAGAATGTTTTCTCTAACATGTCTTCATCAGTGATCTTTTCTCCGCATAATTTCAATTGTGAAGTAATTCTAAATACAGCGGAATTATATTCGCTTACAGTTTTAAAATCCTGCAATCGCAGGTGAATCCACTCGTTGTGAGTTTTAGGAAGGATCACTGTTTTATGATGATCAAATCTTTCCTTCAAATTTTGCCAAAGGATTTGTGGATTATTTACTGTAAGATATTCAGCTTTAAGCCCTTCATGGAGATGATGACGAAGGAATATTAATGCTTTAGCGCGATCTTGTAAAGATGCGCTATTTCCTTTTTTAATTGTTTCTCCAAGGTCCTTGGCATTGAGATGTATTTCAGCATCTAGGATCCATGACAAATAATTGTTTCCAAAAATATCAAGGGCCACAAATTCAAGCTTCGTGAGATTTGACATTATAAATCTAGCATATTTCAAAAAAAATAAATTAGTAAGTGAAATAATAATGTATTTTCCTGACGTCCCGTTGACCAGTAAATATAAGCATATAGAAAGAAATTAAAATATTACAAATATAGCATATGAAACTCATAAGCATGACATACTATAATGATATTAATTTCAAATATAAATAACATGTTAGCGTAATTATTATAATTAGTCATTATATAATTATATTACTATTTATGTCCTTAGAAGTCATTATTATTATTATTATTTTAATTAAGTCATCATAATCACATGTCCAAAAGTCAAGGTGATCACATCCTCAAAAGTCACGGTAATTAGGTCTTACGAAAAATTACGGTATTTGTTATTATTTTATTTTATCATTATTATTTTATTAATGATGAAGTATTGCAATTATTTATTCTAGAAGAAATAATATAACAGAATTCTATTTCCAGAATAAATGTAATGTAAAATAAATAGGATAGTAAAAATTTTATGCGATAGATATGATGTAATGCCAAAAATAAAATATGAATCGTTACCGAAATTTTTTCAGGATTGTACTCCTTTTAATAATTTGCAGAACTCCTCGTCGGTAGAGACTCGTGCTGATAACGTGTTATAAAATAATTATGAAAGAGAGAAATATATAGGGAGAAAATATAAAGAGAACTAAACTTTATTTCAATCTTTCAAATATACTTTCTACTTCTCTCAGAGAATTTTACTACTCAACCTAAACCTTTCTCTTCTAAAATCTTTTTCTACTTCTTCTTCTTACATAACTCATCCAAACCCTGATATATATAAGCTAAGAATGGAGGGAGCAAAACAATAAATGTTTGCTGCAAGAAAATCCAAGGCAAATCTGCATCTACTTTTTTGCGTACTAGTTTCAATTTCCATTATCAGAAGCCAACTTCCATTTTCAATCTCAAAGCCATTATATTTGACTTTGAGTAATTAATGTCCACACCAAGATTTTCACAACAATATGATTTTTGTCTACAGCAGAAAAAAATGCTTCTTGTCCCACCATTATTAAGAGAGAAAGAGAGAGAGAGAGAATAGTTTAGAGAGCATAAAAATATGACGATGACAAAACCCCAAAAATGTTGTATTATTTACTAGGGTGAGAACACGGCTTCAGGCTTCACCCGAATTGAAAGGATGCAGGTGAAACTGTGCATAACGGATTTTAGAAGTTTTGGGTTTGGGTGATCGGATACCTATTAATTTTGGTTTTTGAAATCTTTCTGTTCAGGTAATTAGATGGGGACCTTATATCACGGTGCCTCATAAAGTGTTGTTTTATTAAGTATCATGGTCCTCATATATTTAAAAAAAAAAAAAAAACAGCTCAGCAGCAGAACGCATGTGAACAGTACGCGCTACTGTTTACGCTTCGTAAATATTTATTCACTATCTTACAACTATTTATTCGCTGATTGTTTGTTCATTACTGCACAACTATTTATTTACTGACTTTTATATATACATCAAATATTTGTTCATTATGTCAAAACTATTTGTTCACTACTCTACAACTATTTGTTTATTCACTATTTGTTCATTTTTCTACAACTATTTGTTTATTGACTTTCATATATACATCAAATATTTGTTCATTACGTCACAATTATTTTGTTCACTACCCCACAACTATTTATTCAATGAATATTTCTTCATTACTCCACAAATATTTGTTCACTGACTTTCATATATACGTCGAATATTTGTTCATTATTCCACAACTATGTGTTCACTGCATTCACACACAGAGACAAAAAACACAAACACATCTGATACTTGAAGAACAAGGTGAGCTTTAATGGCGAATTGATTTTGGAGCATCTATATATCGCATGGGAGATACAATTAGAATCGCAATGAGGAGAAGAAGAGTTTGGTAGTTGCAACGTAACAAGATGATGCCGAAATTTTCACCGACATGAGTAAGAAGACGACAGGCTTTAATGGTGAATCAACACTTAGGAGGTTTTCTTGAACATAGTGCATATTATTACAATCAACGAAGAAGGGTGAATTTTATGGTGGTATTTATTCCACGTGAAATGACTGGTGGTGTCACCAATGAAGCAAAGAAGAAAAGATGAGAAAAAGAGAGAGGTGAGAAGAGAAGAGAACGAAGAGAGAAAGGAGAGGAAAGAGAGAGACACGCATGCTACTGCTGAGCTATTTTTTTTTTTTTAAATGTAAAGTAGCATGATACTCTGCAGGAATACAATGGTGAGGGACCATAGTATAATTTGTGAATCAAATGATTTATTATTGCCCAAGTATGGGCTGAATTGTTTGCAGTGGGTTGTATGTTTGTTGGACTGAGCCCAAATAGAATTATCCAATTCTCGATCTAAAATTAAGGGCTTATTTAGATTACTTTTCTTATGAAAAAGTATTTGTTTTATAGAACGTGCATTTTTTTTTTCAAATAAGTAATTGGATTGATTTAGAAAAAAGAAAAGGAACTAAAATTCTGGAAAAAAAAAAAAAGGGAAGCTCAAATTTAGTTTTCAATCTGAATGTCATAAATTTCATCTTCTCAAAAAGTATTTTTTTTTCAAAATTTATAAAAGCACTTAAAAAAATTAATTCAAAAAAGTCCTAAATTAAATTTTCTAAAAGAGAGAATTTTTCACAAAGAAAAAAATAAATAAGAAAAAAAACATCATCATCTATACTAATATACTAAAACAATAATTCCAATCCTCAATTTTACTTCCCTCCAATTTTTCAAAGCATCCATAACTGCCACATGTCACTTTCGAAGCAACAACAATTGATGTTTTGATGATGTCATTATTATGTCATAAATTGGTTTCTTTGAGTATATATTGCTTATAGCTAGCTTGGATGATCAATTGCAAAGCATTAGAGACAGAATAAAGACTTTGAAGCTTGGAAGTTTTAGAAGAACTCTTTGAAGATCATGGTAAGTTCACTTTATTAAATTGATCTTTGGAGCTAGTCTTATTATGGTTTCAAAGTACTCATTGCATTGCATTTGCATATCTTACACTTAGAATAGATCATCTTTTCTCCTTAACGTGTTATTTGTTCTTGAAATAACTTCAAGTGTAGCATTCTCTTTGTTCTCTATAGATTTTCTCTTCTAAACAAAGAGTTTTTAAAACTTTTTGACTTAACCTTATGTATTCTCGCAAACTCTAGTTAATAGCTTGAACTCTTCTACATGACTTTGTATACATTAGTCTATATGTGCATATTCTCATATTGTCTATATGTGCATATTCTCATATTTCCTACAGAGAAAATAAATAAATTGTCCTAGACATGGTCTATATAAGTTTGAGCATGCCCCATATTACTTCTTACATTTAGTACATAAGTATATATATGTGTAAGTATATGTATGTGTATATTCTTGTTGCATTTTCACTTTATTTCTGCTATAAAAGTAGTATTTGACTGAGTGTATAACTTCGTATTTTAGGCATTTGAGTGTATGTCAAGTTGCATACCGTGGGAAAGACTATATCTATGCATATGTATGTGTTTGTAAGCTTCTCTGATCAGCGTTCGACTACAGGTTATTGTTTCTTTTTAGGTGACTCTCTTTTATCTTAGCGTAGCAAAAAGCAAATTGTTATTGCTCGTTCAAGTACTAAAACTAAGTATCGTGCTCTTGCTGATGCAACTCAATAGGTCATTTGGCTTCGTTGGCTCCTTTCAGGCATAGGTCTCTCTCAATTTCATGTGACTATATTTCATCATGATAATCAGAGTGCTATCTAGATAGCACATAATAATGTCTTCCATGAATTTACTCATCACATTGAATGTGACTGTCACTTCATCCAGCAGCAGGTGCTCCAGGTACCAGCAAGCTGCAATTTACGCCGTCCACTGATCAACTAGCAGATTTATTCACTAAAGCTCATCCACCTGGGTAGCTGATAGATTTAGCCTGATTTAATGTATCCTGTATAATCTGTAAATTATTATATTGTATGATTTTATACTTTTCATGGCTAGATTTTGTCTTGGCCACCAAGACAACTCATGTTTATAAAAACAAGTCTTCTGTACAACTTGTAATGCAACATATGTGAATAAAACATATACTTGTAAATAATTCGCTTGTCTCTATTTTGATTTCATGGCTTCTTGTTTCTATTATGACATTGTGAATGAAAAAAATTATAAAAGAAGATGGTGAAAAGAAAGTTGATTCCACTTATTATAGAAACTTGGTTGAGAATTTGTTTTCATCTGACCACTACAAAGCCGGATTTGGTGTTTGTTACAAGCTTATTGTCCAGATTTATGCAAAGTCCAAGCCAAGTTCACCTTGGGGCTGCAAAAAGAGTGCTTAGATACATCAAAGGAACTATCAACTATGGGGTTAAATATAGCAGAACTTCGGAGACAAAATTAATTGGATTTTGTGAGAGTGATCATGCTGGTAGCATTGATGACCTGAAAAGCACTTTTGGTTATGAATTCTCTCTTGGTTCAGGAGCTTTTTCTTGGGCATCAAAGAAGTAAGAAACAACTGCTCAATCATCAGCAGAGGTTGAATATGTTTCAGCTGCCATGGCGACATCCCAAGCAATTTGGTTGAGGAAAATATTGGAAGACATTGGCGAAAAGTAAAAAGGAGCGACGCAGCTGTTTTGTGATAATAAATCAGCCATTGCAATGGGAAAATTCCAATTTTTCATAGCCGTACTCAACACATTTCCATCAAATATCATTTCCTCCGAAACATGATCGAAGAAGGTAAGATTTAGCTCAACTATTGTCCTACTCAAGAGCAATTTGCAGATATTTTTACGAAGGCACTTCCCCAAGATTAATTGCCTGGCATTTCGAAGACTACTTGGAGTTAAGGAGCAGCACATTAGGGGGGAGAATGTTCAGTAATGTGCAGCCAACCTTTGTGTTCTTTTAAGCAGCAGAGTTAATGACTCATCTGTTTAGTGTGGTTTAGATTATATATGTAACTCTGGTTCAAATTAATAGCTGAGATTGTCCACTTGTAAGACATCTAATAGAGATATAAATTCTCTGTTGTAACTCAGTTTATCACTGAGGAAAATTTCTAAGCAAAACAGCTCCAGAAAATTCTATAGACTCTTCCTCACCCTCACTTCTTCTGCAGCTGTATCCTTCATCTTTCTTATTGAAGATATTCTGTGTTTATTGAAGATACTCTGTGATTATACGAGATATTTTATTATATCTTACATTTTCTGTACAGGGTAAATCAATCAGCATTGATTGTAATTGATTGTAATTAGTTTATTTTTGGTAGTTAGGCTCTTAAAAAAGAAGAACACAGGTATACATGTAATTCATTCAGAAAAATACGCAATACACAAGCTTTTCTTTAGCTTTCTTCACTTCCTGAATCATGTTTCTCGACATTTCTGTCATGTTTTCTCGTGATTTGGCTGCCTAACATCTAACAGAGATTATCTCAGAAAGGTTTTGGCTCCTAAATTGATAACTTAGTTTCACGCAACCTTCTTGTTAAAAAAGAAAAAAAAAAAAAAGAATACTTGTGATTGGTTTAGGCTCAGATGCTGCGTCAGTTTGCTGCCAGTGATGTTTGTTACTTGATATACTTTGCTTTAATTCTGATAAATGGTGCTGTGAAATTGGTAACCTAACAGTATTAGTAATTGGTAATTGATGTAGTTGCCATGTGTGACGCCGAAGGCACAACAATTATTCAAAAAAGAGAAAATAACAGTCATTACCACCAAAAGATTCTTCATTGATCTTCTTCAAACTCTGAAAATTTCTTGCTTTTATATAGTACTTTGGGGTTGAATTTATGAAGGAATACAATCAGGAACTGTTTGTTTAAAAAATAAAACTTATATATTTTTGTTGAACACGCACTTATTTCAACCTTTTGTGTTTTATTAATTATTTGTTGTTAGAGAAATTTTATTTAGAATATTTTCATCCTTTATCTACCTAATTCATTGCCAAAAGACTTCATTGTTTCTGTTGATTTGAGCTTTCTTCATACTCCAAGCACTCAAACTTGAGATCTTTATAGTCTCAGTTCCATTATTGAAGACATACAAATGAGCCTCACTGTCAATAGCCAGTGTAGGATATACTCTAGCTGTAATGCACGCTTTCCCTTCTCCACCAAAGCTCTCCACTATAGAGTGATCAATCTGTAAGGGGAACAAATCTCATATATTTGAGTTTAGAAAAATACTACGAAAAATACGACCAAAAAAAAAAAAAAAAAAGAAAGATTCAAATGATCAACCAATCACTAATTATAAGAAGACTATAAAAGCAAGTATACACGTTTGAATCCCGTATGATTTGTTTAAAGTGGTCAGACTTCCTATGTACTTTTTAAACATAACACTACACGTTCTTTTTTGAAAAAAGTATCTTTTTTTGTCTAAAAAGTAAAGCAAAGTTTTGAAAACATTTTAAAACACAAGGATCCGACGCACTTTAGATAAATCATGTGGGAGTTCAATGCTTTTCACCTACATATCCTAGCAAAGTTTAGCATCAATTTCCTTAATGTTCAACATGTTTATCCATGAAATGTAAATAAAAACGGTGAAATTTCAGTCATTTTTCACCCTAAATATTTTGGAAAAAAGACACTTCAAAAATGAGATTTTTTGGTTTTTAAGCTCCAATACTATATTAAATTACCACTACATTTAAAAGTTTAAGCTCAACTGGTTGAGACTATCTCCCCTAAACTTGAGAAGACACACGCACACACATAAACTTACCAAACTTCTTAGTGAGATATCCTCCTTGACTGGGTCAACGTTTAGAAATGCTCCAAAATTGGATTTGTCATACTCTACAAGTAATGAGGACCTATAAATGGAAAATTAGAAAAGAAAAAGTGAATAAATAGTTTAAAACAATCGCAAAAGAAGGCATTATCGCTTTATGCAAGGGAGTGGAAGTGTAAGTACTTGGTTTGATCACTGCACATGAGCACAACAAATCTGTCTTCATTTCTGAAGACTCTGAAGAACACTGCTGTGTATTCTTGCAAGTCCTTTGAGGCCATGACCAATAAGCCAAATGGTCCAATTCCACCTCTTACTGATGCACCCTTTTGGCTACACAGCACCTGAGGGTTGGTCCAAGTTGGGTCCAGCACCTCTGCTTTCTCAAATTCTGTGATTGAGAATGAAATTTCTACATCTGCCTATTGCATTATGAGGAGGGAAGAAAAAGATTTAGAAGAAGGATGAAATTAAGTTTAAAACTTCTTGAATTAATGGAGTTATTATTTGGTCAAGTAGCACAAATCAAGAAGCCTTATTGCAATGCCGAACTTGTCACGATATGACAATGGATCAAAGTCGTGAATATAATCTCTTTTTAAAAATTTTAAAACAAGATTGTATATAATAAACATCAAAATAAATTTGACCATACTGTGAACCTCGCAAATAGCGAGAGTTTACACATATTTCCCTTAGGTGAATCACGAATCATTTTGCTGACAAAATAGAAAAGGTAAAAAGCAACCTATCCGCTGCAGTTTATGTAAATGCACACTACCTCTAAATAGACATGGACCTCTGTTTCAGGAGACGTGCGTATTTCAAGATACATGTGTACTATACATTTGAGGATCACAAGGAGGTTACGTGGGATAGTTGCTATATACCCAACAAGAAAATAGAATTATTTTTATATAGAATGACAGATTTTACCTGGCTTCCAGTGACCCCAGACACTTCAAGTGCAGAACCTTCTTTCAGCAGTTCATTGTGAAAGTTAACTTCGTTTGTTCTAAGCCGTTCAATTTCCTCAATTGGCCACTGTATCAGTTGATCTCCGGATTTATCAAGCCATATCTTGCGTGGAATTGCCTGAGAAAGACACAAGAAAATAAATATTGCACTCAAATAATTTGATTGATGGCTAAACAAAGCCTTGGCTGCATCCTCGTCTGCATAGGCTTTGTTATAACTTTTAATAAGAGTGCCTTTTTGAAAAGTTAAAGTTTCTGACTACTAAAAAAGATTGAATTCGAATTTCTTCAAGGTTTTAACTTCTGTTGAAAATCAAACCAAATACTTGAAAGAGAACGTGCTTATCAAGAGAGGCAAAATTACCTGAACACCAGACCATCCTTTCATGATATCAGCGGTTGCATCTGTGGATTCATTGACCCAAGCCCACAAAATTCTCCTGTCAGTATTGCTGTCAAAAAATGTTTTTGAAGCATAAAATTTTCCATAGTCTAATCTCAATCCTGAATGGTCAGGCTTAAAATCTGTATCTGGTGTAAAAATATCCTTGTCAGGGTTGTATATTCCAATTGTGTAATAATCATGTGTGACATCAAACATGCTAGACTTAAGCACATGTTTGATGCCAGAACCGGTTTCAGAAGTATCAAGACCGGTCTCATTGCTAGCAGAAACTGGAAAAAAATCAAGACATTCCCACATTCCAGTGTCCTCGGTTGAGTGCAATGGCTGCTCAGCTTCTGTCCACCGGGCGAAATCTTTGCTCGTATATAGAAGTGCGGTTCCTGTTTTGTTCTTCTCGTTCCCAACCAGAACTCGCCATTCTCCATCGCGGCCTAACCAGGCCGTGGTTGGGTCCCTAAATAAGGTGCTATTGATCTTGTTGGTAGGAGTAGGAGTCATAAGCGGATTGCGTGGCGATTTAGCCCATTCTGTAAGGTACGGATCAGATAGATTTTTAGGCAGGGCGAGATTTTGGACTTGCGCGTTGTTAAAGTCAATTCCAGTATACAGCATGGCTGGTACATCTCCGGGGAGAATCGTGGCGGAACCTGACCAGCATCCATTGATGTCATACTGCTCGGAGGGCGACATTGCAATCGGATGGGGTGTCCAGTTAACAAGATCAACCGATGTAGAGTGTCCCCATGAAATGTTCTGTACCCATACTGCAGCATTGGGGTTGTACTGGTAGAATAAGTGGTAAATTCCCTTGTAAATCATGGGCCCTGAAGAAAACATTGATTTGTGAAACTGCTTCAGCAAGCTTTTGTACAAGTTTCAGTAGATTTTTAAGTCACTTAAAAGCATTAAGTGCAGTATTGCAAATACATGTTCATGGTTCATAGCTCTGTTGATTTTGAAATTCTCTTTACAAAATGGGTTATGCGCCCATTAGTGGCTTCTATTCATTTGATATATTAACAAATGAATGAGTTCATAGTAAGTCCGATCATTTTTTAGCTATAGTTCTTGGGCTATTTTTTATTAATAAGTTACTTTCCAAATTTCAGAAAGGACAAAAAAATAAAAAATAAAAAATAGTGGCATGACTAGAAAGATGATCTTGAAAGGAAAAGCAAAACTTACCATTTGGATCTGTTGAATTGGTCCATCCAACCACAAAAAGTTGTTCAGTTCAGCAGCATCAGAAGCAACAGGAAAGATTGAGAAGGAGGAAAAATACAAACCATTAAGAGAGCAAACAAACACGAATACTAAGAGAACACGTGTTGAATGAAACTCTCGATATGCATAGGATGAAAGAGATTATATATGTAATCGACACAAAAAAAAAAAAAAAAAGATTATGTGAAGAATATACCATTCATCCAATTCTTGGAGGGTTGAAAATGATATGCAGTTCTGTAGGGGTCATCTGCAGAACATGAAAACTGTGAAGACTGAAGGTGCCTGTGCAGACAGTGAGAAGTTTCAACTTCACTGTCACCATGGCCAATCAGGGGTTGTAACAATAAGCATATCAGCGAAACATATGAGAAGCTCATTGCTATGTGAAGCAACAGTTCCTTATTTAAGCAGTGGTTGAGATCAAGACAGGCTCATGCTACAGAGCCAACAGATAAGCACAATATAGAGGAGAAGATCAATCAGGTTTGTCAACCCTTGTAAACTTGTAGCACAAATCAAAGATATATATATATATATATATATATATATATATATATATATATATGAGTTGGTCTAAATAATTTAATCTTGAAGTGCAACAGCTGTTAAGTAAATCCACCTAACTTTTTGGGTCATTATATTATTTTGACAAGCCTGTTTGGCTAAGCTTATAAGCAGGTCAAATTACCTTATAAGCCAGAAAAGCAAATTTATATGCTTGGTAACATAGCTTATAAGCATTTTTTGATGGTTTATAAGCTAAAAAAGAAAAAGCGCCAATTTACCATCTTTTTTTGAAGGGCATATAAGCTCATTGGTCAATTACATATTTTTCTAGTCTTTCTAACTATTATTACTACTTATAAACATTTATTTATCAAATGTATCAGTAGCTTATAGATATATACTATCCACATACATCTTTACTTTTAACTTGTTCATAAAAATTTTTTTACTTATAAGCATAAGTTGCTTATAAACACTTAAAAATAAGCTTAGCCAAACAAGCTCTTAACCAACACTTCAAAATAAGCTTAGCCAAACAAGCCCTTAACCAATTGATTTTGTTTAGATGAGAGTAAAGAGATTAATAGATTGGTTTTGTTTAGAAAATGATAGACATTTGTTTAAGTGATATTTTAGCACCAGCCCCACTGGTGGGTATTTTTATACCTAAATCTTGTCTATTCCCTGAGAAGTTCTACCATTTGGACTAGTCAGGAACAGTGATGATACATTGTGAGTAGATCTTTAGCAAACATTAAGATGTTATCACCCCGATTAAGCTCAGGACCTAGAGTGCCAAATCATCAATGCATCTATAGCGAGAATCGAGATTTCTTGCCCCATGCACGGGATTAGTTTAATAGTCGGGTAATAACTTATTCTGATTATAGGTCTTAAGTGTCTCCATCACAAATATTAATTACTTACTAACTTGGAGTATGTCATTGCATTACAAAATATAATTACAAAATATAAGTTATGACTTTAAAATAAGTATGATTTGGTTTTAACTAAAATGAGTTTTCAGTCAAGAGAGAGAGAGAGAAAAAAAAAAAGAAGAAATGTACTACTACCTCCATGGATATTAGGAGTAGCTTGAGTGGTTGAGACTATCTCCCTCAAAAGTGAGGTTCTAAATTCAAATCCCATGGACCGAGGGATTTTGAAATTAAAAAATCAAAAGTTAAAAATTAAAAAATTAGAAAAATACAAAAATAAAAATTTTAAAAATTTCAAATTTCAAATTTTTTTAATTTCTAGGTTGTAATTTTTAAATTTTAGTTTTAATTTTAAACCTAAAATTTTAATTTTTTAATTTTTATTTTTAAAATTTTTACTTTTTGATTTTTTTATTTTTAAATTTAAATTTTTATTTTTTCAAAAATTTTAATTTTTAATTTTTTTTAAATTTTTTGAGTTTATAAAGTAATGACAAACAAAATATGCTATAAGTCTAAATAAGGGTGTATTCTACTGAAATTATAGCAAATTCTAATATTTGACATTCATACATGCAAGAAAGGAAAGTGTAATATATTTTTCATTAATTTAAAAAGAAAAACGTAAGGGTGGAGGTTATGTGGCACTTTCAAAAAGCAAAGAGCGGTAATGTGGTGGGACCTTATACCATGGTCCTGCATCACTGTACTCTTGCAGAGCAATATGCACCCACGGTGCCTGAATAATATATGATACTGTTCACGTATAGTAAAATTAAAAAAATATATATATTTCTATTATGCTCACTCTACATATATTTGTTCACCACATTATGTTCACTTATTCACAAATTTTCATACACCAAATATTTGTTCACCACTCACACACACACACAGAGACACCCACAAATACACACACATTTATTTGTTTACTACTTTACATATATTTTATTCATCACTCTTATCACACATAGACACACAAATATAAACACATTTATTTATTTACCACTCCATATATATTTGTTTACTACTCTTACACACAACAAAAAAACACAAATACAACATATATATTGACTTACAACTTTCTATTTATTTGTTTATCATTCTAAATATAATTGTTCACCACTAAAATAGTAAACAAATATATAAATATTATAAACAAACATGTTAATTAAATTTTTCACAATTTTTTTTACTGTTTGTTCATTATTTACTAGTTCACCACTCAATATATGTATATTAACCACTTAACATATACTTATTCACCACTTTTATGCACATGTACACGCAAAAACACATTTACACTAAAAAAAGAAAAAAGAATATATCTCTTGGCACAGCCCTTTTCCTAGCTTTAGCTAATTTCCAGTCACAAACCACCAAAGAGCACCTCTGAATACTATATATCTCTTGGCGTGGCCCTATCCAAATCAAGATGCATCTCTATATCCTCGCGAAGTTCTTCCACCTCTCTCAGAGTCAAACCGTCGAACACTTCGTATGCTTCATTGATTATTTCTATGTCAAAGTCAGGATCTAAAGGATCAAGATGATTCTTAGTAATTAATACATCAATTGGCTTCATACGACCTTTGTGCAACTGAATCTTCGATCTGAGCTTACATTGATCAAATTGTCTACGTGCGCGTCTTTATGTGTGTGCGTGTATTTCTTTGTCTGAGTGGGTGTTTGTGTGTGTGCGTCTATGTGTGAGTGAGTGTGTGTTTTTGTGTGTGAGCATATGCTTGTGTTTGTTTATTCAAAAGAGATGATGAAGGAGCATGATGCTTAAGGCAGCCTTGTGTTGCGGGAGGATAATATAATTTACGTAATGTGTTATGTTTTAAATCACAAAGGGCGAGGTTAGGAGGTGTTAATCAGTTATTTATACAAATTATGTTACCGGATACTGTGCACCCTAAATATTGTGTTCCTACCTAGTATTGTGCACCCCACAATATCGTGTTCACAACTTTGTTATTATAAATTCACAATTTTTATAATATGCATTCACAATTTTTAATTATTTATAAATCGCTTATTATATGTTTATAGTTTTAATATTTTATGTTCAAAACTTTTAATTATTTATAATTTACTTATCCATTACTCTTACATTATATGTCTTTATATTATATATTCACAATAATAAATTACCCATTTACGATTCTTTAAAATATGTTCACAATTTATGAACAATGTGTTCACAACTTGTGAATTGATAACATAGAAGTCTTTTTGAGTTATAACTCTTTTATAGATATCTATTTGTATGTAATACTTAGTCAGGACTCTCATTGTAATCTTATCATCTCATCTCTGTATCATATCATCAAGTAATATACAAAAAATGTCTTTGATGCTCAACACTTTCATGGTATCATGAGACTCAGGTCTTAAATCAAAAACCTTCTTTGCATTCTTGTTCCATGGCTACTTCTGCTGCTTTTTCCCTACCTTCTTTTAACGTCAAAATCTACGTCACTATTACCTTATATTACAGCAACTATTTGACGTGGAAAGATCAAATATTAGCTTTTTTTTTATGTTCACTGGGTTGCTTGGGTACATAGATAGGACTATCACCAAACCTGCTACTTCTTCTCAGTCGAAATCCACTACAATCTCCACATCATCCCAGACGGCTGACTCTACGGCTTCTTCATCAACCACAACAATTGATACTTCTTTTTGAGTTACAACTCTTTTATAGATATCTATTTGTATGTAATACTTAACTAAGACTCTCATTGTAATCTTATTATCTTATCTCTATATAACCTCTATATTGTATCATCAAGTAATATATAGAAAACATCTTTTATGCTCAACGCTTTCATGAATGATATGTTCACACTTTATGAACGATTTCAGAATTCATAGTTGGAGGTGTTACTGGTGTCCGACCGATGATTGAATTGTTCTGTTGTGTTCGTTAGCGTGAGGAGAGTGAACTTATTAAATTTCACGTTAATCCATGGATGGATTGTGAGATATATTGGTTGATGCACCATGCACTTTTGAGTGTATCATAATGTGGGTGTATGATAAATTTGCGAAACAAAACGTGCATTTGCCCTAGAGAATATTTTGCCAAAACCAAAATAGAGTTTTAACCTTCTCGCTTGTAACAGTTTATGAGTTATGTGATTGTGTTCACTTTTATCTTCATATTTTTATTAAGTATTTGATCATACTATTTATTTTTAGTATGGATTAATTAGGATTATTTAGTTATTTAGAAGATAACTAAAAATGTACCAAAAATTTCGAATATCCATATTGAACTATCCAAAAATTTTGCGAACTATAGGAGATAGAGATTTTTTCTTATAGTAAGGTTATGATTTTAAAAGTTTTTAAGCATAATTTTTACTGTGCTCCATAGGGATGGAGCTCTTACAGAGCATTGTACACCATACTATGCATGAACAGTACGCATGCACAATAAGTAATAGTACATGTGTTCAAAAAATTCCTATATTATAAGTTCAAAATTTTTATATTAAGCTGTAAACATGTTCATAATTTTGAACTTGATATAAAAATTTTGAACACATTACTATATCATTATTTTTCTATTTTTATTCCTAAACTATCTTTATACTTTTATTTTATCCTTACTGTTTTATCTTTTAGTGTATTCAATTATGTATATACTTATAATATATAGATAAATATAATTAAATTATAATTTAAAAATAGTTAAAAACTATTTTTATATTGTGTTTAACTATTTTGTTCTTATATCTTTAATAATCATTTTGACAACATAAGTTTTTTCTTAGCACTACTTTAATTTAACATATAAATATTTGTTTTTGTAATCATAACTTTTATCCATACACATAACAATTTAAAGCCAAAATTTTAAAAATAAAAGGAAGCATAGAGCACATAAAGTGAAAATTTTTTTAAAGTAACTTTTATAAACCAATCCATATACTGATCTCCTATACTTCGCCATTTTCAAAGAATTTTTTAATTGTCTACAGACTTAATCCAGTCGCGTAATAAAAAAAGACCTTATATTACCTTTTTATGTGCTTTTTATATCATCATTATAGAAAGCGGTAAAATATTTTAAGGAGCAAAAAAAAAAAATTGCATGGGTGAACTCTAAAGAAGAAAAAAAAACACATCAACTCTAAAGAAGAAAAAGAAAAACACAGGAAAACAGAAAATAATGAAAGATATTCCAGCCCCGCTGTCTTTGCTGTCAGATAGGGATTGGGCCACAGGCCTGAAATGGTGTAACCAACATAACCCAATCAAAATATCATTTTTGACCACTGTGTTTTTATTTTCTGAGATTTGGGCTGAGTCTTTTTGGAATGGATCGTACTTCTATTGGACTAAGCCCAAAGACACTTGGATTATTATGAAAATCCTGCATGGTTATGTTACCCAATAGTGAAACCGGTGTAAATATATCAAAGACCTAATGATCTAGTAGTATATTTTTCACTTTAAATGTAAGATATCTTTGAATCAATTCCCAGTAGTTAATAGTCGATTTTTTGACTCCATGAATTAAAAAATCAGCATTAATATGAACTTTGATGACATTCAACTACTGTCTACTCGTGCAAAAATTCCTTCATGGCTTGATTGTCTATGTATGAGGCTTTATGATAGGCTTCCCTATTCCCAAAACACGGGTTCTGTATTTGGCTTACAATTCACAAGTATTCTCCGTGTCACTCACTTGAGTAATCTCTTATTTTTTTTAGCGCACTTTTAAATGAATAGTTTTATACAAATACATGTATCTAAATAAAAAAGGTCCATTTGAACTTTATAAAGTAGAACGATGTGGCATATATGTCATTTGATTGAGCTATGTTGAGGCAAATCCCTGTTGAGCCAACTACTAATAATTGTTTTTTGCTCATGTGTCCACAACATATGGAGGGAACGCAATAGTAACGTATATGCTTCTGGGGTCAAAAGCGATAACAAGCATGCCAAAAATGTCACTAAAGATTTTGGGCTTAAGATCGTTGAATGAAGAAATTTTTAGACGCGATGCTCTAAATAAAACTCTTTGTAATAAATAAAATCTCCTCTAGGTTGTTAGTTAAATTTCGAGCATTACAAGTAAAAACTAACATGAATTTGTATATGTAAGCGCAATATAAAATCGTATATATGAATTTACAATAAAATTCAAAGACATAATTGATAACGGAAGCACATACCTGTTGGAGTCATTATTGTTAAATAATTGTTGTTTAAAGAAATAACTGTCACCCAATCTAGGCTTAGATCTTCCTCTCCCTGCTCTACTCGATATTAACAGATGTTTATGGAAAAAACTATCAGGTTAGGAGTAGGAGAGGGGACCTGGCCCTATTTATAATAAATTCTGACAGTCCTACCCATAAAAGGATTTATCAGAATATATGGGCCTACGCACAAAAGAACCGTATGGATTTATGAGGTGGGCTAAAACCAATATGATCACAAAGTCCAACTTGTGAACCAGATATTCAGCCTATTTTATAAAACAAAAAATAATTAACGTAGCCCACTTTAAAGAGAAATTTTTTAACAGTCTCCCACTTGGGCAACGTTAATTGTTTTATTTATTTTTCAAAAAATTATTAAGAAAAATATTTATTAGGCTGAATGGGAAACAGAATGTGGCCACAATTTTTAAAATATTCTGATTCACAAGATTATACCTCGAACGCATATCCGGACCAACAAGATTGTCAAACATCGAATCATGGCAGTTACAGTGTTTCTTATTGACACAAGACTTTCCATGGTCACAAATTTCATCCAACCTTACCGTCATGGACCAAACATACGGCAGCGTAGCAAGAAACTAGCACCAATATGTGATCAAAATGTGCTATTTCTTTGTCAGTCCTCGACATGATTTCTTCAATATCGGCATTTAAAGCAAGAGAAATTTATTATTCTTATCCTCACAAAATAGCGTTCAATATGCTAGAGGAAAAAACACATATATTTACAAAACGGCGTTCAACAGGCTAGAGGATAGATTATTCTTAACCTCATAAAATGGCGATTAACATGCCAGAGGTAAAAATACATATCTCCAACTAAAATGTGTCCTTATAGAGATATTTAAACTCAATAGAGGATCTTATCACAATGGACACCAAATATAAGATTCTCAACAAATTATGAATATGAGTAATCACAACATAAAATTATGTTGTAAACCATAAAACAACATGTTATTGTACGAATACACTAATGTGCAAAGCAAAACATAAAATAATGGGAACTTTCAATAATACATGATGATATAAAGCTCCTACTAGACAATAGCATAAAAAAGATTGTAAAATACTCATATTCCTAACATGTTTCACAAAAAATCATAAGTCAAATACCCTTGGACAAGGAGTTAATTAATAAGATTTATTATCAACCAAAACTCTTATCGCAAAGCGATATCAAGTGTAGTGCATACTAGATCATATAATAGGCTCTCGATAGCACTATTACAAGGTATATCTTTCATAGAATCCATCTTTATATCATTTTGAGGATATAGCTTCAATTTGAGTTGATCACCTTTTACAATAAATGCACACAAGACTTACAATCCTTTACACCAAAAACAAAAAGTTTTGAAAACTCAATCAATTTAAGATTTCGTAAAAGATTTAAAAATTCCAAGAGACTTATTTCAACAAAACTTAGTCCCAAGAAGAAAAGAAGCATCCTCAAAATCTTTCATATAGCCTTAAGTAAAATATTATTTAGTCTTATATAACTAGCAAAATATCATCAACATGCAATATCAAGAAGCCAAATTTACTCCCACTGATCTTGAAGTATATACATGGATCAACTCTATTTTCCTCAAAACAATAATTAGTTACTATTTTATCAAACTTCAAATATTCATTACTTTGAGGCCTGATTCAAAACCATAAATGAATTTTCTAAGTCTACAAGCCATATTATCCTTACCAATAATAGTAAACTCTCAGGCTATTTCATGTAAACTTAAAAATATATATCACTATTGAAGAAAAGTATTTTCACATCCATATGAGCCATTAATAGCTCAAAGAATATTTTATAGAAACATGTGAAAAGATTTCGTTGTAATCTATACCTTTTCTTTGGGTAAAGCCTTTTGTAACTAATCTCACCTTTGGCCCCTCAATCTTCACTATGAGATCTTTCTTGGTCTTAAAGACCCATTTGCAACCAATAAGATTATCTCCTTTAAGAAGATCAACGAGTTCCCAAATTTATTTCATCGTAGATTGCATCTCATCTCTCATAGCATTCAAGTAAATGTGATAATCATTATAGATAGAATGTCTTCTTTCTCTAATAGACCTTTTAAATGTTGTTCATCATTAATCTCATAAGGTTGTGAGATCCGAACGTGTAGATTGTCATTAGCTGTAAGATCATCATTTATTATAGGGTACCCACTAATATCTTGTCTCTTAATGTGAGTAGAGTACCAGTCTGACTACTTATTAGTAGTGGAAATGAGACAATTTCTCTATCATTATCCTCAGTAATAGGTTGATGACATATAATATTACCAACATCTAATTATAAAAATTTGGGCATTTGAAATTTGACAATCTTAAAAACACATGTAGGAGAGTAAAACTTATATCATTAAAAATGAGCCAAATACCCAATGAAACAACAAATAGTCTTAGGGTCAGTGGTTTCTTATTTGAAAATTCTTACCTAAACAGAACAACCCCAAACCAAAAATCGGTCAAACTGGGTTTTCTCCCTAACCAAAATTCAAAAATGAGCCTTCAGGACAAACTTGTTAGGAACATGGTTAAGTATTTAACAAGAAATTTTAATGGTTTCACTGCAAAGGTACTCTAGTAGGTCAGTAAAATGCATCATGCTTCATAACATATTCGTAAAGGTGCATTTTCACCTTTCGATCACACCATTTTACTCAGAGATACTACACATAATATACTGGGCAATAATCTCATCATTCTATAAGTACTTGGTGAACAACCCTATATGTTGTTTGGAGATCCAAGCCTACCATAGTATTCACCTCTTCTATCAGATCCAACAATTTTGATAACCTTCTCAAGTTGTTTTTCTACTTGTCTTAGAAAATTTTAAATTTTGCAATAGCGTCATATTTTTCTTTAATTAGATAGAGGTATCTATAATGAGAAAAATCATCAATGAATGTAACAAAATATTTATTACCACACAATATAACAGAATAAGGTCCCGTAGTATCTATGTTTATCACTTCTAAAAGGCAAAACTGCGGGTAGCATATTTCTTTTAACTTTAGTGCGCTTATCTCTTATGCATCCAATATAAGTTTTAAGATCATCAAAAATTTAGAGAAGGTAAAATCTCACTGTTAATGAGTCTTTCAACTCTTTTCCTAGAAATATGACCTAACCTTTTATGCCATAGCAAAGGAAAATTTTCTTATAATTAAACTCCTTTTAGAAGCAAAATTTTCTATATGAAAAGAGTCACGAGAACTTCCTAGGAATAAACACAATTGGTATAAACCATTTGATAAAACACATTCATCAACAATTTTGGAATTGAAAAAATAATTGTACTTGGTCATTTCTAAAGTGAAAATCATATCCAATCTTATCTAAAAAGAAATAGGAATCAAATTCCGTCTAAAACATGACATCTAGAAAACATTTTCTAAAATAAGTTCAAAACTAATTTTTAAATACAGATTAACAATTCCAATGCAAAACTCTAATCCACTTGCCCCTCATTTATTTTCTCTTTCTTTAACCAAAATTGAACTTGTATAATGAGCTCTTTTATAACCTTTTCTTACAAAAGTAAGAGTTCTTATCAAACTTACTGATAGTAGATTTAGGACCTCTTACATTGCGATTTTAATCTACGATCTAGATCTGACCTTTACCACCCTTTTTAAAACTATGACCTCTCTTAGAAACATGACCCTTAGAATTCGAGGTACTACCGTTCTAAGAATAGGGCTTAAGATTGGAAACAAAATATGCAACCTTTGGGTTTCTACCCTTAATTTTGTTTTCCTCAATAACATAATGGGTAATTTTTTATCATCAATATTCTAAGATTCCTTGGTATTTCTGTCCTATAGCTATTAAGAGTTCTTTTACATTCTTAGTTCAAGACAAGCCGTTCAATAAATACTCAGTTTGGTCTCTTCATAGTTATTAAGCAAGATAGTTAGACCTCTTATACTGCCAATTATATTACCCTTTCTTTATCACCATTTTTATCAACCAAAGCGGCATGTGCATGAAATGTAATGTCAAGTCAGTATTAACTACACTCAGATAAAACCCAATATTTGCTTTCATTTCATAATGGTTTTATTTATTCAAGGCATCTAAGTAATGATTGTTCAAAGTAAATGAAACAATCCAAGAAAATAATGCAATATCAATAAACATTATGCATACATATTATATTACAAGAATAAGCATTATAAATAAAAGAGTCCAAGCCCATCGTTGTCATATCTGCCTTTGGGCAAATAATTCAACATGTAAATAGGCGCTCTTTTAACATAAAGTAATACATATAAGATTACCTCACTGAAAGAAAAGTCAACCACTTTTGGGCAATTGAGCTCCCTAATAGCATTGTAATCTTGGTCCATACTTTATGTTTATGCTACTAGGCGAAAGCCATATAATGATCACCTTTGGGAGAACATTGCGCACTTTATCATAGTAGTTTCCCAAACAAAACGAGAAAAGCTATAGATTTAATTGAGCAAATCACTTTGGTGATTTTGCCTACTTAAATATATGCTGTCAACTCATTGGGAAAAATTAATGCTTAACTTTAATCACAAAATGCTATGTATCAAATTGACCACACAATATGAAGCAATTCAATATGACATTTCTCAGTGATCAATTTAAAATTGCATTCTTCAACAAATTTCAAGAGCACATATGAAAATCTAGCAATAGAAGATATATAAAATTTTAAAGTTTAATTAAATTTATTTTCATAACAAAGCTAAAACAATTGTTGCTGGTGCCAAAACCAAATATTAACTTGATCCAATGGCAACTCGCTTAGCAATAGAAATCTATTATTTTTGCAAAAGCAAATAGATGATGGCACTTGCATTTAAAAATGCCCTAAGGACTCGTTATAGGAAATCAATTAATGATATATTAATTAATTTAATACTTTAAAGGGAATATGACATAAGCAATAATTATAAAATATTCTTTGCAAAAACGTGTCACCATTAATGACATATCTTAGGGCATAACAAAATATATTTCAGTTTGCCATATATAATCAAACTGAGAATTAAAAAAATGAAACTAATAACAATAATAATAATAATTATTATTATTATTATTTTTAACGAGCCCCAAATACATATATCATATGTATATATATTTATTTATATAATAATGGATGACCAAAAGAAAAAAAAATCAGCCATAATGGTTTTTTTTTAAAAAAAAGATATATATATATATATATATACACACACACACACACAAAAATTTAACATTGTAAATTAAATTTAATTCCATAGTAGCTAAGGCATTGTTTGGTAAATATAAAATATGCAATGCTGTGTCTTTGGTAAGAAAAACCTTTAGCCAAACAAGACCTTTCCAACTTAAAAATAAGGGTTCTGTTTGGTTATGCAAATAATCCAAAGACCAAAAAAGCTAAAGAAATTAAGTTTTGCCAAACGCAGTCCTTTCTAACTTAAAACACAAGGGCCTTATTTGGTCGCGCTTATATATAACAAAAGCCTAAGTATCCCAAAAGGACTATTTGCCAAACACATCCCTTACCAATTTAAAATAAGATTTTGTTTGGCTATACTTATTAATTGTAAAGTTTAATCACCCCAAAGTCTTATTTACCAAAAAACATGGTCCTTCTACCTCTAAAACGGGCTAATACAGAGTATATTTAGACCCAAACGAAAACCCATGTCATAAAAATCTCGAATCTAATTTGATTTTTGTAATCAAATAATCTAATCCAAGTTTTTTCACCTAGAAATTCAAATTCAACATCAATTTCACCAAGAAAAAGTTGAATTCTTTCCTGGATTATGCAAATACTTTTTTTTATTTATTTTATTAAAAATCAAGAAAATCGCAAAAATTTGAAACACATGACCAAAACATGGGCCTTCAAAAACACAAATCAAATTAGGAATATTCCCTTTTTTATTTAAAAAACTGGCTATTTTCTTGATGTGAGTGATGATTGGCTTTCTCTGAATAATTCAGAGAAAAGCTCAAAAATTAAAGTAGATCATAAAATAAATCAAGAACAACCAAGGAGAGTTCTACGAAAGTACTCAATCAATTTTATGAAATAAAATTTAATAATAATATAAAATAATCATCAACAACTTTCGTAGTTTATATGCTCAAACAAGTATTCTATTTTTTTTTAAAAAAAAATACATGTAAATCCATATATAAGTGGCTCTGATACCACATGGAAGCGCAATATAGAATTGTATACATGAATTTACAATATAAAATTCAAAGACATAATTGATAGCGGAAACACATACCTGTTTGAGTCATTATTGTTAAATAATTGTTGTTTGAAGAAATAATTGTCACCCAATCTAGGCTTAGATCTTCCTCTCCCTGTTCTACTCGATATTAACAGATGTTTATGGAAACAACTGTTAGGTTAGGAGTAGGAGAGAGGACCTGTCCCTATTTATAATAAATTCTGACAGTCCTACCTTTAAAAGGATTTATCAGAATATATGGGCCTACGCACAAAAGAACCGTATAGATTTATGAGGTGGGCTAAAATCAATATGATCACAAAGCCCAACTTGTGAACCAGATATTCAGCCTATTTTATAAAATTAAAAAATAATTAACGTAGCCTGTTTTAAAGATAAATTTTCCAATAATATAAACATTACCTTTCGACATTAATAAAATGAAATGATTCGCACCCGACTTACTAACCAAGAAAAGAAAAGAGTCGTATTTTGTTTTTTTATATTCTTTTTCAAAGAATAGGTACCTTAAGCCGACCTTCTTTGAATAAGGGATCTCCTAGCTAGGAGAATTTTGATGTAGAATTGCCTAGGGGCTACAGCTAGTGAACTTAATGGAGTTGCACAAGAACTCAAAGAGATTCGTCTATATCACTAGAAAAAAACAAAATAACGACACGCCAAATTAAGCCCAGTTGTATATACTTGGCCATTATTTGCTTATTATTTCCTAGTTGACCTCATCGACTAAAAGCTTTAAGGCTCGTTTAAGTTAATTTTTTTAAAAAAACATTTTTTTAACAATTTTTTTTTTAGAAATAAAAAATTATGACTTTTAAAAAAATTGTATTTGAGTTTTTTTCAGAGTTTAAATTTTTTTAAAAATTAAATCAAATAATTATTATAAATTTAATATAATTTTTTTCAAAAAAATATTTTTTAAAAAAAAATCAATTCAAACAGGTTTTTAATTAAAGCTCCACAAATCAGTGGGTGAAAAGTATTTTTTTTTTTTTTATAACGGAGGAAGCCAACTGAGCGGAGCCCGACCACTAGCTGGAAAACCTTCGGGTACATGAACCACCCCACAAGACCCATGCACCGGATAAGACTGACAAAGCCAGGTGGATGACCCCAAAGAATGCTAGCAGCGAGAATCGAACTCGGAACCTCGCAAAACTTATTCTCAAGAACCGGGTGAAAAGTATTCATCTAAGGAATCCGAGATTTTCCCATATTTAGTCAATGCCACGTCAACTCTTTTGATTTCAATATTATCATTTCATTGTCAGAGTGTCAAATTGTACGTATTCACTTCGACGCGTATAAATTAATGTTTTCTTCTAACGAAAAAGATTTGGCAATTTCAATCAAATAATTCATGAATAATAATCGTATCAAAAATTTGGTACTTGATTTTGAGCGGGAGTTTCAAAGGGGGCCCACACGGAAGAAAACATGAGAGGAGATTCACACAGTATAGGGGTTGGGGGAGCATGCAGCCGCCCCTCGTGAAAGATGAACACACCTTTGTCCATTGTCATTGTCAAAAAAAGAAAAATGACTTGATTTACATTAATTTATTTAATAATCTCTATTATTATTCTATTAAACTAATTATCAATCGATAAAGATGAGAGCCGTATGCACTTTGCATGATTCTGTTCGAACGATCCACTGACAACCTGCCACGTGGATGCCGACGAGTCTTAAAGGGTGTTTGACTTTACTTATTTGATGCTTATAAATAACGAATAGTAAAAAGTATGTGTAATGATATTTTTTTTACAGATTTATATGGACCTAAAATAAACAAAGTTAAACACCTTCTTAGTATAGTCGTCTTCAACGGTGACTAGTATGATGGTGGTGATGCAATATAAATACTTAAAAAAATAAGTATCGTGTTAAAAATGTGTTTCATAAACATTTTCATAGTTTTAGGCTGTTCATTTTTGTTCAAAAGGAAAATGGCATCACACTCTGAATATACTATATTATTGAGTCTAGCTTTTTTTTTTTTACTTTGTAGAATTTATCTTTTCATTTTTTATTTTTTTAAAATTTGAGTGGTGAATATCTTATAAGTGTGGAGTGCATGTCTGATGCTTTAATGGTAAATCCATTAATACTTACATTTTTTTTTTATATGGAGGCCAAGTCAAATTAAACAGTAACTAATTTCTGAAACCCAACACCTCTAAGATCTTTGCTAAGCACAAATTGGAGATCCTGCCGTGGTTTTTCCAAACGTTATACTCCAACGATAACTGTAGCCCATAATTAGTCATCTAGTACGCGCAATGGTTGGTTTTCCGATAGATGTGCCTCAAACCTATCTCTTTTCTCCCTTTAACTCTACATTTCTAGTTCCCGATCATTGGTGACATCATCCTTCGTGGCGTTGGTCGCCCATTGACCCAGTTGACTAAATTTTTTTTTGAGTCCGACTCAATCTCAACAATATTCTACTCATAATCTTCCGCTAATCTTAACCCCTACATCAACTCTCTCACCTCCGCAGTATTATTCGATGCAATGCCCAAGTTCACTACAAATGCCAATGCCCACTTCCCTTGATGATCTCGAAACACGCCCTTGCAGCTGTCAATCCTGAATTGCCTTTTGAACAACCATCCATGTTTAATTTCAAACCTTCCTTGGGTGGTGTCCAGTATATGTTCCTCCATCCTTTACTTCTTGGTTGAATGCATCAATACTTACCATTAATCAAATGTTAATTTGATAAATTATATGCTGCTTAGAATATCTTCTCTCTCTAATTTTCACTTAAAAAATTAGAATATTTAGGGTATCTAAGAGTGCTTATTTGAGTGCTTTTAAGTACTTTCATAAATAGTTGGTGAAAATTATATTTTATTTTAAACACTTATAAATACTTAAATAAGCAAAGTCAAGCATACTGCTAGCGACATGAAATACATATTTTATGCAAAACTTATGACGAGGAGAATGATGAAAGTATCTCTATATATATACATATGCATGCATGCATACCTACATACATACATACATAGATACATAGATACATACATACATACATACATACATAGATACATATATACATACATACATGTATATATATATATATATATATATATATATATATATATAAAGAATAACTTTTTGGAATACGATTCATTCGTGTTCTCCTCCATGAATGTCAATATTGTAATAATTTCTAAAAAAGTGTGTGATTATTAATAAAAATTTATATAATATATATAATTTTATGTTTATGTCATGGCAAAATATAAAATTTTATATTTACTCTTTTTTTTTTCCTTTTTTACTTCTCTAACAAAATGATATAGTCTTTCTTTTCCTACTTCTTTGTTGATTACGTTTTTCAACTTTTGTCTAGAGTAGAAGCTGGTTTGAATTTTTAATATTTTAAGTTTTGCGATAAAAAATTGATGGGGTACTAAAAGTTATAAAGCTCAAATCTGGTTAAGAGAATCAAATTAAGTTTTTGAGTTGAAATTTTAAAATTTTTATTATCAAAATCAAAAGAACTATTTGATTAGATAATTTTATATATACTCTATCTTTTTTGCCCTTCATTCTTGATCAAAATGATGTGCGCCCTCTTTTTTATTTCTCTACTAATCAAACTTTTTCGCTTGATTTTTAACTTTTTTCCATTTTAAGTCCAAAAAACTATTCATCGAGTTAAAGATGAGAATTTGGTTAGATTTTTAAGTTCAAACGTTTGAATTTTTAAGTTCAAATGTTTGAATTAAACATTTAAAATCATAAAACTTGAGTATTTTTGGATATTTGAGTTTTAGGTTTTCTAACTTCAAGTTTTCATTTTTTATTATTGTTATTTATTAAATATATTATGCTAATTTAGACTAGATTAAAAATATATATAGATTTGTTAAATTGTATTATGCCAATTTAAACTAAATCTGAAAATAGATTTTGACTTTCATAGAGTGGAAATTGAATTGAATGAATCTTCAAGTTTAGAATTTTAAACTTCAAGAGCACAAATAAACTATTTAATTAGGTAATAAAAACTATAAAACCTGATCATAATTTAAAGACATGAGGTTTGGTGTTGGAGTTTGTCATTATCTTTTTTCTTGTGTGTTTTTATTTTTTTGTTAAATTGTATTGTGCTAATTGAGATTAAATTTAAAAAGATATGAAAATTAAAAAAAATTAAATAATTACAAAATCATCTCAAATAATATTAAAGTACTTATGAGAATAAAAATAAAAAATTAACTTTTCAATCCAATTCCTATATAAATTTTACGTATAAATTCTAATTCGATTAGATCAAGTAAAACTGAAAGAAAATTTAGATATCTCCACCCTCATATTCACCCAATCCCTCTAATTCTACAAACTTTTTTTTCTACTTTATAATAAATCTTATCTTAAATTTGTCAAAATAGAAAAAAGACAAAATTAATATCTTTTTCGGTTTTAATTTTTTTAATTTTTTTAATAGCAAAAAGACAAAAATTTTTTAAATAGCAAAAAGACAAAATTAATACCAACAATAATTTCTTAGAGATAATCGTTCCTGCATACCAACAACAATTTTGGCTAGAGATTTATGATATACCCAACTTTTTTTGTGAAAGTAATTACTCATATAAAATATAATATAACATGATTTTTCGCATTTAATGCTATGCATCTCATATGCCATTCTTTATTAATCTCATTATAGCTAAGAAATATAAGAGCACCTTTAAAGTAAATAAAACTAGTTAATAATTAATGACAATAATAAATTATTTGTAATTATTTTAAAAGAAATAAATAAATAATTAATTAAAAATATTTATTGGAATTTTCTTCTTTTCAAAATTTTGAATCTTTTCAAATGGTTACATGACCCTTAGGAGAGTTTTAAACTCTTTTTTTTTTTTTTTTTTGCCAACTAAGGTAGTGAATGAACTATGCAAAAATATTTGCAAAACAAAAATAAAAAAGTTTTTATCATGTCATTTTCATCATTAAGGGCATAAATGGCATTTTGTGTAGATAGTTAACTTTTTCATTAACTTTAACTAAGGGCTCGTTTGGTATTGCCGATGTTTCCAGTTTTCTGTTTTTGTTGATCAAAATTTGAAAACTAGTTCGTTTGTTTCTGTTTTTGTTTTCTAGGAAAACAAAAACTAACAACCTGTTTTTGCAACTTTGATAAACAAGAAAAAGTGGTTTTCTCAGGCTGTGGCAACAAGTTTTCAAAACTTTTATTCACGTTATACTGAATACCTTTTAAAAAAATCTTTTCAAAATTAATATGAACTCATTAATTTCTTTGAAAAATAATTATTAAAATTAAAATTATTTTAAAAATATTTTTTAAAAATTTTATTTTAAAAATAATTTTTCAAAAATATTTTTTAAAATAAAATTAATTTTATAAAAAATTTTTAGAAATAATTAATTTTAATAAATGAAAATAATTTAAAAAATATTTTAATAAATTAAAAAATATTTTGAAAATAATTTTAATTTATAAACTTTTTAAAAAAAATTAAAAAATTAAAAAATTTAATAAATTAAAAATACATTTAAAAATTAATTTGATAAATTAAATTTATTTTTAAAAAATATTTTAATAAATTATAATTAGTTTTAGAAAATTAAAACATTTTAAGAATTAAAATTAAAAATATTTTTAAAATAATTATTTTTATAAATATTTTTAAAAAATAATTTTATTATTTTTAGAAACATTCAAAAAAAATAAATTAATAAAATAATAAATTAAAATTGTAAAAATTTCAAAATTAAAAATAAAATATATTCTCAAAACAATTAAATTTATTTTTTGAAATTATAATCTTAAAGAAAATAAATTAATTTTATAATATTCTCATTATTCTTTTACAAAATATTCTCAAATATTTTCATTTGTTCTATTTAACATAAAATATTAAAATGAAAAATAAGAGACAAGAATAGTTTGTAAACTATAGACAACCAAACATGTTTTTGGTTTTTGTTTATAGATTTTACAATTTAACCAAATGCGTTTACAGTTTATATTTTTAATTGTTGTTGACTATTTTTTGTTTATGATTCTGGTTTTCGTTTTTAAAATTTTTGACAGCATTACCAAACGAGCCCTAATAGTGCGATCCAGGAAGAGACAAAAAAAGAACTGAAGGACCTTTTTGGTCTAATACCTAAAAGCAAAAGACTTGAATATCTTTGTACAATAATCACTATAATAAAGCCACAAAGGTTCGTGATATAAGGTATTTTAAACATAGACAAGTGTAAAAAAATACTATTCAACAAAATAATATAAGATTATGTAAAAAAAAGTTTATTAACGAAACTAAGTTCAGTTCTCCTTTGTGAAATTATGTAGCTAAAAGATTAAATTAATTATATATAAAGAACCCCCCTAAATAAATTAATTTTCTATGAAATACTCCCTAAATTTATGAATTTCTTAAATTTATTTTGCAAGGGAAAAAAAACCTCAAGTACCTAGCCAGCAAAATAAATAAATTAAGCATTAATAAAATTTATCCATTAAAATTACTTACTTATTACAAGAATTTGATAGCTGAAATATCCTTAACATAGAAAAAAAAGTGTAAAAAATCACTGCAAGAAGAATTTCAAACAAAGGAGGGAAAAGAAGATTTTAAGTGGGCCATGAAACAAGTTTTAAAAGTTTTTGTATAAACTACTATATACCTTTTGAAGTTTAAAGGGCCTTGGTTCTCATTGAATCCTTCTTGGTTCCACATATCTTTTAAGTTTATTAAAAATAATATTTATGATAAAAAAAAGATTTGAACTTGTGATCTTTAATCATAACAACAAATAACTACTCAATCACTCCACAGCTAAATCATCCTTTAGTTTAAGAAGTAGATCGAAAGAGCAGAGCCACTTGATCATCATCAGATAAATCTACCATTCTTTCAATTGGTGTTTGACCATATTCTTCATATTAAAAAAAGAATTATCTTATTGATACTAGAAATTTAGAAGAAAACTGTATAATTGATGAGTGAAAATGGTATGAATTTTTTGTTGATTAGTGGTGTCATACATATTGAGCTTCTACAATATAAGGCCAACTCAGAAGCTCTTAGATTCTTTTCCTTTAAATTGAGTGAATTTGGAGCTTTTTTTTCATGTTCAAGAATCCTCTATTTTAATTTTACTCTATTTTTTTTATTTTTAATTAATTCCCTATTTCAGAAAAACACATCTTTTAATTTTCTCTACCAACTTTCTTATTTTACAGACTCTGTATTTTTGTTTTATTCTAATTTTTCATTTTAGATAATATATTATTTTAAGTATTCTTCTTTATGTATGTCCAGCACTCATGTCGATATTTTATTTTTTTAACTAATAATATTTTTGTTAATATCATTTTATTTTTTGGTCATGTGACAGGATGGATCAACTCCCCTGATTGTGGAAAGTAGACTTCACTTTGAGTCCCTTAAAAATAGTGAATGAGATGAGGCAAATGTTTGAAGCTATTTGGCTCCAATAGCTACCCTTTATTTAAGGGTTCTTGTTATAAAAATATTATTATTTACTAAATATTCACCAAGTGTAAAAATTGTAGTCCGGACAAGTGTGAAAGGTGGAATACATATAAGCACGAAGTCGTAATACGGAATTATATAATACGGGCATATATGACAATATAAACATTATCTTTTATAATGATGTAGATAAATATTATCTTTTATGATGATGTCATCACTGTATTATCCTTATCAACAATGATGTTATCGCTTATGTCAGTTTTATCTATTTTTGTGTTAGCGTCTATGCAATCAGTACCTTATTGCATTAGAGCATGTGTAGTGGTTTTGTAGCTAGGAACTTATGAAAATCAATATATAGGGGTTGATACCAAGTCTTTTGCAATTCATTTTGAAGATTGAATATCACACATTTTCTCTATACTTTTATTTGCTTAAGTTGATTCCAACAACAATCCTGCTATCATAGTAAGGACCAAGAAGCTAGAGCCTAACCCGTAACGTATTTCTCTTTGACTTGGAATATGGCATTAGGCTTTAAGAAAGGAATTCACTGCGAAAGGAATCGAGTGCACCTCTACAAGCAATGAGGACAAGTTGTATAGCGAGTCTAGCCAACTAAGTGATGTTGCCATGAGAATGCCCAATGAAGGGGAATGATGATACTCACCTCTCGAGAAGGAAATATCTTTGTTTCAAGAAGTCTTGACTTTGGGATTTGCATCATGCGTCACCCCTAAATTTGTGACATCTTCAATTTCAATGGGATTAGCCCTGGCCTACTAAACCCAAGGGGTGGAAAACCATGTTAGCAACAATCATCCTCTTATGGCAAAAAGGCACTTAATTCACCGTGCCTATTTTTAGGGGGCAAGTCAAATTCAATCAATCTCCCGGAAATTCCAGGTTGGTACTATCTCACTACATGCAAATCTTATAAACTTCTTACTCATATTCGTGTAAAAGACAACTATTCATGGTGTGGTAAATTCTTGTCTTTGTCACTGCATAATTGGAGTTGGGGCATCTCACAGGGTTGAGGCACAACTACTAAAAGCAGTCCTTTAAAGCTAGATAAGAATGTTCACCAAGTCCTCCTCACTTTGGCTTGAGATTCTCAAACTCATGAGATGGATTTATCTAAGCAAGAGAAACTTGTTGAGGCAGGCTTTGGCGCACTAATGGAGCTCAAGCTAGGTTATAGTACAACAACCCCTTTATTGCAAGGTCCTACCGAGATTCAGATGCTATTGTCGTTCACATAGAGAACCAACCGTATTAAAAGGTTGTTATAGTCACCACAGCAACAAATGCTACTGCTCTATCGTGATCACTACTTAGGTAAACTGTACTCACTCCTCATCAAGGACCTTAGAGAACAAGTGATCAAAGGGATGATCAGTCACAAAAAGACAGTCCTGGTGGTAAGGAAAATGGCACTGACAAGTGTAGTCATGACAAGGAGAACTTATCATCCAATGGTGATCCTATAAGTCCTCCCCTTAGTCTGGAGAAAGGTGATGCCTTCTCTAGTGGATCAGGAATGGTTTTACATAGTCTATTCAACTTTTATTTCGTGCGAGGAGTTCTAACTTCACCCGCTCTCGTTTTGTGTGTTTCTTTTGTCTTTTTGTGTATACAGACGCAAAAGAAAGGCAAACGAAGAAAAGGATGGTAAACATAGTAGTTGGAAGGCTCGCTCAAAGCAAAAAAATGAGAGAAGGCTCATCATTCCACACGATTCATGGTAAAACCTCAAGCAATAAGCGCTAATGCCTCGTTACCTCCCTAGAAGCACGCTTCCTATATCCATCCCTATATTGTGAAAAACTCAATAGATGACACTTTGTCAGCTTATCTAACTCATAGGTGAGGTATTGTAAGTATTAGTAATCTCTACAATATGCTATGTCAAGTCCAAAATATTCCTTAAATCCATGATAATTTGTGGTTGATCTTGAGATTAGATGCTTCCTAATCGTTGTATTTGTGTACTTTTGCATGATTACACTTGGAAGAGGTGAAGGAAACAAAATATATAGACTTCGCGAGCTTTTGGACACAAATTAAGCTGTGAAGGAAGTGATGCCACCTTAGATGTGCCAATGCTATGGAGCTATGTGAGAATTGGTTGCTAATGGATACTTGAAAGATAGTTTGGAGATTTCTTAGAAGAAAAATATTAATTTATGATGTACTTTAATGCTAGAAGGAAAGGATTTATTTTGGGAAGAGTTTATTTTTGACTAGGATATGTGTTTATGGGATCTTTTAGATTAGCATTAAAGAGTTACCTTATTAGAAGGAACTCTTAGGGTTATATTATTCTCTAGTGCCTCCATAGAAACGTATTCAATTTTCAGACTTCATTTTTTTGGGTGCAAATATCTTAAGAGGGGAGGGAGGTGAATTAAGATATAATTACTAATTTTTATTTTTAAAAAATTAAAATAAACAATTTCTTTCAAGCAATATATCAAACACAATATAAGTGACTTAAGCAAGTATGATAATAAAAGTATAGGGAGAAGAGAAACAAACGATTTAAGGTGGTTCGGCCAAGCCTACATCCATCGCCCAAGGATGCTCCCCTTAGGACTTCAACAACCTTCACTACTATACTTCTTCAAATCTTGGTGAAGCACAAACCAATTTCTTACACCTCTTTGAAGCTCAATCTTCAAAGAACTTAAGAGTTCCACTCTTTAGGATTTCTCCACACTTTATAAGCTTTAATGAATAAATCTCATAAGAATTCTAGCTCTCAAAGTGTGTATAAAATCAAATGAATAAGAAATGATAGAATCTGAAAATTTTTCTTTTCAAAAGAAGATATTGCAATGAATGAAACTCCTGACAGCTCAAAGATATTACAAGAATGGCTCAAAGCTTGATTGAATGATGATATCAGATTTTGCACACTTGAATTGATGATTTGAATGTGTAATGAATATGTATTTAAAGAGATTTTAGGGTTAGGGATTTGGTAGGTGAGGAAAAGAGGGAAAAATTAGCCAAAACGGTAATAAACGGTCAATGTATTTATTACAGCAGGGCTTGCTCTTGACCCTCACTGACTAGGCCGGACGCCTTAGCCGGTCGATCAGCTAGAGAGTCTAGCTTTGTCCTTCAGCTTCTGTTTTGGCCGGGAGACCCACCCAAGTCAGCCAGTCGATCGGCTGGGGAATCCAGCCACTCTAGAAAGTGAAGTAAAGCCAAACTTTTGCCAAAACCCTTTTTTAGTGCAATTTTCACAACTCCAAATCATTTTGAGATAGTTTGCAAATACATGTTATGACTTGCAATGCCACAAAAACACATTTTTACTCTATGTGTGCAATCAAATTCATTTGTGCCTATATGAAATCAAATATGCAAGAGTTTAAAAAAATTGTTTGAACAATGAAGAGGAAAATTTGAGCTAAACATATACAATATTTAGGCATTTCACAAAAGAGCAAAAAAAGAACCCCCGGTACCCCTTATAACATCTCTTCTCCTCCTTATGCCTTCTCATCTTCTTATTCTTCAAATGACGTGTTTTTGCTCATCTTCTTCTATCTTTCAAGCATCTACTTACATTTAAGCATTTATCTTCACAAGATACTTTTAGTCAAATAATACATATAAATTTTCATCATCAAAACTAATAGCAAGTATTTAGCCAACAATTTTCTAGAAATTTTCTCTTTTCTCTTAGGCGCTCAAAGACATGTATGGATTGCTAAAATTCTTCTTCTTTCCAGGATTAATTCAAGTTTAAGGTTCTACATAATCCGTCAGATCTAACTAATTCTTTGCTCTCGTTTATTTTCAGTATTTATATGTTTTCTGTTTTAAGAATTAATACTATTCTGTGATTGCTCAATTTGGCACCGATTGTTCAATTACTAGGTAATAGGTAGCCAATTAGAGAAATTAGATTTTCATCTAATTAATCTAGAAATAGCAGTAAACCAATTTTCTTGGAAAACATATAATCTAACTGAGCAATTGTCACGAGAAAATCAACTTTTAGAATCAAGTACTTCTAGAGCTATAGTGCTACCTTTAGATAGACCTTGTGGGCATCTCCAAAGGTTAGATTGTCTAATAGGTAAGGTAAGTAATTAGAGAAAGAGCGTGAAGTTCTTGAACCATTACCAACACTGAAAGGAGGGATTAGATGCTAGGCTGTGCCGACGATCATAGCTAGTTTATCGAAATGAACGAGAGTCACCTTTGCATCTACGATTGAATTTGTAAACCCAGACGAGGATTATACCTTAGGCTAGGTTCAGAATTATTGATTTCCTTTAAATTAGGGGTGTTCATTAGGGAATCCCCTCCTCAATCAACATTTTTATTTTTCCCTCAAATAAATTTTGGAAAAAGGATCTTGTTCTATTCCTCGCCTCAATTCACCAATGGGGAACACTATTTGAGGAAATGGGGAATAGAAAAACTATTGGGGATTGGAGAATTCCCGAGGTTTTTTTAATAAAAATTTCAAAATTAATTTCCCCTTAAATTTAAGCCTTTAACCTAATCTTTTGAGTCTTGATCACCAATTGCACCATTGGAATCAAACTCTCTTTTACTCCCACATCAAGATTGTACATTGAAAGAACTAATGAACAATATTTCTATATTTCTACTATTAATATAGATGTTGAATGTGGCCCATATTATTGGGCAACAAGAATAGCAAATTACCTTATTAGCATATTACTTTATTTGCTTGTTACCTTTCTAACAAATAATTAATAAGTTGCTTTTTCTGTTCAATACGTTTTAGGAAACCTGTGCACTATAAATATGTGGCAATACTCATTGTATTGTGTGTGAAAGAAACCGGAATGTGAGCCTTGTAATATTCGTGATCAATAACAAATTATTCTCTACTGCCTGTGACATAGGCTTTAAGGCTGAAATACGTAATTCTTTTGTATCTATTTTCTTCTCGTATTCTTCATATTTACATGGTTTTCCCCAACAATAGACATAGTAACATACCCTGTTGGTGCTAGATGCGTGGATAGATAAGAATTATCATCGTCAATAGACAAGACATTAACAAAATAAAGTCCATAATCTGTCCATGTTCATCACGTAATCCATATATAGAAAACACATTTTAACAAGTAGTCATATAATATATATATATATATATATATATATAAGATGTCTGGATTTACTTATTTTGGTGCTTATATGCCACAAATAAGCAGAGTCAAATAGTCTCTAACCCTAATACCTCATTAATGGTTGAGGACTAAAAAATATGTAAGATATATTATATTATATTATACATAAGTATATATATTATATCATATATATATACATATATGTATTAGTGTGTGTATATAATAAAACTTTTGGGTTTTGAGTATTCTCCGAAAAGAAAAATCTCTACCGTTCCTCAACCTAATTCCTTGAGATCTTTTCTCACCCCTGATATTTTTTTTCCCAATTCTCCAATTTTTTTGCCATCCCCGAAATATCAGGTCAGTAATTGGGTTTCCCCAATGAGTGCACACCCCTACTTTAAATATTGAATTTCTTATTTTTAATTGTATTTTTAGTGCTTATTTGTAAAAATCAATAACCTAGCTGTTTGTTTTCTGCTAACGTGACCTTAGGCGTGCCCTCATCTAAAGAAACTATCAAGTTTTCCAGATTTATTGCTTTTTAGATGTAATTGCATTAAACTCTCTTTTCTTTGTAAATCACTTATTCGATAGCCTTGGCATAAAACATAATTGTTATATTGGTCTCTGTGGGCTCAACCCTTCTTATCACTTGCACAAATTGTAAGGTACGAGTTGGAATTTATTTTTGATGATTTCAACGCCCGTCATATTATTTTCCTTACTTTGCTAATTATTGTTTTTCTCGGATGTAGCTTGATGTGTTTGTTTTGTGTGTTTACGAATTGCATGTATATACTTGTTTTAAGGTGTTTTGAGCTTCATTTAATGTATTAGTATAGCATTTAGGTCATTCATGTGCATATTAGGGTTTACATGTTTATAGTTGAAGTTAAGACTTAAATGCTACACTAATGCGCGCAATAGGAAGAACTGACAAAGGCGAAGTCGAGCGTAACAGGAGCTAAATTCGGAGCTTACAACCAAAAAGAATATGGACAAAATTTGGACATGTTTTAGGGTACAAAAGATGGTTTGGGAGATCCCCACAGTGATACAAAGCCATAAAAAAAACTGTGCACGAATCGGAGCCAAAATGAGCGAGATATGAACATTTTACTGTCAAGACCAGTTGACTTCTTGTCTAGGCCGGTCGACCGGCTAGATCAAAATCTAGGCCAATTTTGGCTGGTTGACTTAGCCGCAAAGCCGATCGACCGGTTGGGCCCCTGGCTGGATGCAATTTCAGCTATATTTAAGCCATTTTTCAGCCATTTTTGAAAGGGAACACCAACCTTTTCACAAATCCATTTGGCTAAACCCAAAATCCACTTAAAACCCACCTTACACACTCAATTCCACATCAATTCCATCCATAAACATGCTTGGATTTGAAGATCAAATAAGGATTTGGAGGGTTTTGGAGCAAGATTTGTAAAGAACAAGCAAGGATAATGAGAGAGCTTTACATTATTCTCTATACTATGTTAAATTAGCTCTATATTAGGAATGATTGCTATTTTTGTAATAGGTTGAGGATTTTAACACTTGTTTTGAGATTTTGATGGTTGTATATACATGCTTTGTTCTTACATTTCTATGGCTTGAAATTGAACATGTCAAGGTGTTTGATGAATTGCCTCTATGAGTTTGAATGTGTAATTTGTGCTTAGATGCCACCTTAGCCTTAATTCATGCTAATGGCATGAGCCCTACTTGTAACTACATTTGTGTTGATTAATTGTGTTTTTCATGCATTTATTATAGTAGGTAATCACCTCTAGCATGAAACATGGCTAAAAAGGTACCACTATCTCTTACTTGACCCAAAGGACTTAATCTCTAGTTTGAAACATAACTAAAAGGTTAGACTCCCTATCAGGACATTAATCAACACCAAAGGGACTTAAAACTAAACCCAAAAGCCATAAGTCGCTAGGACAAACCTATACTTCTAATTGGGCCCGATTAGGGATAGGATTGCACCAATAATTAGATGTTGTAAGTCTAGTAAACTAATTCCGCCATTAGAGTAATTGAATCATCAATAGCCTCAAAACAAGGTTAGAACCCAAATCCATTCCAAAGGAGCAATTACCCCTAAGTTCTCCCAAACCTTTATAGATCCTCACTTCCATAGCTCGTTTATACCACCATTCCCGTTAGTTAGGTTTATTTTCCCTTAGTTTAGGTTTAAATTAGAACTTCAATCAATCCAAAAACCCTAAAAAGAGTAGGTAGGACTACACGTAGCTAGTGTAGGACACACTTTTACATTAAAACCGCACTTAGATAGCCTCCCCGTAGATACGACTCCACACTTGCACACGATATACTACCACGACCCGTACACTTGCTAGTAACACTCTTAAAAGTTTACGATCATAGCTTATCTCTGAGATTTCACACTTCACAATAATGGTGCGTGAGATAGTGAGAAAATAGGGAGGCCTTCAACATCTTATTATGGATGAGAAGCCATGCCCATTGACTTAGAAGGAGGGCTTGCCAAGAAGCGAGAAGCTTGTGGCAAGGCTGACGAGAACTTAAAAATTGCTAAAACTACCAGAAAAACGCTCGGGTCTGAACTTAGTCTAGTGGTCCAAAAACTTGGTAGGTACAATGAAAAGGCTAGTAAAAAAGCTGTCGCAAGTGCAAAAAGAGCAAAAACTCACTAGTTATGTGACCTGCATATCAAAACTTGTTGTAGAAAAAGCTGCAAAACAGGCTGTTAAGAATTGCTTAAGGCAAGTCCAAGATGCCTACCTGGATATAGATATTGGACATTTCAAGGTTAATACAATTCGTTCTATGCCACATCTGGACCAATGTTAACCAAATGTCTATACCCTTTTAGTGACGAGCCTAGTAGGCGTGGACCAAATTGTTGAATAGGATGCTATCGATACACAGCGACTACTGTTCAAATCGCTACAATTTGGTTTTTGCTTCACTTTGCAACTAAAGTCTTTTCTTTAGAATGACTATGTTTAGAGTCTAGGACTATGAATCTTACTTTATTCTACTGTAACTCTATTTTGTTTTTGGAGCATAAAACTTGCTTAGTTGTAATTGCCAAAAGCCATGCATTGTTCTACTTACTTATCTTTATAGTTTCCACCTCTGATTTTTTTTGTTTTCGAGAATTGTGCTTTTCTTCAGGATGTGTATACAAGTTACTGACTAAAGAGCTTGTCACTCTTAAGGTGTGTAAAGTGCATGAGCTGATTAATAAGCTTGGTGCTCTAATAGGGCACGTTTTGCTCATAAGACATGTAAAGTGCTTGATAGGGCTTATGCACCTTTATTATTACATTTAGCACCTAAAGGTGCATGGTGCTTATTAGAAGCACTTGATACAGTATATGTGGTATTAGGGCAATGTTGGCACCACCTGTAGACTATATGAGTCTTCAACATGTATATGGAACTGGTGGAGAAAATGTTAACTATAACACTTGATTCCAAGCATGTCAGACTTAAAGAAATAGAAAGGGGTAATAGATTATTCAAAACAAGTAAGGTATTTATATGTTGCTACCTATGGCGCTATATCTTAACTTGCTAACAAAATCTAAACTAAGAGAAAAATATTCAACTAGAGTAGCCTGACAGTACTTGGCTTCTAATCTGGTGAACTAAAAATTTAACTTCTTTAAGTGGATAGCATTCCAACTATTTAATACCTCCTTGCCATTTTTTTGTTAAGCTTGTATGCCCCTTGACCAACCACTTTGGTGATTTCATAAGGACCTTTCTAACTAGGGCTTAACTTTTCTACATTGGTCTCCTTTGTGTTCTTGAAAACTTTCTTGAGTATCCAATCTCCTTGCTTGAACATCTTGATTCTAACGTTTTTGTAATAGAGCTTGGTAATTTTTTGTTGGTATGTTGACATATGAACAAAGGCTTGCTCCTTTTTCTCATCAATGGTATCTAGCTAATGGCATAGTCCTTTAGGATTTTGCACCTCAGAGGTTTGCTCGAGTCGTAGGGTTGGCGAACCAATTATAGTTGGGATGATCACTTTAACTCTATATACCAAAGAGAATGATGTTTCCCCAAGAGAGGTTTTGATAGTGGTTTGATAAGACTACAACACACTTAGAAGCTCTTTGGCCTATATGCCTTTGGCACCCTCAAGTCTCTTCTTTATGGTGGAGATGATGGACTTGTTAGAGCATTTTCAATAGCTTACCCAAAGCTTTCTTTACTCCATATGTAGGGTAACATCTAGGAATAAATAGCTCCTACAAATTCCCTAGAACTATTTATACATGTGGAGAAAAAAATTTCATCCCATAAACTGATTTATGATATTCCTAGATGTGGAAATAACAAACACATCCTCTAAACCCCAATAAAGCAAAGAAAGAATTTTGTAGTAAACATTGCAAGGGCCATATTTGTGACTGTTGGAGGCATTATCGTTAGAGGCAGCAAAGGCTTTTCTATATAAATACAACTTGACAATTTAAATTCACAACCCACTAACAATCAAAAACCACCAAAAATAGAGAAAAAGAAAAAACATCAAGCACCAAATTTGACTCCGAAGACTATTAAATGCAACTTCTTCTTCTTCTTTTTGTTATCTATAGCAAAAGCAAAAAAGAAAAAAATAAAAGAAAAGAAAGAAACAGAATGGTGAAATGAATGGAAAGTTGTGATGTGTTGAGGGAAGGTGAAGTATGTGTGGAGAAGGAATAGGTCAGAGAGAGGGAAGATGGGTTTCAGAGAAGATGATGAAGTCAAGATTAGAAGAAAAATAATAGTTTCTTTGTGTGAGATATTATGAAGTATATATAGTAGGGTTTTTTAAAGTTGTTTAATTGCATTTTAGAACATCTATATGTTATTTGCAGTTTAGTATTTATTTTTTTTCTTAATTGCACTTTAAACTATCTTTTTATGTTAATATTAGTTTAGTATATTTATTTTTTCTTAATTGCACTTTAAACTACCTAATTTTATTAAATTTAGTTTAGCAGGCTTTTTATTGTTTAGTTGTAATTTTACTATCAAATTTATTTAACACTATATTATTGTCTAATAAAGACAATAATCTTTTAGTTACACTTTAACATTGTATCATTGGGTATTATTATTATTATCATAATAAAATTTCTATTTTGTTTTCGTTTTTGCTATGATAGATTCACGGAACGATGCATACTATACAAATGTTTTGCATGGAGATTCAAATTATGACGAGGATGACTTCCTAAGCTCAGTAGTGCAAATAAGTGAACAACATATCCTTCTGCTTCTTGATATAAGAACCATTACAAGGAAACTACCTTGCCTGCTTAACTTTAGAATCCAAGAATATTGTTTACTTTTTTCAATAAGATTAAATATTCATTTGGATACAATGCATGGTAATGATTAAAGTAAAAACACATACTGGTGTAGAATTTATGATTACTTCCATGAATACAAACATTTCATTCTGAATGCAACCAAACTTCTCTCATATGTTGGTGATTGACTATTAATCTTGCTATAAATAAATTTTATGGATGTTATACTTAAATCGAATCTAGACAACAGAATAGAAAAATGAACAAGATAAGGTGCAAATAATATATATATATATAAATATATATATATATATATATATAAATATATATATATATATATATATATATAAATATATATATATATATATATATATATATATATATATTCTTGTAAACTTTACATATTAAATTCAACTAACTTGTTTAATATTGTGACGCAGATTGTAAGATGCCAAATATTGTACACAAGGGTGTTCATTGGGGAATCCCCGCCCCAATCAATAATTTTTTTCCTGAAATTTGTTCGGGGAAGGGATTTTGTTCCATTCCCCACCTTAATTTACCAATGAAAAATGCAATTTGGGGAAATGGGGAGTGGAGAAAAACTATCGGTAATTAGAGAATCCCTGAACTCTTTAAGAAAAGATTCAAAACTAATTCTACTATTAATATTCCATCTTTTTACATTTTCAAATCTCAATTACCAACTAATTCTACTACTAGGTACTAACATACGCAGCTAAATAAATAAGAGTCATCATCATCAACAAAATAATTCTAAATTTAAACTTCAAAATATAAATAAAAATATATATTCATATATGAAGAGTCAAGGTGAATAGTAGAAGAGGGCAAGCAATGTAATTTGTGAAGCTATATAAATTCTAAAACCCTAATTTAGAATTTATATTATATAAAAAAGGGTATAAAAAATTTTAGATATATTATATTAATACATTATAACATATGTATATATATTATAACACACATATTATACATATATACATACATATATACATATATATAATTTTAAAAAATAAAAAAATTTTGGTTTTGGGTTTTCCCAAAAAAAAAAAAAATTATTCTGATACCCAACCCATTTCCTCAAAAATTTTCCCCATCCCTGATATTTTTTCTCCAATTTTCAAATTCTCCATATTTGATATTTTGGGTTGGGGATCGGGTTTCCCCAATAAGTGCACCGCCCTAATTGTACACATGCCATAAATCATCTTTTCAAGCATTATTGGAACATGTTGAGAGATCAACCGAAATGGATATAAAGAAGGTGAAAAGAGGGAAAAAAAATCAAAAAGAAGCAAAGATGATAGTTCAAGTGCCTCTTCTCCATCAACTCCATGTTCAGTAAAGAAGAAAATAACAATCAAGTAATACTTTTATTCCCATGGAGAGACCACTAGGTAGAAAATTAAAAAAAGAAAAATTGGATAAGCAAAAGAACAAAGTGAAAAAAGAGAATCAACATTCATCTAATGTGAATATGATTGAAACATTGATGCAATCAAAGGAAAAAAAATGCAAAAGGAAAGATGAAACCAGCCAAACGAGAATTGGAGGAACAAGTGATAGATAAAGATTTAAGTGCTATCTCTCGAATGCAAGCTGAATTTTGGTGAAAAGCATATAGAAATCATGCAGAAAAATAATCTGATGTGATGTACTATTTTATTCAACTAATTTTATGTGTAAGAACTTTAGTATTTGTGTAAGTTAATTTTTGTTCAATAGAAGACTTTAATATTGAAAATATTATTTAGTTTAAAATTCTTCAATGAAAATTTTAGTTAAAAACTAAATTATACAGTCCAAACATTTCATTATAACCTAAACTATCCCATCATAAATATTACATTAAAGACTAATTTAGTCCATACAAATATTACATTAAAAGCTCAATTAGTCATTCCAAAACATTATATTAAAAAATAAATTTGCTCATACCAAACAATACATTAAAAACTAAAGCAACTCATACCAAACATTACTATACTAAAAACTAAAGTGGTTCATACCAAATATTACATTAAAACTCGAAAGCGAAAGTCCTTGACACTAGCATGGTATCCGTCAAAGACACTATGAAGCTTAAGTCAATGTCGTGGTGGTTTGGATAAACAAGAAAATTAAAGTTTAGGTTATAGAATAAACCGTAATGCTGATTGGGTTAGCACGTGTTAGGCTAGGTTGTAACCTAAGTATATCGGCATGTCTTCCTCATTGCTATGAGCCATGTATGTATAGCCCTTGGGGGGTGGAGGAGTCCTTAACACATTAAGAACTTTCAGTTGGGAAGATTTCCATCTGGGATGAATACCCTCATGCCTAGTTGCTGAGCTTTATCCTCATTTGAGTGTATCTAAACTTATCCTCATTTCAATGTATTTGTGAAGGTGATCAAGTTGATTCCTAGTTGAAACCATATCTAGAAGTAACGAGGTTTGAAGCAATCCAAACAAGAATCAAACTCGCCATGAGCTTTGACTTTGTACCTCTAGGTGGGAGACTCAGCTGACTGAGCCATGAATCCAACAACGAAGTGGGCCTTTAAGTCCAAGCGATTTTTGGGCACAACATAGCCCATGTAAATATGCATATGTATTCTTATACATATATTATTATGTTGCAATACGTATGTGTATATATACTAGGTCTGCACTAGTACATCGCACAAGTTTCAACTTTTGTTTAAAATTATAAAGTTAGAGAGATAAAAATAGAATCTATTGAATATTGTACTAATCCATTTTGCAAAAGTTTAAATTCAATTAATAACTTGACAATTAATTTTATTGTTATTCTATTAAAAACAATATTTATTTTACTATTGCAATTTTTTTTTAGGAAATTAGATGATTGCATTATTTCTAAATTGTTGCAAACTAAATATTACATTAATATGTATATGACCTAAATATTTTAACTGTGAATTAAATTTATTCAATTAAATATATTAGATTGTTCAATTTTCATAGAAATTAAAAAAGTAATTGCAATTAAGAATATCAAAGAAATATGCAAAAGCCATCAGAAAGAAAGAGTTTTCTTAAATAGAGGCGTGCATGTGTGTAAGGTTACTCATTACTTTAGATCATTTTTAGAGGGGAAAAAAAAAGAAATTAATTTTAAATTGTAGCAATAAAAAAAGTTCATTCATGAGTTCGGAATTAGTTGCAAGGTAGAACTCATCATGAGAGTAAAGTTATAGGTTAAAATTATCTTATGGGGCAAGCCAAAATGGGAGATAGAGATACAGGAGAGAAAGAACAAGAGAATCACAGTAAAAAATCAAATTTAAATTACTTTAACAATTTAATATGAATGCTGAGATTTTAATAAAATTAAACTGGATTTTATGTTATCTTCTTCCCTACGAAAATAACCTGCACGTATGCCTATTGTTCAGCTCTACTTAGTCCACTAAAAAATTTTCTCTTGAGGGGGGGACCAAAAGATAAACTTTAGTTTATTTTCATTTTTCAATAGTTGACTACAATAAAAACTTTAAAGTTGTCTTGAGTAGCGAAAAGGGACTATACAAAGAGCTCTCTCTGTAGTAGTAGTACTACTACTCACAAGTGCTATAATTGAGCAGGTGTGGCCTGTGGGCATATTGCAGCTAGCAAGCAAAATGGTAACAATTATAATCCTTGGATATCTCAAAAGTTGAAGTTGTTGTGTTGTTGTTCATGTGGATATATCGTTTTCTAGCTTCCTGCGTTGTCTTATGCAGATGTCTCCATGCATGTCGTCCATGAAGCTGGGCGTGGTGTGCAACCGGGGAAATGATGAGGGATGCCTTTTTTTTTTTTAAATAACAGAAATCTAGTTGGTAGAGACTCATCATTACACTCGGTAGAGCCAGACCACAAAGTTACAAAACCTTGAATGCACATTGTGAACTAGTTAAGTCGAGAACACTCAATCCAAAATAACAGATTAAATTCAAACCTAAATAATGAGTTATATGTATTTTTAACTCTTACTATTAATACATCTCGAGAACAAATTGGGGAGGGTTGTTGCAGCGATCCACCAGAGCTTTTGTTTGGTAGGTCCAGTGGTTTCCTCAATTATTCAGGGCGTGGACCCCACTCTTGTGCTTTTCTTCTAATGCCTCCCTCGTGAACTCTCTCTCTCATATAGCAGACATGACATGAATTTTCATGCTTGCGAAATTTCGTGCAAGTGTGTTGTCTGTCCTATCCACTGTTTTTCGGAAAGGACCGCATACCTTTTCTAAATAGGTGGCGTTAAACCTCAAACTCAAACCCTAAATCCGTAAATCCTGATTAACTCCTAACTCCATACTTGAACTTAAAGTGCGCTGATATTTCACGTAAATTGAGATTTAAGGTGGTATCATGGTGAGCAACCATCTCTTGTAAAAACTCAAGTTTGTAAAAGAAATTTTGAATTAATTATATTTATTTATTATGCTTAACAGGAATGTTATGATATATCTCTCGTTAGAACGGTCTAACTAACCTTCTTAATCCATAATAACAACAAATTTTTGTCATATTCTTATAAATTTTAGTAATTATTAGATTATTATGGTTAGGGATAGATCCAGAACATCTTTTTATCGGCTGTATGCATAATTTGAAACTTAATATATAATTTCTTGTTCTTTTTAGTGAGAATTAATTGATATTTCAGGTTATAAAAATACCCTAAAACATTTCAAAAATTGTTCAGAAGCCCCACTGGCCCAAGTGTTCATTCACCCATAATGATTATGGTAATACAAGATCTAACTTAAGATTTTGACATGACAATATAATATATATAGTAGGAATTGTTTACTTGCCATTAGAAAACTTATGAAAACTATAGCTTACATGGAGGTAGCACCGACGCATTAGAGTAATGATGTTTACCAGAATGAAAACCCGCGTGATGTTGAAAGGTATCATAAATATATATATATATTTTAAATAAGTTAATTAGTTTTATGGAAAAAGAAATTTATTGACTTATTGAAAGTATATTTATTGTAAAATAAATATTTTTGGACATTTAATATTTAAACTTAGTCTTTCATCTAGTTAAAACAATACGGTCGCCCATTAAAGATAAAAGAATTTAATGTTAAAGATTAAAAATCATAAAAAAATTTAAAAAGTAACCGTCAGAATGTCACCTCTCAACAGTATAATATACATTTAATATCAATTTTTACATATGTGCATCGTGTATTTTTACTCAATTATCTATACTATGTACAAAAGTGGCAAAATTTTCTTTTTAACCTTATTTTTTTTAAATGGTTCCAAAATTAATCCAATTTTTAAAGGATTTGCAAAAATAGACTTTTCGAACTTTCAAAATTCGAATTCGAATTTGAACTTCAAAAGTTCGATTATGTTTTTTTGTCCCTGTTAAAAAAGTAATAATTTCGAACAAAAAAAACGATTTCAAACAAAAAAATATGATTTCGAACTTTCGAACTTTCGAACTTCCGAAGTTTGAAAGTTGGCTGCAAATATGGGGATTTTTTTTATATTTTTGTTTATTGTTAATACTTGGTTTGCAAAATTGATTATATTTTTTAATATGCAATCTGTAATAATTCATTATAATACTTTGATTAAAAAAGTAAAATCAAAAAACGTACGGACGTTAATAAAAAGGCATGTACATGTGGCATTGACGGGAGAGGTGTATGTAATATACTTTATGTAATATATATAAATAGGGAATAAAATTATTATATTAACAAATTATTTAATGAGGTAAATCTCCTGGGCAGAAAAAAAATTACATGACATAATTATAAGTTGCATTGATCAATTTGGCATGAACTCTCACTTATAATAATATACAAATATATATTTCTAAAGATGGTTTCTAAAATAACTAAGAAAAAAATTAAATATTATTACATGTAAGCCAACTATTTTTTGAACTATACAAGATAACTTTCGAACTTCAAAAGTTCGAAATCGTATTTCTTTTGTTCGAAATTTTTTTTTGTTTGAAATTTTTTTTTTGAACAGGGGAAAAAAAATGTAATCAAACTTTTGAAGTTCAAATTCGAATTTTCGGAGTTCGAATTTGAATTTCGAAAGTTCGAAAAGTCTATTTTTGCAAACATTTTAAAAACTGGGTTAATTTTGGAACTATTTTTAAAAAATAAGGTTAAAAATAAAAATTATCCTACAAAAGTTATATTTTTTTTAGCATTGTGAGAGTACCATGTCAATGTTTACATGGCATGGTTATTTTATTTTTTATTTTTTATTTTTACTTTCTATTATTTCTTACCTTTATGAATATACATTATTAGCTTTAATTGAAATATTAAATGCACAATCAATAAACGCATAAGATTGAATTCATTTGTGAATTCTAAAAAACTTTATTTCTTATCTATTATGTATATATATTATTAGCATTATAAATTTAATTTCCAATTAATTAATTCTCAAAATAATATTCATTTGTAAGTTTTAAAAGATTAAATCCGAGTAAATTTAAGGTTTACTATTAAAAAATACCTTTTTGAACATTACGAAAGTGTCATATTAGCGCTTGCAATAGATATTTTATTTTTATTATTAGCTTATACAATAATTTATTATTTATTTTATTTATATTATTTTTATCTTTGTAGATATAACTAAATTATTAGTTTTAATTGAAAATTAAATAATCAATCAATTAACACTTAAAATTTAATTTATTCATGAATTTTAAAAGGTTCATTTATTATCTATTATGGATATATATTCTTAGTTTTAACTTAGAAATTTAATTTTCAAATAATTAATTTTTAAAAATTATATTCATTTGTAAATTTCAAAAGATTCATTTATTATGGATATACATATATATTATTAGTTTTAATATAAAAATTTAATTACTAATTAATTAATGCTTAAAAGCCTTGAAGTATTTCTCATTTGAGAATTGTAAAGATCAAACTTGAGAAAATTTAATATCTATTTTTTAATAATATATATGTAGAGTACAAAATATTCATGACTAAATTCTTTATATGCTATTAAAAATAAATAAATTTAACTTAAGTTAACATTTTCTATCAAAAAAATAAATATGTGCAAAGCACATATAAAAGTGCACTAGTAATGCATATAATAAAAATATTAAAACATAAAATAAGTTGAAAGGGTGCCACATGGCATCTATACTTATTTATTTTACTTTATATAAAGACTTCATCATGGTATTAATCATTTTTTGGTATTGTTATTGTTAACTAAATATTCATTATTGATTTTGATGATGAAAATATATATATGCATTATTTAACTGAATAGCTTCTTAAGAAAATGAGATGTCATCAATATGAAGCTTGGAAAGATATGAAGATGTGCAAAAGGGTTATTTGAAGATGAGAAAAGATGAGAAGGCATAAGGAGGAGAAGAGAAGACATAAGGGGTACCGGATTTGTTTTTCTTCTTGCTCTTTTTGTGAAATGCCTATATATTGTGTGGACTTGGCTCAAAATATTTTTCTTTGTCATTGGAAAAATTTTCAAGTCTTACACTTTTGAAAATAACATATGCACAAATGTATTTGAATGCACACATTGAGATAAAATAAGTTTTTGGGGTGTTTTTATTCACAACATGCATTTACATAGTTATTCAAAATAACTTGGAGTTGTGAAAATGCACTTGAATTTGTTTTTCTGCAAAATCGCTTTACTTCACATTCAAGTGGCGGACCCCCGGTCGGCCGGTACGACACGGTGGTCGCCCTGCCTAATTAGAGAGGTGAAGGGAAAAGCCGGACCCCCTAGCCGGGCGACCCGCTAAGGCGTCCGGCCAAGTCAGAGAAGGAGAAGGGCAAGCCGGACGACTGCGGTCGGCCACCGAACGGGGTCGTAATAAATGCACTAGCCGCTTATTACCGTTACGCCGAAAATCTTCATCCTTCTTCTCCTACCAAATCCCTAACCCCCAAATCTCTTTAAATACTCATTCAAATACACTTTCTAAATATCAATTGAAGTGTGCAAAAGTGTTTATCATCATTCAATCCATCTTTGAGCTATTCTTGCAATATATTTGAGCTTTCAAGAGCTTGTTCTTTCTCTTCTTGAGGAAGATTTCAGATTCAATCTCTTTTCAATCTTGAGTATATACACACTTTGAGAGCTTTAATCATTGTGAGATATATCCATTTAAGCTTGTAAAGTGTGAGGAAATCCTATAGAGAGAATCTCTTGGGTTCTTTGAAGTAAGACTTCAAAGAGGTTGTAAAGAACTTGGTTTGTGCTTCACCAAGTTTTGAAGAAGCATTTTAGTGGAGATCTTTGAAGTCCTAAGGGGAGATTCCTTGGGCGGTGGACGTAGGCTTGGCTGAACCACCTTAAAATCGTTTGTCTCTCTTCTCCTTGCATCTCTATTTTTATTGTTCTTACCTTGCTTATCTTGTGTTTGATATATTGCTTGTTAGAAGTTGTAAATTTTCTGAAAATTTTAAAAAACAAAAATTAGTATTAACATCTTAATTCACCCCCCCCTCTTAAGATATTTGCACCCACAATTGGTATCAGAGCGAGGGTTCTACATTATATTCTAACAACTAGTAGAATTTCTAGCAAATATGGAGGGAATTTCTATTAAACAAGCACCCCCTTTTGATGGAACAAATTATGCATTTTGGAAAATGAGAATGAAAGTGTTTATACAATCACATGACTATAAAGCTTGAAAAATCATAGATAATGGGCCTACCTTGCCTACAAAATTAGAAGGTGATAGGAGAATACCCAAACCAGAAAATGAGTGGAATGATGAAGATATTAAATTATTTGAGTTAAATCAAAAAGCTTTACATTATTTATTTAATGCTATGAATGCCACTGAATTTGCTAGAGTAATGGGTTGCACTTCCGCTAAAGAACTTTGGGATCAATTAGAAGTAACTTATGAAGGAACGAGCCAAGTGAAAGAATCTAGGATTGCTATGCTTGTACATAGATATGAATTATTCAAGATGCTTCCAAATGAAAATGTTGAACAAATGTTTTCTAGATTTGTTGAAATCACTAACGGTTTGAAAGCTCTTGGTAAAGATTATTCCAATGTAGAGAAAGTTAGGAAAGTGCTAAGAAGCTTGCCATCATCATGGCAACCTAAGGTCACGGCAATAAAGGAAGCAAAGGACTTGAATACATTAGAGCTCAATGAGCTCATTGGGTCACTCATGACTCATGAGCTTGAGATAAAAGATCATGAAGAAGAAGAAACGAAAGCAAAGAACCATTGCTCTAGTTGCATCAAAATTTTCATCAAGTGACGATGAAGAAGATGATGAGGATCTGGGAGATGAGGAGATTGCACTTCTAGCCCGAAATTTCAAAAATTTATGAAATTTAGAAAGATGAGAAAAAGGGCTTCTTCTTCAAGCAACACAAATTGGAAGAAGAAAGGAAAAGAAGGCAAAGAGTCCAAAAAGATAAAAGATACAAAAGATGAAATAAAGTGCTTTAATTGCAACAAGTCGGGACATATAAAGGCAAATTGTCATAAGCTTTCAAAGAAGAAGGAAGGAAAGGCGCTCAAGGCCACATGGGACTTTTCCGAAACCGAAGAAGATGAGGAAGAGCATCATGAGGTAGCCAATTTTTTCCTCATGGCCAATGAGGATGAGGTACTATCTTCACCATCTTTATCCATTTATTATTCATCTAGTGAAGAGGAGGAAGAGGAATATAGTTTTGATGAACTAAAAGAAGCATTTGCTAAATTACATGATGATCTATCCTTAGCTTTGGCAAAAAACAAGCAAATGCATAAAAGTTTGAAACTTGCTCAAAATGAAAAAGAAATTTTAGAAAAGAAAAATGCTTCTCTTATTGAAAAATTAGACATCTCAAAAAAAGAAAATGATTCATATGCCGAAGATTTTGTAAAGATTGAAAAAGAAGTTAAAGATTTAAAAAAGAAAAATGAGGATTTAAATGGAATTGTTCAAAAGTTTACAAATGGGAAAGAAAATTTTGAAAAACTTCTTGGAAGTAAAAAAATGTCTTTTGATAAGAGTGGTATTGGATACAAACTTAGTATTAATCAAAAGTATTTCAAAACCTATTTTGTCAAGCTTCTACCTCTACATCCCTATCTTCACCGAAGACAAATGTTATATGCACCTATTGTGAAAAGAAAGGACATGTATCTACTCATTGTTATTACAAGAAAATTCGTGATAGAGGATCACATGTTCCATATTGGCAAAGACCAAAATGGGTGGTCAAAAACAAAAATTAAACTAACGCCAAGGACCCAAGGTGTTGGGGACCCCAAAATAAAGAATTGCATTTGAATTTCATGTGTGTAGGTATGCAATGAAAGAAATTCAAGCAAAATTAAATGGATCTTGGATAGCGGTTGTTCCAAGCACATGACGGGGAACTCTTCACTTTTCTACAAACTAAAAGGGGCAAAAGGAGGAGATGTTACCTTTGGGGACAATAGCAAAGGGAAAATTATTGGAAAATGAAGCATTGCTAATGAAAATTCTCTTGCTATACACAATGTTCTACTAGTAGAAGGTCTAAAATTTAATCTACTTATCATTAGTCAATTATGTGACAAAGGGCATAAAGTCATATTTCAATCCTCTAAATGTCTTGTGTATGAATGCGGAAATGAAACTGTGTTATTTGTAGCTAAGAGAAATGAAAATGTTTACATTGTTGAAATTGATCAACTTATATGTCAACATGTTAAGTGTTTATCTGTTGTGCATGAAAATACTTAATTATGGCATCGAAGATTAGGACATGCTAGCATGAGCTTATTGAATGATTTATCAAAGCATGATCTAGTTAGAGACCTACCAAAACTAAAATTTGAAAAAGATAAAATCTGTGATGCTTGCCAACTAGGAAAACAACATAAAACATCCTTCAAATCCCTAAACAACAAATAGAGCATTATAACTACTAAATATGGATTTGTTTGGACCCATTGATGTGGCAAGCTTAGGAGGATCTCGGTATACATTTGTTGTAGCTGATGATTACACTAGATTTACATGGGTCATGTTTCTTGCACATAAAAATGATGCCTTCAATGAATTTGCAAGATTGTGTAGAAAAATACAAAATGAGAAATGCTATTTTATAACTTGCATCCGTAGTGATAATGGCACCAAATATGTGAATACTCCTTTCATGAACTTTTGTGATGAACATGGCATTGAGCATAACTTTTCAGCCGCTCATACTCCTCAACAAAATGGGGTAGTAGAGAGGAAGAATCGTACATTACAAGAAATGGCAAGGACTATGTTAAAAGAACACAACTTGCCAACATATTTTTGGAGTAAAGCCATAAATACTGCATGCTATGTGCAAAATAGAGTATTGATTAGACCTATTTTAAACAAAACTCCATATGAACTATGGCATGGCAAAACACCTAAAATATCATACTTCAAGGTATTTGGTTGTAAATGTTTTATTCTAAACACTAAGGACCCCTTAAGAAAATTTGATTCTAAATCCGATGAAGGAATATTCTTGGGTTATTCCACAAAGAGCAAAGCATATAGGGTATTCAGAAACAAACTAGATGAAGCCGGAATAGTGACTAGGAATAAGGCTAGACTAGTTGCACAAGGATACAATCAAGAAGAAGTAATTGATTATGATGAAACTTATGCTCCTGTAGCTAGACTTGAATCCATTCGTATGTTACTTGCATTTGCATGTCACGTGAACTTTAAACTTTATCAAATGGATGTGAAGAGTGCATTTTTAAATAGATTCATTGAAGAAGAAGTTTATGTTGAACAACCCCCCGGTTTTGAAGATTCATGTTTTCCTAATCATGTTTTTAAATTAGAAAAGGCTTTACATGGCTTAAAGTAAGCTCCTAGAGCTTGGTATGAAAGACTTAGTGGATTTTTGGTTGAAAACAATTTCGAAAGAGGGAAACTTGATTCAACCCTTTTTATCAAAAGAAAAGACAATGACATTCTACTTGTCCAAATCTATGTAGATGATATAATTTTTGGTGCTACTAATGTTTCCTTGTGTGAGAATTTTTCAAAGTGCATGCACAAGGAGTTCGAGATGAGCATGATGGGAGAATTGACTTTCTTCCTCAGACTCCAAATCAAACAAACAAAATAGGGGATCTTCGTAAACCAAGCCAAATACACCAAGGAAATTATCAAGAAATTTGGACTTGAAGATGCAAAGGAAATTGGAACTCCCATAAGTCCCTCAACAAAGCTAGATAAAGATGAGAAAGGTAAATTAGTAGACGAGAAGAAATATAGAGGTATGATCGGTAGCCTATTATATTTAACTGCCTCTAGACCTGATATCATGTTCTCAGTGTGCTTATGTGCTAGATTTCAATCCAATCCTAAGGAAAGTCACTTAACAGCTGTAAAAAGAATAATTAGATATCTTAAGGGAACAATTTATTTAGGGCTTTGGTAAGCTAAAGGAACGTCATTTGATCTATGTGATTTTTCTGATGCTGACTATGCTGGTTGCAAAATAGATCGTAAGAGCACTAGTGGAACATGCCAATTCTTAGGACATTCCTTAGTATCTTGGTCTTGTAAGAAACAAAATAGCGTTGCCATTTCTACCACCGAAGCTGAATATATTACAGCTTGTAGTTGTGTGGCACAAATATTGTGGATGAAACAAAATTTACTTGATTATGGATTGAATTATGATCATATTCCAATATTTTGTGATAATACTAGTGCAATTAATCTTACTAAGAACCCAATTCAACACTCAAGAACTAAGCATATTGAGATTAGACACTGATACCGCTATTTGAGCACAAGCCTAATAGCCCGCAAGGGCACGGGACGTGTGTAGTACTGTGTGTGCAAGTGCGGGGTCGAATCCACAGGGAGGCTACCTTAGTTTTGTCTCTATGTGCTCGAGTGCCTTAAACTAGCTACGTGCGTGTGTGTACTTACTTTAGGATGGAAAGGAGCTCGGAAAAAGGAAAATAAAATCTAATCTATGGAGGAACTTAAAGGAGCCAAACTAAGGAAGGAAACACTAATAAAGAAGAAGGGGACCTAGGGCGATTGCATTGCAACAAGACTTGGGCTATGATAACAGATGATATCTATCTAAGGCTCGGGACTTCTATTGCCGTCGTGTTGATCGGGGGCTCTCTTAACCAATACTAGTGGTTCAACTCGTTAGCTGGATTTAAAGCTAAGGGCCAATCCTTTCTAGCCTACGCAATTTGTGCTTAGAACTTATCCTCTTGGCTGGATTTAAAGCCAAGGACTAGCACCTAAACACTACGTGACATTAAGGCTCAATTAACCAACACTAACGTGGGTGAGGAATACTCTAGTCTAGGTTAACTTATCCGCTTGGGTAGATTTAAAGCCAAGGACTAGCACCTAAACTCGACTAAGCATAGCATGTAACCTATTAGCTGGATTTAAAGCTAAAGCCTACTCTACTAAGCAAAGCCTTGAGATTAAGCACAATCACATCACCCATATAAGTAGATAAGAGCATTTGAAGCACAAATAACACATGCATATTCACTTAGGCATTTTAACAAACACATAGACATGTTTGATTTCCAATACATAGACATATTGAATCATGCCATAAATTTATGTAAATAAACATGTATTAAGAGTCAAAGATCTACACAAATCCATTATTCAAAGCCCTAATCTAATATACAACAACAATCAACCCTAAATCTAGCCTAATCTAGCAACATATTTACAAGAAATAGAGAAAGAACAAGAAGAACTTCCCTAAATTCTTGCTTCCAAATCCGTACAAATCCTTCAAATCTTTGTTTAATGCTTCAATCCTAGCTTGGTGTGGGGTTTAGATGGCGGTTTAGGGTGTTTTGTGAAGTGGGTAAAGGGTTAGGGTTTATTAGGATTTAAGAAATAAAAGTTCCTCCCCCAAAAATGAGCTGAAACGAGCTTTTTAAGGATTTCTTCCGCGCACAGCCGGTCGACCGGCTCCTCTTTCTTGCTCGACCGGCTTCAATCATGATGCTCTCTGGACTGGCCGGTCGACCTAGACGGTCGACCGGCTCTTCTTCTAAGTCGACCGGCTGGATCAGAAAGCTCTTTTCTTTATTTCTTTTCTTCCGGTCTTCATCCGTTAGCTCATTTCTTCCTCATATAAGCTTAAACCCTTCCAAAACACTCCTAAAACATGGAATATAACACTTAGTATAGTATTTATGCACCTGAATACATTAAGTACGAATATTAAAAAATATGCATAAAATTTATACTAAGCGCACTCAATTATACTCTAAACACCCTTAATATATGCATGCAAAAACTAGATGCAAACATGCACAAATGACACACATCAACAACCTTCCCTTTGGTTGTCCTCAAGCAAGCCTAAATGTAGTCTATCCTCATGCTTTTCAAAGAGTTGCCGATTGGATTGACTTGCTATCTTTTCGCATCCAAGGGGTATAAGGGGTCATTCTTTTCATGTAAGGGCTTCCCTAGTCTTTTTCTGATCCCCCCCTTTGATCACAAGGGGTCTCACACCTCTTGGGAATGTCACCAAGTAGCTAGAACCACCATAAACTTAGGATTCCAACTCACGCACTTGGGATGTTGATACTTCGTGCTCTATCAACTAACATGGCCTCCCAATATGCACTTAGCCCCAAAGATACAAGAAAGAGAAGATACATCACAATGGCTCACATTGACGTAAGACCCTTATTCACAATACATAAAAATAAACAAAAGAGATACTTGTGTCAAATTGACATTATGTCACTTGACACTTATTCAACATACTTCACTTTTCAATCTTTTTGTTGCCTTTTGGCTTTTCTCTTTTTCTCACTTTTTTTTTTCAATACATAAATAGAACAAAAAGAAAGGAAAAAGAAGAGGCTAAGGCAAACTAAAAGAATCAATCAAGGAATGGGCACTCATATCAACAACCCTTTGAAAACACTTTTTCCAACCAAGTTGTGGGGAAACTACAAGGGCATTCTTAGAAATACTCACTCCCCACAGTTTTCAAAAGGATTCTATTCAAAGTCTAGGTTATACCCTACACTCCATTTACTCCTCACAATACACCCTTATCTTCTCCAATCAACTAAGTCAATAACAAAAGCCAACTCTCCAACCAACGTGGAGATAAACTAACTCAAAATATGCAAAAAAAATGAAAAATTTGAACACATTTTAAGCAAAAAATAAGATATGGCAAGCAAATCTATCCCAAATATGATATAAACAATAAATGAACAACCACACCCCCAAACCTAAACTTTTCTTGTCCTCAAGCAAAAATCACAAAACCACATGACAAGCAATCAACATGAAATACATATGGGGAATGCGAAGAGGGATAGATAAGGACAAGTAAAAGATGGATAGATACAACCTTGTTTCCATGTAGTCCGCAAATGCCAAAGACAATCCAATGATCTACTAGTCTCTATCTTTTGTGGAAAGCACTAATGCTCAAAAAACAAAGAAGAGATTAAAAGATATGCTATGCAAGCTCACATTGACATTTGAAATGATAAACAAGGATGTAAACACGGGGTAAGGGATTGATGCACAAATGAAGAAAAGGAGCAAGAACAAGTAAGGGAGTAAAAATCTAACCTACTAAGAATGAAAATAAACAAAAGAAATCCTAAAATATAAAAAAGATAAGATAAACAAAAGCAATCTAATCTATTATGTACAAAAGCAAATAAATACAAGAAAAATAAGAAAAATATGAACAAACCTAGGGTGCCTCCTAGTAGCGCTGGATTTAATGCCTCCAGCCGGGCACCAATGTTAGAGTAAAATATGCTTAAAGTTGCGTGGTACAAATTGCCGGATAATCATCAAAGCACAGAACGTAGAAGGAAAAAGGGTCATGCACTAAAAGTTGGGGCAATGAATGCATGATGCACCCCTTTTCAAGATCCCACCCTAAAATATCAAATGAATGCGCAAGTGTGGAATGAAGCATGCTCAAACGTGAAGAATCATGTCCCGCTTGCTCTTTAATTAGCCACCCCAATGCCTTCTTCTCATAATCAAGGGCTAGGGACACACTTTCCCCAAAGGTCAAAGATAGGTCTAATGCATGCAACATGGGAAATGTGTTTTCTGACCCTAGATGAAAATATTCTATGCATGAAGGCACAAACGTGAGCTCCAAAAAGGAAGACTCAATGGAATGGGAAATGGGGGTTGGAACGACATTTGGAGAAGAAGGAGCAATGATATAGGAAGTGGATGTACTACACTCTTATTTTCCACAAGATATATCATGATCAAGCCTAGGTCGTTCTAACTCCTCACGAAGGGTGGATTCGATCTTAATGGGCTCTATTTCCATCAATGAATCATCAAACATCCAAAGAGACCCATAGATCTTTCTTCCAAGCACATCAATTCCTTTCTTATGTGTCTTCTTAGAGTTGATATTCTCTTCAACATCATGATTCTTAACTCCAAGAAACGAATCATCTAAAATCTCTGAAATTGATGTCTTATTTTCCCCAATGTATGACTTTAAGCCTTCACTAGCTGCAGTCTCTTTAAATTCATCAATACATTCATCACTAGTGGGTGTCATCTCGCCATCATGCTTTTCATACAGGGTGGACACTAATGGAGGGGGCAATGGTGACTCAACGGATTCCTCATCATGTATGCATGAATGCTCAAGGGGAGAATGCGCGTTAAACTCTCTAAATGCCGACTTGGAATGCAATTGAGTACTATCGACACAAGACTCAACCTCCATGTGTACAGAATATGTGGGATGAGGAGAAAGAAAAAGCTCATGTGACTCCATGGGAGACGTTGAAAGCTTAGGAGGATAGGGTACCACTTCCTCTAAAACATAATTACAAGAGTCATCAAGAACCAAGTTATCATTAAGCTCATCTTCATCCTCACTACAAGATGTTATCTCTCCATCAACCTCTCTTTCTAATTGTCTCTCCCATACATCATTATTTCCACCACTAGTCACCTCATCGTTAGGTCTCATCTATATCCCTTCAACTCGTTCTAAAGATATATCAACATTCGCAATCATGAGTTGTATACTCTCAACCACTCTTTCCAAGGACATACCAAAAGATTTGGTGTCTCGCTTCAAACTATCAAGTTGTTCTTGGTTAGATTGGATGAGGGATAAGAGATAGTCAAGTGTTTCCTCTTGAGAAGAAAACCTAAAAGAAGAGGGCTCAACCGAGTGAAAAGGGTAGTCATGTTGAAAATCATTCTGCACATAACCATCAAAAAACTCGGGAGAGGAATGGGTGGAAAAAGAAAGTGTTGGAGGTGGGGCAATTGAAACTAGAAGGTGAATGGAATAAAGAGTCATCTTGACTCCATTGTGAAAATGCATGATATTGCTCCCTAGAATCATGATAACTAGATGTAGACGCATGCATGGGCATATGATTGCTAGGGGCATAGGGCATTGCATGCAATTGGGAATAAGAGTAGAAGGTGGGACAAGCACTAGATAAATGAGCACGGCTTCCACAATGATTGCAATAACAAGAATATGTATCCCTATAGTCATGATTACTAAATGAAGATGCATGAGATGTTGCATGACTATAGGGGTCATTAGTAGCACTAGCCCTAGGTGGGGAATTCTCGTGGGGACAGAAAATGGTAAGATGCATGAAACTTCCACACAAGCGCCATGCATAAGGGATACGTTCAGGTGGTGGGGAAGAGGATACAAGTGACCACCAAGAAGCATTAGGATCGGTCATATTCAATGAATCACAAGTAAAACCTCTTCACAAACAAATTTTTTTTTAATTAATTTTTTAAAATTTTTTTTTAAGTTTTCGAAAAAATGGAAAACAAGTAAAAATAAGCCACACGCAAGCAACCAATTGCAAACACAAAAGCACACAAAAAAAAAAACAATACCGTGCCTCCCCGGCAACGGCGCCAAAAACTTGATACTGCTATTTGAGCACAAGCCTAAATAGCCCGTAAGTGCACGGGACGTGTGTAGTACTGTGTGTGCAAGTGCGGGGTCGAATCCACAGGGAGGCTACCTTAGTTTAGTCTCTATGTGCTCGAGTGCCTTAAACTAGCAACGTGCGTGTGTGTACTTACTTTAGGATGGAAAGGAGCTCGGAAAAAGGAAAATAAAAACTAATCTATGGAGGAACTTAAAGGAGCCAAACTAAGGAAGGAAACACTAATAAAGAAGAAGGGGACCTAGGGCGATTGCATTGCAACAAGACTTGGGCTATGATAACAGATGATATCTATCTAAGGCTCGAGACTTCTATTGCCGTCGTGTTGATCGGGGGCTCTCTTAACCAATACTAGTGGTTCAACTCGTTAGCTGGATTTAAAGCTAAGGGCCAATCCTTCCTAGCCTACGCAATTTGTGCTTAGAACTTATCCTCTTGGCTGAATTTAAAGCCAAGGACTAGCACCTAAACACTACGTGACATTAAGGCTCAATTAACCAACACTAACGTGGGTGAGGAATACTCTAGTCTAGGTTAACTTATCTGCTTGGCTGGATTTAAAGCCAAGGACTAGCACCTAAACTCGACTAAGCATAGCATGTAACCTATTAGCTGGATTTAAAGCTAAAGCCTACTCTACTAAGCAAAGCCTTGAGATTAAGCACAATCACATCACCCATATAAGTAGATAAAAGCATTTGAAGCACAAATAACACATGCATATTCACTTAGGCATTTTAACAAACACATAGACATGTTTGATTTCCAATACATAGACATATTGAATCATGCCATAAATTTATGTAAATAAACATGTATTAAGAGTCAAAGATCTACACAAATCCATTATTCAAAGCCCTAATCTAATATACAACAACAATCAACCATAAATCTAGTCTAATCTAGCAACATATTTACAAGAAATAGAGAAAGAACAAGAAGAACTTCCCTAAATTCTTGCTTCCAAATCATACAAATCCTTCAAATCTTTGTTTAATGCTTCAATCCTAGCTTGGTGTGGGGTTTAGATGGCGGTTTAGGGTGCTTTGTGAAGTGGGTAAAGGGTTAGGGTTTATTAGGATTTAAGAAATAAAAGTTCCTCCCCCAAAAATGAGCTGAAACGAGCTTTTTAAGGATTTCTTCAGCGCACAGCCGGTCGATCGGCTCCTCTTTCTTGCTCGACCGGCTTCAATCATGATGCTCTCTGGACTGGCCGATCGACCTAGACGATCGACCGGCTCTTCTTCTAAGTCGACAGGCTGGATCAGAAAGCTCTTTTCTTTATTTCTTTTCTTCCAGTCTTCATCCGTTAGCTCATTTCTTCCTCGTATAAGCTTAAACCCTTCCAAAACACTCCTAAAGCATGGAATATAACACTTAGTATAGTATTTATGCACCTGAATACATTAAGTACGAATATTAACAAATATGCATAAACTTTATACTAAGCGCACTCAATTATACTCTAAACACCCTTAAATATGCATGCAAAAACTAGATGCAAACATGCACAAATGACACATATCAGACACCATTTCATTAGAGATCATGTACAAAAAGGTGATATAATTCTTGAATTTGTTGATACTTTACATCAAGTTGCTGATATTTTTACTAAACCTTTGAATGAAGATCAATTTTGTAAGATTAGGAGGGAGATTGGAATGATAAAATGTGGTTAAATTGCATATATATGTGTTTATGTGGCTTGAATATAGAAAATAAGCAATTTATGCACTTTCTGACCAAGCCGGTCCATCGACTAATTCCTTAGGCGTCCGGCTGAAAGGATTTTTTTTAATGAGCTCTCTGATCCGCCCGGTCGACCTAGCCGGTCGAGCCCCCGCGACCAGCCGGTCGACCGACTGAACGCGAACAGGGTTAAAAATTGGGGGTTTTCACCCCAATTTCACCACATTCTCTCAATTTCTTTTTAACCCTAACCAAAATTCGCTCAAACCCATCTCAAAATCTTCAATTTTCAACCGTTTTCTTCCAAATTTCTTCCTAAAATTGGCTTGCCCACTTTAAAAAACAAAGATTTTACCAATTATTTTCACAAAAACAACGCGAAATCATGGTGAATCTTAGAGGAAAAAGTCAAGCACGTGGGAGAAAAGGAAAAAGGGCAAGAACTCAATCTCCTCCACCACCACCACCTCCGGCATCCAAGATTCAAGGGAAGCAATTAATTCTCTACGGTAAATATATCATGGACTCTGACTTTGCTGGGACTGATATCTTGCCACTATTTGATAGATGGAATGCCTTTCTTCATTTGCATTGTGATGTACAAGATAAGTTAGTGATTGATTTCTATGAAAATCTTGAGATACATTGCAGAAGCCCAAGACTAGAATTAGCTTCAACAGTTTGTGGGGTAAACTTTGTGCTTAACGAGGCCATTTTGCATAATATATTTCATATACCTATTGAAGGGGAAGGTCATTATAATAGTCAAGGATGGCCAGAAGGAATTAAGGGAACCGCTATCCCGGGTGACGTCATAAGATTTATGTGGGAGAAAGTAGGGCCTAAAGATCCAAATTTGATTCTTCCACTATTAAGAGATGTTGATGTTAATACAAGGCTTGCTCTTAAAATCATGAGTGAAGTGATTCTTCCTAGGAATATCAATGATAGGAAAATTCCAATCATGGATGCTTATATCCTTTATAGCCTTAGGAAGAAAAAGGAGATAGCCTTGCCTTTCCTTATCCTTCAGCATATGTTGCATATTAGTGGAAAGGATGGAGGAAAAACGACCACTCCTGGTTATGGTATGGCCTTAATGCACATTTTCTCGTATTTCAACATATCCTCAAATGCTCCATATAAGATGTTTGCTTGGAATTTTGACATGCTATATATGAACTTCATGGGTATTTATTGGTACAATATGGAGCCTATAAATAGAGAAACTTTCAAAAATTTGCCCCAAAGCACTCAAGCTGCAATTAGGAATAGAACTAAGAAGGGGACTACTTTCACCGACCCTGTTTTTGGCACCACAGCAGAAAACCTTGATGACATAGTTGGTGGGGTAGATATCAACCTTGAAGAAGATGAAGGGCCGAAAATTGAGGGAAATCCTAACATAGGCATACCAGGAACCATACCCATGGTTGTTGGTTCCTCTGAAGAAGAGGAAAATAATGAGGAAGCTACTCTTAGGCAAGTGATGAGAGAATCTAGGAAGCAAGAGCATATTGATGAGCTACGCCGAAGAGAAATGCGTCAGGGTGCTGGTTCTAGCTCTATGGGACAACAGGAAGACCCTTCTTTGATGGCTCAGATTCTGTCCCACCATGTGCCTTAAACACTGGTATGGGTCAAATGAGGGCCACAATGACAAGCCAATGGGACGAGCTCACTGCTTGGAGGCAATATATTGATTCAGAAGTAGCTACTATGAAGTCAGACATGAGAAACTACTTCAAGGATCATCATGATCGCGCACCTTGATTTTCCTCTTTCCACTTAAAAACAATTTTTAGTTCATCTTTACGCTCTCAACTTTGATTACAAAATTAACTCTTTTATACATTTCTTTTCCTGCCTTTATATTGATTTTGATGATGCCAAAGGGGGAGAATTAAGTTATGATGTGGTATTGTATTTATGCATTTTTTGGTGATAAATGGTATTTATGCTTTGATGATATATGGTATATGGATGATGAAGTTATGATGTGGTATTGGTATTTATGCTTTGATGATATATGGTTATCTATTCACATTAGTTTAAATGGTATTTGTTCTTGCAAAAGAGTTTAAATTTGATAATCAAAGCATTTTCTCAAAAAGGCACTTTTTAAATAAATGCATATATTAAAGGGGAGTATTTTTATCTCAAATCTTAAAAATTTGTCATCATCAAAAAGGGGGAGATTGTTAGCTAAATATTCATTATTGATTTTGATTATGAAAATATATATATGCATTATTTAACTAAATAGCTTCTTGAGAAAATGAGATATCATCAATATGAAGCTTGGAAAGATATGAAGATGTACAAAAGGGTTATTTGAAGAAGAGAAAAGATGAGAAGGCATAAGGAGGAGAAGAGAAGACATAAGGGGTACCCGATTTGTTTTTCTTCTTGCTCTTTTTGTGAAATGCCTATATATTGTGTGGACTTGGCTCAAAATATTTTTCTTTGTCATTGGAAAAATTTTCAAGTCTTACACTTTTGAAAATAACATATGCACAAATGTATTTGAATGCACACATTGAGATAAAATAAGTTTTTGGGGTGTTTTTATTCACAACATGCATTTACATAGTTATTCAAAATAACTTGGAGTTGTGAAAATGCACTTGAATTTATTTTTTGCAAAATCTGGCTTTACTTCACATTCTGAAGTGGCCGGACCCCCCCAGCCGGTCGACCGGCTGACTTGGGTGGTCGCTCGGCCTAATCAGAGAGGTGAAGGGAAAAGCCGGACCCCCTAGCCGGTCGACCGGCTGAATGGGGGCTGTAATAAATGCACTAGCCGTTTATTACCGTTCTGGCCGAAAATCTTCATCCTTCTTCTCCTACCAAATCCCTAACCCCCAAATCTCTTTAAATACTCATTCAAATACACTTTCTAAATATCAATTGAAGTGTGCAAAAGTGTTTATCATCATTCAATCCATTTTTGAGCCATTCTTGCAATATATTTGAGCTTTCAAGAGCTTGTTCTTTCTCTTCTTGAGGAAGATTTCAGATTCAATCTCTTTTCAATCTTGAGTATATACACACTTTGAGAGCTTTAATCATTGTGAGATATATCCATTTAAGCTTGTAAAGTGTGAGGAAATCCTATAGAGAGAATCTCTTGAGTTCTTTGAAGTAAGACTTCAAAGAGGTTGTAAAGAACTTGGTTTGTGCTTCACCAAGTTTTGAAGAAGCATTTTAGTGGAGATCTTTGAAGTCCTAAGGGGAGATTCCTTGGGCGGTGGACGTAGGCTTGGCTGAACCACCTTAAAATCGTTTGTCTCTCTTCTCCTTGCATCTCTATTTTTATTGTTCTTACCTTGCTTATCTTGTGTTTGATATATTGCTTGTTAGAAGTTGTAAATTTTCTGAAAATTTTAAAAAACAAAAATTAGTATTAATATCTTAATTCACCCTCCCCCCTCTTAAGATATTTGCACCCACAGTTATTTACTAAATTTATTAAAAAGAAAAATAGAAATGTAGAGTCAAGTTCAAGATGTGGACATTATAAAGGATCGGTTGGATTGGTGTTTCTAAAAGTGTTTTTTTTCTATAACTTATGAAAAATTTGAAAAGTTGAAATTTTTAATTTTTGAGAAAAGTTGAACTGAGTTTTTTTCAAAATTTTCAATATTTTTAAGTTAATATAATTATTTATTGAAAAATGTGATTTTCTTCAAAAGGAATATTCTTTTATAAAAAAAAAAACCCAATATGAACACGTCCTAAAGCATTTTATGAAAGGGAATTTATTGTAAGCTTTTTACTAAAACCAAATCTCCTACCTAATCCACTCGTGGAGCCATTTCGGTGTTCACCTGCCATGTATTTAGGCTCTGTTTGGCCTAGCTATATGATTTCAACTGTTGAGCTGTTGAGCTTTTAGTAGTAGAGCTTTGGGTAAAGGTGTTGTTGAATAAAATCAGTTGATTGTTTGGCACTGTACTTTATAAGTTGAGCTTTTAGTTGTTTTGAGGTTAATATTGGACTTCTAAAAATATAAAATAGTATTTTTGAGAAAAAATGAAGAAAAACAATTTTTGACATGACATAAAAATAGCTTTTCAAAAGCCTTTTCTGAAAAGCTCTAATTTGGAGCTTCTGGTTTTTCAACTTTTTGTAGCTTTAGCTTTTATGTATAACTCTTTTAAAAATGAGCCAAACAGGTCAATTTCAATTTTTAGACTTACAAAAAACACTTTTAAGTCTCCAAAAGTTGGGCCAAACAGACTCTTAGACCCTTAAGTAGTATTGGCAGTAAGGTGAGGCAGCAGCAGGATTTGTTGCCACTTACTTTTTACTTAGTAGAGAAATCTATGTTCCTATCCCTGGTTTATTCTTACTGGTGCGGTAAACATCTGACATTATTTCTACTTTTATTAGGTAAAAGACTCGCCCGATGCTAATGGAATGCTAGTTAATAAGGTCAATAAGGTGTAGGAAATTGGAAAAAAATTTGGTTAAAATCCCTATTTATTGAAACTCGTGTCTATTAAAAACACATAAAAAATGGAAATATAAATAAATTGTGACGTAAAAGTTGCAAAGTGTTAAAGAGATATTAAACTTAGGGTCTGTTCGGCACAATTAGTGGATTAGGTAGCAGATAATTGTTTGAGTAGTGGACAGCTGTTGTGTTTTAGCGGTTAGTGGATAACTGTTACACTAGCAGATTGTTTTAGATGTGTTTGATAAAACTAGTTGTTGAGTTAGCTAGTGAATGCAAAATGACAAAAAAGACATCGGTAATAATAATAAATTATAATAATAATAATTATTATTATTAAAATAATTAAGATAATTTATTTTATAATTAAATATATTTTTCTTAAAATAATATTTTATTAATAAAGCATAATAAAATTACTTTTTTAAAAATTAATTTTATTAATATTATAAACAAATATTTTTTTATTATAGAAATATTTTAATTGATTGAAAATTTATATTTTTGAAAACATAATGAATGGACAAGTAAGACCTAAACTTTTAATATATTTTAATATGGATAGAATTTCAAATTAATTTTTGAGTTATTTTGTGTTTAATTTGAGAAGGAAAATGTAAAATGTAAGTGAAATTGGATAAAGGATACAATTACCGAAAAGATGTTAGAGAGAGGGTAGTATTGCCAAAAAAAGGTGAAACATTAAACTCTACTTTGAAATGTTAATAATATTAGCTTTTCACAAACATTACTTCAAACACTATTTAGAATAAAAACATTAAAACATTGTTTTATCGAACAACTAAAAATAGGAGAAAGTAGTGTTTTGACTTGGTCAAAACACTAAACACTACTTAAAATACTGTTGCTGAACAGGGCCTTAGTCTTCAAAATGGCATAAGAAACTTTAACCACTAAACTAAAATATTTTCATTAATAAAATACTTATCGTAAAACTATAAAAATATATATAACTACATAAAAAAAATAATTTGTAATATACACACACACATACATACCGTGTACATACATACATATATACACACACACACACACATACATACATACATACATATGCATGTGTGTGTGTGTATTGTTAGAAAATTAGCAATAAAATCAATTGTAAACTACAAACAAAAATCGGAAATTTTATTTAGTTTGAATTACAATTACAGTTGTACAACGAAATCTGAAATGCAGAAAATGAATAAAGTAGTCGAGGCTTGTAAGAATGATGTCCTTAAGAGATTTATTTCCCTCCCCCCCCCCCCCCCCAAAATGATGCTAAAGAGGTTAGGCGTATCCTTTCTAGAATACAACGACAAAATACTTCTTGATGTTCTAGTACCATTCCATGCAAGAGCCTTCAAATCGGTACGCGATGAACTCTCTTTTTTGTGATGCACTATAAAATTACTAAAATGCTAGAATGTATGATATGCTATGCGAGGAAGCTTTTGTGAATTTTTTCGTGTCTTAGAGCTCTATTGGAAAGGCTATATATAGGAGCACGGAGAATGGAGTGGCTAGCAACATTCATTCTGCGGAGTAAAAGCTGAGTTATGTAACAACTACAGCATGTTTACTTGTTGGTGAATAGAATTTTGTCCAAAAAGATTAATTTGGAGTGAAAACTTGGAACATTCCCACACTTGCGCAATACATGATATGCTATGCAGGGAAGATTCTAGTAATTTTTTCGTTTCTTGCGCCACATCCCCGAACCCAGTCATTTCTTCTATGCAAAGCCTTTGAATCGGTATATGATGAACTCTTCCTTCTATCACTATAAAAATACATGATATGCTATGCAGGGAAGATTCTAGTAATTTTTTCGTTTCTTGCGCCACATCCCCGAACCCAGTCATTTCTTCTATGCAAAGCCTTTGAATCGGTATATGATGAACTCTCCCTTCTATCACTATAAAAATACATGATATGCTATGCAGGGAAGATTCTAGTAATTTTTTCCTTTCTTGCGCCACATCCCCGAACCCAGTCATTTCTTCTATGCAAAGCCTTTGAATCGGTATATGATGAACTCTCCCTTCTATCACTATAAAAATACATGATATGCTATGCAGGGAAGATTCTAGTAATTTTTTCGTTTCTTGCGCCACATCCCCGAACCCAGTCATTTCTTCTATGCAAAGCCTTTGAATCGGTACATGATGAACTCTCCCTTCTATCACTATAAAAATACATGATATGCTATGCAGGGAAGATTCTGGGAAATTTTTTTGTTTCTTGTGCTACATCCCCGAACTCAATCATTTCTTCCACGCAGAGCCTTTGAATCGGTATACGATGAACTCTCCCTTTTATCGCTATAAAAATGCATGATATGCTATGCAAGGAAGCTTTTGAGAAATTTTTTTGTATCTTGGAGCTTTACTAGAAAGGTTGTAGCTAGCATTCATTTTGTGGAGTAAAAGCAACACGTTTGCCTGTTGGTGAATAGAATTTTGCCCAAAAAAATTAATTTGGAGTTATTAGTTGGGCCAATCCCACACCTGTGTAACGTCCCCAAATCCAGACATGTCAGGTGGGAGCATGTGTACGATGGTTTTAAATAGCGAGCCTATCATGTATAGTCTTCCCTCCAAATCCTTTCTTGGCGTTATCCGCAAAGGCTCCCATATATAAGTTAAGCAAAAATCTTTTGGTTTTTCAATGTGGGTCCCATTCCCATAAGAAATCAAATTAGTTTTTAGCCCAACTTTAATTGTTAATTTTTCATTGATCATAATTTCGTTTTTAACATGTAAATATACCATGTTCATTTACTTGAAATGAAAAACGTAAGGGTACCAAGAACCAACCTATTTGACGAGCGAGACCCACCTCAATTTCTTATTCAAATTAACGTTGACCTTAATATCAAAATCTAACTAAAGTAACATATACATACATACACATTCATACCAAGATGGGGGTGAGGCGCCCAGTAGGGAACCTTCAACAAAATCCCCATCCCAACACCTTCGGTACCCCTCAAAACAGGGTATGATGGGATATTATTATCATTCCCAACTATAAGCTACTCTTCGCTTCTAAGCATAATTAGTTTTACAAGCTATTTATGGATAACAACAAATACGGTTTGGATTTAATATCGACAAACATTCAACCATAAAAAAATCAAATGAAAACTGATCGAGTTAACCGTTATGGTTTGATTTTAATAAAAGATAAACTTATAGGTAACCTTGAGTTTTGGCTTTCTATGTTAAAAATATCGAAGCTAGATTTATTTTCTAAAAAGTACATACATATGTACATGTATACATTTGCGCGCACATAGACACATTTAAATTAGTTTATTTGATATTTTAAAGGTTGACCCTTTTTGTTTTAGTTTTTTTCCTATTTAAACTTAATTTCCTTTTATTTTTTTAAACTTGTAATTAACTCATTTTCACGATTAATCTGCCCACTGTCATCACCTTGAACTTATAGAGCATGTTTAAGCAGGAGTGGTTATCAAGCTATACCAATCATCATCAATATTAAAAAAGGGTAAATCCCATTTCCCGCCATGAGTTTTCAGTTAAATCTTAAATTCCTCCATGAAATTTTTGTTTTACTCATATTCCCCCATAACTTCAATTTTCCCAAACAATGCCTTTATTAAAGGCATCTTTTTTTTTTTTTCAATTTTATGACCCAAAAGAGAAAAGAAAAGAAAAAAGAAAGATAGTAGACAAAAAAATTAATAAAATCATTCAATAGATCGACGAGTCACTAATAAAATAAAGATTAAAAATTTCAAAATACAAAGAAAAAGAAAAAAAAAGCTACTTATTTTACAAAAACAGTCCTATACACACTATTAAAGAAAAATTAAATTCACTTTAAAACAAATTTTTTCTAATATATATTTCAAATTGAATTATTTTTTCCTATCCAATTGCATCATGTTTTCAACCAGCTAACCATTTAAAAAATAAAAATAAAAATTAAAAATAGTTATTATACAAATTAATAAAAAAATTAAATAAAATCTTCTTTTATATATGTGTGTGTATCAAATTAATTTTTTTAGTTTCAAAGTATAACTTTTTATAAACTAACAACTTAAAAACTTAACACAAAAACTAAAAGAATAATTAAGATAATGCATTGTTTGATGAAACTTACTATCATGGGAGAAAATGGGTAAAAATAAATCTTGATAGGGGAGTTTGGGATTTATGCTACAACTTATGGGAGAAAATGGCATTCTCCCTATTGATCCATTAGGTAATTAGATCTAAATCCGATTGATCTAATCTCATGTTACCACAATTATCCGAATGATAATTTTTTGATGTTTATATTTCATTATCAAAATTATTATGGTAACTGAATTACCACTTCTTTAATTTAGATCTAATCCTGTTTTACCACAATTGATCAATTAGGGTTAGTTTGATTTTCAGTTTAAAATATTAGTCTGAAAAGGTCTTTTGATTAGAAGAACTTTTGGTAAAAATGGAGATATGTTTGGTTATTTTTATATGAAACTGATTTTTATAAATAAGATTATGTTTGGTTTTATATTTGCTAATATTAGTCGGTTGTCAAAATTACTAAAAGGTCCTTGTTGAGTTCATAATAATCAACTATTATTTGCTTCATATAATATTTTTTAATTTTAATGATTATTTAACTTGTTTAGACAATTTCTAAAGAAATTATAGTTGTAACTTATTAAAAATTAAAATTTATTAAATAACATTAAAATTAAAAAAATTATTATTAAACCAAGAAAAACAAAAAGTATTAAACAGTTAACTTATTTACTATAGTATAATTTTTTGTATTATATTCTATTAATTTTTCTATTTTATTTTCATTAAATATAAAATTATAATTTTATTTTTTATTTTTATTTTTACTTATTTACTTTATAATTATACTTGAAATTCAAGAACCATTAATGATACAACTAATAAGGATATTTTTGTCAAAATAATTTTCTGAAACTCCTTTTTGCAAATTGCAAAGGGAGAAGTAAAAAATTTTAACTTTTCTGTTTCACCCTAAAACTCTATTAACTTTGGGCTCAAAATAAATTTTGAGATGGAAAATCAAACACTATCTCAACAGACTTTTAACTTGCAAAAGTCAATTTGAATCTCCAAAATGAAAAATCAAACTAGCTCTATATTTGGAATAATGTGGAATTCATTTATAGATTCAATTTTTTTCTTATTTTGGTAGCACCTTTTTAAAATATGGAATTCATTTTAAAAATTCAAGATTTGCAAATCTTGAATTTGCTTGTACTTACCCAAATCCTAACACAAGAAGTGGATTTTGCAATTCTACAAAAATTAAATCTACAAAAACTCTTAAAAATACAAATACATCCTTATAAAATAGAATATAATACAACATTATCCCTTTTATTCTTTTTTTTTTTTGTAAATCCTAATAGGATTACAAAAAACAAAAGTTAACACTAATTTGTGATAGTCTTGACAAATTTAAAAGAAACAAAAAATAATAAATAAAAATAATGGTCCTTATAAAGCAAATTTATTACCAACATAATAACTAGAAGGTATTTAAGTAAAATAAAATTATTTATTCTAATTCTACACATGTTCTAAACACAATTTGACCCTAAACCCTAAATAAAAAATTTGACTAAAAACTGGTTTATATTTCCAAATAACATAATTCACTTGAAAATACAAGTCAATATAGAATTCACCATACTATAAGTGTTTCCACACAATATGTAATAATATAATTATTGACATTTATATTTAATTATCCAAAATAAAAATATATAAAAAATACATTTCTAGAAATTTTTCGAACTCTTGTATTATAAAGTACTTATTGAGAAATCGAGGACTCGCACACAGATATTAATGCAAAACAGAAACACAATCGAATAAATTCCTTCTTTGGCGTAAAGTTTGAAGCTTTTTTGCCGCGATTGAAACCTCTTCATAATCTTTATGCAGGAGCCTTCATTTGACAGCACTCTTCACGGCAACTGCTACCAACACACCTTGCAAGTTGACGAAGTCATCATCAACGTCCCTCTCCATACCATCTAATCTTGACCTCTCAAGGTTATTCATGTCCTTCCTTGATATTAGGCATCTCGGACATGGTCTTCTCTCAAACACTATTAAGTGTCTGGCCAAGACTCTAATCGTTCAACTGCGCGGACTCTCCTCGCATGACTCCTTATTCAACCGAACCTTCTTCAACTAGTCTATTCACTCGAACTTCTCTCATCTAAAAATTTGATACTAGTTGGCTAAATGTGTTTGCACGCTCAATAATTCAAAACTTCTGCACAATTCAATCATAACTCTATTGTTTACCCAAATGCGTGGCTCATCCATGATACATCAAGAATTTGGCAAAACGAACCTAAAAAACGAACTCAGTGTGTTCTCTTGTGTTATTGTCATCATGCTCAGTTCACCAACTGGGCTCTAATAACACTTGTTGAGAAAATTGAGCATAAAGACACACATACAATAATGCACAACGATAATACACACAAAGCACATACATTATTTCAACGTGATTCAACTCTCTGTCTACATCCACAATCTTTCTCTGGGATAAAATCTATTATTCAACAATATTGGGTGTTATAGTTTTTGCATGGACAAAACTCTAACGAAAACCCACCCACTCAACATTTCTAGCAAAAGCATGAAAACTTTCTTTAATGCTTTGAGGCTCTCTTATCCACACCCCTATAGGGGCGTGGTCCCTAAAGCATACCAATACAAGCTAAAAGATCCTCTATTTATAGGATAGAAACCTTTGTTTTCCAAGGCCAGGGATTTCTTCTACACTATTTTAGGCAGATCTAAAATTTGATAATATTCTTAATTGCCTTCTACATTATTGCAAGCTGATCTAGAATTGGTAACACTCTTAATTTAATAGACTTGGACTTTGAGCCACAACGCAACAGTATTTAATAATCTATATATTTACAATATATGATTTAATCAAATTATAATATTTTAACAATGCATTTTTCTAAAAAAAAGTTAAACAATTATATACATTTATGTTATGTTTTAATTGACATTATATTTTTATGTCTTTAATGGCCATTTTGACAATATAAGTTAACTTTCATTGTTTCTAAATCAAATAGTTAAATGCTTATTTTTTTTTTAATTAGAACTTCTATTTAAACAAGTAACTACTTAAAGTTAAAAAAAAGAAAAAGTTACTTAAAGCCAAAGTTGCTTTAAATAGCTTTTCTATAAGCCAATCCAAGCACCCTCTTATATAAGAACAATTATTTGGAGGTTGAAAATTATGTGTAATGTAAAAATTATCAGTTAACAGTCAAGATCGAACAATACGTTTTGACCTCCGGAGATCTGCAAGAAAGAAAGTATGAGGGCAAAGTTAGTTGAGACACTGGTGTGGTGCTAGCTAAAGAGAATTCGACACTCAAGTCAGCAAAAGTTATCCAAACTATAAGGTTGTGAATACAATAGCTTTGTGTATACCTATTTTGTGGTTATGCTTAGATATTTATAGTTGTCTCTGTCGAGTTATTTAGATTGAACTAAGACTCCTTCAAGCTTATCAGATAAGACCTCTCTTAGTGTTATCCGAATAAGAACATTAGATACTAGAGTTTTGCTAGAAGTCTTCTTCTAACCGGCTGAGGCTAAATCGCTAGGCCCTCAAATTTGAGTTCCAAGTATCTCTTGTCATGACTTGATAAGTTCATTTGATATAGAGTTTTTGTATCACAAGTATCTCTCTTAATGTGGCACCACAAAAACGTATTGCCATCAACAATATCCATCTTGGAACTTAAATGAATGAAACGTGGCTTTGGAAGAGGCTTAGTAAGTGTATCAACAATTTGATTAGAAGTTGAAGACATGACTGATTGACATTACTTAGCAACCATCTTCTCACGAACAAAGTGATATTCAAAAGCGAGGTGCTTCATTCTAAGCAAAACACCCACTACAACAAATGGGTGTTTTTTTAAATTATCGCCTATAATAGTGTAGGCGATGGTTTTGATAAACCGCTACTAAAAGTGGACATAGGTGGCAATTCTTCAAATAAACCACCACTAGTTGTATCATAGACAACATTTTCTACTAACAGTTATCTATAATAATAGGATAATTTTTTTTCTAAATATAGAAAATGCATATAGGTAGCAGTTTTTATGAACCATTTCCTTTAATGATACATTTTATTTTTATAAATAATGAAAAATGCATATAGGTAGCAATTTTAGTTTATAGGCAACGGTTTAAGTAATACATAGATATTATGTTGTGTTATATAATTAATGAATGAATTCTTAGCTTGATTAGTAAGTGGTGCAATTATATAGTAGTACAATTGCAAAAGGTTCAAAGTTTGGACCATGGACAAAGCATGATTTGACTTTTTCTATTGAATAACTACTAACATAGGTAACAATTGTTAAGTAGTGTCCCCCAGAGATGTTTTAGCGATAAAAGCTGAAGACGGACATAGCTTATGATCCGGGTTTGAATCCAGTCCACTGCCTTAGGTTAAATGCTCTCGACTTATTTGGTGCACAGTATAGGGGATGTGCTGTGCATTTGGGGTTTGTCAATTGGTGGTCAGATTCCACCGGTGATCAAGCTTCGTCAACTGAATTTCCTCCATCACAAAAAAAAAAAATTTGATAAGTGGTAGTCTTGGTGGCAGTTTAAAGACTACTTTCTATGACCAAAATGATCGACACCTGTTCCCTCTTGTTTTTAAAGTGGCCAGACTAGAGCACAAATATGTTGCTCCTATGTTGTCGAAAAGAAGTCTTGGTGAGGACGAAGAAGATTAAAGCACAATTCTTTCGACAAATTCATTAACCAACATACCTTAGCTGCAATAGAAGCTACATGATACTTAACCTTCGTTAATGATCGAGCAATTGTGCGCTGCATGCGTGAGCACCAGGAGACAGGTGTTTTACCAAGATAAAAATATAATGAAGTTAAAGTGTAATCTTCCTCGTCTGCAGCCAAATCGGAGTCAGAATGTACTAAGAGGTACAAGTCATTTGATTTTGAATGGGTAAATCAAATGTCATAGTAGTCTACGAATATCGAAGCAACCTTTTAGCAGCCATCTAATGATTTTTTTATGGATACTGCATAAATTGAGGAAGATTGTCTACAGTGATGCGATGCGTGGCAGTGTAACAATAGGTGTAACAAAACTTCGTATTAGGCTGCAATAGCAACTAGCAACAATAAAAGCTAGTTTGAATTATCAAAGTAGTCCTTCCTTGAACTAGTAGGAGTAGTAGATGGCTTTACATCCTCTATGCCGAAAATGACAAAGCAAGCCCCTTTATATTTGTATTATGACAGGAATAATCTCATGGGCTGTTAATTAACTTCAAAGCCTAGAATAGCTCATAATGCCCAAATTGGATGATAAGGTTGTAATATTATGACAAAAAAACCCTTACAATTCCTTGTCAATAATAGATCATCAACCTAGACCAATAAGTAAGCAATAACGAAGCCTTGATGATTAATAAAAAGTGAAGAATCAAGGTGTTCATTAAAAGAACTCGACAAAAGCAAGAAATTTTTAAGAGTTGTAAACCAAGCCCTTGGAGCTTACCACAATTAGGGGTGGAAATCGAATTGGATATTCTAATATTTGAATTTTCGGTGATGAGAAAAAAAATTCGGTCGAATAGTGAAAAATTAGATATCTGGTTGGATATGGGATGTTCAAATTCAGGCTTTCAAATCTGGATTTTCAAATATTTTGTTAAGTTAAAAATGTTCAGTTACTTATTAATTATTTACCAACTAAACAAAATTAATTTAAGACCATTACAATAAAACTAAATTGCACTAAATAAAGTAGATAAAATCAAAACATTAAATTTTCAATGTGAAAACCCTTAATTAACCACCAATAAGAGAAAAAAGATAGTTTAAAATGGTTATAGACGTATCAAATCCTTTTTAATCTATTAAATATAAAAACAACCAAACAAAAGAAAAAACTAATAAATAATAACTATACAAATATATTTTCAGATTTATCTAACTTAAACATAGCAATTATTTACCGTAAACTAAATATTACATTTTGTTTTAGTTATATTACTAATTTTAGTTATGTACATTAATCTCTGACCGACCCATAAATAGCTCAATTGAGTTCATTAACTTTATTACTTTTGTGAAATACTTTTGTTCTTTTTACATTTTTAATATTCATGTATTATATAACACGTATGTTTATATATGTGTTAGATTAACATATTATGGTAAATGGCTGTATGCATTATGGGATGTGGCTCGTGTGTGTATTTTTCAAATATTTAGATCAAATTTGGATAGGAAAAATTATTCAAATTCCTGTACATCTGGTATTTTTATTGCATATCAAATTTGAATATATTAAAATCAAGGCTTTTGTGACTTTATCTATTTAACCAGGTTCGGATATGGACTCGAATTTCGGTTCAAACTAATATTCCCTCCCCTAACCACAATTCGTATAAGGACTTCTTTGAACGACAAAAATCGTTTGGCTTAGACTTGTCAATAAAGCTTAGTCCGTGGCACATGAAAACATCTTCCAACAGATTGTTGTGTACAAAACATTGTTTACATCTAATTATCCAACCCTACGAAAAAGCAATTTGGTAATACATTCTTATAGTAGATGTGTCTTACCGACGAGGCTAAATGTTTCATGAAAGTCGACTCTGAATTGTTCATGAAAGCCTTTCGTGACTAGAAGGCTTCGCACCAACCATGTTAAAACCTGTTAACATAATAAATAAATAAACCAATATCCTCTCTACAAGTTTAAACTTTTAGATGAGGTGGTAACTCTAACATGGCATCAGAGCCTGGAAGCCAAACGGCACAGGTTCGATCCTTATCGCCACCCATTTAATTAAATTATCCACGTGCAAGTTATAAACAAATTACGCTACATGTGAGGGAGCGCATTAACGTAATAAATAAATAAACCAATATCCTCTCTACAAGCTTAAAAATTACGCTAATTATCCACGTGCAAATTATAAACAAATTACGCTACATGTGAGGGAGCGCGTTAACATAATAAATAAATAAACCAATATCCTCTCTACAAGCTTAAAAATTACGCTACATATGAGGGAGCGCGTTAACATAATAAATAAATAAACCAATATCCTCTCTACAAGCTTAAGCTTTTAGATGAGGTCGTAACTCTAACAAAACCACAAAGCAAGTGAGCTATGTATTTAGATGAGGTGGTAACTTTAACAAAACCACAAAGCAAGTGAACTATGTATTTGTGTTGCGATAAGAATAGTATAGGATAATGAATGACTTCAACGCCCAAAAAGTATCTCACATGTTGGAAAATAATGTGTAAATCCTAGAAATTCAAAATGTAAATAAAGAACGTAGAAAGAAATAATTGAAAATAGCTAAGGCTCGTTAATGATGTCCTTAAGAGATTTATGCTCCCTCAACCGGTGCTAAAGGAGTATGACGTATCCCTCCTAGGATACAATGACTATATTTTCTTACATTGGTAATGCTCCTACAACAAGGATTTGTGAACTGGTAAGTAAAGAACTTTCTCCTTAAAATACAAACTGGAATATTGAAATGCTAGGATGCTAAAAGCTAAATTTTCTTTGTAATATACCTTATGCAACATAATCCCAAGACTCCCTTTTATGCACTAGCTAAAAGCTTCTATCTATAATATAGGAGATGTGTAACGGCCAAAAAAGCATTAAATAGGGGAATTAGTACCAACCATAAAACATGTCTTAACTCCTAGGCTTTAATCTTAGCGTTAGTGGAGAGTTTTGTAACCACCACTGTCATAACTTTGGCTTTCAATAGATTTCTGTTACAAATTATTGGTTTTCTGCTAGTTAGACTTCCTTAAGCAACTGAAGCTAGAAAAATTTAATTGGTAATTTCTCATTCACCACAAGCCCCTTTTATACATAAATACATCACCCTTATCTACTCAAAACGAGGAATGCAACGGTATCATATTTTGACCTAAATGATATGCGAGATCTGACCCAATTTCCAAGTCAAAGTGGTTTTGATCTTTATGCCAATGGTTTCTAACATTCTCCCACATGAATGAAAATTAGCTAACCACAGAGCGTGCAAATGTAGATGCAAGAGAGAGTTTAGAGAAAGGCATAGCCTCGAGATAGGTAGCTTTTGGTTTTGAACCTTCCTTAAAAAATGCTATCGGGTTTACTCGCCAACTAGTGAATTCGAGGTCTTGAACTGTTCAACTTTAGTGTAAACCAAGACAACAACATACACACAGCATCTCTCAATTTACTACCAGTTGCCACGATTGTGTTCATTTCAGCTTTGACCAGCTCCCCGTATTCATTAGTACATAGAGCATTCAGCCTTCAATTCTCGTAGAAGCGGCCCCTCCTTACTCATATAGGTGATTCTTTAGTGAAAAGTACCCTACTATACCCTATTCAGTCTTTCCAAGTTACAAGAATCAATAAAAGCAAAGCATGTCCTAAACTGTACAAGCTGCACTATTTGCTTGCCATAGGAATAGGTAAAGGAGGTCTAAACCCCTATAGTACTTGAGTAAAGTCACACATAATTTAGTTTTCCCTTTAAACGAAGTTTCAGGAATCTCCTGTCAACAAGGTAGGGTTGTTAATTATGATGACCCTTTAATTAGTTTATAGGCAGAAGACCCATTCCCCTCGACAACTTGAGCACTTGCTCTCTATTCACCCCTTTGGTGAATAGATCCACACTATTGTCTTTTGACTTTCCATAGTCCAGAATAATAACCCCATTAAAGAGCAATCACATATTAGTAGCCAACATAAAACATCCATTATAGACATTACAATTTTTCTAGTTCCTTATTCTTTCTTAAACCCTCTATCCCCAATCGAATCTCTCATGCTTTATGGGATTTGAACCCAAATTATTATTTTTGAAATAAATAATTTCAACCACTTAAATTATTCTTAAACCCGTAATTCTAGTCCTAGTCCTAGTTCCTTGTTTACTAGTATATGTTTCTTATACTTTTATATGTTGTTATTAAAAAATTAAAATGATGTTGGTATAAAAATGTTGGTATAAAAAGAGAGATGAGCTGGGAGAGCATGTTGGAGTTGGGACTTTGGTGTAGCAAGACCCCATTCAGAAGATAAATTATTCAAGAATAAACAAGATAATGACAAAACCAAAACTAATTTTTAACTCACCCTAATATATCTTCTAATGTCTTTCGACATCAACCTATACATACAAAAACACAGAATAGATCCAAAAGTACATCTTTTTTATTATTAGTTCAGTAAGAGCACCAAGCGTCTGTATATATGTATGTGTGTGTGTATATATATATATATATATATATATATATATATATATATATATGTATATAGAAAGACACACATACATGAACGTGAAGTGACATTATACACATTACTATATGCCCTTTCGCTTTTCTTTGTCTCTTCAATTAGTAGAACATACAAGTGGTCTCAGTTATATTAAAGTAATAACAGGTGTGCCCCAAAGATGATTGGGTGCTTGGAATAATCCGGTAAAATAACGATTTGTTACGATTAAATGTCTTAAATTCAAACTTATACCATTTCATAACAAACATTGGAAAAAAAGAAGTGAGGGCATGTGGAACATATTTCTTGATGAAAATTTCTCAAATGAAGCTGCCATTTAGTGACAAAAATCATCGTCTTATTTGACCCCAGAAAAAGAGAAAAGAAAATCATATCAACTTCATTTTATATTAGGATGCGCGTGGTGAGGACGGTTACCTCTCATGTTTAATCTTTTTAGTTTTTATAGGATAAGAATTTAAATATATGTAATTTCATCATTCTTAAATAGGATGCCTTAATTAAGTTGAATGATTGGTTGGGCTCCTTAACTTTAAAGAATTCGTCATCCACGAATTTAAAAGAATAGAAGCAGGTGAGCATAGTTTAATAATGTAAATATATAAATTGAAGTTTTTTTTGTATTTTATTTCTATTTGTATTAATTAATTCTGAAATTTTATATTAAGTTTTAAGAATATAAACTTATGTTATAATTCATTATTTTTTAGAAATAATTATTTTTTATTAAAAATTTTGAACCAAACCATGATCTATATTATTATTTGATACCCTCATTCAAAATTTCAGATCCACCACTTTGTATATATATTACTCTATTTGATATATCCTCATTATAAGATGCTTTTTTATGCAGATCACTCCAAACACACTAATAGTGATCAATATCCAATTTTTTTTTTTTTTAAAAAAAAGGTAGCAAACCCTTGACGACCCAAGTCAATTGTTAACTTTGTGAGATCCAATAATTTCTCAATGAAATAATTAAGCCGGCATCAAGCTTGCATATTTTCCTCTTTTTTTTTCCTTCTTTTTCATGTCGTGACAACTCCACCAGCTTGCACATATATACATGAAAATTTTGCTTGTTTTAAGAGTTGAAGAAATTATGTTACATTTGTTACCTTATTTTCTTTAGTCCCTTGAAAGATTCAACCTGCTATCATGCTATGTATTAGGAAAAAAAGGCATGCAACGACACTCCAAAATCATGTTGATTTTTCACTTTATTCACAGATAATGAGAAAGATTTAATAATCATTTATTATCTAAATTATTCTATTATTATAATTATCTCAAAATCCAAATCCGACAAATGATGTATACAAAATCCTTTGAGGTTTTTCACTCAAAGTACTGTTAGAAGTTTCTCCAAATGTTTACCCTTTAAAAAAAAGAGCTTTTATTAGTGAACATAGTAAAATGAAAAGAGGTGGCTATATATATATTTTGCAATAAGGGAAATTCAACTAGCAATGGAGACAACAACAACAACCCGCGCTCCCCCCTCCCCCAACCCCGCTATGGTACCACAAGGATCAAAGTGCGGTTTTGTGAAAAAACCTCAAGGTGGGGGCGCAGCAGGGTTTTCCCTCCTACCCAATACCTACTGTATGTATATATATTCTTTTACTTTATTATGTACCTGTATAATTTGTAGCCTCTTTATAAGCTTTACATCAATAAAGATTTTTTTAGTTTTAGTAGCAAAGGTTTTTTATACTACTTTAAAGACCAAGATGTTGGATTTATATCTTATTTTGGTAAATTTAAATTTGAAGTATGAAGTTTGAATTTGATGATTTGGAGTACAAAATCTGGATTTAGTGTGCTATCATTGTAAATTTATGCTGAATTTATGTGTTGGTATTTGGATTTAATGTGTCAAGTTTTGGTATTGAAATTTAATATGATTTATTTTTGTACTATTAATAAGTAAGATTTTAGGTAGAGGTAGCAACAAGTGCAGGGATAGTACTAGGGGTTTACTTTGGTACCAGGTGGAGGGGTGGGGTAGAGTGAAAAATTTTTATCAAACACAAAAGAGGGGTATGTGAATCTCACTCCTACCCCACCCTATTTCCAGTACTGGTTGACGGAGTTCAACTACTAAATTAATCATCTGAATTGAACCACCAAATGACAAATTTTAAATACACATCGCATCCCCTCCATATTAAGAGGTGGCAATATATACCTCGTAGGAGAGAGAGGACCTTTTAGCCGCGAGGATGGGGCTATTAAGACTTAATCAATGACTCAATCATGTCATTGAAAAAATGTAGAAAGCAAAGGTGGGTCTACTAAGCTACGAGCCTGGAGGTAAAATAAGCAAAAATCAAACGTTATCTCTCCGTCAAATATACAAAATCAAACACACTTTTTCCCCCTTTTATTTTACATAGTTGCTTTTTCATGTTACCTTTAAAAGAGTAGAGAAAAGTGGTGCTGGTGCTATATAATTAAGAAAAAAAAGGTTATAATTTTCACGAAAAAAATTGAACTTTTGCAAAAAGCAAAATTACCAATAAAGAAAAGATGAGATTTTTCTGGGGGCTCGGGAAGAGAACAAAGTGATAAAAGACAGAAAGTGCACGTCAGAATTTTAGCCTTGTGGGCTGTGGTGTGTTGGGGGTATGGTTGTTGACGGGTGGAGAGGATCACAAAGCCATCCCTTCTCATCCACATCTCTCTCTCTTTATCTCTCTCTTCTTCTCTCTCTTACTCTTTAAAAAAACTTTGGCTTTTGAAAATTTTGTTCTTTTATGGAGGGTTATTATTGGATTTTCTAGATTTTAGCAAGAAAGGCCATTGAAACATGAAGAAGAAAAGTGGGTAGGGGAGTTTGCTTCAGTTTCACTTAGCTTCTCTCTCTCTCTCTCTCTCTCTCTCTCTCTCTCTCTCTCTCTCTCTCTGTGTGTCTGTCTCTTTGGTTGTGTGTTTGTTTTATGTTTTTTCCAAAAAACAAAGGTGGGTTGTCTGTCTCTTAGGGTGAAGCCAAAGAAAGAAGGAAGAAAACCATCAAAAGAAGAGGGGGAGAGTTGAAGCTGCTTATAAGTTTCCCCCTCCAGGTTCAAACAACGAGTGTGTGTAACTTAAAAGCCAAAATTTATGCCATCCCAACTTGATTCTCTTCCAAACTTTGTCCAGTTCTCACCTACTTGAGCTCCTTCTAGGTTTTTTTTTTCTCTGTGCACCTTTTTTTATATCTTACACTTGGAAAAGTTAAAAGAAAGAAAGATCTGTGCTTTGTGATGCAACAAGCACCTCAGACGATTTTTATCTACTTATTTCATTTCTTTCTCTTTTCTTTTTTGTTTTTTTTACTGATGTGATTAATTATATTAATTAGCTGCTAGCTGCATAGAAGTAAGAAGAAGAAGAAGAAGATAATGATGATGAAAGGTCTGATAATCCAACAGCCACAGCAACAAGTTGTAGCAGAGGAGAACATGTCTAATCTGACTTCTGCTTCTGGAGAAGCAAGTGGCTCTTCTGGTAACAGAAATGAAAATGGAAGCATCTACCCACCACCTCAACACTACCAGCTTGCTCCCCCAACTCAAACTCAAACTCAAACTCAATCTCAGCCTGTCAAGAAGAAGAGAAATCTACCAGGCAATCCAGGTCAAAAGATCTTGTCTTTTTCTTTAAGGTTTTTTTTTTTTTTTGAATTGTTAACTTTTTTTAAAAATTTGTTTAATTCTTGATGGTTTGAATCAGACCCTGATGCAGAAGTGATAGCTTTGTCACCCAAGACACTGTTGACAACAAACAGATATGTGTGTGAAATCTGCAACAAAGGGTTCCAGAGAGATCAGAATCTGCAGCTGCACAGGAGGGGTCACAATCTGCCATGGAAGCTCAAGCAGAGAACAAGCAAGGAGGTGAGGAAGAAGGTGTATGTGTGCCCGGAGCCAAGCTGTGTCCACCATGACCCCTCGAGGGCGCTTGGCGACCTCACAGGGATCAAGAAGCACTTCTTCAGGAAGCACGGCGAGAAGAAATGGAAATGTGAAAAGTGCTCAAAGCGTTACGCAGTTCAATCAGATTGGAAAGCCCATTCCAAGACCTGTGGCACCAAGGAGTATAGATGTGACTGTGGAACCCTTTTCTCAAGGTAAACTAACCACACCAACCCCCCCCCCGCCCTCCCCGCACCCCCACCCACCCCCCCCCCCCAACAAAACCACCACCAAAATCATTCTCATATAATGTGGTAGGAACGTGACCATCAGGGTTAATAATCAATGCCATTTATGATTGATTGGCAGACTAGTTTTTTTTTTTTCCCTCTTAATTGTTAGTTTATATTCATTTTTCCTATATTTTCTGGGGTCAAAAGCTAACGGAGGGGCTAGAAAAGGAGAAAAAGAGGGGTCAATTAATTAATCAGTCCATTCCTTATAATTAAAAATTCCCATTTTATTACCAACTCCTAGTGACAATGCACACATAAAAAGATGCTTATAATTAATTAAATAATAAATGGAAATTTTAATTAGACTTAATTTATAATGAGGATACAACTATTTTTGCTTAGCCTAGTCAGACACAGACCAGTTTTATTTGCAATTTGGACCAGCTGTTGCTGATGGGGTACATGTTTTTTTTTTTTTTTTTTTTCTGTCTTTTTTGGGTTTTCCAGGAGGGACAGTTTTATCACCCACAGAGCCTTCTGTGATGCACTAGCAGAAGAGAGTGCAAGAGCCATAACTGGGAACAACAACGCAAATAATCCACTTCTAGTCACCTCTCAAGCACCACCTGGCTCTTCTTCAACACCTCACAACATAAACCTTCATCATCAAGTAGTTCGTCAACCCCAATTCGACACCCATGCCATCCAAGCATTCTCCCTCAAGAAAGAGCCACAGACTTTCGGCTTACGGCCCGAGTTATCACAATGGTTGACTTTCCCAACTCCGTCACCACAGGGACAAGTTGATCTCAGCTCGTCGTCGTCGATGATTTTTCCGGCAAGATTTGATCATCACCAAGAAGAATATAGAGACAGCCATGAGGGTAGAAACCCTAACCCTAGTCTTGGACCATCTGCCCTCCCAGCTTACCACCCAACAGCCTCTCCACACATCTCTGCAACTGCATTGCTGCAAAAAGCAGCACAGATGGGTGCAACCATGAGCAGCAAAACTAGCTCAGCACCACCACCACCACCAGCTATGCTGCATGGGGCCCACCAAACTCACGTGTCTGCTGAGGCTAATAACAACAATAATTCACCAACTGGTTTCACTCTAAATTTGTCTTCACGTGAAGAGCTGGCCAGTGGGTTCGTCAATAGCTTGGCATCATACGGGAATAAAGCTGCAGCAGCAACAGCAGGTACAGCTGCTGCTGCAGGAGGTACAACTGGCCCTTCTGCTAATCTTCTCCATGACCTGTTGACATCTTTCTCTTCTACTCCTGGTGGCTTTGAAGGGTCAACCTTTGAGGATGCATTTGGTGGTTTTCTCAACCCAACAACAAAGAAAGATGATGGGACGCTCTCAAGAACTTCTTCTCATCTGCTTAGTCGGGCCGATGAGTCTGGAACCAGCGGCGGTGGCGGCGGCGGCGGCAATGATGGTATGACAAGAGACTTTTTGGGTCTAAGACCTCTTTCTCACAGTGACATTTTCAATATAGCTGGCCTAGGTAACTGCATGAACACTTCTAGCAATGATCAGCACCATCATCAAAATCAGAAACCATGGCAAGGTTAGCAGCAGTTTGGAAAAAAAAAAAAAACTAAGTTTATATTTTAAATTACAGCTTTAGTTTAAACTTCTCTTGGCTAATTGCTTCACTTTTTTAAGTGGATAAATACTGTTGAAACCCTAAATATTCCGGCAAATTTTTGCTCAGATATACATTATGAATGTTCTTTTTGTAATGTTATTTATTTTCTTTTTCAGAACCTTAATGGGTTGTAATCTTTATATGTAGTTTATGCATAATAAGAGAAGAGGCCGAAAGGCAGAAAGCTTCCTTCCCTTTTTGTTGTTAACATTTTACATTTTCATTCATCCTTACGTTTTCTTATTTTCTCACGTTTCGGAATTTAGGAAGTAGTTCAAGTAATTGAAACTACTTTCTTCAAGAGTATTGATGATTTGCGTTTAAGTCGGACGAAGTTGAATTGGAGGTGAGAGTAAAAGAAAAAAAAAGACATTTGAATTCATTTCATGCATCGTGTAGTTTAACGTTATTTTTGCTTACATTATTATAATGTTTGTCTTTTGCTGTTGATGTGTTGCATTACAACTTGGGTGATTCTATTTTTGTGTATATATAAATACATATACAATGGTCAACAGTTTGGACCACAATCCTCAGTGTTGCACTTCATCCTATATTGATTGCGCGATACTTTGAAAACATACCATGGTATATTGTGAAAGGATACAATCGATTCCAAGATGTTGACGTACGATTGCAGTCTTTGCAGTCTTAGTGTCATTAAGTCGGGCGATGATGAAACCCCTATGTAATTCTAATACAACGTTATGAGTAAAATTCAATGACTAATTATATATCTTTCAAATAAATGCTCCATTAAATAGCGATAGCTTTTCTCTGTGTTCGATTCTTTTTAATTACTAATCCGTCTCATTTAATTAGAGGTAGATCTCCTCTGTGTTAGATTCTTTTCGGTCATTAATCTCTTGCTAACTAGAGATGGCCGTAATTTCCGTTTTTACGCCGTCAAGATAGCGACCGATTCTTTGATTTCCTGATACTAATCAGCAGTCTTCTAGTGGTGTATAATAGATGGTATGTTTCTATAGTGTACGAGAATAAATTCAGGAGCAATATTAGATGATATCAACTGCTTACTTCTTTGCTTACAAAGTGAGCCTCCCTGAAGACAAAACGATAATGACTTCTCATCATTTAATTAGAGATGATTGTCTTCCCGTCATTTAATTAGAGATGGCTCGCTTCTGTGTTCTATTATTTTCGGTCACGAATTAGAGACAGCTGTAATTTCTGTCTCTGTGTCGTTAATTTAGGGACCGATTCTTTAATGTCCTATTACTAATCAACAGCTGTAATTTCTGTCTCTATGTCGTCAATTTAGCGACCGATTCTTTTAATTTCCTATCACTAATCAACAGTTTTTTTTAGTAGTGTATAATGGATGGTATGTTTCTACAGAATGGGAGAATAAATTCAAGAGCAATATCAGATAATATCAACTGCTTATCTTCTTTTCTTACAAAGTAAGCCTTTGTGAAGACAAAACGAGAATGATCTTATAAGAGAAATTTAACGGCCATATCTATATAAATAGTTATAAAAAAAATATTTACTTTAATTTATAATTATTAAATTTCTCTCGTTATATTATAACGTTGTTAATCAACAACGCTTCTTATTGGAACATCCCTGGTGATAAAAGTACTCAGCTAGGGATATACGTCACGGTGACAAAAAGCATAGGATTCTTTCACAGAAAAGATTCGTGAGATCTGCGTATAGATGTGCAAGTTAGCATGGTTTTATACGCTGTTTATTTCCAAAAAAAAAAAAAGGAAGGAAAAAAAAAAGAAGAAGAAAAAAGGAAGATGCTGTTTGACCCCTGATACGGGTGCAAGTGGGACTCAATCCCGAGGAGACACACCCCCGTAAGGCTATCAATTATAAAATTCACAGACAAGATGGATGTCTCTTGAACTTGCTGGCGTTATACTCATCTCTAAATTTGGATTTTTTTTTAAATGATTCAAATTTAAAATCTATAACAAAAATAACCTTGTTTTGAAATAATTTTTAAAAATAATTTTTTTCAGATTTTGAATAGTCAATTTCGACTTTTGAATTAACAAAAATGCTGCAATTAACGGTACCACAAATTTAGACTTTTGAATAGTCCAAATAGGCTATTCAAAAGCCAAATTTTGACCAACTTGAATGCATTGTAGGAAACGTGCCAATTTTGGCTTTTGAATAGTCAAAATCGGCTATTCAAAAGTTGAAAATTGTGGCACTGTTAATTACAGCATTTTCGTTGATTCAAAAGCCTAAATTGACTATTCAAAACCTGAAAATGTTATTTTTTAAAATATTTTTAAAACAAGGCTATTTTCGTTTTAGATTTAAATTTTGAGTCATTTTTAAAACAATCCTCTAAATTTTGACCCAAAAAGATATTAATCTCTAAATTAACTTTTTCTCCACTTGATAAATAAGTGCATGTTAATAATTAATCAAGTATTTCACACATTTTCAGTGAAATAATATTTCTATAAATCAAGATTTTGACAATTATAAATTCAAAAGAGGGGACGTATTTTGAAATTAACATGGAACATAAAAATTTACCTACAATTACAGTTAAAAAAAGAGTTTTTGATCTACATCCCAATTTAGTGTTAATTTTAGTTATAATTTTTTATCAAAAAAGTTCTTTTCTTGCACCATATATGTAATAAAAAATGATAAAATATATTTTACCCCTATGTTTTTATCAAAGTTGCATAGAATTTCATATGTTTTAAAACTCGCTAATACCTTTTCAGAGTATAAGTATTAAGTTTGCAGAGAGGATATTGGTGCATTTATTTATTGTGTGCTTAACGTGCCTTAAGTTTGCAGAGTAGATATTGGTACATTTATTTATTGTGTGCTTAACATGCCCATTAACGTGTAACGTAATTTGTTTAGAGTTTGCACGTGAACAATTTTAATATTTTCAAAATGGGTGACGGTGAAGTTCAAACTTGAGACCATTTAGTTTTTAAGGTCTGATACCATACTAGAGTTAACACCTTATCTAAAAGTTTAAAGCTCATAGAGAGGATATTGATATATTTATTTATTGTGTCACATACTTTATGTATACTATCAGAAATATTAGTGAAATTTGAAATCATATAATATTTTATATCTTTTCGATAAAAAACAATGGATAAAATGTGTTTTACTCGAAAAGAATTCAATAATTACATACGAACAAAAAGTGATATTCGCTTAAATGGATTTGACAAATTCTTGAACAATAAAAATTTGATTTTTAAAAGGTAAATGGATTTTTATCTTAAGTTAAAATGAAAGAAACAACTCAGAAATGTTTGAAATGATGAGTACTGAAAATGTGGACTTATTATGATTTTTCCAGGAAAAAAAAAAGAAAAAAAAAGGAGAAAGGAAGAAAAACTTGATACACGTGTGAGTTTCAAGATTTCCTGTTGTGTGAAAAAAAAAATATCAATGATTAAGGAATCTTGTAAAGGTGTGATTAGTTGATTGTAAACATCATGAGAACCAACTCCAAGTCAAATTAATTTTGACAGGATATCCCGTTAGAATTTGGTACGGTGACAACCGGTCCTTTCGGTTGTCACACGAACGGAAATTGGTTAGCCCTAAAGTTAATCATTTACTTGGAAGATTGATCATTTTTTATATAATATAAGTGGAGATTTAGAGATTATAAATCATTTATATTATTTTTTTATAATTACATTAGAAATTCCTAATCATTAAGAGATAAAAGTTACTTAACACTAATTATACGAATAGATCTACGTATTCTTTAGTAGGGGTGTGTATAAAACAACAAAAATCGCAAAAGTTGTTCAGGTGATTTTAAAAAGTAAAAACAATTATTCAAACTAAACCATCTACTACATTATATATACACACACATATACATTTATTGAAATCAACAAATGAATGCTTGATTTTGTGGGAACTGGATATTGTGCACCTATCTAGCACTGTGCACCTTACATTAGCGTATTCATAATTTTGTTATTATAAGTTCACAATTTTTGTATTATATACATTCACAAATTTTAATTATTTATAGATTGTATTTTATATGTTTAGAATTTTAACACTTTATGCTCAAAAGTTTTAATTGTTCACAATTTTACTTATCCACTACTCTCATATTGCATGTTCAAAAGCTTTATAAAATTTGTTCTCAATCATAAATTATATGTTTACGACTCTTTAAGATATGTTTACAACTTATGAACAATATGTTCACAATCTATGAACGATTTTTGGAGCTTGTAGTTGGAGGAGTCACTGTTATCTGATTGACGATCAAATTGTAGTGTTATATTTGTTGGTGTGAGGAGAGTGAATTCATTATATTTCACGTTGATCCAACATCCAGATTGTAAGATTTATTAGTTGATGCACTATACACATTTCAGTGTACCATAATATGCATGTATGATATAATTTGCAGATTTTGTGGCACATTGCAAAGACATTTGATTATGACTATTTTGTTTCAACTGGAACATCAACAAGAAAGGTTGTGTTTGTCTCAAAGTCTACCGATCTAAATTAATCTTACATTTTGATCAAAAAAATTTAATATTGCATGCTACAACTTCGTATAACTATCAAAAATTTTTATGCTTATGACAACCCTTTTATATAACACTACCTAACACAAGATGATTCGTGTTGTAACAAAAGTTATTATTTGCATTGTTTTTCTCTGACCCAGAAAACACAAAGACTATATCCTTGCATCTAGCGTTTTGGTGCATGAATGTTAATTATGTTACATAACTAAATATTTGAGAATCAAATTTTAAAATTGTTCAAATCTATCCAAAAATTGAATTAGCTGAAATCATCAATTTGTTATTATTTTGGATGATTTTCATTCACGAAATTATAAACGACAAAAAAAAAAAAAAAAGATACGATTAAAAATTAGTAAGAAAACCGGCCACACACCCCCTAATCCTTAATATGATATTAGTTTAGTTTAATCTCATTCTCGCAGTCGGTGGTGCCTTCATCCCGAAGTGACTAGGCTCGAGTACGAAAGCTAAACCAATATCCCACGTATTCAATTCTGATCACATAGAAGGGCAAAAGTTAGCATAGTACTCGCTCATATCATATAAATAAATTAAAGGTACATTGTTGTAAACTCTTCTGTAATTCTTTAAAAATAAATAGGACAGTATACGAATTCTCACATGATCCCCTTGCAGCCATCAAAATAAGTACACCCCCCATCTATCCAAAAAATCTCTATTTTTGACATATCATTAGCTAAAAGAGTGAAATACACCATGACCACTTGTGGTTTTATAAAATAACGCTAATATCTCCTGTGATTTTTTGTATAGCTAAAAACCCCCTATACTTTATAAAAGTGAAGGGAATGCATTTCAACCGTTAAGTAGACCGTTAGTTTTAACTGGTATTGCGCAACACATGCATGAATGATCATTGTTTATTGTAGAAATGGACTAAATTACCCTTAAAAATGAAGATAAAATTGCTCAAAACCCATTTCACCATTCTGTTTCACTCGTTTGAGCAAGTAGAAATTGTTTTGTTCTTTTCCACTTGAATGTATATTGTTACAACAATCAGGTATGTCCATAATTTTTTGTTGTTTTCCTCCTTTTTTTTTTAGTTTAAATTTATTTTTTTCAACCAAAAGCTTCAAAATTCAAATTTAAACTAAATAAATTTAAACTAAAAGAAAAGAAGAAAACAACAAAGAATTATGGATGTACCTGATTGTTGTAACAATCATACATGATAAAATGGGTTTTTGGCAATTTTAACTTCATTTTTAAGGATAATTTAATCTATTTCTACAATAAACAACAATTATCGATGTACATGTTGTCCAATATTAGTTCAAACTAAAGGTCTACTTAATGGTTGAGGTGCATTATCTTCATTTTATAAAGCATAGGAGGTTTTCAACTACTTAAAAAACCGCAAGGGGTGTCGGCATTACTTTTTAAAATCACAAGGGATGATGGTACATTTCACTCTTAACTAAAATAGCAAAATTAACTTTTGTAGTATAGGGAGTTTGATGCACTTTTAGAGGATGATTATGGGAGGCGTGTACTTATTTTCAGCTAAAGATTTGTTAAAAATGATTTTTTTTGTGGACAAAAGAGGACATATGCTTATTTTTAGTGACCATAGGTGAATTATGAGTGCATTTTTGTACCACAGGAAGGCCGGATGCATTTTTAGAGGACGATAGAAATGTCTATTGCAATTTACTATAAATTAAAAACTCCAATTATTTATAAGATCATACAATTTAATTCTTAACAAAGATACAAGCATAAAATCACAATTATCTTGTACAATGTTGGCTCCATTACGGTATTTTTAGTTACTCAGGGTCAGAAGAACAGCCTGTTAAATTTATGGTGGGGCTTTGGAATCTTTCATGCAACTTTTTTTTTTGGAAAAGTTGGTTGCTGCTATTAGCTAGTATAAAAGAACAAAGACCTTGGCATCATGTGAATTTTGAATAATACTTTCCTATCCTTATTTTATTCCATTTCATTTTTATGCACTTTATAAAATCATGAGGGGCCAAATAACATGATATGGTAAGCACTCACCCGGTACGCACTTGTTAAGCATCAAGTCACACAATTACCAGTAATTAGTTCAACATTACATAAAATATCTCCCACCAAAATGCTATACTCGTGTATATATCTCCGTTTATATCAGGATTGTCTTCAGATTTGACGATTGTATCATTATTTCCCTATCTTCAAACTTTATGTATTGATTATCCTCCGATCCCGACCCATTTGAATCAAATAACCTGCAACTGAGATGGACTATTTAATGACGTGAGATAGTACCCTATAACGTGGTTTCACGATATTCGAGGCAACACTTTCTTTCCACAAAAACTTTCCCCTTTTAGAAAATTTATCTTAAAAAGCAAATCACCCTCTTTAACTCGACCGTATTCTTTGGGTGGCACTACACTAACATCTAGACTTTTCAATCGTATGTGTTGCAGGAACTTTGTTCATTATCATTTTGACATGAACGTCCACATCACGGGAGCTTGAAGTAACTGATTCTAATCGGAATTATGTAATAACATTACGAGTGAAATTCGATTAGTGTTGGGGAAAAACATGCAAACATGAAGAATACGAGAAGAAATAACGAACACAAGAATTATGTGGTTCGGCTTTGAAGCCTACGTCCATGGGCAACAGAGAATAATTCTATTACTGATCACGAATGCTACTAGGCTCTCACTTTGGTTTCTCTCACCCCACATACCACAGGAGGTATGAACCTAAGGCCCTTAATATAATGTCTAGCCCCTATTTATAGTACATAAGTATCCTAATCCGTATTCTACAAGAATAAGGAAACAGTATACTACTAGGAAAAGTAAACAGTATACTACAAGGAAAAGGACACATATTAATTATATAATACGGGCCATATTCAACAAATCTCCACCTTGGCACGTATTCGCTCTAATCAACATACCATCATCCCTGCTGCCAACTACCCTTAAGGGCTCACTGCTCCACACCGCAAATAGCAACCAAATCCAAACAATGCTTGAACTTGCTGACTGGAACCACCTTAGTCATCATATCTGCTGGATTCTCATGGGTAGAAATCTTACGCACCGATATGATTCCTTGTGATATAATATCTCGATAAAATGATATCCGATATCAATGTGTTTAGTTCTCTCATGATACATCCGATTCTTCGCCGATGGATTGCACTCTAGCTATCACAAAAGATCGTACTTGTATCTTGCTGCGGTCAAGATCACGAACCAGGCCTTGTAACCACATGGCCTCCTTCACAGCTTCTGCAATTGCCATGTACTCCGCTTCAGTAGTCGACAATGCCACAGTAGACTGAAATGTCGCTTTCCAATTGATAGCACATCCAGAGAGAGTAAACACGTAACCCATCAGAGATCTTCTCTTATCAAGGTCACCCGCAAAGTCTGAATCACAATAACCCACCAACCTCGCTCAATCTCCAGTCATCTTGCTAAATAGCAATCCTATATTCGCAGTGCCACGCAAATATCTCATTATCCATTTCACCGCTTCCGATGTGTTTTCCTGTGTGATGCCATATACCGCCACAACACTAACTGCATGTGAAATATCAGGACGAGTGCACACCATAACATACATCAAGCTACCAACAGCACTCGAGTATGGAACATGAGACATATGCTCCACCTCCTCCTCAGTTTTAGGTGACAAATCTGCAGACAATTTGAAATGAGCAGCAAGCGGCACACTCACAGGCTTAGCTTTAAGCATCCCGAAACGCTCCAGCACCTTCTCAATATAACTTTGTTGAGACAAGAATAGCTTCCCAGCGTTTCTATATCTGTGAATCTCCATGCCAAGAATCTTCTTCGCTGCTCCAAGATCCTTCATCTCAAACTCATCACCTAGCTGCTTCTTTAATTTGTCGATTGCAGACATGCTTTTAGCAAAGAATAAGCATATCATCGACATACAACAAAGAAATACACAAACGAACCATCTGGAAGCTTCTTGAGATATACACAGCTGTCGTAAGCACTCCTTGTGTATCCAGCACTTACCATGAATGTGTCAAATCTCTTGTATCATTGCCGAGGTGACTGCTTCAACCCATATAAGGATTTCTTCAGTTTGCAAACATGGTTCTCCTTACCAAGAACTACATACCCCTCCGGCTGACTCATGTAAATTTGCTCTTCAAGATCACCATGCAAAAACGCTGTTTTTACATCTAGCTGCTCAAGCTCTAAGTCATGAAGAGCAACCAAGGCAAGTAAAACCCTGATGGAAGTATGCTTCACAACTGAAGAGATCACTTCGTTGAAGTCAACACCCTCCCTTTGTGTATAGCCTTTTACCACCAACCGTGCCTTGTATCGAGGACCTTCAACCCCTGGAGTACCTTCCTTTTTCTTGTAAACCCATTTGCAACCGACAACTCGCTGTCCCTTAGGCAATTCAACAAGCTGCCAAGTTTGATTCTTATGAAGAGACTCAATCTCCTCACTCATGGCACCCACCCACCGAGCGTAACCTTTCCCGGATATGGCCTCTTTGTATGAATTCGGCTCATGTCCTTCAATTGTTTCGTAATATCAAAGTATAAGCAACAAGATCAGCGTATCCATACCTTTGAGGCTCTCGATCTGTCCCTTTCTCGCCAGATGGCAATCTTTGTATACATTGTTCGGGCATATTTTGATCATATGCCTCGATTGGTTGAATCGGCTGAATTTGATCGCTACTATTGCTAGATGGAACATTTGGTACATCGTAAAATACCTCCACCGCTTCTTTGACACCGTGGTCTAAATCACTACCGCTTTCTCCTTTTCTTGGTCTAATAAAGCGGACTCATTGAACGTGACATCCCCGCTAATGAGGAAACACGAGACTTTGGATCTGTGCACCACAACCTGTAACCTTTCCTCTCGGACGCATAGCCTAGAAATATGCATTTCTTTACCCTCGGCTCCAACTTGCCATCCTTTATGTGAGCGTATGCAGGGCAACCGAACACCCTCAATCGAGAGTAGTCAGCAGGCTTACCAGACCATAATTCAAAAGGAGTTTTCAATTCAATAGCTTTAGATGGAGACCTATTCACCAAGTAGCATGCCGTATTGACGGCTTCAGCCCAAAAGTCTCGACTCAAACCAGATTGGGAGAGCATACAATGAGCTCTCTCCACCAGAGTTCTATTCATGCTCGCAACTCCATTCGTTGTGGTGTCCCTACACATGTGCGGTGTCTCACAATGCCATGTTTCTTGCGTAACTCATCAAACTCTTTGTTGCAATATTCCAACCCATTGTCACCCTAAGACGCTTAATTTGTTTACCAGTCTGCTTCTCAATCAACGTCTTCCACTCGACAAATGTTGGAAACGCCTCATCTTTAGTTTTTAAGAAGTATACCCACACCATCCGAGAGTATGCATCAATGAAAGTGATGTAATACCTGGCACCTTTCTTGGAAGGAACTTTATTAGGACCCCAAAGATCAGAATGAATATAATCAAGTGTGCCTTTGGTGTTCTCCTGCCCCTTACTGAACTTCACCCTGGTTTGCTTTCCAAAGACACAATGCTCGCAGAATTCAAGCTTTCCAGTTCTTTGTCCACAAAGCAAATCCCTCTTGCTCAGCTCGGTTAGTCCCCTCTCGCTCATATGGCCCAACCTTTTGTGCCATAACTGCGTAGTGTCATTATCACTCTCCTCGGATGTAACAGCTGCAACACCTGTAACTGTACTACCTTGAAGGATATATAGGCCGCCAATCAAGTTCCCTTTCAAGAGCACAATTGCACCTTTGGTCACCTTTAAGACACCATTCTCACTTCGGAATTTGTATCCATGAGAATCCAAACGCCCAAGAGAAATCAAGTTTTTCTTCAGCTCCGGTACATGCCAACACTCGAGAGATCTTGTAATACCATCAAACATCTTGATATTTACGATGCCCATTCCCTCCACCTTTAACGAAAGATCATTGCCTAGAAAGACTTTCCCTTCTCTTTTGGAATAAGAAAAGAATCAGTCGCGCCTAGGACACATATGGAACGTTGCACCAGTATCAAAAATCCATTGATTTTGCCACTGTGATCCACTCACAGTCAAAACTTCCCCGGTACTACTCGAGTTATCTCCATCATCACAAGACTTCCACCACATTAGCTGAATTCTTCACCTTTTTCTTTCCTTTTCTCAGTCTTGGACATTCTTTCTTAATGTGACCCTTTTCGCCACACTCGAAATAGCGTAGCTTCCTTGCTCTTGATTTTGACCTTGACTTACTTTTCTTTCTATCCAAAGATCCACCTCTATTCTCCGATCTCCCTCTACTCACTAAACCTTCCCCATGAACTTCTTCCCTCTGTCCCGGAATATGTGTCTGAAGATCCTTCGATTTTAATGAAGTAATCACATCTTCAAAAGTAATTTTATCCCTCCCGTACAACATAGTGTCCACAAAGTTCATATATGAAGGCGATAAGGAGCATAATACGATCATAGCTTGATCTTCGTCATCAATTTTAACACCCACATCCTTCAAAGCAATAAAACAAGAGGTAAACTCATCAAGGTGTTGTTTTAGTGAGGTACCTTCTTTCATTCTAAGATGATACAATCGCTTCTTCAAGTAGAGGCGATTAGTGAGAGATTTAGATGCATACAATTCCACCAAAGTATTCCAAGCCTCAATCGCTGCCTTTCTCAAAGAATCTCCAAAGAATACTTCATTTGTCACGGACATATGTATTGCACTCAAGGCTTTCGCTTCGAGTTATTCTCTCGTTGCCAGTTCTATCTTTTCCGGGATCACTCCTTCAATGACTTTCCAAAGTCCCTGCATTGTCATAAATGCCTTGAATCTGATCCTCCAAAGACTGAAACTCATTCTCCCGTCAAACTTCTCGATTTCAAACTTTCCACCTGTGGAAGACATCTTCGTTTGCTCAAAACTCACACGTCAGGATGGAATTTGGCTCAATGGATAGCAAAAACGGATTCAGCACGTCGAAAAACCTTAGGAACACCCCTGGTCAACTTTGGTCAACACCGGTCAAAGTCAAACCTGTTGGTCAAAGTCAACACCGTCCCTAAACACGTACTTCGGAGCAGAATCTGGAAAAATAGAGCCCAAAAACGGACTCAGCACGTCGAAAAACGTGGGGTAAGGCTTTGGTCAAACTCGGTCAACCCTTGGTCAATGGGTAACGGTCAAAGTCAACGCCGGTCAAACCCTGGTCAACGTTGGTCAACGCCGGTCAAAGGTCAAAACAGTTTTTTTTTTTTTTTTCAGGACTAAAACTAAGCCCAAATAAAATTTTTTTTTTATTCTTTTGGCCTAAACTAAGCCCAAACCCAAAAAAGAAATTTATTATTTTTCTGGCCTAGAACCCAAGCCAAACAAAAAATTAATTAACCCAAGACTCAAGGCCTAGCCAAAATTGGACAAGGCCACTACCCAGGCCCGATCCAAATAAACCCAAAGACCCAAAGCCTATAAACCCTAAACCTACTTTACAAACTTGAACCAATTTCCAAAAAATAATACCTGAATACCAAAAACCAACCTCAAGAGCACGCGAACTCTATCTTCTTCGCTTGTTCTTCAAACCCAAACACGAACCAGGACCCGCCGACGCAAGCTTCCACTCCAACCACTAACGCTCAACGTAGACAGCACCGGAGCACTCCTCGCCGAACAAAGACCTTTCTATAGTTAGGCACCGTTTGGTTTGAGAAATTTTGGTTTCACAGTGAGTTTTGATTTTTCCTTTTTCCCTCAAGCAGCGGAATATATCTAAGCTCTGATACCAATTTGTTGGGGAAAAACATGCAAACACGAAGAATACGAGAAGAAATAACGAACACAAGAATTACGTGGTTCGGCTTTGAAGCCTACGTCCACGGGCAACAGAGAATAATTCTATTACTGATCACGAATGCTACTAGGCTCTCACTTTGGTTTCTCTCACCCCACATACCACAAGAGATATGAACCTAAGGCCCTTAATATAATGTCTAGCCCCTATTTATAGTACATAAGTATTTTAATCCGTATTCTACAAGGATAAGGAAACAGTATACTATTAGGAAAAGTAAACAGTATACTACAAGGAAAAGGACACATATTAATTATATAATACGGGCCACATTCAACGGTTAGAATAATCAAAGGAGAGAAGCTTGTCTCTGGTGTATTGCGGTGTTAGGTCAATGTTGGGATGGCTTGCTTTGAAAGTGCTGTTAGTGGCAGCAGTTAGGCACCTGTCATTGTAGGAGGAAGGGAGGAAAATTAGCATGACAAGAGAGATTCCTCTGAAATTTTACCTCTCTAGATCATATGTCAATGTCAATGTCAGATTACATTTGCATGCATAAATCTATACACAATTCGATAAGTTGTGGGATTTTTATGCTTATCATTTTCGTGTGTAATCAGATTTACGTGCGTATAAAAGCTAATGATTGCTCATTGTCACGACCTCTGCAGAATATATACATTACAATAGTACATAGGTTCTCAATTTTAGTGAAACAAGTAATTAATGTTGTGTTTTTAATTTTTCTTTTTTGGAGTATGCTGTAAATAATTTTCTCAGGCTGAAAATTTTGATGCTAGTAATTTGTGGCAAAATAATGGTGTAAAATCGGTAAATAGATGAGGGTGCTTTTACGCAAGTGCACTCGGGTTTATAAGATCTGCCGACATCCACAAGGGAAATGGGGTCTAGCCACGTAGGTGAGGTATGGCAAAAAGGAATCGATTCTCCAATTAAAAGGTAGTCTCGTACATGAAACTCTTTACATGATAAGAGGGTGTAATTTAGTGATAGCGCCCTTCACTTGAAACCTATAGGTCTTGAATTTGATGAATCATCATTAAGGATAAGTGGGAAACTACTATAAATCTTTTTTATTTAAAAAAAATTCTTTATACGTGTGAGGTGAAATGGTAGACACGAGACTCAAAATCTCATGCTAAAGAGCGTGGAGGTTCGAGTCCTCTTCAAGGCATAATATTGAGAATGCTCATTGAAAGAACAATTCAATAAGAGAGTTCGGGTCGAATCGGTATTAATATGTAAACCCTAAAAATATTTAAAATGTAATATTGATTACTCTCATGGTGCGGTGGCTTTTCTCTCTGGGTGTACATACACATATATACACTAAAACATTGTGCTGAGGTGTGCCGGAAAAGGGGTTTGTTTTTGTGTGAATCTATGGTATGGAATGACCTGTCCTTACACTAAGTTGACTTATCACTAACATTTTCCTATTGGAAAAAATAAAATAAAAGGATTAGAGAAGATGATGGCTACCTTTCCGTTGCTTCGCTCATTCTGTCTCTGTGTGTGGGGATCTCTTTTTAGAGATTTGAGACCAAGCCACTGCAAAGTTTTTATTTTTTATTAATTTTTTATGTTGGTCCTTTCGCACAATAGAGAAGGAAAAAGTACAGGGATGAATGCTTACCCCTGTTTGAGGTTTATGCATATTAATATTTATGTTACAATGCGATATTTAGTAATTATGATTATTTCATTATAATTTAGTTCATAATCATTGAATTTTGTTAATAACTTAATATCTTGATCAGTATGTCCTTATTTTGAGCTTAATATTTGTTTGCCTAATGTACTATATTTTAGTTGTTAAGATTACTTCTCTGATTATCTGTCAGATCGTATTCAAGTTGAAGAGGTTTGATTAAAAATGGAGGGTAAAAATGAAAAAGGTATACTAGAAGTAAAAGCTTCTATTTTATAGCATTTACTGGCTACAAAATTAAAGAAAACAGGAGAAAAAATTTCTACTCCTCAAATCATTGGTGGAGGGATTCACAAGAAACGGGATTCAATTGACCCCTCTTTATCTTTAGAAGTTACTGTACAAATTTTTTTTTTCCTTTTCTCTCTAATTGGTCTCTAATAGATATTTTAATTGAACCCTCTTAATTCTTTTTACCTTTACACACAATCTGAACCCCGCCTATCATGGCATTCAAATTCATATTATCTCTCTTGGAAAGTAGTTTTAATCATTTGAATTACTTCTTTACTTTCGATTGTTTAAATTAAATTGAGCCTCTTAATTAAAGAATAAAGGTCGTGAAACAAAAATCTCATTTATTTTTAAAGTGATGGGCCTATTTTTAAAAAATTAAAAGTTCAGTCCATGATTAAATCTCAGCGGTCCAATTACAACATTTATAGTTCTTTTACATTTCTTAAGAAAATTATTTATTAATTTAATATTGACCCGATAAAAAAAAAAATTGCAACTCCACCACTGCCTCAAATCTCAGTCGAATTACATGTCACGATTCGTTTTGGTTGGTGAAATAGACCACCATTGATGTTTCAGGTGTTGGGTCACAAAAGAGTAAATGACATATATAGACTAATTTAATTTGAGGTGTGACATACAATTTTATGGTAATTTGTTTAAGAAGAAGGGTAAATTCTTTCAATGACCATTTAACTAGTTCGTTAGTTATATTTTCACAATCCAAAATTTTTTAACTCCAAAAAGGTTATTATAATAAATTTTTCGGAACACAAATCAATTTGTTAAATACCGTTAAAAAATTGTAAAGAAGAGAGAAACGTTCGACAGAGTAAAGGCACGCAAATTGGAACAAAAGACATAATTAAGATGGCTCGCCTAGCTCAGATAAAATGTGGATGAATGTACTGAGAAAGATTTTTCGAATTCAATTCTTCTAATTTGATGTTTACCCATTTATAAAAAAAAGTATACTTTTTTTAATCCAAATATAAATGAGATTTAGAAATTAAAAAATTTTAAAAGTCAATACATTAGTTTATTTAAAAAGGAGAAAAATCAATTTTTTTCAATGATAAACAATTCTAATTAACTATATAAAAAATTTGAAAAAATAACTACAAGACTCCATGTTACACTCCATCCAAACACTAAACACAATAAAAAGATAAAAAAATTATAAAAAAGAACTACGAGATGCAACATGGCAACCCAACGAAGCATTATAATCTATACAACCGATAGATTATGGATGAGAAATAGTTTGGTTTTACTCTTTCGATTTTCGGACAAGAACAAAGAAAATTATCAAGTATAGCCGCTTAATATTGAATAGTGGGGCTGACAAATCACAAGTTCTAAAATTTTTTCTGTGAAACTATCTTCTAATAATTATGAGGCAAGATTCTAATTAAACATCTCGTACTCGATGGTCAAAATAAAAAAAGACAGAAAGAGGATGGACGTAAAAGAGGAGAAAAATTTTAGATTTTAAAATCAATAGTTGAGATTTATGTAATTTATTAAATTAAATGTGTTTTATTTCTTGTATTTTGTAAAAATTGCATAAAATTTTCTATAACTCCGATACTCGTTGATACCCCTGTTATTTTAAAACATTGTAAATTGACCTTGTTTGCGGGTAAGAAGCAAAATTAATGAGCATCTTCTCGTTTGGACTAATCCTTATAAGACTGCCTTAGTTCAACCCTTATTTTGGGCCTTACCTTCCTAAAAAATGTATCGGTTTTGCAGAAGCTGAGTCTTGAACAGCTCTTGAGCCCCTATAAGAAGTCAATAAGTGCACTTAGAATCCTGTGTTTTTGTTTTCTTATTTAAATAGATTGTGGGAGTTGTGAAAAAAGTAACCAAAACAAAAGGCATTTGAAAAAACAGGTGGTGTCATTACCATTGAAATATCCATGATACAAGAAAAGAAATGCTTAATGGATTACAACTGTTTTGCTATGCTAAAAGTACGCTAATGGTAATGAAATTGCAAGGAAGCAAAGGTTACTGTACAAGTTACATTAGGAAAGTATGGAAAAGCTATACTACGGATTACACTAAGTTATGTTATTGCTAAGCTAACCTACTGCTACGTTTTGCCAGGCTAAGAATGTAAGTACAGAAATTTGTTAAGGGAGTGATGAGTTGTGTGATCATCGAATCACTTCTTTACCTTTTTTTTTTTTTTTTTTATAATAACTGCAACCTTGTAATCACTGATAACCACCTATATCACTCCTTATTTTGAGTCCATGATCTTTGGAAAACTCTCCATTCACCGGCTAATGTGGTAACATCAGAATTGCTTGTAATTGTATCTAGTTGAGCCTTTGAAATCCTTCTACGGCCCTTCAACCATGTCTATGTACCTAGACGCTTGGTTTGAACTCCATACACCTACTTCGAGTCATTCGAGAGCCTGGGTTTCGAAGTGCTGCACTTCGAACCCAAATATTTCACGTCATTAATCCTTGGTAACACGTGCAAAGCCATATCAGCATATTTTGCCTACCTATGTAGCTAACTCGAAATACCACACCACAATTAATTTTAGTGATAACAAACCTCTATGATGTTGAAACTAATGCATATTCCCCCATCAAATTTCAAAATCAATATATATTCTCCCCTGCTCATTTTACACTCACGGAGGTTAACTTGCGAAGGTTTTTCAAACTACAAGAATTATTAGTGAAGTTTAATTATATGTTTTACTCTAATTTATTCATTGGGTAAATAACTAGAAAGTTGTATTTCTAAATTCACCAAGAAACACATTCACGTGGGGGGATAAAACCAAAAGGAAGGAATCATTATTATCACAAGTGGGGGAGAGTGAATTACTTCAAGAGTTAACAACAAACTCATGCAATCATTTGATCAAATAGGAGGCCCTATAATTGCCTAAACAGTACACCACCTCATGAGAAGACATTGCTTCCTTCACAATCGTTTGCTATGGCAAATGCATCCAAAATTAAATCATTCCAAGGAATCAAGTACGATTCTTCCCCAGATGATGCTTCACGGAAATTTCATGCCATCTTCTTCGCCCGTGAATTTGGACAACATCTTTTGTTTTTTGAGTTTTCAAGCTGATTTTAATTCCAAGTATGTAGGAAAGGAGCACGTCAAAGTTGGTGTACTACTCTCAACAGGAATTTTTGGACTCCACCTTTTTTTTTTGTGCGTTGGTTTCTGTAGATCCGTACACCCTTGTCCTCTGTCACAGTTTCTTGCTACTCACGGAGGACACAGTTCGGCCCTGTATTTCAAACAGTGACATTGGTGGGGGGCTGACAGTACACCCTATCATTTTTTTTTTCTTCTTAAGTAATGATTTGGTTTGAATTTCATTACTATCACGAGATTGAATTGGAATAGGGGTTAAAAAAAAAAAGTAAATTGTATGTTACCCTTTTGTATTTTAATTTATTTACATTATATCTTTAAAGTATCAAAATTAACTAATCATTCTCATGTTCTCTAACTTATATGCACTATATCCTGTAGGATTAAAACTAGCTAATCATTCTCTAAAATTTTTAAAAGTTTACAAAATACACCTCTGTCGTCATAAATTTCAGAGGTATTATACACACTTTTAGGAAATTAAGGGAGTAATTAGTTAGTTTTGATACTATGGGGGTATGGTACACATAAATCAAAATATAGGAGGTAATTAGTTAATTTTAATACTATAAAAGGTATGGTGTACATAAGTTAGAGTATAAGAGAGTAATATACAATTTACTCAAAAAAAAAAAATACATTGATCATTGAAATATGATCTCATGCTCACATTTCGTTAGAAGAAGATTCCACCCTAACTATAGGAGTAACATTGGATGATGACGAATCGTTCATATATTTTATTATAATTGAGTTAATAATTTATAATCATTGAGTTTTTAATAACATTTTTAGTTAAAATTTCTTCTATACGATGTTGGGCTTTTTGTTTTTGGGGAGGGGGGGAGGGGGGGGGGGGACCAAAATGGACGGGGAATCCTAGTTCGGAACATAAGTCATTGTGGTCTTATGAGACAAGTTCTATTGATTAACACTTTGCATTGGGAAAATTGCATGGAATAAGGAATTGGATGGAAAGGGTTTTATATATTATCTATTACGCCTTATCCTTTTTCTTATCCCTTTTTCTCTTTTAGTTTTTTGGTTCATCATATTCACTTTCCTACACAAATTAAAGAAATATACATAATCCTTTATGATGAGCAACTTTTACCTGCTTATAAGTTATAGGAAAAAAAAGTAGCACCTTTTTTTTCCTTGAATGCTTGCTTATAAGTAAGGTGGTTTGATGGATTAACAGTAGTTTAAATGGTTAAAACTATCTTTTTACAAGTGATAACCTAGGTACAAATCACGTGGAGAATGGGGGGTTGGATTGGAGTGTATTAAGGGTTTGTGAAAAAGAGAAAGGTGGTTTGACTAAATATAAAGACCACTCTACCTGTTAAAGAAAAAAAGAAAAATGACAATCTCTTACGTTAAGGAACGGTTTTTAAATCATTTTACCAAACACGATTGCTTATAAACATATATTTGCCAAACATGCTAATAATTTATAAGTTACTTATTTGTTATTAATTTATGAGAATTAAAAGTTTCGTACAAACATCAATTACTTATAATCAGTTTTAAAACAAACAAACAAACAAACAAAGCCAAACACCCTCTAGTCATTTCCTTTCCTTGATCATCATTTCGTGGCCCTCACGAATCCAAACAAGCCCTAACTGTGTTTCGTCAACCTAAAACTTGATCTTTGCAAAGGTACACAATATTCACATATTCGTGAAACTACATAAATTTCTTGTTGTAAATACCATGTCTCCAATGAAATTTTCCCATATTACAATAAATTCACAGTATAACTGTGATAGTTTTTTATTTTTTTATTTTTTTGAGTCATAAACTGTGGTAAAATAATTTAACTCATCGTGTAAGGAGGTCCAAATCCAACTCCATGACGAGGGTGCAATGGAAGAATTAAGTCCATTTGAATTGAACTTTAGAAGAAAATTGAAATTCTTAAAAGAAAACTGAGCCAAAAAAATTAAACTTTATGCAAAAATGTTTTCATGTATTGGGCCCTAGGAGAGGCTGAGGAAAACCCAATAGCCAATATATTCGCCTTTTGTTGGGGAGAATCTCAGACTAATAAAGCCGAACTGACTCGTTCCATGAAGCATTTTGGGCCGAGAAGCTAGAGTAAACATTTGATGTTTGGGCCTTTGTTCTGGGCCTTGGTGGAAACGGATAGAAACTAAGCCCATATACAGTAATTTGCTTGATTATTTCCCACAATATGGTGTGACATTGCTTTATATTGAGATAATCTATATGCCAAACATAATTTTAGCTTCATCAAGATGTCATCTATGACCATACTCTCAGCCACCAACAACTGAATAAAATTATATTAAAATTTTGGGTTCGGGGCTTGCTTTTTTTTTTTTTTTTTTTGGCTGGGGGTGGTGTTGTGTTTGGAAAACAGAAGAAAACAAAAGGAATTTGTACTTTACTCAATGGGGAGGTACTAATAGTTATGTGTTTAACTTTTTGGGTTACACTAATTATAAATTAAAAGAAGGGGATTTAAATGATTTTTGTGTTCTAATTGTACTCCCATATATATGTCAATTTTCAATCTTGTACATTTCTGTTTCTTGTGGACAATTGTGTATATTTTTTCAATAACGTACATTTTAAGAATTATAATTCAACTTTTTCTCAAAAATAAAAATTTTAAATTTTAAAAAAATAATTTAAAAAAATAAATTAAAATACTTGAAAAGACAGTCTAAATGAACACTAACAATACTATCCATTAGCAAGAAGAAAAAAAAAAGGACTTGGGAGCATGATGACTATCGTGGTCTAAAGTCAACGCCAAGAATTTCCTCATCAGTGGATGTGAGTTCAAAAATGATTCAATTAAACAAAACTAGTTAAAAATAATGCAGAGAGAAATGATCTATTTGTTGCAAAATGTACATTCATAAAAGTCAAAAACAGCATGCAAATGATGAAAACAAAATGCATGCTCAAGATTACTTTTGACAAAGCCATGCAACATCTGATAAAAAGGGATGCAACTTTAAAAATGAAGTTGTCTTAGCCACATTGCATTTAATGGCTTGTCTCAATTTTTACCTATAAATAGAAGAAGTCGGGTGAAGCAAATGTACTAAGATAGTAAAAACGATTCAAAAAGAATTCAATGGAATTCAAATTTTCTATCTCTACATACTTTTCTCTTTTATAGTTACTTTACAACACGTTATCAGCACAAGTCTCAACCAACAAAAAGTTTTACCAATTATTAAAAGGGAGCACGACTCTACAAAAGTTCGGTAGTGGTTCTTGTCTCTTTTTTTTTTTTTTTTGTATTACATCATATCTATAGCATAAAGTTTTTATATCCTATTTACTTTACTTTGCATTTATTCTAAAAAAAATTGTTAAATTATTTCTTTTAGAATAAATTATCACAATAATAACAAATACCTTACCGTGACTTTTGAGAATGTAATCACCTTAACTCTTGGACATGTGATTATCATGACTAAAAAAAATGACTTATAAAAGACATAAACACTAGTATCATATATAATGATTAATTGTAATAATTACATTAACAAGATATTTACACTTGAGATTAACATTTTTTGTTATATTATATTATGATTATAAGTCTCATATGCTACATTTGTAATATTTAAATTTCTTTCTATGTGCTTATATTTATTGATCAACAAGTTATGCTAGATAAATATATTATTATTTTACTTACTAATTTGTTTTTGAAATATGCTAGATTTATAATGTCAAATCTCACGAAGCATGAGTTTGTGGCCATTGATATTTCTGGAAACAATTATTTATTATGGATCTTTGATTTGATGCCAGAATACATCACAATGCCAAAGACCTTGGAGAAACAATTAAAAAAGGAAAAAACACATCCTTATATGATCGCAATAAAGTATTAATATTCTTTTATCATCATCTCTATGAAGGGCTTAAAGCCAAATATCTTAGAGTAAAAGATCTACAAGTCATTTGGCAAAATTTGAAGAAAAGATTTGACCATCATAAAACAGTGATCTTTCCTGAAACTCGCTATGAATGGATTCACCTGCGATTGCAAGATTTTAAAACTGTAAACGAATATAACTCTGTTGTATTTAGAATAACTTTACAATTAAAATTATGTGGAGAAAAGATCATTGATGAAGACATATTAGAGAAAATATTCTTTACTTTTCACACATCTAATATGCTTTTACAACAATAATATAGAGAACGTGGCTTCAAAAAATATCCTAAGCTAATCTTTTGTCTTCTTGTTACTGAGCAAAATAATGAGCTCTTGATGAAAAACTATCAAACACGACCAACTGGCTCAGAACCATTCCTTAAGAAGAGTGAAATTGTATCTCCTGAGGTAAATGCTACATCATCAAATAATTATAGTTATGGATGTGATCGGAGATATGGTCGTGGCCATGGTCATAGACATAGTAATAGTCGTAATTTTCATAAATCAAATAAACCCAATTTCAAGAGACAAGAAAACCACAACAAAAGAAATAATTCACGAAATAAATCTTTCCACCATACCGAAAGTACTTGTAATAGATGTTGCATGAAAGAATATTGGCATCAGACATGTCGTATTGCTAAACATATCACGGAACTTTATCAAACTTCATTGAAAGGAAAAGGAAAAGGTAGAGAAACAAATTTTGTTGAACAAAATACTCAAATGAATTACACATACCTTGAATACTCTAGTTTCTTTGAGGATGCTAATAAAAATATTGAGCAATTGATTGGTGATGAAAATGTCTATCCAAATTAATCTTTATATAAAAGTAGAACGTTTTTATTATGTTAGACTGTTCGAAACTTTAATGCTGGATTTTAGCTCGAATGTAATATCTATCTTTTATAAAATGAATGTTGTATCTTTTCTAATATTTTTGTATTTTCTTTATTATTATTGTAAAGAGCTATGGATTTGTATCATATCAATGATGGAGAAATATGTTTGGCTGATAATGCTACAACACATACTATTCTTAAGAATACGAAGTATTTCTCCCAACTAAAATTAGCCAATGCAAATGTCAATATAATAACTGGTTCTGCAAAGCTAATTGAAGGTTTTGGTAGAGCTTGTATTATGTTTCTCGAAGGAACAAAAATGATAATAACCAATGCCTTGTGTTCAATTAGATCACAAAAGAACCTATTTAGTTTTAGAGATATACAAGAAAATGGTTATGATATTGGAACTATGAAGAAAGGCTGTAGGTGCAAATATTTTAAGAAGAGGGTGAATTAAGATATAATTACTAATTTTTAATTTAAAAATTCACAGAAATTTAACAAATTCTTTCAAGTAATATATCAAACACAATATAAGCAAATGAGATAACAAAAGTATAAAGAGAAGAGAGACAAACGATTTAAGGTGGTTCGGCCAAGCTGACGTCTACCGCCCAAGAATGCTTCCCTTAGGACTTTAACAACCTTTACTAAAATGCTTTTTCAAATCTTGGTGAAGCACAAACCAATTTCTTACACCTCTTTGAAGCCCAACTTCAAAGAACCCAAGAGTTCCACTCTTCAGAATTTCTCCACACTTTACAAGCTTTAATGAATGAATCTCTCAAGAATTTTAGCTCTCAAGTGTGTATATAATCAAAGGAATAAGAAAATGATAGAATCTGAAAATTTTCTTCTCAAAAAGAAGATATTGCAATGAACGAAGCTCTTGAAAGCTCAAAGATATTACAAGAATGGATCAAAGCTTGATTAAATGATGATATAAGATTTTGCACACTTGAATTGATGATTTGAATATGTAATAAAGGTGTATTTAAAGAGATTTTGGTGTTAGGGATTGGGTATGTGAGGAAAAGAGGGAGAAAAATGGCCAGAACGATAATAAACGGGTAGTGCATTTATTACAGCAACCTGTTCAGTCAGTCGATCGGCTAGGGGGTCCGGCTTTGTCCTTCAATTTCTGACTTGACCGAGTAACCCATCCAGGTTAGCCGGTCAACCAGCTGGGCGGTCCGACCACTTCAGAAAGTGAAATAAAGCCAACTTTTGTCAAAACTTTTTCTAGTGCAATTGTCATAACTCGAATCACTTTGAGACATTTATTACATACTTTCTATTTCTTGGAACAGTTCAAAAACACATTTTTACTCTATGTGTGCATTCAAATTCATTTGTGCTTTTATGAAATCAAATATGCAAGAGTTTAAAAAATGTTTGAACCATGAAAAAGGAAATTTGAGCCAAACATATACAATATTTAGGCATTTTACAAAAGAGCAAAACCATCTGGTACCCCTTATGACATCTCTTCTCCTCCTTATGCCTTCTCATCTTCTTGTTCTTCAAATAATGCGTTTTTGTTCATCTTTTTCCATCTTTCAAGCATCTACTTATACATCTAAACACTTATCTTCACAAGATACTTTTAGTCAAACAATTATGAATGCATATAAATTTTCATCATCAAAATTGATAGCAAGTATTTAGCCAACAATCTCCCCTTTTTTTATGATGACAAATTTTTAAGATATGAGCAAGGGCACTCCCCCTTAATATATGCATTCCAAATAAAAATGTATTTGGGAAAATACTCTCCCTGTCAAATTTAACTCATGCATATTTTGAAAGCAATCATCAAAGCCTTTTTTTCTTAATGCACAATTGATCAACTCATGTAAATCAACTACCATGCAAATCTACTATTAATCATCCATATAAACTCATAAGCATATCACTATATAATCATCCAACAGAGTGAGCTATAGCACCTCACAAGCAAATCACCATATTAACTCATAAGCATATCACCATATAATCATCCAACGGAGTGAGCTATAGCACCTCACAAGCAAATCACCATATTAACTCATAAGCATATCACCATAATAATCGTCCAACGAAGTGAGCTATATCACCTCACAAGTAAATCACCATATTAACTCATAAGCATATCACCATATAATCATCCAACGAAGTGAGCTATATCACCTCACAAGCAAATCACCATATTAATTCACAAGCAAATCAAGTTAGCGAATCAACTTTTCATGTGCTCTCCTGCTCCTTTTCTCCTTTTCTCTTTTGCTCCTTTTCTTTTTCTTTCTCCCTTTTTGGCATCATCAAAAATTAATAGGGAGGCAAGAAGAGAATGCAAGTAAAGATAGTATAAACTGAAAAATGTTTAATCCTTGAAATAAAAACAAAGACAATATGACCAATCAAAAATAAAAGTAAAGTCGAGAAGTTTAAAACCAACTAAAAGTGAACTAAAATTGTTTTCTAATGCTAAAAATGAGTTTTTGAATATGAAAATCATGGTGTCCGATCATAGTGATCTCTGAAGTACTCCTGCATGTCAGAACGCATACTCGTCATCTCCAAATCAATGTGTTCCCTCTAGAGAGAGAGCTCATTCCATTGGTTCGTTATTGTGGCCCTCTTTTTTTCGATTCTCGTGTTCAAGGCTTGCAACTGCGAAAAAAATCTGAGCAATCATCGAGGGGTCTTTTTGTTGACCCATTGAGCTAAACCCTGTACCTCGTCGAATCTCAACTCGGCGTTGCTCATCAATATGCCCCTGTGTCCATGATTCTCTCATCACTCTCCTAAGAGTAGCTTCTTTGGGATCTAATTCCTCATCTTTAGAGGTACTAACAACCATGGATATTATTCCTAGTATGCCCATGTCAGCTTCACCTCATGTTCTGGCCTTATTACTTCTTCTAAAGTAATATCTATTCTCTCAAGCATATCATCAAGTTGTTGTGCATCAGGCTCATAAACAGGATTAGTGAAAATGGTTCCCTTCTTTGTTCTATTCTTAATCGCTGCCTGAGTGTCTTGGGGCAAATTTTTAAATGTTTCTTTGTTTATAGGTTCCCCATTGTACCAATAGATGCCCATAAAATTCATATAAAGCATATCAAAGTTCCAGGAAAACTTTCTCTATGGAGCATTTGAAGAAATCGTGAAGTGTGAGAAAATATACATCAAAGCCATACCATATCCCAAGAGTAGTTGTTTGTCCTCCATACTTTTCACTAATATGTAGCATATGTTGTAGGATAAGGAAAGGTAAAGCAATCTTAACCCCCTTTTTCAAGCTATAAAAGATATAGACATCCATGACCGGTATCTTCCCATCATTGATATTTCTTGGGAGGATTATTTCACTAATTATTTTGAATGCAATTCTCTTGTTAAAATCAACATCTTTCAATAAGTGAAGAATTAACTCTAAATCCTTAGGCCCTACATCCTTCCACATAAAATTTATAACTTCTTTTGGCTTATCAGTACCCTTAATCCCTTCCGACCACCCTTAGCTATTATAATGTCATTCTCCGTCTACAAACGTATGAAAGATTTTTTTGCAAAGTTTCCTCATTAAGCACAAATTTTACTCCACAAACAGTTGAAGTTAACTCAAGTTTTAAGCTCTAACGATGTACTTCAAGATTTTCATAAAATTCTATCACTAATCTATCTTGAACATCACAATGTAGATGCATAAACATATACCGATCATCAAATAGTGATAGAACATCAGTGCCAGTGAAATATGAGTCAACAAGTTATTTACCGTAAAATATCGAATGTTTCCCTTGAATCTTTGATACAGGAGATAGTGGAGGAGATTGTATTCTTGCCCTTTTTCCTCTTCTCCCACGTTCTTGACTTATAGTCCTTGGATTTACCATGATTTTGAGTGATTTTTGGAAGATTGAATTGGTGAAAACAAATTTTTTAATGTGGGTAATCAAAATATAAGAAGAATTTTGGAAGAAATTGAATGAAAGTTGAAGAATTGCAAGTACGTTTGAGAGAGTTTTAGGTTTAGGGTTAAAAATTTGAGAATAATTTGAGCGAATTTGGGGTTAAAACCCCCAATTTTAACCTTGTCCACGTTCAGCTAGTCGACCGGCTGGTCATGGGAGTCAACTGGCCAGATCAGAGAGCACAAAATTTTTCTTTTTAACCGGACGCCTTATAGCTTCCGATAGACCGATCGGGTCAGAAAGTGCAAAAATGTGTATTTTTTCATGCCCAAGCCATATAAACACATATATATGTATTTCAACCACTTTTTATCATTCTAATTTCTCTTTTTATCTTGCAAATTTGGTCCTCATGCACCGGTTTAGTAAAAATATCAGCAACTTGATGCAAAGTATCAACAAATTCAAGTATGATATCTCCTTTTTGTACATGATATCTAATGAAATGGTGCCGAATCTCAATATACTTAATTCTTGAATGTTGAATTGGATTTTTAGTGAGATTAATTGCACTAGTATGACATGATCATATTGCAATCCATAATTAAATAAATTTTGTTTCACCCATAAAATTTGAGCTACACAACTACCAGCTGCAATATATTCTGCTTCGGTAGTAGAAATAGCAACACTGTTTTATTTCCTACAGGACCAAGATACTAAGGAACGTCTTAGGAATTGGCAAGTTCCACCAGTGCTCTTACGGTCTACTTTGCAACTAGCGTAGTCAATATTAGAGAATCCACATAAGTCAAATGACGTTCTTTTTGCATACCAAAGCCCTAGATTAATTGTTCCCTTAAGGTATCTAACGATTCTTTTTACAACAATTAAGTGAGTTTTCTTAGGGTTAGATTGAAATCTAGCACATAAGCACACTGTAAACATGATATTAGGTCTAGAGGTAGTTAAATATAATAGGCTGCCGATCATACCTCTGTATTTCTTCTCGTCTACAAGTTTACCTTTCTCATCCTTATCCAACTTTGTTGAGGGGCTCATGGGAGTTTCAATCTCCTTTCCATCTTCAAGTCCAAATTTTTTGATAATTTCCATGGTGTATTTGGCTTAATTGATGAAGATCCCCTCTTTTGCTTGTTTGATTTGGAGTCCAAGGAAGAATGTTAACTTTCCTATCATGCTCATCTTAAACTCCTTGTGTATACACTTAGAGAAGCTCTCACATAAAGAAAAATTAGTAGCACCAAAAATTATATCATCAACATAGATTTGAACAAGTAAGATGTCATTCCCGTCTCTTTTAATAAACAAAGTAGAATCAAGTTTTCCTCTTTCAAAGTTGTTTTCTACGAGAAATTCACTAAGTCTTTCATACCAAGCTCTAGGAGCTTGTTTTAAACCATATAATGCTTTTTCTAGTTTAAAGACATGATTAGGAAAACAAGAATTTTCAAAACCGGGGGGTTTGTTCAACATAAACTTCTTCTTCAATAAATCCATTTAGAAAACTACTTTTAACATCCATTTGATAAAGTTTGAAGTCCATATAGCATGCAAATACAAGTAACATACGAATGGATTCAAGTCTAGCTACGGGAGTATAGATCTCATCGTAATCAATTCCTTCTTCTTGATTGTACCCTTGCACTACTAGTCTAGCCTTATTCCTAGTTACTATTCCGGCTTCATCTAGTTTGTTTCTAAATACCCATTTTGTTCCAATTACTGGTCTATTTTTAGGCTTTTCAACTAGCTTCCATATTTTATTTCTATCAAATTGGTTAAGTTCTTCTTGCATGGCAATTATCCAATTTTCATCAAGTAAAGATTCTTTTACATTTTTAGGTTCTATATGAGAGATAAATGTATGATGCTCACAAAAAGCATTAATATTATGCCTAGTTCTTACACCTTCATTTGGATAACCGAGGATTAGATCTTGAGGATGGTTTCTTACAAACTTCAAACTCTTTGGTAGGTCTTCATGGGATCCTTTGGTTTCATCATTTCCTTTGTTTGAGCACTGTTCACTTTCTTCATTGGCTTGAGACCTTCTTTCTTGATGTTCTTCTTCTTGCTTTGCAATTCCTTGTTTTGTTGGAGTTTCTTTATCCTTTGGAGTTGGATCTTTAAGTGTTGTCTTTTCCAAAAGATAACCTACATCGTCAATCTCCTTTCTTGACTCAAATGGATTAGTCTCATCAAATGTAACATGCATTGATTCTTCCACAACAAGAGTTCTTTTATTGTATACTCTATATGCTTTGCTCTTTATGGAGTAACCTAAAAATATCCCTTCATCTAATTTAGCATCAAATTTCCTCAAGTGGTCCTTAGTATTTAGAATAAAACATTTACAACCAAACACTTTGAAGTATGATATTTTAGGTGTTTTACCATGCCATAATTCATATGGAGTTTTATTTAAGATAAGTCTAATCAATACTTTATTTTGTACATAGCAAGCGGTATTTATGGTTTCACTCCAAAAATATGTTGGCAAGTTGTGTTTTTTTAGCATAGTTTTTGCCATTTCTTATAATGTACAATTCTTCCTTTCTACTACCCCATTTTGTTGAGGAGTATGAAGGGTCAAAAAGTTGTGTTCAATGCCTTGTTCATCACAAAAGTTCATGAAATGAGTGTTCACATATTCGGTACCATTATCACTACAGATGCAAGTTATAAAATAACCTTTCTCATTTTACACTTTTCTACACAATCTTGCAAATTCATTAAAGGCATCATTTTTATGTGCAAGAAACATGACCCATGTAAATCTAATATAATCATCTACTACGACAAATGTATATCTAGATCCTCCTAAGCTAGCCACATCAATAGGTCCAAACAAATCCATATGTAATAGTTGCAATGCTCTATTTGTTGAAACTTTATTTAGGGATTTGAAGGATGTCTTATATTGTTTCCTAGTTGACAAGCATCACAAATTTTGTTTTTCAAATTTTAGTTTTGGCAAGTCTCTAACTAAATCATGCTTTGATAAATCATTCAATAAGCTCATGCTAGCATTTACTAATCTTCTATGCCATAACCAAGCATTATCATGCACAACAGACAAATATTTAACATGTTGACATACAAGTTGATCAATTCCAACTGTGTAGGCATTTTCATTTCTCTTAGCTACAAATAATACATTATCATTTCTACATCCATAGACAATACAACTAGAAGATTAAAACACTAGTTTATGATCTTTGTCACACTATTGACTAATGCTAAGTAGATTAAATTTTAGGTCTTTTACGAGTAAGACATTGTGTATAACAAAAGAGTTTTCATTACTAATGCTTCCTTTTCCAATTATTTTTCCTTTCCTATTGTCGCCAGGTAACATCTCCTCTTTTTGTCCTTTTTAATTTGTAGAAGAGTGAAGAGTTTTCTGTCATGTGCTTGGAACAACCACTATCTAAGATCCACTTCATTTTGCTTGTTTTGCTTTCATTGGATATCTACACACATGAAATTCAAATGCAATTCTTTATTTTGGGGTCCCCAACACTTGGGTCTTTAGCGTTAGTTTTAATTTTTGTTTTTGACCACCCACTAAGGTCTTTGCCAATGTGGAACATGTAATCCTCTATCACGAAGTTTCTTGTAGTAACAATGAGTAGATATATGTCTTTTCTTTTCACAATATGTACAAGTAATATTAGATTTTGGTGAAGAGGAGGATGTAGAGGTAGAAGCCTTGACAAAATAGGTTTTGAAATACTTTTGATTAATGCTCGATTTGTATCCAATTCCGCTCTTATCAAAAGCCATTTTTTGACTTCCAAGGAGTTTTTCAAAATTCTCTTTGCCATTTGTAAATTTTTGAATAATTCCATTCAAATCTATGTTTTTCTTTTTCAAGTCTCTAACCTTTTTTTCAAACTTTACAAAATCTTCAGCATATAAATCATTTTCTTTTTCCAAGATTTCTATTTTTTCTATAAAAGAAGCATTCTTTTTTTCCAAAATTTCTTTTTCATCAAGAACAAGTTTCAATTTTCTATGCATTTGCTTATTTTTTTGCCAAAGCTAGAGATAGATTATCATGTAGTTTAGCAAATGCATCTTTTAATTCATCAAAACTATATTCCTTTTCCTCTTCTTTATTAGATGAATAATAAATAGATGGAGAAGGTAAAGATAGTATCTCATCCTCATTGGCCATAAGGTAAAAGTTGGCTATCTCATGTTGCTCTTCTACATCTTCTTCACTTTCAGAGGTGTCTCACATGACTTTGAGTGTCTTGCCTTCTTTCTTCTTTGAAAGCTTTGGACAATTTGCTTTTATGTGTCTCGATTTGTTGCAATTGAAGCACTTCAAATCATCTCTTTTTGCATCTTTTGTCCTCCTGAAATCCCTGCCTTCTTTTCCCTTCTTCTTCCAATTTGTATTACTTGAAGATGCCCCTTTCTTCATCTTTCTAAATTTTATGAACCTTTTGAAGTTCCAGGCAAGAAGTGTAATTTCCTCATCTTCTGGGTCCTCATCATCTTCCTCATCGTCACTTGATGTGTATTTTAATATAACGAGAGCAATAAACTTCTTTGCTTTTCTCTCTTTTTCTTCATGGTCCTTTATCTCAAGCTCATGAATCAAGAGTGATCCAATGAGCTCATTGAGCTTCAATGTATTTAAATCATTAGCTTCCTTTATGGCTGTGACTTTTGGTTACCATGATAATGGCAAACTCCTTAGCACTTTCCATACTTTCTCTACGTTAGAATAATCCTTTCCAAGTGCTTTCAAACCGTTAGTAATTTCAACAAATCTAGAAAACATTTGCTCAACATTTTCATTTAGAAGCATCTTAAATAATTCGTATCTATGTACAAGCATAGCAATCCTAGATTCTTTCACTTGGCTAGTTCCTTCATAAGTTACATCTAATTGGTCCTAAAGTTCCTTAGCCGAAGTGCACCCCATTACCTTTGCAAATTCAATTGCATTCATAGCATTGAATACATAATGTAATGCTTTTTTATTTAACTCAAATAATTTAATATCTTCATCATTCCATTCATTTTTGGGTTTGGGTATTCTCCTATCTTCTTCTAATTTTAGATAAAGTAGGCCCATTTTCTAGAATTTTCCAAGCTTTATAATCATGTAATTGTATAAATACTTTCATTCTCATTTTCCAAAATGCATAATTTGTTCTATCAAAAGGAGGTGCTTGTTTAATAGAACTTCTCTCAATATTTGCTAAGATTCTACTAGGTGTTAAACTATAGATAGAACCCTAGCTCTGATACTAATTATAGGTGCAAATATCTTAAGGGGGGGTGAATTAAGATATAATTATTAATTTTCATTTTTAAAAATTCACAGAAATTTAACAAATTCTTTCAAGCAATATATCAAACACAATATAAGCAAATGAGAGAACAAAAGTATAAAGAGAAGAGAGACAAACGATTTAAGGTGATTCGGCTAAGCCTACGTCCACCGCCCAAGGATGCTTCCCTTAGGACTTCAACAACCTTTACTAAAATGCTTCTTCAAATCTTGGTGAAGCACAAACCAATTTCCTACACCCCTTTGAAGCTCAACTTCAAAGAACCCAAGAGTTCTACTTTTTAGGATTTCCCCACACTTTACAAGCTTTAATGAATGAATCTCTCAAAAATTTTAGCTCTCAAGTGTGTATATAATCAAAGGAAATGATAGAATCTGAAAATTTTCTTCTAAAAAAGAAGATATTGTAATGAACGAAGCTCTGGAAAGTTCAAAGATATTGCAAGAATGGCTTAAAGCTTGATTAAATGATGATATAAGATTTTGCACACTTGAATTGATGATTTGAATGTGTAATGAAGGTGTATTTAAAGTGATTTTGGTGTTAGGGATTTGGTAGGTGAGGAAAAAAGGGAGGAAAATGGCTAGAACAGTAATAAATAACTAGTGCATTTATTACAGTAACCTGTTCAGCAGGTCGACCGGTTGGCTCGTCCGGCTTCCTCTTAGACGTCACTGACTAGGCCGGATGCCTTAGTCGGTCGACCGGCTAAGGGGTCTGGCTTTGTCCTTCAGTTTCTGACTTGGCCGAGCAACCTACCCAGGTCAGCCGGTCGACCGGCTGAGAGATCCGACCACTTCAGAAAGTGAAATAAAGCCAAACTTTTGTTAAAACTTTTTCCAGTGCAATTTTCATAACTCTCAATCACTTTGAGACATTTAGTAAATACCACTTCAAAAACACATTTTTACTGTACGTGTGCATTCAAATTCATTTGTGCTTTTATGAAATCAAATATGAAAGAGTTCAAAAAATGTTTGAACCATGAAAAAGGAAATTTGAGCCAAACATATACAATATTTAGGCATTTCACAAAAAAACAAAAACATCCGGTACCCCTTATAACGTCTCTTCTCCTCCTTATGCCTTCTCATCTTCTTGTTCTTCAAATAATGCATTTTTGTTCATCTTCTTCGATCTTTCAAGCATCTACGTATACATCTAAGCACTTATCTTCACAAGATGCTTTTAGTCAAACAATTATGAATGCATATAAATTTTCTTCATCAAAGTTAGTAGCAAGTATTTAGCCAACAAAGGTAATAAAGAATATTTCTATATCACATCGCCTATATCTGACAAAAGATGTATATCAGAAAAATTGTCAACATTATCTTCTAGACTATATTTACTTATATAAATCCTGTGAAATCATAAGCCATGATAAACTAGAAGATAATTGATCCAAAGAGCTTTATTCTTTGGCATAATCACCTTGGACATCCAGGCACAATAATAATAAGACGAATTATTGAAAATTCACATGAGCACCCATTAAAAAATCAGAAAGTACTCTCATCAAATGAATTTTTATGTGTTGTTTGTGCCTAAGGGAAATTGATTATAAGGTCATCCTTAACTAAAATTGATGCTGAAAATCCTACATTTGTAGAACGAATTCAAGGGGACATATATGGCCCTATTTTTCCAGCATGTGAACTATTTCGATGTCTTATGGTATTAATAGATATATCCATATGTTGGTCACATGTCTTCTTATTATTTACTCGAAATGTGGCATTTACAAGACTCCTTGCACAAATAATCTGCTTACGTGCACTATTTTTGAATTATACAATGAAGAAAATTCATCTTGATAATGCAAGAGAATTTACATCCCAATCTTTTAATGATTATTGTACATCAATTGAGATCATAGTTAAGCATCATATGGCTTATACACATACTTAAAATGGTTTAGCATAATCTTTTATTAAACACCTACAACTAATCCTTAGACCACTACTTAGGAGAACTAAGTTGCCTAGTTCTGCTTGGGACATGTTATATTACATGCTGCAGCATTGGTTTGAATAAGACCAACTGCTTATCATAAATATTTCCCTTTATAATTAGTTTCTAGTCAAGAATCAAATACATCCCATTTAAAAATATTCGGTTGTGTAGTATATATTCCAATTGCTCTACCACAACGTACAAAAATGGAACCACAAAGAAGACTAGAAATATATATTGAGTTTGAATCTCCATCAATCATTAAATATCTTGAACAATTAACTGGAGATCTTTTAGCAGCGCGTTTCGCTAATTACCAATTTGACAAAACAGTATTCTCAGCATTAAGGGAGAAAAGCAAAAGTTGAAAAAGCAAGAAATTATATGGAATGCATCATCTATGGTTCATTTTAATCCTCTCACAAATCTATATGAACAAGAATTTTAGAAAATTATTCATCTTCAAAAAATTGCTCACCAATTGCTAGATGCATTCACTAATACAAAGAGAGTGACTATGTCACATGTTCCAACTCAAAATGCTCTCGCTAGAATTGATATTCCAAAAGAGCAATTTACTAATATTCTAGCAAATGAGTCTATAACACGCCACGAGCGTGGTAGACCAATTGGTTCAAAGATAAAAATCCTCAAAAAATGAGGGGAGCAAATAAGCAAGTTGGCATTTTCAAGGTTCTTAATAATCTTGTAGATGTCACAGAAATAGTTGGAGAGGCAACTCCAGCAGATAATCAGATACCTGAGCATGAGAAAAATAGCGACAATATTGAAAACGAAGAGATCTCAAATAATTATATCATACAAGAAAAAATTAAAATCGAAATGAAATTGTTGTTGATGAAAAATCTTCATATGTAGTAGCTACCGAATTGACAGTAAAGAGCAAGGATTATGAACCAAAATCCTTTCAAGAATGTCGACATAAAAATGATTGGCCTAAATGAAAAGACACAATGGAGGCTGAATTAAATTTTCTCGCAAAGCGTAAAGTTTTTGGACCTATAGTCCAAACGTCTGACAATGTAAGGCCTGTAGGCTACAAGTGGTATACGCGCAAAAACGGAATGAAAACAATGAAGTTGTGAGATATAAAGTACAACTTGTAGCACAAAGTTTTTCACAAAGGCTTGAAATTGATTATGAGAAGACATACTCTCCTGTGGTGGACGTAATTATATTTAGATATTTAATCAGTCTAGCAATTTTTGAAGGACTTTATATGCATCTTATGGATTTAGTGACAACATATTTATATGGGTCACTTGATAGTGATATTTATATGAAAGTCTCTGAAGGACTAAATATGTCCAAAGCTAGATCAAATCCCCAGGAGATATACTCTATTAAGCAGAGATCCTTGTATGGATTGAAACAATCTAGACAAATGTAATACAATCGTTTGAGTACATACCTTCTAAAAGAATGATATGTTAATAGTCCCACAAGCCCATGTGTTTTTATTAGGAAATTAAGAAAAGAGTTTGTTATTATTGTTGTATATATTGATGATTTAAACATCATAGGGACTACTGGAAAGCTTACGACAGTAGTTGCATATTTACGTAAAGAATTTTAGATGAAAGATCTAGACAAAATTAAATTTTGTCTTGTCCTACAGATAGAGTATTTATCAAGTAGAACTTTAATTCATAAAAAGACTTATATTGAAAAAGTTCTGAAGATATTCAATATGGACAAAACTTATCCATTAAGTACCCCAATAGTTGTTCGATCTCTTGATATCAGAAGAGACCCTTTCCGTCCTTGAGAAGATAATGAAGAAATACTTTGCCCTGAAGTGCTGTATTTTAGTGCGATTGGTGCATTGATATATCTAGCTAACAATACACGTCCAAATATTGTATTTTCTATAAATCTATTAGCAAGATTTAATGCTGCATCAACATGAAGACATTGAGCCGGTAACAAACAGATATTTCGCTATCTCCACGGAACAATTAATATGGGCTTATTATATTCAAAGCATGCACAACCTAAATTAATCGGATATGCAAATACTGGGTATTTATCTAACCAGCATACAGAATGATCCCCAACTGGATATCTTTTCACAGATGATGGTACAACTATTTCCTAGCGCTCAATAAAATAAACTATTGCTACCACTTCCTCAAATCATGTTGAAATACTTGCACTACATGAGGCGAGCCGGGTGTGTTTGAGGTCTTTAACTTCACATATTGAAGGAAAATGCAATATTTCAACTAGCAAAAGAGGACCAATGATATTGTATGAAGATAATACTGGTGCATTGCTCAAGTTAAAGAGACTATATTAAGGGTGATAGAATTAAGCATATTTTACCAAAGTTCTTTTTTACACATGAACTCCAAAAAAAAGGTGAGATTGATGTTTGCCAAATTCGCTCAAGTGAGAATTTAGCTGACTTGTTTACAAACGCATTACCTGCAACAACATTGGAGAAATTGTTATACAAGATTGACATGCGACAATTTAGAGATTTCTCTTGATTGTCTTCATAAGGGGACAATCATCAAAAAGTGCAAAATATAAAGTTCACATTGAACAAAAGTCAATATTTTCTAGAGATACATAAAATTAACAAATCTTGACAAAGTTTCAAAATGTTGAAATCAAAGCCAATGTATTAAATGGTGTTTTATGGCAAATTCAAGATTAGTGTTGAAAGCAACGTAAGTAGCATATAAGATTAGAAAAATAAAATCAATTACATGGGAAATGTAAGGATTTTAATGGTTATATGCATGGTTTTTATAAGATTTATCAAATAAGTCTTGTTTTTCGTTTAATGCCTTGTCTCTCTTTTTTATCTATAAATAGTCATGACCTCTCCCTTCTTTATCTATAAATAGTCATGACCGAGTAAAACAAATGAGCTCAACTGCTCAAGTAAGAAGTAGAAATGATTTCAGAAAGAAATAAAGACTTATTTATCTTATTCAGATTATTTTATAATATATCTAAATTATTTCATAATATAAAGAAAAATGATCTATTATCCATCTTATGCTATATTTTATTATTATTTCAGACAAATGTCTGAACATGAAAAGTGTACTGCAGAAGAAGAAGAAAGTCGCTACTCTCACAAGCATCCAACACCAAGCAGGTGCACTACCCATCACATGCTTAGCCATGGCCGCCATTTCTTTCCTCCTCCTCTCTCTCTTCTCCTTCGCAGCTCTCTCGCCTCTCCCTCCTCTCTCCCACTCTCTCTCTCATTCTCATTCTCACACTGTAAGTCAACAAATTAACTTATAAGCTGCTGTTTCGTGCTTGCGCTTTTGCAATTGTTTTGATTTTAACTTTTATGTTTGTAATTGTGCGTTTATGTTATCTGCTTATTTACAATAGTTGTGTAATTTTGTTGACCATCGACTTTTTTTGTGTATAATTGTGTGAATATGTATGTATTTATTTATTATATACGTGTATATGTATGTATAAATGCCGCGTATATACATATATTTTTCACTTGAGCTGCTATTTCTTGCTTATGGCTATGCAATCGTTTTGATCATTGACTTTTATGTCTGTATTTATGTGTATATGTATGTAGCTTTTTATGATATACATATATGTGTATGTATTAGTAGTACGTGTATGTACAGTTATTTGTTTAGTTGAGCTGCTATATCTTTTTTTTTGGCTTGGCAATGAGCTGCTATATCGCGCTTATAGTTATGCAATTGTTTTGATAATTAAGTTTTACTGGCGTAATTATGTGTATATGGACATAAGTTTTTATGATATAAGGGTATATGTATGTAGAAGTACATTTATATTAGTGGACGCACTTGCTTAAACTGCTATTTATTGCTTATAGATGTGCAATTGTTATGATTGATTCCTAACATACCTGTGCGTAGTGATATGTGTATGTATATCTCTACAGATGTGATGTACATAAATACATAAATACACACATATATGTTTACTTAATCTATTATATATTGGTTATAGATGTGAAGTTTTTTTGAATGTTAGCTTTTATGTATGTGATACTGTGTAGATATATCTATATATTTCTATATGCTTCTGCGTGTATGTATAAATTACATTTGTATGAATATACATATTTACTTAAATGCTACTTCTTGTTGATAGATTTGCAATTATACTGATCACTAACTTTTATATGTGCCATACCATGATTATTTATGCATATATAGGTAGATCCAGTGGGGATCATCTCTTTTCCATTTTGAGAATATGTGGGTGAAAGTGGAAGGGTTTGGGACTTTGACAAGAGTGGGTGGTGGCTTTTGAACTAAGCTGACATGCTAGTTTTTGGTTAGGGAAAAAACTGAAGTTTATAAAGGTAAGATTAAGATTTGGAGTAAGGAAAATTTTGGGGACCTAACGAGGATGATGAAGCCTTCGTCTATTGAAATTTCCAATCTCGATAACAGGGAATTCAATGCTGGCTAGGAGAGAGAGTAAAGGCAATTATGTAAAAAAAGAGTTGTTGAACTTGGTAGAAATGTAGTTGTCATGGAGACAAAAGTTGACCAAGATTTGGTTGGAGGAGGGTAAAAAAAGCACATCTCTTTCATAAAATTGCAAGCGCGCATAGAAGAGAGAACATCAATTATCATATTGTAGTGAGTGAGACGTTGTGTGATGAGGAAAAAGGTATTAAGTCTTCTTGCAATTTTTATAAGAAGCTCTACACTAAAACAAATAACGAGAGGCCTAGCTTGGATAACTTTTTATTTGATTCTGTTAGAGATGAGTTGAAAGAGTGGATTGAGCAATCCTTTGTCAACGAAGAAACTGTGGTTGCACTTAAAGGTTGTGATGGGGATAAGTCTCTTGGGCCTGATGGTTTTACTTTGGCTTTCTTTTATGCTAATTGGAGTTGTTTAAGGATGATTTCTTTGACATATTCGTCGAATTCCACTTGAAGGTTGAGTTCGTAGATGAGTTGAAAAACATTTTCATTGCCCTCGTAGCTAAGAGGTGTGAAACTACTGATATCAAAGATTTTCTTCGAGTAGGATGACAATGAAGCTGACCTCTACTTCTTTTCATTCTTGTTATGGAGGTTTGAGTAGGATGACGATGAACTTGGTCAAAGATAACTTCCTCCAAGGTTTTCATGTTGAGAGGCCTAGTAGGGACATCACCATCTCTTATTTGTCATTTACGGATGATACAATCTTTTGTTTGTGATGTAGACATTGAACAATTAGTTGACCTTTGTTTCCTTCTCTTAAGTTACCACCTCATCTAAAAGTTTAAGCTTGTAGAGAGGATATTGGTTTATTGATTTATTGTGTTAACATGCCCCGTCACCAGCATAATTTGTTTAGAACTTGCACGTGGACAATTTATTTTTTTAAATGGGTGGTGGTGAGACTCGAACCCATGACCTGGGCTCTAATACCATTGTATTGTTGTCTGAGGTAGTGTCGGAATTAAAAATTAACCTTGGGATGGGTGAGTGAGTCCTTCGGGCAATGTGGAGGATCGTGCATTTATGCTCGGATGTAAGTTGGGTTCTCTTCCATTGAATTACCTTGGCCTTTCCCTTAGGCTAAACATAAAGAACATCAGGTCTGTTGTTTTGTGATTCAAGAAGAGACGGGAGGGTGAAGAAGTTTCCTATGTGAAGGACTAAAGGAGGTATACTAACTCTTGTTAAAGAGTATACTTTCTTATCTCCCAGTGTACTTCATGTCTTTTTTTACTGTCCTGAGTTCATATTGTGCAAAAGTTCGAGGATATTCAAAAGCATTTTTTGACTTTTGTGGGGGCAGTTGGATAGAGAGTTTCAAAATCATTTGTAAGGTGGAGAGTAATCAAACAACCTAGAGAGGATGGCTAAGGCTCTTCTTGACAAATTGTTGTGGAGATTTATGATGGATGGTGATTGTGTTTGGAGAAAGGTGATTATAGCGAAATTTTATGAGTCTCATGATGGTTGGATAACAGAAGATAGAAGATTAGTCCATGGGGTTTGTCTTTATGAATGATTTTACCTTTTATGTGGGCAATCAGGAAAGGTATGCTCTGGTGGATGGATAAATGAAATGTTTTCCCTTCTAATCCTTTGAAAATCTCTTTCCTAGTACCTCTTCTTGGCTAGAGATAAACATACTTCAATTGAGTTTTGTGTTCAATGGGTGAATGGCTTCTTTGGGTAGGAGGTGATTTTCACTAGGGATGTGAATGATTGCCTGATTGGGAATTGGAGGAGTTCACTAATTTCTTTGGATGCCTTAATAGCTATGCGCTCTTCCTGGATTGGGAGGACATGGTGAAGTGGAACCTGGTAAATATGGCAGTTTAGGGTGAAATCTTTTTAAGGAACCCTTGTGGAGGACAAGGGAGTTTTTTGATGGAGAAGCATTTGGAAGACTTGTGCCAACTAGAGTTGCTTTCTTTGCAAAGGAGGTGGCATGAAAGAGAATTCTTACAATGAATAATCTCCAGACGGTAACAAATAATTGTCAACAGATGCTTTCTCTGCAAGCATATTGTACTTAGGTATGATTGGGCGGGATGTTTTGGAAGATGGTTTTGAACATTATGGGGACTCAATGGGTGACTTCTAAATCCTTTGTTGATGAGATTAAAACTTGGAGGGAACCAAAGCTTCTAAATACAAGAAAACGTCTTGTGTACGACACCTCTTACTATCATATGGACACTTTGGAGAGAAAGAGACTGATGAGTTTTTGAAGGGAAAGAGTCTCTCTCTGTTGTGTAGAGTCAATGGTTACATGATATTTTTTCTGCTTTTGGGTAAAGGATTTGTATAATTGATGTAGATAGCATACATGATTGTTTAGATAGTTCACGAACTTGATGTACATAGTTTTGGGGTTACATCCCCTTCGTGCATACTAATAACAATCTTCACTTTTCAATACATACACACTCTCACTCTTCAAATGCTGAAATTCGATTCCTCAATTTTTTAGCTTTATTGTTTCATCAGATTTGCATGTGAAATACAAAGACAGTAATAAATTTTCCGTTATGGTGTACTCACTAAGAAGTTAATTTTATGCAACTCTCTGGTTTTTGTTTCTGCAAACAGATTGGTGAAAGGGAATTTGAGATTGCAGATGATATGTTCTGGAAAGATGGAAATCCTTTTCAAATAATTGGTGGAGACTTGCATTATTTCAGAGTGCTTCCTGAGGTCTATATGGTTTTCTACAACACCCCCCTGCTGCCGCTTTCTTCTCTCTTTTTTCGATGCTTTATAATGGTTAAAGTTCTTACACCTGAAATTCTACATGAAAAGATAGAAACAAGACAACTTACTATACATACAGCTGAAGAGAATTGATTTGTTTCAATATTATGTATATCTTGATCACAGGTCAGCTCAATATGGTATGAGACATAAGTCTATCTACTTTTATGGTAAATGAATTTAGTACAAGCAAGATTTGTCATTAGCAGGGAAAAGGATCCTCGATAATGTGATAATATTTTACTAGGATATTTTGCAAAGTAATGATCTTTAAATAAATCCTTATGTAGTTTACTTTTTTCTCTTGAATTGGCCTTGTTAGGGGGATCAGGGAGTAGCCCAAGTGGTTGGGACTACCACCCCAGGAGTGATGACTTGGATATGAATCCATGGGATGGGGATTTTTTAAGAAAAGAACGAAAATACAAAGGAGAAAAACAACCTTGCTGGATGCTTACTTGTGAGAATATGTATGTGGGTTCTCAGAGCTCTACATGAAATGCAGGACTTGTTTTTGACGCTACATTTTAATCTTTGAAATATGCTTGTCTGAAATTCAACATTTCTGTCAAAAGTTTTGATGGGAGAAACTATTAGCAGTCTCACATGCATAATTGCCCCTTAGCTCAAAAGGAAAAGTTACACACATAAGGGGTGGGAAGCAGGAAGTTTATTGGGGAGTTTTAATCTTAAATCAATTGTTAGACTGTCTTTTCCAAATTTCCTTTCAGTTAAGTTGTTTTTTCTGTTGTTTACATTGTTGTTTTTTATTTGTCTTGAAATTGAGGAACTTTTTAGTATTGGGAAGATAGACTGTTGAGGGCAAAAGCACTGGGCTTAAATACAATTCAAACATATGTTCCTTGGAACTTGCATGAACCAAAAGAAGGCCAATTGGTTTTTGAAGGCATTGCAGATATCGTTTCCTTTCTGAAACTTTGTCAGAAATTGGACTTGTTGGTTATGCTTCGAGCTGGGCCTTATATATGTGCAGGTAATGTTCACTTTCTTGATACCTTTTCATGCAATTAAGTAGCCTCAATCAAATTATTTGGTCTAATTTGGCAAAGATATGGGGAGCTCTACCTCCTTATCTGGACAACTCAAACATAATCTAAAAGCTAGGCTTCTGATTCTTGTGTATTTTCATATTTATGTTGTGTGACTAGTTTGGCTTACACTTGAACCTTCTATGGTATTTAGAATGAGTATGATTCTAGTCAAAGTAATTCAAAACCTACTTGCTCTTATACTGTTGATTGAGGTCTATGTAATCACTTTATTGATAAACATATATTTAGAGTTGTTTGAAAAACATTATTTGTGGACTTTTAAGGTAGTCTCAGTATATCTATAAAGAATATCTTCATGTGCGTGTATATATGTATATGAAGCCCAGTTAGTTGCCCATGCTGTTGGAACAAATTAATCAAATTCCCTCTTTGTCAACCTGGGGACAAGTAGTACATTATAAGTAGAACTTTGGAGTACTTTGTCTTTATCCTGATACTTTTCTGAGTTGATTAGAGAACGTGTTAAGGGTTATTTCTGTTACAAAATGTTCTGGGTTGTGTTGCAGAATGGGATTTAGGGGGCTTCCCTGCTTGGTTACTTGCAATAGAACCAGCTGTCAGGTTACGATCGTCTGACCCCATCTTCATCGGCTTGGTAAGCTAGTCAGAAACCATGTTCCACATATTATGGCGAAGAACTTTAAGTTTCTCATTAATTTATGCTGAAGACTTGCTAAACAGTGATGGTCTTCAATTACTTTTGGTAATCATGATTTTCTTTGTTCATCTTGCTGTAGGATAGTCCTTCAGTTCATTTTGTGTGGTGTAAAGACATATTATGATGATACCATAGATTGGCAACTATGATGATATCCAGTTGAAAACTATATTAAATCCCTTCAAGTTCAGCATTAGTCAAGTTCAGCATTAGTGGCTTTCCTATGGTTAGGGTTGTACTCGGGTTTGTTTCTTTGTAGGCAGTTAACATTGTCTTTTACTTTGCACCGAGGATATGATTTTATATCTTCTGTCCTTAATGCTGAGGATCATCAATTGTTTACTAATAATAGTGGTAGTCTTCATATAGCTTCGTTGTTCTTTTGTTAATTTACTTCATAATAGAGAATACGGCCATTTGATGACTTTCCGTTTGATGACTTTCTGTTCGAGTAATTAAATGTTGTCCAACTAATATTCACTTATCTTCTGTCATCGAAGGTTGAAAAGTGGTGGGGAATCCTGCTCCCAAAGATAGCTCCACTCCTTTACAGCAATGGAGGTCCCATTATAATGGCCCAGGTATGCTGAAATTCTTACATCTGAAACTTCCATGTAATCAAAAAACAAAAGATCTTGTTTTTGTTCCCCTTAATGCTAACATGTTGAATTTGGTAAACATACACTGGTTTTTCTGAATGATAAAGTTTCTTAACGTGTTTTCCCCTCTTGAGGGACTTTGTGCCGTTAACCACGTAACTTAGTTCTCTTCGTGAGTTTGAGTTTGCGTATCTAGTTCTTGATGGTACTATGGGTTCCTAAATTAATATAAAGAAATGCACTATCTTCAACAAAATTTTGCATGTAATTCTTAAAAATTCACCAACCTATCATGAAAGCTTGTGTTGCCACTTATAATGAAAAATATCAGAAAACAAATAATGTTACACTGATACAACTTCCATTTTCTCACTTCAACTGATATTTAAAGAAGTTACAAATTTTTCTAAACGGGGATAATGCTACAGATTGAAAATGAATTTGGGTCATATGGAGATGATAAAGCATACCTACATCATTTGGTCAAATTAGCCCGGGGACACCTTGGAGATGATGTTATTTTGTAAGTTCTTGTTCTGCTTACCCTTTTATTGTTCATCTCTGTTCTTGCATATTGTTACTCCAATAGCATGTATAATGCATAATGTTGCTTTTGATCTCTGTTCTTTTGTTTCCATGCTGCCTAAAAGTTTATTTTTGTAAAAGAATTTTAGAAGAGAAAATCTTTCTGAGACTTGTTGCTTTTCGGGACTTGTTTACCAGACAAATATTCAATTTTCGGAATATAAATGGATATAACTAAAATAAGATGTTAATTTGGCAATTACTGATCTATTTTTCATTTCTTATTCATTCAAACAAGTCTTGATGGTTCACAGGTATACTACAGATGGAGGTTCAAGAGAAACTCTTGAAAAAGGAACAATTAGGGGAGATGCTGTCTATTCAGGTAAATAATGCTGTAAAATATCTTGATAATATTATTAGACAGTTACAACTTATCAGTTCTACTTTATGACTGATATGTCTTACAGTCTTCTTCTCCACCCTTCTCTTTGCCCCTTCTATTTCTTACTCGCATGGCTTTATTAGTTAGTTGGATAATTTTTGGGGCAAGGACTATAAACCTTTGTCAAAATTTTCCCATTTTGAGCACCCTTTGATTCATCTGGTCAGCACTTTGAGACTGCAATGCTTTTGGCATCTGATTACATGTTTTCACTTCATCATGGCCTTCTGGGTGATGGTTGCTTCTTTTCATGCTGAAAGCAAGCAACTATTTCCCTGTCATGTACCCTAGAATTGAGTATATTTTTATTGGTTGCCTATGCAATCCTTGGTTGATGATAACTGTATCTACATTTTCCCTGGCCATAGAGAATTGCAGGTTCCATTGGTAACTACCCTGCAGATTTAAGATTCTTTAGAATATAATTAGATGTATTGATTTGACATCCATGGCGCCAAATTGCTTTTCGATAGATGTACTCATTTATTCCAAAAATGATTAGTAAACTTGTAGTTTTCCTGTGACCTGTATGCATCTTAATGTTGTTGGACTATACAAAGATTTGGCTTCCAAGCATCTCATTGGTAAGATACCATGTTTCTCTTTATAAAATTATGTTGCTTTAGATATTCTCAGTTTCATGTTTGATTTTCAGCTGTTGACTTCACCACTGGGGATGATCCTTGGCCAATATTTAGGCTACAGAAGGAATTTAATGCTCCGGGAAAATCGCCACCGCTTTCTGCGTTAGTATTTTATTTGGATATTACATAACCAATATCATCACCGGCTCATGTTGCTCAAATTCATCTTTTTATGTCTTCCAGAGAATTCTACACCGGTTGGCTTACACATTGGGGTGAAAAAATTGCCAGTACAGATGCAACTTTTACAGCATCTTTTCTGGAAAAGATATTGTCAAAGAATGGTTCTGCTGTACTTTATGTATGTTTCCAAAGTCAAGTTTTTGATGAAAATGGTAACCACAAAGTTGAATGATATAATGTCTCACTTTTAGATGGCACATGGTGGAACCAACTTTGGATTTTATAGCGGTGCAAACACTGGTACAAGTGAGTCTGACTACAAGCCTGATCTAACTTCCTATGATTATGTAAGTACGATTTTTGTCTTCTGTTGTGGCTTCATCATGAATGACAATGACTTATAAGGGCACTGGTTCTCTGTCCTAAAATGCTTTTGTTCTAGGATGCACCTATTAGTGAATCTGGTGATGTGGACAATGCAAAGTACAAAGGTAAAATTTATGCATCTTCCATTTTAGGCTCTGGAACTGTATCAGGTTCTTATTTTCAGCTTCATGAAATGTTTGGTTATATGACATTGTTGTCTATTATCAGCCACATTTATTGTCGGCATTACAACCCATTCCTGAAATCTTATACTGAAACTTTTAAGATATTTCATTGTATTGCTTTTACTGAAAATTTCAGATATTTCATTATATTGCTTTTTAACAGCTCTTCAGAAGGTTATTGCAAAATATGGTAGCGGAACTCCTGCATCAGTTCCCTCGTATAACCAAAAGAGAGCATATGGACATATTAACTTGCAAAGAAGTTCATTTTTGCTCGATTTATACAAGGGTAATGGCCCTGTTCGTGTGGTTGAATCTGAGAACCCTCTGTCAATGGAGTCCGTGGGGCAGGTATGCAACAACCATTTTTTTGTTTTTGAAGATTATATCTTACATTCTGGGAAGGCTAGAGACGCTCAAAAAGGATTGAGAGATATACTGCTGAAATTAAATGCATTTAATGTGCAGATGTTTGGCTTTCTTTTGTACATATCTGAGTACTCTCCAAAAGGCAATGGAAGTGTGTTGTCAATACCAAAGGTAACCCCTTTACTTGGTTGTATTGTGCTCTGCAGCTAAACCTTGCTTATAAGTCTTCCATTTTTTTTTTTTTCTTTGATTTGGTTTCTCTGACAGTGGATTATATTATTTTCTTTTTCAAATTTGTCTTGTTTGTTATCAACATCATAATTTTACTTGTTTGTAGTAGTGCATAATATTACGCAGTTCATCATATAGTCTGATGGCATGTTGCTTTGGACATTTGTTGCAGGTGCATGACAGAGCTCAAGTCTTTATTTCATGCCCTAATGAAGATATTTTAGAGAGGCCAACTTATGTCGGCACAACAGCTAGATGGTCAAATGGACCCATTGACCTTCCTGGTACCAGATGTAGTTCCAACATTAAATTGTATATCTTGGTACAAATACTCTTACTTCTTTCATTTCCAGTGATTCACCTATAATTTATCCCAAAAGCCTTTAAGAGTATTTAAATAATTTAGGATTCAGTACATGCACAATTTCCTTGCTCTAGAAAACAGATTTCTTTTGTTTATCTTTTTTTCCTTTTTTCCATTTCCTGTCAGCTGGGGCCTTGAATATGGTCTCATTATTATGGTTGTTTGTTACTACCTTTCTCCTTTTGGTAGGATTCTGTTTTACATACATATGCAGTAACATTTTTGGTAAAAATATTTAAGGTAATTAAACAAAGATCCATTTATGCTGGCCAGCTGACATTGTGAAAGAGAAATCACATCTGAAATGACATGACAGGAAGTCCTCCTTAAATTATTTCTGGTACATTACCAGAATACTCCGCCATTTCTCTTATGCAAAAGTTGACTTTTCTTTTACATGGAACACTAAAAGATAGATAAATACAAGCAAGCAGCATTGTTTATACCAATTTAAACATCTGCTGTTCTGTTTTTCCGTCTATCTATCTACAACTATCCATAAAACATGAATAGGTAATTTTTTTTAATAGCTATTCTAATTTATTTCTATTTCCACAGGTTGAAAATATGGGTCGTATCAATTATGGGCCATACACATTTGATAGAAAGGTGAAATTTCTGGCCTCGTCATTAGCAATCTTGATCCGGTATCTCTATAAATTTTGGTTTTGCAAGCCATGGGACATTTTTATTGCACCTTCAATTCTAAGCTTGTGTAGTCTTGATCAGATAACTTCCTCTGGAATAGTACCTGGTCTCTGTCGCCTATGAAATTTAGCATGCGTGATGATTAAGCACTTATGCTCACTACCTTACTTCTTTTGAAGCATGCTGGTTATTTTAGAATATTTTTCCTTCCTGCTGCCTGTTCTGTGTCAAAGGCTTCATGAATCCTTTTTCCTGTTCCAACTCTCTATTTAGTGAGACACTCATTTCAGAGTCTTAATGACTTATATTTCCTGACGAAGTTTCAAGATGATTTATTGCTTTTTGGGCACCATCTCATGATTATGCCTGAGCAAATAACCTACGTAATGGTTTTTGTTAGTAGTAGAAATATGGTAATAGAGATATGGTAATAGAGTTATGGCAATAGAGTTATGGGAATAGAGTTATGGTAATAGGGTTATGGTAATTCTCCATTATGGTAAGTGGAGAAATAGGAAGCTTTGTATGTTATAAATAGGGCCAAATACACAATATGTATTAAGTCATTCTCTTCAATTTTAATGTCTTATTTCTTTTAACATGGTATCTAGAGCTAGGTCAAGACATTAAGGTTTCTTTCAAAATGCCCAACCACCCTCACACCCACAAAATCCACCAGAACACCTTGCACACTCACCCAAAAAAAAAAAAATAATGTTCATGCGAAGCACTGTTCACACGAGGCACTGGTCACCCAAGGTTATTGTTCACTCCGGTGAATTTTTTGCGTAATTTGTCCATGGTTTTGGTTTTTGTTGTCTGCCTCTCTTAAACCCAAAAGGAAAAAGAGAGAGAGAGAGGAATAGAGGAGTAACATCCCAACAAGGAAGATATTATGACAGGTTGTTAGTGTGGTTGTTCTCTTTTTATTTTTTCTATACTTTATTAATCGTTCTTCTTGTCTTTTCCCTTTATATTGATTGAGTGTTGATGACTAGTATGGATCCCTCCAATGACATTACTAGTAATTCTACTACCGTTACTGAGCCTGTTACCTCTGTTGTTGTACCTACATTCAATGGCATCCAATAATCATAGGGCAAGTTGACAATAGGGCCAGAATGGAGGAGGGCCTCATGTCGTAAATAAAAACTAGCCCAAAAAGGAAATATCTGGGTGAGTTACAGTAAGATAATTGAGCTTGCCTACCAACCTTCTGTATCTTCCTGGATCTTTTAACGGCTCTACCTCATTTCGTAGAAGTTTGACATTTGGGTCCATTGGTGACTCACAAGGTTTGCACCCAAGCATTCCGGCTTCTGTCAACATATCAAGTGCATATTTATGCTGAGAAATAAAAATACCTTAATTTGAACGGGCAACTTCAATTCCAAGAAATTAGTGCAATGATCCCAAGTCTTTTGTTTGAAAGTGTTATTGTAAACATGCCTTCAAGTCACATATACCTATAAGATCATTGCCTGTTATGATAATATCATCAACTGTTATGATAATTTCATCAATTGTTATGATAATATCAGCAACATAAACAATTAGTAACAAACATTTGCCAGCGGAGGTGTGTCAATAAAAGACCGAATGATCGACCCCACATCTTGATAATCCAAACTTGATGACAACCTCACTGAATTGGCCAAACCATGCTCGAGGTGATTGTTTAAGACCATACAATGATTTCTTCAACCGACATACCTTACCGGACTCCCCTGAGCAACAAACCCTAGTGGTTGCTCCATGGATACTTCTGCTTCAAGTGAACCATTAAGGAAAGCATTTTTAATGCCAAGTTGATGAAGTAGCTAGTCAAACATAGCTGCAAGAGCAAGAACAATATGAACCGAAGGCATCTTAGCAACCGGGGAAAAGGTATAATCATAATCAACACCATAAACCTGTGTATATCCTTTTGCGACCAGGTGAGCCTTCAAGCGATCCACAGTTCTAATAGGAGAACACTTTACAGTATAGACCCAACGACAACCAATAGCGGTCTTCCCAAGAGGTAGATCTACCAAATCCCATGTATCATTGGTTTGTAAAGTCGACATCTCTTCCACCATTGCAGCATGCCAACCCGGATGACCAAGCGCCTCTATTACATTAGACGGGATAGACACAGACGAAAGGGAATCAACAAACGACCGATACGAGGGTGATAGGAAACGAAATTAGATATCGGATGTTTAGTAATACAAGAGCGAATACCTTTACGAAGTACAATTGGAACATCCAAGTCGGAGGGTGGAAGAGACAAAGGATCCAGAGAGGGCGAAGCCAGTGGCATAGAAACAGCAACAGGTGGGCGATTACATCGATGATAAGTCTTGAGGTCTAGACGATCCAAGTGTGACAGGGCAGGATCAGGGGATGGTGCCGCAGGTGAAGGCGGGACATCCAACGGAGCATTAAAGAGGGGCACAGGAAGTGGAAGATCATCAACTACTGATGTCGAGGAATAGGACGTAGAAGAAAAGAAAGGTTGAGACTCAAAAAAATGACATCAACACAAAAAAAGAATTTATTCAACTCAGGAAAATAGCGACGGTAGCCTTTTGATGACGAGCATACCCAAGGAAAACACACTTGATGGCACGTGGACCCAATTTATCAAACCCAAGAGTCAAGATATGAGCAAAACAAACACACCCAAATACCTTAGGTGGTAATAAATAAATAGATTGATGGGGAAAAAGAACAGAAAACGATATTTGGTTTTGAAGAACAAAGGAAGGCATGCGATTGATGAGATAACAGGCAGTGAGAACAGCATCATTCCAAAAACAAAAAGTGAGCATTCATATGAATAAGAAAGGTACGAGCAGTCTCAATTAGGTGCCTATTCTTACGCTCAGCAACCCCATTTTGCTGATGGGTGTAAGCGCAAGAAGATTGATGTATAATGCCACTATTTTGAAGAAAAGAAGAAAAAGACGTAGAAAAATATTCTTTGGTATTGTCACTTCGCAATATACAGATAGATGGATTAAACTGATTTTTCACTTCAGCACAAAAGAGAGAGAACATAGAAAATAACTCAGAACGATCTTTCATTAAATATAACTAAGTAACACGAGAATAGTCATCAATAAAACTAACAAAATAACGGTATCCAAACTTGGAAATATGCCGACTAGGTCCCCAAATATCAGAATGAATTAATTCAAATAGTGCATTAGCCTGCTTATTGACACGATTAACAAAAGATGTGCGACTATGTTTACCTAACTGACAAGACTCACAGTTGATATCCCTAACACTTCCCAAACTAGGAACCATGTGCTTAAGACTTAAAAGATTGGGATGACCAAGACGGCTATGAATGACTTCACGGGTGGAAACGGCTGTAAAAGCTGTAGAAGAATCAGTATCAAGGTAGTAAAGGCCACCAGATTCATGCCCTGTGCCAATCCGCTCGTGCGTTCTCTAATCCTGAATAACCACATAATTAGATGTAAAAGTGACAGAACAATTAAACGATTTAGTTAACTGACTGATAGACAATAAATTGCAAGGGAAATCAGGAAGGTAAAAAATGGAAGAAAGGGAGATAAAGGACGTGGGAGACGACGAACCATTTGTAACTCGCCCAGATATTTCCTTTGTAGTGAGCCTGGTTAGTCAACTCTTGAATTCGCCACAAAAAGGTCATTGGGATGCTGTCATTCGTATCCTACAGTAAATTAAGAGTGCTCTGGGGAGAGGGTTGCTATATAAAAAGAGAGGAGGAGACACGAGCATTGTTGGCTATTCTAAAGCAGATTAGGCAGGATGTCAGGATGATAGGCGGTCCACCTCTGGCTACTGTGTGTTTGTTGGCAGAAATCTCATCTCTTGGAAAAGTAAGAAACAATCAGTCGTAGCCCGCTCAAGTGCAAAATCTGAATATAGAGCTATGGCATTAACGGTGTGTGAGTTAATTTAGGTGAAACATTTGCTGAAGGAACTTGGGGAAGATTGCTCTCAGCCTATGAAGTTAATATGTGATAACCAAGCAGCAATGCATATTGCAACCAATCCCGTCTTCCATGAAAGGACTAAGCACATTGAAGTCGATTGTCACTTTGTAAGGAGTAAAGTGTTAGCTAAAGAGATTGTTATGTTACATGTCAATTCAAATGATCAGTTAGCAGATCTCTTTACTAAATCCTTGAGGGATCGTGTAGAGTACATTTGTAACAAGCTGGGCACGCATGATATTTATGCTCCAGCTTGAGGGAGAGTGTTAGTAGTAGAGTTATGGTAATAGAGTTATGGCAATAGAGTTATGGTAATTCTCTATTATGGTAAGTGGAGAAATAGGAAACTTTGTATGTTATAAATAGGGTTAAATACACAATATGTATTAAGTCATTCTCTTCAATTCTAATGTCTTATTTCTTTCAACAGTTTCAACTGCTGTATTGCCTGCACATTCAGTTATTAAGACAAATTGAATGCTTAAGCTTGTAAATTTTTGGCGTACTCAGCTTCATACTCAAAATTATGAGATACCTATAGTGTTCAGTGGCAGAAAGATGGAGATATAGGAGAAAAGATAGACTTGAAGGTTCAAAATGGCATAAAAATAGCTTTTATAAGCAAACAGGAAGACTAAGTGAACACCATCTTGCCATGAACCAATGACCATTGTGAGCATCATTTTAAAATTATGCAGATGGCAATACCATCAATCATCACCATCATGCTACCATTTATGAGGTTGTGTTTATATTGCAAACACAATAAACAAGTAGTCCTACTGGTCTCCATTTACTATAAGATGACTAACTTCTGAAATACTGATGTGTTCCCCTCCCTTATTGTTGTTAACAAACCATTACCTTCCCTTGAATAACAACACCTCCCTCTCCGGTTCTGGAGCATGGTACTGAATTAAGTATTTTGCATTTTGTTCGCAGGGTATTCTGTCTTCCGTTTATGTAGATGGAAGACCTTTGCATAAGTGGAAGATGCTGTTGATTCATTTCAACAACTTAAATGAAGGCCAAAATGTTAATGTTATTCTGGACACATACTCGCATGTCCTCAAAAAATCTGCTCGTAAGAGATTGAAGGACAAAAAAAGTCAGTTTTTGATCACTTGGACAATAAATAAGAAAGAAAGAAAATCTTATACAAAGTGAAACATTTACTGAGTCTTGGCTGATCACTGCTCGTCTTTTTGGCAGGATCATTTCCAGAACCTGCCTTCTACACTGGTCGATTTTCTGTTGCGTCTGACCAAATTGCTGATACATACATGTCTTTCCGTGGCTGGAGCAAAGGGATTGCATTTGTCAATGACTTCAATATAGGAAGATTCTGGCCGGTAGAAATTATTGTTTATGGTTTTTTGTTATGCTTTAAATATAACTGATCTCAGGCTAAGTCCGATTCTGAGAAGAAACTTTTCTTGGCTTCTTTTACAGTCTGTTGGTCCACAATGCAATCTTTATATCCCTGCTCCAATCCTTCGGGCTGGGGAAAATGTGGTGGTATAGCATGCTAACTTTCTTTTTAAATACACACACATATGTATACATATATTACTAGGATTCATGCTCATATGGACAAGTTTTAATCTGTTTTTGTCTCTCTATTTCAAATCTTGGTATACTTTATCTGTAAGTGGCATTAGAAGGTTTTATCAACAAATCATAAACGGAAAAATGGGTAACTTCCCTGAGAATTCAGAAATAACATCTCCAAACCAATGAATTCCTAGCGCCTTAATAATAATAAAGCACCATCATCAATAGTAAAATATGGTTTGTTGAAGCTAACAGGAAACAGATTACACTATTCATACTCCTTTAAGCATTAGTAAGATTTAAATTGTATTTAAAGGTCATGATTTACTGAAATCAATAGAAAATTGGTTGCACTATTCGTCCTCCAATGAGCATATAATAACGAAAAGAATTGAAATTCACTGCCACTAAATTCATAGTAATTTTTTCAAGTTAATGTGCCAAATGCTCCTTTCTTTGGGGGAGCTAATGTGCCAAGTTCTGATTCAATTATGACGGCACTATAAGTTCTTCATTCCCTATGTTTCCTAACTTGGATCAGTGGAATTGCATTGCACATACTAAAAGAGTGTTTCACAATGTTTATTAGCATGCTATTTACAACAGGGCAGCAAACTTGAACAATGGTTGAAAGTCTGCTGCTATATTCCTTCTGAAATTATTTTTTTGATCATCTCCAAAATACCTTTTTTTTTCCCTCTATCATTATGCATTCGTGCTCTGCACATTGTAGATGCCAGGAGAGGCAAGGGCAGACCGCGCTTGCCCTCCTCCCTCTGGTACTCCCATGTTCAACAAGAATTTTGTGTTGCAGACAATACGCTGATATTTAATTATTATATCTTGTTCTCATTTTTGTTCAGGTCATTCTGGAGCTGCAGTCTCCAAGCCCTGACCTCTCTGTGAGTTTAGTCGCTCAGCCAGACTTCTCATGCGGTTCAACAAGATCAAGAGTACGTCAGCCAGATATTCTCATAGCTTAACACGCAGGGAGGAATCTGAGAATTCCATCCGTTTTCTGGGCCACGGGATATAGAAGAAGAGCAGAGGAGAAAGGTGGAGCAACTACTATCAGGTAACTATTGACTGAGAAATATGGTTTCATTATAGTTCAAAGAGTGTGTTTTAAGAAAACCATGGTTGCCAAAAAGAAAGAAAATGAGCACTAGATTTGAGGGATTAGAGTATCAGTTGCACCTTCCAGGCATTGTATTAGAATTTAGAGCGCTTGTTTCATAGCGGAATGCATTCTTGCTACTCCCAGACATGAGAGTTGTTTAGAATTTCTTCTATTCAACATAATAGTTAGGCCTTCTTTTGGTCCTTTCCTTCTTTATTTAATGCCTTGTCATGATCTAACTCTTACCACTCTTGGAGAGAATTTAGGTGTTGTAGAGTTGATACATGGACAGCAAAAATTTACATGGTTATTCTAGTTTATTAAATATAATAGATAGATATTTTGTTTATTTTCTTGTCACTTGACCTTAGTTTTTTTATCATTCACATATTAATTAGAAAATTTCAAAAAATAAACTAATTTCTCGATATTTGACTTTTTATTTTAAATCTCAAGAATGTTTGTATAGAAAAAATTACCTATAATAAATAATATATATATTTTTATTTATAAAATCACACCAAATATGTATAGAAAGGGTTGAAAGACCGATAATAATTGGTTACTGAAAGGGCTAAAAAATACATGGTGAAATACTTTCAATCAACATGAAGTAATGGCTAACAGTCTTTACTCTTCTTCTCTCTTGTAACATTATAATGTTATATGGGAGATTTTAATGGTGATGAATGGATGATACAAATATAAGAAAATGATTTCAACTATGCTCTATTATTGATCTCTCTCCTAATGTTATGCTACTATTACTCTAGAATAACATAATCTGGAAATGCTTTCTTTAAGGGCAAACCATTGGGCTCTAAATGCCAAGAACTTTCAGGGATACCATGGAATCCAATTCCAGGCACTTGAAAAGATGGAATTTGATGAGAGAAAATAGGAAGCTCAGTTCTTGAAATTGTATGAACCAAATCAACACCATCAATCTGTAGCCTGTGAAAGAAGGTAGGGAAGCCTTTCACCTCCCCTAGCCTAACTACCGTCAACCTTTCTCCTTCAGAAAAGTCAGATAAGATTTCGGACACCCAGTATTGGCAATTCTCGTAGTCCGAGTGCTTCCACTTGCTGTTCCAGTTTCTGTACATAGCCCATATCTCCTCTTTCAAAGGGTAAATCTTGTAGAGAGGTGTACTCGTCTGAGAATTGATTGGATGAGAAAATACCGCTGGTGAGCACACTTGCTCCCCCATCTCCATGTCCAGGCAAAATGATCCACAAGCAAGTGGCATGCCTGCTCCAGACCATCTCCTCTCTTCATCATTAACTGGGGCTGGTCTCAGCCAAAGGACACTGACTGCAGAATTTGCATTGGCAACAATTCGAGCATAACAATAATTTTGAACCTTCTTTAATTGATGGCGAACTGCCCAAATCTGTCCTGGTTCTATGTTTTTGAGTATTCTGTCACTTTGGAAATCATAGAAGTCCTTACCAAGCACTTCTTCAGCCATGGCTTTCAAGCGATCCGATTGATCCTCATTTGGGCTGATACATAGATGTCCTGGTGGAGAGATTACAATAACATCCCTGTTTATATTTTCTGCAGCATCCCCTTCAATATTCCTAGTTATGATGCTGCCATCCATTTCCCCAAAAACTTCAACAGAAGCAATTCTATCAGGCAGAGCAGCTCCTGCATCATGACAGGGTATGCTCTGGTCATACAACCTTTTTAAAGGCAGTGAATCATGATCTGCCAAACTACTGTTTCTTCGTGAATCAAATGCCAAACGCTTATCCTCATCCATGAGCACATTGTGTGCGTGGTGTATGAGTTCAAGAGCCAACTCTGTGCCAGGAAACTTGTTATAGATAGGTTTAAGCATGCTCAAAAGTGTTTTATATTGCTCATGAATGTAAGACAATGGGGATGAAGGCCGAACCAGCAGAATCCGGTAGCAGTCTATTCCAGAACTTTGAGTTAGATCTGTATCCTCTAAGAGTACATCACAAACAATTATCATTGCATCGATGTGATCAAGCCCTGGAAATAGCTGCTGAGCCTTCAGTAATCTGTCCATGGCACCTAAATAATCCTTCTTAACTATCAAACTCTCAGCAATCCCTTTTTCATGGAGAGCTTCCAATTCGTTGTCAGACATGTTCATTTCCTTTCTTGCTCAACTTCTTTCCTGCTTTTTGAACGAATATTACTGCATTAGAATCAAACATCAATGAATAACTAGGTCTATCTCTGATCCCATTCTGGTAAAAAATGTAATGATGAAACCAATGACTCGACTTATCAGAGTTGAATGCAGTTTGACATAGCAAAATGGTACCAATATTGTCACCTAAACAAGAATGAGATAATGAAAAAGAGTAAAGTAACAAGTTGAAACATCATATCAAGAAACAAGAAGAGGCCAAACATAAATTGAAAAGCATACCAGAATACCATAGCTTGCCGGTTAGATAATCATGTGAAGTATACCATTTATTCCCAAAAGCAAGAAAGAGTGGAAATTAGACAAGCAAAGAAAGAACGGGTAAGCAAAAGGCCTAGTAGTCTAGTAGCATGTTTTTTGCTTCAAGTGTTAGAGGTCTTGAGGTCCAATTTCACTTGTTAGAATCGGCTTTCAGCCTAATTCGAATAAAAAATAAGAAATAAAAATAAAAGAACGGGTGAAGGGGGTATTCAGAATGTATTAGGCAGATGCAACGGTTTTAAATGAAAAAATCTCTTCTTTCCACCAAATGATAAAACAATATTATCATTCTACAGAATAAACCCACAAAAGCATGATAAAGTTCATACCTTCACTATGATGGTTGTAACAACTATCAGTTAAAACAAAACCGCAATCATGCATTCACCAAGTCCAGAACCCAGAGCCTGCAAACACCGGCAGTAAGAGATTACATTTTTGCACAGAACAAACAAAAAAAAAAAGCATGATAAATTTCAAATTTTTTCCATTATGGTGCATTAGCTTTCAGCAAAATAACACAATCACAATTATGCATTCGCCAAAATCGTCTTCTTCTTCTTCTTCTTCTTTTTTTTTTGGTTCCCCGACTGTGCAATTATATTATAAAGTTGAGTTTTTGTAATGCTCTTCACAAAAACAAGAATACTACTATATCAAAGTTGTTTGGAAAGAATAAACTCATTTGTAAAATGATATAATAACTTGAGAAAAGAATTGCAAATCTTTTTATGCTTCAAGTTCAAGAATTATGCATTTGAAAAGCATGACCCAAAAGAGATGGACAAGTCGTACTATTGCACTATAATTGTGGATGGAACACTTAACTGTTGTTTTGATTGGAAAAAAAAAAAAGAAAAAAAGAGCGTAAATGTGTCTGAGCATAATTTGAGTTTTTTAGATCTATACAACTAAATGGTTAGGATTACTTGATTCATACAATGCACGATCTCATATACCATAATTTCCTTTTCTTCTTAATATATTTTTATTGTATGAAAAATTACACGGTCTGGTCATAATTTTTTTTCATAATATTGTAACATTTTATTGTACGTGAATGGACGAGATGCTTCTCAACAGGCATCATAACATGACTAGTCCAAATAATTCTCATTTTTTATTAATTAAATATCAGTAATTAAGCCTCGCATTTTTTTAAATCTAAATATAGTAATAAGGAAGTCACATTTTTTTTTATCATTTTAGGAGATCTTTATTAAAATTGACTCTTTTTTCTTTTCTTTGAAAAAAAAAATACTTTTCAACTACAATTACTTCGAACAGGGCATGACCATTTTGAAATTTAAATTCTAATGCTAGAATAAACATTTATATGATCTCTATTATAATACAAAATAAAATAATAAAACGAATTACTCTTGACAACGATGCTATTCATGGATAGATTGTAGGGGTAAAATTATACTTGTATCAATATCTCTAATATGATATACTATTTATTATCTGCTATATTAAAAGAAGGACATATATTATTATTACCATGCATTCATGGTTTGTGAAGATAAATTTATAATTCTATCTTTACTTGTTATAAAATTTATACCTAAACAACTATTTATAATATATAATATTTGCTAGAGTAACTTTATAATCTTACATCTATTTTATTATCTAATTTCTTCCCTTTTCATTGCCAGCCAAAATAATGTGTGTGTGTGTGCGCGGTTTTTTTCCTTTTTACTTCTCTTTTAATTAGGCCTTTCAACTAGGGGTTACAATCATTTTGGATTTTCGAGTTCATAATTTTTTTAACTTTGAGATTGAAAATTTATTTGATTGGATATTAAAAATTATAAAACCACGATTGGGTTTTTGATATTCAAGTTTTGTATTTCTTTTTAATCTTTTGTTATTTGTTAAATCATACTATGCTGATTAAAAGAAATATAATGTCAAAGAAGTTATCAGTGAAAGTGTGCAAAAGTAGAGCTTTAATTTTACATTTTTCTATTATTTAATTTCTTTTTTTGTTTTTTAACCAAAACAACGTGTCCTTTCTTTTTTCACTATTCGGCTAATCACTTTCCACTTAGGAGTCAGTGTTAACTCAAAATTTCAAATTTCGAGAGTGAAAAACTATTTGATTGATCATAAAAAAATCATAAAACTTATTAAACTTTGAAGATAGGAGTTTTGGGTTTAGATAGATCTTTATTTTTATTTGTATTTGTTTTTCTAGTTTTTAAAACATATTACGTTAATTTAGACTAAATTCAAAAGAAGAAATTAAAAATTGAACAAAAATGAATTTGAAAAGTTCAAATTGATCTCAATAAAATTATCTAAGTTCAAATAAGTGTTAGTCATATTAAATTATATTAAAGTAATACAAAAAATAAAAATTTGTCATTTTGGGCCAAATTCGAGTGTAAAAATTCAAATCCATTCACACATACTAAAATTTATTATCTTTTTAAAATATTTTCACCTCTATTTTCACTGAAACCGTCTGATTCCCCTACTTATTTTCACTCTTCTAATTAATCTCATATTCAATTTGTTAGAACAACAAATAAAAAAAAAGCCTAATGCCTATCCGAATTTCAAGTTTCTACAAAAAGATGTGTGCATAACTTCTTTAACTTTTTACAAAATTACTAAATTTTCCTAATAAATATTTATTATATATAATAAGTATTATATTATAATATTATTCTATTACAATAATAGTTTACATATAATCATATTTTGTACAGCATCATTTAACTAGTACTAACAAAAGTATAAAATTTTTAAGTTTAATTAATTATGTTTTAATATTGTATCAATTATTTAGTTTAATTTTTTTTATATATTTTAATAATTGAAACTTAATTTGTTTATAGATGGATCCATGCACATTTTACAAAAATTGTTTCACGGGACCTTAAATTTTGACGATGAGTTTCAAATTAACCAAACAAATTGATGGAAAAGATAAATTAAAATAATTGTAAAAGTTAAATATTAATAACAAATTTTTTAATAAATTAAATATTAATAATTATTTTTTAATATTAATTACAATATTTTTTTATAAAAAGAATATAATAGGATGGTACATATTAAAGAAAAACAAGGAAATTTAAAAGTAAAATTAGATAGAGAGTGAAAAAATGGGAAGGCTATTGAAGTAAATTGAGATAGAGAGTTCTTTAAGAAAAGAAATAGGGAGGCTACTAAAGTAAAACTAGGATAAGGAGTTGCTAAATACAGAAAGAATGAGTTTGACTTGCTATATATAAGGAAAAATTAGGGTGGCTGTTGAAGTTAGCCTAATAAAGATCGCAATTTATACCATGTTCCTTTACCATCATGCTCCTCGTGCTCCCTCACCTTTTTTATAATATTAATACTGTTTGTTTAGAATATTAATACTATTTATTCACAATATTAATATTGTGTGGAATTGTAAACAATTTAATTAACATATTTATTCATAAATTTTATACTCTTTGTTCATTGAAGTTGTATAGTATTTAGTGGGTACATAATCCTTAAGGTGTATGATATAACTTTCCCAATAAAGATCAAGATGAATGGCCAACAGAGATTGCACTTTATACTATGGTCCTTCACTATCATACTTCCCTGTGCTTTATCACCTTTGTTTACAAAATTAATATTGTGTGGAGTTATAAACAATTTAATTAACGTGTTTGTTCATAATTTTCATACTATTTGGTCATAAATTTTATACTCCTTGTTCATTGAAGGTGCACTATATTTAGTGAGTATACAATATACAATTCTTAAGGTGCATGATATAACTTCCCCTTCAATTTGTAATTTGGGAAAATTTCTGCATAGTCTTCATTATTTCCTTACTTTTCTAAATTAATCCCTATTATTCTAAAATATTTAAATTAGTTCTTAATATTTCATGAATATAGTTAGTCTCTACTCTATTATTTAAAAATTAATCCCTCATTCTTTGAAAATAAAAACCATATTGGAACTTAAATTAGTTCCAATCTTTTCTATTCATTTTTTCTTAAAATGAGAACCAATTTGAGTAAGTTTGTAAAATATTTAGAACTAATATAAAAATTTTTAAAACCACAGAGACTAGTTTGAATATCTTTCTAAAACATTAAGGACTAATATGTCTCTAAATAATATAAACTAATTTGACTATATTGTTAAACATTAAAGACTAATTTAAATATTTTAAAATTATGAGAACCTATTTCAAAAATAATGAAAACAATAAAGACTTTGTTGTGAAGTTAATCCTTCAGAATTTCTATAGAACTGGATCAATCTACCTACATTTTGCATAGACATCTAGTATTTTAAGCCAATTTTTTTACTTCTTTGATATTTGCCTCCAAATGTGAAAAATGTTTCTGTCCAATACACTAATACAACTTCGAGCATTTTAAGCTTATTTCTGACTCCTTTGGCATATACTTCTTGGGGACTATTTGGGATTGACTTTTCTTTATGGGAAATAATTTTTTTTTTGGGAAAAAAGTACATTTTTACAACAAGCATTTAGATTAATTATAAAAAAGGACCTCTGTAAGCTTATTAACTTTTTTCAACGGTCAAAAATTTGAACTTTTTGAAAGAATTTCTAAAATTATTAAAAAAAAGTATTTTTAGAGAAAATTAACTCAAATAAACATTCTAAAATGTTTAGGGATGGCAATGGAACAAGTAACTTAGAGTACCCAGCATCAACTGACTCAGTTAAAATCCGATAAAAATTCATTCCGTCAAAAACCCGGAATGATTAAAAATATCTGTTAGGGTTTGAGACGAAATTGGGATTGACCTTCTCCGGACACCTGCATTCCTGAATCCGGTTTCTAGATTTGTCCTTGTTTGGATTTGTGGATTACTTTCTAATGTGAATGGTTTTGTTATGTGAAAATTTTGGTTGTTTTGTTATGTAAATGATGTTTTAAATTTATATGAATTTAGATTTGTTTAATTATTTTCAATTATAATTTGATTGACCCAAAAAAATTGTAGTTTGATGCTTTGAGCGATGGATTTTATGTGTTTTAGAATTAAATTTGTACTTTTAGCGGTAAAGGATATTAATTTGTTCTTTGTAGATTAAATTTATTATTGTAATGCATTTTAGGGATATTATTTGATTTTTTGTTGCAAAATAGGAAATTAATTTAAATGATTAGTCTGTTAAAATTTAGTAATTTAGTTCGGGTCCTGGATTTGAGTGGTTGAGAACATATCTTAAACTCAAGTTAGGTACGTTCCGGGTTTCACAGGTTCAAAACGTTTCGGGTTAAAATTTTTATTTAAATTTTAATTTTCTTTATCAGGTTTGAGACATTCTGAGAATGGGATTCCAATTTAATTTTTATCCGAGTTTGGGACTGGAATGCAAATCGAGATACTATCCGAGTAGCGAGTTTTGAATTCATTCGTAGGTAGGGTTCCCGCCTTGTTACCATCCCTGAAAATGCTTGTGACTAACCAAAGAATGCACCAAAGAGGTGGGCTCTCTGACTATACCAAAGAATGCACCTTAGAGGAGATGAATCCCGCATGAATTTGGAACTCACCCTTATGCAAGAACCAATTACACTGTTAAACCCACATACACTTGAGGCTCACTCTACGACTCTACGTGAGAGCTGGACGACCGATCGGCCCAAAGTCCGACCCATCCGATTGGGCCCAACCCATCCGAATGTTCAATCGGTGCCAAAAGGTTCCCTTTGGCTCACATGCTCAGCATCATACAAGTAGGCATTTATTATGATAAATCTTACACAAAAATCACTACAGAGACAAATATGTTTCTCTGCTCTAATTCATCATATGCTATTTGACAGTCAGGTTGTTCACGTGGAAATACTTCAACAACAGAAAGCATGCGTTTACAGAAGCAAATTCTGTACATAATACAAAATAAATAGGTAAGCGCATGGGGAGCAGAATGCTGGATTTATACAAACACAAAGGATTGCTGTAGCAAAACTGATTGCAAAAGAGGAAAAACTGGATCGATTGGCTCAAACTTTCCGTTGAAAAACGGGGTGGAGGGAGACAAAAACTCAACCATGATCACTTTCATCAGTTTCTCTTTCAAAGTGGACATCAATCATATTCTGATGCACGCCTTGAGGTGTCTCTCTCAGGAAGGCTTCTAATCTAAATGTATCACTTGGCATATTTCATCGACTGAAAGACTTTTTAACTCCGAAGAAGGAAAGCCCTGATGAACTCATCTTAGAGCAGCAAGTATATACTGTAGAACCAGCTTGTCACTAGCTGGTAAGAGATCAGAGCAATCCCTTCATCTCTGCCCACTGTATTTTGTATCTGGAGGCACAATGTTTCCCTTTCTCCTCATTTGTCCCTTCTCTTCAGCAACCATGGTCTCCCCTTCATTTTCTTGTTCAACTTTTGCTTTTTCCTGGGCCTGTAACCGTCCAAAACACATGCCTGCAACCCAGCAGAAAACAAAAAGTTAAAAGGAAAAGAAAAAGATAGAGAAAAGGAACTAAACGAGGTAGACAGAAATGAAAGAGGAAAGGAAAAGGCTAACGTTGGTTTCACTCGAGCAACATTGAAAATTAAGCTTGAGATGCAAATGTAAGAATCAAGGCCTCAAAAGGACTCACCACCTGCTTTTCTTCATCTTGACTGCTCTCATCATCTGTATTCCCCCCATCTTCATCTTTCCTTTCAGAGCGGCACTGCTAATGAACATTGGACCACAGGTGACTACTAGGTAATCTTTTCTCTTTTTACTGTTGCTGAAGAATATTTTGGTTATTAATGTTATTTCCTTATTCTATGATATTAAATTAAGCAAGAGTTTAGATTAGGTAATTAATCAAGTTGGTTTCTTTATTATTCTAGTTTCCTTAAAATTCTAGTTACCTTATTAGTCTAGCTTCTAGTCTTGCTCATTAAGTTATCGTGCCTATAAATAGGCTCTTTTATTGTATTCATGAAACATCAATAATTTACAATGTAGTCTTTATGAGTATTTCACTTCTACAGCCACCGTTAATGATGGATCCAATCATCTTTAGCACTTTTTCATATTTTTATTCCATATTTTATGTTTTATATATTTTCCACGTGGTATCAAAGCCATCCTCCTAGTGGCCTACTTCTCTTTAAGAAAAAAAAAAAGAAAACACCAAGTAGTCGTGTTAGCCTACGCGTCTCATGTCCATCCAAGCAGTCGTATTAGCCTACGAATCACACGACTATCCAAATCTACATCCGTATCCAAATCCAAATCCAAGCCCAGTCTAAATCCAAGTCCAATCTAGTTTCTAATTACTATCTTAATCTAAGTTTCGTCCAACGGTCGTGGGGATTCATCACACCAAAGTGGTGCGCACGACCCCCAAATCAATCATGATTCCATCCCTGTTCAAGGTTAGACGAGCCGTAGTGACCAGGGTGAGTTCCTAATTAGACGAGCCATGGTGACCTATTTCTTTCAACAAGATCAAGTTTTCTTTTGAAGACCTTTCAAACTCAAGGTCGTATCTCTAATACCACCTTGAGTTTGAGAGAGTGTGTTGAAGAATATTTGGATTATTAATGTTATTTCCTTATTCTATGGTATTAAATTAGGCAATAGTCTAAATTAGGCAATTAGTCAAGTTGGTTCCCTTATTATTCTAGTTCTCTTAGAATTTTATTTATCTTGTTAGTCTATTTTCGTCTTGCTCACCAAGTTATCTAGTCTTACTCACCAAGTTACCTAGTCTTGCTCACAAGTTATTAGGCCCTTCTATTGTATTTATACCATATCAAAAAATTAACAATGTAGTCCTTATTAGTATCTCTCTTCTAGAGCCACACCATTTTCACAAGAACTAACTTGTAAGCAAGACTAGATAACTTGGTGAGTAAGACTAGATATCTTGGTGAGCAAGACGAAAATAGACTAACAAGATAAATAAAATTCTAAGAAAACTAGAAAAATAAGGAAACCAACTTGACTAATTACCTAATTTAGACTACTACCTAATTTAATATCATCAAATAAGGAAATATATTAATAACCAAAATATTTTTCGATAGCCAGTCCCCCCCCAAAAAAAAATAAATAAATAAATAAAGTGGTCAAACAAAGGCCAACTCGAGTTTTGATAATTTGTTAAGTTGTCTCCACTATGTTAAGTAACCGGATCATGTAATGAGTTCATCAGCGTCAAAACTGAAAGAATGAGAAAACTGGAAAACCTATGACACGGATAAAAATCTTAGGTCAGTCCTACCAATTAGATTCTTGTGAAGTTCCCAATATGCAATCCCTGAGGATCTTTCACATGGAAATTGTTTTCAAAATCTAGCTAGACCCTTACATGGCTATGGCCATTTAGAGAATCATATTTTATCTGAAGCTGATCACATGACCAGTCACTGATACCTCTTCCTTCAGGATGATTACTTGATGCTAGTGTTTGAAGAACAAATACTGTTGAGAGTATGTTGAATGTAAATAGCCTTGAAAGGTTATCCACATCTAAAGCAGAAGCATAGAAACTGGAGTTGACCCCTTTTATGCTTTCAACATATATGTTTCTAAGGGGTGATCTGGAAAGGGAATAATTTCCTTTTCTTAGAATTTAAGTTGACATGATCAAGCTGATATTGTACTTTATGGTTGCATTTGCCTATAGGATTCTTGGCATGATTATAGGTATTATTTTTTGGTTTACTTTGAGAAAAGAAAATGCAAGGTTCTTTTGTTTTCTTCTGAGATTCCTCCTCAATATCAAGTTATCATACTGAAGAAAGACGTACAATCAATTCAAACAAGTCTTGCAGCGTGACACATCTACCTCTCAAATGTGCAAAAACAAGATAAATAGTTAGCAAAAACTTCATTAATTTCAATATTTTGGTATCCGACAACCAAATTACCTAATTAAAATCAAACTAGATAAGATTCCACATGATTCATTTGTCTTACCTGTGTAGACAATCAACAACTATACTACCTGCAAAACCAGCTCGTATTGCAAAACCCAGGATTACCTTGTGTTGAGAAATATCTCAGGATATACTTGCAGAACTCTCGTGCATCCCTGGCCAAAGATCTATACAGCAACTCAAAGAAAACCCTGCAAAAACACATCATGCTGAAGTTCAAGCACATCAAAAAAGAAGAAAAGAAAAGCAGGGGCTCTATCATTGAGGTCAAGGATGACTTACTATGATTTAGCAGCACTACTGACAAAGAAGAAAGAAGTGAACTTACTTTAGTAGTCCTTCCCTAGGCTCATGAGAGGACTTGTCAGCATTGTATAAAGACTGCATGACCTAATAAAAATGTCAAAATATTGCATGGTATTATCAGTGACAAATGTAATGTATGCTCACAATTGATCACATTACCATACTTCAAATATATATTATTTTTTGGAACCAAACTAAATCCGCACGATGAGCATATCTGGAAATAACAAAATTAAATAAATATCTTTAATTATTAACACAAAAAATTAAACACTTGTTCATATGCTTTTGGGGTAAAACATATTTATGGACATAAAATTCAATTTCAAGTGAAATCACCATAATAATATTTTCTTCTTTTTCAGGAAGTAGGATCACCATACTATACTAATATTGCTCTCAATCAGGAAGAAGAAAGTGAACATAACAATACAGATAAACACAATAACTCAGATGGAAGTTAAGAATTATGGATTATGATAATGCTGAAAAATGAAACATAGTCATAAATTCTAGTATCAGAAACTGTCAGGCAGCAATTTCCTCAGTTTGATTAAAAATCCAAAAACAAGCAACAAGTGGCAGCTTACATATAAGATAATTTGCATTCACATGCTAATAGTATCATATGTGTGAAGCACTTGCACATGAAAGCTTTAGTTACCAATATATGATCAGATGGACCAAAGTTGAAGTATTAAATGATGGAATCATAAAATGAACAACACATCCATGTACAAATTCTGAATGTCTTAGTAAAGACATGTGTTAACACAATAAATAAATAAACCAATATTCTCTCTACAAGCTTAAGCTTTTAGATGAGGTGGTAACTCCAATATGGTATTAGAGCCTGTAAGCCAAACGGACCAGATTTGATCCTCATCGTCACCCATTTAAAAATATTAAATTGTTCCACGTGCAAGCTCTAAACAAATTACGCTGCACGTGAGGGGGCGTGTTAATGCAATAAATAAATAAACCAATATCCTCTCTACAAGCTTAAGCTTTTAGATGAGGTTGTAACTCCAATAACATGAACTAGAGCTATACCACACCTTCACAGAGCAGATTAAATATACTAGCATAACAATAAAGCTTCATATTTTTAATTCATATTTCTTTTTCAAACTTTTCTCAAACTCAAAGCATATGTATGATACTTGCCTAACCCTAAGCAGCATGGCTTCAGAAATGTCCAAATAATTTGCAAAAGTTTAAGTAAATATTTGTATAATAGATTAAAAAACTAAAAACATTAAAATAAAGATTTGGATAACAAATAAAGGAGCCCTAAATGACTGACCACAAGTTGGGACATCACAAAAGGATAGGGAATGATGCAACATCAAAGATAGATCTCTCGAATGCCATATACTACCTTAATCTAGTGTAATTATTAATATAAAATAGGAAAAGAACCTGAACAGCTGACATACTGATGCCACCAGCTATAGCACCAGGTCACAGCCCTAGCCCCTACAATATATTATTGTAGACATGCCATTAACCCTCGTAACATGATCATCTAAGAAACAGAGGTTTTGCAATTAGTTTGCATGCATTTTACTTGATTAACCGGGTAAACTGCAAATCTTCAGTGTTGGATAAAAAATGTCTAAATCACTGGTCAAACTACACAAAACTACATTTGAAGAGAAACATGTAACGAATGTAGAAAATGTAGTTGTTAGCCGGCAACTCATGCATTATCTAATTTCCCTTCTTTACATATATTTTTAAAAAAAATTAAAAATTTCCACATCAGAACTGATATATGCTAGGAACCATGGTTACCAGATTCATCCAAATCCCATGGAACTGTGTATCAGATCACACGTACTGATTCGCGGTACATTTGCGTACTGAAACACTACGATTCACATTCCAGTTCACTAAAGTTGGTGATTTGAGTGGCTAAAGCTACCAAGAGGACATGCAAGAGGGGAAAATAGATGGGAAAAGTAACTTGAAGCCTTTTTTTGTTTGTTTCTAGTTTTTTGTTGGACCAAGTTAAAGTACTAGTTCTATTTTCTTTATTTTGAGTTTATATTACTCGTTAAAATATTATCTTACCAATAAAATTTGGATTTTGGACTTTAATTGAACTTTGGAGTAGATTGATTTTAGTTAAGGAAAATAAATCATTGCTCAACATAAAATTTGGTACATGAACCTAATAATTCTTCACAACATATCATGAACCCAAATAGCATACTGAAGGAAAAAACCCCACGGTATCCTAGAACTCCTAAGCCCCATACCCCATACCGGAACTCGTACCACAACTCGAAATGTATTGTGAATCTAGTGACTATACTAAGAACGCATCACTCTCCATGTCAAAAATGAATTTGACCTCACTGAACTGGACAAGGGAGAGAGCGCAGAAAAGGAAATTGATAGCCTAATGTAACTAAAGAAGTAATCACAACTCAGAAGGTTACTATCTCAATAAAATATTGGATAGTAGTCATTAAAGTTTGACAACTGTGGTTAGTAAACAAAAGTACAGTCCATTTTTGCTGCACTATTGAGTGTATCAAAAAAAATTTGATTATTTTGATTCATAAGTTATCTCAAAATCTAGATTAACTGTTAACAACTATAAAATATAGGATAATCAACACAACATTGCACTAGTTATTGATAAATTACAAAATATAGCCATTTTTTCTTTCAAATAATCCTAACAAAACTCCTCCTGAATTTAAAATGATCTGAAAGTCCTTACTGCCAAATTATTTGCATATAAATACACTAATCTAAGGGGACTAACAAGAATCTTAAACTAAGACAAAATGATTAGAATGTACACAAGAAAAATTTCTCTAAGATGGTTAATCCAGTTCCACAATGACCAGCAGCAGGTTACGTAAGGAGAATTCATTTCAATTAAGATGACCAAATAGAAATCCTATGACTTCAATAATTCACTTCTCCTTAAAAAACTAAAATACCGGAATCAAATGTATATTAGTGTTTCCAAGACTATTTCACAATCATCTTCTAGTATTTGGTTTAGAACTAGAACACACTGAAGAAAGAGATATGGTATCAATATAAATTGACAATTGAACAATTTTTCTTTTCTTTGCTCTTTAAAGAGTCTTTATAAATGAGGAAGTCTGACTGTCATACATAAATGGACTTCCAGAAAATAAAGCGTATACATTTTAGGCTGTAGTGTTAGATATACCTGGCCAATGTCACCAAGTATAAGATCACCTCAACCTCCCGCTCCAAAGCAATATCTGCACTTGTCAAACTATGCTGTTAAACATGAAGAATGGAAAAAGAGAAAACAACTAAAATCCCATCACTAGGGTTACATACCAAGGGGGTATGACATATATTGATAATTGACTTGAGGGTAGAAGGCATCCTTTGTTTTGTTATGAAAAATTCATATTTTCTTTTTTAACCTTCCAACCCCCCGCGCCTCCGATGGCATCCGAACCCAGGTCATTACTCTTGTGGGAGCAGTCTCAACCCTTGAACTACTCACTCATCCCTGTGAACGAATGGATGATGAAGTGAGATGAATAAGTGAACAATGAGTGAATGAATGAGGAACATTAATGAATGAGTGAATGATGAATGAATGAATGAATAAATGTGTGAGATGGATGGATGAACAAACAGATGTATGTATGAACTTGTGAATGAATGAATGCTAATTTCAGTTTCGACACAATGAGCACCCAGACCAAGTGTCTTGAACATCCAATTACCTTGAATAAGCAGTGTTGTTGTGGCTGTTCTTTAATTTTGTTGGTGCGCTTCTCTTCCAATAGACATAGAAAGCATAAGGAGAACTTTCAAGAAGCATTGCACATGCTGCCTCTAATTTTCACAACAAATCACTTGGTTCTTTTTCCTCTTAGTTTCACATTTGATAGAGATTGAATTCTTCATAACTACTACAGGGAAAATTTTCTTTGTTATTGGTTTGTGATACGCAGCTTTTCCCTGGTCCATAGCCCTCCATCTCCATTTGAAGATTCAAATTATTAAGTATCATGGCAAGATCTTCCATTCCTGGGTATATAGTCGTTTCTCCTGCCAAAAACATGCGTACATTATTCTTCACCTCAATCCAACTCTGTCCAGGGATTTTCTTTAAACCCCTCATCTTTGCCAAGAGTCTGATTCTTGCAGAATCCTCCCATCTCCCACTAGCAGCATACAAATCAGAGAGCAACATAAAGCTCCCGGTCGTTCCAGAGTTTGAACTTAAAATGTGCATAGCAGTCTCTTCTGCGACATCTGTATTTTTATACATCTTGCATGAGTTCAGGAGGGATCCCCACACAAAAGCATTAGGTTCCATTGGCATGCTTCTAACAAGATCACTAGCTTCCCGCAAAAGTCCAGCCCGGCCAAGAAGATCAACCATGCATGCATAGTGTTCAACCTGTGGTTCAATTCTGAACTCTCTTCTCATCAAATCAAAAAGCTGATGACCCCTAGAAACAAGACCTGCATGACCACAAGCAGAAAGAACAGCAACAAAACTAACCTCATCTGGCTTAAATCCCTCGCTTATCATTTGATCAAAAGCTCTTAAAGCATTATCGCCAAGTCCATGCATTCCATACCCAGCAATCATCGCGTTCCATGTAAACAAATCTTTCTCCTTGATTTTTTGGAATACTAGATGCCCCTGATTAAGACTCCCACACTTCATGTACATATTAATCAGTCCATTTCCAACAAGAATATTACAATCAGTTAAAACTCTGATCACATGAGCATGTATTTCTTGGCCTAGATGAAGTGCTGATAACTCTGCACATACCATTAACACAGTAGCAACTGTAACAGCATTGGCCACTACTTTCACAGAATGCATTTTCCGGAAGAGTTCCAGGGATTCCTCATACCTCCCTTTAGCAGCAAACCCACCAATGACTGCAGTCCAACTTACCACATCAGGCATCACTAATAAATCCCCATCTAACTTTTGCAACTGCAAAAACACGGCAAAAGCCTCATCGCACAATCCTGAATCAGCATAAGATGATATCAAAGCATTCCAACTTACTAAACTCTTCCCTTCCAACCCTAAGAAGAGATATTCTGCCTCTTTTACATCTCCACATTTCCCATAGACACATATCAGCGAGTTCCTCAAGCATGAGTACTTCTCAAAACCACCCTTGACGACATAGCCATGTACCATTTTCCCTCTATCAAATTCACTCACATCAACACACACTGACACAACCACAGCAAGCAACTCACCAGTAGCCTCAATCCCTTTCCTCCTCATGGAAACAAACAGTTCCCAACAACTCTCCCCGCGCTCACACCGAGCAAAACTTGATAACAGCGAAGTCCAAGTAACAGAGTTTGGCTCCCAACCCTCAACTTCCATCCGTGAGATCATCCTAAAAGCCGCATCACAATCAAAGTTTAGCGAAAACCCTGAAACTATAACATTCCAAGACAAAATATTCCTGACAGACATTCTATCAAACATTTTAAGTGCATCACCCATACATGAAATCTTCCCATACATTCCCAACATTTCATTCAACACGTGTAGATTATTTTCAAAACCCATCTGCACAACACTACAATGAACCATTTCACACACTCTAGCCTCACCTAGCACACCACAAGCCTTCAATATCAACGGAAAACTAAACCCATCTGGCAAAACATTAAGCTTTCGCATTTTGCAATAAAGCCTAACAGCTTCATTATACTCGTTATTTGTTACATTAGCTCTTAAAATTGAGTTCCATAACAACTTATCGGATAAGCACGCAATTGGGGCGGTTTTGAATACCATTTTCGCGTCGTTGAGGAGTTTGTGTTTTGAGTAGAGTGATATGAGCCTTGCGGTCAAGAAAGATGAGGCGCTGCTGAAGGTGAGTATGATTTGCGCATGGATTTGTTTGGTTTGGTGGTGATGAAGCGTGGTGGTGGCGCATTGTTGAAGAAGGTGGTCGAAGAAATCAGCTAACTTGTTGTGCGTTAAGGAATAAGTGTATTTTGGAACAGATGATCCATGAAGCATGAGCTTTCGAGGGTATGCATAAATGGCTTCCATCTTTTGCTCAAAAAATATCTAAAAACTACTCCAAATACACATAAAGATCACAAATCATATTGTTTCTGGAAAGGTGAACAATTTGGCATTTCTCTTTGATTCATTTTTTGCCTCCTCAGCATAAAAGTTAAAATCTTCTATATATTTGATGGTTTGAGTGTTGAACCAGATGATTATATTCCAACGATCTTTGCAATTTATGTCGCGGCCCGAAAAATCTACCAATTCAAGAATATGAACTCATAAACTTCTCAAGATTTAAAACATATGAAACCCAAAGCTCGACATAGGGCTCGTTTGGATTGGCTCAAAAGTTTTTTTTTAGCAGGTAAAAATAATTTTTTTTAGAAATTAAAAATTTTGGCTTCTAAAAAAAGTTGTATTTGAATTTTTTTTCAAAGTTTTAACTTTTTTTAGAAATCAAATCAAATAGTTATTGCAAATTTAACATAACTTTTTCGAGAAGAAAAAAGTATTTTTTTCTAAAAAAAACCAATCCAAACAGGTCCATAATCTTTGCCGACACTTGCCCCTGTTTGGATTAAAGGGAGGAAATTTAATAATGGAAAGGAAAGGAAAGGATTGTAAAAGAAATGAGAGTAAATGAGTAATTTATATTTGAATTCGGGTATTTTTACGGAGGGGGAAAGAATATAAAGAATTATGAAAATTTTGTATTTGGATTGAAAGAAAAATGAGAGCAAAGGATAAATTTTAAGTGTAAATTTACTCGTGTGTCCTTTTTTTATTTTGTATCTAAGGTGTAATTCATGTTTGGATTAGAATATAAAGGATTATGAAAATTTTGTACTTGGATTGAAAGGAAAATGAGAGGAGAGGATAAATCTTAAGTGTAAATTTGCTTGTGTGTCCTTCTTTTTTAATTTTGTATCTAAGGTGCAATATTTTAAACTCATATATATACTTTTACTTTAACACATACTTTTAACAAATAAAATGCAATTAAAAAAAGATACAGGCGAGTATTTTGGTTAGAAAGTTGCCATGGTCGCTATGTTATGAATGGTTCATCTATATTCATTCCAATATTGTATTTGCAATTTCCGACAAAAAATATTGTATTTGCAATTGGTTAATTTAAGTCGAGGTCTCCTGTTGCTTCTAAAAGGCTAAAACAAGGTAGAGCATTATCAAAGATTTTTAAGAATCCGAAATATGATGACAACTAGGTTGCTGATGACAAAAGATGGCTAAGCTCATTTAATTAATTTTTTAAAGACATTGATTTTCAAAAGCATTTTTAATAAGTTTTTACAATTTTTTTTTTGTAGAAGACAAAATGTTTTACTTACAAAAAAGATAATTTTGAACTTTTTCAGAGTTACTACTTTTCTTTAAAATCAAGCCAAATTTATTCATGAAAAAATCCAATCTAAACAAGTCCTATATTTAACCAAATGTTTAAAGTATCAACAGAATAACATAATTACCTTGAGAGAAAAAAATACTTCTTTACTCTAGTATTTAACTAAGCAAAGATCTTCAATAGATGTCCATGTAGTCTTAATACTTTGAACAAAAAGTATCCATACAGTATTACAAAGGTCATCAACAATAGTAGGTAATGATTTACCAGCAGTAATGTTTTAGTTCATAAAACATTACAAAAGCTATCAAGCTATTAACCATCCCATGTTATTCCATAGTTGTGTCTTGCTCCAAAAATCATCTAGTCACATATAATAGTTAACCATTAGTTAGCTAGTGTCATGCACTAAAAATACCAAATCACATAACAAATACATATTTATTAGTTGCCCTAAAAAGAACCAGACAAATAAAACATAAGCAAACTCTTTGCCTCTCCATTTGAACCTCAAATAGTGCTTTCAATTTATCACCCTTGTCAAGGAGAGATGCACAAGTTTTTTCCATCAAGTCATCCTCAATTTCCATCTCTTCAGCAAATTGCCAAACTTCATCTTCTCTCATAGATGTTGATAGCTTAACTTTGAGATAAGCATCATTTCCCTCTCTAAGAGCATCAGCAATAGACATGATAGCATTCCCAATAAACGCACCTTCAGTCTTAGGAGTTGCTTTGGACTTGGCTTTTTTGGTAGCCATTTTCTCCTTGTTCTTGGACCTAACTTCAGTAGAACCCATTGACATAGTCTAAGCATCGTCATGGTAACTATTAGCAGCATCTATAGTTACCTCCTTCGAATTGATCATTTGGTCAATTTCATCAATAGAGTCCACATAATCTAAATCAATGCATGCATGCAATATTTTTCTCGACTCTGAAGCAATTTTAGCATGTTCTCCTATTGCCCTATCTTTTCCATATAGGATGACCATTTTGTCATAGTAAGTTACTGGCTTTGACATCCATTCCATAGCTTTAGGCTTGGCCTAACAAATTAAACATCATATTAATATAACAAACATAACAAACATAACAAACATGTTGTCTATATGAAACAATCCTATATAAAGCATACCTCAATTAGCCATTGCCAAACTTCAAGTTCAGCTCTCTACATCTTGGTTATTAAACTCCAAGCAAATCCACTCATCCCATGTTGCATTACATCAAAGCATTTTGCAAAGTTAGCTTTCATTGTTTTCGAATGGTTTTTCATTTTGTCTTTCTCTATTTGTATGCCAAGTTTTTCTTTCAATTCTTTTTCAATTCTTTCATAATTTTATCATAAGCCTTTGGAGTAAATATCCCAGTCACTCTATTCCCAAGATTATGTTGATACAAGAAAGCATCCACAAGAGCCTCGTCCATAGGTATTGTCCATGATAAACTTTTTTCCTTATTTTCAATTGAATTCTTCTTCCTTGGCATGGCTTTGTGAAGAAAAAATATACATTTTTATGTAACTAGTAAAATGAACTCATAATGCATAATAAAAGTTAAACAAATATTACAATTAAAGTTACAAGTTCACAATTTATCACAAGTCAATCATAAAATCAACTCACAGTACATGATAAAAATTAGGACACTACAATTAAAAATTAACTCAAGTCAAACATGGGTTGGCAACTCATACTCAAATTAAAAACACAATACAACTAAAAATCAAACTCATAAGACCTATCAAGATTTAATCATTAGAAATATAGAGCCAGTTTTTTTGTTTTCAAAAACAAAAAAACAAAAAATTTTGTTTGGCTTAAGGTATTTTTATTTTTTATTTTTTGTTTTTTGTTTTCAAAAACTGTTTCTAAAAATCTGTTTTTAAGAACCAAAAAACAAAAACATTTTTTTTGGTGTTTTTAGGTGTTTTTATTTTGAGAACAATTGAAAACACGGGAAACAAGTTTTAGAAACATGTTTTCATTAATGGCAAATTTGTAAATATTTTAACTTACTCACAAAACCTTATTTTTATACGTTCTTTTCACTCTTTTGTTACAAATCAACTTATCCTCTCTACAATCCCTAATCAGTTCTACTTTTCTCAAACAGTGAAGGTGAGAAATTTCTACTACCACATTAGAAGATTTTATTTTGATATTGTGCTTAATCCCTAAACTCTTTCTCAGATGTAGCTTTGTGTATGGGTTGTCCTTTTTATTTATTTATTTTTTATGTGTTTTGATGGAGTATTTTTGGGTTAATTATCTTTTTTTTTAATTGTTGTGTTATGATTGCAGCAACCTTTTTCATTGTTGATATTGCTAATATATACTTATGCATGGTCAACCTTTTTTTTTTAATTATTGTTGATATTGCAGCAATCTTTCGTTGCTGATTAAATTGATTTGCTTTGGGACTAAAATGGATGATTTGGGATGCCGAGAGGGTGGGTGTTGGGATTGGTTTGTGGGATTAACTGGGTCAACTTCTCATGAATCTTTTCTTCTAAAGTTGGCTTTTTTAGGTCAACTTTCGTGTTTTCCTTTGGGTGTTAATTCTCTGATCAATGGACTTGTACAAACAATTCTTACTTTAAGCCTTATACCTATGTACAACCAGTAGCCAACCGAACAAATCTTCAGTCATTACTATAGTGGTCGACTATATAACTGGACGACGTTTTCATATTTGTCGAGAGATGTCAGTCTTTTTTCTATAAAAAAAAGGAATCAATCTTATACAGGTTTAGATATATATAGGTCATTTGAATAGAACTAGTGAAAGTTTGAGAGTCCTTGTACTTCTGCTTTTGCATTGAAGTTGGAACAAATCTAGGTAGGGTGAACTAATTTAATATAAAAGTAAATTGCTAATGAATACTAGGAATTTTAGAATAGATTACTAATGCTATACTGCTCTTGAGACAGTTCATTAACTGGGTCTTTCATTTATATTTTATTTTATTTAGTTTATATGCTGACAATTTAATTTGTTATTATGATATATAAAGATGGCAAATCGAACATTTGAGAATGATGATGCTTTATGGAGTCCTGGTGTTGAAAAATTTTTTCTCGAGATCTTAGTTACTGAAGTTAATAAGGGAAATCAATAGAATGGATTGTTTTCATCAAAGATTTGGAAGTTAATTTTGAATGAGTAAAATCAAGCTGTTGGGCGAAATTTCACAATGAAACAAATTAAGCAAAAAGTGAACAGGCTAAGGATAAAGCATCGTATATTCTCTGACCTTCTTAACCCAACTGGCTTTGGATGGGATATTGAAACCAATACTGTAACTGCTACTGATCCTGTGTGGGACACTTATCTAGTGGTAATTCATCTATTCTTCTATAGTGGTTAGCATATAAAATTACTTTTTAACTTAACAGTTGCTATACGTTAACACTTTATTCTAACATTGTAGAAACACCCTAAAGCTGCACAGTTTCGTAGAAAAGGTTATGACCATTATAAGTTAATGGGGATTGTTTTCAATAAAAGCACAGCTACAGGTGTGCTTCACTCTACCTCTACCATGGATCCCCCAAATTCAGATGAAGAACAACAACTTGAGAAAGAATACGTAAACACTGGAGTTCATATAGATTTAGAGGAAAATAACGAAGAGGAACCTATGACCATACAAATCAATGAACGTACCACCCGCAGTGGAAAGAGAACCATAAAAATAAATGAAAGCAAGCCAAAGAAAGAGTTAAGGTCTTCTCAGATGGCTGACGCCTCGCAAGCATGGGCTAAGGCTTTCAAGGCCAAGATGGAAGCACATATGGCAAAGGCAGAGAGATATAAGACAAAGAGTGCTGAAACAAGTAGTTCATCAAATTCATCAGCTGACTCCTCCCTAGCCAAATGTGTGCACATACTAAATCAAATGGAAGATATTAATTGATGACATGTATGTTGCAGCTTTGGAGAAATTTACTAATAAAGATTAGAGGGAGATGTTTTTAGCTATGCCCTTAGAAAGAAGGAAGGCATGGTTAAATAGGCTTATATGAGTAGATTATGAGGACAATTAGCCTGTAGTCAAAAACTTTGAGAACATGCATGTTATTGGCTTTATTTTTCATGTTTCTTTGTGTACTTTGATTGTTAATTTTTAATCATGCACCATTATTAAATTATTAGCATGTGCTAAATTGTAATAATTTTTGTTAATTCTTTTTTAATTTAAAAATGAATATTTTACGGTTGCAGGTTTAGATATGGATGAAAGTTCATCAGACGTTAAGATTGATGGTATAGATAGTTCCTCTTCAGATTCCACAGATGATGAATTGGGTGAACTATTGATAGTTAACATGATTTATGAATATGAGAACTCATTTTTGGTAAAAAACCAAATGAGGACTTCTTCTTTAACAGGTCGTGAATTTATTAATGAATTATTGCATGGGTCATCTAAGGTTTTCTATGAATTATTCCGTATGAACAAGGCATTTTTTCTCACTTTTTGTGATGATTTAAGAAGATGAAATTATTTAAGTGATTCAAGAGATGTGTCATTAGAAGAAAAGGTTGCTATAACTTTATATATTTTAGGACATAATACTAGGCACCGAGTTGTGGTAGATTGTTTTCAACATTCTACTGAAACAGTCTCTCGACATTGCAAGAAAACTGTAAGAGCAATATGTAGTCTTGGAAAAGAGGTCATAAGGCAGGAATCATCTGGGGTACCTGATCATATTAGAAACAACCCTATTTATTATCCATGGTTCAATGTAAAAGTCATATTTTGTAAATTAATATAGACTTCTGTATCACTATTTTAAAAATATTTAGTTTATCTTTATTTTTTGCACAAGTTATAACTGTCTTGGGGCTATTGATGGTACACATGTAAGTGCATGGGCTCCAGTAGAGAAACAAACAGCATGTAGAGGGAGAAAGAGTGTTGTCACACAGAATGTTATGTGTGCTTGTGATTTCAATATGATATTCACTTTTGTTTACACTGGGTAGGAAGGTAGTGCTAATGATTCAAGAGTTTTTTTGGATGCACTTCTATGGAAAGATGCAAACTTTCCATGGCTTGCTCAAGGTATTTGATGTTTACAGAATTACTTCATGTGATTGAACTATAGGTAAATGACAACTAGTTCATTACTTTAATTATCAATTTTTTCTTTTGTAGGTAAATTTTATCTTGTTAATTCTGGATATCCTTGCACAGGAGGATTTCTTCCACCTTTCAAAGGTGAAAGATATCACACCCAAGAATATAATGGTCGTGGTCGACAACCTCAAAATTCTAAAGAGTTATTTAATTATAGGCATTCGCCATTGAGAATGGTGATTGAACGTTGTTTTGGAGTACTAAAGGCACATTTTCCAATATTAAAACTAATGCCACCTTATAAGGCTATTAGACTACGCCTTATAGTCACTGCATGTTGTGTTATTCATAATTATATTCGTAAGTGGGGACGATGTGACACATTTTTTAAGGAATGGGAAACCATGAGCCCTTTAAATGTACCGTCTTTAGCAATTCAATCTGATGAAGAAGCTTCAAGCAATAGTAATCATACTGAAGAACTGTCCGGCCAAGCTGCCTCTGCAATGTCAGCATATTGTGATCATCTCGCGAATTGGATGTGGTTAGAGCATGGAAGTGGTTTATAGCTAGGATTTATATAACATTTTTATTTAAAGTATTTTGCTTTTATTTCATGGTTAAATTCAACTTTGCTTTAATACTTTTTGTTGAAAACTTGGTTATAATACCCAATCATAAATTTCAAGTTCACGTGTGCTTTTATTTCATGGTTAAACTTATTTATACTTGAATATTTTTTGTCGATAACTTACTTATACAACCCAATTATAAGTCTCAAGTTCACATGGCAATTAAATTGCAGCCAAACGGATTTTTTGTTTTTTTTTTTGTTTCTAAAACTGTTATTGGGAACAATTTTGTCAAATGAATTTTTTGTTTTTCTATTTCTAAAACTTGTTCTGGGAACAGTTCAATTCAAACAAATTTTCTATTCATTTGTTTTCAAAAATTGTTTTTTAAAGCTAGTTTTCAAAACACAAAAACAAGAACACTTCCAAACAAGCCCATAGTCACTCTATATTGCATTAGCAATAGTGTTTCTCAATAGCTTCTCTTATGCTTCATCCTTATTTAAGCAAGCATTTTGTCGACAAGTATCTTTACCCATGAGTTCCTCATTAACCCTAGTAAGTAATCGTTTATCGAGATCTACACCTAGTAAGTAATTATGTAAGATACAACAAACTAAAACAATCTTATTTTGAGTTTTAACACCATATGTTGATTCTCATGCACTCAATATGATGGAAACCTTTTCTTTAAAACTCCAAATGCTTTTTCAATTGTATTCCACAAGGATGCATATTGAAGGTTGAATAACTCCTTACAACCTTGTAGTGGATTTCTTAAATATTCTTTCAAGTGATAACAAACCCCTCTATATGGAGCAATAAGTCCACTTCACAATATAAATCCAGCATCAACAAGATAAAATTTTCCTATCCAACAAAAGAAAAAATAAGTTATTATTATTATTATTATTATCATCATCATCATCATCATCATCTAGTTCCCTTCCTTTATTTAAATTATTACCTAGAGGAATTATAAGCTTGTCTTCCCTCAATAGTGCATTTTTTATGATCCATGAATCGGATGCAGTCCCCTCCCATCCAGATAAAATACAAGTGAACCTTAAATCGAATGTATATGTTTTCAAAATATTTTAGGTAGGATATTCTTTCCTAACATGATATCTAGGAGCATCTTTTGGGGACACCTTCACGCGAACATGAGTTCTATCTATAGCACCAATACAATCCTGTAATTAACCTTTTTGTGTTGTACAACTATATAATATGTATATAAAAAATGTATTTAATTTTATAGTATGTTTTCACCTTAAAGTACAGATAATATCCATCGTTGCCAAGGATCTCTGTTAGAATTTGCGAGTCATCAAGTTGAGCAAGCATTTTCTCTTCTAATTCTATGATAGGCCTCAATACACGACAGAAATAACGACTACATGAGTTCTATCTATAGCAACATTATAATCTTGTAATTAACCTTTTTGTGTTGTACAACTATATAATATGTATATAAAAAATGTATTTAATTTTATAGTATGTTTTCACGTTAAAGTACAGATAATATCTATCGTTGCCAAGGATCTCTGTTAGAATTTGCGAGTCATCAAGTTGAGCAAGCATTTTCTCTTCCAATTCTATGATAGAACTCAATACACGATAGAAATGACGACTAGTTGTTTTTCCCAGAATGCAAGAACCAAAATTGTATTTCACTATTTTTTGCATGGTGTGCCAATACATATCATGTTTTAGCAAATTGCTCCTCGACACTTACTAGTCTAGTTGGTCGAAGACCATCGTTTTTCTGTAAAAGATTGCACAAGTTTATAAAAGCTTGTAAGACTCATTCTTGTTATATTACGACTTGTTTCCCATCTTAAAATTTGACCCATTATTTTTTCTCGAACTCTTTCTCTCTCAGATGTTCCTATAGAACTAGGAATTCTATTATTAGAGCGTCTCACCCGTGTAAATCAATAATTTAACAAGCTTATAAAATGTGCAACAGCTCTATAATGTTTTTCTCGCCATCTACGTGATATATCTATTGTCTCTTCCATGGGATTTTCCATTTCTACGTAATTAAAAAAGGAAAAGAAAACAAAAATCTTAATCAAAAGACTATGCAATATTGATAAGCAACTAAAAAGTAAATGATTTAACAAAAAGAAAGGCGTAGAGAAGCATTTATAATTTAAGCGAAGGTCTTCTTTGTTACCTAAGCCTTAGACTAATTAAAACTATCATTTATGACATAATAGCATGAATTTAAAATATAGCCCAGTATAAGAAGTTCAAAGAATCTGAATCATACCAACTTTATATTTTTAACCACAATAAAATGGTGTGAGCTTAAAAGGTGACACTAGAAAAACACACAGTACAAACAGAGACGAAGAAGAAAGCGTACATATTTTCTCAAGTGGATGTATAAACACTTTTTGCTTAAAAGATAGAACATTGAGACGCGGTAAAATGGATTATGAAATATCTACGGGGCACGGTAAATGTGGGATTGCTATTTAGCAAGATGACTAGAGATTGCGTGAGTCTAGTGGGCTATTATGACTCAAACTTCGTAGAGGATCTTGATAAAGGAGATCTCTGATGAGTTATATGTTTACTCTCTCTAGGTGTGCTATCAGTTAGAAAGCGATAGTATAGTCTACTGTGGCATTGTCGACTACTGAGGTGGAATACATGGCAATTGCAGAAGCTGTGAAGTAGGCCATGTAGCTACAAGGCCTGGTTCATGAACTTGGACTGCAGCCAGATTGAAGTACAGTCTTTTGTGATAGCTAGAGTGCAATTTATCTGACGAAGAGTCAGATGTATCATGAGACAACTAAACACATGGATGTCAGATATCACTTTATCAAGAATGTTGTATCATAAGGGATCATATTAGTACAGAAGATTTCTACCCATGAGAATCTAGTAGATATGATGACCAAGGTGGTTCCAGTCAGTAAGTTCAAGTATTGCTTGAACTTGGTTACTATTTGCAGTGTGGAATATTGAGCCCTTGGGGGCAGTTGACAGTAGGGATGATGGTGTGTTGATTGGAGTGAATATGTACTAAGGTGGAGATTTGCTAAAAGGTTGGCCCATATTCTTAGGGCACAAGTTAAACAAATTACCTTAACTGAAATAGGGATTACTTAGCCTACAAGTAATGTACTCTATATATAGGTGTTTACACATTGTATTATGTGTATGAGAGAGACCAAAAGTGAGGAGTCTTGTCCTATTCACATATCAATAGTCAAATTGTTCTCTGCTCCTCATGGACGTGAACTTTAAGGCCAAACCACGTAAATTCTCTAGTGTCGTTTTCTTTTTGTGTTCTTCGTTTATGCATGTTTTTCCCTAAAAATTCCATTTTTATTTGTCTATCTATCTATATCTATATATATAAGAGAGAGAAAGAGAGTTTTCAAATTGCAAAAAACCATAACCTTTGTTTTTTAACTTCTGATTGGTGCAATGGCCAAATATAACAATGCACATATTAGCCTTTGGGTCACGGTCAAAGTTTAAGTAATAAATCTAATTTGGATATAATAGAACATAATGAAAACTATTTAAGACAAACAGATTTAATAGAATTATATATTATACATAAATATATTTAGTGGTCATTAATAATCTTTATTACATTATAGAGAACTCTCTCAATTTCATGCATCTTTGAAAATTTGTGTACATTTCTCCCCATTTCTCTCCATCTCCCAATCCATTTGGTCTGAGAAAAAGAAGGGAGAAACACCAGGAGAGGAGACAAAACAATATTCTTAGAAAGAAACAAAAAATTCTCTCCATTTCCATCCCCTGCGGAGACGCAGCCAATCTCTCACTACCCCCAATAGAAATACAAACAAACCCATAATAACATGAGCAGCAGTAATAGCAATAATACCAAAATAATTCCAAAGATTAATGGCACCCAAGCTTGCGCTGCATGCAAATACCAACGTAGAAAATGCATACCTAACTGCATTCTCGCCCCTTATTTCCCTCACGATCGCCAAAGACAGTTTCTTAATGCCCATAAATTGTTTGGTGTCAGCAACATCACCAAGATTATACGTAACCTTGATCAAGTTGAGAAAGACGAAGCCATGCGCACCATTATTTTCCAATCTGATGTACGTGCTGTTGACCCTGTTGGCGGGTGTTATAGAATCATATGTGACCTTCAACGCCAGATTGATTATTACAGATCTGAGTTAGATCTTGTCTATCATCAGCTTGATTTATGTCGTGCACGAGTACAGGCTCAGGCTCAGGCTCAGGTGGCTCAGATTGATCAACATCAACAACATATGTTGGTGCCTGCAGATATTGCCAATAATGCAACACTTAGTTGTGATATCAATGCAGATCTTCTAAGTAATACATTTGAACAAATAAGTTATGATGAACAACAACAACAATTTGAGCCACATCATCAGGAGCAGTATAATAATGTCATGCAGAATGGTCAGGTTCCATTACATGAAGTGAACTCTTGGAGCATTCAAGAGTCCATCTCTTCTTCATTGCCGGTTATGCCACTACAGCCTTCTGATGATAATGAATGTGATGATGATCATATCAAGCCATTTCTTGACTTAGGCCTCGAAAGACAAGAGTTCAAATTTGAAGATGAAGACTCGATTAATGAACCAAGGTACTATTTAATCTCATCTTTGAAGACATCTATGTTCATTTTATTAATTATTTTGATGGTGGATAATAGCTCAAGAGACCGAAGATTGATAATGTGGCAAAGTCTATTAGATGATAAGAAGCATAATGTTAAGAAAATTAAACCATTTGTGCCATGTGAAAAATAATTTCAAAAAGAAGGCATGCATCATAAGTCTAGAAAGACAAAGGATATATTACAAGTATTCAAACTCTATCTTCAAAGTTGTTTTTGGTATTTTTTGAGTAAAATGCATTTTACCCCTATATTTTATCAAATTAAGTTTGCATGAAAACCCTTGTGGTTTGGAAACTTGTTAATACCCCATAGGTGACAAAAAAATGTTACCAACTCCATATCTTATAAAGAATTAATGTTTCAAAAATTACACAAAAAATTGACATTTTCTACAACATTCTTTATATCATATATAGGAGGGATTTGCCATTTTTAAAAATAGGACATAATACATTTTACCCTATTTTTTCTCCCCCAAAAGTTGGATACAATAGTTAGATAACAATTGTTTATAGTCAAAGTCAAATTTTGAAATAATACTCCACAATCAGAGATATAATTTGTCCCCGTAACCTTTTTGATTGAAAGCATGCGTAATAATATACTATCGTACTATGAAGTTGTAGGCTAAAGCTAAATTTGGTATAATTTTATGCAGGGTAATTTAATGTTTTCATTTTGTAGTTTTCAAGTGATTTGCTCTAATCTCTTGACATTAAAGTTCAAGGAAAACAATAGTTGAACAAGAGTTTACAAGGTGTTGGCAAAAACATGAGATTAAAGGACAGCTTAAATAGTTGAGACTATTTCCCTCAGGTGTGAGGTCTAGGGTTCAATCTCATGAGGTGAGGGGTTTAACAAAAGAAAAATAAAAAAGAAACGGGTGTTGGCAAAAACATTGTGCATTGTATTTTAGATTCTTAGTCTTTTAACTACGACTGTGTTTGGTTTTGCAGTAAAAAGTATGTGAGATGGTGCTTTTTTTTAGATGTTTATAAGCGCCTAAAATAAGTAAAGTCAAATACCCTCTAAAATTGAACCCATATTAAAAGCCTTAGATTGTCCTCGTGGAAAAGAATAATGATTGTTTGACAAGAACATACTAGTTGGTCATGTAATCAAAATTCAAATTTTGTTGCCTTTTTTTTTCATGTCACTTTAACTTATTTTTAATTCCTTTTGCAGTAAAGAAGCCATTTTAGCTAGTAACGAAGCCACATTTCACATAGCGGCTGAGACTTTTCAACATGCTCAACAAGATGACCTAAAGGGGGACGCGACATATTTTTCCCTTACTGATGACTGTAATAATTGAAAATGGAAACCGATTTTGCAGAAGGAAATAGTTTAAAATCAACTGCAGTTTTGCGGATTCTTATAAGCATATATGATACAAACTAGAGAAACAATCCTTCCCAGTTTTTCTCCTAAAAATTCAACAAGCTATAGATACATAAGCTAATAGTATTGTCTTTCACAAGCCTTGCGTATTGTGAGATGTGCTTGTTGTTTTTGGGACATTATACTTCTTCAAATGTATGGATATTCCATTCTTGAGATAATAGTAAGCATGAGATAATATAATGATTTGACCTGAATCTCGTTCTTTAATCTTATTTAGTAATCTTTCTATATAGATGTTATAAAGCATTGACACTACTCTCTAGGAGACATAATACATGTTGAATATTCCATTTCAACACATGTTGGACATGCTAGACACCATTTTTAATTTTTTTTTTTCCAACACATTCTTTGACATGCTCGGACACGCTAAAGGACATATTTGCATGCACACAAATCACTTTTTAAACTTTTCAAAAGATTTTGTGGCCCGAATGAAATTTATAGAACATATATATGTACGCACACACAGTCTTGACATACAAAGAACTTTAGTCTCTATTTACTACATCAAGAATTCCCTATTACATCAAAATTAATATTTGTCATAAGGGAAAATAATTTTTTCCTTTTTCTTTCTTCTTTTTGTTGGATCTAATGGCTATTACCATATATAAGATTAAGTTTTGGATTTTAATTTTAAACCCATAATCAAGATATGGTAGCGAAATATAGTACAAAAACATGTTACACATAGGAATTAACGCAACCACATAAAGATAAACGAGTATAGATAGAGATATCGTTACCCTTGATGTGTGATTCAAAAGCTAGTGGCCTCTTTGTTTTGAATCTTCCTTGTAGTACCCTTCTTATGGTTTTCTCCACTATATCCCTTTCTTCACAACTAAGTTACACTTAGCTATATAGTACGCAAGATAAAAGATAGGCTAATATGAGGAAAATAGATCTAGTGTATGTTTTTAGTGTTAGTGTGTGAAAAATAATGCACAACACCAAGAGAGAGACTATCAAAGAGGCTCGAAATAGGTCTTGCTCATCTAGTACTATATCTAGTACTATATATAGTACTAAGCTTACCCTAAAAAGGTAAGATCTACGGAATATTGCAATTCCCTCAATACTCTTCATTAAACATTCTAGATAAGGAATATTCCTTTGAAATAAAAAGAACACCGAAATATTCCATGTCATGGACACACTAAATATCTCCTATGTGATTTCTGCTTATCCAATTAAGATATCTATGAGTTATATTAAAAAGATTCGGATAATTAAATCCCTTCTTAATCTCTAAACTCAGATCTTAATTAAGCAATTCACATATTAATTTCCTCAATTATGTATCTAATAGAGTAATGGCTAGTGGAAGAACCAGAAGACATAGTTACTCTTGGCTCCCAAAATGACCAAAATGCCCTTGCGATCGCTTTAGCAACATTGTGGCCATTTTGACTCCAGTCTACTATACCAAAAGACCAAAGCTGCACTTCAAGAATAATTACTAGCTAGGCAGGAGCTTGTTACATGAAGTAATCTCTATCTTTGACTAACAGAGCAAAATGACTAAAACGTCCTTCTATGCATAGCCATAGTCAAACCTGGTCTAAAAGGCACTACCACCTCCAAGACTATATTTGGGACCTCAGAATCTCCAGTCCAAGATAGTGATCATTAACTAGTTATGGATCTTTTGATTTAAGGAGTAACCCACAAGCTAAATGACTGCATATCCCTGAAGGGTAACATCAGTATATCTAGATTTATGATGACAAATAGGACGAATCCAAAGGGGCACATAGACTTTGCTATTGTACATGCATGTCCTGATTGATTATAATACAACACCCAACATACAAAGTGAACAATCTTATCACTTAAGACCTTTCATCATGGTACATCAAAGTGCTGCACCCCAACTTCGTCAATTCATCTACATATGGTCAAGATTAAGCGCATCGATCACTCAAAAGCAATGAGTATCTTGTTTTCTATAAATGATGGCACGGTTTCAGAGGATATACTCATGGTAGTTCTATCCAACAGGTGACACACACACTACAAGTGAAGTCCAAAAGGACCCTCAAATGACCTAGGTAGATTACCTCTATCGGGAGACTCGCCTATTATAGTTTTCTCTTGGTAGAGCACCCAACATTACCATCCGACTATGGACACCTTTTATAATATATCCAAAACTAGACTTGGACCTACTATGTATCCAGCCTCATTGCGCACCCAAATCATTGAATTTTATCATTGGACCTTTACATAATGTATCAAACATATACACAAGAGGTAATACATGTAAAAAAATGCTCATATATATATATATATATATATATATATTCAATGATCAAATATCTATGTACAAGTAGTCATTATAGCATACAATCCCAACACCTTTTTTTAATGGGGAGAGAAGATAATGTTAAATTTTGGCAATTAAAATTCAAGATTGCAAATGACAATGAAAAAAATAGTTTTACAAATACCTGAGGAGCACAAAGCGAGAAGGCAAAAATAGTAAAGAGAATAAGAGATCTAATATTGAAAATTTAGGTGGTTCAACCAAGCTTACATCTATTGCCTCAGAATACTTTCCTTAGAACTTCTAATTACCTTAATTAGATGAGAGAATATTTTTCGAATGTTGATAAATACAAAGTAACTTACAACCCTTTTGACGCTTTCATCCAAAAAACCCAAGTGCATCCCACACAATACGATATAAGATTATGGAACCCATTACCAACCTAATCTATGAGTATGTAAATACAAGAGCTGAACAACTCCTCAAAAATGGATATTACAAAGATTAGCTCTTGATTGTTTAAAGATTATGAAAGTTAAAGCTCAAGAAATTTTTAATTCTAAAGTGTTGCACAACATTATGTTTTTTAATGATATTTTAATGATGAAAATTATAGGAAATGAACGTGTTTAAATTGCGTATATTACAAGATAATGCATGCTTGTGTTTGTAGTGTTTTTTCAACTGCCATAAAAGCTATGCACAAAGTCTATTCTTGCCTAGAAGAGCTCAAGATCATTCAAGGAGAAAAAAAGAAGACATAAGGCAGAGACGAGGCGGCATAAGGGGTGCTTGCTTTTGCGCTCTTTGTCATTTTGTCTTATGACTTACAGCTCAATCATGAATGATCTTCTTGAATTAAATGCTTAAAATATCTTTTTACACCCTGGTTGATGCTTGAAAAATGTCTTTACAGAGTTCTTAAATGTGTGTTTTCTTGTAACTTCAAAAGCACTTGAAAAGATGTTTCTAGAGTAAGTTTACTTAAATTCTAGACTTACTAGTCGCACTAGCCAAAAGGAAGGACCAACTATTTAATGCCTCCGAAATAGGAGTTCAAGAATTTGGTCACTGGACAAAATGGTCGGACCTACTGGTCAATTGACTCAACCGATCAGTTGATATGGTGATGGCCAAGTTGGTGTCAATCGTACATTTGGTCGACTAATACTACCAAAGTAAACAAAGGGTTTTTTCAAAAGTTACCATTTCTACCGTTGAAGTTATCCTATAAATACTTGTTCACCCTCTTGCTCTAGATACATAAAAAACTTAAGCAAAAAGTTATTCAAGCTTACTTCTAAACATTCAAACATCTCCAAAGCTTGAAAATCATTTTTCTTGAGCCATAATTGTCATACATGACCAAACAAGAGCTTTGATTTGTTCTATTTACTCTTAAGGAGTTGCTTTCATTTTAAATACTTTTTTTGTACTCAAACTGTTGATTATACACACTCATGAGCTAATGCACGTTGTGAAGATGTAGTAATAGCTAGAGTATGGTGAAACTCTTGGTGTTGGGATACACTTAGGTTCTTTAAGAGATGTATAAGTTGGTTCGTACTCTACTATCATTTGAATGAGTATTGACACTAATGGAAGGTGTTGTGTAGTCCTAAGAGGAGAATTACTGGGCGGTGGATGTAGGCAAGGTCGAACCACCTAAAAGTCGGTGTCTTTCTCATCTCTTCTTTCTTTATTTACCTATATACTATTTTTGCATTCAAAGTGTTCAATAAATTGCTTGAGTGACTATACTTATATTTGTTTGTGGAATTTGTTGCAGAAATTGACCATAATCTTAATTCACCCCTTTCCTGTAAGATTATTTGCCACTTATGTTTGGTATCAGAGCTATAGTTTAACAACTACTAGAATTAATATGACGAATAATAACAATCAAATCCTTCTTGAGAGTCAATTTATTCACAAAGCACCCTTGTTTGATTGACTTAATTAATGTTTTTGGAAAATGAGAATGAAAATTTTTATTGAAGTAAATCACTATAGAGCATTGAAGGTAATTGAAAGTGGACCATAATTCCCTATGAAAGGTGAAGATGATAAAAAAAGTCTTGAAATAGGAAGAACAATGGGATAATAGAGATTATAAACTTGTTGAATTGAATGCTAAAGCTTTGCGAACCTTGTATGCTTCTTTGAATGCTACAGAGTTTGGTAGAATCATCGGTCATGAGTCGACAAAGAAAATACAGAATCATCTTGAAGTAACCTATTGAAAAAAAATCTAGAAACAAACCAATTGAAAAAAATCTAGAATAAGCACGCGTGTCACAAATATGAACTTCCCAAGATGCTTCAATATGAGAATATTGAGCAAATGTTTTCTAGATTTATAAAAATTGAGAATATTGAAAGTGAATACGATATCATTTCCATAAAGACCTAATTCCAGAATTTTCTAACTATCAATTTGTTTAATCTATCTAAAGTCAAACAAACAATAGTATAAGGAGTTTTTGAAAAAAAAAAATAAAGAAAGTACACAATTAAATTAGCAGAGACATTAAAGACAATAAACAACAAAGTACACAATTAAATTAGCAGAGACATTAAAGACAGTAAACAACTCTTACATTAGCTCAATTTAATCCTTAGTACTAATTCAAAATTCTAATATTTCTAGATGTTCCTTCTAGATGCAAATAGAATTAATCATTATTAAACATCTAGCTATATTCCTTTGTTAGATATTAAGTCAAGTTGATGAATCATGGATTCCTTTGGGATTGCTTAAGGCGACGAGGTCATTTTAGCCTTCATCATAGAGCAATTTATTCCTAAGCTATTCAATCCATATCTCACCCTAATCCTTTTTTCCAATTTAATTAGGGTTTATCATACATATTATTGGCTAGACAATATGATAAATTAATCACAAGATTGAATAAACATGAACAAATGAAATTGAGAAAAACAAAGAGAAGCTATTCACATAAACATTCATTAAAAGAGTTCCATTCCAAATACTAGATATAAGAATTTAATTCATGCCAAATAAATAAAACATCCCAAAAGATTCAAAAGATTTGAAATCCATAGTAAAAATAATGAAAAGGATGTTAAAAATGGTAAAGCTTAATGAGTTTTCCCAATTGTGTTCCTTCAGCTCTTGTGAAGGCTTCTTCCTTAAGCTGATGATAAAACTAGGTTTTGTAGCAAAAAACTCTAGCTAAACACGTTTTAGACCTAGCCTATATGTACAAGTCTCACCTAGGCTAAAAACAGTGTTACTGGGTGATAATGCTTCTGGCCACAGTTCCTTTTTAGTTATTAGTTGCCTAGGTAGAAAATGGGCTACCCGCATCAGAATAAATCAAAACAAAATATGTCAATTAATGCCTCTGTCGCTCTAGCTACTAGCAAGTTGTGTTGCTCAAGCGGGAGCTAGCAATTTTTCTCTTCAACTTCTTTACTCCATAAATGATCAAATCTAGCCTTAAGATGAAGGTTTCTCTCCCAAAGCAACTTAAAACTCCATGCAAACCTTATATCCGACCAAAACACAACGTAAATAGATAGAATTCAAACTAAATGTCCACAATAAGTAAAACTCTAACATTAACAAGCAAATGACTCAAAATACGGCTCAAATAGCTGAAATTCTAAGCAAAATGTAAGAAACTATCATTAAGAAAGAAGCTTTAAAAGATATATCAAAGGCAATCAACAAAAGATAGCATGGTGGTATGCCTTATGTCCCTTATCTCCTCCTTATATCTTCACTCCAATCTTCAATGACCCTTGAGTTCTTCAAGTCTACGAGTAAATGATCCTTTTTGCAAGCCTGATCATCCTCAAATATAGATATAGCAAGGCTTTCCATAGACAAGCAACATCGTTCTTGATAATCTCCAAGCAAACCTTGTAAAAATGCGCTAAAAAACCATCGGGCCCTGCTGTAATATAGTCATCAATATTGAAGACAGCTAATTTCATCTCCTTGATATACGGCATCCTATTAAGCATCTCGTTATCTTTGTCAGTTACCACGTGCGGTAAGAGATTCCAGTTGACCTGTCAAGAGCACGTTTTTTAGTAGATAACAAATCTGTGAAGCATTTGATCGCAGATTCTTTTATTGAAGCTTGCTTCTCAAGGTCCCCTTTTCCATGATCATTAATTTGCCATATATAACTTCTGACATGTCTGTAGGCCACGATTGAATGAAAAAATCCAGTCTTTTGATCACTTTCACCAGCCCATTTTCAACCTATTTTTTGCCTCCAAAATGATTTCTCAATTTCCAAAGTTCTAGCAACTATGCATTTGGCTCATTAAGCTCAGCTCTATTTTCAAGAGAGGGGCTACTTTGAAACACTCCTTCAAACTTCTTTACTCTCGCTTTTGCCTCTGAAGCACCCTTTCAAATGTTGCCAAAAACAGCTTTATTCCACACTCTAAGGCACTCTTTAAGCCTCTTTTGTTTGCCCCAGAATCTCTGCACGCCCTGAACAGCTATCGGCAGGCCCCAGTTATTCTAAACTAAGCTCAAGAAGCTTGGATGCTGAGACCAACCGTTAATAAATCTGAATGAAGAGGGTTTTCTATTGCTCTCTGCAGTGCAAGAAAATAACAATGGATAGTGATCCGAGCTTTATCTGGCAAGGTTCTAATTATGACAGAGATTGAAAAGCTTCGCCCACTCGTTATGGATGCATATCCTGTCCAATCTCTGGAAGATTGTGTTGTTGGTTATTCATTACCTTCAAAATCGACATCAATGACACTGTAGTTCATCAAGCAACTCACAAAATCCTCTATGGCGCCTATTTAAGGTTGAGCACTATATTTCCTTTCCCCTCTGTGCATAATAGTATTGAAATCACCTCCAATACACCATGGTTTATTCAAAGCAGCAATATGCTTTATCTCTCTCCAAAGTAGGTTTCTATCTGCACGACTAGTTTGCACATAAACAACAGAAGTAATGAAAGTAATTGGCAACGAAGAAACCTTCACCTCAAAAGAAATACACTGGTTATGATCACGAATTTAGCTGAAAACTCAAATTATTGATCCAAAACACTCAAATCTTATTGTTGGCATTTTTGGCACAATATTCAAACCCCGGTTTTTGGCAATAATTTTCCACATCGTCTCGCCAAATCAACGGCTCTAGAATTGCAACGAAGTGCAATTTTTGCTTCCTGCACAAATTTTTAAGATGTCGAAAACTATGACATTTTGCAATCCCCCTAATATTCCAGATAAGACCCTTAAACATTTAAATTGTTTTGGGGTTTTGCAGCTTCTTAACCCTCCTACTTCTAGCTCTATCACATGTGGTGGGAACTTTTGTTTCTGAATAGAACATTTCTTTATTGCCGCGTTATTCACATTTTTTTTTTCTCTCCCATCAGTAGACTTATAAGCTCAAATAGCAGTTTTGACAAATGTCGACATTGGCATCCTCCTCCTCTGAGCCCTCCATCACGCTTGAATAGTCTTCACCTTCAGCATCACTAATCTCCAGTATTCTTTCTTGATCATTACCTTATTCAAGCTCCTCTAAGCTCGACTATTTCCTCTTTCTCCTAGGCTCAATTTCACTCGCTGTAATTTCCTTGTCTCGCTGCTTCTCCATCTAATCGCTCATAGGTCCTGTCTCCAAAATCCCCTCACTTGCCATCTCTCTCACATTCCCCCCCTCTAAGTTGCTGCTCCTGGTTATCATGTGACTTGTTAGTGCTGTACTTGAACTCGCTAACGTTCCAATACCATGGTGTTTACTATATTTTTGGATTGAGTTCCTAATCTCCAACTCACTCTTTGAGTTTTGCTGCTCCCCCATGTATTGTCCCTCTTCCGGTTCTTACATAGTGATACCTTTTCGTGGATTGATAGACTCCTGGACAACTCTCTCCTCGACCTTAGTGACTGGTTTTTTTGCCTTTATCCACTTGTTGAGCATTTCCTGTATCTTGTGGCTCTTCAATCTCATGATTTACCTCAAGTGCACTAAAAGTATTTTGAGTGAGCATCGTATCGTATCTTTTTGCTCCCATTACACCGGCTTACATGCGCCCTGTTATTTTGAACCCAATTATTGGTCTTTTGAACCCAATTATTGGTCTGTTGAACTTGATCACTTTGTGCTTGAACCATTTTGTCCTCATTGTGATCATTGGTTTGTTGCTGGATATTTTGAATATTTTGGATATTTCTACCTTCTTCTTGTTATGACCTAAAACTGGGCATGAAACTCTATCTTGCCCAATTTAAGAAAAATGTAGACAATACTTTGACATACTTTCACACACCACATATTGTTAAAAGCCCTTAATATTTTTTGAATCCTTATTTGATCTAACCTGGATCCAAACATCCGTCCAGTGGATGACTTTTTTAGTGGGTCTTATTCTACAAAAACCCTAGACATAGTTGGCCTTGTCCCTTTTGATGTCACTTTGTCTATCTGCAATTGTTTACCCACTGTTCGTGCAGGACCTATTATTGCTTGAGGTTGTTTGTGAAGGTGTGATGGAATGTGTGGAAAGCCGACAAAACCGGCACAAAAAGTGATTTCTTTTCATGTTCAAAATCTGTTGTCCACTTCGAGAGTTGCATCGTATGTCCACAAACATTTATTTGGTTGAACTTTTTCATTTAGATTAGCTTGCTTACTAACACAATTAGTCAAGATATCATCGACTCATTTGACTCAAGCTTAACAAATCGGTTATCTTCATTGGATTTCTTTGCATTTGAGAGAGTTGAAGTAGGAGCTTCATTTGGTGTGTGTTGACATTTGAAGTAGGGGCGACATTTGTGTCTTGGAAGGGAGCCACAACTAGGATTTTTCTCCAAATTTTCTTTGTCATCACATTCTTCCAATCGAATTTGCTAGCTTCATTTCCATTTTCATTCTAGGAAGTTTGCTTTTGAGTATGACTTTGTAGTATGATTGAGCAAGAGCTTGTGGAATGACCAACAACCTTCTAATGAGGGTAAATAAGGGGTTTCCAAGCATTATGGCATCCACTTTGGCCCATTCACCATTCTTCAGTTTAACATAAGTGAAACGCATACTCGAGCAAAACCAACAAATGTCCTCAACTCATTAGGCTTATCCATTTGCAACAAGAAATCAAAGGTGATAGTAATGTAACTTAAACCTCTTTCAGTGATAAGAGAGCATGGTATGTTTCTAAGTTTGACCTATAATAAAACTCGATCCCAACTAAAATTCAAAAGTTGTGCATTTGCTTCCCATCTTCTAAGCAAAAAGGGCCAATGGTTTACATGTCACAATTACTCCAAGACTTGATCAAACATTTCATCATTTTTGAACTTAAAGAAAAAGAACCCATTTTTAGCTAATTTTATCTCAAAATGACCAAACTTCTGACAATATAGATCAGTCATTCTCCTAATTAGGTAGAAGGATAGGGGCTTATCTAAAGATTGACCGATAACCAACATTTCCAATGCTTATAGTAGTATGATATTATACAAATAATTATAGGAATATTTAAGTCTTTATAAGATTTTTGTGTATTTGTCTTTCATAGAATTCCAAATTCTACCTCTTGACCTAAAATTTGCTTGCTTGAGCAAATCCAAGACTTACAAATCTTGGAATTCAAAATGAATTTCATATTTCAAAAAAGCGCTACTAAACATAAAAAATTGATTTTGCAAATGAATTTTGTAGAATTTTATGAAATTCATTTTTCCAAATGCACTATAAATAATAATACCTAATATAAAAATTAGATTTATAAATAAATTTCACAAAATTTTGTGAAATTCATTTATTTCAAACAAACTGCAAAGAAATTTCGGAGCTAGTAAAAGCTTACAAATGGATCCAAACAGCATAACCAATAGCAAGTTTTAAAGAGTTAGGCCTTGTTTCTTTATACAAAACTAAAGTTTTTTTATAATTTTTTTAGAAAATAGGAAATAAAATATATTATTCACTAAACAAAACTTTTCAAATTAAAATTGGAACACAATGTCTAAATTTTCTAATTAAATAAGAGTTGTGGAAAAAAATTTAAAATTGTTTTCTAGAGTTTCTTCAATAAAATTGGAATGTATTTTGATAATTCTCTATTTAAAAGACATGCTTAAAAAGCCGGAACTCTAATTTAGTGACCTTGGTTCAGCTCTAATTTTATTAAGTGTCGAAGAAAGAATAGAAAGGCGCATCTAACACTTATATTATTTAAAGTTGGATTACTTATTTTTATTTAATATAATTTTTTTTCCTTATCAAGTTGATATCTTAAAAACTTAAGCTTGATTACATGGATGTAGACAAGAAGCTACACACGTAGTAATAAATTCCTCCAACTTATAGCGTTTTTGCGAAGCTTTGAATATAAATATAGATGATTTAAGGGAGTTTTTTAAATGCCTTTTAATAATTGGGTCTCGAGAAAAAGGTAATTCTAAAGATAGTAAATTTGTCAAAAAAATCCATGAGATCATGCCTTTTCATAATTGCTTATCTTATTTACTGGTTAATATGTTTGATTATCATTGTTTCAAATAAAGAGACATTCTTGCTACAATATTAGAGCAAATTGGGATGATAATGGTAACTTAATGTATTTAGTGCCTCATGGGGAGGGAATATACTTAAGCTTAGATAGTGTTGTCAAAGAATATGCAAAAGTCGATAATGAGCTGGTTATATGTTTTCTTGAAAGTTTGATTACTTTTTCTTGCTTAAGAATCACGAACCATAAGCTAAGCTTTAAGATTAGAGTACCCAAGAAATATTAAGAAATAGGGTAAAAGATTCCAGAGACCACTAAATTATTTTGCTAGTCTTATTTTGACCACTCAACTATTTTTGATTATCATATATAAAAAAATATCTTCCACTTAACTATTTTTAGATTCAAAAGGACCATTAGTTTTATCAAAATGTCCTATTTTGGTCACTTAACTATTTTTTGATTCAAAAGAGCCATTGATTATATCGAATAGTCATATTTTGATCATGTCATGTGGTGGATATACATCTTTACAGGGGTAAAATGGTTAATTATTCAAAGATAATTAGAAAAACGTTGCTAAATTATTTCTTGGGTGTACTTCTGCTCTCACCCACTCAATTCCTTTTAATTGTTCTTAAATAAAAAGAAAATCTTAAAAATTATTTAAAATTTTTCATTTTTTCAACAAAACTAAAGGGTTCACCAAATTAGTTTTGAATTTCTTATAATTTTCTTCAATATAAATAAAATCTTCAAATCTCCTTTTAATATTTTTTAGACGTCAGAAAATGTAATGTGGCAAACCTCTCTCTTTTCCCCGTCCAAACACTTATGCATCATGTATGCATCGGGAATGCTGATTATATACATGTTATTAGTGATCGTATTTTTAATTTTTTAATCATAACTGTTAAAAATCTGTGTTTTTTGTTTTATTTTATTTTTAATCTAGTGTAGTTTACTCTGAATGGTTTTGATAATAACTATATATAAGTTTGTCTCTTTTGGTTTTTTGCTTTGACTTTGATGGAAAACGTATAGGAGTCTATTCAGATATCTAGAAGTGAAGCGGATTCGATCTTTTACTCATTTTTGAGAATTTAATGATTTTTTTAGTTGTTTGTAGTTGATTTTGTTAATTCAATTAAAAATGGAGATTTTATAGATTCCATAAAAAAATTTAGAAAAAAATCAAAAAGAATTTTGAAGATTTTATTTATATTGAAGAAAATTATGACAAATTCAAAACAAATTTGGTTAACCCATTAGTTTTTTGAAAAAAATAAAAATTCTAAATTATTTTTAAGATTTTTTTAATTTAAGGACAATCAAAAGGAATTGAGTGGCTGGGAGCAAAAGTGCACACAAGAACTAATTTAGCAACTCTTTTTTTTTAATTATTTTTTATTAATTGACCATTGTACCCTTGTAAAGATGTGTGCCTATCATATGACATGATCAAAATAGGAACATTTGATAAAATTAATGGTTATCAAATGGTCCTTTTAAATCTAAAAATAGTTGAGTAACCAAAATAGGACCTTTTGACAAAACTAATGATTTTTTTGAATCTAAAACTAGTTGAGTGGCCAAAATAAGACTAACTAAATAATGTAGTAGAGTGTTAAATCTTTTATCCTAAAAAAATTAATTAGTCTGATGACTTATATAATGGAATGAGGTTAAAAATTACTAAGGTCGTTAAGTATGTTAAAGCTAAAATAATTCTCAAGAAAAACATAGGAAACATTGAGTTAATACCTCAAGCGACTAGGATCTGATCTAGCCACAGTTTGCCTATTAAATTTCAAGGAAGGCGGTTTCCTTTTCCTATAAGTTCTGCCATAATTATACACAAAAACGAAGTCAAACTCTTTCTCATGTTGGAACATATCTTCAAAAACCTCTCTCTAGTTACACGCAACTATTATGTTGTGCTTTCAAGAGTGACAAGTAAACAAGGCCTAAAAATTTTGATAAAAGATGAGATGAGAAAGTATCAGAAACTACAACTAACGTGATTTTCAAAAATAAATTATGTCTTTCTTATTATTCTTATAGTACATTTAATTGCAATTAACATGTTTATGTTCACCTTTTATTTGAAATAGTAACAATAGAAATAAAGTTTTATACTAGGTAGTTGATGTCTCGACTGATTTGCTCATTCATTTGAATTTCAAGCAAATAATATGATTGCAGTATTAAAATCCAAGCACTTGCTGATTTCTTGATGGAATTTTGCGCCCCAAACAGCAATGAGAATGTGGAGATTGAAGCCTAAGCAGAAGATCAGATTGGGGTAAAGCGGAATCTAAGCCTCCAATGTTCGCTACTTGTAACGAACCAAATCTCACGAAGTTATTAGGCATGCACGTACGGGACCCGAAAATGTTAAAAATACTTGGCAAGTGTAAAAGATGCTATCCAGTACCAGCAGAAATGCGACCACTAGTAACGGTTTGTGAACATACACACGAAACTGCAAGCTCTTGCATCCAACTCCAACTACCTCGCTATTCATGAAATGAGGGATGGACATTGCAGGCAAGTTACTAACAACACTATGAGAGAAGCTAAGGTATATATGTTCGCTCTAACAGACGACTTTACCAAGTGTATTGAAGCTGTAGCTTTGGCTCAAGTCCAAGACAAGGAGGTCAAGACCTTCATATGGAGCAACATTATCTCCTATTTGGGGTCTTCCGAGATGGACATTGACAATCGATCCTAATTCACAAGTGAAGATTTCAATCCTTCTGTAATGAATGGAAAATAAAGGTAAATCACTCTACCTTGCAGCACCCTCAGTCAAACGGGCAAGCAGTATCATCCAATAAGACTATCATGGGTATAATTAGAAAGAGGTTAGAGACCATGAAGGTCAAGTGGGCGTAGGAACTCCCAGGTGTACTTTGAACATAACATGAAATCCTCAAAAATCCTCCACAGACTATGTTGATTGTAAACCTTGAATCTATAATTAAGATCTCAAACCTAGCAAGAGGCAAGTCCAAGACCTCTTTCATCAGAGATGAACTTTGATACCTAAGGAGAGTTCTTTTGTTGTAGGATGATGAAGCTTATATATGGTCTCCAAGATCCGACCCTGTACCCCATATTAGGAGAAAGGTTCCATAATCAGAGTTCTATGATTGCGCTAATTGGCATTCGGAATCCTACATTCTACGATTTACGCCCCAAAAGGTCGAGATACCTTGAATATTTGGGATAAAGGTGAACCCTAGATATGACTGTCGAATCTTACACCACGGCCTTTCTTGGGCACTAACAATCGTGAGGTAATGTCAGCAATTTTGTTGCAATCCTCTGCCTTAATCATCTCTCTTAAGTCTAGCAAACAAACCCCTGATTTCTCTTCTAACGTGAGGCTTTCCTTGTATAGCCTTCAAAGGTCAACTCAAGAGGGAATCGAATTTGCACACCAATACACCTTGCAAAGGTATACGTAATTATGTGCCATGTAGTCTTTTTAGCTATTTATGTGCCATGTAGTGCAAGTAAAGTTAGTTTTTGAATGAAAATTGTTAAAAAAAAATAGTTTAACAATTAATAGTTTAGAGACCAAAAGACCTTGATAATTCGAGAATTAAGATGCTCCACTTTCCATAATTCAAAATCCTGTGGAAGGATTAACCAAAATGGACACAATATTTGCAAATAGATCGCATGTGCAAGGAATAAAATGAAGTCAAACTCAGACGAGGATGACCTGAATTTTGCATAGACATCAATTTGAAGAAAAGAAATACATGTCTCTAAAAAGGCGTGACCTTTGCATATGGTGCTGAGTGTCACATTTAAAAAAAAAAAAAAAAAAAAAGGTGCTAGTTTTATTTAGATAATTTATTATATAATACTAGAGCAGCTACATGTCATAGTTTTTCAATAACATGGTAAGAAGTTGAATAAATTAGTTTCATGTTACATATTTTTATGTATTTATATTTATAACCTTGCAATGGTTTGAGCTAAACATACTCACATAATACATTATTTTTTTAAAAATGTGTTAATATTTCGTACAACATGACAACCAAATTTATAGATCACTATTCACTAGTAATTTTTAATCTTTATTTAAATTTTAAAGTTAACTTCTCCCGCTGCTAAGCCAAAAAAAAAAAAAAGTAATAGCTATTCTTTTCTTTTACAACGAGAAAACTCAACCAGTGGAGTCCCACTACTGGTGGAGCCCGACCGCCAATTTCTCGGCAAGGTTCGATCACGAACGGAGCCTGACTATTAATTCGTAAACTCCAAATATAATTACTAGTCACATAACTATTACACCAGGTCAGTTAATACACTCAACTTAAAATAAGGAATAAAATTTGAACCAAAATTATAAGTTATGTCCGTTCCCTACCTTTACTACTAAAGTTGCTCTTACTACTAGGACAGCGCCCGGCAAGTAATAAGCTATTTGTGTTACAAAAGAAAAAGGATCGTAACTTTTGAGGGGTTACTTTAAAAAAAAAAAAAAAACAATTGATGATAGAAATATTATTTTTTATCTTCTTTTTGCGACCCTTTTGAAATATTTTCCTCCTCCTGCGAAAACGACGTCGAGGAAAGGTATTGTGCTCCGGCGCCGTCGGTCTCTCAAATTCCGTTTTGCTCTGTCGCCCTCCGATCGGTACCCTAATTTCTCTCTTTTTCACCTTTTCGTTTCCTTTTTCACCCTTTCGTTTCCTTTTTCTTGCGCACACACAATCATACACATCTATATGTATCTATATGTGTGTGTACGTAAAGTAACTAACTTCCACTATTATAGTTTTCATTTATGGTAGATATCAATGAAAAATTGAATACTTTCTGTAGCTGAGTTATGGAATTTAAATAAATATGATGCGAAGTGTATAAATTGACTGCAAATTGGATTTTCATGATAATAGCTGGAGAATTTTTGCTTCGCTGTATAGATAATGGAGGTTAGTATAAGTGGTGGAAACCCTAATTTGGAGCCACGAGATGGTATGGAATTCGATTCGCACGAAGCAGCTTATGAGTATTACAAAGAGTATGCTAAGGCTGCGGGTTTTGGTACCGCGAAATTGAGTAGTAGGCGTTCTAGGGCGTCGAAAGAATTCATTGACGCCAAGTTTTCGTGCATAAGATATGGGAATAAGCAACAGTCTGATGATGCAATAAACCCAAGGCCTTCCCCTAAGATTGGTTGTAAAGCGAGTATGCACGTAAAGAGAAAGCCGGATGGGAAATGGTACATTCATAGCTTTGTTAAAGAACATAATCACGAGCTTTTGCCTGCTCAAGCACATTTCTTTAGGAGCCACAGGAATGCTGACCCTCTTAAAAATGATTCCAAAGTAAGGAGAAGAAAGCTTTTGGCTGGGGTGTCTAAACAGTATGGTGCGTATCAGTTTTCGGGTTCATTGGAGAACTTTTTACGGAATCAGCACGATAGGGGGCGGAGTTTGATTTTAGAAGAAGGGGATGCTCAGATGTTGCTCGAATTATTTGTGCATATGCAGGAGGAAGATCCGAAATTCTTCTATGCTGTGGACTTTAATGAAGAACACCGACTGAGAAATGTATTCTGGGTTGATGCCAAAGGAATGAATGATTATGGTTACTTTGGTGATGTAGTTTCATTTGACACTACATATTTCACAAACAAGTACAAAATACCTTTGGTTCTTTTTATTGGAGTCAATCACCATGTTCAGCCCATATTGCTTGGTTCTGCACTGATTGCAGATGAGACAGTATACACATTTGCTTGGTTGATGCAAACATGGCGTTTGGCAATGGGGGGACGAGGTCCAAGAGTGCTACTCTCTGATCAAAACAGAGAGATTAGAACAGCTGTTGCAGCAATCTTTCCTGACACTGTTCACTATTTTAGCCTATGGAGTATATTAGAGAAAGTTCCGAGCCAGTTAGATTATCTTAGCCTGTGGCATGAGACTTTCATGGAGAAATTCAGTAAATGTATTCGTAAGTCATTTACTGAAGAACAATATGAAAAGAGATGGTGGAAGTTGGTTGAAAGATTTAATCTTCGAGAGGTTGAATGGATACAATCATTGCATGAAGATCGGAAACTATGGGTGCCTACTTTTTTGAAGGATGTCTCATTTGCTGGGTTATCTCCGGCCTCAAGAACTGAAAGTGTGGACTCTTTCTTTGACAAATACATCAATGGAGACACTTCCCTTAGAGACTTTATTGGAAAATTCAAGTCAATTCTAGAAGACTTGTATGAAGAAGAAGCCAAATCGAATTTTGATGCATGGCATGAAACACCAGAGTTAAAATCTCCCTCACCTTTTGAGAAACAATTGTCACTAGTGTACACTCACGAGATATTTAAGAATTTTCAAGTTGAGGTGCTGGGAGCAGCCGCGTGTCATCTTAAGAAAGAGAAAGAAGAGGATGCAACTATAACATATGTTGTAAGAGATTTTGACAAAAATCAAGATTTTATGGTGAAATGGGATGAAGAGAACTCGGATATTTACTGCTCCTGTCATTCATTTGAGTATAAAGGTTATCTATGCAGACATGCTATTGTGGTTCTCCAAATGTCTGGAGTTTTCAGGATCCCTCTCAAGTACATATTGCAAAGATGGACAAATACTGCCAAAAGCAGGCATTCAATCAGTGAAAGATTAGATGAGGTACAATCTAAAGTCCGCCGTCTCAATGATTTATGCCGACGAGCTATAATATTAGGTGAAGAAGGGTCATTATCTCAGGAGAGTTACAATGTCGCAGTTGGTGCCATAAAAGAAGCTCTCAAACAATGTGCCAGCATCAACAACTCTATTGAGAGTGATATAGGACCTAGTACTTCAGTAACCCCTGCCATCAAAGGCGTTGAAGTGAATCAAGATAACACTGCTTCGGTAAGGGAACAAGGGCCAAATTTTCAAATCACCCAGGTAAACAGGGGTCCCAAAAGAGCAGAATCTGGGAAAGAGAAGGCAAAGAATGACATCAATCCCAGTAAAAAAGGGAAGGTTAGTGAATACGATTTGTTTATGGATCCAATTTTTACTAGAGCAAGTTTAATGATTGCACTTTGTGCATATATTAGGTGCCTTTGGAACCAGAAGTTGCAAATGTCGGGACACAAGGTGTCTTTCATGAAATGGTATGGATTATTTGCTAATCAATTTTCACAAGAGGATATTTCCTTTAGTCATGGTTAAGAAAACACAGGCTTTAGCTTTTAGTAAGATACTTAAAAGGGTGGGAAGTTACAGTTTTCTCTTCTTCTCTTTTTATGCCTTCTTCACTATTTTCTCATTATGGCCTAACAATAAGATATTAACGTCAATAAATCTGCACCAATGCTCAAGTATGAAGGTAATCTTTGTTATCTAACAAAATCAAGTTTGAACATGTGGATCGTATTGAGTCAGATCTGAGTATGTGAATCAACTATTTAATTAATCTATTAGGTGTTCTCATGCAACTTTAATGGCAACCTAGTGCATATTATTGGACTTCTACAAAGATGGTCAATATTGTACACTTGGTATACAGACTTGATGCTTGTAGTAGGATATACCAATTAAAAGGAAATTTTTGTAGGATTCAAAGATCCACTTCTCTATTTTTAGAATAGGTTTAGCTAGATAAGGCAAGTGGGTTGGGACCTATGACTATTTTTCTTTGCCTGCTATCCTCTTGTTCTTCTCTCTGGAGAGTATGGCCAGTTAGGCAAGTAGATGTAATCTATGTACATCCCCATTGAACAGGTCAGGTTACATGGGAGGAGTTGGAACAAACCTTTGATTCTCTTGCCCTATGTTCTTTCCCTCCTATTATATCTAGCAATTTGATCCATTAGACCATCCGTCCTTCTATCTCAACAGCTCTCTCTTGATTTTCAGTTCTCTAAAATGGGAGAATAAAAGAAAGAGACATGTTGGATTGAAATGAAAGACAAGACAGCTTCCAGAATTTAAATTGGTTATGTTTAGCAAGATTGATGTTCAGAATGTTTACATAGACACAAACCAACTGTGGAATTTGCAATGAGGGGAATCTTTATGATTCATTGTTGCATAATCCTATGAATCAGTTTGATTTGGACTTAGTTGTATGTGTTTCAGTTTCTATAAGGCTGGTGCCTAGTGAAATTAGCAATGGCATTTATGTTAAATGATGGTTGTGTCTCCCATTTATCTCAATCTTGAACTGTCCAATTTGCAGCAGACACACACACTCTGTGCCAACAACGTGCACAAGGATATGCCAAAAATGCATCATAATTTTCCTTCAGACAGTTGCATGATACAGAAACCCTTGTTTAACTCGGGTTGTTTGCTAGTTTTCCAGAGATTGTTTTTGTTATCAAAATTCCATACAAACATGAGGTCTGAAGTTTTTGAACAGTTTATCGCATAATTCATCTGAATATGGTTGTAGAAAAAAAAATGTAAATATGTTTGGTGCATAATTTGTACTTTTCATGCTTATTTCTATTCAACTAATCATCAGCCAATAGTTGCTTGTGCTGTCAATATGTTTGAGACTGATTTTGAGCTTCCGCACATGTAGGATATGTCTGGTAGCCTGGATTATCCTCCCTTGTATCCAAGGTTTCTTACAACATTATTGAGGGGTGGTGATATGAACAAACGAAGTGTAGAAATGCTTGATGAGATGTTGGAGGAACAAAGCTGAAGTGAAACAAATAAGTGGAAATTGTCTAAGGTGAAGAGCTTTTCTTGTTTAAAGCTGTGCTATCTATGCATGTACTTCTTTCTGCAACACATGGAAATCATCCAACTAGCTCTGATCACAATCATGAATACTGAGGTCGGCATCTTTCAATCACATAGGCAGAGCCCGGAAAGCTAGAACTTTTAGTTCCTGCTATGAGATACAAATTTACAGGCTATGAGAAAGCAAAGAGAAACTGAGGGCGCTGCATAATTCAGCAATTACTGTCTGCAAATGAGCCAACCTGTGATTATTTTGCATGTCGTGTTTTTCAAGGGTTGCACTGCTAGCTGTAGATATATTTGAAATTCAAATGAGATGAACCTTTCCTTTGAGGATGTATTAGTAGGAAGGAACAATGATGATGTTCATTTAGGGTACCAGTTGTTCCAGACAACACATTTGGGAGAGTTGGTAGATGTTATCAAACTGCCAAGATGCAGATGCCGGATTCATGAGTAGGCGTGGTCGGAGGTTCAGTAAAGCTTGTCACTAGGAAAGGCAGAGAGAGAATATGGAATGACTTTCACATTTCGACTTTGCACCGGCACAGGAGGCAACCATGTACAAGTTTATAGTATAGTAAGGTGGGGTATTTCATCAAGTGAATTTCTGTGCTTTGTTGCTTATGTTACAAGGTAAGAACTCTCTTGTGGCTAGTGTAACATTAGAAGATCTCTTGTAGCCTCTTTTTCTTCTCTCTCCCCTTCCCTCATTCCCTTTTCCCTAAGCATTTCTCCACATTTGGATCATAGTGATACTAAAACATTGTACATAGGGGTGAATATAGTTTGATTAAACCAATCAAACTAACCCAAATCAACCCGAAAATTCAGGCTGGCTTGATTGTTTTGCATAGTTAAAAAGAAATTGGTTAGTTTCATATGAAAACCAACTATTCTAGTTTGGTTTGACGCAAGTCCACAAAACCCAACCAATTTGAACTATGTTTACCTCTAATTCTGTGTATTAGTTAAATTTGTAGATCGTGTTAACCCCTAGTTTTGAGTATATTAGTGAAACTTATAATATGGATGGTAAATCAAGATTGATCTCCTGATTAATGCTTTTTCCTTCAAATTATTGAGTAATCTTTTTTTGTTTGATAGTCTGGATATTTTTGTGGAAGTTTAAATTTTCTTGTAAATATTGAGACCAAACCAAACAAACTTTGGAGGGTGTTTAAGATCTTATATTTGACGATGTTTTTATTGGTCTGTGCGACACCATCTACTTTCATTCATTTTGTCTCTAGATTGTTTAATTTTAACGTAGTACTTACTAATAAAATATCTGAGATTCTTTTTCTAGCTCACCACTTCATGGTGTAGTACATAGTTGTTGGTTTGTTATTACAAATGGCATATTCACTTGTCTTTAAATTACACGTCTACATATTGTACTTCCGCAATGCAGGATAAGCTTTAATAATCGAGAAGCAATATTTAAATTTTGACTTGCAGGCTCTGCACTGATGGTTCATTTCACCTTTCGAAAATTAAATAGTTGCCAAGTCCACATTATTAATTCTCGATGGTGGGGTAAAACAAGTAACCAAGTGGAAGAAAAAAAAAAAAAAAATGTTTACAATCGTGACGAGCTAACGGCAATATTTTGTATGTCACGAAACCCAAATTTATCGGGTTCTCATATTGATTGTCGAATTTAGATTTTCTTGTAACATATCATTTTATGAGGAACTTTTAGTAATATAATTATATTGTCTTAATTATTTTATAATAGTTAGCTTTTTAGTTTCTTTATATTATTTAATTAATGAAGATATCTCATAAACAAACGTTTTATTGAATTACTAAAATTTCTCATAAAAATATAATTCGCATTAAAAATTTTGCCCAAAATTAAATCTTTTAAAAGATATATTTATTGTTGTCCCAACATAAAATGTAAAATAAGTCATCAATAATAACTGAAAATATTAGAAATATATATATTTTCCATTGTATTTTACAAGGTATATTCTAGTTAGAATACATATTTGCCTCCCATTCATAGTTATTTTCTGTTTTCTTCTTCTCATTTAAGAAACAAAATTATTATTCGACCCGATCAGTTTGACAACCTTGCAAAAACTCGATTAAACATGTGGGGCTCACACTCTTCAGTCTTATAACTCTATGTCGATTGAAGAAAATTTCATAAGAAATATGTCGCGTTACTAATTGAATCATGACCAAAATAAAGGAAAATGTCTTGGAAGTTTCCTAGAAAAGTAACCACTGACTGTTCACCCAAACTTGTCTACTTGCATTATTGCAAGTGAATGTTTTAACTATGAAATGGTAGCACCAACTAATGCTTTTATTACTAAAACACAAATATGAGCTGGAGACAACAAATAGAAATGGATAACTTCAGTTGCTAAGCTATGGATGCATTCCTTCTTCTTCCTCTTTTTTTTTTTTTACATCTCTAGTGAGTGACCCATGGGTCCCCTGATTATATTCAAGACTCGCATGTCCTACATATGCTATATTTGCATGAAGAAAATTTACTTTAAGTATTATGATAAGTTACCGTCTTATTTAAAAGTTTAAACTTATTAAAAAATATATGATTTTATTTATTTATAGTACTTAATATGCACCATCACTTGTAAGCGTGACTTGTTTTGAACTTCACATGTCTATAGTTTTAATTAAAAGGGTAGTGATAAGACTTAAACCATAATCTGAGCTTTAATACCAGGATAAATTAGTACCTACTCTAAAAATTCAAATTTGTCAAGAGAGTTTGGCTTTTTCTTATTTGTCATATTTATCACATCATAATATGCAGAGGTAGCTCAACGGAAAAGCAACTAAAGCCCTCGTTTTAGGCCCCAAAATTTTTAAGCCCCAAAATTTAATGATTTTATATCTATATAATTACAAAACAAATAGGTTACCTTATTTTAAATGATAAAAGGTCTAATTTAGCTTCTTTAAACCAAAAAAAAAAAATCATAACAAGTGAAGGCTCCATTAATACTATAAATCTCATTCACTATCTTATTCATGTCAATTAGTCAATTACAATTATAAGTTTAATTTTTCAAGACACCTTATTTTTTTCTTCGATTCTCTCTATATAAATTATTGTCATTTCTAACTCTAGTTAATGAAATGTTATCTTTTACCAATTAGGACAAGTGTATTATTTTTTTAGTTTTCAATATCTCCCACAATCTCTTTTCTTTTTTTCTGCATAGCTTAACTCTATCAAAGTCTCTTTCTCTAATACCAATGTTTACTTTTTTTATATAGAACTTTAATAAAGTTTTAATTTTGAATTTTCATTCTATTTTGATCATTTGTACTCTTCTTCTAAATTACACTCTATTTCAACTTCTCTTTTATCACAAGGCAAAGAAAAAAAAAATTTCCTTGTTGAATGTCTTATCATTTTGTCAAAGAACTGTCAATGAGTGTTGTCTTTTGGAAACAAATTATATATATTTGAAGGTATATATTTTTATTTTGTAATTTGCCATAATTTAAAATATGTACAATTAGAAAACATAAAAGGCCTCAGATTATAATTTGGCTTTAGGCTTCCAAATTCCTTGAGCCGCCCGTGACAATTTGTTTATTCTCATGTTTATTTTTCAACAATGGTAAGTCTCTATGCATACGTGCGCTATATTTAAAAAGTGATATAAACATTTTTATATGGTAAAAGAGATATTTTAAGTAAGATCATATTAAATTTACTCTAACATTAATTTTTCTTTACGTAATAATAAATTTAAATGCATATTTCAAATAATATTTATAATAAAAATATATAAATTAAAAATCAAAATATTTTAATATATCGAGTCACTGTCCAATTACTCTACTATCTGGCAAGCAGATATGTTCCAGAGCTGCCTTTTGGAAGACGCAAAATGTGTACCATGAGGCAAATTCTGTGACCCGACTGGCAGAACAACAACACAGGGATATTATCAGCCAATTTTTAAATACCCACCGACACCAACCAATTTCTCGACGCGAATCTGGCGGCCAAGTTAAGTTGATGTGGTGGCCACACCACTTTTACACAGGCTTCCAATGGGTTCTTTCTCAAGATGCAACAACCCAACAAGCAATAATCTGAATCGCTTTTGTTGTTCGGCATCTTCAGATATGCAAAAAAATAAAAAAAAAAATTTAAAATTAATTCAGATTTTAATTTTATTTGTGATTGTGTGGGGAAAGATTCAATATTTCGAAGCCTTAACAAAGTTTTCCAATTCATCTAGTAGTTAGATGATTTTTTTAACGTGATTTCTATGAATTTAAAAATTGAAATCAACCTGTTTGGTTAATTTTTAAAAAATTTTACATAAAAGTTGAAACTTGAAAAATAAGGAGATCCAAATTGAAGTTTTTGAAAAAATCTATTTTTACCTCATGTCAAAAATTATTGTTCTTTATTTTTTGTTTCAGAAATACTACTTTATATTTTTAAAGTTTAAAATTGTCTCTAAAACAATTAAAAGCTCAGTAATTAAAATATAAGACCAAATAATCAACAGCATACTTTCATTAAAAGCTTTGACGTTAAAAGTTACATAGCTAACAAGTAGGTAAAATCTCTCAATTCGGCCAAACAGTGTCTTTAATTCTTAATAGTTAATTATTTTGAAGTAAAAATCATATGGTATTGAAACAAAAACTGACTAGTGGTTAGTCAATTTTAACTTGCAAATGCAACATCAAATTTCTCATTAACTTGGTCTCCTTATTGAGAAGGCGAACCAGAAAAGCTTTCCCAAGAATGATAATTTAATATCGACTGTCTTCTTCGGAACAAAAGAAATATGAAGAAAACGAAAATGATACGCAAAAGTGAGCAATAAAAATTGAAACTTTTGCTTGAGGAATATGCTAAAGCTGAGGAAAGATCCAAAATTTCACCAAAACAAAAGTCAAGCACATGACCAAAGCCAATGTGTTATTTATCACATTTTTCTTCGGTTTGGGGTTTGGTACATTGAATGCCAGGGAGGGTCGACAAGGCATGATAACCACCCCCCTCCTCACCCCCCAGTGAAAAATTAAAATACTACCCAACATTTATTGACATTCAAACTACCCATCTTCTTTTTTTTTTTCTTCTTCTTCTTCTTTTTTCAGCAATTTCAAATTACTCGAATGCCAAATGCCAACTTTCCCCATGAATGATATGGGTGGTTATCGAGCCCAAGTTATGCATTTAGAGTGTAGAAAATATCTTACCCGAAGAGGGTTTTGGCTCAACTGAATCCCGAGTCTTGCCCAACGCACCCTTGCCTTCATCAGATTTGGCTTGAGCATTTCAAGATAAGATCCTAATCGGCTAAGAATTCTACCTAAGACTGCTAACTTTATGACTAGTAGATGAACCCGATTCGAGCAAAAACTACACCGATAATCTTTTATATTATCACATTAACGCATAGTCAACAACAATTTACCTGACTTTTATCAAGCACGCTCATTTTTCAGTATATATTATAATATGTAATGAGACGCTCAATTACATCATAAAATTTATAATCTTAGAATAAATCTAATATAACCGATTTCCCTCGACTATGGCACAAATGAAGCTCATTTAACGTGCACCATAGGCTTGGAACCGAAAATGTGGCCGCTCAGTTGGGGACCTGTTCTGCCATGCACGTCTCGATCGTGGCCAAACTCAATAATATAAAAAGAAAATAGAAAGAATATTATTATTACAGTTCATTTTGACTAATAGAAAAACCAAGTCCACTTTAGCACTCAATAATGGCAACTTCATCAATTATCAAAGCAGACAAAAAAGTCATATTCTTATCACTACAGCCACATATTAATAACGAATTAAAAGCACAATATATGCCCAAAAGAAAAGGGAAAAAAAAAACTTCAAGTACTCAACTTTTTTACCAAATCAAAAATCCTGTTCAAATATATTTATATAACAACAATAATATTCTAATGTCCTAAATCACAAGCATATAAAAGAAATAAAGGCAAAAAAAAAGACCACAAAAAAAAGGATTTTTATAAGATCATAACAAAAGAGCGAAAAATTAAGGAAAAAAAAGGAAAATTAAACAAATATTCAACAGGTTTAGAAAGTCCACTTCAAGATCTTGACCCGAGGATCCACATCACACTTGACACCAGTTGTCTTAGCCATGGCTGGAGTCTTGCCTGTCGGCACGGCAACTTCTAAGCCATCGCAGGTTACTCTAATGGAGATTTTCTTGGTTTTCATCGATCCAACTTTTGCTTTCACCTTGGTGTCCAACTGAATCTTCAACGGTAAATTTTTCTTGCTCTTCATGTCTGATCTTAACTTGGAAATAACCGAGCTGTCCAACGTTTGACCTGGGCTCGAAATAGTTGCCCTCAACGTTGTTGTGTTTTTGGTCCCATGCACAAAGCTCGGGAATGATCCCTGGCCGATCTCAGCGTCGTTGGTTGATATAGAAATGCTTGTCGGGTCGTAGAAATACGTGATTTTTCGGTTAGGGTTGCGGGCCGTGACGGTCAGGTTAAACCTCGTGATGACAGTAGTAGTGGTGACGTTGAATTGGGAGAGTCGGAGAGTAGAGACGGAGAAGTTTGGCCGCTGAGGGCGATAGATGACCCAGAAGATGGCGCCGGCGATGGCGGCGAGGAGGAGGATGGTGATGATGATGAAGGTGGTCCACAGGCAGCAGCAACACAAGCAGCTTCTTCGGTGGCGACGGCGTGGCGGTGGTATCGGGCGGTATGCGGGGCGCGTGGCGTTGTAGAGCTGTGCCTTGTTGGTGGGAAACGCGGGGTTTGCTCCGCCGTTGGTGGTGGTGGTGGGGCCGGTGGTGGTAGTGGTGGTTCCGTTAGCCGCCGCCTGCTTGGCTGCTGGGTAAACCCTGTCGGTCATGGTTGTAATTCTTGAAGCCTCTGTACCTTTTGGCTTCTCCCTTCTCTCTCTTCTTAATAAAATAGGGTTGGAGTTTTTCCCTCAATATATATATACATATACATATACACACATATATATATATGAGTGTAGGTTTAGAGAGAGATGGGGGTGGCGGAGAGGGGTTGGGTGGGTTTGTGGAATGTGAAGTGAAGGGAAGATGGAAGGTGGAAAGGCAAATTAGGAGTCAGAGAGTGCGAGAGAGATTGGAACTTGCTAACTAAATATTCAACAGAAGTCTTCATGCTTTAATTAAGGAGTGTTAAACAAGGGAAAAAATTATTCATATATGATTAATTAGACAGACCATCATTGTTAATAAATTACGAATTTAGTATTATATGTCATGTAACTCGCTAGAACTCGCGTAGTTAATTGACGACAAAGGTTGGGTTGTATTACCAACTCTTTTATCTTTTATGTGTCTAATATGATATTATTTATCTTCTTTTAAGTTAAAAAACTGGTGTTATTTATATATGATACTTGTTCATCATAACATGTATAGAACTCTAACTCTAATGTGAAGTTCTAGTTACTACCATTAGGCATATAAATCCTTAGTGTGTGTATATATATATATAACACCAAACTCCTTATAATTTATCATAAATATATTTATTCTCCTATAGTTTTAAATAGACACAAGACTCCACTGTAGTCTTAAAATATATAACAAATATACCCCAAAAACTAAGCATAGGATTTTTTTATGATTCTCAAAATGTATAACACATATACCCTTAAAAGGGGTGTCTATTTTTATTTCGAAATTATAGGCAATAATATACATTTATAATAAATCATAGGCAGGTTTGGTGTAATTTATCATACATATATGTATATGTGTGTGTATGTGTATATATATATATATATATGTATATAAATATAATTATAATACATGTATGATCTTTAGTTTCCAACACTTGTCAGAGAATACTTTATTAGATGTTAGTTAAGATTTAGAATTGAAGTGCAAAATTTAATACTTCACAATAAATACCCTTAATTAATCTTAAAAACGAAGAAGTACGAAAAATCCGAGCTGATACAAATGCGAAATGTTGTGAGTTATTTGGTTGGTTGCTTTTTAGTAGACATGAAACGTTATAGTCTACGCTTTACAAAATGATAAATCCTTTAAACTATATCGTTTAAATGAATTTGAAAAAAGAAAAAGAAAAAAGAAAAAGAAGACCTTTAAATGTTTCGGCCATTTTAAATTAAATTACCAATCCATACACTGAAACTGAAGATGAGTTGGTGTAAGTCAAGCTTGTCATACGTTACTTTTTCAATAATAAACTCTAAATTATCCCATAACCACTAATGCCATGGTAAATTTTTACCCATTTAAAAGATTAATATATCCAAGACATGCATATTCACTTGCCATAAAGAATGAAGTACTTTGTGACCAACTAATCTCACACATTCGGGAGATGATAATGAATTTAGCCTAGAGAAACATATATGGAAAAGAAAAAGGTTGGGTTCAAAAGAATATTTGAACCATAGTGGAGAATGTAATCTTTGTGAAGCATGTTTATCATTTTTGTAGTGGCACTCTAAATTTTTTGGAAATCACAGAATGATATAATCTTTAATGGCATCAACAATTACTCTGTTACTGAGTTGGTGAGTTCAATTGTTTCTTAGCTACTAGCTAGAGAATTGTGGATATCTAGAGGGGTTAATTAGCATTTGGGGATGATGCAATCCTAGTGTGTGATAGGGAAATTGGTTGGATTAAATTTGATATGGGACAGAAGTTTAATATTGATGGATGCTGGCTCCAAGAAAAATCCAAAATTAGCAAGAGGTGGAGGCACTCTTCAGGATGAATCAAGCTATTGGAAAGCAAGATTTGTAGTGAGCATGAGGTTTGCATCACAACAACAGTTACGTGCTTTATCAGAAGGGTTGGCCATGGCAGTTTTCTTGGTTTAAAACCTCACTATATACATAGAGATTGACTCAAACAGCCACCTTTAATTTGGTAATTGGCCCTCTTCCTCGGTTTAGCCCATATGGACCCTTGTTCGGAGATTAAAGGGAGATCCTCAATGCGAGAAGGAGATTTGCTAAAGACATGTATATAAAGAAGCCAATAATTGTATAAATTGAATCATGGGTTTTGCAAATCTTCTAGTACTTATCTCTGAGGTCTCTGAGCAGTTCAACAATATCTTGAAGAAGATTCACAATTGATACACTCTCCTTAGATGGGTAATAGTATAAGTGGCCCTGGTCTCCCATAGAAGTAAAAAAGAAAAAGAAAAGAATAGACAAGTAATTGTTATTAGCTAGTGAAGTTCAAGAAAACCACTTCAATTACAAGAGAAAAATTTGCACACGTTATTATTCTCTTGTTAGTTTTATTTCTACTTTTATTCTCATAAAGTTATAGCATTGTGAGAAAGACCAATAATATTTAGCTTTGTCTGATTTTAATTTTAGACACATAAAAATGCTTATTGTAAGTTTAAAAGTTAAATATATAACTTGTGTAGTCCTTCTTTGAAAGATCTTTTACGTAAAAATTAAAATGAGAAAAAGCTTAATTAAAAAACTTCCAAATTAGTGTTTCTCTAAAGGGCTTTTTGAGAAACTTATTTTAAATCGATTTGCAAAGCTTTTCTTTTTTCCTTTTTTTTAAAAAAAAATACACCACTTTTATACAAACAACTAAAAACTTAACAATTGAAATACAAAACTAAAAGAGTCAAAAATATATACTTTTATTTGAACATTTACAGTTCAATAGTTAAATATAACGAAATTTTAAACAGTGATATATATGGTATGAAATAATTTGGATTGGTGAATAAAAAATAAAATAGTTCTATCATTACTGAACATAATTAATCTCCACCGTAACATTGGGAGAAAACTCATACTCCTTTAGTTAAACCCTGCCATCCCAAAAAAAAAAAAAAAAAGTAAATGTTGGACCGCAAAAAAAACAAGCGACAAAGGTGAAGCAGAAAATATGGAAACGTGCATTGCACGCTCGTAGTTGGGAGAGTGGGCCTAACGTCAGCAACCTAAAGCGGATGTTGCCAGCTCACCAAATATATACAGTAAAAGAAAATGAAAACGATGGTTACATAAATCAGCAACTGATAGTTAACCACGTGCGAGAGAGACTGCGAATTGTGAGACGCCCCCATGTTCTCTTGCAAAGTATTGGGGCGGCCAAGATTGCTGGACTTGGGTTGTCGCTGGGCTCCATCATTGTGTCGGTTCTACGCAACTTCCAGATGCTCCTCTTTGTGGCTTCAACAAGACACACTTGGGCTGTTTACAGAATCCCACCCAATTCATTATTAGTCAATCTCTTTCACATCCATATAATTTCACTAAAAACGGAATTCCGTATAATTTTTTTTTTCGACAAGGAAAAATACAATTAGCATAGCCTGATTACTCATACATCTGACAGAGTTCGATCACTAACTGACAAATCTCAGGTGCACAACACGTTCTCTACACTAATCATTAATTTAGTTGCAAGCACTCAACTGAGGGTAGGACACAGTTCGACCACTAACTAATAAACTTCGGGTGCACAACACGTTCTTTAGACTACACATTAGTTTAGTTGAAGGCACTCAATTAGGGGTAGGACAGGATTCGAACCTAGGTTGAAGGCACTCAACTAAGGGTAGGACAGGATTCGAACCTAAGTCATGAGTTATGTCCGTTTTCAGTTCTTACCACTAGGGCATCCCTGCAGGATGGAATCGGATATATATTATTGAGAGTTGTTTATGTATTTGAATAAAAATTGTTATTGAGATAATATTAAGTAAAAATAACAAGTAATCTTGTTTTCTAATTTGAAAGAAAACATTATTATATATAAGAAAAGTCATGGCAGCAAAGATTCATGATATTAGATTTTTTTTTTAACATAAACAAGTGTGGAAATACTATTTAGCAGAACAAATATAAAATTATTTAAAGAAAAGTTTACTGATTTAGTGGATAGAATTAAGTTCTTCACTCTTTTATGAAATTATCTATCCAAAATAAATAAATAAATTACATATGAAAAGCTCGCTAAATAAATAAATTGTCTATTAAAAAACTCTCTAAAATTTAAAAAACTCTAGTTACCTAACCAACAAAATAAATAAAGTAAGTGATTGCTAAAATTTATTCAATAAAATTACTTGTTTATTGCAAAATTTTAATTATTGAAATATAATCAAAACTATATATATACACACCCACACTAAAAAATTACTATGGGAAGAATTTCAGACAAAAGAAAAGAAGAGAAAAAAATTTAAACAAAGCCATAAAAAATTCTAAAGAAAATTATATACACTAATATATTTTTTTTTGACGCCTGGGAGCCCCACTACCCCGACTTGCGCCTCTGAATTTTTACGAGAAGTTTAAGTTTAAACTCCCGCATTAAATTTCTCATGTATGTAGATTAGCTTTTTTTAAAAGTATTTTTTTAACAACTTTTAAAAAATAATTTTTTTTAGAATCTGAAAATTCTTGCTTCTAAAAAAAACTGTATTTCAGCTTTTTTCAGAGTTTTAGTTTTTTTTGGAAGTCAAATCAAATAGTTATTGTAAATTTAATATAACTTTTTCAAAAAAAAATATTTTTTTCTTAAAAATATCCAAACAGGCCCTAATTCTTGTACAAATTGAATCTCAAATTTTTTGGTGAATGTGGCGACGGCCAATTTTAAGATTCATCTGTCGCCCAACATGATAATAAGATAATTTCGACTAAAAAGAAAAAGAAAAATCAACTCAGAGAGCAGCTCGATAGCATTCACTAACTCACAAACTATTTTTAATCCTCTTTTGGCTATTCAATTATTTTTTGTCTTAAAAAGGTTCATTAGTTTATTAATTGGGTTCATTTACCTTTTTGAGTACCGTTTTTAGGTTAAAATAAACTAATACTTAGGGCCAAAATTGTAAAAGCACTTACAATAATTATATTTTTGCGACTAACAAATACTCATTTGATATTAATGTTACCTTGTTGTTTAAAATATATTATATGTATGTGTATGAAAAAATAAAGTGGTAAGAAATTTTACTTTACAAAGCAGTGACTCTGGTTCAAGAGTAGACAGAACTAGAATCTAATTTTAAGCAATTGGGGTAAAATCGCAAATGAGTTTCTGCTAGTTGCAAATATATAGTAGTTGTAGTCTTTTATAATTTTCCCTCAAAACATTAGTTTATTTTAACCCCCAAAAAATGGTCAAAATAGTTGAAATGAAAGCGAATTGATAAACAAATGATCCTTTTTCAAAATAAAAACATAATTGAATGACTAAAACAGGATAGAAAAAAATAGTTCAATGACCTTCAAAAACTTTTACCCTCAATTATAACTATGTGATAAATACTTGGAGGGTTCTATTTTCTTTTTATGTTTTGTTAACTCTTGTCAATTATCATCAACCTTTTCTTTTTGGTCATTATCAACTTGGCCGACACTCAATTTTGATTTTCAATGATAACACTCCATTGTCATAAATTAAATAATCAACGTAAAATCATAAATAATCCCCAAGTAATTTTTTATTTTTCTTCTCATTTAGGAGTAGATGTATTTGCGGTCGGATATGATCTAACGGGTAAAAAAAATTTGTTCTGTTCTCTTTGATCCAAAAAAAAAATGTTTTAAATTTTTTTATATTTCTTGTCCAGAAAAACATTTTTGTGTGCAAAACAACCAAAACTACCTAATTTCTACGCATAAAATATTAGCATAACCATGCCAAGTAAGCAAGTTAGTGAGTTACAATTGGTTAATAGAGTACGTGAGGTATTTTAGCTTAGTGATGGACCAATGGTCAAGTTAGTTATGACTAGTATTTGTCTATCTATAAATAGCGTATTCATTACTCAATACAGAAAAGAAGATATTTTTCTCTCTCATAATGTTCTCTCTCTCTCTCTCTCTCTCTCTCTCTCTCTCTCTCTCTCTCTCTCTCTCTCTCTCTCTCTCTCTCTCTCTCTCTCTCTCTTAACATGGTATCAAGAGCAGATCAATCCAAAATTCCTTCTTTTTTTCGATTTTCAATTGGTTAATCTCTAGCTTAGCTACTGCAATGATAATTGATCGGAGCATTTTTCGCCATTTCTGCTGCATTGAAACTCTACAACTTTTTGTCTTCAATAAGTGTTGCCATTAAAGCTTCCTCATTGAAGCTTCTTTCTTCCTTGACTTGCAGTCTAGCTTAAACTGATCTAATGGTAGCCACTCTAGATATTGCTTTTCCTCCAAAGTTGCAATGTCTTCTTTAGATTTTTCCCTCTTATGTCACGATCAAACTCAACATTCAAAATTACAACCTGTGGAAGACACAATTTTAGGCAATTCTTAGAGCACATAGGTTGCTTGATCATGTTCTTGGCAATATTCCATGTCCCGCTCCTTAAATTAGACGTACTGATGGTTCCTTTTCTCCTAATCTAGCACATACTAAGTGGCTCATTGTTGATGAGCATCTCTGTCATGCTTTTATGCTTCTTTATCTCCTAAAGTGCTGGCTTGTGTTTGTCATTTGCAAACTTCATCTGAGATATGGCAAGCAATAGAACAGTGTTTTAAATCAAGCAATAGAGCTTATGTACATCAATTAAGAAACAAACTCTGTAATTTGACAAAAGGCTCAAAATCTATGCAACAATACTTAAACGAAGTCAAGTCTATTAGTAAAGGTCTAGAAGCTATAATTGAAGGCCTCAATGAGGAAGATTTATGCTCTGTTTATTATAATCTTATTTTAAGATACTTATCCTATTGAAATGAAGAAAAATCTTATAAGATTTAAGACATCTTATTATGGATCCTTTCAAAATTTTAAAACAAATCATACTTTTTATCTTATAGGAAATAAGCAATCCATCCTATCTTACTTTTTATAACTATAAAATGCATGGTGCATATGATAAGACATCTTAAATCTTATGAGATATATCTAAATTTGAATAGAATAAGCATCTTAAAATAAGATCATTCCAAACACACTATTAGTCTTTTATGTTCTAAAAGGACTTCCTCCAGCCTACAATTCTCTGGCTAGCTCTATAAGATGCAGGGACACTCCAATTTCTATTAAGCAATTTTTTGATTAATGAAGAACTCAATTTTTCTTTCTCCAGCAAACTTATAGTAGCAGATAATCCCTCCACTGTTGTTATTGATATACATACAATCCTTGTCGTATCCATGGATCTAATAGGGGAAGGAGCAAAAACAATTTCTCTCAAAGAGAAAGAAGGTCTCAAAGAGGACAAGGTAAGGGCTATAAGAGGACAAATTTTTCTGCTCCATCAACACCACCTTCCGCTACTCCTGGATCCAAGCAATCACCATCTGTCATCTACCAAATTTGTGGCAAACCCAATCACAATGCTCTCCAATGCTGGCATAAGTTTGATGGTGAAAACTACTACTACATCAAGCTTGATTAAACTACTATGATTGCTCAAACAATCATTGCTCAGCCAAACTCTTTTGCCTAGTTGCTAGACACAGAGGCCATCATTCATGTTACTAATGACCCTTTTAAGCTACAGTTTACTCAACCTTATATGGGCTCAGAAGAAGTGACAGTTGGTAATGGATCAACTCTTTCCATTCAAAACACTGGTAATGGCACTCTTTATACTAGCTCAGCTGCATTTACTTTTTCCAATGTTTTTCCTGTTCTTTCTATATCCTCTAATTTGTTATCTGTCTGTTAATTAACTAGGGACAATAATTGTTCTGTTGTGTTTAATGATAAGGGAGTAACTATCTTAGACAACATATCTAATTTGGTAATGTTCCAGGGCCCTTGTGAACAAAGACTACATCCCTTGCCATCCACTCTATCTCTCATTCAAATAGTTCACATATCAACAAGCTACCTTCACTGCTCAGTCTACACAAACTATATCTACCATCTGATAGACAACTATGGCATTTAAGGCTTGGCCACCCTTCAAAGTAAGCTAATACTACTATTTCTCATTCTTTACGTAGGCAACTAAAACATTAGTTTGATCACTTTACTGTTTGCGGCGTTTCTAAAGCTCACAAGTTACCTGTTACTCTGTTTCAAAGCAGAGTTCAAGTCATTTTTGCTCTTATACACTCTGATGTATTAGGAACCTGCAACAGTTGAATCTTATAAAGGATATAAGTCCTATGCTATTTTCTTAGATGATTTCTCAAGATTCTCTTGGATTTATCCATTTACAAATAAATTTGATGTGTATGATGCTTTTATCAGATTTCACACAATGATCAAGACACAATTCAAAGCCACACTTAAAGTTTTTAGATCTGATAATGGTAGGGAGTTTACAAGCCACAAATTTGAACTTTATCTTCAACAAATAGGTGCAATTCATCAAATGACCTGCCTTCATACACCTGAGCAAAATGGCAAAGTTGAAAGAAAACATCTACATCATCTTAAAACCACTCTCTCCCTATTGAATCATAGCTCTCTTCCTTCCAATTACTGGCTTGAGGCCCTTACCACTACAAATTACTTGATAAATAGACTCATTACACCAGTTCTAAATAACACTTCACCTTATGAATGTTTTTATCAAGAAAAGCCTACTTACAGTGATCTAAAAGTGTTTGGTTGCCTATGTTTCCGATGGTTAAAGCCATATTCTAGTCATAAACTTGAAAATAAGTCCAAGCCATGTGTTTTCCTTGGCTACTCATTCTCCACAAAAGGATTGAAGTGCTTAGATGTTAAAGTTAATAGAATCTATCTGTCAAGACATGTCAAGTTTGTAGAGTCTATGTTTTCATTCAAAGACAAACACCTAACATAGTCATCTTCATCCATCCCTCAACCTATATATATCAATCTTTTCTTTGTCACCTCACCCTCTACTCATTCTAGCACACATTATTATCCTCACAGTCATACAGAAAATGACATAACACATTCTAATAATGGCCAATCTACTACTTTTACCATTCCTTCCAGTCCAGGTTCTATTCCTTGTAGTTCAGGAACTCTTTCTCCTGACTTGCATCCACCTAGTCTGTCATCAAACACCTCTTCATAATCTTAACATTTACAATCTCATCCATTACTTAAGCCTACAATTCCTCAGGTACCTTCCTCTAACATTCATCCAATGGTAACTAGATCAAAGTCCCATTCTCTTCCTCCACATTCTTTAAGATATCAAACTAATACTGTTGCTCTACACTCTACTGACACTAAACCTAGCTCTTATAAGGAGACTGCAAGACATGATTGCTGGCAAAAGCCTATGCAAAAAGAGTACAATGTTCTTATTACTCAAAACACTTGGGATCTAGTTCTCTTATCTTCTGATAGAAGTGCAATTAGATGTAGATGAGTATATAAAATTAAAAAACAAGCTGATGGTAGCATAGTTAGGTACAAGGCAAGACTTGTTGCCAAAGGTTTTCATCAAGAACCAGGGATAGACTACTCTAAAACCTTCAGCCCAGTGGTTAAACAACAAACTATAAGGAATATTCTCTCTCTTGCTTGGCGTCATGACTAGAAAATCCATCAAATGGATGTCTCTAATGCTTTTCTACATGGCAACCTAGAAAAGACTGTATCTATGACTCAACCTCCTGACTGCGAAGACAAATCAAATCCTCATTATGTCTGCAAACTCAAGAAATCTTTGTATCGCTTAAAACAGACAACTAGAGCTTGGTATTCCAAGCTCTCCTCATTTCTTCTAGTACATGAGGTTCAAAAGCACTACTATAGACTTCTCTCTCTTTGTCCTTAAGACAGCAGACAAGTTTTTAGTGTTGCTAGTTTATATATAGATGACATTTTATTAACTAGTAGTTCAGAGAAAGACATTTCAGATATGATTGAGACAATGAAGATTCAGTTTGCTATGAAATACCTAGGCAAACTCAGTTACTTCCTAGTATTGAAGTTAAAGAAACAACAAGTGGTCTTCTTTTGTACCAAACAAAGTACCCCAAAGATCCCCTCAAAAAGGCTGGCGTAGTCGACTGCAAACCTTCCTCTACACCAACTGTTTTAAGTACTCAATTAAATCATCATCTGCAGAAGATCCCTATTCAAATCCTACTCAATATAAAAGCCTTGTAAAAGCTCTACAATATCTAACCATAACCAAACCTAAATTGTAATATACAGTAAGCATAGTTTTCCAGAAAATGCATAATCCTACCAATGCAGACTTTGCTCGTCTTAAAAAGGTTCTGAAATATGTCAAAGGCACTCTCAATCAAGGCTTGTTCTTCACTCTAGGAGCTCTTCAACTTAGAGGCTTCTCTGATAGTGATTGGCATGATAAAAAATCCACTACAAGCTATTATGTTTTCTTGGGAGATAACTTGATCTCATAGACATTAAAGAAGCAAGTTGTTGTTCTTAAAAGTTCCACAAAGGCAAAATATAGAGAAATGGCACAAGCAGCTACTAAAATCAACTAGTTATCACACCTTCTCCATGCCGTACACATTCCTATACAGCTATGAACAGTTGCCTGTGATAATATCTCTGCACTGGCTTTAGCTTCTAATCCAGTATTCCATGGTCATAGCAAACACATAGAGATAAATTATCACTATCTTAAGAAACAAGTTGTATCTAGAAGACTTGCTATCTCTTATCTTCCATCCAATGAGTAGATAGCTGTTCTTTTCTACAAAGCTTTATCCACTGCTCAGTTTCATTATTTAACAAGCAAGCTTCCCCTACTCACCTATGAGGCTCAGCTTGAGAGGGGATAGTAACATAACCATGCTGAATAAGTAAGTTAGTTAGTTATAGTTGGTTAACAGAGCACATGAGATATTTTAACTGAGTGATGGACCACTGGTTAAGTTTGTTATGACTGGTATTTCTTCATCTATAAATAACATCTTGTACTAATTACTCAATATAGAAAATAAGATATTTTTCTCTCTCTATGTTAACATAAAATACCCTAGATTTTATTTTGGCAATTATTATGCAAAGTCAAATTGTAAAACCATATTGTAATGGAAGCTAGAAAATATGGTGGTGAATAACACGAATAGTTCCTTTAACTGCTTAGTACTTACCATAACATTTTGGTCATGATATATTCCATTGTGCAAATTTGTTTTCTAAATTATGCTTATTCAAATTAATCACGACTGGCTACAGTAACATGCATAGAACAATGTTGATGCATGCCTAATTGATTTGAGTTCGGAATCTACATTGTCTTATGATTCGTCTTGGGAAACCAACTAGACCTTGTTTGTTTTGGGCAATGGAGAATGCTTAATTGAAAAGGAATGCATATTTGGAAACGATCAAAGTTTATATGTATATATGTAGCATGTTAGACTCACACGCCTCTAAATAGTTTGATCATTCGAGAGCCCTTCTCTGTCCCTTTTGACGAAACATAGAATCCTCAATTAGAAAACTTACTTTAACTGAATATCCAAGGGAAATATTTTGATCGTATATCGCAAATACATTTAACTACATGTGGATACAACACACTAGACTGATCAAGATTCCACACTCAGGTTGGCAAGCCTATTTCTAAATTTTACTGTTTTTTGAAAACTTGAGTGGCACAAAAAACAAAAAAAAAGAGACATGCTCCCAATCACTCCACACATTGGGCCTCTTCTACTGTTAGCTACTGCAGATCTTTATATTCCAGTAGCTCTTCCTAGTCTTTCTCTTAGTATTTTCACTCCCATGTACCTGCAGAAAAGAATAAAGCGTTAGCATGCAATGCTTAATATTTTTATACTTCATAGCATTGATCATGTGGCAAGTGCCCCACATTTCGTAAACCATTTATAATATAAGAAGTGAAGAATGAGTAACGTTACATATCTTAGACACGAATAAATATAGCGCTATCTTACCGTCCTAGCATCATCACAGTGGCTTGAGGATTAGTCCCAGGTGAATTAGTAAATGTTGAACCATCTATGACACGAAGACTCTGGACGCCAAGAACCCTATGATCAGGGCTCACCACCTTCCCAATATGGCACCCGCCGTGGTAGTGCCAAATTGTGATGACAGTGTCCTTGCAGAACTGCTTCAGTGACTTTGTGTCATTAGTATGTCTAGGTACAAGATTAACATTAGCCTTGACACTCATCTTGAGCAATTTTTCAAATGTATGTTTGCCACTCTTTGTATAGTAGGTGAAGTTTTTCGCCCTCACGATCTTCTCAATGATGCGTATGCCATCAACGCAGCGCTGCACATCATGTGGATGGCTAAAGTAGTTGAAGGTGACCGAGGGATTGTCATCAGGGTTGGTGTTCTTCAGGCTAAGGTGGCCTGTCGACAAAGGCCTGGCAATCTTTTCGAGGATGAATCCTCCCTTGAAGGCTTCGCGTGGAAGTTGTTGCTTTCTTCTCCTGTAGGCCTGAATTGCCTCCCATGTTCTTTGCTTTGGAGGAATGGTGGAGAGCTGCCCAATCTGGTCCAAGAACAAATTGCATAGATTTCATAATTGAAGGAGAATAAAAATGATCTTTAAGAAAGTAGACCTTCAACTAAGACCATTCATAGCAAGTCTCTTCCTCAAGGACAAACAGCTTCTTTATCGAAAAATACCTCAACTTTATAAAGTTGTCATCACAGGAGACAGTATGTGGAAATATAAGAAGGTTTAGGAACAAGCTGAGAGTAGAATTACATTATCCCTGTAGGTGTTCTCTGCTATGCATATTTGTTAGCCTTAGAGGTTTGCTTTTCAATTCTAATCAATGACTGCAGAATAATATGTAAAGCATTTTCTTACATTGTTTCATTAGCACTTTCACTAATGTCATTGCTGGCTTAAAGTTTTAGCAAGTGCAATATTACTAACCTCGGCTGAAACAATTCCATGATGGCTCTTGATGCTATCCGTGGATTGTCCAAATCCGCTACTAGCTTCAATGTACACTCCCTTCTTGGTAATTCCTACCGTCTGTATAAGAGACTGCTTAACATGCCTATTAGTAGGAACGAAGATCGTGTTCAGGGGATTATCGGCCATGCCCTTCCCGACAAACTTGTTGTCAAGCACCACAGGAATGTTCATTTTTTGAAGATCAGCCTTTGGTCCAATCCCACTTAGCAGTAGCAGTTGAGGGCTTCCGAGCGCCCCGGATGACAATATAATTTCACTCCCCTTCCTCTTTGAAAGATTTGCCTGATGCAAGTCCCCTTTCTCATCTTTAAAGATGACTCCTGCAGCCCTTGGTCTTTCCCCTGTATTAAACATTAAAGATGCATTTCAGTGATCATTTTCTCGAATCTATTAGATAATTTGTTTGCACAATGTTGACATGTATATATAAAATTGTGAAGTTTTAACACGCCTGTTGTGTCAAATAAAATCTTTTGAACTCTGGCGTGTATCAAAACATTAATTCTTTTCCTGGTTGCTGAGGCAAGTAGCTCTGCAGCGGTATGACGACGGCCCCACCTATCGAAGATTGTTCCGCCAACCTTGGTTCCGTGTAGGTGATTATAGGTGAATCCATTGAAAGGGGAGACCCCAACTTCCAGAAGACTATCCCTCACTGCTCTCTGCCACGGCGCAAGGTCCGGCCAGTGAACGATTTGCTTCTCAACCCACGGGTACGATTCCTTCACTAGTTTAGCATCCCAGCCTGCTTCCTTAATGTGTCTGCAGCAAGTTAATAATCTTCATTCAGTTAGGCTGCTTAATGCAATATCTATAAAGATAGTTTGGCATGCTAAACATGAAAAGCTAATGCTTCTTTCCACCACTATATGAACAAAAACTAAAACCATTTGTTAAAGTACTAGCAATTCCTTTCTCTTGATTTTTCCATCAATATGATCTCTTGATTCTTAGATTAACACTGCCCCTCACAATTTTCACTAAGCTGTGATCGTTTAGGCATTCATTTGTGCTGATACTAGTAATACAGAAGCTAAAAGTACTAATCAGAATCAATTAAGTTTGGATTGTCAATTTCCTCTCCCTTAATCAAGCCGAACATATAACAAATAAATGCACCTAACTACTGACATTTTCAATCTGGATAATCTCCAAAACAATGAAATATTAAGAACATTTTTCAGTTGTCTGTTAACTTAGAGGAGCTAATAATTGGTGACGAGTCTTAGCAGGAATGAGTGACGTGATCAAATCCATATATAAGTCGATCTCACCCAACGAGATAAGACTTAATTCAGTTTGAATTAATCTGTTTACCTATAATAAGTAATACATTCGAGTAGTTGTTTGTTGTGATGGGGTAAATTTCCAGTGTCATTCGTGGTAGACACGGCCTCAAATTACAGGAAAAACTCTGAAGGGAATTTAGAAGTGAAAAGGATCAGTTCCAGCATTCAACGTAACACTACTTTACAAAGGATATGATGTAATGAAACCATAAATGTTGTGACAGTAATGTTCATAGACTTCAAAATGGACAACAACTGCTATCTTTTTCCGAGTAATTCAGGCATATTATGGCTCGTACAAGTTTCTAATTTATGCTACGTTTATTCTAATTTTGTATACATTAAATTCGCGAAGGTACTAAATAAATTAGAGTGCACAATGCTGATTTGCATGAAGTGAGATATATAGTTCAGTAATTGTAATTGGAAAAAAGTACGTAAAACGCGTTTTGCCAAGACAAGGAAGAGAATCAAACATATACAACCACAACTTTCACAAAAATGGAAAAAGTAAAAAATCAAAAAAAAAAAAATATTACACACAAAAACAAAGAAACTGGATTTGCGACGGACAAATTATTGTCACTAACTATCTAGGGATTAACGACAGACATTTATTAGTAAATTAGTTTTTTAATTTGTTTGAAAGAATATCAAGAATAGCACATCCGCAGTAAAGAGAATCTTTCCATCATAAATTACCGATTAGCAACAAAAAATTTTGCCACTCGTTCGTTGCAAGTTTGAGACAAAAAAATTTCCGTTGTTAAGCTCTGCCCCCAAGGGATTGATCAACCGCAATCTAGAAGATTTTTTCTTGTAGTGATAAGGACAATCTAGAAATACTTTTTCTTTTTCTTGTAGTGACAACCACAATCCAAAAGGTCTTTTTATTTTTTCCTTTTTAACAAACCTGTCACTCTTAAAAAAAGTAATTTTAACCACTTGAACTATCTCTAATTCGACACCATAATCCAAAAGGTCTGAAGTAGGGTTTGAACCAACTCTCGGGCTTATTTCACGGAGTTTTTGTATTACTATCTAACAATTTTACAATTGCGTCAAGACTCTCTGTTAACAATCAAAGAATCTAACAAAATATATCCGAACTTTCTATTTTTCTTTTTCTTGAAGGAAAAGATAAAAGAGAAGAAAGTTAAGTAATTAATAAAAAGGAAGATTTGTGACATGCATGTACCTTGAGCCAGCTCTAGTGTAGAAACCAGCATTGATGCAAGTGCCCCCACCCAAGACTCTAGCTCTTGAATTGAAGACACCATCGTTGGAGATGAAGAGTTGCGAAGCAGACATCAGTGAGGTGTCGGCCAAAGAGATGTGAAAGTTCTGCATGAAAGACACATTTCTGTTGCCAAAAGGCACTCCACCTCTCTCCAGCAACAACACGCTGAAGTTTTGGGATAGCGTTGCAGCCAAGGGACACCCTGCTGTGCCACCTCCCACAATTATATAGTCATAGTTTTTGCTGCATGAACTTGATTTTGATGAAAATGTTGAGAATGAACTCGCATGTTTGATGAATGGATAATGATCTTGCCAGAAGTTTTCTTTGCCTGCATTACAATTTTCATAGTAGTAAATAAGAATAGCAAAATATAGGCTTCGACTACTTCTCTTAGCACTAATTAGTTAGAAAATAGAACCCGTAATTTTTATCACGATATTAGAGCTCAACATTTCTCTACTCACATCCGTGCATCGACATATGATACCTCTCACTTTCCTTACTGACTCACTCACTTCAACTTCAAACACTCCGGTGTGAAACTCTGAAAAAAAAATTAAAATTGATTTTTTTTTTAATAATTTCAGTTATTCTTTTAACAAATCTAATCAAATTCTACTTGTAAAATATATGAGCTTTTATCATAAATATAAAAAAAGTATTTTTCATGAAAAATAACTAATCCAAACAGGTCTTAAATATTGTACTCAGAAGTTACTTTCACAAATCGAGTCACACGGGAAGAATTATTATAGCATGTTGGACTATTCCATCTATCACCAATTGATATTAAAATGGCACTCGTAATAGACACAGAGAAAAATGCAAGAATCCTAACAAGTAGAAAGAGAGAAAGCGAAACCTAACCTTGACTGTGGACGAACAGTATGCTGAGCAATATAAGCAAAGAGAACAGAAGCTTAAAAGCTGCACCAAGAAAAGCCATTACCAATCAGAACTTAAAAGCTCTCAAAGAAGTAGTTCAGTTCCCTCTGGTTGGCGTTGTTCTTCGTGCAAGCACAAATTATTTATATACACACACTTGATCACATGTCCGCTTGAAATATAATGCATGCATTAACTCAAAACGACAACAGATAAAATAAAAAAAAAATTGCAACAACAACAATGACAGCACAAGTTTAGTAGTAAGGTTGATGAGGTAAAGAAAGCAGGTGAATCACTGGAATTGCATTAAATGTCACTTAAATTAAATTAAAAAAGAGAGAGAGAGAGAGACTACAATTGGAAGGCCATTTAATGGCGAAGTGAATGGTACAGTTGGAGAGATTATCAATGCTTTGCCGTGGGATTAGTTTTGTCATCTAATCACGTACGTGTAGTTGTGCATGGCATAATCGAACCTAATCCCCATACACTTAAATAGGTTTGATGTATACTAAGTTGTGTTTTTTCACTTTATATGCTGGTTTTTTAATTTTGTTACAACATATAATAGTTTTACATGAAAAAAATATGAAAATTCAAGATCATTTTATAAAGTTTTGAGTCATTATTTATATTCACCAATTAATTTTTATGATAAAATTTTAGTGATTTTAACATTGTATTAGAGCTAAGTTTTTGGTTCAGTTTTCAATCTGTGCATTTCCATTCACGTGTGAGTTGTGACCCTGTCAAGTTTGTTCATCCTAAACATTCATTTACGTGGTGGCCAATCCCTGCAAGAAGCCTATCAAAACTACAATCTCATGTGTTTCAGGCCATGGTGAACCACCTTCCACGTTGTAAGCCGTTAAGTGCACATGCAGTGTTCCGGATCACACATGAGGGGAGTGTTACAGTATATAGTAGTCCTATATAAAAAAATATGCAGATTCACAATCACTTTATAAGGTCTTGAGTCATTTTTCTTATTAACTAATTAATTTTTAATGAAAATTCAATGATTCTTAATATTGAAAAATAAAAAATTTCACGACTTATTTATTTATTAAAAAAAATTAAAAAAGCCAACCTCATTTTCGGCAGATAATTTCCTAACTTTCACATGCAGGTCATAGCTGAATTATATGGAAGGTGCATGGGAGACACTACATAAATAAGCAGGTTACTATGAATCCCACGTAAGTCTACAGCATAGTTTTCTGCAAATCTGGCCCGTATATGTTTATGGGGAGAAAACTTGGGATCAAAACAAGCAGTTATGTGACTAATAGAGATTAGTCTCAAGTCCAATGTGATTTGAAGACACCCTAACTCAAAAAAAAAAAAAAATGGTCATGTGATGATCTTGTGAGTCTCATATACATGTAAAATTAATGCATCCCCTCACATGAGATAAATTTAACATTACTCAATTGGATTTTTTGTGAACTTACACAATTAGAAGGAAAAATAAAATTTAACTCCGTTTGCTTTTAAATTGTGAATACTTGTTAGTTGTTACATGTACATATTATCTTAGACTTTATTTCTAATTTTACAAGTGGAATAAAATAGAACTAAGATCGAGTTCTTTAACTTAATATGCCAATTAGTACCCCATACAACTTCTCTAATTCCCAACCGAACTCGTCGCCTTCACTCTATTTTGACCTGAGCTGATCCTTACTATCCATCTTGGCTGTATTCATTAGACTTTTTTTTTTTTTTGGTGCTTTAAGATAGGATATCTTCAAATCAATATATTAGATTTGAGACTCATCCTTACCCGACCAGAAATGGTGAAGGAAAAGCCTTGCAACACGTGTGTTTTATGAGATTTAAACTTATGTTCTCCTCCATACAAGTACCACATTAGACTCATTTTTAAGTTGACTATTAAAATGCTTATTGATTGCTTAACCCATCCAACACCCCCCCCCCCCCAACAACAACAAGAAAAAAAAAAAACAAGGAAAAGGCAATTGAAAACTGTTAGGTGGTGAGTGTGGTAAATGTTATATTAGATGTTGTCATTTCAACTCTGTCGTGGTGATCAAAAATAACAATGAAAGTGCGAGGTGGCTATTGGCATATATGCTAGAATGAATTTGGACAGAAAATGGAATAGTTAAAGAAAGGGACCTTCCGACAAAAAAAAAAAAGAAAGGGACCTAGAAAAAATTAGGAAAGAGTATTTCATACTTGTTATGTTCTGGAAATGGGATTTTCAAGTTTATTACCAAATGCCAAGTACGAAAGTGAAAATATAGAGTTTGAGACGGCATTCATTTTCCACCCTTAGCACACCGAATCATTAATCACACCTAAGTGAAAAGACACAAAATTAGGTGTTCTTAATGGGTTTGGACTCTCATAACATATGTTTGCGTGACAAGAAAATAATATTAAATTATCTAAATCAATGATAATTGGGACATCTTCAATTTTGGGTGTTTTACATGTTACAACATCACAATGGTTTTTACAGTGCCGGTGTTCACTGACATCACATATTAATATCTTCAAACTTCATTCTTTAATTCTTTTTATTTTTCTTAATTTTTATGTGGTCACCAAAAAAAAATGATGTGGTCGGCACACTTTTATACACTTGGAGCAGTTTTGCAGTATTCTCAACCACAGGGGCGAAACAGGGGGTGGGGAAGAAGCACGTAACTCGCACATTCAATGAGAATGCATTATTTCGTACACCTTCGGCATCACAATAAATTCAATTAGGATCCGAATGTTCTTATTATTCACATTTGCAGAGATGCAAATGAGATGGTTGATTAGTTTGTCAAAAACGTTAAACAGAATCATTTTTTCAAAAATTGGATTGAGAATCTATCTAGTGGTCTTTTTAACATACTTTAATGTTGTGGGATTAGGGATAGTTTAAGTGAGTGAGACTACCTTCTCCAGGTGTGAGGTTTTAGGTTCAAATTTCATGGAACGGAAGTTTAAAGGCCGACAGACCAAATGGAAGGGGGTAACAGATCACTCTAAGCCGATCGAAATGGAGTGGGTTTCTTTATGTTGAAATTAGTAGAGACAAGAAGATGTCCCTAATCAGGAGGAACACTCGGCTAAGGATATGTTGTAGATCAGAAGAAGATGTCATTCACTATACTTGATGAAGGATTTTACTCAAAAAGTTAATCCTATAGGGGTGGGTTAAAAAACTGCTTTATGTTGTTTTTCATTCAATTGGCGTGGGCCAATTGTTACTTGAATTTGTTGTTTTTTTTGTTAATGAGAAGCTTATTTCTATCGTCGTCCACCAAAAAAAAAAACTGTCGATGACAATAAATTACAAAATAAAGGAGTGAGACAAAAACTTTGACATGATTTTCCTACCCGAGGGAATTAAGTGAGAGGAAAAGGTAATCCTTTTTTGGTTCGAGTGGCAATCAGGATTCCTAATCATTTGCTCTAATTCTTTACTTTTTTATTAGTTATGAATTTTATATGTTAAGGAATACGAGATACTGATTTGTAGTCATGTGTTCTAATTCCTTAATTTTTTTATTAGTTATTTATTTTATATTTTCAGGAATAGATACCAGAAAAGGATAATGGCTCTCCCATGGTCAACCATGGGAAAAGAAAGAAGCAGAAGTCACGAAAAAAATTAATTATTTTTTTTTTTTTAAATAAAAGTTTCCAATTACTCTCCTTCTATTTACCTCGCCAATATTGTGTTTACACATTGTAGAAATTAAGAACAGAGGGCGAAGAGAAATAGCCACATACCTAATGGCTTAGAGTTTAGATGGTAGCTTTGGCAATGACATTATGTATAGAGACTACAACTGCTGCAAATTGAGAGCTCAAAAAGAAAAAAAAATGGTTGAAGAAAACTTTAATAATTGAGTGAAAAGCGAGCTACATCATTATTGTACACCAATAGGCTACAAGAGAATGCAGTTAATAGTATCACCATTCAATTGAAATCATGAGTTTTGAATTTTAGTCACTTTTCGAGGACAAATAGGGAAACAACCTTTGTCGACCTCCCTCTAGTAAAAAAGGGGAAAGAAAAGGGAAAAAATTAAGTAAATTTGAGCTCCCTATAAGCAACACATGAAGAGAAGTCCTTTTTGTGAACTCTAATTAAGGAAATTTCGGCTGCAATAAGTTTAAATGCAGCTTATAAACTGGGGCATAAACTCAATAATGCAATGATTAATTGCCGTTAGAAGCTGGTAGGACCAAAATGCATTTCAAGAAATGCCTTGTTGCTATTGTGAGAGAAGTTTTCTTTTTATTTTGAGTGCTTATAAGTGCCCAAATAAGTACTATAAAACACTCTCTTAATCAATGGTGAGGTCTTTTGAAACTTAACCCTCCTATAAGCACTACAAGGCGCTTCGTGGCGCTTTTCCAAGGTATCATAGTTAGTAAATCCAATTCAAAGGTGTTAAAGATTCAAGTACAAATAGATACATTTGTTTAGTTTGGAAATAATGATGAAGGTATACTAGTTTGATTTTTTGTAATTATAGCTTATACCCGAAAATAAGTTTTTGAGATTTAAATCTTAATATGCATAATTTTGCTTGTCTAGTTGAAAAAAAAAAATCTGACAAGTAATTTCACAGTGCATAAAGTCCACAGTAAGTTGATTATCTACCGAAAAATTAGATGCAATGAAAAATTAATACAATGCTACTAACTATAATTTAATTATGTATGGTCATGAGAAACTATAATAAAATTGCACTGGTCAGGTCCAACATGTATGACAAGTGAGTATGACTGCTAACTATAGTATTTTTTTAAAAAAAAAAAAAAAGAAAACATTCAAATTTAATAAATGCCCAAGAATACAAAGTTTAGCCTACACCAGTGGAATACAAATCATTTTCAAGAATATCTTGAAACATTTTGGTTTGGGTATATTCGATACCCAGTCAATAACTAACTTGCCAATTAAATATCGTTTTTGTCACCTAATCAGCTACTTTTTTTCGTTGTTCTCCTAGCATACAGAAACCGTAACAAGGGAGATTTCACCTGCAATCACAAAAGAGTCTTCAATAATCGGCTTGATAACGTCGAGCACAAACTAGAAGTAGTACATTAGAGCATTGGAGATTTTTTCATATGCAATAGTAGATCCGTGTTGGATTTTTTTTTTTTTTTTCATGCAAACGGAATTAGACGAGACTACTAACAGATAATTTAAATATCTATATATAAATTTTTTTCTCTATCTTGTCTGATTTCCGCTTCTGTGGAAATGATCAATTTTTATCTAGAATGGTGAGAAATTTATTTATCTATATATTAAAAGAGAAATTAAAATTAGTGGAGACTATAACATTCACTGGACCGTACGTTGAGACTTAACTTCAACCTAGCGTGTTGACTCCACACAGACAATTGCACATTGAAACTGGCAAATGATACTACTGAAACTAGAATGGTGAGAAATTACAAAAAGAAAAAAAAGTAAAATAAAATGCATTTACCTTTATATTTTTCCGGAATTGAATAAAATTCCATGTGAACTAAACACTCGCTAACACTACCATAAGTTATAAAGAATGTTGTACAAGCACTTTAAAAATTAGAGGTTTTTCACAACGTTATTTATAAAATAAGGAATTATTAATGAGTCCTAAAATGCAGAATTTTATTTGATTTTGATAAGACACAGAAGGTAAAATACAAATTGCTCAGAGAAAAGGAAAAAAAAAAAAAGGAAATTGCAGAACACCATTATTACGTTGTATTGTCTGGCAAAAAAACTCGATCACTCCCACAGCTACCATCTTTATTGGAGGGCCATTCACTTTGATATTACTACAGATATACTGTCTGTATATTGCATTGGCTTGTCACGTTCTGCATATCTAGTACAATATTTATGTCATATTTCAAATTTGGTATCAGCAGATTAAAAATGTGATAGGGCCATTTTATAAGTCAATTTAAGGGTCGATCTTCCAAACAATCGACCGTACAAGAACGGTTGAGAGGCGCCAATGAAATCTACAAGTGCATGGGCCTATGCGTCACTCACCTCAGATATAGTCATTTGAATGATCATCAGTTATCACGGTTATATTTTAACTAGTATGTTGAATTAACAAATTCACATTGACGGGTCTTAATGCAAAAAGAGAGAGTTCTTTTATTCTTTCTTTCAAGATAAATCTCATACCCTCTTTTAGTGCTCGGTCATAATATAATATTATATTCTCGTTTTTTGTGACAGGATCAGGACTACCATACAATCAACACCTTACTTTTTAACGGCTAGCTAATATGTGTGATAATGACCATGAACTTAGACATCCAAAAGGAGGTACCAAGCTTTTTGACTCGAGAAATGAAACACCGAATGAGAATGACAATGAAGTACTAAGTGCTTCAAAAAGCAATTTAGATTTAATGGTTTTTCTACTGTAGACAAAACATTCAAATGTTTACACTTCAATGTCGTTTCAACGAGTCATATGTAGTTAATTAATCACTTTAGTCTCCTGGAAAAACGGGCTAAGAGGAAGAATTTAAAAAAAAATTTATGTGATACTCCAATTTCATAGTTATTCCGTAAAGAATTGTTAAGTTTAATATGTTAATAAATTAGTAGTTGGATTTGAGTTGTAAGAAAATTACTCCGCTCTAACAAACCACTCGATGATACAATGCTGCACAACTAAAATCCGTTGACTTAAAAGATTATAAGATTTTGATAATGTAGTTGGCTGCCGAGGTTTGCACTTTTCACTCCGTTTGACTTTTTCCAAAAGCCTTTTTTTTTTTTTTTTTTTTTTGAACTTTTGAAAAAATATTTTCTTAAGAAGCTAAAATATCTAGGTTCTTCAAAAAACTAAAATTGAACTTTTGTTCAAAGTTTTAGCTATTTTTAAAATCTAATTCAAATACTCATTGCTAAGATTTTCCAAGAAAAAAGATATATTAAAAACCAATCTAAATGACCCTTGAGCTAGTAATATCAACCAACAGCCTAGGGAAGCCTATCATGCCATTTATAAATCAATAAATTTGCAGGAAAATGGGGTACGCGCATTCGCCGCAGGAAGGCGAGAAATTGAAGCAGCTAGGGAAGCTACAAAGGAACAGTACCGAAATGCTAATATGAGACGAGTTACGTAAGTCAGAACAATTCACCATTATTAAATCTCGAAATTCAAATCTACAAGGGCACGGGATGGGGGAGATTGGGTGACCATGGATTGCTTTCCTTGGATCATACTCAAGATGAAAAACCTAAACTAGTAAGAGGATGTTTGACTTTACCTTTTTAAGTTGCTTACAAGCAATTAATGCTTATAAGTACTTTCAATGCTTATAAACAAATGACAAACAAGCAAAAAAATATTTGAAAAAAATATACTTATAAACTATTGATATGTTTGGTTAATATAAGTGATGTTTACTAAAATGACTAAAAAGACTTTTTATTAAAAGAGTGTTGCTTCAAAAAAGTAGAGCTTTAAATTTATTTGATCAAATCACTTTACTTATAAGTAGGTAAAAGAAGGAATACTGCCTATAAACAGATTTTACCAAACATGTAATTTCTCTTTTTTGGCTTATAGGCAAATTTAGCCTGCTTAAAAGCAAAGCCAAACACCCTACTCTGAATGAATCAATTGCACTACTGAAAGACCATCAGCAACCTATGGCAAACGTTGCGATTGGACAGCAATGACTATAATCAGCAGAACTCCCAGCACGAGTGAGTTGAGAAGAATTACATTGCACATTACATAATAGAACAGCTCATAATTTTTTTGTTCTGACAGCCTTAGTACACACACCAATATGCATTATGTTCCTCACTAGACAAAAACTGAAGGCAAACTAGAAAAGAATTAAAGCCAAGGCAGAAACGTTAGGCCCTCAAGCTCACCCCTAATGCATAATACAATCTGACATCTAAAAGACGAGCCATGAATCTATATAAGGGGAAAAGAAGAAATGAAAATCTTTAAATCGGGGTTATTCCTTACGACCAACCATCGACCTGGTAAATGGCACCTACAAAAATTCAATGCCTTCAACACCGCTTCCCGCATTCTTGCCGTTGATAACCAAGAACCATAATCTTGATGTACTGCTTTAAACGAGAAAACCCAGCAACATCAGCAGAAGATAGTTAAGTGTTCTACTAACAGGAAGCTTACTTCACTTTCTCATGTATCGAGAGACTTGAGTACTCGGTCCCATTCCCTGACGAAGTGATTGCTGACGAAGTTGATGACAAACCACTATGATCATCACCACTTCGGAAGCTCTTTGATGAAGTAGGAGGGTTTTGCTGGGGACCGGAATTTTCAGGCCCATGGCCTTCTTCGGCTAGTTTCCTTAGAAGATTCATAACCGTAGGAACAAACTTCGTTGATAAGGAGAGAATTCCAGGCAACTGTTGCATCATGCAATCAAGGATCAGGCTTCCAGTAATAACTATGGGAACAAGTTACAATCGACCACAGAGATCTGCATTTATATAGCTTTAAGCTTGAAATCAGTTACACTCGCCTGGAGCGAAGGATTTGTCTCACTCATTTATGAAAAGTAAATGGTTATATGATTTTTGTTTTTGAACTAAAAAGTTCTTACATCGTTGATGCAGATAAATACATGGTTGTATGGATAGCTTATGCACATGAGGTACAAATTTTTGGGTGTGCGCCCCCTATGTGCATATTAATAATATTCTTTACTTCTCCCAGAAAAGAAAATGCAAGACATATAAAGGCCAGAACACTGCACCCAACTTAGATGGTGGTTATCCTGTAAGAACTTCAAGGATAAGCAAAACAGCCCATAATCATCAATCTTCATTAATTTACATTTGAAGTCTTAATGGGAAGTTAATAACAATCACCTACTGCCAGATATTTATAACAAATCACAATGATTTGTTGAAGTAAATCCTCTGTAAATTTAGGATGATAGGTAAAGAACCCAATACTTACAGCACCATTGCGGAACTCATTCGAGATGTCTAGCTGCACCCACAGGGCTTTTACAAGAAGGAAACTGACAAAGATAACACCTAGATACAAAGGATTTCTGCCACAAAGGAAACACAGATAAGTGCAAGCAATCTATAGTTGATTAAAACTTAAAGCCTGTTGGCCAATGTATTAGATGCCTCCCCAGGAAAAAGGGAAAAAGAAGGCAGAGGTATGTGTCTTTTTCCTTTCTTTTGTGGTGGTGGTGGTCTCGCTGTGTGTGTGTGGGTGAGGGGCGAAGAGAGGGAGGGAGGGGAGAGAGAGAGAGAGAGAGAGAGAGAGAGAGAGTCTATGAAAAGCTACCTTAAGAGCGTCATAAATTCATTAAAGCCTAGAACAATCAATGCAACAATTGCCCATGGAGGTGGTAGCCAGTTGTTGTTTCGCTTGCTAGCCTCCTGAAAAATAAAGCCAGCAAAAATCCTTTCATGGTCATCTTCACCAAACAAAAGATAAGGCCAAAATTTAAAAATTTATAAACCGTCTAACATAAGGCACCTAATATAAGTTTACACATATACAATCTCAACCAAAGTATGAAGAACAGGATTCAACAATCTCCCCCCATGAGTAGGCAGACCCAAATCTTTTCCTACCAATACATGACAAACCAGTTTTTACTGAACACCAGCTGGCCAGGTGCTATTGTAGATGTCACAGCTATTTGCTAAACCAAAAAAGTTAAGATCTTCACCACTCAGTGTTCATTGCACCCATTACAATGCTCCTTTTAAGGGACTTGAGCTTGTAGTGTCTTACAAGATAGGATGGCTGCATATAAAGCTTCAACTTGGCATGTTTGAGTCATGTTCAAAGTCAAATTTTGGCGCTAAAACAGCCTAGCTAATACACAACCTAAGCTCGATCAAGTTGAGCTCATCTTTTCTCCAAATCTTATATGAAGTGCAAGTTAATTGAGGACTCATTGGACTTATAGACAAAATCTATATTAGCTCCAAGGATAAGCCTATTGCTAGTAACCATCTTATCTTTCCTTTTTCCTCCTATATGCTGAGTCCAAACACGCTCTTAGGCACAAAGTCAAATTAATTGTCACAATGCATAGAATCCTCTCTTCCCTCTTACTTCCAGATCAACAAGTCCCGTGGTGTCCCCTCTTGCACTCATCTAATCGTCTCCCTCAATTTTAAAATTCATCACAGAAATCCTTGTTGCACTTTTGTAAGAGTTAATCAATCATAAAAAAAGAGTGTATCAGACAAGATTATCAGAAACGTAGAATGTGGAAGATCATGCCTGAGCAGCAATGGCTTGAGTTACGGTGTACTCGGTCTCCGTTCTGAATTGCCGCCACAGTGATTTGCACTGGACAGGGGTAATCAAAGTTTTTGATGCTGGAACCTGGGAAAGAAAATTCAACAAAACATGAATTAGTATTTGGCTTCAGAAGGATCTCATATGTGAAATCGACCACAGTAGAAATGTACACCTAAAATTTGTACATAAACCATGACAGCATATCTAGAAAGTGGAAGTTTTGACATCAATAACATGAGTAGCGTAATCAGATTGAGTCCAAAGCTAAGAGGAAATCAGTACAAGCATAAAGCCTCAAGAAACATCAATAAGTAGTCAGTGAAGTTTTCCCCACATTCATCAGAAAGAATTAATTGTATGCACATGTATGTTTTTGCATTCAACTTACAGGTACCTGGTCACTATGACAAAGCAAAGTAAAGCAACAATAAAATTTAAGCAGAAGTTTACAGACATTAACATAATTATATGAGAACAAAGTAGGAAATATAAATAATTACCTCATCCCAAGTGCTTGAGGCAAGAGGGTCAGTGGAAGGGGTGTTCTTGTTCGCAGCAGCACCAGCTCTGCTGTCCACCAGAGCAAGAGAGAGAGTTTTCTCAATACTATCGGCATCATCATCCAAGCGAATAGCAGTCATAACAGATAGTAACTTCAAGGACTGAGGGAAAGAAGCATAAATTCATTAACAGGTATTAAAAAAAAAACATACAGAAATAAAGCAACAAATGACTTCAGCAAATATATGAAGCATCTCATACGGCGGAACGAGCAGTCTTGGTGATTGCTCGGATATCTTCCTTCCCAGTCCAGACCCGTGGCATGGATTCAGAGTCATTGCTAAATATTGTTGAAAACCTGCAAATATGTGATAACAAGAAGTATAATTTACAAAATGAGAATTCAGATCTCCCAGACAATTCTAAGTCAAAACTAGCTAACAGCTGATAGTCGTTACCTGTCTTTCATCCGAATCAAAACCCTTCCGGCTTCTTCTCGTGCCTTTGTCTCAATCACTCCTCTTGCGTGATCTTTCAACCTGGAAAGCATCTTGTCTTTGGTTTCTTCATCCATCTCAAAACCAGAAAGAGCAGCAGAAAACCCAGAGACAGCAGCTTCAGTCTCGCGCTGTAAAAGCTTCCTTATAGCAGGCCATGTATCATCACCAGCTTCATCTAATAGAGCTTCTACAGGTCCAGATAACGCTTCATTTAACTTCATCTGCGCCAAAAAGAAAATTACATAATTACAGATGAAAAAGATAAAAGAAAAGAGAATCTATATTACACACTAAAGAGAGTTCTCATGGCCCTAGTTGTATGCAAAATCTCTGACCAAAGAAGTCCCATGTATGCAACCAACAGAGTGTAACTGATAAGGAGTTAGATTAGTCATAGATTCTAGATATTTTGTTTAATTCAGTCACATGCCAAAATGCAAGAAGTTAGTTATATGTCATGTGATAGGTATTGTACATCTTAGAGTTAGTTGTAGCTTCCTATCCAGATGCTTCTGTCACAAGCATGCTGAGGCATCTATAAATACCATACATGTACTCATTTTCTAACTAAAGAGAATCATAACTTTTCTCTCAATCCTCTAATTCATGAGCAACCCATGTGTGTGCTAATAGACACCTGTAGCTAAACTTCGTATAGAGGAAAAGCAAGATAGATAAACACCATTTATGCCCCATAGCAGATAAAAGCTAAACCAGCATCCTCTGCATTCAACTACCTTTTATCGCTAAAGTTCAACATATAGATATCCCAGCACTAGTAAACATCTATTAGCAGCACATGATCAAATCCTTTCGACAAAGACAACATAATTAATACCCACATCAAGCCTCTTCCTCTGCAGAATTGTTTTGCAATTTTAATTTAATAAATCATAAAGTGCTTCAGGGACTATTTCTACAAATTGTTAAACTGCAAAAAGAAGGGAATCTGGTTGCAAAGTTGGCAAAATATAAGAATACCTCATACAGGCTTGTAAGTTCAGACAGCTTGGTAGAACGAACTGCAGCAACATGTGCATCTATATCACGCTGGAGTTTGTCCCTCACTCTTGCCGAGTCCCAATTTGCTTGTTTGATTGAGGCATCTGTGAAATAAAGGGTTACAGTACAGTTAAAGGGGAAAAAGTACAGTTGATCCTACTATCTCTGCAGTTTATTGGCCATCAGAGACCTCAGTCAGTTTATTCCATAGATTGCAAAATATCCTTTGATCACCAAGAAGAAAATCAATGTGCATATTGTAATTTCGTGTGAAAAGCAAGCAACATTTCCACAGTAATCATAGTTAAAATATTAACTCCTTTGTTGTTTCTTTTCTTTCATTTCTGTTTTGAAATGCTTCAGTGCATGCTTTAATGCAAATAATTTCGACTTCAGTAACTCCATAAGCCTCAAAGATGGGACCATAAACTTTTCTCCTAGTTCTAGAATACTTGTACACAATGCCAAGTAGGAGATACTACAGAACCAATCTAAGGGGTGGATCATATCAACTAACATGAAAGGAGGAATTATTTGAGGAAATGGGTTAAGGGAGAAAGCGTTCAAGATCAAGTACAATAAAACCATCAATGCAAGGTCATTAAATGAGTCATCTACATGAGATAACAAACTCTATAAAATCTCTTTCATAAGTCAAAAGGTTATTTTAGCAGTGTTACTACTAATAATTCTTAATTGATACCACCATATAACTGCCGACTTTTATGCTAACATGTTTGCCACAAATATACAGTAGCGTTTCAGCAATACATGTTAAGTCATCCCTGGGGAATGCCTGTGACGAATAACAGACGGTTATCATGTACCTAAAAGGATCTGAAGGATACCAATAAATTAAGTCAACCACATTGAGAGTCTAACTTCTATAAAATTCCTCTTTCACAAGTCTATGACTCGTGTTATCACTCATGATGGTTAAATATGGAAAGACACTTACTACTACTGATTTTACACTAAAATGTTCACAACAAATACATGGTCATCTTCCAGCAGTACAAATTAAATGATGCCCTAAGGAAATGCCTTTTAGCACACAAATAAAGGGATGGAAATCATTTACTTCAAAGGATGTTAATGATATCATATCGGGGGCATGGTCTCAGTACATCTGAACATGGTATATAATGGAAACAATTTGATTCAGCAACTCTAGGCTGTACACGATTTGATTCAGCAACTCTAGGCCATTACGCAATTTGATTCAGCAATTCTAGTCTGTATATAATGTTCTTATTCAAAAATGTTAAGAAACATGGGATTCCATCTTAAACCAGTTGTCGTTATTATGTGGAGTTAACCAGAATTACATTATGGTCTCAAAATTTATAATTCATCAAAATAAGAGATTTGTTTTCTTAAACCTGCCCCCACATGATATGAATTGAAGAAGCAACTTTTCAATACAAGAGCCGGAGGAACAAAGTCAAGAAGAAAAGCTGCCTACAAGAGCTAAAAAGAGAAATAGAGTCAAAAAGAGACAGTCATACATGGATAGACAAAACTAGGCCAATGGGCCACTCTAATATTATGTTGAGAAACGCTGGTTCTACCCTAAAACCAAATAGTATTAGATGGAGTAACCCAAAATCTTATTTGATAGTTGAATTTATGATTTATCAAGGTAAGAGAGTTACATTCTTTACCAAAAATCTTGTACCACTAGAATTTGCTTGCACAAATTTCAAGCTTTGTCATAGGCATCAGTCACATAAAGAAAATCAGAAACATAGGGGTTCATGAACTTTGTAAGTGAAGCAGCAACAGGGGCAAATCACCCCCCCCCCCAAACAACAAAAACACACACACACACACACACAAAAAAGTGACAATCACTCAGACCTGCCCATCAGATGGCAAATCAGAATGCAATATATTTCACATACTACCTCGATAGACATATTTATTTCAATGAAAATAAATAAATAAATAAATAAATAAATAAAAAGTTGAATATTTATACCTAGGGATCCTTCATCAAACTGCAACATAAACGACTTGGTGCATTCACGTGCAGCAACAGCAAAACCTTTTCCATTATTCAACGCATCATCAAAAGCTTGTTTAAATTTCTCCAGGATCCCAGACCGCAGATGACCCAACACAGATTGGTAAGCCGGTTGGACAAGCTAAAAGTTCATTGCAGATGAGCCATGAGTAATGCGTGGAAAAAAAGAAAAAACAACTTGCGAACAGCTTATCAATACTTTTAGTAAAATTGCATAATTTTTATCCATGGGATATTACTATATGAATTGCCATGCCTCACAGTTCTTACCATCTAACCATATAAGTATGACCTTGAATGCACCACAGAACATAATTGCACTTTGCCAATAACAACATCAAATGGAAAATGATAAATAAAATAAACTCAATCTCTTGCATACTTCTGCAGCCTTAAAAAATAGACAAAATCAATAAGCCATATGAACAATAATTGTTTATACATTAGCATTGGACGTAAAGAGTCCAAAAAAAGTATTTCATGAACTCAACATATTAATTAATTAATTGTAGTGTTAGGGAAAGAAGGTGATGCATCCCAAATAAAGATTTCCATCTAAAGGTAACTCTTTTTCTAGTGAAAACCATGTAAAATGTGAAGAGTTATCAAAATGCAAAAATGTAATAGTTTGAAAAAGAACACTGATCAATGTATTTCTTCAGTAATGATAGTTTGAATGACCACCCAAACAGGTGATGCACATGAAACTTGTAAAAGTAAGCAAGCATCAGTAACACTAGATTTCACATGATACAGTAAGGGCACATTACTTGCAGTAATTTCTCTTCCAACTGTTTGCGCTTAGCAGATCTAACACCTTCGTCAAAATAAGTTGCCTCTGCATCATATCTGCATAAAAGAATTCCAATACACATAAATATAACTACACAAACATAATATTGTCTTAACATCATTTAACTAACCACAAGACATACAAAAGAAAAGAATGCACACAATATAATGTGTTATTTTCATTAACTACTAATAACTAATGAATATATCAGTAGCAGCACAACCAATTGCTTGTTCCGGTCTATAATCTGCATTCTCCTCTTTCAAGATGTTTGTCACCAGAGAAAAGTTGTAAAACATGCTAATGTGGGAACTTACCCTTTAGGCAAATAAAGTGAATACTGGCCACTAAGGGATATCAGCTATGTTATATGATAGGGGTTACGAGACCTAATCTGGTTGTTTTACATAGTGGGCTACCCTTCATTTCAACTGCATACCGGTTCCTGCAGTGCTGACAGAATAAAGCTTGAATAGAATTATCAACTCCCCAATTTGTCTTCTTCTCCTCCTTTCCCTCTCTCCTTGGCTCAGTTACTTTATCTCTTCTCCCTCCTTTTGGATTATTTTGCTCTTCACTTTAGCAACTGAGACATCTCCTTGCAAATACATACTTGAAGAGGAAAGAAGCATTGCACCTAATTAGTAGATGATCTCAATTTGGTCCTCCTCCAGTCCTTCTCTACCAAGTGGTTTCTTCATTACATTTTTCCAAGTGACAACACCATGTCCCTTTTCCTACCGTATAATTAGTAGATAGCCCAGTTCTCCGGTTCAGGTTTCTTCATAAAATTATCCTGGGGAGACAATACGTGACCCATTTTTTCATGAAGCCCTCTAACACATAAAACCACCAAAATTTGTCCTTTCATACGCTTCCACGTAGCACAGTGAACCAGGAAAGAAAACAGCTAAACACTTCAAGCATACATATGCACGTGGATCTTTTAGCAGAGTGCAAATCCTACACTAAATTTAGAATCAACAACTTGTTGCCTAGAAATAGGGTAGAAACATGCATACTACAACAAGAGAAATTTACTCACTCGGACAAACAGGTTTCGAGTATTGAACTGAGCTTCTGCCCAAAACCTGGCACTAGACGAGATTGTAAAGCTTCTTCTAGTTCACGCCATTCCTTCAAAAATTATCGCAAAGATGATATTTTGCCAACCATGATGTACAAAAAATAAACAAACATTACCAAAAGAAGAATAAAAATAAAGATTACCGAACAAACATCGAAACAGAATATTTCCATCTATCAGAACCACCAATGATAAGAAAACAGGTACCTCATTCATAATAAAGGAACTAAACTTTTCGTTGGCAATTTCTTCACACCGTACGGTAGCCACCATGACCTATAAATAAATTATGACAGATAATTCAACCACAAAACTTGGAGGCAACATTTTAAATCACAGCCTCCAGAATAACTTTAAATTCCTGACCTTGTGCGCTGGCAGGTCCAGGTCCTTGTTTTCCTTGATAATTTTCCAAATCTGCTGTGCGCTAAAGGCAAAGCCTGAAGCAGGAACTACAGCCCGCCTATCTCCAGCAAGTCCACCAGGGGCAATAGAATGAAAAAAGCGCTGTCTCAGATTGGCCACCTTCACCATAAACATGTAGAAAGAACAAGGTTAGTTCCAGCATTCACTGATTGGAAAAAGTAATTTTGTTTCACAATGGAACAAAGATGCAAATAAAGTATAAGGAATCATAAAAGAGCATAACACAAAAATTGGCATCTGAAGTGAAATCTTGACTATGCGACTTCCACATAGTAAGTACCTGCTCTTTAAATTGTTCTTCCTTCTCTTCATAACTAGAAAGGGCAACAACTTCAACCTGCCCATTTAATAAATTGAAATAGAAATCCAAAAGTTACTTTATTCCATAGATACCAAACAGAACATCAAGTGAAAAAGAGAGCCTATCTTCTAACAATTATTTCTTACATTAAAAAATTCACTTAGAGGAGTTTCCTTGTGAGCTTGTGGCTTAGGAACAGAATCCCATATCTGCAGCAAACAGTAAAGGATAAACAAAAAGTAAATATGAAAAGGCTTAAAAGAATCAACTAAGCCGTAATGCAGGTCCAAAGAAAATCCTTTACCTTTTGAATATCTTCCCTCAGAACAGGTTCCAAATTTTCCAAAGGCGTCTATAAAAATAAAGAAAGAAATGCACAATAGAGAAATTCAGTTCCATCTACCAGAGCCTCATTCAATGATGAACATAGAGTAAGAAAATTAAATTTTTTACTATATGTATGTTGTCTTTCATGGAAGAGGGAGAACATACCCTTGTTTTATCACGTATGACAAACATTAAAGTAGTTTTACGCGGACTAAACAAACGCATCATAACCTTTCATCACAGATCTAGATTAGTTGCAGCAATTGAAAATCAAAAAATTCCTTGCATAATGAACTGGCTCATAAGTTACCTGGAACACAGTTTTCAGAAGAGGCTTGTTTGCAGCCTGTTCACGGCCAATATCATGACACCACCTGAATCATAGTTATAAAAGATAAATTATCAAGCCATACAAAAGAATTTTGTAAAACTATAATTCCCAATTACATATTCTTGTGTATGCTAGAAAACAGACTTACATGTTTATAAGCACTATATCTGAAACAGCAAGCGCAAATAAGGCACTCTGCTTTTCGAATGCAGTATCATCCTGAAATCATCATGTAGAGTGATTATCAAATGGTAAATACAACTTCATTTCTCTTTCTACTTCATTCCGCTACTTAGTTGGATAAAAACAACCGAGCATGAGGGAACCTGATTTTGACTTTACTTCATATATGTAGCAAAAACTGAATTGTCAATCAAATTGCTCGTGAAAAAAAATAATACCAAAAAATCCTCACCTTGTAATAAGTCAAGTAAAACAGAAAGAGATAATGTTACATGCATCAAAAGCAGTAAGCATTTTTGAGATGCAACTTGCAATTGAAAGGTGAGCCTACAAACTAGGGCCAGATAGGACTTACAATCCAGAAATATATCAAATCACACTAGCCATTCATGCACATCTATAATGGAAACTGCAGGCATGGCACCCCATTAACATTTGAAGGGATAAACTAATTTAGCATAATACAATATATGAAGAAAGAAATATGTGGGTTCCAGGTGACGTTCCAATAAAATATGGAATACCATTGCAAGCTTAAAATATCAAGTAGATAAAACCATGAACAGCAACAATGATGAGTAAATGTTAGTCATAAATCATAAGTTTTTGAACAACACCTCGCCACGTTCCCTTCCATCAGTGCCCTCTAAATCCATTACAAGGGTGGTAGGTTCAATCCCTACACACTGGGCCAACCAAATACCCTTTGTGGTCTGAGACCTGGAATAGAAACATTATATCACTTATATTAAGTTTATAACGGAAATGGAAGATATAACAAGCAAGCATAGAAAGACATGCCTCCCTTTGAAAGCATCCATCTCTCTAAAGTTTGTACGAAATAGATGATTCAACAAAGTACTCTTCCCTGTCAGCATCATATAAGTTTATTAGTTGGATAATGTACTTTACTAGTCTATGTGTGGTACAAGCCTAAGCCATGTTAGTGAACAAGACTAGTATACCGTATCCAATTGAACTAGGAGGCGATAAACATTCTTAATGATGCAAAAACGTTTTACTAAATTTTGCTAAAAACACACTGACACTCATATAGTGTGATGTAGAGAAAAAAATCCTGATTTTATAGTTGATGGGAGGAACCATACCACTACTCTGTGGACCCATAATAGAGACTACAGCATAAGAAAGCCCACATTCTGCTAGTTTCACTTCCTTCATGAAATTGTCAAGTCCAGCAACATTGAAAGTACCATCCCCCTCAATGAGGTGAGTGGAACAACAATCATCTGAAAGACAAATGGCAAAAGAAGAAGGATTCCATAAGCAATAACTTATATAGAGAGCTCAAAAAGAACCACTTTTCAATTCAGAAAAAAGAGCAAATCCATTTGGTTCTTGAGTTGTTTATACTTCAGAAACATGATATCTAAAGATTATAACATACATAATGAAATAACTACTTCAAGAATATATCGGTATAAGCTCAAAAGAGACACCACCAATTGCCTAAACCGCCCACGCTTTTTTCTAAAAAATTTGTCCCTCTCGTTCTACGTATTTTGTTCTTCTTTCTTCCCTTCCCAAGATTCCAACACCAAAAGTTCCCTTTTTTTTTTCCATTTCACTCATTGTTAACAACTAAATCATTCTCGTTGACAAGTAACAGACCCTGTATGCTTATCAATCCTACAACGAAACAAAAAGTTCAATCTCAAAAGCTGCAGGTCCAACACTGGCCGGAGACAAGATTTGGAGATAATGATTAAAATGATTACATTTTATAAATTATATATCAAAATGACAAACCTTTGAAAGAAATGAGTAAGATAGTTGGCTTCTTTGAAATTGTGTTTTCAACTGACAATTTCAGAGTAAATTAAGTATTTGTGGCATTGGCTAATGTGGCAGGCTTGTACCATGCAGAAATTATGCCTTCAATCCACAATTTCACTTTATTTTAATCTTTTCCAAGTCATGTCTTCAACTCATGATTTCACTTTTTTTATTTTTTGAAACATGATTTCACCTTTTCTTAAAAAATTTTCCTAAAATCGTGAGTCCAAGTGATGACTTGAATGTGGTTGAAAAGGTCCCCCATCAGCAAGTGCACAGTGACGCGGCAGCTCCAAAGTCCTATCTGGAATTGTAAGATGGCTATTTCCCTCTTTTGTTTCCAAAAGTGCTTAATTTCGTACATAATTTTAGAACAAGCCTACTTACTTGTGTATTATTCATAAGCTGGCATTACATAATAAGCAATAACCCCAATTATCCCAGTTTAAACAATTTACGGCTAAGCCAGTTATCGGGTCTCACCTTACCGGTCCAGGACAAACGCATAATCAGAAAGCAACAGATTTTCAGCAAGCAACACTTGGTCAGTAATTGACCAAAACCCTAATTGCATAATTTAATTCAATATCAAACAACCAATTGCACAGTAAAGCAAAAACCAACTCTAAAGCTTCAGCCTTTATTAAGTGTTTTAAGAGGAAAAAAAAAAAAAAGGGGCTTAGGCTCAAGTCTTCGGCAACGGCTTCATATGATCATAACCCGAGTCTTATGCACTGATTAGGCATTTTACCATAACCCAGTACAAACATTAGTGCAGTTGAGAAAAGTAAACATCCAATTAATCATCTAAATCAATATTAGCATATCATTAGACTTGGGGTTTTCTATAGCTTAATCAATCTATATATACACATACATACATACATATATATAACCAAGAACAAGAAAATGTCAAAAAATTAAATGAAAACCAAAAAAAAAAAAGAAAAAAAAAACAGGAAGAAAAGATCGATCACAGCATTACCCATTTCGAGTAGTTCGATCGCCGACGAGAGATGAAGTGATGGAATCGAAGATGAAGATGAAGATGAAAATGAAGTAAAAGTTTTTACGATCTCCAATCAATTGAAGCACGCTTCTTTTATGTTTGCAGGGGTGCGCGTCATCAAAAGCGGGCTTGGTTGTCTGATGATTTCTTTTATGCTTGCGGTGTGCGCGTCATCGAAAGCGGGCTCGATTGTCTGATGATTAATAATTATTAAAGAGAGAGAATATTTTTTTGTTTTTTTCTTTTTGGGTCAAATTTAAAGAGTGAATTGAATAATAGAAAAAGGTGAAAGAGGAAAAAAGAGTTCGGATTTGGGAGGATTTTATTGAAATAAAATAAAAATATGCCAGCGTTTCTGAGTCCCCTTTTTTTCTTATTATTGATTTCCAAATCCTCGTTTATTTCATTTTTTAGCACAACTAGAATTTGGATAAAGATTTTGTATTTAAGTGTAATATAAAATATATTGCAAAAGTTTGTAAAATAAAATGAGGGGGGAAATAAAACTAAATTCAATAATGTAGACAATTTTGATCAAAAGTTGTTTAATAGATTGAAATTGATCATTCTTGTCAAATTTGCCTCATTCTAATCGTCATTTTTCCCTTCAAGCCGAATTTTTGTTTTGATTGTTGTATTTATAACTTGAGGGGTTTAGATGACTTGGTACTAAATTTGTGTTTTAATAAAATCTTATTTAATTATCAAAATAAAATAAAATAAAATAAAAATATGCTAGGGTTTCTGAGTCCCCTTTTTTTTAATGAATTGAATTATTTTAATAATACATGATATATTTAATTAAGTTTAATTAAATTTATTTATTTGTAATGATAAATTTAATTATTAAATGAATTATATTTTAAATATTGATTAAGTTGAAAACTAAATTTTTGATTAAAAATAATAATTATGTATGATAATAAATAATAAATAATAGTACTAAGAATGTATTAAACAGTAATAAGTTAAGGATGAATATGTTATATAAGTTTTGAAGTTATAGTTTAAAATTGCTTAAGGAGAAAAAAAATAGTTTATAATAAATAATATACTAATTTTTTAGATGATAAAATAATAAATTAAGAATAATTATGTTATGTAAGTGTTGATGCTATGCCTTGCTTAAAAATTAGTTTATAATTAAGGGAATTGAAAAGAAAATTCTTCTCGACTTTTTATTGCGCAAATTTAAGGGGTTTGATGGGCACCAATCCCCAGGTATCCATGGACTCACCAAGATATGACAAGACATTGTATTGATTTCCAAATCCTCGTCTATTTCATTTTTACCACAACTAGGATTTGGATAAAGATTTTTGTATTTGAGTGTAATATAAATATATTGCAAAAGTTTGTAAAATAAAAAGAGGGAAAATAAAACTAAATCCGATAATGTAGACAATTTTGATCAAAAGTTGTTTAGTAGGTTGAATTGATCATTCTCGTCAAATTTGTCTCATTCTAATCGTCATCTTATATTTTTCAAAGAAGACAAAAATATTAAAGTTTTTAGATGAAATTGGATCATCAAAAAAACCTTTTAATCTTAATAATAGCTGTGAGTATTACCCCATTGTTCCTATCAAAGAGAATCTGGAGCTTTTTTGTTTAGTTGTTTTTTCGTTTGTACATCATAAAGAAGCATTTGAAGATGTTAACCCCATTTGAATGAATGAGACATTATTCAAACCAATCAATCATAAAACCTATAAAATTAATTTTTCAATTGATCATAACATTTTTCTTTTTTTTTTAAATCAAGATTTGTTTATAACAATACCTGAGAATCTCACTCTATTCTTTTAAACGAAACGATGAAAAGAAGGGAGAAAATTTCTATTTGCGATGCCAAAACAAATCCATAGTTATTTGTCATGAATCGATGCTTTGACTCGATGTTTGGATTTCTTTATCGTAACTGATTTTCTTTCTCTTCGAGCCTAGTCTTTGTTTTGATTGTTGTACCTATAACTTGAGGGGTTTAGATGACTTGGTACTAAATTTGTGTTTTAATAAAATCTTATTTAATTTGCCAAAAAAAAAAAAAATCCACAGTTTTTCGTTTTCCTTTTGGTTACAAAAGTCCAAATTAAAATAGTGGAGTGGAGAATATATGAGTGGTGGAATGCCCTCCCTGCGCCGACCTTGTGGTGCCCACTGACCGTCTCGTTACTCTTTCCAGAAAGACGTCGGCTCGACATTGGCGGTATAGCTCTTTTTAGATTAACTTATTTCAAACACGTTTTTAAAAAAAAAATTTCGAATAAAAAATTACCATTATTATTTTATTCAACATTTTCCATAAGGTCAATTAATTAATTGAAATATTACAATAACTCTTTGGATTTTTTTTTCTAACCCAAAAAAAAAACATTATGCAAAACTAACCTCGTTTATAAATCGATTTGAAAAATAACCTGTTTTGAATTTGGAAATGCGCCCGCGCTCCTGGAGTGCGTTCCGCATTCCGAAAACGCATTTTTTGGATTCCCTGCAAACCTGCCATATTTGATTTTGATTCTGATTTGATTTGATTGTGGAGACGACCAAATATTCTTAGCAGGGCATTCTGAGAGTGCGCTGATGAGAATCCCTACCACAAATCACGCTTTAGTCACTTTAAGTCACGGGAAATTTCATAAATCGCACTCCCAAAATACGTTTTCTGCCTATATAAATCCCAACCCCTTCCTCCACCGGATCATTCAATCCAACCCCATAAATTTCTACCATCACAACCACTTTCCACCAAATAAACATTCTGTCAAATTCATTCACTTTGTTAGTATAAGTTTCTACCAAAGCACGTAAAAGAATGAATTCAACCGAGGTTACTGTTCTTTTATACTACGGCGGTCACACAATAATGACCAATTATGGTCTTGATTACAGAAGTCCAAATATACCACGCAAAATCAAAATTCATCCCGATACAACTTACGATGAATTTGTTTCGTGCGTAATTAGAAAATTGGGGTTGCGTCCGAGCATCGATAGGGTTAACTTATGCTATCGTGACCCTAAATGGGATGCTACATTGCAGCAGATTTATTATTATCCAAGTGTAATAATTGATGATGAAGATGTGCGGGACATGTATGGCATAGCTTGGTGTGAATGGAATCGCTGTGTGGCGCATGTAATAGTGAACGTTCAGTTTGTTCAGCCTGACGACGTGTATGTGCCGCAAATAATTCCCGACGTCCCGTAACAGTCTAACATGCCGGACCTAAATGCAGCACCATCATATGAAGAAGATGAACATATCAATATTGCAACAACAGCCGCGGAGTTTGCCACGTTTTCCATTTCCCCGCAACCACATTCTACTTTTGAAGTTGGAGGACCCTCTCATCACGGTGATGGCACAGAGGAGAGATGTGATGTCGCAACAGAAGCAATCTCAGAAGCAAGTTTGAACTACCAAATTGAGAACGAGGTAGAAGGACCGGATGTCAATGCAGAGGCGAAGTTAGATGAGGAGGAAGCTGTTGAGTTCATACTGCTAGGACTGAATTTTACACGACAAGCAGGTACAAGGTCAGTAAACGTCCAATATAGGACCCGGAGAAGATGGAATTGGCCAAAGGAATGGTGTCCCCATCCAAAGTGGATGGGATAAGGGCTGTTCAACAGAACGCGATAAGAATACAAAAGGAATATAGGGTCGTCAAGTCGAGTAAGACCCTGTGGAAGGTACGGTGTAAGGAAGCACACAATGGAAGTGTAGCATGCCCATGGTATGTACGTGTCATAAGGAAAGCAACGCACAAGCAATGGGAGATTACGCAGTATGACGCAAGACATGTATGTATGGCACAAATAACTGCGTCGGGGCACAGAAATTTGACGTCGGGATTGGTTGGATACTTGGTGAGGCATTTCATAGCTAAGAAGACTGATTACGAGGTCGGGCTTATCCAAGCTCATATGAAGGAGAAGCTTAACGCGAATGTCAGTTACGAAAAAGCATGGAACGGCCGGAACAAAGCAATTGAACTAGTGTATGGCAATTGGAACACGTCGTATCAGATGCTACCACAGTTTATTAGGGTTGTGATGGCCAAGAATCCAGGTAGTGTGGTGAGATATAGGTTCGTCGAAGGTTCAACGCAGGCTGAAAAAATTTTCGACATGGTTTATTGGGCGTTCGGTCCGTGCATCGCTGCGTGGAGACATTGTAAGACCGTGGTTTCGCTGGACGGCACACACTTGCGGGGAAAGTACAAGGGTCATCTCCTAGTTGCATTAGCCACTGACGCGAACTGCCAAGTTTTGTCGTTAGCATTTGTAGTTGTAGAAGCAGAGACAACTCATACTTGGTCGTGGTTCTTACACCAATTGCACGAGAACTTTTTCAATGAGATGCCCCAAGTGTGTATCATTTCAGATAGGCATGCAGGCATCGCATCTGCAATCGAACGGGTTACACGTGACGATCAACTTGAAATAAAACATCGCATTTGCTTGAGACATCTGAAAAACAATGTGATAAAAAGATGGCGGAATCAATTCATTAAAGACATGTGTTGGATAACTGGCCGAGAATGTCAAGCACGCAAACATGCGCATGCAATGAACATGATCCTTGATGTGGACCCTAGTTAGAACGGTATTGGCAAACAAATACACAAGTTCCTATCTGATATCCCTATCGATGCATAGACCATGAGTGCTGATGGGGAATTCAAATGGGGTGTGATGACGACAAATAATGTCGAATGCTTCAACGGTATCCTCGTCAGTGCAAGGGGTTACCCCTCACAGCCCTTGTTACCAATACTTTTATGAAGATAAAAGGCTACTTTCCTGATCGGTTGGTCCATGCGATGCAGTTGGAAAGTGAAGGCCATTGGTTCCCTCCTAGTGTGAGGGAACTCTTTGAGAAGTGGAAGACCTCCTCACGTCGCCATCACGTACTTAGTTTTAGACAAGATAGCAGATACCAGGTGGGTCGGTTGCCAGTTCGATGGAACGAGAAACCGGCCAAACCAAGTTGTCAACTGGGAAGACCGTACGCGTACTTGCGGAAAGTGGGTTAAATATCACCAGCCATGCTCGCATGCACAAATTGTTGCTCGGTTTAGGGGGTTTAATGTTGAGAACATGATACCTCAACAGCTGACGGTGAAATCGTACAAAAATACATATTGGCGGACATTTAAGCCTCTCGGACACCAATTTTATTGGCCTCCAGCGCCTGCATGGATGTTGCATTCAAACCTAAGTCGCGTTCAGCAGAGAAGAGGACAAGTTGGCGACCGTCACATTCCAAACGAGATGGATCACTCGGACCACCGTGAACGACGAAAGTGTACAGCATGTGGTCAACCGGGTCACACTGTTACAATTTGCCCCAATAACCAAAATGCGTAATCCGTTATGTTTAGCAGTTGCCACAAGTTCCATATGTGATAATTTTATGTCTATTTGTTTTGACATTATAATGCTATTGTGCAATCATTTTATGCATATTTGTTGTGACTTTGTGATGTTATTGTGTAATTAACGTTGTCTGTAAACTTGTTGTAACGTTGTGATACGGTCATGTTTAATCAACGTTGACATGTGTAAGAAAAAAAAGGCTAAAATAAATAAAAAACAAAATAAAATAATAATCAACAAAAAGATAATGTCTCACGAATACATATGAAACAAAAAGCACTCGAAAATGAATACATCATCCCAGCGTGTAATGATCAGGGCCCTTCTCCCTGTTAGTGTGGTCACGTTAATGACGTCTAACAGGAGATGGGGCGTTGCGCTTCCGAGATAAACGTGTCTGGCGGAGTAGCGGCTCATGTGCCTACTGCTGTGTGGCGAGTGCCTGGGTCGCCTGTGGCTCGGAGTGCGGCGGCTGGTCCTGATGCTCAACGCCACTAGACACCAACTGACGGTGAACGTAGTCATGGGATCCCATATATCTGCTCGGTGATCCCCCCGATTACTCGCTCTACGTCGCCTCGTCATCCTCCTCGTCATCATTCGGCTCCTCAACATAGGGCCAAGATGATCCACTAGCCTCGAACGTGCCCCGGCCACTTGAACCGCTGAAGAAGTCAACAGGGAACAAATGCCACACGAATCGCTACAATGGGGGCAGTGTGGGTGGCCGAGATGACTGTGATGACCCATCCCGATAGCTGTGCGTGCACTGCGCAGATGGAGAACGCTGCACACGATACTGTCCGAATCGCTACAACGGATGCACCGGAGGCGCATCGAGCAACTCCTATACGGCTCTTTGCTATATGAGATGCTCGTGCTGCGTGTGTCGGAGTGCAGTCTCGTCATGCAACTGTATGAGCTGCAAGTGCAAGTGCCGCATGACATGCTCCATGTCTGCACCGCCCCCAAGGTCCCCCTCCTGGTAACGCTGTAGCAAATCACGAGAATGATGGATGACATGCTGAACTACAGCGGCCTGTAGTCAAACATAACATACGGGGGTTAATATAAACTAATAGCCAACAACTTTCATTGAGTAACATAAACATCGGGAACAAAGGTAGCTCACCAATGACGTCTCATCATGTGCGGATGCCACGTACCTATCTTGCCTATGACTGGTACCAGAATAACCGACCTGTAATATGGTCACCCGCCAGTACCACTGCATGTAACCCCCAAGTACCGCTGCAGGCGGCACATTCTCCGCTTGTCCATATAAAACACGCTAGGCCCAATTCCCCCACATATTCATAGTTTCGGTCAGCGCAGCTCCCTCAACCTTCTCCTTGCCGTCCCTATGTTTCTCATGTGCATGGGGATCCGCAGGGACGGTCAACCTAAGTCCAAACTGCCGCAGGACACAATCTGGGCGATGCCACTCAACAGTATGCCCACATATCAGCGGCATCTGGGCATGCCAGACGTCACTGTCGGCAACACAATAAGGTAGGAGGGTGGCTAGTATCGCCCTAAACGGCTGCCATATGAACTGTAACCAAAACAAGCACCGAATAGTTAATTACGTGCTTAAGTGTATATGTAAAGTATTTTTAATAAGGCAGTTTAAATATACTATACCTTATCAGGCTGGAGATGGTCTATGACATCCCGACACTCTACCTGACCTGACTTCCCGAATGCATCAGTCATTTCCTTTTTGACGTAAAATTGTGCACCCCATGGAACGCCAGGGAGCTGAAACATAGGCTCCAGCTGATGCTGTTGATGCTGAAGCCGCTCTCGTGTCGATGCAGGAGCTGAGGCCGAAAAGCCGTGAATATATCCCATGCAAAAAACTGCAGGCATTGAATATGCGTTATGTTATGATAACGCTTGTAATAATAAAGTTAACATTCGTCGAATATAAACATAACTACTACATAAGGCAAACCAATACCTGAACTAGTGTCACGGCTCCGCATACACCCTTACACTGACGGAAGGAGGCACGGTCAAGCTACAGGTACAAATACGATAGTACAGCCGCGCCCCAGATGTATTGCCAGATGCGCTCAAAGTCGTCCAGTAATAACAACCAGGCCAAATTACTGTCATTCGTGCTCGTGTTTGCGAAAAGGTGACAGTAGATGACGAGAAATATCCACAGCCGTACTCACTACCGCTCCTGGTACTGAGTGGGCTCATCCGGAGTGCCCTGCATAACAAACCTGTCTCGCAGCTGGACAAAATTCACCGAGTTCCTCACAATGTCGATATGCCCGGTACCGTCGTCTGCCACCGCATCCGCATCGATACCCATCAACTCCTGCATCCTGACAACCCAGTCTTCCCTCGAGCGTGGGACCGTATCAATCACCGGGACAGGAGTACTAGTCACGGGAAGACCCTAATACACGGCCACATCCTGCAGGGTAATGGTAGCCTCGCCTACGGGCAAATGAAACATGTGGGTCTCCGGCCGCCACCTCTTTATCATGGCAATAATAAGTTCGCGGTTAAGCTGATGATATCAGGATTTATAACACCCGTAGAATCCGGTCTCCGCCAACTGTTGCTGTACTGACGGGTGCTCCGGCGCATTAAACAACGATCTATTCGACCTATAGCACCTAAACATACCCAGATGGTGCTGATCCTGTAAATACTGGACCCGGTAATCCACATAATGGCATAGTAAAGTGGCATCTACTGGTGTAGGACGAGCATCCATAATAACTCCTAAAATAAAAAATGATAACAACGATTAACTAAATATTACTATTTCACTATATACATTAACTCTCTAATTTTATCAAGTAATAATAATTATAACACTAATATTATTAATAATAATAGTATCAATGATTGTGTTAATAATAATAATAATAATAACACAAAGATAACATGTTTAATCATCCATCATCGTCATCATCATCACAATGATAATTAATGATAATAATACCAATAATAGTAATAATTACATTAATAATTACATTTAACATATAACATGGCTGTCATAAAGATAATGATATTGTAAATAATAATGATAATCTTAATGATAACATTTATTACTAATAATATTCATATAGTAATAATAAGATTAATAATAATGATCATACTAATAATACTAATAACAACAATATTAATTCTATTTCTAATAATCATACTATATTTTTAAGCAACAATTAACATTTAAATATAAATTAACAAAAAAACTAAAATTCTAATATACAAATCTAACAACAATTAAAATTTAAATTAACACAAACTAAATTTAATTATCAAAACAAAAACTACACGATCTAAAAATATATTTTATAACTTAAAACGTTAAATATAATGGCAAAAAATAACATAAAAATAAAATAACTTACAAGATCAAGGCAATATCCTCGCTAAAACGCTGAAAAACTAAAACTTTAGTGTGAGGGGTTGAGAGAAAACAAGAGAAAATCGCAAGTGGGGTTGGGGGATAATGGGAAAAAAATTGATCGGGCAACGAATTTATGGAACACGGAACGCGTTCTCAGAAACGGCCGCATTTGCATTCCTGGAACGCGGTTGCTATCCCGAAATGCGTACCACCCATTTCTAGATTCAAAACGGGTTATTTTTCAAATCGATTTATAAATGAGATTAGTTTTGCATAATATTTTTTTTTTGGGTTAGAAAAAAAAAATTCCTAACTCTTTACCCTCCGTAAGTCAACAATGCATTTCATACGATAAATAAATAAATAAATATATATATATATATATGTAAACACTAAAGAAGCATGAATGTTGCATCTCGAGAGATGCCTCACTCAGCTATTGTGCAATATTCATTATTATAATACCATTTTCAAAAACATTCGTATACTTGGTTTTGAGTAAGAGGCTGTTTGACTTGCTTATTTATAACTTATAAGCACTAAATAATAAAAGTATATAAGAGGGTCTTTTTTATAGGTATTTACAAGCACCAAAATAAAGCCAAGCTGAACACGTATTTCAAGGGATCTGATTTTCTTTTTTTTAAAAGGGTTAACCAAAGGAGAACCCCTTTCCCACCTGGCCAGAGGCCCCTTAACCAGGCGGGAGGTAAATCGAGGGATGTGCGTGAGTGGCAGCCCGACCAAGGAGAGGACCAACGGGCGTGGAAATCCAGCAACAGCCCCCGCAACATTTCAGCGGAGTACTGCCGCCACACGGACTCGATCCCGCATTGTCAGGGTATCTCCACCCTAGTCACCTGGCCACTTACCAACTCACCTATACCCCTAGGGGCAGGGATCTGATTTTCTTAAATGAGACAATGTGGACCTTACGCACATCCTAAATTTGAACAAGTCAAGTTGACCATGAATTACTTTTGTGTAAAGATCAATATAAAGATTTTTTTTCTTTATTTTTCTAAAGGAATTAATAGTGATATTTTATTTACCCTACAATGATTCAAAATTGAAACTCATAGAAGGATTTTTAGTTTGAATTTGTTCTAGTCACAATTATTAAAAAAAAAAAAGATTTTCAAAGTTACAATTAGAATAAAAGTTCAGAAAGAAATGTTTATTTAAAATTCTGAAATTAAAATTTAATTTAATTTTTATCATGTAATTATCTAGAATTAACTAAATAAGTAAAATAAAAATTGCAATAAAATGTGATTTATTTTGAACTAAAATTAGACTATTCTTCTTCTTAATTAAAATTAAATTTAAAAGACTATCTAATAAAAGGTTTCACAAATTAGAGATTAAGGAACAGCTCAAGTGGTTGAAACTATTTTCCCAAGCTTGAGGTCCTACACCAAGACCCCCCTCCCGATTTTCTACTACCTAACAATGACCTATAATGACAATCTATAGGGAAAATATTCAATTCTTTGTGACAGGTTCCTAGAATTCGTAGGCAAATTCTAGGAATTCATGGCCAATTCTCATAATTCACGGACGAATTCCGGGAACTCATCTTGACATATTCCCCTGCTGCCTGATCATTTCACAGTCATTGCATCGTAGAGATTCTCTGAAAAGGTGTTAAGAAACTCTAACAAGGTCTTGGAATTTGTTTCAAATTCTCATAATTGGGCCATGAATTATGGGATCGCATTCGGCCTACTTTTGCAAAACCACTTGCAACAGGGCTAGTTTTGAAGCTTATTTTAAAAGTAAAGCTAAATAAAAAAATCCGCAATGTGCTAGCCTAGCAAACCGTTTAATATTTGTGTGGGACCATGGCTTGTTTGTTTTAACTTTTTTTAAAAGTATTTTTCTATAATTTTTTAAAAATTAATTATTTGAGAAATTAAATTTTTTATTTTAAAAAATTAATTTAATTTTTTTCCAAAATTTTAATTTTTTTAAGTCAATCTAAATAGTTTTTACAAATATATATTTTAAAAAATACTTTTTCATCAAAAATAACCAATTCAAGCAGGCCCTTCTAGTTATTGGGTATACTTTTAGGAACAGAACAAATGAATAAGTTAAAAATTTTTGGACAATCTATATGGCAAATGGAGACCTGGCCAAATGTAGGATTAATTATTTGGTAAATAAGATGCTTGGTGAATAAGAACCACATGGGCTACACGAGGTTATGTTGAAGGGCAGTGTATTATTGGTCCTTGGATTCCTCTATCTTTTTTTTTTCATTTTTCCTTTCCCTTTTACTTTATTCAAGTACAAAATTGTCTTTGTCATGTAAGATTAGATTCTTCCTAAATAAAGTTCTATTTTAATATTTTAACACCATATTTCAATTATTTACTTCACTCGAAAATTTAAAATTTCACTTTCCTTTCCGTGAAACAAAATTTGAAAACAAAATGATTGGTTGAGATTTTTTTTATTAAAATACTAAAACAAGCATTAGCTAAGAGAGGATCATGATTCTTCTCATATAACTTACTTTCTCATGGAAAAGATTTACGGATTCGATTGGATTAACCCTAAATTCAAGAAAATTATTTTTTGATAGTAATACCTTTATTACATCAATGTTTCCATGAAGCTTTCTATGAAATAAGTTTTGCAAATAAACCCTAGTTTCATGACTTTTATTTTCCTTAGGTATCTCTAACATATTCTTTTCACAAATAAAATAAAAAGAAAATTTTTTGGCTTATCACTTGTTAATTCTTTGCAAGTTCAAAAACGCTCCATGTTGATGTAGGCCAAATATAAATATCTCATTGTTTTCTAATTCCTTACAAATTTTTCTTTTTCCTTTTTTTTTTCCTAGGATTGCATCATCCCCTATTTTTTTTTCCTCTTTTCTTTTTGGGCTCTAGGGTCATTATTTAATGGATTTGGGCTTTTTCACCCCCATTAATTGACCCTTTTGCTATATGTATTATTGTATAAATGTACGTTATCCAAGTATGCAAAATTGGTTTATCTGTGTGTATTATTATATAGATGTACACTATCCGGTCACTTTTCGAAGGCTGAATTCCACAACCCTCTGATTCCATCACCATCAAAATCTCTCTTAAAGGTAAACTTCAAACCCAACTCTTCTTCTAAGTGTACAAAAATATGTTTATATAGATGTATAGATACAGTTCACTGTAACTAGGTATTGGCTAAATACTAGTTATTAATTTTGATGATGAAAATTTGATATGCATTTATAATTGTTTTACTAAAAAGCATCTTGTGAAGATAAGTGCTAAGATGAGTAGATAGATGCTTGGAAGATGGAAGATAATGAGCAAGTGAGCATTATCTAAAGAAGAAAAAGATGAGAAGGTATAAGGAGGAGAAGAGGCGTCATAAAAGGTACCGAACGTTCTTGCTCTTATTGTAAAATGCCTAAGTATTGCAAGTGTTTGGCTCAAATCTTTATTTTTAGAACTCAAACACTTTAAATCTCATACACATTAGATTTCACAAAAGTATAAATGATTTTGAATGCACACTTACTGTAAACATGTGTTTTGAAGTGTTTCTAGTCATAAAAAGTATTTACAAAATGCTTTAAGATGATTTGGAGTTATGAAAATTGTACTTAAAATGTTTTCAAGCAAAATTTGGATTTATTTCTTTCTCTGGACTGGCCGGACCCTCAGCCGGTCAACAGGTGGACTAGGAAGGGTCACCTGACCAAAACAGAGAAGGGAAAAAAAAGGCGGACCCCTTACCCGATCAATCGGCTAAGGCATCCGGCTTAGTCAGAGAGGGCCAAGAAAAGGTCGGACGATCCAGCCGGTCGACCGGTTGAGCGAGATGCTGTAATAAATATACTAGCCGTTTATTACCGTTCTGGCTATTTTCTCCTCTTTTCTTTTACCTACCAAAGCCCTAACTGTTAAATCTCTTTAAATACACCTTCAACACTCATGCAAATCATCAATTCATGCTTGCAAAATCATATATCATCTTCAAATTGAGCTTTGAGCTATTCTTGCAATATTTTGACCTTTCAAGAGCACCATTCATTGCTATATTCTCTTTTAGGAAGAAATTACAGATTCTTCATCATTTCTTATTCTTCTTGATTGTATACACACTTTGAGGGCTAACAAATCTTGAGAGAAACATCTATTAGAGCTTGTAAAAGTGTGAAAAAATCCTAAAGAGTGGGACTCTTGGGTTCTTTAAAGTTTGGCTTCAAAGAGTTGTAAAAATTGGTCTTTGCTTCACCAAGATTTGAAAAAGCATTTAGTGAAGATTGTTGAAGTCCTAAGGGGAGCTTCCTTGGGCGGTGGATGTAGGCTTGGCCGAACCGCATTAAATCGTTTGTCTTCCTTTTCTCTACACTTTATTTATCTTTATTTGCTTATATTGATTATATTGTGTTTGATATATTGCTTGATTGAAATAGTTGAATTTCTATGAATTTTAAAAATAAAAATTAGTATATATATCTTAATTCACCCCTCCCCCCTCTTAAGATATTTACACCCACACTAGGGCATCAACTGATCTTGGACCTACATGAAATTAAGCGACCTTTTACACACATACGAAGAATTAGGATTTTTCTGTTTTCCACTTGCAATTTTATAGTACTTTTCTTTTCTGGATCCTCCCTACGTTGTAATACTCTCTCTCTCGTGTAAAAGGAAGGGGTAAAAGTTGTGGTGGATATTTTAACTACAAACAATTAATAAAATCTTGTATTACCACTACAAAAAAAAAATTTGAATTTGAGACAGAAAATTCCATCTTTAATTGAGACGAAAATTTTTCCGTCTCAAATTTCCATCTCAAAAATTTACTAAATTATTAAAAAATTATATCCAAAATTTTCCTCTCAAATTTGTCTCATTTTGAGATGAAAAATTTCCATATCAAATCCATCTCAGCTCAAATTCGCCAATTTCTAGTAGTGCGCATTTCAACAAGGGAGAGGTTGATCATACTATTTTTATTTGGCATGTAAATTAGCTTGAAGGTGTGACTGACCTTGTATTTGGTCATAACTAATCAGGAGTAGTAGGATAAAACCTTTAAATGGAGATTTTTCTTTAGTCTTTTAGTCTCTTTTTTTTCTATGGAACTTACCTGATTGATACCGAGGAACCAAAACGGATAAGACCATATCCTAATTTGTCAATTCTTGAATCCAGGAAACTCGATCCAATTAATCTTACAATTGCCTTCATTTTACACTGAACACCTTTTTAACAGTTAATGAGCTTGAGTTTTGCTTCTATCTATTGATGATTACATCTTCAACAAGGAAGAAGCTGGTCATACTACTTAATCTAGGTGGACTATAGAAAGTTAGCTTTACCTAAGTGATTGCTGCAATGCATATACCCAAACTTAAAGCAACTTCAACAAGGAAGAAGCTGGTCATACTGCTTAATCTAGGTAGACTATAGAAAGTTAGCTTTACCTAAGTGATTGCTGCAATGCATATACTCAAAGTTAGAGCAACAAACTCATGTTGTATTCTCTAAAATTCGAAGTTCATACTGAATTGGAGGATTTCATTCTTGAGAGGTATGGTGCCTTCTCCAAAGTAATAGCCATCAGTTTGATTCGGGTTGAGTGGAAAGTGAAATAACTCCCATCATTCTTTTTTGCAATCTCTCTCTCTCTCTTTACATACATACATATATATACATATATATATATATATACTATATTATATAGAAAAAATAATTACAAGGGTTGCACAAATAATATTTTTAACGTCCTATTTTGCTGCCAAATGTCTCACTAGTATTTAACCTTATTAAAACAATGCTTTGAAGACTTCCAATCCCACCGTAATTGTTAGAGCACAATCACTCGCGCGTTTTCGTATCCATTGCCTTTTTGCCCTTTAAATTTGTTCTCACGCTTTCTCATCCTATTTTGGTTGTAAATTTACCATATATAAATATAGCTAATGAGACTGGCTTCTTGTAACAATTGAGGGCCTATTTGGATTGATTTTTTTTTAGAAGAAATTTTTTTATTTTTTAAAAAGTTATATTAAAGTAGTAATAATTATTTGATTTGATTTTCAAAAAAATAAAAACTTTGAAAAAAAGCTTAAATATAATTTTTTTATAAGGCAGAGTTTTTAATTTTTGAAAAAAAATTATTTTTCAGAAATTATTAAAAAAATATTTTTAAAAAAAATCAATTCAAACGGGCCCTGAATATTATTGAAAAACTAAGGACTTTCAGGTATATCGTATCGGTTGACAAATGATGGTTTTAAAGTTTATGACTTTCTAAGGTTGGATTGATTGTGCCTTGCGTGTTTGAGGGATTTAGCTCCTCTTGAGCATACGGCGATTGCGTTCCTAGGAAATGATGGTTCGAAATGTTTCAGCTACAAAGCTGTTGAGAAGGTGGTTGTCATATTCCTCCTCCTCCTCCTCCTCCTCCTCCTCCATCTATAAACCACCACCACCACCACCCACTCCTGTATCTCACCCTCTTCCTCCTATTCTTCTTCATATCCCGTTACCCTCTTCTTTCCTAAACCCTTCTAAAACCCTACCCTTTTCCTCCTTCGCCTCCTTCTTCTTATGTAGACACTTGTCTTCTTCTTGTTCTCCTCCAGTTTCACCCCTAACCAGGGATGGTAATTACGACGATGCCATTGCCGGCAACCTCCTCATTTGCCCCGGCTGTGGTGTTCATATGCAAGACTCTGAACCTAAACTACCTGGCTTTTTCCTCAAACCTTCACCTAAGAAACCCTTTTACAAATCACCCATTAACAAGAACCCTATCGCCGACGAGTCTCAAATCTCTGATTCTTTCAAGAAGGGCTTCTTGACGGACCTTGTGCAACCCCAAGTTTCGGAAAATAATGACGGCCCCTTGGACCACAAAGGCTCTGACAAGCCTATTGTGTGTTCTAGGTGTCATAGTTTGAGGTACTATGGCAAAGTGAAGGACCCCACTATCGAGAATCTGTTGCCGGATTTTGATTTTGATCATACTGTTGGGAGGAGGTTGATGTCTGTTAATGCAGCCAGGACTGTGGTTTTAATGATTGTTGATGCGTCTGATTTTGACGGTTCGTTTCCTAGGGCCATGGCGAGGTTGGTTTCCAGGACCATAGATGAGAATTCGCGGGCGTGGAAGGAGAGGAAACCCGGGAATGTGCCTAGAGTAGTGATGGTGGTCACAAAGATTGATCTTTTGCCAAGCTCATTGTCTCCTACTACACTTGAACATTGGGTTAGGACGAGGGCAAGGGAAGGTGGGGCGACTAAGTTGACCAGTGTGCATTTGGTGAGTGCAGTGAGGGACTGGGGAGTGAAGAATTTGGTCGATGTCGTGGTGAGGCTGGCGGGGCCAAGAGGGCATGTTTGGGCTGTAGGTGCGCAGAATGCCGGGAAGAGTACGTTGATTAATGCAATAGGGAAGTCTGCTAGAGGGAAATTGACTCATTTGACTGAGGCACCGGTGCCTGGAACCACATTGGGGATTGTGAGGGTGGAAGGGGTGCTTCCGGGGAGTGCCAAGTTGTTTGATACGCCTGGGCTTTTACATCCTCATCAAATTTCTACTCGGTTGAACAGGGAGGAGCAGACACTGGTCCATATCAGCAAAGAGTTAAAGCCACGCACGTATAGGATCAAGGTCAGTCAGCATTCTCTTCTAAGTGTTTGTGTTTAAAGGCAGAGAGGGTATGCTTTTCTATTGTCATCTTTATATTAAGTTTGAATTGTTGGTTGATTTGTCTCTAGATTTTACTTTGCCTTTATGATTTGTGATACTATTTACAGGTGTTTACTTTATTGTAACTTATTTATAATTTCCTTTTCTCATCCAGCATTTTAGTTCAATCCATTAAAATTTCAAGGCTGAAGCCAAATTGAGGTTATTTAGCTGCTATTTGATCCTTTCCTCTAAGCTTTGGCAATTTGCAGCTTGGGAATATCATGTGGCTTTTGATAGTTCACCAATTGACAGGTTAAGAACTTTAAAGAAAACTTACTCTACAAGAGGACAGCAGCTTAATTATATCTGTGCTTTTTGAAATAATGCTAGTGGAAGTGAGTCGAAAGTTGTAACGCCATACAGTGGACAAGAAATCTAGATTGAAAGGTGGCATACTGTTGAACCCCATTTCAGCTTGTACAGCACCCTAGAGAGCATTTCTTATTGTAAGGGATCTTGATGCTGTCAGTCTGTTTACATCTAAAGAGGAATTCAATGCAATATTTAGTTCAGCTCTGTTTACTGAGGGTTTAGAGTTTCTAGGATGATATTATTAGCTACAGTGACAGCTCTAACTTGGACTTAGTCTTTGGGATGGGGTTGGAAGTTTAACAAGGCTTACAATCTTTGCTCTGGTAGAGAACTCATGTTTTATGTTTTATTTCTTGTACTTGTGCTTTTGTATCCCTTATTTCGCAAGGGTTATTTGTTTTAATAGGAGACAATGAATCTAGTCAATTTTATTTACTTTTAGTAACGAATAACCAAACTAGTCATGGATATTCGGGAATTCACAAATGGATTCTGTTTTAAGTATTAATTGACTGAAAATTAAATTTCAAGATAAAAATATTAGTACACACCGATAGTACATGATAAATAATAGATAATATATTAATACAATGGTTGATGATAAATTAAGAATAGTCATGCCATGTTAGCTCTAATGTGGCACTTTAGAATTGCTTGAAATGGAAGAACTTTGTATATACCCACACACGCAAAAAAAAAGGGAAAAAGGATTAGCTGTTAGTTTATGCCTTATATTCTAGGTCCGTCCATGAAGATGGACGCAAAAGAAGTCTTACCACCAGCTTTACCTTTTCATCACATGTTCTACAATGTATTTTGTCATTGATAGGCAGGATATTCGGTTCATATTGGTGGGCTTTTGAGGCTGGATATAGAAGAACTGTCTGTGGATTCTGTTTACGTTACCATATGGGCATCTCCTCTTCTTCCACTGCACATGGGAAAGATGGAGAATGCATGCACTATGTTGGAAGAGCATTTTGGAAGTCAGTTACAGGTACGGTGTTGGCCTTAAAAGAATAATTTTTCCTGTAATGTTTTCCTTGCTCATGAGCTTGTCTATAGCTTGCTGAGAAGTGAATTTGCCTACTACATTAACACTTAAATAGGAACTACAACTTCTCAAATGTCATTGTCTTTCTTTCTTAAATAGGAGCTACAACTTCTCAAATGTCATTGTCTTTCTTTCCCCTTCCTCTCCCCTCCCCCACTTCCCCTCCTTTTTTTGGTCTAATATCATTGGCATAAATGGCACAAATTCGTAGGAAAGATGAGTAAATATAGAAATCTCTTCTACTTGTGAGTACAACCCATATGGGACTGGGGATAATTGGGGCGCATCATGGAGTGTAATTATAGTAATCAGTCAAATTTGAGATTGTAGAATGTGGGGGGGAATGTCTTAACACCAAAAAAAATGTCGTAACACATATTTCTGTTATTTTTATGAAGGTTAATAAATTGAGGAAGACGTCTGACATTTTGAAAATGGAACTATGGGATTTAAAGAGTAATTGCATCCATATTACTATAGGGTCGTGTTTTCTTGTAAGAAAACCAGAAAATACAACTTCTTCATGGACAAGTTTCGATAATATGGTAATTGGTGAGTGAAGTATGGAATTATGTCTCTTAAAAGACAACCAAACCAAACTAAGCCTGTCCTCTGTAGGTGGGTCAGCTAGATGAACTGTAAAAAGCTTCCAGATACCTGAACCCAGTCTCTATTGTTATTGTTAGGGTCAAATCAACAGGATAAGAAGCTTGCACAAGGTGGATTCGGAAGAGAACAACTGATGGCCTGAAGTGTCTGTTATTTCTCTCGCACGTAATGGCTCACAAATGTTTTAGAATTCATGCTACTGAAAAAGGGCTTCTAATTTAAATTAAGATGAGATCAGTCAAATGTCAAGGCTAGAGAAGGACTGAAAGCTGGAGGCTGCATATATAGAAAAGTGATGTTGGAGCTACATTTTGGTGTGAATCAATATTGGATTTCATTCAGATCTTTGGCTTCATCATTGAATTATATATGTTAGTTCCTTAGCATAACTAAGTATTTTATCTTATTGTACATTTTAGCTGAAACTACATTTGGGCGCTGTTTGTCAAGCATGGGAAACTGTACTTGAGTAATTGCTTTTTTCTGATGGCTTCTCTTTGATATATTTCAATGATTACTGTATCTCGTGCTACAAGGCTTGAGTGTAGCAGTTAAGATGGGAATGTTTAATCCAGACTATGCTTGCCTGGATTGGTAGTGTGGGGCATGGAGGGAGAAAGTTCAGTGATGTCTAAATGTTACTCAATTTTCGTGCATGACTAATTTTTCATTTTATTCTCGTGGTTTTAGCCGCCAATTGGAGAAGGACGGGTCAAAGAGCTGGGACAATGGTTGAGGAAGGAATTTCATGTTACTGGGCATTGGTGGGACACAAGTTGTGTGGATATTGCTGCTGCCGGTCTTGGTTGGTTTGCAATTGGACTCAAGGGAGAGGCTGTAGTAGGTGTTTGGACCTATGATGGAGTGGATGTTATTGTTCGCAACGCTTTGCTCCCTCAGAGATCACTCAAATTCGAAGTTGCGGGTTTTACGACCTCAAAAATTGTCTCACGAGCTGACCGAGCTCTAAACAAGAATTGGCAAAAGGACAAAAAGAAGAAAGTAGAAGATCCCACAATAGCAGCAGTAGCTGCTGTTGAATCATTGCAGCATACAGTTGATGCAGCTTCTACTTGATGCCCCCCACCATTTTATTATTTGGGTGCTGCAGCAGCATCCTCAAGTTCCATGGCCTTGTTACCAAATTAAAGAGAAGAGAGCCTTTACAGTTGAAATCTGTTAATTGCATCCAGACTTGCTGAATGCGTGTTATGAGAACTTGACTAGTATGCTCTGCAAATGAGGGATTTGAGGGAGCAGCAGCAGCATTCCAATTGAATAGTTGCATCCGTCTTCCATGCAAGGACAAAACATATAGAGATAGACTGCCATTTTGTGAGGGAGCCGGTAGTCTCTAAATGCCTTCAGCTCTCCTACATAGCTTCTCAAGATCTAGTGGCTGACCTGTTCACCAAGGCACCGCCTCAGCAACAATTCAGCTTTCTCAAGACCAAATTGCCTTGCCACCAGTTTGAGGGGGAGGGCTGATAAGGAGAAGATTACTTAGATTCTAGAAGTCTCTAAGAGTATTCAGGAGTTCGTTATAGTTGTACTGCTACGTAATTGATTCAGAGTAGTTAGTTAGTTAAAGGACAGCTGTCAATCCATATGTCACTTAAGTACTCCTATAAATACTGTACTCCATTCAGTTTCATTAATGACAAATCACATTTTCTTTCTGTCCTTATCTCATTATGCGTGTTTTGGGGGAGGGGGGGGGGGGGTTGGAGGTGTGCCTTGTGTGTATGATGATTATGTATCTATAACTCTCTTTATTTTTGGTGCTTCAAAGATTGAACTTTTAGTTTATATATACTTTCTTTTTGTGGGTGTGTGTGATTACACATCTGTATCTTCCTTTAATGTACTTTTGGTGTTTAAAAGCTTGAATTTCTAAGACTCATTTGGATTGGCTTTTTTTAAAAGTACTTTTTTTAACATTTTGAAAAAAAAGTGCTTTTCGAGAAACTAAAAGTTGTTGCTTTAGCTGTATTTCAGCTTTTCTCGGAATTTCAGCTCTTTTGGAAGTTAAGACAAATAAGTATTGTGAAAAAATGTACTTTTTTCAGGGAAAAAAAAGCTTTTTTTTTTCTCTAAAAAAGTTAATCCAAATAGACCCTTAGTTTGGATGTATAACTATATATCCATATGTATGGTTTTTTTGCGGATTTGTAAGTATTATGTGCACACATAAGTAATTAATGCATATAAACGAACAAATAGAACATCAGAAATAAAATGTGCATTGTTTATGTATATATAGCTTTTGGCCTTCTTCATTGGGATGTGAAGATATTTAGAGGATGTAGTTAGAGATTTCGCCTAATGTGGTGTTTAATTTTGTAATGTCGTTAATGTTGTAATAATGGCTTAACTGGATTGCAGCAAAGTGGCTGTTATCAATTTGGACCCTGCCAATGATGCCTTACCTTATCCTTTTCGTTGAGCATTCTTTCCAGAAGATGTTTTGCTGCTTTATTCATATCCAGTTAATGAAATGTAATAGTACTTGTGTTTCGGGAAGTTGGGTTGGATGAAAAATAACTTATTGAAGTTGCTCCTTATGTTATTTAGACATGAGTGTGCTGTAAATATTGAGGATCTCATTAAACTTAGTGATGTGATGATTAAGCATTCTCTTGGTCCTAATGGAGGTGAGGCTTCTTTAAGCTGCATCAGATAATATTTATGGTTGAGCGTAGCTACCCCCTTTTGAATCTTGGCATTTAGTGCAGAAAATTATGGAAATAAGAAAAGGAAATTGAGAATTAAAAAAAAAGAAAAAAGAATTACATCACCATCTTGTATGAATGTTATGCTGCATATGTATTGTTCACTGGTTTGATTTAACCTTCCAGTTTTCCTGAATTTCTTTTCTTTGTCATTCTTGATTGGAAAATAGGAAACGAAGAGAAGAAAAAAGGATCCTCCTACTATATTTCAAGGCATCAAGTGGAGCTTCACATTGTAAAGATTCTACTTTATCCCATTATATTGACATTAATGTGTCTCTGTTAGGAAATAAAGCACCAAATGAAATGAATTTGTGCAAAAATCAACGACTATAAAAAATTTAAGGAAATTGAGAATACAATTAAATATAATATAATACTTATAAACTTTAAAGACACAAGCAAAATAATTTGAAAAGGAAATGCCGAGGCCTGAATATCTTCAGTTTCCTTAAAACCTTATCGCCCCGCTACGGTGCTTATGGATAAAGGCGACTATCTCCCAGGATTCAACGGCAGTATTTCTACAATAGTAGCACTCCAAATTATAGAAAAGGTGAACCAAACAATGCTAACTCTCTCTTTCAAGAAAACTCTAATGCTCTAGTTTAGTATGTAAAAATGAATGCAGAGAAAAGATGATTTTGCAAAATAACTTGCGCGCTATTTATAGATAACAAGATGTCTGTTCGGAAAAGTTACGCCAACTCTTCATGCCAAGGGATGTGTCCTTTAGTCTGAAAAGTTATAACTATTAAATTGTAAAGTTATAACTCTTAGTTTGGAAATGTTGCACCCTTAGAATTTAATTTTAAAAATTAAATTAAATTCTATTAATTTTTTTTTGAAATTTAATACATCTTTCCAAACATTATTTCAATTTCTCATTCCCTATTTATTTGAGTCAATTTAGAATTAGACTCAATTTACTAACAATCCCCCACATGAATGAGAATTGGCATATCAAAATGTAGATGAAATGCTAACACCTAGAGAGAGTTCAATTAGAAAGACACTGCATCAAAATAGGTAGCTTTTGGCCTTGAACCTTCTCTAGTGATGAACAATCGGATTTACTTGCTAAGCAGTGAACGCGATGTTTTGAACTGTTCAGCTTTTGTGTAAACCAAGACAATAGAACTCACACAGTATCAATCTAGACATTATTTGGTTCTCGGTTGTGTTCATATGGCCTTGAACAACTCCTGGTTTTTCATGAGTATCCTAGAGAATTTAGCCTTAAAAATTCTCATAGAAGCGGCCCCACTCCTTACTCACATAGGTGACTTCTTATTAAGAGGCTCCTGTTGCACCTCCACTTGGCTTTCCAAGATATAAGAGTCATTAAAAGCTTTACTTAACCTAAACTTTTACAGGTAGCATTGTCTGCTTGTCATAAAAATAGGTAGAGGACTAAACCCCCACAATGCTTTGGACCGAGTTGCAGTTACATAATTCGGTTTTCCCTTTGAACCTAGATCTTGGGATCTCCAATCAACTAAGTAGGGTTCCCATTATGGCAACTCATTAGATGTAGGCTTTCAAACCCATTCCCCTCGATCATTTATCAACTTGCTCTCTAGTTAAACCTTTTGTAAGTGGATCCGCAATATTATCTTGTGACTTCACATAGTCGATAGAGATAACTCCATTAGAGAGCAATTGTCTGACTGTATTATGTCTACGACGTATATGTCTAGACTTACCATTATACATACTACTTTGTGCCCTTCCAATGCAGATTGACTATCACAATGTATGCATATTGCTGGCACAGGTTTTGGCCAATTTGGAATATTCTCTAGAAAATGCCGAAGCCACTCAGCTTCCTCTCCAGCTTTATCTAAAGCTATAAATTCAGATTCCATTGTGGATCTTGCTATATATGTTTGTTTAGAGGATTTCCGTGATATAGCTGCTCCTCCCAAAGTAAAGACATATCCACTCGTGGATTTTGAATCTTTAGTATTAGATATCCAATTTGCATCACTATACCCTTCTAGTACCGCAGGATATCCAGTATAGTGCAGCCCATAGTTTTTTGTGCATTTTAAAAACCTTAGAATTCTTATTAAAGCTTTCCAGTGGTTATGTCCTGGATTGCTAGTATATCGGCTTAGTTTGTTAACCGCATACGCAATATCTGGTCTTGTGCAATTCATGATGTACATTAGACTTCCTATGATGCGCGAGTACTTTAATTGAGATACTCCTTCACCAGTATTTTTTGATAATGTAAGACTTACATCAAAAGGTGTCTTCGCTACACCATTGTCATTTGTTATGAATGTATTAAGTATTTTCTCAATATAATGATATTGAGATAATACTAGTCCTTCAGATGTTCTAGAGATTTTAATCCCTAAGATAACATCTGCTGTACCTAAATCTTTCATATCAAATTTACTGGTTAATATCTTTTTGGTAGCCTTAACGACATCAATATTGCCCCCAAAGATAAGCATATCGTCGACATCAAGACACACAATGACATATCCTTTTTCATCACTCTTTGTGTATACACATTTGTCACATTCATTAATTCTAAAACCATTTGAAATCATGGTTTTATCAAATTTCTCATGCCATTGTTTTGGAGCTTGTTTTAATCCATATAACGATCTTACAAACTTACACACCTTCTTTTCTTGTCCTAGAACCACAAACCCTTCAGGTTGTTCCATATAAATTTCTTCATCTAAGTCACCATTTAAGAAGGCTGTCTTGACATCCATTTGATGTATCTCTAGATTGTATATAGCGGCACTGGCTATTAGCAATCGAATGGATGTAATTCAGTTCTTGGTGAATAGGTGTCAAAATAATCAAGGCCTTTTTTTTGCTTGTACCCGTTAACTACAAGTCTAGCCTTGTATTTGTCAATCGATCCATCAGCTTTTAGCTTCCTCTTAAAAATCCATTTGCATCCTAGAGGTTTATTTCCAGGAGGAAGATCTACCAATTCCCAAGTATGATTTTGCATGATGGATTCGGTTTCACTGTTAACTGCCTTTCTCCAATATGGAGATTTAGGAGTAGACATTGCTTCATTAAATGTACAAGGCTCATTTTCCAACAAATATGTTAGAAAATCTGAACCAAAAGATTTAGACGTTTTGGCTCTTTTACTACGCCTTGGTTCATTTCTATTATCTACATATCCTTGATCTTTTCTATCTTTTTGATTACTAATGGCATCATGAGATCTTTTCAAAATAATTTGTTCTTGTGTCTTCTTATAAGGAAATATTTCTTCAAAGAAATATGCATTCCTTGACTCTATAATGGTATTAGCATGAATGTCAGGAATATCAGATTTATGCACAAGAAATCGATATGCAGAACTATTGTTTGTATATCCAATGAAAATACCATCAATAGTCTTTGGTCCAATCTTGACCATTTTTGGGAATGCAACCCCTACTTTTGCAAGACACCCCCACACTTTTAAGTGATAGAAAGAAGGGGGTCGATTTTTCCATACTTCATATGGAGTCTTACTCAATCTTTTGTGAGGTAGCTTATTGAGTATGTAATTCGCAGTTAGAATAGCTTCCCCTCACATGTTCTGAGGTAGCCCTGAATTAATTAATAAAGCATTCATTATCTCTTTCAAAGTGCAATTTTTGCGTTCAGCAACACCATTTTGTTCAGGTGAATAAGGAACTGTAGTTTGATGAACAATTCCATGTTCTGCATAGTACTCCTGGAAAGGAAATACATATTCTCCTCCTCTATCACTTCTTAACACTTTGATCTTCTTGCTTAGTTGATTTTCAACCTCATTCTTATATTGTTTAAATACTTCCAAAGTCTCATCTTTACTTCGGAGTAAGTAAACATAACAATATCTTGTGCAATCATCGATAAAAGTTATGAAATATTTTTTACCACCTCTAGTTTGCAGAACTTTCAAGTTACAGATATCACTGTGAATTAATTCTAAAGGTTCAGTACTTCTTTCCCCAAATTTAAAAGAAGTTCTCGTCAACTTTGACTCTACACACACTTTGCATTTGCTATGTGAGTTAAAATTAAGATTTGGTAGCAAACCTAATGTCATAAGCTTGTGCATTGAATTAAAATTAACATGTCCTAATCTATCATGCCATAAATTAGGAGATTCCAACACATAAGCAAAAGAACCATTATTATTAATAGTGTTAACAATTGGTACAGATTTGGGTACAATAGCTATTACATTAAATTTAAACAGACTGTCACATAAGTACCCTTTCCCAACATGGACACCATTCTTAGTAAGAACAAATTTATCAGACTCAAAGACAAGTTTAAAACCATTCCTACTCAACAATGACCCAGACACTAGGTTCTTTCTGATATCTGGCACATGTAGTACATTATTGAGAGTCAGCTTTTTCCCGGACGTCATCTTTAGGACAACTTTATCCATTCCTTGCACCTTACATGTGGACGAGTTTCCCATGTATATTGTCTCTTCAGCAGTTGCAGGATGATATGTAGTAAACATATTCCTGTTTGAACAAACATGTCGAGTAGCCCCAGTGTCCACCCACCATTGTTTAGAATTTCCAACCAAGTTTACTTCTGACACTACTGCTGCCAGGTTCATGTCAGATACGTCATTGGTAAGATAATCAACCTCTGTTACATTGGCTTGAGCATGCCTTCCTTTATTGGTGCTATCTTGACCCTTGCGTTTGCGACAATCTTTGGCACGGTGTCCAGGCTTATCACACACATAACACTTCCCAGTGAACTTCCTCTTTTTGTTCCCAACATTGTGGTTATTATCAGAATGCTTCCTCTTCTTACTGTTAGGAGCATGCTCTATTACGTTTGCCTTTGATTCCATGTAATTTTTACCAGCATTCATTTCAGACGTCCGATTGTCTTCTTCGATTCTCAATCGCACTATTAGGTCTTCTAACGTCATCTCTTTGCGTTTATGCTTCAAGTAGTTTTTGAAATCCTTCCATGCTGGAGGCAACTTTTCAATCAGAGCAGCCACTTGGAAAGATTCTCCTAGTTTCATTCCTTCAGCCTGAATCTCATGAAGAATGAGTTGAAAATCTTGAACTTGACTCATGATGGTCTTTGAATCGATCATTTTGAAGTCAAGGAATTTGCCCACAACAAATTTCTTTGTGCCGGCATCTTTTGTCTTGTACTTCTTCTCTAGAGATTCCCACAGTTCCTTGGCTGTTTTCATTGAACTATACACGTTGTAAAGTGTATTATCCAATCCATTGAAGATGTAGTTTTTACACAAGAAATCTGCATGCTTCCATGCATCGATCGACAAGCGTTTCTCTGGTAGGACTCTCACCCAACTCTGGTGGATCTTCTTTCAAAAACTTTGCCAAACTCAAAGTGGTTAAATAGAAAAGCATTTTTTTGTTGCCACCTTTTAAAGTCATTTCCATTGAATTTTTCTGGTTTTTCACCAGGTCCAATGGGGCCCGGGGTTTGTCCAATTAAGGGCATCGCCATCACAGGCCTACTGGCATTAGTCGGGGGTGCAATATTTTCGGATCCATCTTGTCCGGTCACAGGAACACTTGTTCCTTCAGTTGACATCATTTCTAACACAAATTAAAATGATTTAATCAATATAAATATTTAAGGTAGTCACCAAAGAATATTACCTTTCACAAAATATAGTAATGTCTTAAAACACAAGATCAAACTCTTATTACACCAATACAAAAACTTTTTGACAGAACAATTTATTTATTTATTATAATTATTATTAATATATTAATTTAACACCAGCCCTAATCAAACTTACAGTTCACATGCAATGATATCAAAATGTCAGACAATTACTTGCATATAAAGAAATTTCACTTTCATAACATAGTACCATGAAAATATGCAGATGCAATTCTACCATAAATTAACCAAAGTTTCTGTAAATGATCCTGGAAACAAATATGACAAATATAAAGTTCTCTAAATGCACAAGTTATTTATGAACACAGGATAAGGTCTTAAGATTGTTAGGAAATAAAGCACCAAATGAAATGAATTTGTGCAAAAATCAACGATTATAAAAAATTTAAGGAAATTGAAAATACAATTAAATATAATATAATACTTACAAACTTTAAAGACACAAGCAAAATAATTTGAAAAGGAAATGCCGAGGCCTGAATATCTTCAGTTTCCTTAAGACCTTATCGCCCCGCTACGGTGCTTACGGATAAAGGCAACTGTCTCCCAGGATTCAACGGCAGTATTTCTACAATAGTAGCACTCCAAATTGTAGAAAAGGTGAACCAAACAATGCTAACTCTCTCTTTCAAGAAAACTCTAATGCTCTAGTTTAGTATGTAAAAATGAATGCAGAGAAAAGATGATTTTACAAAATAACTTGCGCGCTATTTATAGATAACAAGATGTCTGTTCGGAAAAGTTACGCCAACTCTTCATGCCAAGGGATGTGTCCTTTAGTCTGAAAAGTTATAACTATTAAATTGTAAAGTTATAACTCTTAGTTTGGAAATGTTGCACCCTTAGAATTTAATTTTAAAAATTAAATTAAATTCTATTAAATTTTTTTGAAATTTAATACATCTTTCCAAACATTATTTTAATTTCTTATTCACTATTTATTTGAGTCAATTTAGAATTAGACTCAATTTACTAACAGTCTCTGCATGATGACTTTTCATGAAAGAGTAACTAACTTGTCAGTGTATCAAGATGTGTCAGTACCTTTTCCCCACTTCACATAGAGCCAGTTCTTAAACTATTATTGTAGGCCTTTTTCTTTCGTAGAAAGGTCTTTAGAAAAATCTTTGTCTACTGCCTCTTTAACCTTAGCTTTTACCTTTTCTCTAGGGCTGGTCCGCTGGTCGAAATTGTGGGCTCTTCTTTCCGCCTTTTTTGGAAATGTGGGGCAAACGGCGCCCTCTACTTCTACATTTAACTAAATGCAGGCGAATAGCCGGCATTGCAAGCAAATAGAGAGCTCTCGCTAGTTTGAGCGTGTATTGCATGGATTATTTAGAGAAGAACACGTAGTGGCAAATTGCCTTAACAGCCCTAAGAAGAAATTCACTTCCTAAAAATTCTCCATTCATTTCATACAATGGCAAATTGCTCCAGTCCCAAGAACACCAATCACCACCCACCCACACACAGAAAACCCACAACACCCCACTCTTTTTTTCTCACACCGGTACTTTTGAAATATATTATTTGCATACTGTTACAGCTTCCTGATCTTTGCTTTCTTTTTTTTAAATGCCTGTAGCTCAAATGAAGGGGGTACACAATGCTAGGTAGGTGTATGGTAAAATTTTCCATTGAGTGTATTGCCAACCGATTGGGGTGTGTTAAATTTCTAATAGCTATTAGTGTACGACCTAAAATTTTTATTCGGGGCTTCGTAGTGGCCTCTATTAGTTTATATGACTCCACGAGTTGTTGAATTCATATAAGATTATGCCACTATTACGACAACTACTATCTAAACTGAGAACCTCAACTTAGATAATGGGGGACAAACTTATGGCCTAGTTGGCTAGGTTGTTCACTTGAAGGCCTAAAGTCAAAGCTCATGATGAGTCTGATTCTCACTTGGGCAACTCCAAACCTATTTGCCTTTTTCTATGATTTTGAGTAGGACTTGACTCTGTCACCTTCATATATACGCCTAAAGGAAGGTAAGGTCAGAGAAGATAATGCTAAACATCAACTAGGCACGAAAATAATCATCTTAGCCGATTGAGGTTGGCTTGACTGCAAGTTCTCAACACGTTAAGGATCCCTTAACCTCAAGAGGCTACAAAGAAACAACCCATAGCAAGGAAGAGGACATGTCTTACGAACTTAGTCTACCACATACCAACATTGTCATTATTACAGTTTGCTCTATAACCAAAGCTTTAATCTTTTATCATTTACCTAAATCATAACAACAGTTATTTGAACGTCAGAGTGTTTTTGGTGGGTACTATACCAGTGTTAAAGACTCATGCCTTCCTTCTATGCCTTTTGTTTTTGCAGGTTATTAGCATCCACATTGTTCATGGTGAGTAATTGTAGAATTAACCTTTATAAAAGGGATTCTTGTTAAGCTTTTAGATTGAGAGATAATTAGTTACATTAGCAACCTATGTTGCAAGTTTAATGCATGTTAGTGAGATTGTATAACTAACTACATTGCGCATAGTCTCTCCACTTGAGATATTTTTGTCAGACATTTGGCTTGAGATATTTATTAGTTACATTAGTAATCTTATATTGCAAGCTCGCTACGCGTTACGACGGATGGGGTGACTAGCTAGTTTGCACGCTATCACTTGACCACTTGCCCCATAAAACCATATCTTGAAATAAAAATAACACATTGATTTGGAACTAGCAAATTTTTTTTTATCAAAAGCAAATTTTCTATTCTCAAAAATAGAAAAAAATAAAAACTTGTTTGGAATGAGTTATTTCTTATAATTGTTTGTTAAAACAGTTCTCAAAAATAAAAATAATTGGAAACACATTTTTCGTTGTTTTCATATATTTTTGATTTTTTGTTTCCAAAAGAACAAGTTTCACTATTTATTTTTACCTTTTGTGTTTTTCTTTTCCTACCCCACCTCGCTCAATCCCAAACTCCTGCCGTGCGCCCCCCCCGCCCCCACGCCCCACAACACTAGTTCCACCCCCCACACATATCTACCTCCCTCTTAATTCTTATAGGTGTCCACACATAAACAGCTATAAATATTTATATAGGTTTTTACATAAATTTATGTCTATTAAGAGAAAAATAAAATATAAAGAAAAGAAGGATGTAATGATCTTTTTAATAATTAAAAAAATATAAATTTATCTCCTACCCAAACAAATTTGTTATTCTTTTATTTTTAAAAAATTACAAATCATTTTATAAAACGAAATACAAAAAACCTTCCAAACCATCCCCAATACTCTAAAATCACAAAAAAAAAATCATTTTTTAAATTACAACAATGCCCCCAACCGAAATGAAAAATCCACAAAAAGGAGCAAACTCAGTCTCAGAGACTGTTTGGAGGCACTTAGAGACTGTTTCGCTTTGCTTTATTTGTGATTTATAAATAGTAAATGGTAAAAAAAGAGTATGCGAGGATATTTATAAGCATCAAAATAAATCATGTCAAACACTTTTTAATTTGTGACTTAAAAGCATTAAATAATAAAAAGTACGTAAAAATAAAAAATAAAAAGTAGGGGAAAGGAAGTTGCTTTTTCTCCGAGGGAATATCCAGGCCAAGCACCCCCTCGGTATGAAGTGGAAGGTTTGGTGATCCTGCTCATTGCCAAAGTTGCATTTCTAGAGAGAAAGTCCCAATACACTACACTATACAAAGGCGGGAAAAACCCAAAAAAATAAAAATAAAAATAAATAGTGAGAGCTAGCAACTGGTGGCTTATAAGCAGGTTATTTTTATTCAGAAGAAGCAGAAGCAGAAGCAGAAGCTAAAAAGATGAAGGACAGCAAAGGAGGAGGGAAAGGGGGTGCACAGGCAACTGTGGACGAGCGCTACAGCCAATGGAAATCCCTCGTCCCCGTTCTCTACGATTGGCTCGCTAATCACAACCTCATTTGGCCCTCCCTCTCTTGCCGGTCCGTACACGCACTCACTCACACACACACACACACACTCTCTCTCTCTCTCTATATATATATATATGTATATATATATATATAGATATAGATATGTGTGTGTGTTGTATATAAATGTCTCGCTCTCTCTCTCTAGGGTTTTCACTTTTGGCATTTTCCTCTCTATTCACATATGTCATCTCTTGCTACATTGTGTTTTTTTTTTTTTTTGGTTTATTATTTGCTATGGGAAAAGAGAATCAGTTAAAATTTGTATATCGTATTCTGCTGCTTTTTTGAGTGAAATAGTGTGTTTTGTTATACGTTTTTTTCTCCCCTTTTGGGTGTTTTGGTGTGTGTGCATGATAAACCCTTAGTTTGCTGAATTATGAGCTTCCAATTTGTTGTTCTTTCAGTTGAATGCTTTATTAGTACTCAGGTTTTGTACCGACAAAGTTAGCTTCTTACATGATTTCGCTCGGAGACCCCCGAAACGGAGCATTGGGAGCTGATTGTATTATACTAACGTCTAGTCTGTTAGGAGGGAGAACCTTGCGCTGAAGAGCCATTCTGAAGGGATTACGATCTCCCGAAACGGAGCATTGGGAGCTGATTGTATTATACTAACGTCTAGTCTGTTAGGAGGGAGAACCTTGCGCTGAAGAGCCATTCTGAAGGGATTACGATCTCTGATGTTGGGGATCATTACATCCAACCCCTTAAAAAGCTGCCGCCCAAGTCGGGCTAGCCTATCAACACTAAGCTTGACCTGCGGAATCCATTTTCTCTTTGAGAGTTGCACTATTCCATCAAATTCAGTGTGGCACTCTACCACATTTTAATCCGGCCTATTGCCTCACACTCTTGAAGAAAGCACTGAAATAAAGCTGTAAGCCCATGGAAAAGGGTTAACCCAAAAAACAAAGGCTAGTCTGTTAGGAGGAAGAACAACTTCCACTGTCAAACCACTCACTTCCACCTCCTTAAATAGTTGATGCCCACGTCCCCACGTCATGCTAGCTTATTGATACTGAGCTAGTGGTTGCCCTTTCGTCTTTGAGAGCTGCACTCGTTTACAATATTCATTGTGGCTCCTTACGATGTGTTAATCCAACCTATTGTCTCCCCTAGTTGGAGTAGAATCTTAGTGAAAGCACCAATATAACAACTCAAGTCCAAAAGCACCAAATGTGACAACTTAAGTCCTAGGGAAAAGTCCAACCCAAGAGACTAGTATGTTAGGAGAAAGAACCACTTGAACTTAAAAATCAATCCAAAGGAAGTGAGATCTCTGATACAGGAGATCGTTACAATTATCCAGTTGGAAAGCTATTTCAGTTGTATCCTTATTAGTACTCAAATTTTGCGGTGATGAGGGCAGCTTTGTTACATGATTTCACTCATAAAAAACCCAAAACCAAAAATTGGGAGCTGATAGTAGTATTGTGCTGTTCAGAGCAAAGCTACATACATCTGTATAGGTTAATATGTGGATCAAATGATAAGCATAGGAAAGAAGTGGCAGAATGATTCTAGAAAGATGATGTGGTTAAGCAGTTTGATTTCTTTTAAGTACATGAATCCACCTTACTATCGACATGGAAGCAGAGAGAGAAATCTGCTTCTAAGTCATTTTCATAAAAGCATAGCTTTTTGCATGTGTGTAAATTGCAAGAAGGGGATTTGTTGTTTAGTAAGATTTTATGTGGCTTATGAGCTGAAGATTAATGTTTATGTGGCAAAGTATTGCTAGAAAATAGAGGAAGGTAGAGGCAAATGTAGCTGCTTTGTCTGTGGTGGTTTGCTCTAGATTTTATTTTTCTTCAGCTGTTACCCATTGAAGCTGTAGCATTTTTGAACTTTTAGCTACTTTGAGAATTCAGAGAAAAATTGGCAATGCATAATTTGTTGATTGTTTCTATAGAATTTGTTATTCAATTCAAGTTAATGTTTAAGTACATTTCTGACTGGCTTTCTATTTTTCTCGATCTTGTATAGGTGGGGTCCACAACTAGAGCAAGCAACTTACAAGAATCGTCAGCGCCTCTACCTTTCTGAACAGGTAAGATATTCTTCTGCAACTTGCTGTATATTGCTCAGATTATTTTTGTAAAAGAAAACATGGGTACTTGGATCACCTTAGCTGATTTCTCAATTTGATTTTGAGATGAAAAGCGGAACCATTTTGTTGAAATACAAATAGAGAAAGCTGGAACTTAGTGAGCAAAGTTTGTGCTGGCTTGTGGTTGGTTGTGCTATGCATACTCAAAAATTTTATCTTCAAATTGTCTGTAATTACGTGGAACTGTAATATAATGCATTTGGTGTCATACTAAATTTTCAAGAAAATTGAGAGGACGTGTGGATTGCCAGCACTCATGGCTTGCTTTTGTCTGTTGTTATCTATAGCTTTTTGGATTGTGCTAAAACATCAGAAGCAGGAGCAGAAGTTGTTGATTGCTCTAACATATATTCTTCCTCTTTGCTCTCTCTTCTTCCAGACTGATGGTAGTGTTCCAAACACACTTGTAATAGCAAACTGTGAAATTGTGAAACCCAGAGTCGCAGCGGCGGAGCACATATCACAGGTAATCTTGTGATGCTAGGATGAGAATTTTTCTTCTTAATGTCCTTGGTACGCCATTCGCAGCTCAGAAACAAATTAGATACTTATCCTCTGGGATGTTCTGTTTCCTAATCATTCTCGATCTCCACTTTTTCTAATTTTGCATTTGTATTCTTTATTGTTGCAATTTATTGGAATTTTGGTTGCTTATCCTCAGTTCAATGAAGAAGCACGTTCACCATTCGTGAAGAAGTTTAAAACTATCATACATCCTGGCGAGGTACAAATCAAAGTTGTTTGTTCTAGAAACATGATTATTTTCTTCTAGAAGAAGTAGTTTACAAACAAAAAGCGAAGAGTAGTTTTTGCTTAATTCTTTTCCTTTTCCAATTGTAGCACAGGGATATATCTAGAATTTGTTTTTCTTGTCACTAATCCTTACAAAAGATTGATAATGTTATTCAGGATGCCTTTTTGAGCTTGCTTATTTTAGTGTTAAAAATTTTGCTGCAGGTGAACCGGATCAGGGAATTGCCTCAAAATAGCAAGATAGTAGCAACACACACTGATAATCCTAATGTATGCATTTTCTTTCAAATTCTAGTATTGCTGTTCCTTGCAATTTTGTTCTTATATTCAGGTCTAGTGAAAATTTAACAAGGCTTAACATGTCGAAACTTGGTCAGGTTCTCGTATGGGATGTTGAAACCCAGCCTAATCGTCATGCTGTCTTAGGAGCCTCAGAATCTCGTCCAGATTTGGTGTGTTTTCTTCTGGAAAAGAGTAACTTGCATTGCAGTTAGAATATTGTGCTGTTCAAACCTCTTCTGAATTAGATTTTACAAGTTGATGCTTGGAGGTTGTGGTTATCTTTTGCTTAGTTTACTACTGAATCATCATATCTTCAGGTAAAGCTCCTCGTGATTTGATATGTTTTACCTTGCAGATACTGACTGGGCATAAAGACAATGCTGAATTTGCACTCGCCATGTGCCCTACAGAACCCTACGTGCTATCTGGAGGTTGGAGTGGCAATCTTTAACTTTTTCTTCCCTATCTGAGCTTATGCTAAATTGTTCTGCAGTTTGTTAATAAATGAGATTGATGAATTATTAATGAAGGGGTAATGCTGCATATTCCCCTTGTTTTTTGGATGAGCAAATGTTGTTCTTCATTATATATCTTTGATTGCTACTAATTTTGTTTCTAGATTTACTATTGTGTTTTAAGTGCCATTCCCTTCTCCGAAGGGACTGTTCTCCAGAAAATTAAGTGCTATTTGACTGACATTCAAGCCTTTGGTTCATGATTTAAAAGAAATTTAGTCTAGATCAAATTGTCTTTCTAGGCAACTATATCTGATACAACAAATCGTCTTCCCTAGGTAACTGGATTTGATATAAATTTCACTAGATTTCATACGTGTTTGTATAATTGGTCTCTTTAAGAGACTTGTGCTGAAGTTTTTTAGATGGATGGTAATTCCTAATGGTGTCAAAATTATGATGTTAATTACTCATGGAAAAATGTTGTTACAGGGAAGGATAAGTCTGTAGTTTTATGGAGCATTCATGACCACATCTCGTCTTTAGCTGTAGATCAGGGAACGACAAAATCTCCAGGGCCTGGGGCTACTAACACGAATACTGATAAACCTGCAGACAGCCATACTGTACAAGCTCGTGGCATATTCCAGGGGCACAAGGATACTGTTGAAGATGTTCAGTTCTGCCCTTCAAGGTAGTTGCATCTATAATTTCACCTTATTTCATGACATAGTTCAATCAAGTTTACTGACTTCTGCTCTTGTGATGAAGTGTGAACGAGTTCTGTAGCGTTGGTGATGATTCTTGCCTTATATTATGGGATGCAAGAACTGGTTCAGGTCCTGCACTCAAGGTTTATATATTTTTCTCCTTCCAATCGTCATTGAAGATCTTTAATTCCCTGTCCATTAAAAGTGAATTAGCACTTGTTATGTGAGACTACGGGTGAACTATATGTACTTTGGTGTCCCACAACTTGGCACGTACCCGGTGGGATGCACGCTGAGTTATGGATTCCAAATGAATGAACAGCAAAGCAGCATATGGCTAAAAGTTAACTAACACCTGTTCGGTATAATTTTTGACCAAAGAGTTATGGTTTGTTGCATTTTTGGATGAATTAAGAGACAGCTACACAGTTATAAGTTTGAAAATAGAACTCTGTAGTTATCCCTCTTCACCCCTGCATTGCTCCTAGAAGTTGTGGCTTACTCTTGTTTGAACACATGGGATTAGAGCCATCTGGCCTAAAAGGGGTAATATGATGTCTGAGAAACATTTATGTATCAGATGTATGGCTGCATCTCTTTCCCCTAATAATCTTCTTAGGTTATACTATTTTAGCTGGTGGATGTATCAGGCCCCATGGTTAAATTGTTCCTCTCATGAGGTTATGCTATTGCATTAGTATTATATCTCACATATTTTAGGAATCTGTATAGTCCTGATAGTGGTGCATGAATTATATTGAGTGATTTTTGGGGCTTTTGGAGGTGCTGACCATGTTGTTCTTGTTGTTGTTATTATTATTATTATTAGTATTATTATGTCTTTTTCCTTTTCCTTCCTATTATCCTTAAAGCAAGTTAACTCTTTCGGCTCTGCCACGTGATATGTATAATGAACTTCGATGCAGTCTGTGTTCTGTGGTCACAGAATACTTTTGAATTTGAATATAGTTTGAGGAGTAATATGTTCTCCAAGTGATTTTACAAATAAATGGAGGTTTCTGGAGAAAAGGCTCAAATATATATTGGTTCCTGACTTCCCTCATTTCTCAAAGATATTGATTAGCTCAATAGAGAGTGACTTGATGGCCTAGCTCCTTTGGTTTATTGAATAAAGAATGAGTTCATGGTCTTATATTTATTCAGCTATTTCATTGTGCAAGAAACCAATAAGGGAAAGATTGTCAATTAGCTTGTGCCATATAACAATGAAGGGTCTATTTAATTGTCTTTGGAGTTTATTGATGTGTTAAATTAATAGAATCTTTATTGTACTGTTTTTATTGTCTGAACTATTGCATTTTGCTGTCTGTATTTTGTGTCCTTTGCCTTGGATTCTTAATGTTTCTTTTGCAGGTTGAGAAGGCTCATAATGCTGATCTTCACTGTGTGGATTGGAATCCTCATGATGTAAATCTTATCCTGACAGGGTACGGCATATTTTTCCTCATCTTTCCAATACCAACTACAACATACCAACTACAACAGATGAATAGTTTAATGATTGTTCTTATCAGTCTCAATGTACCTAAACCTACAGCTAGTTTTTACATAATTATGGTGCATCTCTCTCCTTGGTTGAATTTCTGCTTCATTTCTTAATTGTGAAAAGAAAAAGAAATTTATTTAACATTGAACTTCGTGTTTGTCCTTCAGTTCAGCTGATAATACTGTCCGCATGTTTGATCGGCGAAATCTCACTTCTGGTGGAGTTGGTTCTCCTATTTACACACTTGAAGGTCATAGTGCTGCTGTCCTATGTGTTCAGGTGACAAAATACAGGCAGTGGTTTCTTGTTGCTCACTGAGATAGACTTATTAATCTTGTCTCTTGAAATTAGATTGCTGATTGAAATTTTTATTCATCCATTGTAGTGGTCCCCAGACAAATCATCTGTCTTTGGAACTTCTGCTGAAGATGGTCTTCTTAACATTTGGGATCATGAGAAGGTACAAAGCCAGGACCCCTTCTTTTTGGTTGCTCCAATAACTGATATTGGAACAAAAAAAGGAGAGGATTTTGTAAATAAGAAACAGAAAACCATGACTCGAAAAGCTTCCCTTTTATGTAATTAATTGTATGAGATTTTTTACATGTTGATTCTGGTTGGTGAGTGGTTATGATATCTGTTTAATTTTGTTAGTGTTGAAGCCCTAAAAAGGAAAAGTTGAGTGTTTTAGGCCTCGATTGCTGAATGCATATTATTAGATTTAAACATTTCTGGGATGGTTTTCCTATTTTTGTTTTATATAGTCTGGTCTGATCCAGTATATTTGCAGCTCTCCTCAAAGTTTTTCGAAAATTTTGCTTTGTTGTACTTCCATAAGATTAAGGCTTCTTGTGCCCTTGATAATTTCATTTGTATTATTTTGCTCGTCTCACTCCCATATGGTGAATGAATGAAGCTTCTAGTGTTGCTTAATTTATGTGATTAGCCATCCTATTAAAAGTCAAATTCGTGTTTAAGCATTATTATTGTTTAGTTGAACTATGCTTTCTGACTAGTCAAAAAGGCTTTATAATTATCCTATGTTGCACTTGTGATAAACTTTGTCATGCCTTAGGTTGGCAAGACAGAAGACCGGGCAGTAACAAAGTCACAAGGTGCTCCACCAGGGTTGTTCTTCCGACATGCTGGGCACAGGTAAGTTCATTGACTTATTTGCTTTTGCTGGTGGACTTTTATCACCTTTTAATACATGCCTGAAAAATTAGCATACTGGCATTTACTCTGAATTTTTCACTTGATTCTGTTCTTTCCTCTTTAGTATTGACTTCATCTTTCCTCTTTTTCACATTTGTTTGGAAAGTTCTGTTATTGTTGTTAATCCTCCTTTCCCAACCATATCTTAGTCTTAGTCCAGAGTATTTGGTTCCTCCTATCCACTGGTTTGATGTGTCTGTTAGATAAACCTTGATGTATAGTTAATATGGCAAAAACCTTCTCATGTTGTGTTCTCAAAGCATGTACATCCTGTATTTAAGATGTGTAATTCAACTTGGGCCAATCTGCAATTCTAATGACAATTACAATGAGCTGGTTAAATGAAATAAATAGGGGATAGGTGGTTTGATTGAATGTTTTATGTTAGAGCTTTTCTAGGCGATTCTGCTTCTATTTTCAGTAGAACTTCTTTTTTCATGTCTTGCTTCTAATGCTTTAAAAAAAATGTGTAGGGATAAAATCGTTGACTTCCACTGGAATGTGTCAAATCCATGGACGATTGTCAGTGTGTCTGATGATTGTGAAAGTACTGGTGGAGGTGGTACACTACAGGTAACAATAAATTGGTTTTATGTATTTTACGTAACTAAAATAGCTACAAGGCAGAAAAGCAGTGGAGAAATGTAAAACACTAGCATTAAAAACCTGACTGATGTGTTAGATATAGAATGATATTTCCCTCCAGACTTTTGAACTTTGAAAATTTGTTCAAGAGATTATGACCAGATGCCCATTGGAGGCCATCAGGAATTTGAGGCCCCCTCCTGTCTGTTGGGACTTTGTAGGAGGCGACACATAATACTTCTTTTAATTTAGTGTGTAGGTTAGTATGTAGGTCCGTCATGTTTTACTAGTAGGCTTCCCAACTCGTCTAATTTCTCATCTTGATTCTCGGTAGATCATTTACGTGAAAGAAAACAGGTCCCTACTCTCTGCTGGGGAGGGAATGCATGTTTTCACAATGTGATGATTAATACACCTTTTCTTGTACTGAAGACACGACTTGTTTTTCTGCAGATTTGGCGAATGATCGACCTGATTTACAGATCAGAAGAAGAGGTTCTCTCTGAGCTGGATAAGTTCAAGGATCACTTGCTCACATGTGCATCCTAACTACATTTCAATCCAGTAACTTTACGATCTTTTTTGCACCTTGAGTTTCTCATGGAGAATGATCGGCATAGTCTTTAAAAACCTGACTTCTTAGTCCTTTTGGGCCCTGAACTTTACTAAATGCAGCAAAGCTAATGGCATAGGCCCTGGATGTCTGTAGATTCCGGTTTCTAATGTGTTTGCCCTTGTTCATTTCTACCTTTTACCCCATTCTATATTTACCTGCTTGCCCTGGTTCTTGCACCTGGCGGTCGGGTGGCTCATGGCTTTGCTCGTTTATTATCTTGGATGACCCTGGATTACCAGTTGAATTCCAGTCTGCATTGCCGTATATCCCCCTACGTTACCTCCCCATTGGGTCTATAAGGAAATCCAGTAGAGATAATCCGATCATTTTCACAATGCTCTCTGAGAAGTAATTCAAGTGCATGTTTCTGGCCACTGTATATAACATTCGTATACCATGGGTAGTTTATATATGCAAGTTAGACCTTTGCTTTGCGAGCGAACTGCTTAAGTGGTTGTCTGGGTTCTGGAATAGTTGAACTTGTTTGGAGTTGGGCCATGGTCCAGTTCTCACGAACGGGAAGTGCGATGTGTGTTTTTGGTCCTGCTCCATGATAACCCACCCCGAGCGAAAAATTCTCTTCTCCGGCCCACTGCATGCCGCCCCCCGGGGGGAGGGTGGGGGGTGGGGTGTGGTGTTGGTGTTCTGTCGTTCCAGTGTAGCTGATGGTGGTTTTGTGCTGAAAGATAACCGCAGGAAAATATATGATACGCGGTTGTTTGTGTTGAGGAAAAGTGAACGACATGTTTTGTGCTTGTTATGAACAAGGTGAATGTGGGTTTATCGTGTTTTGTACATGAAGAACAATCGTTAGTAAGGGTGACATTCTACCTAGTTGGCATTATGGCTACAATCTTCCATGCACTACGAAGCTTATAAACTTGAAGGTGTAAATGGATTTGGAACATGTGTATATTGTTTTACTACAAAATTTATAATTTTGGAGTGAATGAGATACAATTGGTGAAATCTGAGAACAAAAAAACAGAAATGGAATGGGGAAAATACCACTTGCAAAGAAAACTTTTTGAATGGAATTAAGTGCAATAAAACATTAGGGGGGTTTACGAATGGTTATAAGTTGCTCATGTATCGATTAGAGGGGATTTCATGGTGTTTATAAGTTGGTTGACGTAAGTTGTTTAAAAGTTCACAGAAAAGGATATTTAAGAATGATCTATAAACAATTGGAAAAATAAAAATTGTCTTCTCTTGTTGTTTTTAACTACATTACAATTAAATTACTTTTAACCAATTTAAAGTAGTTGCTATTATCAGTGGGCAATAGATCTTGTTGACGAGTTGCATTGCTTTAAGAAGCAGAAGGAGAAAAAATGGTTTTAGAAAACGAAATCCCAGTAGCGGGGAAAGAAGTTCGGGCAAGAGAAAAAGTTTGTCTTGATTGGCTCTTTTTTTTAATTATTTAATAAAAAAGTGTTTTTTTTTCATAAAAGAGTACATCCTCTTGCCATAAATATTTGGTATGGGTTTGAATGAATTTGAAATTATGAGAAGAAGTTCAAAAATTTTACTTTCTTCCAAAAGTAATTTTTCGAAAGTTACATAAAAATTGGAAAAAAAAAATCGATCTAAACGAGGTCAAAGACGCAATTGTCCTTTTCCTCTAACTTCTATTCTTCTGCACTATATTTGCATTTAAAATATCGTAAAGAAATTTTTTCTGATTCTAGAGCTCATACAATGAGCATAAAATATTCAGACACAATTCTCTTTAGAGTAGGGTTGTGCACTTATTGGGGAAACTCGATTTCTGACCAAAAAAATTAAGTATGGGAAAATTATTTTTGGGGAATCAAAAAATTGGGAAAAAATATTGGGGATGGGGGAAAATTTCCGAGAAATGGGTTGGAGATCGAAATAAAAAAAAATTCAAGAAAAACCTAAAACCTAATTTTTTAAAAAAATTATATATATGTATGTATCATATATATATATATATATATCTCATATTTGTTATAATATATTAGATATAATATATGTTAATTTTTTAACCCTTTTTCTTATATAAATATATTATAAATTAGGGCTTCAGAGTTTAAAAGCTTCACAAATCACACTTCTTGCCCTCTTCTGCTCTTCACCTTCGTTCTTCAAATCTGAATATATATATATATATATATATATATATTATTTATATTTTGAAGTTTAGATTTAGATTTATTTAGTTGATGATGATATTCTTATCTATTTAGCACGATTAGTACTTAGTAGTAGAATTTGTTAATAATTGAGTTGATAATATAAAAAGCTGGCATGTTAGTAGTAGAATTAGTTTTGAACCCTTTTCTTAAAAGAGTTTAGGGATTCTTCAATCCCCAATAGTTTTTTCTCATTCTCTATTTTCCCAAAATTGGATTCTCCATTTGGGAATTGGAACAGAAAACAGAAGAAAATCCATTCCCAAAAAATTTTGTTAATTGGGATGAGAATTTCCTAATGAACACCCTTACTTTAGAGCATGATTCAAATGAATGAAACTCAAACTTATTAGTAGTTTAAAAAAAAAAATTCGATTGGTTCAAATGTGATATGTGACTAAGAGCTGGTTTGGTTTTTAGTTTGAAAATACTTTTTTGTAAAAAAAAGAATTTAGAGACGGACTTTTGGTTAAAGGGACTTTTGGCGAAAATGGAAGTATGTTTGCTTACTTTTATATGAAACGGATGTTTATCAAATGAAATGATGTTTGGCTTTACATTTAAAAATGACGGTTGGTTGTTAAATTACTAAAAGAGGCATTTTGACAATTTTAATAATAAACTATTATTTGCTTTATATAATATACTTTTTTTATTTGCCTATATTTTAACTTCTTTGAACAATTTTAAAATAAATTATAGTTAACTAATAATTAAGTCATTATTAAATAAAATATATTTTTATTTATTTTATTTATTATTGAATTGATTTAATTATTTATTATTACATTTTATTAATTTTTATTATTTTAATTTTTACTAAATTTAAACTTTTATGTTTATTTCTATTTTTAATTGTTATATTTTATTATTTTTTAGTTATAGTTGTATTTCAAGAAATATTAATAATTAGAACAATGAGGATACTTTTGTCTAAAAAGTCTTTAAAACTCCTTGTGCAAACTGCAAAAGGAGAAGTTAAAAATTTTACTTCTCTATTAAACTCAAAATTCCGTTGACTATTGGCTCAGACCAACTCTTAAAATAGAAAACTAAACGCCCTCAAATTTTCAAGATGGACTTTTAGGTTGCAAAAATCATTTTGGCTCTCCAAAATAAAAAACCAAACTGGCTCTAAAATCTCTTACTAATGCTACAAATGCTCCACTACTAGTCTACTACAGAACTGATTGAGTGAAAATCTGTATTTTCCCTTTTGTTGTGTAGCACTAAAAATCAATACCGATTCGATCCGAGCTCTTGGAATTGGAATAAGTTTGGCAGCGGATCGTGAATAATTAAATATCATTTGTTATCAGGTCTTTCAATGCAACTAGTTGTTTGGATAATTGTTTGAGTAGCTGCTGAAGAAGAAGAAGAAGATAATATTAAAATAAGATGATTTATTTTAAGTTAGATATATATTTCCTATAACAATATTTTATCATCAAAACATAGCAAATTAATTTTTGATAAATTATTTATATCAATATTACAAAAAGTATTTTTTTAATAGGCTCAAAATTTACCATCAAAGAAAATCAATAAATGGATGAATAAAACTTAAGGTCTTTAGTATATTTTGATGTGGATAAAATTGGTGTTGCTTTAAATTTATATTATGAAAGAAAAATGAAAACATAAAGAGTGAGCAGAGAAATTGAAAAGAGGATAGAATTACCAAAAAAGATTGAAAAGATGATTGAATTGCCAATAAAAATGTAAAACTAAATTTTTTTTTATAAAACCTTAAAATTTTTAAAGTTAAAAAAAAAACTATTTGAAAGCTCTAAAAACTATTTTTAATTTTTTAAGTGTTGGCGAATGGACTACCGTTTGAAAAATGGGACCTTTGTCTAACAAAAATAATGCTTCCCCCGTTTCATTTTTGAAGGTCCAATTTTCACAATTTTTTGTACCAAAATAAGAAGTCTCGTCTGATTCCATTCGATTTTAACTTACACAAATTTGTAGATTGAGCTACGAGCCATTCAGTATAATTAGACATCCGATTAAATGTTGCACATTGAGTTATTGTTGAATTATTCCCAAAACTCTAAATTTGGCAACTTCCAATCAACAAGAAATCCAACATTTAATAAATTAATACTTAAAATGTTGATTGCGCAAATACGTGTCAAAAATATTAAAATTGGACCTTCAAAATGGGACGGAGGGAGTGTATGAGTTCGTTTGAATTGGTTTTTTTTTTTTTTTTAAAAGTATTTTTTTAAAAAAATTATATTTAATTTATAATAATTATTTAATTTAATTTTTAAAAAAATTAAAACTCTAAAAAAGTTCAAATATAATTTTTTTAAAAATAAAAAATTTTAGCTTTTAAAAAAAATAATTTTTTAAAAAATTATTAAAAAAAACACTTTTAAAAAAAAACCAATTTAAACGAGCCATATATATTCACAAACAAAACTATCTCGGCTCACTAGCCTTCTCCTCTCGACACAACCGGATCAACAAAATGGGTCGCCGAAGCCCGGGTCGGGTCGCCGGAACCTTAATCGCCGTGGTGTTATCGTTGCTGATCTCATCGGCCCACAGCTTCTACCTCCCCGGCGTTGCTCCTCGCGATTTTCAAACCGTACGCAGTCACTTTTTCTACTCTTCTTTCTTTTTTTGGTCAGAATTCTACTCTTCGTTTCACTTCAGAGAAACAAAATCTTCATTTTTTAATTATTTGTTGTTATTATTATTTTCTTTAACTTTTTTGGATCTGCTGATAGATAATGCTATTAAGAATTTACGGATTTATTGCTTTCTATTGGTGCAAATTTGGATCTAGGGTTTTAATTTCTTCTGATTATGTCTCGTATTTTGTTTTTGTAAGAATGCAAGGCCAATTTTGCGTAAATTAGGTCTAAATTGGGTCCTTGTCCAATTTTTGGACTCCATGAATGGCGAGAGTTTCGTGTACGGAATTTTTGTTTTTTATGTTTTTGATTGGATCTAGGGCTTTCTAATGATTAATTTATTGTCGTGATTTTCTATTATTCTGTGATCAATCCTGTTCTTTTTTCTTGTTGACTTAACTGTTTACTATTTCTCACTGTGTTATGTCCGTTGTTATGAAGATTTTTCGCTTTAGTGTTTGAATTCAGATTGAAAATCCGCGATTTGAGCCTTTCTGTTTGATTTACTAAGTTAGTTCGAGGTGCTTTTTGGCAAATGACAGAGCTTGTTAGTTTATCATTTTGTTACTGTAATGAGCAACACACGAGGAATGATATGGCATCGTTGAATGTACCTGCAAGTTTTGATATTTGGATAATTTGTTGCCTGTGATTTTCATGACAAGAGAACGAGCATAGGATTGATGACTAACTGATTTTTTTGTGATAAGGTTCTATATTTTATTGGAACTTGAATAAAATTGTGTTCGACATACAATTTGTTGAAGTTCAAGCTAGTCAATGCCCTTTCAATGTGATGAAGTGCCTATGTGTCTGTCATCTTTGTTTGATCATGGCTGTGCACTTCTGTTCATGTCTTTCGGTGTTAAGGGGACACTAGACAGGATATCATATTTACTATCGTAGACAGTAGGGAATAACAAAGATGGCATTTATTTTGCCTTTCCCAGGTAGTTAGGAATTAACGGTTTGGATACATTGATGCTATTATGAATGGAAAGAGCTCTGTTTAGGAAGGCAATTTATGAATTCCTCTGAATTCCAGATCTACTTGTAAAATATTTGGACTATAGGAAATGACAGTTTTGGTGATTTTGTTTGATATTGTTCTTTCTGTATTTCCAATTGCTTGAAACTCAATTTCTCTTGGCTTTTGTTGACAGGGCGATCCACTTTATGTCAAAGTGAACAAGCTTTCTTCTACGAAGACACAACTTCCATATGACTACTATTACTTGAACTACTGCAAGCCAAAACAAATCTTGAATAATGCTGAAAATTTAGGGGAGGTCTTGCGAGGTGACCGCATAGAGAACTCAGTTTATACTGTAAGCAAATTAAACTTTTTACCAGTTAATACTGATCAATATTTTGTGCGTGTAAATATTCGATCTTTGCTTTTACTGACCCATATTTCGTGGCCATTAAATAGTTTCACATGAGAAATGAGCAGTCATGCACTGTGGCTTGCCGAGTGAAACTTGATGCTAAGTCTGCAAAGAACTTTAAGGAGAAAATTGACGATGAATATAGAGTGAACATGTAAGTTCTGAATATCGTGCGTCATTATTTTTTATATTTTAAGGACATTTGATATGTATGTCGTTTTTCAATTTTGATATAGATACTGCTTTCTCCTTATGTTCTGTGGTTTATATACAGTGACAAATGTTTGATACTTCTCCTGTTTATATCAATGCCTGAAATGTGAATGCAGGATCCTGGATAACCTTCCAGTTGCTGTTATCAGACAAAGGCGGGATGGCAATCAGTTGACCACTTATGAACATGGTTTTCGTGTTGGATTCAAGGGGAATTATGCAGGGGTAATTTTCAGTGTGAAAATTGCACTTTGTTAAATTATTTGAAGCTTTGTAATTTGCTTTTATGTTTCTGCATTTTTATGCTTTTGCAGACTAAAGAGGAGAGATATTTTATCCACAACCACTTAAGCTTTAAAGTCATGTACCACAAAGATCCTGAAACTGATTTTGCTCGAATTGTTGGGTTTGAAGTTTCTCCACACAGGTCTTTTCTTTTGACTGTTATTTATCACTTTGTATGTACACATTTTTCCAGATTTTTTTTTTGTTTCTGTCTTTTAAAGTTGTGCATGAAAAAAGATGAAACCTTATGTAGGATGAGAAAATTGGAACTTATCATATGAAACTTTGCATGGATCTCTCCTAGTTTGAGATTGATTGTCATTCTTGTTAAGTCTTGTTTCTGACTTAACTTCTATGGACAGCATCAATCATGAGTACAAGGAATGGGATGAGAAGAAACCACAATTGACCACATGCAACGAGAAGACCAAAGATTTGATCCAAGGAAGCACTGTTCCACAGGAAGTGGATACAGATAAAGAAATTGTATTTACTTATGATGTCACTTTTAAGGTATTCACTCACTTAACCTGTCTATGTACTGGTCCCCTTTTACACATTTTTTTCAATTGCTTACATACATGTTTGGTTTACTGTCTCCTCTTTCAGGAAAGTGACATCAAATGGGCATCGCGTTGGGACACTTACCTCTTGATGAATGATGACCAGATTCACTGGTTCTCCATCATTAATTCTCTGATGATTGTTCTCTTTCTATCAGGCATGGTTGCCATGATCATGATGAGAACTTTGTACAGAGATATTGCAAACTATAATCAGTTGGAAACACAAGATGAAGCTCAGGAAGAAACTGGTTGGAAACTTGTCCATGGAGATGTTTTCAGGTCACCTGTGAATTCTGGGTTACTATGTGTTTATGTTGGCACTGGGGTTCAAATATTTGGGATGACACTTGTTACAATGATCTTTGCACTTCTGGGATTCTTATCACCTTCAAATCGAGGAGGGCTTATGACTGCTATGGTTCTTTTGTGGGTCTTCATGGGTTTATTTGCTGGTTATGCTTCTTCACGCTTGTACAAAATGTTCAAGGGTACTGAATGGAAGAGGATCACCTTGAAAACTGCTTTCATGTTCCCTGGTATACTATTTGCAGTTTTCTTTGTACTTAATGCTCTCATATGGGGAGAGAAATCTTCTGGGGCAGTGCCATTTGGTACCATGATTGCTCTTGTGTGCTTATGGTTCGGAATATCAGTACCACTTGTATTTGTAGGAAGTTATTTGGGTTATAAAAAGCCGGCTATTGAAGAGCCTGTGAAGACGAATAAGATTCCAAGGCAGATACCTGAGCAGGCTTGGTACATGAAACCAGTCTTCTCTATCCTTATTGGAGGCATTCTTCCATTTGGGGCCGTTTTCATTGAACTATTCTTCATCTTGACCTCCATATGGCTGAATCAGTTCTACTACATCTTTGGATTCCTCTTCATAGTCTTTGTGATATTAATGATTACCTGTGCGGAGATAACCGTTGTGCTATGCTACTTCCAGCTATGCAGCGAAGACTACCACTGGTGGTGGAGGGCTTACCTGACTGCTGGCTCATCTGCTTTATACCTTTTCCTATACTCGATCTTCTACTTCTTCACCAAGTTGGAAATTACAAAGCTGGTCTCTGGCATTTTGTACTTTGGTTATATGTTGATTGCATCTTATGCCTTCTTCGTGTTAACTGGAACTATCGGCTTCTACGCTTGCTTCTGGTTTGTTCGGAAGATCTACTCCTCTGTGAAGATCGACTGATGTAAAAATATACGGAGAAGAACTAAGGGATTTGGTGGTGTTACATCTGTGAGAATGTTCCCTAACTTTGTTCTGGAACTAGTAGACGTCGAGACGATAACATACTTCTCCAGTTTGCGGGATGAGAGAGACAAGATTCCTTGAAATTTTCCAATCCTGCAAAAGTTCTCTCTTTTGTTTCTGTTATTGTTATATCGGTAGGATTTGTATACCTAGCTTTTGTCTTGGTTCTGCTGTAGTGCAACTCTCATGAAAGGTACTTCTAAATAGGTTTACACCAGTGCAGTCGTCGGGTTTCAATTGAATCTCGTTATACTTGTTTTGAGCAAACAAGATCCAATTAGCACCAACATGAGAAAGAAATCCAATCATAATATTATTAGTCTCTTTAAGCTCCCCTTGCAACCATTTATATTAAATTTCAACTGCTAGGAAGAAACTGGGTCAATCTATACTCTTCTATTGTAAATATTATTTGGTCTTGGAATCTTGTATCATTTGGAGCATAAGTTTGGACATGTTGCACTAGGGGAGTTATATACAATCAACATTGTATATTTTCACTATATTTATCATTATATGTCAAATCTTTCTGAGTCTTTATACCGATTTGTAGAAGTAAATGAAAAGATTTGATTTCATCGTAAATTAAAAAGTCCAATTTCTAATACTATTAATTTAATATAATTTCTAATATTATTAATTTAAATTACAATTTTAATATTAATATTATTGATATTTTTACTGTATTATACATATTATTTTAACCATATTTTATAAATTTATTTAAAATACAATTTCTATGTAGCAATATAAAACTTGATAAATATCAAATTAATATAAAAAACTATATATTCCACGGGTCATACGCTAGTAATCTTTTATTGTCCGGGTGAATTTAATGTGATCCTGTTAAGGGCAAGTTACTCGTCGTAAAAGAAAAGTTTGAACAAGAAGAATAAAAAAATAATAGAATCCTGTTAAAGTGCTCTCGTGCTCAACCTTGGTAGATACAACAAAGAAAAATCCTTTTCGAGATTTTAGCCTTGAGGTTGAAGAAAACATTTTTGAGATGATGTATTTGTGGCCCTACTGTACTACTACTTTTATCTCAGAATCTGCAGAAGGCGTAAAATGCAATTCATGTATATAAGAAGTGTGAACTTAATATTAAAAATATATATATATTTTGCTAAAAGTAATATGTTTTTAAATACTATTCTCAAAATAATATCTTCGACTTATTATGAGCCGTAAAATGCAAATTCCATCATTTCTTCCTCTAGCAATAAGCATCTGCTCTGGCATTATCACCAGCCTATTTGACCCCAAGATAGCATGCCACAATCTTCACCTTTTGATTTTGAATAAGTTGAAAGAGAACACCATTTCAGTATAAGACATCACATTTTGTTAAACTTAAGACAGAGTAAAGAAGCACAACCCAAGTGGATACGTTAGCAGCAAAACGGACCAGTGCATGGAGAAGCATGGTTACACAATGGATTTTGTCTGCCATAAGCAGATACGTTAGCTTCTACTGAGATGACCTATAATGCAAACAATAGTTTGTGACTCAGTTAATCATCCACAAGCACAGGCAGCTATAAAATTCCTGTGCCGGTGCAAGATTTTTATACCAGATGTACATACTATCATAAGCAAACTAATGGAGCTCTGACCCGTATAACAATCTAACCAGTGTCTCAGAGAGAGGCTCGGAATGATTGGGAAAAATATTGCCTTAGCCTGAACATTGTTTGGGTTTCCGATGTCTCTGCCTGCATGCAACAGTTGCTATCAGTCAGTACAGACGCGAGGAAAAGGAAACAAAGGAAGAAAACATTCAAGACTGCAAATGTACCAGAATGAATCCTTCTTTTCCCGAGCCAGTAACTCTTCAAATGAAATATCAGCGAATTCAGCATCAGTGCCATCTACAGGTTCACTAGATTTGGCTTTCATTTCCATGCAGGCACCAATTTCGAGCATCTGTGGCACATCAAGAATGGAACCTCAATACCTCATTGTAAGAAAAGGAACTGCTAAATGGGAATAAAAAGTGTGTGCAGCCCAGAAAATTATTAGTGTTATTTTCTTCAACGGTTAGCATCCTTCAAAACTGAACCAGACCAAATAAAGGTTCGGTAAAGTATTGACTCATTGTGTTTAAATTTTGGTAGCTAAATGTTACAGATTTGACTTCTATATAATCATTTGAAATTGGTAACTCAAAGAATGGAAGAAAACTGAATACCTTCTTGTATGCTGGTGAGAGTTTGAGCTGTTGTTGGAGCCAATTATATACACAAGCATCCTCTTCTAATCTCTTTTGTTCTATCTCCAGCTTGTATATCTTTTTGAACCAAAGAACCATGCCATTCAGAACAATCAAGTGAGTGGCTAAAGTACAGCAAATTAATACAAAAAGCCGCTTTTATTGCCAACCTGTTGACGTAGGCGATCAAATGAAGACCTGTCTGCCCTAAAAAGTAAGGCCTTAGTTATTGTAAACCTTCGTTGGATGACCTCAGATCTGTTAACCAATATATGAAGTTATCACATAGAGATATTAACCAAATATATGAAGTTATAACATCCACACAGACTATTATTCAACTCTGACAAGGTTTTAATGGATGACGTTTAAGTCCTCAGGAGAAAAAAATAACTATATATATAGCAAAAATGCTTCAGAGCATGTTGGAGTTAATTTTAGAATCTCATAACATATTTGAAATTATTGCTTAATTCAATTGCAGACACTAAATAAAAGAAATTAAATATGTTTATGAAGAGAGAATTTTTAGAAAATTCCACACGAATGGCTAACATTTCCTATAGACGTATTGTTGAAAGTAACTGCATGATCTGTCTAATTCAATCATCTAAACTGAGTTATGAACAAACTTTCAGGAGCATACTTGTGCTGCAGGTCATTTCTTGCCTCGATCAAACAATTAACAAACTGGCTAACCTGCATTTTGCAAATCATAGAAAAATTAACTTTAGATACTAGAAGTTTTATATTTATTATCTTAGCATTAGAAGGGGACAATATAACCCAGTTTTCACAGAATGCCAATCAAATGCATGAGCTTATACAAGAAAAGGTACTGAATACAGAGACAAGGGAAAGAAGGCCTTTAGCAAACAAAAGAACTTGGCAAATTTTTAGCGCTCTCCACCACAAATTTATATGAATTTCTGTATAACTTCTGGAATACTTATTTCAAAGGCCAGTAGATAACGCTTGTATATTGAGTATTCTACGAGACACGGGAAAAAGTATATACCATGTCCACTATGATGGGATTTGATAGTACACAATAGAACGGCATACAAAGTTCCATGAAAACATCAAAAAAAGACAATTTAGAACAGATTGTTGTGGTCCAGATCAATAATTTCTAAGGTCATAAATTGTTGACTTGAGTATAGAACTCCAGATACTATGCACAAAGCAAGAAAGGTAATAAACTAAAAAGGCAAGGCAATAGTGAAAACGATTAAACAAAGACAAAAATGTTAAACCATTCACACAATAGACCACACCCAAAAGTAAAGCCAGCTATGCTGTATTATGAGGCAACAATTTGACCTAACTTTCCCATCAAAACCTTAAATTCCAATTACTGCAAACATAAAAAGTAACGGAACAAACTAGCCAAACCAATTTACTGCAATCTCCATGGCTTCAATATTCTCTTTCTTTTTATTTTGCTTACTGGATAATCTGGATCTACATAAGCGGTTAGGTTGCTAGGAGGACACGAAAATTAGGGCTACAACAAGGCAATGTTTGATGTAAGCAAGTCTCTCCATGCCAGCTGACATGATACTACATTAAACAATCACAAATACTGGACCATGGTGTTCCAACACCATGCGATTGCCACTCCCATGAGCAACTCATCGTAGCATATAGCTGTTAATCTTTTTGTGAAGAAATAGTTCAATCTGTTCCAGAAAGTGTTATCAGCAGCTGCCATTTTACCTTTTCCCTACCGGAAGTACAAATATTATTTTTACTACTACAACAGGGACTGCTTATCTGAATAATTGCTACATCCATAAGAACCCATCCACTTTTCATGTTTGGTAAGCCATCAAAAGTCTTAGGTTTGCTTGTAAGCAAAATCAAACTATACTTGGAAAATTTTAGTCTGATAAACACAAGAACACTGCTCGGCCAAGATCTGCCGTTTTCTGGAAGCCTACCAACAAATGCATACTTGTTACCTCAATTCGTATATATTCACTTAACAAATGTGCTAAAGCATTTCCATTCTCTGCAGAAAGATTGCAAGGTTCAAACGCGCAAAACCCAAAACAACCCCATTGAATAAGTTGACATGAGAAGCTCATTTTGATAGGAACGAACAATATCATTAACCATTGATATTCACTCGCTTTTACAGTTTGCATAGTAGGTTACCATATTTTGTAAATTAATCTTCGATTTATCCTAAATCATGAATTAATACGATAAGACTGTCTCACCACCTTCATCACCACCACAATAAACACATCAATACATTAATTAAGGCATAAAGAGATCAGTTCAAGCTAATCCCACTGTACAAAATCTCTCATTAATTTCATCAATGATCAGCATTAAGCTTTAATTAAGTAAAGGCCAAAACTTTAATATCTTTCTTTCCTCTGCCAAATTATGTCATAAAGCAAACTCATATAAGACAAAGCACAAACATCTAACAATCGCAAGCTGCATTAAATATCATTAAAACATAGAACAACTAAGCACACAAAATTGATGAAACAATAAAAACAAATAGCAAAAACCAAAACTTTAATGCTGAACAATAACTAAAAGTCAACAAAATATAATTAAATTACAAATAATAAGATTTGAAAATTTAACACACACACACCTGAGCTAACGTCAACCCATTTGACTGATGAGATTTCACAAGCTGATCATATTGTTGCTTGATCTTTCTTTGAGTAGCACTAGACGACGTCGTAAATGGACATTCTGAGACCACCCCTAAACCACCTTCCTCCTTTTTACTCTCTCCTTCACCGTTATCCGAATCGGGCCTCTTCTTCTTGGCCCGCTTCTTCTTTTTCTTGTTCTGCTGCTGACCCTTCTCGGCCAGCTCCACCTCCTGACCCGGCCCGGCCCGTTCCGGGCTATCGCAACTCCCATCATCAACAAACAATTTCTCCCATTTCGCAGAATCAGATGGCAAGAACGACAAAAGAAGCGAATGGGTCAAATGGGTAGGTTCAGATTCATGGCTCTTGTCAAATTCACTGGACTTATTACTATTTTTATTATCATTAGCATTATTATTATCATCATCATCTGCTTCTTCATTATCATCAGTATTAATATCATCACAATCACCACTATTATTTCCATTATTCTTCTTATTGATATCTACAGATGGGTGAGAAAAAGAAGAGACTTTTATGCTGGGTTTTTCATCTCCTTGGTGTGTTCTTCTGTTCTTGTTAATCTTCAACAAAATGACAAGTGAGAGCGAGAATGTGAAGAGGAAAAGAGAAAAAAATGGATGGTGAAGGAGAAAATAGTGCATTTGAGATGTTGGTGATGGTGGATTAGATGATGATGTAGAAGAGGAAGAGAAAGTGGAGTGCAGAAAAGGTGGTGGTGGTGTTTTAGCCGCCATGAGAATTGCTTTGTATAAGAGATAACATATAAAGCGTGCTAAAAGAATAGTTAGCAGTGCAGTGTGCAAGTGAAACTCCAAAAAGAATATAAAAATATCTGAGTGCTGCTCTTTTATTCCGGTGAGCGCTTTTGAGGTTTGTGTATTTGTGTGTGTGTGTGTGTTTTTTTTTTTTTGGAAGTTTGTGTATTTACTGCAACATTTTAATGTTTTATATATAAAAAATTTAATGGATAATATATATAAAAAAAAAATCTTTGGTTTTCAGGAAATGTTAATTTGGTCCTGACTGTTTGATAACTGATCAATTTACTGATGATTTAATTCCATTTTCTCCTATGAGTTTTTGGTTAAAACCCAAACTCAAGGACAAACTTCTTTATATTATTCCAACTCCTCCTTAATACTGAAGTTGTTCCAAACAAAGTTTTAATGATAAAGATATTTTGTCTTTTTATTTTATTAAAAGGAATTAAAATTTGTCAATATATAGGCATACTACACATCACAGTTAGATTTTTTTGCATATGTTTGTCTTTTTTATTTTTTTAATAGAAAAGTATAATCCTATAAAAGTTTTTCTTTTTAATGTTTTGGTCTTTTTATTTATTTTTTAGAAACTGTAATCTCCAAACACATATATAGAAACATTACATATTATTCCACAGAACTTTATGTATATTTGTATTTAAATTTTATTAAAAAATTATATCCACAAAATACATAGACAAATTTCACATTACACCACAATTTTTTTATTTTTGTCCTTTTTATTTTATTGAAGAAATATAATTTCCTAATATGTGTACAGACACTACACATTACATTGCAAATTTTTTTAATGAGTCTATACCATGATAGTGGTATTTTTTTTATTAGGTTTTTTCTTTTTCAAAACTTATGCACGACAAGCTCCACATTGTTGGGGGCCAATTGGAGGGTTGGATAATTTAAGATAGGTAGACAATTTGGGCACTCCCGTTCTTTCCATTATCTTGTATTTTTTTTATTTTCAAATTTTAAGAGAAAAATATCTTTATATATTAGGAGATTATATTTCTTTAACAAACTAAAGGGACAGAAATAAAAAGGATGTAGTGTGATGTGCAATTTATCTATGTATTTGTGGATTATAAATTTTTGAATAAAATTTAAAGACAAATATACACAAAGTTTTGTTGGCTAATATGTAGTGCTTATACACACACACACACACACACACACACACATATATATATATATATATATATAAGAGAGAGAGAGAGAGAGAGAGACTATAGTTTTGAAAAATAAATAAGAAACAAAAATATAAAAAACTTTTGTAGTGTAATTTGTAGTATATCTCTATATTGGGGGATAATAATTTTCTCTTAATAAAATAAAAAGACAAAAATATGCAAAAAAATTTTAAGTGTAATGTGTAGTGTGCCAATGTATTGAGGAATTTTAATTTCTTTTAATAAAATAAAAAGACAAAATATCTTTATTATTAAGGCTTTGTTTGGAAGAACTTAGTATCATGTGGAATTTTGGATAATATAAAAAGTTCATCGGGAAGATTAAGTTTTAACTAAGAACTCATAAGGGAAAATGGAATTATCCCATTTACTGATTTGGTCCTCAATGTGAGAGTGACTCATTTAAGGCCTGTTCTAAAAAATTAGTCGCTAGAGTAACAAATAGCTACTAACTAGTTGCTTGACCAAAAATGTGTTCAACAAAATTAGCTATTGGATTAGCTAATGAATGCAAAATGATGGAAAAAGACATTGGTAACACATCATCATTATCATTGTCATCATCATCGTTATTAAAAATCTTACAAAGAATCAGATAAAGTGTTATTGGATCTTTTTCTCTGGCGACGAGAGACCTACAAGATAAGGCTATATGCCGGTGGGATTGTGGTGTCAGCCCCTCCAACGGTCAAGTCAGTAAGTATTTACTAAAAGTATAAATTAAAGAGAGAAAGGAGACGATTTCTATATTTTTAGCTTCTTTTGTATATCGAATGGCTTACATTTCTTTGTTGCACCTTGGGCTATTTATAGGATATTCTTTGGATCAAGCAGACCTAAGAGATATCTTTATAGTGTAGGATCGATATTATTAAGTGTGGGGTATCCTAGTCCATATTTTCTAAATTATAACTAAGAAAACATGCTAGGAAAATAAAATAACCACATTACACACACAAGAACATGCTCAAGAACATATAGAATATAACTAATGCTTGCAAAAATATATAAAGCTAACCTCTTGAAGCGTGGGGCTTTTGATGAAGCTAAAACCGGTTACAAGCTTTGTTCCCGTTCACGAACAAGGCCACCAAAATTTGCTATAAGAGTGTCACAATAAGCAACTCCCTAGTCTTCTTCCCTATGATGAAAGAGACTTATCTTGAGAGAATAGCCTCTTGTGTGGGAAGAAGCAAAGTAATATGCTCTTGAAAAACTAGAGCAAAAATCACACAATAAGTGTGTACTATGTGTTGTAGTATTTTCTTGCCAAAAAGGAAGAAATCAACTACAAAGTGGAATGCATAAAAGGTGTAGGGTCTTGTCTATTTATAGAGAGAACCTTGGCATCTAAAGTTGCTAAACTTTCAATGTGGGAGAAAATTTCCATGTAGTATTTCCTTTTTGAAACTTGTCAATCTTGTCTTGGAAGACTTGTGCAAGTTGTCCACTTGTTTTTGTAGTATTTTGCAAGTTATCCACTTGTCTTGGAAGACTTAGGCCAAGCCCATTATCCAAGTCCAACACATAGTCCATAATCCATGTGGAGGCCCAAGCCCAATAGGAAACCATCCTATCCCAATTAGGTTATCTTGGACTCTAAAGAAAGCCCAAACCCAATTTCAAGCTTTGGCCCAATAAGGCTACTACCACAATATGGAATTTGCTCTTTCAAGATTACTCTCTCAAAGTCATTTCAACTAGGGAAGGGACCAAGAAGACACAATTATCATTGGCTTCCAAAAATAATTAAAAATATCCTTGCCCAATCTAGGCGACATAATAATTATTTTTAACTTCGATCTATTCCACCATAAGATCAAAGTTGCACTCCAAGAATAATTGTCATTACCCAAAAGCTTATCACAAAAGAATGTGAACTTTGTCTTTGACCTACTAAATAATCGACCATAATGCCCTCTATGTATACCCACACTAAGATCGGTCCTTTGGCCCGTGTCATCACCTCCTTAGCTGTATCTTTTTTTCCGTTGGGTTTCTTGTCCTATTGCCAACCATCCTTGGTCATGGAATCTCTTGATCTCGGAAGCGACCCTCAAGCCATATGACCGACACACCTATAAAGGTAGTATCACTAGATCTATATTTGGATGATAAATTTGGACAATCTCAAAGGGGGCACATAGATTCCATTTTTGCATATGCATGTTCTAATTAATTAGAATTTAGCACTCAATGCACAAGGCTGTTGATCCTAATAAAATAAGATCTCACCCACAGTGAATCAAAGTACTAAACCCTAACTTCATTAGTTTATCCACATATACTCAAGATTAAGAGCAATGATCATTTAGTAGCAGTGAGTGTCTTGTTTTCTTTCTTTGATAGTACGTCGCTAGAAAACATACTCACAATGGTCCTATCCAATACGTGACACACGTACTATTGAGACAAATCCAGAAAGTCCTCCAATGACCTAGGTAGATCACCCTCAAAGAGGAGACTTACTCAATATAACCTTATCAAAGTAGAGTGCCCAACACTACTATTTGGTTATGGATTCAATTTATGACGTGACTAAATCTAGACTTGAACCTACTGTGCGTCCAGCCTCACTGCGCACCCAAGTCATTAGTGCAAGTCAAAGGACCTTCATACATGCATCAATAAAACATAACAGAGATTATATGTAAGAAACTCATAATGCCATTTAACAAAAATATGATTATACATTGTTTCATATCCAAAATGTCATGTACAAGTGAGCTTTAGGGCATACTAATCCTAACATATAGTTGATATGCAGAGAGAGCTCATCGGAAGAGAGCTTATCAGGTCTCGGGTCGTCAGGATGATGCCTAGTGATCGGGAGGACATCTCATGGTCGGTAAGACATCTGATGATCTGGTTGCGATGTCCTCTAGTAATTGGGATGCGACGGCTTCCAGTGATCAAGATGATGCCTGGGAGATCAACACGACATTTGGGCTGAGGACGACTTCATGGGCAACCATATTTGGGTAATTTTTGGTCGAGTTGGATCGGGCTAAGGTAAGGCGTAGCCTGTTTCCCTATTAGTAGCCCTTTTAGTTACGCCCGTACATGGGACGTAGCCAGGTCGAGCATGACTAAACTATTTTATCTGATTGCCTGATCTTTCGCATGGTTGCCCTTCTTGTCTTTTCTCTTGTTATTAAGTGTCCAGTTAACCTTCCTAGTAATGATTTCTAGTAGAGACCTTGTCTAAATCTCTTAAGTTTCACAAATTTTGTCCCTTTGTTCCTCGTAGTTTTTGTAGATTATGAGCGAATTTGGCCATTGAATTGGGCTTGGAATCTTTAATATGATCCAATTAATAGCTCTGGGTTTATTCGGACTAGTGTCCGTAGCACGATACACTTATATTTAGAACTTTTAGGTTTGGTTCAAACATATTCTTCTTTTGGCCAGCTACGAATCTTGAATTCAATGTTGACTGTCTTGAGTTGTGTAGTTTAGATTCTGTGACCTGATCTGGTTGATGCTTTCTTTAGGTAGAGTGTTCTCAATAAAATATAAGTTGGTCCAGGCTTACCAAGTCAATAGCCCCTTTAGTTCTAGTCGAACCATGCAGTGAGTCAAGTGGAACTAACCAACGAGTCCAGAAACTTTGTGCCAATGATAGCTTTCTTGAAATTATGACTTTCATTAGGAGCCAAGATGACTCTTAGCTTGTTTTAACCTTTTACCTGTTTTTAGAGACCAAGCCCTTTGCTTCCTTTGCTCATAGCTATATTTTCTTTGTTTATCACATTTGGGCTACACGCTTGTAACTTAGCTCCTTGGCTTAATTCATTGTTTTTGGAGATTGAGGCTCATTGACGAGTGTTGAGTCATAACTTTTCTCTCTTATTTCTCTCTATTATTTCTTTGTGCCTTAATATGCCAAGACTTTGGCCTGATAAAATTTATTCACTTTAGCTTGATCTTGCCATAGAGTAATAAGATTGTCGATTTACAACATGTCGAAGCTTGTAGCTTCCAAATGATTGGAAAGGTAGCTCATCGAGGCTCGTGGTCTCCAAATGATTTAAGTTGTAGCTTTTTGAGGCTTATAGCCTTAGATAAGCCTAAGCCACAACTCTTTTCAAGGCTCGTGGGCTTTGATATGTTCGAGCTTTAGCTCTTTGAAGGCTTATCACCTTTTGGTATTTTTGAGCTTTTAGCTCTTTCGAGGCTTTTGACCTTTTAATATGTTTGAGCTTTCAACTCTTTGGAGGCTTGTCGCCCTTTGATATGTTTGAGCTTTTAGCTCTTTGGGGGCACTCATCATGATTTGTTTCACGTGTTTCAAACTCGAAAGTCCTTTGTCGTAATTCGCTCGAGTCTGGAATAATGAGAGTCCTTTTGTCAAGATTCTCTTTCATATTTGATCTCAAGCAGTGAGAGTCCCTCGTTAGGATTTGCTCACATAACTAGGTTCTAGTGGCGAGAGTCCTTAGCTAGGATTCGCTCACAAATGTAGGCCCGTGGCATTTAGTATTTTAAGTTGTAGCTCTTCTTCGAGGCTTGTGGCCTTTGATGTGTTCAAGCTTTAGATTTTTTGGAGGTTTATTGCCTTTTGATATTTTTGGACTTTTAGCTCTTTGAAGGCTTGTCGCCTTTTGATATGTTCCCACAAACAGCGTCAACTAGTGCTACAAAGAATCAAATAAAGTGTTGTTGGATTTTCTTTTCCAACGATGTGACAACTCTGACGACGAGAGACTTGCAAGATAAGGCTACAAGCTAGTAGGAGCTTGGTGTTAGCCCTTCCAGTGGTCAAGTCAGTAAATATCTACTAAAAATAAAAATTAAAGAGAGAGAAAGAAGAGACAGAAGAAGCATTCTATATTTTTAGCCTCTTTTGTAGATAGAATGGCTTACTTCTATTTGTTACGTCTTAGGCTATTCATAGGACGTTCTTTGGGTCAGGTGGACCTAAGAGATATCTTTACAGCTGACATGTAGAAAGAGTTTATCGGAAAAGAGTTCATCGGGTCTCGGGTCGTCAGGATGATGCCCAGTGATCATGATGATGCCTTATGGTCCGGAAGACACCTTATGATTGGGATGACACCTTATGGTCCGAAAGACACGTTATGATTGGGATGACACCTTATGGTCAGGAAGACACCTCATGATTGGGTTGCGACGGCCACTAGTGATCGGGATACGACGACCAATAGTGATCAAGATGACGCTTTCTGATCAAGATGATGCCTAGGAGATTAGGATGACATCTTAGGGCAGGACGACTTCACGGGCGACCGTATTAGGTAATTTCAATCAAGTTGGATCGGGCTAGAGTAGGGCATAGCCCGCTTCCCTATCAATTATTATTATTATTGTTGTTGTTGTTATTGTTGTTGTTGTTGCTATTATTATTATTATTATTATTATTATTGAAATAAGATAATTTATTTTATAATTAGATAAATATTTCTTATAATAATATTTCATTATTAAAGCATAATGAAATTATCTTTTTTGATAAATTAATTTTGCTAATATAATAAACAAATATTTTTATCATAGAAATACTTTAATTGATTGAAAATTTATATTTTTAAAGAAAAATGACAAATGGACAAAAAAGACCTACACTTTTTAAATGTATTTTGATGTTGATAGAATTGGAAATTGGTTTTTGTATTATTTTGTATTTCTATCTGTGAAAGAAAATATAAAATTGTAGAGAGAGATTGGATACAAGGTAGAATTGCCAAAAAAGATATTAGAGAAAGGGTAGGATTGGTAGAAAAAGATGAAACACTAAACTCTATCGTGAAACGCTAATAATATCAACATTTCACAAACACTACTTAATGTTATTTCGAATACAAAGCATTACTTAAGACACTGTTTTACCAAACCATCAACATAGGAGGAAGTAGGTTAAATAATAAATACTACTTAAATACTATTATCGAATAGGGCTTTAGTCTCAGTTAGGATCTTTTTTTATTCTTGGCCCATTTTTCCAAAATCATTTCAAAACTAACCTACTTTTCAACTCGATTTTAAAAATGGCCTAAACAGCTTCTGGAAATTCATCAACGAAGTCTGGAAGTTCGTTGCAGGACAAGTGTACCAATTCTGACACGAACGAACTCTAGGAGTTCAAAAATGAATTATGGGAATTCAAAATGAACTCCCATAGTTTGGTGCCGTGAGGGGCGGGGTGAGATACCTTTTGTGGTGTTTTTCTTTTAATCACAAACTACCATTTTATTAAACGATAAAAAGATTACAAGAGACTCCAAGCCCAAAGGACTGGACCTGACATACAACGTAGAAAATAAAAAAGACCAGACAAGTTGACGGTTACTTGTCTATCACTACTATAAAAGAAAAGAAGCAAAATTGGGAAAGGAATCCGACAATTAAACGACTCAAGGTCATATATCTATTTTCTTTCTTAACATAGCACGGTCTAACCTAGTTTACTTAGCATAGCATAACTTAAGGATCATTTAGAAACTACAGTGCAACTACAAGATAATGTAATTACTAAAATAATAATTATATTGCCTAGTAGTTATATAGTGATTTAAATCAGAAGATATGTTTGACTACCACAGTGTAATTATACAATAATTTATTACATCATATTTGGTATTACAAATGATAGTTACACAACTAAATAATTTATTTTTAAAAATAAATATTCATTTTTAAAATTTATATTAATTGTCAATAAATAGTTTAAAATGTTATCAAAATATGATTTTTTATGAAAATAAATATGACTTATTGAGATATTTTAAATTATAAATATTAATATATGAAACTATATATTATCTACTACTATATTTTAATATTAGTTACCAAAAATATAATTAATAGTACTTAATTATAATCAACAACTCTATTAAAATTTATAAAATTAATTAAAAAGTATATTTTTTAAAAAATATTCATTTATATTTTTATTTTCAATTATTTTATATTTATTTATATTATATATTTTTATTTAATTATTTTATTTTATTTAAACTTATTCTTCTATTATTTATATGTACTTTATACTAAAAAATGTTAAATATAAAAATAACAGAAAATAGGAAAATTTGTTAGGGAGTAATTACACAAAGTAATTACACCAATTCACACCTCTCCATGAGAATTAAAGAGTGTCATTGAGCAGGTGTAATTGCACTCAATTCAACTTTGACCAAATAACTACTTAGTTGGACAAATACGTCTAACTATGTAATTACTACTAATTACCCTCAAATCCAATTACAAGGTGGCTTCTCATATGTGCCTTTAGACTTACTTCGTTTGCCTAATGTAACATTAATTTTTGCTCTTAGTATTGTCTTAGAAGAACTTTTGGTCATAGCACTTTCATACATGGATGAGTTGTACCATGGAATTCTTTATGGCAATTGTTTATCTTGTTTCTTTCCAAATTCATCTTTTCTTAATCATAGTCATACCATGGTTACAATTGGGTCAATAAAAGAAATAAGAATACAAGGTTCTAAGCACACACGACTTCTTACAAGGACTTGAGAACTATTTAAGACCCATTCTCGACAACTTAAGGCCTTCGCTAGTAAGATCGCGGTCTGAAGTAGATGTTTGGCTAAGGCAACCATATAGAATTGTCCATTATGAGAACATCCTCATCAAATTTATTTCTAACCCATAAATAAATTCTGACAATCATAGTAAAAGCCTTTGGAGAATAGAGACTTGTAGCTATGCATGACAATTGAGATTCTTCAGTTGTACTTGAAATGGTAACTATAGATGTGTTCTTAGTTAATGTCAACAAGGGTACCTACTAGAAGGTTACCAATGAGTCAAGAGTTAAGTTAGGGGATATCTCAAGAAGGAAATAACATGTCTCAAGCAAGGCAAATGTTCCACTTGGCTTTTTAGTCACTCTTGTTAACACTGGCAATCAGAGTATTGCCCAGGATGGTAATATAGGTGAGCTGCGACAACAAATTATCGATGTTATTTCTCAATGGCTAGAGAAATTTCTTGATCTCACAGGGCTCATTTTGATCAATAATACAAAATTCTTGTTCAAGAGTTATCTAGAGTCTTTTAAAAAATTGTTAGGATATGAGCCAAAGTACACAAAATAGATTGTCTGATGATGTTTTTTTTTTTTTTTGATAACGGAGAAAGCCAACTGAGCGGAGCCCGACCACCGCAAACCGGCGGAGCCCGACCACTAGTTGGAAAACCTTCGGGTACATGAACCACCCCACAAGACCCATGCACCGGGTAAGACTGGCACCACTAGTTGGAAAACCTTCGGGTACATGAACCACCCCACAAGACCTATGCACCGGGTAAGACTGGCAAAGCCAGGTAGGTGGCCCCAAGGAATGCTAGCAGCGAGAATCGAACCCGGGACCTCGCAAAGCTTATTCCCAGGTCCGCACCACTAGACCAACCCCTTGGGGTGATTGTCTGATGATGTTAGTCGAATCTTAGTTGACATGAACTTTACTTTTAATGGAGTAAATTGCATATTACTTTCCTGTATTCTAAGCCATATGCACCATACCACATATAATATCAGAACTAGTTAATTACCCCTCTGAAGTTCTTAAAAGTGTACAAAATATCCCCTGAAGTTTTTAAAAGTGTGCAAAATACCCCTTGAAATATATGACGGCGGGGGGCATTTTGCACATTTTTAAAAATTTCAAGGGGATAATCAGCTAATTTTGATACTATAAGGAAGTAAGGTATATATAGGTTAGAGTATAAGGGGGTAATTAGCTAATTTTGATACTAAAAAGAAGTATGATGCACATAAATCAAAGGATAAGAAGGTAATATGCAATTTACTCCTTTTAGTGAAACAATGATGGCTCAAAGTAAAAGTTCGACCATGGAAGATATGGTGCAACTTGAATCCATAGTCGAACATCACAGTCAAAAAATTGATAGACTAATTAGGGTCTTAGGGAGATTCCCCATTCCAAGGGAGCATGCAAGTTCTTAGGAGGGAGTTGTTGGATCAAGTAGCTAACGCCTATTAGGGGTGTACACGGGCAGTTTATTTCCTAATTTTCTAACTGAACCAATTCGAGCAGTTTATAATTTTGTAAAACCAACCGTCGAAAACAATAAACAAACGAATGGTTTCAGTTGACTTGGTTTTTGGGAAGTTTTAGGATTTGATTGTGGTATATTTAATTATGTAAGATAATTATATTCTAACAATATTTTCCTAAATCTGAAAAGCACTTAGGAGTACGATAATCCAATATAAAAAAGACACTAAACAACAAATCCCAATAATACTAACAAATCCAATGATCTATTATGCAAGATATACTAAGTTGTGATATTAGTTACATATGCTTTTTAAGTTTTAATAGTATATAATGTATGTATATGTGTCACGGGTAGTTCGGTCTCAACCGTAGTTTTTACTTCCAAAACCAAAAATCGAACCATCCATTTTGATTTTTAAAAGATAAAACCATAACCGATCAAACCATTTAAAAAACCATTGATTTATAATCGACTCGATTCAACCAAAACGATTTTTGCAGTTTTAACGGTTTTTGTACACCTCTAATGCCTATTCTCGTTGGTTACCAAGTTTTAAAACTTATTAAAATATTAAAACTGCTAAGCAATGTAGCAATAATATATTTATTACACATACGAGGACAAAGCGTAAAATAACGTAAAATAGCGAGAGAACAAAGTGTGTCATCTTTAAAACATGAATGCATTGAAGATGACCTCTTTGCTTCAAAACCTTACCTCAAAACGGCCCTCAATTAGACCTAGGAGTTACAACTAATTTTCAAGCTGTGTTATTAAATTAGTCTCCATGTACCCTCATTGGACCTAGCTTCCATTTATTATAATAGTTTCGTTATTAGACTACTTCCCATCAGACTATTTTTCCGATCTTAGTCACCAAGTCTTAAGGCCCTCGTATTGTATTTCTCTCTAACCAAGACTTCAAGATGTAGAGATCCTCTCTCCTTTTTTTCTAGAGCAACCATTGATTGTTGACTCTCATTTCCTCAAGACACACATATTTTTGCAATATGTTTTTCCTTTTCTCTTTTTTTTTTTTCTTTTGACACCTACAGGAACTATATTTCAGACTTAAAAATGTAGTCTACTATCACATTAATACTATATCACAAATAATATACCAGATACAAATCAGATAAACAAATCCAACATTGACTCGACTTTCATAATGTAGCCTCACATGCAAATCATATTCATCGAGAGATGCATCAAGTCATAGCTGGTGTTTACAAATGGACCACTAGATCTTCTGGTGAAATTTGTTCCTCCATGGTACTGAAAAAAGTAAAAGACAAGGAAAACAAAATAAATTATAGTTCAATATTTTGTAAGGAAATATTGAAAAGGATTTGATCAAACAATGGATGAAGTTACCATATAATAATTAATGAAAGCTCCCCCCTTCTGTAAGAACCTTTCAACACAAAAGGTCAAAATCTTCCACTGAATGGTAAGGAGCCGCTCATCCAATTTCAGTAAACCTGCGAAATTCAGTTCAAAGAGATGATAAGCGAAAAATGTAAGATATTATAGATGATGATTCAGAAGTTCTTCACATCACTGAAAGAAGAGTATGTGAACTTACCAGGCAGTCCAGGCCTCACTCGACATCTTGGGTTTGTAAGCCTTATTAATCGAGAAGTAGTCACGGTAGAAACCGTTGCAGGCATAAATCTGAGCAAGATAAACACGGGCGTGTTAGAGTTGGAACTTGAAGTTAATCGCATACGAGAAATCAAATGTCGAATGGATTTTAAGATATTGCTTTCTGATAACATAAAGTATTCTTGAACCAAATGTTGAAACTTTATCGCAAATCACATGCAAATATTAGCTGGAAGTTGAAATAGGAGCACATCCATGAACAAAGAAGATTGTACCATAAAGATCAAATTAGTGCATTTGATAAAGACACCATAAAACAGATAGGAATGAGAAAAGAAATAAAATTCTTGCCATATGCAGGATATACAAAATTTTCAAAATCATCCATGACTCCAGACAGGGACAAGAACTGTCACAAAAAAAGCCCACTAAGAATGGGGGAACAAAGTTCTGAACCATCAATATTAGGACAAGATCTTGACAAATAGAAGGTCTAGAAAAATGTTGGCATTACGTGGTTACACTTACCAGGGGGCTGGCTGTTATGAAGCAGAAGGTGGTGACTCGCACGCGGGTACGTGTGATGGAGATGGTGACGGCTATCCTGGGGACTGTGCTGCAGACCTGCACCGCCGTTGCGATCTGGATGTGGTCGGCACTGGGCTGCCAGGAGCCCCTTCCAAGTAAGGCATAGGCTCCCTTTCAAGTAATTCCTCCAACCCACACATCCTCAGCATCCTCTCCGTCTGATATTCGAGGATGGGCATCAACTCGTCCACTGTACCACCCCATTCCCCGCGTTGGTAACAAATTATAGTGTCCCGTACACGCTTCATGGTCATAGCCTGAAATAGAACAAACTAAGATTAGAGCAAGCACTATTAATTAAATATTTCATTTTTTAAAATACTTACCAACTCATATACTTGCACACTTGCACCAACATAGCCCGTCTCTGCAGTCTCCATGCGTCCATGCCCGAGTATTGTGACACTGAATCACCTATACCAATCGAAGTAGCCAGGATCTATGCCATTCCCTTCAACACCTTGGAGGACATATCGACGCCTGTGAGGCCAACGCTGCAACGCTTCCATCATATACAGACTATCAGTCTTATCACGAGGACCATCCGTCATTGTCTCCAATGATGGAGCCGGGAACGGGTTCACCGGGATGCCCTGCAGCCTTCCAAATTGTCGCATGACCCTGTTCGTCCTATGCCACTCTACAGTACAGTCGCAGATGACTGGGACAGTTGCGCTCCATAACTCTCGCGCCTCTAAGCAATATGGGGGAAGCGTTTCCACCATGTCAGCGTATGGACGCCAAATAAACTGTAACAAGAAAGGAATTTTGTCACTATTTCATCAAGTCAAACCAACACTTAAATCATAATATTATAATGTATAATTTAAAATAGATTAACTAACATCTGCAGGAACCATCCGATCAATAATGTCCCGATATATCTTCAAGGCGTCCTTTGGAGTGTCGATGGTCTTCAATTTGCAACGCCATCGGGAACCGCACGGCCTACCCTGAAACGCATAACGCGGATCATTCGGTATAGAGATGCAGTTACGTTTCTCTGTCAACATGGTTACTATCCGCTTCATCCGTTCCCACGCGAAATACTGCAAACTCATAATAATAAAGTATATATGAAATTCATTAACACATATAACAATAACAATATAAAGTAGAACGATACAATACCTGTACAAGTATCATACAACCATGCATTTGGATGTGCCCGTTATGGCTGGCATAGCCGAGGCATGTGTACAAATTGCATAAGACTGCCGAGCCCCAACTGTACTTCCTCGTGCCATCAATATCTCGAAGGAAGGGTAGCCAGCGGCAGTTCAAACAACCGCGTTCTTTGTCAGACAATAAATGACCAGAAAGAGCCACCCAAATCCACGCCCTTGCCGTTCGCAGTGCCATGATGTCATTGTCGCCTATCTCCCGAGGACGTTGCTCCTTCAGAAACGCCTGCTTCAGAGGAGTAACCGAAACCCTGCTTTTATGAAACACATTCCACTCCTGATTGCAATCAACTCCAAACAACTCCTCTATCAAGGATTGCCATCCACCTGGCTCTGGAGGAGCCTCTTCGCCTCATAGAGCCTCACCGTCTATCAGTAACCCTAACATTACAGACACATCCTCCAATGTAATAGTGGCCTCACCAACAGGTAAGTGAAACGTGTTTGTTTCACATCACCATCTCTCCACCGTTGCCAGTATTAAGGCGTGATCAAGACATCCGCCACCTAAGGCATATAATCCAAAAAACCCGGGTCTCTGGAGGTAATGCAAAACTATGGCTGGCAACTTAAGATTGTATAGAGAAAAATCCCACCGCTTGCAATCAAGTTTATAATCCGGACTACTAGGATCATGCAAATGGCTAATACGATGAGCATCATACAATGTTAGTAACTCAGGGCGCTCCGGGATGCAACGTAGTGGACTGGCCATCGTGATCATTTGGTGAAACAAAATAAATTACGATCATTAAAAACAAAAATAAATTACATCAGTTTTCCAAAAAAAAAAAATCTTCACCAGGATATACTCCTAGCTCTGATTACCATGGGAAGAAATGTGAGAGAGAGGAAAATGATTTTCATTTTAGATTGATTAATGAATACATGAGTTCAGGTATATATAGTTATCTGCTATAACTGCCTTTACTTGGCTCTACATAAAGTGGTTACACCACTAACTAACTAGCACATGCTCGTTCTAACTATTTCATCATATGTCAGTTACTATACTAACTATACTAACTGATCCTCTATCAATAATTATAGAAAGCTTATTATGGTAAAATTTCTTAATTCTAATAATTATAAATGTCAATTTATTTAGTTTTTAAATGACATATGATCAACCTTTAGCTTTTAATATGTCTATACATTGTAATTATATAAATAATTATGCAGTACGTGACAAATACTAAGATAACATAGATATAATTAAAAGTTTAATTATAATATATTATTTATTAAAAATTTTTATTATTGTATCAAATAAACATATTAATTAATTAAATTAAAGTGATTTTGTAAAATATTTATTTTCACGATCATAGACGTCGTATATATGGCCGCCTGAAATAAGATTTTCAGATACCAAAAGGTGCAATTCCTAAAAGAAAGTCGAAATATGGAGTAATCACATTGTCCCATTGAAGTTAAATAAAAGGCGCAATATTCTCAAAGAAAAAAGTTTTTTTGGGCGAAATATGCTCAAAGAAAAAGTTGGACATCGATAATCACAATATTTAGAACCTTATTTCATGCGACCCCATAAACGACGTGTATGGTCGTGAAAATAAATATCGTACAAGAATCACTTTAAGTTAATTAATTAACATGTTTATCACAATTATAATAATCTTATCATAATATTAAATAAATAATATCTCCAAATAATGTAATAAATACAAGAGAATACAATTCTAATCTAATTAAATAATTAAACTTACCATACAATAGATTCTAATGTAATGTAAGTAAATAAACTAAACAAAATAAAACACAAATTAAATTAATTAATCTAATAATATTGCATACAAAATAGACAAACACACAGCTCAATAATATATCTAATGCAATTAAATATATAACATACAATTAATTTCAAGAAAAAAATATATCATAGCAAATTAACTATTACTGTTAAAGACAAGAGAAAGAGTAAAGAAACAGGGAGATGGGGCTTGGTCTGGGGAAAGGCGGGACTGCAAGGTCTTATAGGCTGCGTGAAGCAGTCCTAGCTCGCTTGGAGCATTCGTTGATCACTTCAAGCATTTCTTTAATGGTTCCAGCATTCCTAAAACATGTTGTATTATTTTTGAAAATGATTCAAAACTTGCAATATTTTCGTAAAAAAGAATAAATTTTGTAATATTTTTTTAAAAAATTCCACCCTTGGAGCATGAAGTCTAGTAGCTGATAAAATCTAAAATCAGGAATAAAACACTAAGCGGGCGTTTGGTTTGGGGAACGACAAACTATTCCCAGGAATCACATAGGAATTTGATTCCCAAAAATGTAATTCCCAAAAATGACATAAAAACTATTTAGTATATCAAAAATATTCCCAGAAAAATTTTAAAATTTTCCTAGGAATGTTAATTTGTTATGTTTGGATTCAAACCAACATCATCAGAAAATAAAAAATTAGTTAAGGAGACAAGTGCAAGGTTCATAATTAACAATATATACTGACTAATTTATATTTCGCTCTCTTAACGATCATATTTTCACCTACCAATGTTAATTATACAAATATATATCCAATTCTAACAACGATTAAACTGTTTGACAAAAGAAAGCAGCATTCCAAGCTTTTTATGAACATAATGGCTTTAGGTGGGTTGTTTTGACGCCAACTACTGGAAATAATTTTTAGGAACATATCTGTCCAATTCCACATTCTCTTTAGCATCTCTCACTTAAAATCTATGGGAGTTCGAGTCATTATAAGGGTAAGTGGGGAACCACTATTGATACTCTTAAAAAAAATAAAATTCCACATCCTCTTCTATATATATATATATATATATATATATATAGGCCATAATCAACATATAAATTTTTAATACATTTGCTTCTACGTAACTGAGTTGCTCAAAAAAAAAAAAATCAATGTCAACTTGTAGAATCTTCTTGCAATCATAAAATAAAAGTTTGGATGGCCAATTGAGCACCAACCTAATCAATATCCCACAACTCAGTAGAAAGTAGCTTGGACCGTTGTTTGGAAGGATCTTCTAATATCATTACACAGGCGTATAGTTTCCTCAGGCAACCGACAACACAACCTGTTAGAATTAAGAAACATTAGAGGGATGCTGCATCATCATAATTAGAGCTAATCAAGGTAGTATGAGATTTCCAGAGTCAATAGTTAAGGTTATCAAGGATGTACGAAATTTCCAGGACAAGAAAAAAAAACCACACTTGAAAATATTCAACATTAAAGACCAAAATATAGAAAGAACAGTTAAAAGCATGGACTGGTAATGACCAGTCATGAGAAGGCATAAGTCATTCTAGAACATTGAACTGGCCACATTTTAAAGAAACGTGATTTTTTTTTTTCTTTTTTCCTATGCTTCATCAGGGAATATCTATCAAAACATAGTGAAGCAGAATAATGCTGCCTTTGTTTCTCAAGAGATAAGTCAAAACCAAATGCCATACTGATTGATATTAACATAGCAGTGACATGTAGTACATCAAACTCAGGAGGAACATCAACAACTCTCATAGTCAGCATATTAGCATCTGAGAACAATTTTGACAGAGCAAATATGAGGCCGAGAAAGGTGGATACTAATGTCAATTGCTCCAGCAGAAACTATTGCGTTTAAAAAAGAAAATCCGAACTAAAGATTTCATTAGTTACTGAAACAAAATAATAATTTTTTTCCTATAGAAATTCTACGAACAAGATCTAATTGGAAATATCAACAAATAAAATGAAATAGAAAAATAGAAAAAAGGGGGTGTCAACTGTTCAAATTTCGTTGAATTTTAATAATCAAAAATAGCAGGAGATATTAACTACATAGCAGGTAGGTTAAAATATCACATATATAGAAACAAAAAGTAAAATTACAATAAAACGTATAACATCACTGCTAAATATCAAATGTTAGAGGGTGTTCGCCACTGCTTATTTGGATGGTTATAAGCCCTCAAAAAAAAATAAATCAATAAGTTTTTCACACTAATTGATTACTTGGACGCCTATAAACCCTCAAAATAAAAAAAAAATAAAAAAAAGTTTCTCTCACCAATTTTCTTTTGGATGCTTATAAAAGCACCCAAATAAGCACGGCCAAACACTCTCTTAACTTAATTTAAGTTAAAAAAGACTACTGAAAAAATACCTTTTCCGCGTCTGCAATGGATCGCAAACTGGATGATTTCGCACATCTAACAACAAGCAAATTAAGAGAATGTCAAATAAATAACAGCAAAGTAAGTAAAGAAGATTGCAGTCAATAATTATAGCAAAAAACAATAGTTAGGGTAAAATTTACTCAAGAATCACCACCATTATTAACGTCACAACTAAATTTGTAATATACATATATGTATATTTGTGTATATATGTGTATGTATATATGTATATGCTCACATGAAAAGAAAGATTCCGGTGCATAAGCTGTTCAGGCACAACAATAATCTCTGAAGATGAAAACGAAGAACACCGAAAGCAAATTAGCTCGCTTTCAAAGTCCGTCTGTTGCAGCTAGGGTTTCTAGTACGCTTCCCACTGCTTTGGCGTTGATTAGACGCCTAAACGCCTCCAGGCGCTTGCTGAACGCTTCTGATTTGAAAGCTGAAGCGCGTTTCCAAGACGTTAAGTTTTGGTGAGGAAAGTGGGGACAGATACGTGACAAGTCGACAAGGGCTTGATACTTTTCAGTAATTACCAAAAAAAAAAAACTATTTCCTCTGTTTTTCTTCTTTTTTTTTTTTTGGGCTCAAATAGCATTTTAAAGCTTAATCTAAGATTTTTTTTTTTGGAAGAGTATTTTTGGGACATAAAACAAACACGTATAATATCAGTAACAAAATGATGTACAAGCAAATAATGCAATAAACAAGCTGCAATTTTCTTTTTTTCTTTTTCGCTAGACAGATACGGTATAGGTGGCACAGCAAATTTTTTGTAAAACGTCCAAAAGCCAAGATAATGTACGCAAAAATGGTGTCCCCTTATGTGTTTCAACCAAATAAGCTAACAGAGGCTTACATTTCATAGCTTAATGTGTTATAACAAGATTTGAAATCCATATACAACAACAAATCGAAATGAATAAGTCCACAATTATACACGTAATATAACTGAGGTTTGATGTGGCTCAATCCCAATTCTATACTTTGAGTAAAATGCCTTAACTCATTTAGTGGTTAAGTTGTGAAGTACCCCTTCTACTCAAGATTTACCAATTCACAATCTGACTTTGCCGCCAAGTGTCTAGTGATCAAACTTCGCAGTTGGACTTCCCTTGTATCGATAACTATCCACATAATATGTATCTTCATCATGGGCTATTTCTTAATTCTTTTCTGACAATATACATTTAAAGAATCAAGGAGCAAATACAAGTCCATAAACACGCAAGAAAAAGTGCAGCGCAAGATCAAGAAATGAAAGAAAAAGATGAGTTGAATAAAGCTTCATTTTCTTATTGCCATTACAAGAACTGGTAACAGGGATCAAGCAATGAATGATTGCCATTACAAGTACTGTTACAAGAATAAAAGCAATGAATGATTGCTTTTCTTATACACGAAGACACTACAACTACAAGACATTCTTGAAAGCCAAAAGCTTACATAATCTAAAGACTGGAGATATGCACATGGACTGTGCTACAATCGTCGCGCTGTGCATTGCAACCTCCATTCTGACTCTAGAATTCCAGAATCAGGCCAACAACCACAAGATGAAGTGCATCTTTATATACAAAATCTTCTCCACAATCACCATTCACCAATGGGGCTTTGGCTAAGGGTGTGTTGTCGAGCTGTACAACTTCACCCCAGCAAAGCCAAAAAATAAATGGAGTGGTGTTCGAGATATTTGGCTGACGAAATAAGTGTCTAAAAAATTAGTATGGTTCTGAAAGAACTAAAGTCGGACCTATGGATTTCTTCGGCATGGATCTGGTTCTCCTCGATTCCAGCATTTTGTATATTCAATGTCATCAGCTGCAAATAGCCTCAACAGAAAGCTTCTTCATCACATTTGGACATGGGTCTCCTCCAAATGTTTCAGGTGCTACAATCACGGCACATGATTGCTGCCCTATGCAATTCTACAATACAGGACAGAATAACTCAGGCAAATCCAGAAATCATAAAATCACAGCAAATCAGATGCTTAAAGGGTAATGTCCCTAAATGTTACATTAGTAAACTTTTAATGTGGGAAGTTATTTATTACACAAACATGTGTTAAAATGGAGTCAAGCTGAGCTATGTCTTTAAATGACAATATCCTGGGAAACCTCTAACACTTGGTTCTGAAGACATTATATTTTGTAAAAGATATGAAACAGAGTGCCTTTGTTTTTTCACCCAAAGGTGGAGATAGTTTAGATGAATTAGGAAACACAGAAAATTATCGTATGCAAGCTATATATTCCAACTTCCTCATAACTTGAGAAACAAGAAATCTGGAGTTCACATTTTTCTTTTTACTAGATTTGGTACATACCCTTTCAAAAGCATCATAAGACTTGTAGGCGTGGCAACTTCCCTCACTGAAGCTTCCACAGACTCCTTCAGGTGTTCCAAAGCTCGCAAATTTAATTGATGTGATCTTCTGGCCAGGAGCACACCACAGATGAGCTTTAGGACGCAGTGCCTTGTTGACTCTACCTGACGTTTGCATCTGATAATTCATTAATGTTGGTTGCCATTCAAATATATCTGCACAGACACTTGCTATTTCTCGTTTCACTAAAGAGATCCCATTAGGATTTCCACCCCATTCCTCAAATACAACCAACAAATTTCCCCTTGGGTGTAGCCAGGAGCGAGGAACATGGTACCTAAAAATTAAAATTATCATTTCCATGAGGTAATTCAACTATTTAAATGTCTGATTCAGCAAAAAGCTAATTATTCAGCATACCATCTTTGAGAAGCCTCGCCACAATTACTTAAGCATTTCTTCTCATCAAACCAGCCTGCATAGTTACAGGCACCACAAGTACCAGATGCTTTGTATGCAGGCCAGTATCTTCCAATGTGCTGACCGTTTATCCATATCTGACCTTTACCCATGCTATTCATGTCCAAAGCCAAAGGCTCATTTCCTCCCGGAGCATTGAATGTAGTCTGGAGATGTACTATGAATGTTAGTTGAATTTAGAACAAAAAAGCTCCAATAAAGATCAATATTCTGCAAGGAGTATAAGTCCTATTCACAGAGAATGGTCTGCACTACCTTATACCAGGTCAACGGTTGATTCCTTGCCACAAAAGAACCTCCAGTCCACTCAACAGAGGAGCTTCCACTGAGTGAATGAAGACTCAAAGCTTCTCCTTTTAGACCAACCTGGTGAAAACATAGCCAAATTATGATCTGTTATATATGTGCTATTAAAAGTCTAGAATTTTTGGACAGAATGTTTAAATCTACCTTGTAAGACCACTTCTGCCAAGATAAGTCCCTTCTCCCTTCATTAAGTCCGTATAGTGAAACTGGACCGAGAACGCCAGCATTCCAAGTCTCAAAATGTGGGCCAATATTCTGAGTTCTCACACATGCAGAAGTAGATATTAAAGTGTGTTATAGATCAATCTCACTAAAACCAGAATTTTGGAGCATGCCTTTTACTGTACAAGCATGCACATACATGCATGTCTGTAATGTGCCCATGCAGGGGACTTTTGCAGATGCAACATGTAGACAAACAGACAGAGAGCCTAGATAGTTAGATAGAAAGAGAAAAGAAAAAAAAAAAAACCAACCGGTAGACCAACGGCAATGCTCAGGAGTGAAATCGTGTTGACTCCAGCTCTTAAATTTACACCTTGACTAAAAGTTAGCCTCGGGTTTTCTAAACTACCATAACTAGTTCCTGGCAGAGATAATAGTGGGAGCTAGTAAGTCTCCAATTACAATATATCATAAGCTGCTGTATATTGGACAGGAATAATCTTTATATCATGCTCCATACCTGCTAACTGACCATTGATGAAAACATGCAAAGCATGGCCAGCTGACATAACGTTCAGAACAGGCCACTGCCCTCCTCGCAGAAATTCTTCACTGGAGTCAATCTTGACACTGCAAAATTCAAACAGTTACTATAAGTGCCAAACAAAACGACATCAGTTCACAGGATAAAAGAATTATTTAGAAAGTATTGCACATCACTTACTCCGTTGTATACCATAGATAATCTGAGACATCCCTGGTTGTATTTATCTGCTCCAGCAATCCAGACATTGTGAATGTATTGTCTTTATAAGATGCAGTCTCATCATTATATGACTGCCAAGAGAATCCGCGACTAACAGGAGTCATCTTCATCTGGGCGCTTTGAGCGCCAACCTTCACAAGGAATTCCATCATGGGGTTAATGTTGAACTGATAGCCAAAAAAGCAAGGAAAAATTATCTTACCTACCCTTGCAGTATTATAGACTGTGTTCTTGCAGTCAGGAAGAATGCTAATGGACCAGGGCGGCACGTTATAATGCATATTTCCAAAAGCCACCTTAGCAAAAGAATGCTGATTATAGTTGGCAAGGAATGCAGCACAAGCTCCTGACCTAGATTTAAAAACACGTGCCTGCATTGATAAATAATAAGGTGAATGGTAGACTTCCAGTTACAGATAGGCTAATGTGGTTCCAAGAGAACTGAAGTTAAATCTGACCTCTTGATAGTTTCCGAGAGGTGTCACAGTAGGATCTCCAGATACTAAGGCTGGCTCACACAGCTTTATAGCTCTGTGCAGATCTTTCAGATGACCCCACTTCGGTTGCCGTAATAGTCCTTGATAAAGAAATCCATAGCTTTTATAAGTTTAGAAAATGGATATATAACTCCTTGACAATTTACTGATGCAAACACTCTAAATGAGAAATCATGTCGAGAAAGCCCCGCATCAGAAGCACAAGACTTCTTTTCAAGAAAAGCTAATATATGGACTTTCCTAAAGTCACGTGGATTGCTTTTGAATAGGTATCTTTAGGCCGCAATCAAAGGGGATGTTAGAAGAGATAACTCTTAGCTTGTGCTCAGTTACTTCTCAAATTCTGAACAATCAAGCAACAAAACAACATATTCATGATTACACTTGTGATGAGGACAATCCTCTGTTAAAGTATACTTTGGTTTTAAGGAGTTACAACTACTTTTCAAGGTTTCTTCTTAGATTAGTCTCTGTGTATCCTTATTGGACCTAGTTTCCTTTTATTATTATAGATTCCTTATTAGACTAGTTCTCCATCAGACTAGTTCTCTGTTCTTGGTCACTGAGTCTTAAGGCCCTCATATTACATTTCTCTCTAACCAAGACTTCAAGATGTAGACATTCTCTCTCCCTTTCTTCTAGAGCAACAATTGATTGTTGATTCTCATTTCTGCAAGATACATATATTGCCCAATATGTTTTCCCTTTTCTCCTTTTATTTCCTTTTAACACCTACAGGAGCTATATTTTGGACTTAAGAATGATGGGAGTATTTTTGATACGACATCAATACTAGGTCACAAATCACAGCTTCTGCAGAAGAAATTGATATTGGGAATTGTCAATGAAAGTCGCCAGGTCACTAGACGACCACAAACATTGCGAAGGTAGATGTACAGCAGATTACCCCATGCACTTAATCATCATGCCAAGCACGACTTCCATTCTTAATTGTCATGACGCACAACAAATGTTAAGCCTTTAGGCTATCGCTTCATAGTTTGGGTAACGGAAGACTGACCAACATACATAATCACTCAGAAAATTTTATCTACTTACACACATGCAATTTCTTTTTTGTGTTTTTGGTCATTACATGCCAGCAGTTGAACTATAGACAAAGCATGACAAGTGAAATCCAAGGGCCAAAGTCTACTCCATGTCACACTCAAACTAGAATGAAGAAAATTTGCAGTCACGAAGCATGACAAATAATATACCAGATGCACATCAGATAAAGAAATCCAACATAGACTCGGATTTTCATAATGTAACCTCGCATGCATACCATATTCATCCAGAGGTGCATCATAGTCATAGCTAGTGGCTATAAATGGACCACCAGATGTCCTGGCAAAATTTGTTCCTCCGTGGTACTGAAAAAAGTAAAAGAAAAGGAAAACTAAAAAAGTTCAGTTGAATATTTTAAAGGAAATATTGAAAAGGATTTATCAAAAAACGGATGAACTAACCATATAATAATTAATGAAAGCTCCCCCATTCTGTATAAACCTCGCGACAGAAAAGGCCAAATCTTCCACTGGACGATAAGGAACTGCTCCTCCAAATTCAGTAAACCTGTGAAATTCAATTCAAAGAGATGATCAGTGAGAAAATGTAAGATATTAAAGATGATGATTCAGAAATTCAGTCACATTTCTGAAAGAAAAGTGTGAACTTACCAGCCAGTCCAGGCTTCAGTCCACATCTTGGGTTTATAAGCCTTATTTGGAGAGAAGTAGTCACAGTAGAAACCATTGCAGGCATTAATCTGAGCAAGATAAACATGGGACACGTTAAAGTTGGAACTTGAAGTTAATTGCATACAGGAAAACAAATGTCCAATAGATGTTAAGATATTCTTTCTGATAACATAAAGTATTCTTGAACCGAATACTGAATATTTATTGCAAATCACATGCAAATGTTAGCTTAAAGTTGAAATAGAAGCACATCCATGAACAAAAGAAGATTCTAGAGGTTAGTGCATACAATAAAATAAAGACAACATAAAACAGATAGGAGTGAGAAAAGAAATAAAATCCTCTGGCCATGTGCAGGATATACAGAATTTTGCAACATCATCCATGACTCCAGACAGGGACAAGAAATGTTACACAAGAAGCCCACTAAGAATGGGGGAACATGATTCCAAACAATCAATATTGGAAAAAGATCTTGAGAATAGAAGGCCTAAGAAAAATATTGGCATTAGGTGGTGACACTTACAACAGGATCGGGAGCATCATCTTGCTTGCACATGACCCATGGGACACCAGTGGCAAGATCCGCAGCCATCTTAGCTGCCCATTCTGTATAAGCTCGACCAGGTTCACCAATTTCATACTCCATTGGTCCATATTCATTCTCAATCTGTCACATTGAGTTACAAAGAAAGAAACTTTCTCAGATTTGCTGAAGTAATGCAAAAAAAGATCACACGGATAAGATAACAATAAATGTTTGCTATTTACCATACCTGCGATAGAATAATTGGACCACCTTGAGATTCAAACAATCTCTCCGCTTTCATCATATCCACAATTTTGGTAGTGAATTTTTGCATCGCAGCCTATTACAGCAGTCAATGTACCAAAAGTTACAGCACAAACTTAAAGCGCAGTCACCTAAATGGATATTAAACATAAAATGAGAAAAGCAGTTGCCTGACCTTGAAGGGGGCGTTATCTGTTCTAAAACTGATACCAGGAACATACTTTAGCCAAACCGGAAAGCCCCTGAGATTGAAACAACACAAATGCTTAAGATACAGACGTTATAACCGAAAATGGTACTTAATCTTTCTCCAAAGCAATTGTATCGTAAAACATTACCCAAAGTTCCATTCAGCACAAACATAGGGGCCAATCCTAAGATGAACATTAAGCCCTGCTTCCTTCACCAGCTTAATGAACTTCACCAGATCATATCTTCCTTCAAAATAATACTATAGAATAAACAACAGAAAAGCAAACTTTAGCTCATGCTTGCAAACAATAGCAGAGCATCAACACAAAAAGGAAGCAAATTTACTTACTTTCCCAGGCTCAGGCTCATGACCATTCCAAAATACATATGTCTGAATCACATCTAAGCCGCCTTCTTTTGCCTTCTGGATAAGATCTGCCCACATCTACCACACCCAAAAAATTTTAAAAAAATAAACCCGAAAAGACATTAACCAAAACAGAAAAGATTCAATGCTCATACATCCATTTAAAGAAAACAATACAGAAATCAAGAAAACAGGTAGAAAATAGACAAAAAACACACACAACACACAAAAATACACCCTTTTGCAAGAAACATGGAAAATGTGGGGGGGAAAAAAAGAACACATAACCAAGAAGTGGATTAAGCATAGATGGAAAATTATACCTCAGGTGTGCTTCTTGGGTAGTGAATGGATCCAGAAATGAGGATTCTTCTTTGTCCATTGACAATGATGGCTTTATGGTCATATGAAACAGAAGCTTCTCCACATGAAAACCATGACCACAATAACACCACCAGCACCACCAATGCTTTCCACATTGCATTTTTCAGCACCCCTTTTCCCATTATGCATTAACTAGCCAAAAACCACACACACACACCCCCCCCCCCCCAAAACAAGCCTTAAGCTTTAAGCTTCCACCTTTACAAAGCTTAGACCTTTTGGTTAAGTTCTTTTCTTTGCACTACACACACACTTACACACTTTATTCTATGCTTCTGCTTTTACACAAAGAAAAGTTACACACAATTTAACAGTGTTTAAACTGTTTTAAAATAAGGGAAACAGCTGTTTTTGCTGTCTTTAATGGATGTGAATTTTTCTCTTTTTTTTTTCTTTTCTTGTGTGTGTTTAGTTCTAAGTGCGAGTGTGTAGTAGCATCAGTGTGTAGTGATAACTAATAAGTATGTAGTACTAGGGGTATGGCAACAAAATGGGATGCTTTGAAGCTGAATTATATATGCAATTAATGGGTGGTTTTGAAAGTGAAAGGTGGGGTTCATTTTGAGCACTTTGGACCCACTAAAAAGTGAGCAATATTTAGACTAATTTATTCTTTACGCGGAGTTTTGTCCAACTAAATTATGGGTTTTATTAATTATTATGTTTTTTTTTTCATATTTAGGGCCTTAAATGGTTATACATATTATATTTGATATATATATATATATAGGGACCGAGGTCTATATACGTATTTGAATGAAAATATGGTCGAAATAATATTAAATAAAAAGCAAGACTTCCTATTTCTATTTTCTAAGGTGGGAGAATATATATTATATATAACAATAATCATAACAATAAAAGTTTGGTGATGTGAGATTTTTTAAAGCATAAACAGGTGTTAAAAATAATATTTAACAAAATAATATAAATTATATACAGAATATTTTACTAATTCAATCAATAAAATTAAATTCTTCTCTCCTTGATGAAACTACTTAGCCGAATAAATACATAAATAATATATGAACAAACTCCCTAAATAAATAAAATTTTCTATGAAATAACTATTTAAAATTTAAGAATTCTTTAAATTTATCTTGCCAAAAAAATTACTCCAAGTACTCAACAACAAAACAAATAAATTAAGGATTATTGAGTTTTATTTGCTAGAATTACTTATTTATTACAAAATTTTAACCATTGACATATCATCAACATAAAAGTAACATAAACAAAAAAGATTATTACTAGAATAATTTCAAGTAAAAGAAAAGAATAGAAAAAATTAAGGGGGTGATAAGAAAAAATTTTCAAATTTCAAAAATTTTATATACACTAATATACATTTTTCTTATGCTTGGAGGGCCCCGCTACCCCTGGTTCCACCCCTGTATACATATGTATGTACTATATATATGTATGTACAGGTGCATGTGTATGAACATGTGAGAGGGAACAAATGAACAAGCTAATTTTAGAGTAATATATGGGCTTATTTGGATTGGTCTTTTTAGGAAAAAAATATTTTTTTCTTAAAAAAGTTATATTAGATTTGCAATAATTATTTGATTTGGCTTCCAAAAAAGTTAAAATTTTGAAAAAAAAAGCTCAAATATAATTTTTTTTTTTTAGAAGTCAAAATTTTCAACTTTTCAAAAAAAATTATTTTTCAAAAGTGATTAAAAAAATACTTTTAAAAAAAAACCAATTCAAACGAACCCTATATATATAGTATGTCCTATGCGTGGGAAAGAGCAAATGAATAGATTGATCTTAAAATAATAGTCTTTACATAAGACGACCAAGGGAAAAAAAAAGTAAAAAAAGTAGCCAGAGCACTGATATATCACCTCTCATGTGTCTCAAAAGTAAAAACTTTAATATGCAATATACATATACATCTACATAATATATATATATATATATATATATATACACATATACATGTATGTGTACATATATATAAACAATATATATATGTATATAATAGATTGATTTTTCTTTTCACATATCTGTTGTCTCTTGTACATACTCATGGAAAATGGGATCCACTTTGTATTAATTTATACTTACGCGGAACTTCATCCAATTTTCTAAACTTTTTCTTGTATTTTATATAATTTGGGAGAAAAAAGGGCTTATTTACTTTTTGAGTTTTTTCATTAGTGGTAAAAAGTGTAAATATTAAATATTCTTTTCGTGTTGTTTAGAGTTACTTTTGTCTTTTCTATTCCAATGATTTAGTTTAGCACATGGCATAAAGCCTGTTTGAATTGATTTTTTTTTTAAAAAAAACACTTTTTTTCCTAAAAATATTATATTACTTTTGCAATAATTATTTGATTTAATTTTTAAAAAAGCTGCAACTCTGAAAAAAGTTCAAATACAGCTTTTTTTAGAAGCCAAAATTTTTCGCTTCTAAAAAAAAACTGTTAAAAAAATTATTTTTAAAAAAAAGCCAATTCAAACGAGCCCATAAAGTAGTTGTAATTGGTGGTTGGTAATTGGAAATTAGATTTCAAATTTGAAGGATGATAAATTGGAGACTGAGATATAAATGTTTTAGAATTGTCTTTGCCTTGTTTTCCCCTTTTATTTTAGAATTGTCTAAATGCATAAACAACGCTCTTGCAAACGAAAATAGATTATTGGAGTTATCTAATAGTCAAGTTCTTTTTACCAGGAACCCCTCGTATCAATCAATCTTTGCCTCCAACGGAATTCGAACAAAGTTATTACTTTTGAAAATTTATTTGAACTATTCGAATTACTCTCCTGTTCCGATATAATAATAAAGTTTACAGATAAAATTTTGGAAGTTTTGAAATTAAATTTATATAACAATTTAAAGATAAAAGTGATCGCACAAAAAAAAAAAAGACAAAAGCAAAAGCAAGGTCCGCTTTTTTGCCATAAGGGTGTACATTAAACCGAAGAAATCGCGAAAACCATTTGGATTGAACCAAATCAACCGTAAACAAATCGTTTTTAAAGTAGTTTGGTCGGTTACAGTTTTATTTTTTAAAAATTGTAGCGGACTATTCAGTTTTAGAGAGCAAAAACTGCGGTTTAAACCAAACTATAGTATTATTATTATTTATTTTATATATATAGACAAACACACAAATGAATATATTTCTACATAAATAAACACTTAGAGAATATATATATTATGTATTTAAGTCTTTAATTCTTTGCTAATAAGTTTTGGAATTGAACAGTTCTTATCTTTAGAAAGATTAACAATAAACAATCAAAATAAGTACAAAAAAGAGGACAATTTATGACAATTTATCAAGTGGTATCAACCAATTTGAAAAATTGTAAGTTTTGATACTAATTAAAAGTGCAATATTTCTATGTTACAATGTGCATATGAATTTTGTTATTGTTGGTATATCTCATAACAAAAATGTTTTATCTCATAAAATCAACCAAAAAATCGCCCGAAAACTGCACCAAACCACATTAACTGAAACCATTGGTTTCTTTAGTACTTTGGTTGGTTTTGGTTTTGTGAAGCAATAAACTGCCTAAATTGGTTCGGTCAGAAAATTAGTGCAAAAAGGGCACTAAATCGCTCATGTAAACCCCTATTTTGCAATTTGGACCTGCCAAATGAGACTTATGTTGGACTTGGTACCTACATGCAACTTCATCCAAGTACCTACAATTTCTTGGGTATTTATAGTTTTGCTTCTTTTTTTTTTTTTGGGGTAAAAAAAAATATTTATAATTTGTAGGGAAAATGAAAAGAAAAGAGAAAATGGTTTATGCACTTTTTAGGGATTTTACTAGTATATTTTAAGAAAGTGTGAAACAGTAAAGACCTAGTGTTTAAGTGGTATATTTTTATTTTTAGTGTGAGTGATTCAAGATTAATTTTCATTAATTACATGTAATCGAAATAATTCGTCTTTGATTTTTCTTAAAATGACGAAGGTAAAAAAAAAAAGAAAAAAAAGAAAGAAGCTTGTCTAGGTGTTGTGTTGTTTCAGGTAATAAAACTCCGACGCGTATTTTTATCTGTTTTCTCTGCACAATGATTCTCTTTAGTCAATCCCGACGCGGCCGGCTCTTACTTTACGGCCCAATGCTCATGTTTGTTTTTATTGTCGTCTCTTTCCCATACACCTCACGGCGGGTGGTGACACGTACATAACTTTATTAAGCTGATAGGCGTGGAGATTGATGTCACACGCTAGTAGGTGAGTGTAAAAGCATCTTAATGATCTCCTTCTTATTACTTTTTTGCTTAATTTTTATTTTCTAGTAATGGATACCTATATACTAACTAAAAATTATATTAAATTTATCTTAAAAATACATATTTAAATATAATTCTATTCAAATTTATCTCAATACTACTGCAACCAAATAGGATTGTAATAGTGTTACCTCAACATTTTATACGTTTTCCATGTGATAATGAATCCTAATACATTTATCATGTGATAATATCTATAAACGAAAGGCCCTAGTCTCTATTTATCACATTTTATACCAATGATTGTTATTTAACCATTCTACTCAATCTTATGTAGTGTGTGTATAATTATATAGTGCCATATCAGCATTTATATGACATATATTATTTTTGTAAAGTCATTCTAACTTATTAATACTTGTATAGCATTCTTCATGTATTCAATAAAAAATATTATTAAAATTAAAAGCTAAAAAGTTTAACGTTAAATTAAATACTAAAAACTAAAAAATTAAAAATAAAACTAGAAAATTAAAAATCTAAAAATATAAATTAAGAAATAAAAAAGTAAAAAAAATAAGGAATTAAAATATCAACATTTAAAATTGAAAGTTAGACTTAAAAAAATAAAAAATAAAAGTAAATTATTGTAAACTTAAACAAATTTATGATTACATTTGACGTTTGATAGAAAATTAAATAAGAGTATTGCAAAACACGAAATACAATCCCGCTAGTTATTTCATGTGTTTCTTGAAGTGGAATGATGTAATTATACTAAATAACATCACCATTAATAGGAAAATGTGTTACAAATGTAATTTTTATCATTATCATCATCATTTGTTATTGTTGTTATTATTATTATTATTATGAGTAGTTTAAATGGTGTAAAATTACTTCCCTCAAGAAAAATAAATATGTTCAAATCCATAAGATACACGGGTTGAGTTGGTGGTTGAGTGTTAAAAAAATGCATTCTTTATTATGGAAGGGGACTTTACCACAAAGGAAGAGTTTCAACTGATGATACAAATGTAGGGTTTGGATGTCATAATTATTCTTATAATTGTTTCATTAATTAAATTTTAAAATGCGAATAATAAATTTGTAACGGGTTGGTAATGGGAATAGTTTCCTGTAATTGTTATAGAGTCCTATATTTTCTCTAAATTGGTAATGTTGGATTGTTTGTTAGATATCCTCCATTAATTTCTTACTCTTTTCTATCATGAAACGGAATTAAATCCACTGGTGAGCATCATTAAGATGTGTGGTTGAGACATACTTATAATATAATCAATTCAGTGGATTATGACTTCTATAATTCTTTGGAGTTGGAATATTGATGGAGGTTGTTGGTACCAAGTGTTGCTTTTTACGTTTTATGACAGCTTGTAATAAACAAGTTATCTCAATTTTCATAGTACAATTATTATAAACTAAATAAGTATTGAATAATGATAGTGTGATTGGGCTAAATACATATAGCAATTAAATTGCTATTTTCTTCTTAATATGTGCAAAATGTGCCTATATCTTCTCCCACTTAGATAAAACAAACCCCATTTTGCTCTAATGAGTCAAGAAGATCAATGGGTACTTCCATGAGTTTGAAATTGGAATAAAACTCGTAGCTATTAAAAAATAAATTTATAATAATATTAACAAAATTTTAAATAATACTAACATGCAAACATAATTACATATATATGAGAGAGAGTGACACGACTTATTTTTTGTTAAGAAAAATACAAACAATCATAACAACTGAGAAATAACATAATTAGGTCAAACAAGTCTTTTGTTTTCAAAAGAAAAAACAAAATAAAATAAAACACTTCCAAACAGACCCCTACGTATCTTCTACTTGCATGCTCTAAGAAGTTTCATCCCTAAGGGCATTATGTATAATAGGTTTTCTTAATAGTTTCCATCTTCTAAATCCAAAACTTCGATTTCACAAATTAAAACGAGCCTCAACATACTTAAAAATAACCAAGTTATTATTTACACTGTATTTGGTATATGATTATTTCAAATCTTAAATTTGAAAAATATATAAAATTATATAATTTTTAAATTTAAGATTTTAGCAATAGGAAAATAATGAAGCTCTTCCTTAATTAATAACAAAAACCCAAAAGAAGGTATGTGCTTTTTTTTTTCCCCCTTTTTTGGGGGGTTTGGTGTCATAGTTTACTTGGCGGGAGGAGAAAGTGAAGCAGAAAAGAGAAAAGGGGAAAAAAAAAGTCTAATAAAAATTAGCCATCATGTGTAAGATTTGTCATCATTCTCTTGAAGAAAACAAAGGACACGGTTTCATATATACTCACACCACCACTAAACCTTGCATGATTGCGTGCACCTAACTGCTTCATATGCAAATTTTTCTATGATTATTCATCAACCAAATCATCGAATCGCATCTAAAAAACCAATTAATTTCCTTTGACAATTGAGCTACCTAGCTATGGATTTGGATATATAAACTCGATCTTCTTCAATTATTGTATGATCACCACCTCTACCAATCAAAAGGCTATCATAATCTCAACAATAATATTCAAGAATTTGTTAAAGCGACCATATAATGATTTATTATAACTGAAAATTTCACATTTATATTTATATTTTTTATAATAAATATTTTTCAATTGAGTTGCTATCATAACCTCGACAATAGTATTCAGGAATTTGTTAGAGCAATCATATAATGATTTACTATAACTGAACGTTTCATATTTATATTTATATTTTTTATAATAAATATTTTTTTAATTGAGTTGATTGAGCCATGCTCGAGACGCACCATTTTATCGTAAAATTTATTATTTGGAGATGAATTCAATATGGTCTACCAATTTATCATCATAGAAGAAAATAAATAAAGGCTAGCTCTATATGTGTGTGTACATCTCACAATTGATCAACGAAAGCTGGTGATTTGATTATTGAAATTGGGAAGAAACAAAAAAGTTAGATGCATGAAGAGCGGGATCTGAAATATTATTTCTAATGGCATTTGACGGTGGGAATTGTTTGAGAATATTTCAGATCTGAACTATTAAGTGGATATATAAATATAAATGTAATAAGGGAAACTATTGCTGGCTGATGGGTTATATTAATTTTTTTGTCGAAAAAAAGGGGTTATTAATTTGCCTCCTCTCTGCAGCAATATGAATGACGAACTCGAAGTCAACATATTATTAGTTGTTGATAATTAGAATATATATATATATATATATATATGTGTGTGTGTGTGTGTGTATTGTTAAAGTCCACTGACTCAATTTTTTCTCCCAAAACTTTTTATACCATTTATCATTATTTGGTTATTCATATCGTGTCAATATGGTATATTTTGACTATTAAATATAGCATATTTTAACTATATTTTTCATCCTTGACCAAAAAAATATATATTTTTCATCAAAATCTTAAAGTAAATTTCTAATATTATTGATTTAAAATACTATTTCTAATGTTAGTGTTATTAATATTTTGATTATATTTATCATTACACGTATTTTGATTTTAATCATATTTTATAAATTAATTTAAAGTATAATTTTTAATATTATTAATTATATAAAATTTGATAGTGTCAAATTAACATTAGAATCCATATATCGTACGAGTCATATACTAGTATACATACATACATATATCTATGCATGTATCTTCTATTTATCAACAATAACATAGTAAAATATTGTACGAAGTAGAAATAAGAATCTTGAAAGTTAGTAAAATTTTCAAATATAAACAAATGGAGAACAGAAAAATGAAAAGCCAAAAAAGAGCTGGGTAAAAACTAAAATGAAGAGACTACATATTAAAAAAGATAAAATGTACATGACTTCCCTGTATTTTTACTAAGTTTCTAAATGCAGACAACTTTTCATAGAGATTTGAGGCCTTTCAAGAGTCACCCACGATGACTTGAAATCTTTGCTAGTAAGATTAGAGTTCAAAATAAGGGTTTAACTAAGACAATCACACAAGAATTGACTATTACGAAATCATCAACTTCATTAGAATTTGCTTTTGACCCAATAAACAGCCACACGTCCTTTATTAAGTTTGTACGTCGATCGCTGATCAAGCCATTTGATTTAGAAGTGTAACCCACCAATTATTATTACAAGACAAAATACAAATGATATACAAAATCAAAACTAGAGAAGACACTATTGACTTCTGTCTTGTAATTCAAACCCTAACAACTTTCACATAGTGAAATCTTCTCAACTACTGACAACTTTCATTTAAAGTAATCAATTAATTGCACTATCTTTTCTGGGCTTTTATTAGGCTACAGGTTAAAAGGTGGGATCGGGCTAAGAAAGTCCTAACCTTGAAAGATATGTAGGACCAAGGACGGAGTGTTAGGCAACCCCCACACACCCCATTTTTTAAAAATAAATATATGTATTATTTTGAATTACTTTTAGTGTAAAAAAATAGTTTAATTTATACTAAAAGTTACATTTCTACATAAGTATTAAATTTATACATTTTTGGTTCACTGTATAAATTTATTCCCAGCAAATCCACTTTTTTTTTTCCTATTCAAAAATCAACCCCTTGGCTCTGTGTTTTCTTTTCACATCGAAAATTATTTGCAAATGAAGATATTCCGAATTCATCCTTTTCAGGATACACTCAATGCAAGTAAAACTATGCACATGTTTGCCGTTGATGAAAGATGAATGAGAAATGAAATGAATCAGAACAAACAAAGGTAGGCAGTGAATTGATTCGTACGTGTGGTCCTTTGCATTTGCAGAGTTCGCAAATTAAAGGTAAAGTGGAGGCAATTAGCCTGTCAAGATGATAAGCTGCTTATGCAAAGTGTAGATTCTTTCTCTTTATATATAAGCACTTTAAGACTCGCTTGTTCATATGCATTAGCTAGTTGAGCAAGATAGATTTTAAGAAATTGTTATTAACAAAACGGGACAAAGATATTTTAGTTCTTGAATTTTAAATAAATTTTTAAATAGGTCCCTCAACTATGAAAAATACTCTTTTTAGTCCCTCAAGTTAATAAACAATTATCAAAACTAATAGTCAATCATTTGACTTGTTAAAAACCCTAAAATACCCTTGAGCAACTTTTACATATATATTTGGGCTTCGTATATTTGCTGGAAAATATTTTCTTAAAAAATAATTTCTTAATTTTTTGTTGTTTAGTAACACCAGAAAATAAGTCAACTGTAAAATATTTTTTTGTGAACAAAAACTTTAGTTATAAATGAATAAAAATATTTTTCGGTTGCCAAGAAGACAAAAATATTTCCCACAAAGTAACTTCCTCTCTTTTTCTTTCACTAAGCCTACTCTCCCCCCATCTCTGCCCCACTCCATCCCACCCCACCCCACCCCACCCTTTTTTTCAAAAAAAAAAAGAAAAAAAGTAAAAATTAAAAATTAATTTTTCCAATACTCTTTAAAAAAATATCATTTTAAGAGTAATTGAAATAATTTTTAGTTTTTTATTTTTAAATTTTTATGTTTTTTACTTTTTATTTTTAATTTTTCAAAGGGGTAGTGGTCGGGTCGGATCGGGGCGGGGCGGGGATAGGATGGATTTGGGTTGGTGGAAGGGGAGGCGGGAGGCCTAGTGTTACCATGCAAAAAATATTTTCGTCTTCTTGACCAGTGGAAAACATTTTCCTTCATTTATAATTAAGGTATTTTATTGATCGAAAAATGTTTTTCACTTAGATTTATTTTCCCATGCTTCCAAATATTGGATCAAATATATATAAAAATTGTTCATGAGTGTTTTGGGATTTTCCAACAAATAAATAGTTGACTATTAGTTTTGATAATTGTTTATTAACTTGAGGGACTAAAAAGATATTTTTCATAGTTGAGGGACTTATTTAAAAACTTGTTCAAAAGTCAGGGACTAAAATGTCTTTCTCCCTTAATAAAAATATTAAATGATGAGCTTAATAACTCAATGCTTTATATACAAGTAATCGGGCATAATCTTTTAATTGGTGTAGCGTTCTTTGAACAAATGGTATAAATAATTTCTAAATTAAAGATAATAAAAGCAACTAAATTGTATTGATCAATCAAAGTTGTTGAGTAAATACTACTTATAGCCTGTTTGAAATAGTCTTATCTTAAATCTGAAATCTGATAAGTATCTTATTTGATAAGTATCTTATAAGAAATAAGTGTTTGATAGAATAAAACTGTTTGATTTGTAAGCTGAAATAATATTATCAATTTTGAGTCATGGTATTTTAATTTTATAATTAAATAATAAATTATAAAATATAAATATTAATTAGATTTTATTTTTTTAAAAAATTTTTAAAGTTTTGAAATTTTAATTTTTAATATTTAATTTTTAACATTTTTTAATTTTTAAATTTTTAAAATTTTTATTTTAATTATTTTCTAACTGATAAGATTTAAGATAAGATATAAGTATTCTAAACCCAACTTATTTTTTATAACTACAAATAAGACATCTTATAAAAAGTATGTTATAAGTGTCTTATAATAAGTTAATAACAAATAATCTTTTTCACATAAGTTATTAAATAAGATAAGTGTCTTAAAATAAGACCCAAACAAACACAGCATTATTATGGCCCGTTTGTCTTTGCATACTTACGTGTCGAATAGCTAGTAGCCTATTTAATTGCACTTCTTTATGCGTTCACAAGTAGCTTGTAGTTGCCTAGCAAAAAAAAAAAAAAAGAAGTAACTCGTACTTATAAATAAGCAACTTTTAATACTTATAAGTGATGAACAAGTATAAAAGTATTTGGATAATATGTGTTTAAAAATTATTGACATATTTAAAAAATGGATCTTTATAAACAGTAATATTATTTAACATGGTTAAAAAGGGCTTTCATTAATTAATATTTCAAAACTTTGAAGGATAAGAAAAGCCTTTACCTTTTGGTCAAACTGTGGTGCTTAATTATAAGCTGCTAAACTGAAAGCATGGGTCAGCTGCTCATTTAATTTTCACATGCTTACAAATACATGAAAGTCTGTTTGCCCTAGTTTTTAGGGACTCAGAACATTTTATGTAAGCTTAAAAGTTTTTATAGTTTAAAAGTTGAAATTAACTTATATTTTAAGAGCTTTTATATAAAATTAAAATTAAAAAAATTGAAAAACTAGATGTTTCAAATTTGGAGTTTTTCAAATAAAGCTTTTGAAAACTTGTTTTTACATCATATTAGAAATTATTTTTCTTCTTATTTTCTTAAAAATACTATTACATAATTTTAAAATTTTAATATTGTCCTCAAAGGTCAAAACAACTAAAAACTCAACTCTTAAAATACCAGGTTAAACAATCACGACTTTTGTTCAATATAACTTTTAACTGCTAAAAGCTCTATTATTCAATAGCTATAATCTTACAGTTAAGTCAAATAAAACTTAAAAGTGCTTACAAACTGATTCGACTGGCTTATTCACTTAGCCAAACACCTTCCGTTCTTACAAAAAAGCCGAGTAGGCAAATAAACAAAGTACTAAAATATGTTTCCAAAAACCAAAATGAAAAGTAAGGAACCCTTCTTTTTTATTTATTTTGTTCCACCTCCTATTAAATATTAACATGTCATAACTCTTTTAGGTAGTGATTGTCATGTTAGAACAAATTTGAATTCAAATGAAATAAGCTATGGAACGGAATGAACTTCGGTAATGAATATTTCATGTCTAGTATGCATTAAGAATGATGGTAAAAATAAATATTTTGATTCCAAATCCATGTTTAATATTTAGTATTTTACATAGGATTGCAAATGACTTACATAAAATAGTAGGAGTCACCTTATGTTCTTATATACATATAATAATAATATAAAAACAATAACAACCACGACGACGATGACAATAACAACAAGAAGAATAGTAGTTAAACTAAGTTATTTTTTAATTTTTGAACTTTAAATATCTTAATTAGATCATAGGATTTGCATAAGATTATGTATATAAAAGGCTACTTTTTTAATATATAAAATTTTGAAAAGAGTTTTGGTTATTTGTAAAAAAAAATTTCATTCTTAGGAACATCATGAGAATATTATGTCAAAAATGGCTATTTCTATACCCATGGGAATAAGATTTCCTCTAGAATGAAATTCCTTATTGTACTCTATCATACTAATCATGGGAATGAAAATAAAATAAAAAATTTCATTCCATTTCTAACTCATTCCACCATATATATATATATGTGTATATATATATATATATGTATATATATATATATATATGTATCTATATCAATTAGCCACCTCAGTTTTCATCTTCCTTTTTCCATCTGGACAGTAGAATACTAAAACCGTTACATATTTGTCGTCAAGTTGGAAATAATTATATAGGTTCATAAATTTAGTTGCATCCCACAAAAGTTGTACATAGTATCTTGTTATTACATTATAATTTAAGAACTTATAATCTACGAAATGTGCTTTTTTGTTTTTCTATCCTCAATACATGCAATAAAAGAAAATCTTTTGTTATATTCTTATAATTGAATCGTTAAATTATTACTATATCAGAGAATAGAACATAAGCCAAAAAACAAGATGGTTTTATTATCCCTTTCCTTAACTATAATTGTGCGAGAACAAGAATGTCTAGTGGGAGGAAACTTAAAAGAACGTTTTTGAATCTTGAGATTAATGATAGATAGTCTTTGTAATCTAGATTAGCTGTACCTAAAGTTTTTTGAGTTACGATTAATGAAATACTTATTTAACAAGAAAAGAACATGAACACTTTGCTCTAAATTCATCATGGTTGCGGTTCATAAATTTACCATGAACAGAAACCTAGACAAGAAAAATGAAATAAATGGGACTTTCTTTGTCATCAGCGCAACCGAGAAAAAAGTAAATACTGACTTCACGAAATATTTACAGCCTATTTGACTAAGCTTATTTGGGACTTATAAGTTATAAATAGTAAAAAAATACATGAGGAAATACTTTTTTATAAAAATTTATAAGCTGCAAAATAAGTAGAGCCAAACAGGCTCTTAATCAACTCAACTCACTTGCCATGAGTAGTAAAGCTCCCAAGTTTTTCATCAACCTTTTATTATTTTTTCCTTCCAGTTACTAATAATTTCTCTGCTCGTTGAAAGGATTTTTTTTACTATTCCATTTATCTCCCTAAGGAAGATGGCATCCAACACACACACGCGCACACACACACACACACACACTCTCTCTCTCTCTCTCTCTCTCTCTCTCTGTGTATGTTGTGTGTGCATATATAATCTGGTCGGAGTCCCCTTCAAAACTTTACTTAAAAACATGAAAATCTGAGAAAAGAGAAAAAATAATTACGCATGGTTTCGTTAAATTACAGTAAGAAGGATAGTTTGGAGAAAAAAATTAGAAAACTAATTACTAATTGTCTTGTATATATATACACGCATACATATACATATATACACACATATATACACATATATGTTGAATCAATGAGCACTAGCAAGTAAGTTTAACAGCTAATCAGGTGCATTAAACACTTTCAATATTAGAAGAACAACAATTTAACTTCATATACACTCCACTATATTTAAAGAAATGGCTAAGGCATCATGATGCTCTGCGTAGAACAAAACTTCAGAGTTTTTCATTTCTATTCTTTACGTATATGTGCAAATATCTTTTGAGAAAACTGTTCTATGATAACTGTTAGAGAGTTTTTTCAGAAATTATCTCTGAACTATTTACAAAATCATGGGCGCTGTCCAAATTCAATTTTTTAAGTACAAAAAATGAAATTATTAACGTTTATCTTTATTATTTTCCACCGCTAATCGTTAGAAGTAGTATTTGTTAGAATAAACTCCATAATATTTTGATAATGTGGAAATAAATTTTATAGGATCTTTACAGTGTAGAAATTACGTACCATTGTTAGTGATAGCAGTTAGTGAGAAAATTGACCAAAAAAAAAAATCTTGGCTCTCTTCTTCTCTCTGTCTCCTTTTGTATCTAAAAATTTTATGATAGAAAAATTGAAAGAACTGAAACAATTATTTCTGATAAGTGATATAGATACTCTTTTATAGAGGAGAGAAGAGGGTTAGAGATAACCATCCATCATAGTTCGTAATAATATTTTAGTGATATTTATTTAATTAATAGGTTTATTTTAATTATCAATTATCAGTTAACAAGTCAAATAATTTTTCTAAAGATTAGTGGGCAACAATATGAGAAACAGCCTGAATGAGGAAACACGTTTACAGTATTTGGTGGACATATTTTGCCAGCTTTGGACATGATAGAGTCAAGCTGTATTTCTAGCAAGCCATGGAAGACAGTAGCAATTGCTTTAGCCAATTGTCAAGAATGTCTGGGCAAAAGTAAGCAAGAACAGTATTGACATCCAAGAAACTAACGCCTATCATGTGGATTCGAAGAAGTTCCTCAAATAGTCGAAATTATTCTTTAAAAATGATAATTTGAACTTGAACTTTTTCAAAAAGAAAACTATGAGATCAAAAATCTAAGAAACTCCCTTTGAAATCGGACAGCCATCTAGGGTTATATCTCTAAAATCTTGCAGTGAGAATATTTTGAGTACAGAACAGTTAAGCATAAAATGACATAGTTATCCTCGGCATTGTTTCTTAGTCACAATGTGATCCAAATTTTAAGGCACATAATCTTCCTTTAAAAAGGAATATATGTCACGTATAAAAATTAATACGTTTTAAAAATTTTTTAAACTCACACTAAAATATAAATTTCGAGATGTAAGACGGTAGACCAGAGACATGATCCACACTAGCAAAGTCTACAAGCCCCAATTAATCTGCGCTTTGGGTTTTCTAATCAAGGTTTTTAAATAAATACGAGATATAGGAGGAAAAATTTTCATATATCTCATGGCTCATGCGGTGCTACTTTTTCTAGTGCATACCACTTGCCTGATTATGTTAATCAGTCATCACTGACATACACCATGTGAACGGGAACAGCACCCTTTTAGGTTCATCTTTTTGCTGAATAATATATGATTACCTATTATTGCTTGTGCAAATTCTTTTTTCTTTTATGAGATTCTAATTATGAAAGAATAGTTTGGCATGCAAAACGTTCTTTATATGTGTATGTTGAAGGGTCAAAATAATTCATACACATACATAAGAGGCGTGTTAATATATAAAATTAATAAATTTATTAATACATTTTCTACAAGTTTAAATTTTTAAAATATGAGAATAGATTCAACTATTATTTTCTCGACTCGATCTCGTGATCCGTGAGGCTTAGCTGTAAACTTCTCACACCTGGGCCAACATGCAGAACTTCATTTGTTGAATCTGTTTAATTAACAACCTCTTAAAACGTAGATCATCCAACAAAAATAATTTTGCTTCCCCACCATTAATAACGCAGTCGCTTCAACAAACTACAGCGACACAAGTAGTATACCTTAATTTCCTCTCAAAGATAATGACACATTTAATAATTAATAAGCTTCTGATTGTGCCATAATTGCTTTCTTTACTGCCACTGTTTTGACTTACGAGCCGTAAAATATTTATGACCTTTTCCACCACATGGAATGGTTGTTCAGATTTAAATAATTATATAGTATATTGAAAGTAAATTAGTTTTATGAATAAAAGAATTTATTAATGTGTTAAAATTAAAATATATTTTCGTTGATCTAAGTATTTTTAAAATTTTGGATAAAAAGTATAAAAATCAAGAAATTATTTTGTCAATTATAAAAAAATTGAAGTTTGTTAAGAAAATAAACAAAATATATTAAAAAAATTAAAGAATTGGTTTGATGTTGCATTCCGTTCAAGTATTAAATAAGAAAAATTGAAGAAACACTAGACTTGAAACATCAAATCAGAAAAAGAAAAAAGAACACGCCCATGGGAGCGATGTCCCAAAACTTATTCTAAAAAAATAAATAAATAAAGAAGAAAAAAGAAAGAAACAATATACTTGCTACCATAGGTCATAACAGCATCGAGGAAAAAATGGAAAAAGAATCGCAATGTTTCACACAGCAACCCAACTTAGAGTTACGTTATACTATAAATTATAGATAAAATAAAGGTTAAGAAATTAGTTTATTTTTTTGATCAATTTGTCAAGTGGAAACATTAATATTAATTGCTGAAAAATAACAAAAATATTAAAAAAATATAGAAGCAACCAAGAGGTGCCGCACGAGACTACCAAACATTAAATAGAAAAAGAACAAAAACTCACACTAGCACTGAAAGAAAGAAAAATGGCACGCTAATTCTTTTAAATAAAAGAATTGTTGGGAGGATATCACATGATCGATACTTTACTCAATCATTTTAATATATAGAATAGGCCTGCATGATAAAATCATGATTGTGTAGTTTGGCTCGTTGTTCTTGCTTTTCAAATGAAAATATATATCATAACTTTTGTACGTACACTCCTAAGGGTCAAACAAGTAGGTAGACAGACATTAATTGCAGCCAAATATTCAAGTTCATTAATATAATTTTAAGTTAAATTTAATACGATCAATGAGTTTTCGCTTGTCAAAGGAGATCATAATTCGTGTATATTAACCATATAACCAATAATTGATCTTTTTACTTAAGAGACGAGTAGCATATTATTAAATCATTAAATTTAACTTTCTTTTTCTTCACCATCACTAGGGTGCTAGATGCTAAACTGAATTCATTGACTGACCATTAATCTCATTTAAACATTATTGCTAGTTAGAACTACATCTTTTTCATTAGCTGTCGACATGACTTTTATGTTTTATTGCTTCTATCAAACACATGATATATTCCAACAGAACGGACAACTCAGCCTCATGGACATCTTCCCTCATCTTGATATGTGTTTTATGTAGTATATATAGTATACATCTATGGCACAATCATAATTCATAACATCATAATATTTTTAAATTATACTATGAATTCATGCCCCAAATACAAGAGATGAATAATGTGAGTACCGAGTGAGAGAGTGAGCCGAAAATTAACGAGACAGTTTGCACATTTGTTTGCTTCCCAATAGATGTAGTAAGTTAAAAGCCTTAGCTAGCGATTAATATCTTTTTGCATTCCTTGGCATATGAAAAGGCAAGTCCCAACTATTGATCCGTTTTCTAATCCAGTGAGTGAGGACCTATGAGTTAAAATCAATCTCAATAGCAGCCGCTCCCCTCTTAATAGCTAGTCTCCCATAAGCTTTCCTAGAGAGTATTATTTTAGCAATATGGTTTGATATCAATTCCAAAATTAATAGTGATGCCAACTACCCATCTACCATAATCATTATGGGTAAGTCCTCTAGCAGCAATACTTTCCAAGTTACTTTTGGAGTAACCATCGACATTTTGCTTGAGTAACTGATCGGGACTGATCAATGAATGAAGGCCATTTCACCATGATTTGCACACCCACCTGTATTAGGCGTGACTCGTCAGCAAAACTAGAGATGGGAGTATCATGGCTTTTTTTTTTTTGGGGTCAAGAAATATCGTGGCTTGTTTTTCTTGGTCAAGAAATATCATGGCTTTGGATAGGATGAATTGGCAGGGTTTTGTGGGGGCAATGGGGTGTGCGAGTAAGATTAGGATGACACATCATCAAAGTCACGAATGGGGCCAACAGACAACAAAGACATTCATGCATCCATCTAATTATTAAACATGTTAGATATTGATGACATGAACGCTGTGTGTGAAGCCTTACACACCGGAAAGTTTATTCACACAATCACAGTCGAGTCTTTGCCACAGATGAGCTAGTTGTTTACGTCCATTGCAAAATATTACACCTAATGCCAGATTGCTGCCAAAGAGCATAAGCCGAAAAACACAATATGTGCCCCTAGTTACACCTTGGTAACTCTAAAATTGAAGTACTCGGATTTGTTACAGTTCCTCCGGTGATATTCTAACCATCCCATAAATTTGTTATTCTTAAACGAGTCATGAAGGACACAATGAACATACTTTATCTCTACATTGGATCAAGGACAGGGTCAGAAGGCTCAAAAGCTACTAAAATCTGTAGCATCAGGAGAGCAGTGGCCTTTCTCTTCAGTGAAGTTGCTTACAGCTATTTTTCACGTAATGGTCTTTTCGTCAAGTGTGTTTATATAATTAAGGCGCTTGGTTTAACATAACGCCCGAATTTAATAGTTCGTAAATTGTTTAAATTATTTAAATTATTTTAATATAATATATAATAATTTATAATGATTGAATCTCAACCATGAAAGAATAATGTTTTCGACATATGACTTTGATGCACTTTTCCCTACACGTGTATCACAAATCACAGAGATAAATTTACTTTGTCAATTTTTAATATTATTTCTTCATTAACCTAAAAGAAAATTACAATAATCAGCAGCCTCTAGTTTAGACAAGTCAGCGTCATATATAAGTATTATTAATCACAAATCATTCTGTACGTTGATTAATTCCTAATGCATGCTTGTAAGGTTAGACAAAACAATAGAAGTGATGATAGGGAGTCATTTTTCTCTCCTCAAATGTAAGTTGGTAGAGAAAAAAAAAATATCGAGTCCTTCAAAGTAGAGATCGTCAAAGCGAGAATTTGTCAAAAAGTGAAAAAAAAAATTAAGTGAAAAAAATGCATTTTTTTTCCGGCCTGTTTTAGCTAAGAAATAAAAATAGGAGTTTCTTGGAGTTGATCTAAATATCTTGTACGTCTTTTGCTTCTGTTTGAAGACTCTTTTTTGATGTGACACAAATCTAGCTTCAAATCGTGCTGAATATGATTGCCACAAAAGGAATGTACCAAAGAATTTGGTTAATTACTTATAATGAAAGGATATATTTTTATCTGATTATATTTGTGCACATTTGATGATTAATCGTACAATCATGAAACTATATGCGCCAATTTTATTGAGAAAATCATTCTTGCTCTTTCTCTTATGAATTATTGATCCCTTGCAAAGTAATAATTCTTTTTTTTCGGTGTAAAAAAAGATAATTGTGACATCTAGAATTCACATCCAATTTCCCATACTTGCCAATCTCTATTTGTAAATACGAGTTAATTTTTCAAAATAATAATAATAACAATAATAAATAAATTTACGTGAGATAGGAATGACAGTTTAAGATGATAAATTAATAATACGTGGCGCATTTTTCTACCTCTAGCAAACGATAATCGTTTGTAAGTTTTGACGTATATATGTGCTTTACCATGACACCTTCAGAAATCATTTGCTTGAAATACTATATCATTTTTCTGTTGCACAACTTTGCTTTGATTAGCTAATGAGCCTTGAGACAGTGAGAGCAAATTATTAGATATTACAGTTGATAAGCTAACAAAGGCTACCTATGAAAAATTAAGATCAATAATTTAGAGTTAATTAAAGCAATATCACACGATACACACACATATATATGTATATATATGTGTACATACATACACATTTAGATCACTGTGTACATGAGACATACATACATATAGGTACTGATAAGTTTTAAATAAGTATTTAATTTATATGTTAGATGCACTTGATTTTGGAATAGAATGCTTCTTAATCGATGTTTTTAATGTAATTTTGCATAAATGTGCTTAGGAAAAGGAGCTGGACGCATTACATATGGATATTGAAGCTTTTTGGACAAGTTTATAGCGGTCAAAGTTGACGTCGTCACGTGAAAAAATGCTGTTTGATTGCTACGCGGGTTTTGACTGGGTTGACCAAGATTGAAGATATTTTTCTGGGCTTTTGGAAGGAATTAGATTAAATATTAGCAGGCTTTTTATTTTGTTGGACTTATTTCAGACTTTTACCTTTTTATTCTTTTTGGGCAGGTTTCTTGATCCAATAAGAAAAATAGGTTAGGGTTTCTTATTATATAAATACCTCTTATTTGCACTTTAGACGTAGACAACTTTTAGGAGACAGCTTTTAGCAGACAACAGTAAATTTTCTCTTTATTTCTTGGCGACATTCATGGACAAGCTGTTCTAATTTTCTTTTCTAGTCGAAGATTAATCAAGATTACGGTTCATCAAATTCGTGAGATCTAAGTGTTTTTATTCCTTTCATTCTATTTTCGGTATTTGCGTATTTACTGCTTCAATAATTAATATTGTTCTGCGATTATTTAATTGCATGACAATAGGTAGCTAGTTAGATTAATCAAATTAATCTAAATATAGTGGTAATCAGGTTTTCTGAGTAATTACGTAATCTAAATAAGCAATAACCGCGAGAGCATTGACTTTTAGAATCAGGTCTTTTTAGATTTTTATTGCTGCCGTTAGATAGCTCTTACGGGCATATCCGGGGATTAGAACGTCTAATAGATAAGGGGATTATGGGAAAAATCGTAGTGATTTAAACCGTTATCAACTCTGTAAGGAAAGATAAGGTTATTAGGCCGAGCCAATAACTATAACTGATTTATCAAAATAGCTGAAAGTATTTTTGCATCTATGATCGAATTTGTTGGCCGAAATTACGATTGTTACTCAGGCTAGATTTTATTCTCACTGATTTTCTGATTTTCCAACTTAGCATTAATTTAGAATTGCATATTTTAGTCAATTTAATTTTTATTTACGTTTTTTTTATTTTCTGGTCAGATTGCTTGCCCACGTAGCACGACCAGTGCTCTGGACAACGTTATTTATTTTCTTGTTTAGCATTTGATTTCCCCCTTTTGATTGCAACTTAGTTGAGTAATCTACTTGGTATAATTAGTATAAAATATTCCCCCAATCTCCGTGGATTCGACCCTTTTCTCACCGCGTACGCAAATTAAAGTTGTAAGGTAAGAAATAGGAAATTATTTTTGGTGGTTTCGACACCCATCAGGTACATACGTACATACATACATATTTTAGTTATAAATCTTTAATAGTGTGACATGTTTTAAAATGTGCTCCAAGTTAATTAGAGATTAAACAATATTTATTGACAAAGAACACGAGTTTGAATTTGAATTTTTTTGTATTAAATTCTTTTTGGCAGTCCGTGATGCATTGTTACTTCAATCTCTAGCTACCTACCCAACTCAAATGAAGGATTGCATATACTTGGCTATAACCACTAACTCCTCTTCCTAGCTTTTCGGAAAATCTCAACAAGCGTTTCAAAGTTTTGCATATTTCCTTCAAGAAGGCTTCTGCACTTGGCATCTAAGGATTGGATATAGAGGTCAATCAGCGACTTATTTTGATTAAAAGTCTTAAATTCGAACCTATTATCTTCCAAGTAAATATTGAACTTGAAGTATATATTAAAGTGACACTAGACTTTAGGGTTTTTAGAATTTTTATCTTTTTTAAAGTAAATATAATTCCTCTATACAAAGAGAAAAGAATCAACACTTAGAGCACCCAATCTCTATACTATGTACTTTTTACCCTAAATATTCGTTGTTGGTTGCATAGGGACCAAACCCATGTTCTAACATAGCATAATTGTTTCAAAATCTACAATCCTTCGAGGGCCAAATTGCTCAAACTGCCAAACCCCACTTTGATTACATTGTTTGGGAAACCATGTCGGCATCAAACTGGTCGATTCGTCCTCCTGTTGGGTGCAAAATGGGCCAAAATCTGCACTTTGCGGCTTGGACCAAATGCTATGTTTGCATGGCATGATTCTACTAGTCATTTTCGTTATTGTTGTCTAATATTAAGTATTTAAGGCCTTAATCGTAGTTATTTAAAAAAAAAAGTCTCATCACGTCTTGAAAAGTTAGACAGGGTGTTCGCGTAGTAGTTTATTATGATCCAAATCTTAAATTAAATGTATTATTGTCAGGTTTTTAACGAACAAGTATGCGTTGGAGCATACTGATATATCACAGAATTTATAATTTTGAGATGGCTTCAATGTATCAATGTATTTTTGCCTAGAATGAATTTTGAGTCATGAGAAAAAAGCTGTCTTATTATTTTAACAACTTGAGATTAGCAGCTAGCCTTACAAATTCGTTTTAGACATCTATAACTATTAATCTTCCGTGTAAAGCTATGAAAGAATCCAAATCTATTTTAAATGATCAAGGTACATTTAGTAAAAGAAGATGAGAATAACACCTCAGTTTCCGAGCCTATTGTGAATTAAGTAGAAGAGTCTGCATAAGAAATACATAAAGAAGATAATCTTTTATTGGTTTCCTGATCTACAATCATCATCGATCTCTTTAGGCATAATAGATCCCTAGTCCAAACACCACCATGACAACAACAGTATCAATTGGTCTTATCGTCTAGTCATGCAAGGAAAGATCTTATCCTATTGCCCCAGGGGCATAGGTGAGTTGGTAAGTGGCCAGGTGATTAGGGTGGAGACACCCTAATAACGCGGGATCGAGTCCGTGTGGCGACAGTACTCCGCTGAAATATTGCGGGGCTGTTGCTGGATTTCCACGCCCGTTGGTCCTCTCCCTGGTCGGGCTGCCACTCACGTACATCCCTCGATTTACCTCCCGCCTGGTTAAGGGGCCTCTGGCCGGGTGGGGAAGGGGTTCTCCTTTGGTTAACCCTTTTAAAAAAAAAAAAAAAAAAAAAAAGATCTTATCCTATTCTTTTCAAGATTCTTCACTATGGAAATAGGAAACAATTGCTGAAAAAAGCTGCGCGAATCTATGTTCACATAAAAACTCAAAGCAATTTAGAGTTGGCTTGGATTGATTTTTTTCAAAAAATATTTTTTTAACAACTTTTAAAAAATAATTTTTTGTAAAAACTAAAAATTTTGATTTTTAAAAAAAATTTATATTTGAGTTTTTTTTTTTCAGAATTTTAACTTTTTTGGAAGTGAAATTAAATAGTTATTACAAATTTAATATAATTTTTTTAGGAAAAAATGTGTTTTTTTTTTCTGAAAAAAACTAATCCAAATAGGCCTTGTACAAGGATGTTGGGAATTCAGGGTATTTAAAACGAAAAATATTATAAACAAAATAGAAAAAGATGTAAACACGATGGAGATAATATTTTTAATGTGGTTCGACCTTCCACCTACGTCCATAAGCAGACAAGAGAATTCTACTATGATAAAAATAAATATAACACATAGAGATAGGGCTCGGGTCTGCACACTTGCCCCTTACACTCTCCTCACCCTTAAAGTCATTCGCTCTCTATCTCATCTCTTTGTTTCTCTGTCTCACTAAATACAAAAAATAACAAATATGACAGTATTACAAATATGATAGTACTCTAAATATGGTAAAACTAGATAATGGTATGACAAGAAATAAGGCAAGTCTCAAACTCTAGGATCTATATTCCTAAAGTGCAAACTTAAAATACGGGTCATATCTTACAAAGGATATATAGATAAACTAGTAAAATTAAATAATCATTAATGGGACTCTGATGTCAATTTCTTTTTGGACGAAAAAAGTCTAATTTTTCAGTAACAATAATTAACCAACTCCAGTATTTTCAAATACAACATTCAAGATGTTACACCCAACTAGAAGGAAGTCCTAAGCTTACGTTCAATATCCAATTCAAATTTAACCTTTTCTATTAACTAACTCTCACGTACTAGGATAAAGCTTAGTTCAATTTTCGATCTTAACCAACTATCCGACTATGCATATATGCTACAAGATTGCGATATTATGCACTGATTGCGGTTGCTAGCTCTTGTCGTTATCTGGATGAGTTTGCCACATATATACACTCATCTAAGTTTCGGCGAGGACAATATTAACCAAAACATTTTGGGGGTTACTCATATTTGTAGGAATATAAATAGGGTCGCAAATTAACTAGCTAAAAATGTTAGAACGAAATACTTTTTTGCCTAATTGGACTATTCTCCTCCAATAGGTTTGTTTGGTGTTTTATAGGTAGTGTTTAGTTTGAAACTAAGAATGTTGGTTAACTTCTTTGAAATGAAGCTTATTTTTATTGACCCAAAAAAAAGGAAGAGCATAGGTCCACCTTATCCAATGAAAACAGTGAAATATGCGTGCAACTTTTGTTGATGGGGGTCGGGGAATTGGATTCTCCCCATAGCCAAGACCAAGATGCCTCTCATGTGCAATACGTACCACCCAATATGTCAAGAATCTTCATGGATATGAATTTGATTAGTATTTTTTTATGTAAAATTTTACACTTCTCCAAAGGCTGCTTGTTGAAACTTCAGCATCATTCTCCTTCAATCTTTATTAGTTAATAAATTAGAAAATCAAAAGGCTAGAAAGATAGAAGCGAAGTTTATCTCCATTTTCGGTTAAGTTTGAATTTATAACCTTTTATTACAAATGTCATTTTTATTATAATGTTATAATGTTATTAGAGAATTCAAATCAATCGGCTCGAGATTGGATTTGTTGGGCAAGTTTGTGTCTCCCTTCCTTGGATGTAATTCCTAACTTAGAATTGATATTCATATTTGAATAGGAGACACCGGATGTAAGAGATATGAATAAAAACGGTTAGGGTTTAAAATTAAAACTAACAAGTATGTGACAAATTGCAAACTTGATAGTTTATAGGGGTCAATCTATGCATAACTGCGCAGGTTTTGGTGTAAGACATTTTACCCAAAAAAAGAGAGGGGTGAGGCGCAAAGGGCTAAAAAAAATGGGCTAAACCCAAATATCATTCCTTTAAACCCTAGGCCTTCAAATAAACTCCAACAAACTCCGGCTGAGGCTTCCTAAATTTGGGAGTCCCTATCTTCCTAATATGATTTATCAAATAAATCACTTTGTGTTTCCCAATTGTTTTTGTGTGTTGAGAGTACTATTTGGATCAAGCCGCAATTTTTTTTAAAAAAAGTCAAAAATAGGGAATGAATTAAAAATAAAGAGCATAATTAGAAAAAAAAATTAAAATAAAATTCCCAAAAAATAAAGTGCCATTGGTTTGGCTTATTACAAGAAAAAAAAAAGTAAATTGTTAGAGATCACTAAAGTTACATTTTTTTTTCTTTCCCTTTTTCCCCATAATCAGAAGTCCTAAGTCAACTAAAACGACTAAACTACTAACTAATTCATACATTTTCCTCATTGTTCTCAACTCTCTTTCTACATCTAAGTGATAGTTTCTATATAAATTATTGGCTTTTTCTGTTTTAATATATATTTTATGAAGTTCAATTATACTAAGATTAAATATTTATTAGCGAACAAATATTTGCAATTTATAACTTTTCTCAAATTTTCTCTCTACTATGCGTGGACTTCTATTCATTTTATTTTTTTCTTTTTGCGGGGTGACTATTATTCACTTTAATTTTTGGCTTTTTTGACATATTAATTATAATTTTTTAAATATCTTTAAGGGTAAGTTTATAATAAAATTAATTTTATTTTTCTCAAATGTAAAACGTTACAACTATAACCACATGTAATGCTCTAGATTCTTGACGATGATGTTATAGGTAGTAAATTTTCAAATTCATACACGTATGGTGACGATTAAAAGTTATTTTATGATTTCAGATTAAGATTATCTCATATTGTTATGATGATTAACCAACCCATTGCATCCTGAACAGAGGGTAGACATATGTCAAAATATGTACAACACAAGAAATACTTGTGTCACTGGCAGCTTAGATGTAGAAAATGCAGCAAAATGTAAATTTAATTAGATAATTTACAATCAGGAGTAATAATGTCCCAAAAAAAAAAAAAAAAAAGAAAGAAAACCCTAGCCCAGCCAATAAAATGAAGCACTAGTAGTATCCTTTGCTATGGTTCTTGTTATCTATAATACAAATTCTTTCAGTATTCGACATCAAAAGAATCCAGACTTTGCTGATGCAAATGAATTCCCACTGCATGTGCATCATCTGCCATTGCTGATGCCTGTGAGGAGCAAATTGGTGACAACAAGTAAATTTGCTGATAGCAACAATCTCCAGGATAGTTTCCCATGGAAGGAAGCTGTATATTCTAAGATGCATACGCGACATGAACCCAAAAAAAAAACACTTCAAAAGGTTTGCCATGGAATAAACTAAAAAGCATTATGCATGCTTCGCTTCGGTACTCTTTTTTCTTTTTCCAGTCAACTTCACTTCGATATTCAACAATCAACGAATTCTATTTTGTTCCAGATAGAAATAGAGTTGAGAGTTTACGGATTCATGCATGTCATGAAATTAGGGCAGAAGGGGAATAGGTTCAAATGGAAGGACAAACTGAGTGGTGAGCTACCCACAAAAGCATATGCCCTTGGGTTGCATCTTTTGTGCACATGCTAGAATCTCTTTCATTTTAATTTAATGATTCAGTATTAAGAGTATACACCTAACTTAAGCCCACTCATAATGCCAACAACATTGAAGTTCATCGGTAAATCTACTTACTGGTGCAAACTCTTAGGTGGTAATTGGTGTGTTGGAATGAATTTGGACAAAGATGGAAGAGCTAAAGAATGGGATAAACTTGGAAACATATTCTATGATTAATGCTAGTTATCATCCTAATGTTATCGTCTTCTAGGTGGCATGTTCAGTTGGCATGCCAACTTGACAACATCTTCTGCTTCTATTTACTTGATTGTTTCTCTCCTCTTTTTTCATTTTCCTTTTTATTCCTATTTCCTCTTTAATTATTATCTTCTTCCTACCATTTTTATTTTTCTTTTCCCTTTCACTTCTCTTCTTATCCTTATGCTATATGTTTTCTCACGGACAAATCCCAATGAAATCGCCTAATTAGAACTCCTATAACACTAGCATTAATTGAGCCGAATGTATGCATCACAAAATTCATATTAATTGTTAGGCTAGGAGCACCTCCTTGAATGGTTGTAGAAGCAGTATGGAAAATGATGTTAGTGCAAGATGATTAAAAGCTGTGGCTTTCCATGGAGCAGATGAATTTTTGAAACATGGAATTCATCTATGAGACTATTCTATGTTCCACAAAGAATAATGAGATTTTGCTTGATTTGATGCTAGTGGTTTAAGTTGCAATTAGGCGATTTTATTGGGACTCTTCCATGAGAAAACGTATAATATAAGACTAGAAGAGAGGGGAACAAAAGGAAGACGATAATAATTAAAAATGCGAGAGGAATGAAAAGGAAAAATAAAAAAAAAAGAAGAGAAGAAAATAATTGAAGTGGAGAGAGAAACAAAAGGTGCTGTCAAGTTGGCATGCTAACTCAACATACCACCTAGGAGGTGATAAAAAGATGATAAGATTAGGGTGATAACTAATATTACTCATATTCTGTAGTTGTTATATTTTGAGAATGAAGATAGGCTATATTAACTGCAGTAAAATGAAGATAGGCTATATTAACTGCAGTAACTTGTATAAATAACAAGATTGTCCATTTATTTTTCTATGTATATTATTAGTTTAAGAATAAAATACACAACAACAACAACAACAACAATATAATGAAAGAACATTTTGGTTATTTAAGAAATAAGACCAAGAAAATGAAAATGAGCTTATGTGTTTAGTCAAGTACAATGTACGGGATAAAGGGCCTATTTGGATGCTTTTTTCATGGAAAAGCACTCTTTTTCTTGCATGAAAAAATGCATATTCTTTTTTGCAAGAAGTATTTGGAGTAGACTTCTAAAAAAAAGCTTAAACTCTTTTTCATCTTTTTTCAGAAGCCAGAATTTTTAGCTCCTCAAACAAGTATTTTTCTCCAAAGCTATAGAAAAAAAAGTCAACCCAAACAAGACCAAAATCTGTAAATTCATTACTGCATGCCAAGCATGAGGATGGGAATACATTCTAGAAGGCTTTTTCACTAAAATGGGCCTATTCTGGATAGATCTTCCGGAAATTGGCTCTTTGCAAAATGAATTATGAAAATGGGGTTTTCTGGTTTCTGAAACACAAAAACTTGCTTCAGAAAACTGAGTCAAAAAGTGATCACCGCTTAAAATGACTTATTGTAGAGAAATTCTCTGCTACCGCATTTCAGAAACCCAATCAGATTTCAAAAGCGCAAGATCAAGTTTCCGAAATGCAAGCTCCGCTTTTGGAAACCCAATGCAATAGGTCATTCGAAGCCATTGACTACTTCCGACTCGTGTTTCAGAGACCCAAGCTTGGCTTTAGGAAACCCCAGCTTGTGTTTCTAAAACCCAAATTAAGCATACAACTAGTTTTCTAAAACCTGAGCTTGTGTTTCTAAAACCTATTGCAGAGAATATGGAATAAATTTTCTGCAATCAGATTTCCGAAAGAAGAGCATGTGTTTCAGATACTATATCTCACGTTTCTAATCTGACCGAGTTTCTAAAACATGATGCAGAGAAATTATTCCATATTCTTTGCAATAAGTCATTTCAAGCATTGACCACTTTTTGACTTGGGTTTCTGAAACAAAATTTCGTGTTTCAGAAACCAAAAAACCCCTTTTCGTAATTCATTTTTGCAATAAGCCCATCTCCTGAAGAATTTTCTAAGAGGGACCCATTTTAGTAAAAAAGTCCATTCATTCGCATCATATTTCCAGCATACTAATGGCTACCTTATAAACCAAGCTTCTCTACTAAATCAAACTTTTTCCTATTATTAGCCTTTCATGAATTAAAGTGGCACGTTATGCCAATTAACTTCATACCTGCAAGCTGGCAAATCTAGACATTCAATTTCTTCCAAGATTCTCACACCAAACGACCAGTCTTGGAAGAAGTCTACACAGCCCCACTTTCTCAAATTTTCACTCTTATATAATTCCATATATTTTATATCATATAATCCTATCTGTTTACTTTTTCAATAATTCGTAATGGAATTAATCATAAAAATTACATCCACTGAATGAAAGGTAAGCACATACTTCACTAAGAAGGAAGTCCAATGATAGGAACATATCAGGACTTATGTCCGTATGCTCAGCCTCCTAGAATTAATATTCACAAAACACCTCACTGGAATAGGTTCCCTAGTATCAGAGGTTCCTAGAGCACCTAAATCCCAAAGCATACAAGATCCAGAAATCTAGCAAGAGCAATAATCTGAATGGAAGAGACCTATATGTTGGATACACTGTTCCTTGCCATCTCATATAGGCACTTGTGGGTAAAACTAAAGAACTTGAATGGATATCTTGGGAAGAGAATGGAATAGCTATGATATATTGGGAAAAAGGTCTCCATGATCACGTATTGAGAAAGCAATGTTGCTACAGGCATTATACCATTTCCAGTGCATCACTACCAGCAAAGTCTAGCATGTAAATAGAACACTACATAATGCAGAAAGTGTCACATAGACTAACAGCTATATCAAAGTCTGAGAGTAATAAGATATAACTTACTCTGCAATTCCTCTAGTATTAACTGGTTAGAAGCACCCGTGGAAAAACCTAACTTCATCATGATCTCTTCCAATCGCTGTGCATTTGTCAGGTATAGATAACCAATCTATGCAGAAAGAATTGAATGGATTAGTTTTCACCAATCTAAATAAAATCTTTCTAATAATGACTGATAATCATTAGTACACGTCACTGGTATCTCTATAGAAGTGAAAAACCAAAATGGTAAAAGCACTCTGTCACACAGTGACAAGCTCATAAAGCAACAACTCTTCAGCCCTACTAAAGGACACCATGTATTAAAAATTGGCATTAAGGTCAAACTATCCAAACACAAGGGAATGCAAGTCACAGCCAGTGGTCCAAGCTGCATTCCCCCACAAACATCCAACAGCTTTGTCAATAGGCAGAATACAGATAGAGCAGAAATGTTCTTCACAAATTTCTTATATACAATAGAATGTTAAGAAAATATCAAGGTTGAGTTACTAACAAGTGTTTCAAGTGAAGAGGCTCTGTTGTAAACAGCTACACCTGCACGTTTCTTTGTCCTTGTTTTAGCTGAACCAATATTTTTTCCCCAACGAAGAACAGTCCTGTAGAAGATCCCCATCAGAACTCCATGTCTTAAAGTACTCCATTTTATAGCAATGAAGGTGCAGCACAATGACCAATGCGAGCTTGATAAGGGAAAAATGATACTTCAGAGAAACATTTATCTTAGCTCTCAGCCATAGTAATAGATGTTAATAGTCTTGTATTAGCCCACCATTCACCTGAACTGTGCATACATATGTATTTTTCTTGTGCATAACAGTTGCACTTTCCTAAAATAACTTCTCTTGATGAAAATAAATGTGTTTCAAACCTCAGAAATGCAAAGTGAAGAGAAACAGATAACTGAGATAAATAGCAAGAAAAACGGAAGGTCGAGGCAAGAGTGCAGAAAAATTGACAAAGGAAACAAGAATATAGAACAAGCAAGTTTGTGGAGGTATCAACTAAACAAGGAAAAAACATCATCCCTTAGCAGCTCTACATGCTGTAGTGAATCTTCCGAGTAAAAGATGACCACAGGTCTGAGTCACCAAATATTGAGGAATAGCTATAAAGTCACTTTCTAGATCATTGATTATCCAACAGAGAATTTGGTGAATAAAATGTAGACCAATAAGAAATTAGAACCCATCTACTTCCTGTGGGAAAGAATATCACGGGAGCTGTATACAGCAAGTGGGAACTCAGTCAAGATTAGAACAATTTTCGTTGCTCATTTTCCATGATGAACAAGACTCAGCAAGTTGTGCCAACATCTTGAAGCCAGCTCCCAGCAGCAAGGATATAAGTTAAACTATGCAGTTGTTTACATGTGCTGTTTACCATATTCTGGAATTTGGATGTTTTGAAAAGGCTTTTTCTTTTTCCATGGCCATCAAGCATCATGACAGATATCAGAAAGTGAACTAGCCCCATTACTTTAATATGCTGTAATATAGAACATGGTATAAGGTTATTCTTCAATGTTACCAGCCTTCCCCTTAGACACCAACTCACCAATTACTTTCAGCCAAACAAGAAAACTTTAAATTATGTTCAGCACTTCAGAGGGGGTAAGCGACAGAGAGATCCTACAATTGGAGGCTAGAATTTTCCCAAATTGATCATCAAGTCAACAAAGAAAATGAAAGAAGAAGAAAAGATAGAACTTAACCTTTCTCCTTCTGACAAACAATCATCATTAATAAGCTTCTGCAACATTGCATCCTGAAGAAGTAAGCAGAACAATGGTAAGTTACATTCTAAGACATGAACTATAGAAAAAAGTAGACTTGTCTCAGTCCCAGCAAATTTTTAGAAAGAAAATAACCCAGCAACTTTTTTTTTTATAATTAAACTAGAACTTTTGGAACTTCTCAATATTGGAGAAAAGAAGTACTAAAATAACTTCGATCAAAGTTGGTAGAAACTTTCTGAGATCAATAAATAGACTCTCTTGTCAAGCCCAGGTACAAATCAGTGTATACATCAGATAGAAAATCCACAAAGGACTTCATGATCTAGAAGGGTAAATAGGCTAGACTGTTGGATTGCAGAATTGGATGGCTCTCTACAGGTAAATGAATGAAGTGAAACTAGCTCATCAGCTAGACCGTGTACAAGAGGATTCGAGCTAACAGACCATTAAACAATTAATGCCAAACTCACGTATTTGAAATGCTTCCACTAGGTAAGAAGATAGAAACACGGTAACGGATAGCACATACAAATTCTAAAGTCAACATCCCATGAATATGCCAATTTATGAATAAGTAAGTTAAACTCCTTGACTCCAAGTTGCAGAAATAAGCAATTATCATGAAAGCACACCAAATGAAAAATGTCAAAGAAACAATTACTGCAAGCAAAACCGTTCTATGACCATAGCAAACTTACTGAGTATCAATACCTGGGTCTCACAACGTACTACTGCCATCACGCGGTCATTGTATTCTTCAATTTTCAGCGGAGGAAACAGAAAGTGCCTTCGAGCATATAGCTGAGATATTTTGTCGAAGAATTTGACACGTATAAGAAATCTAAACAAGCTTCAAAGGATAAAGTAGGCATATAGATACTATAGAAATGTCATTTAGGCAATGCACATATATATTTCCTTATAATGAACATAAACATGCTTCTCAAATTGGCATCTAAAATACCCACGAAAAAGGTAAAAATGCTTAGCATGTGGAGTAAGCTATGTCTAAATCCTCTAATTTAGTTCCAAACAGCTAAATGTGAACTATCGCATTCACCATTTACAAAAACTTATTTAATGTGCTAAATGTTGTGCACCACCTCTCCTGTCTCAAATCCAGAACTCTGGACCTGCAAATAACACGATCATAGTCTTTAAAATAAATGTCCTAAATGAAATGTTCGCCAGATGCAAAACATTTAATCTAACAAGAAAAAGCACACTCATATTATCTTTCATCCAATCTACATAAACTTTTAATTAACCTAAATAGTGAGCCTAGGCAGTCACTTTATGACCACAATAAAGGAACAAACCTTACCTATAAGCAAACTACATTGATAAAATAATCGACCTCAGGCATAATATCACAAGGAGAAGACAATAAGCAAATGACATTGCTGCAATGATAATAAACACAATGATATATGATAACACAACAACAAAAACAAAATACAAGCAAATAACGAAAAACCTCATAAATGCAATCTCCAATATAAGCCAATGCCGCTGCGTTGAGCACTGATCGAGGCTTATCCACCCTAGGCGGACTCGGCAACCATGTCTCATAACCCATATATGTACTTTCCGCTAACTCAGCTATTCATAAAAAGTAAACACTTCAACCCAGGTCATGAAAAAATCAAAATAACACATAAAAATGAAAGAAAGATTACTCGTTATCAGCCCATTTCCATCACCCTTTTATCAACTCTTACTTAAATGCTCAATTGGGTGAATCAGAACCAAACAAAAAAATTGTTATGTGAACATGTTACTATGAGAAAATAAATAAGTGATGAAAATATGTTCAGGTAAAATGCACGGTACTCCCTGTGGTCTGTGTAAGTAACTGACTACCCCTGTATTTTAAAACCCACCACATTCCCATGGTGCTTCTCAAAAGGTGGCATGTTAGTGCCTATAGTTTGTTTTATTATATGATTACTCTTGTAGTTTGACTATTTAGCTAATTACCCATATTATTCCTCTATACTTTTCAAAAGGTGGCTCAATCACCTCTTCTTTCGTTATTACTTGAACGCCATTAGCTGAAAATAATAATGTTTTGTAAAAATATATAGTACATTGAGCAAGTTTTAACCTTATATGAGCAAAAAATGCTTAAAATAAAGAATAAGTTAATTTTAATAAATACGCTAAAGTAAGAGATTATGTCCCATCTTGAATAATTTTTAAAGTATAGGAGGTAATAAACTGATTAGACAAACTGCATTTTATCCAGATAGGTTCATCTAGTGAACATCCAAAACAAAATATTGGGACTGATTATTGTCTAGCTATTAATTTTTTCACAGGCAAATTGCCCCGAAATTCCCTATATTTTATCGTAAGTGTTACCCCATGTTTCAAAATAGGTATAGGATCCCCTATGGACTTAAAATATATAACACAAATGTCCCAAGAAAAAGGTGCAAAATCCTCCCAGTGGTTCTCAAAACGTGTGACACCTATGCCTCTAAAAGAGCATCACGCCTATTTTGAAACTATAAGTTAACATGCACTTATAATAAACCACGCAACCCTTCGTGCAATTTACCCTTTCTTCACAGATGTCTAATAAAAAGTTTAAAAGGGGAAAAAAAAAAGAAAAAAAGAAAAGGGGGGCATACCTTGGGTAGAGTTTGCGATTGTGTTACGTTTAAGGAGGTCTGACATGTTGATGTCCGTACGATTGGTGGAGGTGGTGAAAAGGGAGGTGAGGGAATCAGGAGGGGGTTGAGGTTTCTTAGGATGAGTGCGGTGGGGATTGTAAGGAAGCCTTTGCTTTATGTCCACCGAAGAAGCCTTCACTGGCTGAGATGGGAGTGACAGCACAGCACCACCAGCTAAAGCATTAACCGCCATGCCTGATGGGTTTAGCCAGGGGATAACATTTTAAAGAAGATGAGTTAAATACTCTACTTTAAAAAATATAAAAAAAAATCAAAATGTCATGTTTTATTTTATTTTATTTTATTTTTCTTTTTTTGGGGGGAAACTGATGACTTTTTTTTGTTTAACTTTCTTTTTTTTGGGTCGAGTGAAGGTGACGACTTAGAGGGTGTTTTGCTTTACTTATTTAGGTGCTAAGAAAAAATATTAAGCGCGTGTTCGGCTACAACTTTTTAAGTAGTATTTAGTAATTTAACTGGTCAAAATATTATTTTGTTAAATTATTACTGTTCGGTGAACTAGCGTTTCAAGTAGTTTTTTTAGGTAGTTTTTAGCGTTTCTCAAAAGCTAAAAATTTTAGCGTTTTTGGTAGCTTTTAGCTTTTCATGTTTTTTTGGCAATTCTACCCTTTTTGTATTTTTTGATTTTTCTATTCTTTTCCAATCTCTTTCTATATTTTTACCTTTTCCTTCACAAATATAAAGAATAAATAATATAAAAATGAATTTCAATTTCTATATAATCAATATTACTAAAAGCATAAGTTTTATTAGCACATTTTTTTTAACAAAATACTTTTGAATCTATTAAAATTGATATTTGTAATATTGATATAAATGTTTTATCAAAAAATTTGTTATACTTTAATATTAAAATATAATTATGAAAATAAATATCTGATTATGAAATATATTATTTTATTCCTATGATAGTAATATTAATTACAATTATCATAATAACAATAATAATAATAACATGATATCAATTTTTATTTAACATTCATCAGCTAATCTAACTGTTAAATTTACCAAAAATATTTTGTTCAATCATTTAGTTAAACAGCTTTCCGCTAACAGCTAAAATATAACAGCTATCACCTACTTCAACAGTTAAATTTGTCGAATAGTCCCTAAGAAACATACTTTTTGTTATTTAGATGTTTATAAGTATCAAATAAATAAAGTCATATTTAATATGAAGTTTAAAAATAATTTTTTATTTTTAAATTAAATTATTTTATTGTGTAATTACCATATATACTACCAAACATGACACGTGAAATTAATGTATAACTATGCTATGGTAACCAAACATGTCTTGTGATTTAAATTAAAATATAATTACTAAACAGTGTAATTACTACCCAGTGGTTCGTTGGTCTTGAGGATATTACCATGATAAATTTATCCGAGGATAGCCCAGCTTGTTCCTGGCATTCGATATTGGATAACTTGAGAAGACTATTTCCGGGCATATTATGAAATGGAGCATGAATATTTGTTTTTTCTTTTTAAATAAAATTATCATTCAAACATGTGGATCTTGATTTTATGTTTTTTTTAAAAAAAAAAACAGTTTGAGTTTAAATTGTTAGGCTTTAAATATGCATGTAGGTAGCCTCCTTTTGTAGTATTTTATAATTCTCATAAATATTGTGCTCCGTTTATATATAGCGTAGACGGTTAAATTTATAATTAAGATCCAAAACCTCCCTTAAGACGAATTTCAAATCCGTTTTGTAATAGAGGGCTGCCGGTGGCTATGGACAGCGTCTCGTTTCTTTGGGTAGACGAGTGTTTTAGGCTAGAAGATATCTCCTCGGTTAAGTCTCCACATCTTACAGCAAGCTTGTCCCTAGAATCTTGTTTCATTTCCTTGATCCTGCACGTAATTAAGGGATGCGTGATATTTCCTTTCCCTGTTACACGATATTTTTCATAAATCCCCTGTTGACCTTGCTAGGTGTGGATCTAAGCCCTACCTCTACATGGGCACGAATCTTAATTGGGCTTTATTACGTGAGCCGACACAGTTTGCGCCCCGCTCCTCAGCCCAATAAGCTGAGGAGATTAGGCCCTATTCAATGGCCCATGTTTGTCTCATCGTTCAATAGAATTTTGACTAGGTGGTGAACATAAAACCACAAAAACTGAAAAAACGGTTTAGGCCTATCCGAATTGACCGTAAATTGGTGGTTTTTTAAAGTGATTTAATCGATCATGATTTTAATTTTTTTAAAACCAAAGCGAAGGGTTTGGTTTTTGGTTTTAAGAATAAAATACCATGGTCAAACCAAACTACCTGATGTATATATATATACACATCCCCAAACACATATATATAAACTATCTTAATTTTTAATAATTTAACATATATAATTAATGAGTGACACTTATGCTCTGTTTGTTATAGTTTTATTTTAAGATGCTTATCCTATTGAGATGAGAGTAAATCTTATAAGATTTAAGAAATCTTATCATGCATCCTATGAAAATTTAAAACAAAACCATACTTTTTATCTTATAAGAAATAAGCAATCATTCCTATCTTATTTTTTACAACTATAGAATGTATAGTGCATATGATAAGATATCTTAAATCTTATAAGATATCTCCAAATTTCAATAAGATAAGTATCTTAAAATAAAATTATTCCAAACACACTATTAAAGTCTCTTACTTTTCACACATATATATTGCTACTTCTGCTTTGGGCGTCGCTTCTCTGCGGGCATGGATCCAATTTGGGTACATGCATTGGCCATATTCATTTGGGTTTGTTTGGCCCCATTCCTCAGCCAATGAGAGCTAAGGGGTAGTTTGGGCTGTATCCAACGACCTCTATTTTCTCTCTCTCCTCCGGTTGCACGATAGGCTTTAAAGAATGAATAGCATGATGACTCTTACGTGAGATTGAAGGGTCGTTTCTTGAGGTAGGCCGATGAGGGGTTATTCCGTATGAAAGGTCGCAAGGGGTGGACACAAAATCGTTTAAATCAAACTAAGTCGATTGTAAATCGGTGATTTTTAGAGTGATTCGATCGATTATGATTTTAATTTTTAAAAATCGAAACGAACTGTTTGGCTTTCAGTTTCAAGAGCAAAAAATCATGGTCAAACAAAACCCCCGCACATATACAAACATTCATATAATGCTTCGCATAATTACTTTTTTTAATTTTTACTCTTTACTTTTATGTTTTTCTCTCCACACTTGAGTAAATGTTTAGGCTTGCACACCAAACAAAACAATAAATAAAAAAAAAGCTCTTAATAGTTAAAAAAATTGGAGGGTTGAACTATTGGGCTTCCAATTGTTGCTGGGATTTAAAACATTAATGTTTGATCGATATGAGTATGTTACATATTTAAGTATGCAATAAATGAATTCTAAAATTACCCAAAACCACTCAAAAACTATTTTAATTGATATCGTTGACCTTTCTACTATTTTGGACGATTTCTGTTTTATAAATTTATAAGCCGCCAAATCGCCCAAATCACCCGTGTACGCTCCCGGTGGTCGCAGCCGAGTTGTGATGTGAGATCAAAGGGGTTATTAACCATATAATTCCTAATTACATATAATAATATAAAATAAATAATAAAACATCCGCACAGAAGAATTCAATTAACCTTCAATACGGCGTCATTTCATTCATAATGTGTCTTTTTCTGGTCAGACATAACAGCCTTGATACAATTTAGTCAACCCCACTCAACTCAGTAGCCATGAGCGAAGCTCCCAAGCTTTTCGTAAACAAACCCAAGAAAGGTATTTTATTATTTATTTTTTCAATTATTAATTTCTTCGCCAACTATGAAGAATCTTTCTTTTTCGATCTTGCCTATTGCTATAATCACATTTATTTAAATATATATATATATATATATATATATATATATATATATATTTGGGGTTAATTATTGTTACGATTATTAGTATTTGATGTATTCTTTATGTATGTGTGTATAACCATTACAGCACAGCTGAAGCAATCTCAAGCATCAGCGACGCCATCTCCGTCATCTTCAGCTGCTGCTGCTTCTTCTTCGACTGCCACGTCAATGGGGGCCTCGGCTTCCGCTGCGCCGCCGCCTCAGCCACCTAAGGAATCTTTCGCTCGGCGTTACAAGTTCCTTTGGCCTCTCCTCTTGGCTGTCAATTTCTCTATTGGAGGTATCTCTGTGTGTGTGTGTGTTTGTTTATGGATGTGTATATGTATTCGTGTATATGCACTTGCTTACATTTGTTTGTACGAACTCATTAATTTTAGTCGTATAGGTGGAATTTTTTAGTTTTCTGATCTAGGTCATTTTCGATAAATCTTTGTGTATATATGTAATGTCCACATCGGTTTGTGGGGTCAATTTGGATTAGTGGTCCAAGTAGTTATTAGTTATGCTTACAGGCTACAACTCCAGTCTTGTTCGGGAGTGCAGTGTGATTGTGATTGTGTGGGTGTGTGTCATATATCAGATACTAGCACCATGCAGCAAAAGTAAACTATTTGGAGCCGCAAATTCACTGGTGCAATATGGATCTGCAAATTCATTGGTGCAATAAGGATAATCTGATCTATCACTTAAAGGCACCACTATCACTTATACACAACTCTCTTATTATTTCACCTACCAATGTGGAACATTATGATATTCACTTGTTTCTATCTGTTTATTAGAATTAATATTAAGTTTATTCGTTTAGACGGATTGCTATTTCATGATCTAGGGCATTTTGGTTCAATCGTTATATTTATGTGTGTGTCTGTGTCTGAAAATATGCATATATATATGTGTGTGTGTGTGTGTGTGTGTGTGTGTTGCATTTGTCTATCAGCTTATGTATGTTTTCTTATGTATACGCACAACCAGCTGTTATTCAGTCATACGGGATGAATTCTTACTTTCATGATCTAGGCATTTGGATAAAAGACTATTGCAAATATTGCTTGCTGATTTCATTTTATTTGGGCATATTGCTTGTTATTTTGGTATATTGATAGTTATCTTTCATATTGGTACGCAATAAGTTCCTTGGAAGTACTGTATGTTGACAGTGCTGCTTAAAATAATATGAAGTGTAATTTCGGCTTTTGCTGCTTTCAGTTCACTGTTTCAGTTTATATGAAGTTTCATAAATTTGGAGATTTTCTTTTGGAAGGTAAACTTCAATGATATTCATGAGCAATGCATTCTGTATTTTGCTTTACCTATCCCCTTTTCTCTTATTTGTTTCAGCACGTTATTTGGGAGATGTGTGTACATACATACGCACTACATATGCTTAATTGAAATCCTGAGAAAGCAAAGTGTCTAATGTACTGGGTTGGACAAAGCACACTAAATTGCATACTTAGGACTCTGATCTTCTTATATGATGGGGCATATCTAGCAAATGGATTAGGTAATACTATTAGTATATACCTGTAGATATGATGCATAAACACTCCTCTAAGGAAAATGTATCTGCCTAGATATTTCTGCAAGGAAGACATTTCTGTATGTTGTACCTGATACTTGTTGGACACACCGAGAGACATGTCAGGCATATTAAAGAAAGTGTTTAAAAATGAAAACAAAAAGAAGATATACGGACACCCATGCCTGACATGTATATGAATCTTAGACTTGCTGGTCAAACATATGCGGAACATTTACTAGGATTAAAGTTTAACCTAATATAAAAAGTTACATGATAAAGATAGGTAATCTCACAGTTATCTTTTCTGAAAAATTACCATGTCCTGTGTTTGTGCTGTGTGGTGTCCGTGATGTTGTTTGTGCCTGTGCAAGATAACACACAATTTATAATATAGAAAGGAAAGAGAAACACTGAAGTAATATATTGCTTACTAATGAACTTAGACTTTCACATACCAAAGCGGCTACTTAAAGCCTGATCTTATGCCAGTTCATCTGTCCGGAAGTTCTGCCATTGAATAGGTTTAGGGTTAGAACAGAAGAAGACCCAACAGATTTTAGTCATACATTAATGGTCAAATTTCAATGATGGATTGATTTCATGGCTGTGCTATTAAACGTTGCATATGGGAGATTAAGCCAAAAAAGGTGTAACTACTGCAAGTCGCTCCGCTGCGAGTGACTTAAAGTGACAGGTATTTGCATTTTGAATCTTGGTACAGCAATGTAGTATCTGAAAATTTACAAGAGATGAAAGCTGGACTGATAATTATTTGTCTAAACTTCATCTTTCAGTCAATATAAATATCACTATGATTGTTGGATATGGTTTGTCATATATATGTTCAAGTGAGAGCACCGTCTATATAGATCATCAAAATATGATTCTCTTTTGTACCTAAAAGTGGAAAATCTTAGATGGAGTAAGTCCAAATGGGTTCTTCTGTTTGCTTTTCATGTTGCTCGTTTTCTTTCTCTATTCATTACCCAATAGTATTTATAGTCTACCAATCTTGGCTTCCATTCGAAATTCCATCTGATTGAATGAGTCTTCATTTTCAGGGAAAGATCCATTTTACTTATAACTGCATCAGTAGATCTCCTCCTTTTCAAATGTATCAAATTGATATGCTTCTTGATGGTCCATTTAGATCTTGTTAAAATCATGTCAAAGAGCACATGATATGTTTAATGAGACAAATTACCTCTTGTACTCTCTTGCTCTCTCACTCTCGCCTGAGCTTCTTTTGGCTTATATAATTACTGTTCACAATTGTGCATAGTAACGTAAGTCAGTCCCCATCTTTAATTGCAGCAGTATGGTAATTATGCAGCAGAATGCTTGTGTGCTTATTGTTGTGGCTTTTCATGGATGTATGGTATATGCCATTGGTGAATGTGTTTGGTTCTGTAAATGTTTTTGATTTAGACCTTCACACTAGTTGAACATGGTAATAACCCCCGATTTTAAGACCATTGGTGAGTTATGATTACAAGAATTCTGATGGATGCATGTGGATGATGGCTACTAGCATAAGTTATGGATGGTGGTGGTGCTGGCTGGTCATTGGACTGATTTTGGTCTGGAAATAGTGATGGTAGTGTAGAAGTTGATGGAAGATTAGGTTGGTGATTCTTCGATTTTGAATTTTGAAGTTGCCTTCATTTCTTTCTGGTGGTTCTTTCTGGTGGGTTATAATATCGCTTTGAATTGAACAACTGATGGTCCTAACCGAATAATTTTACCATTGGACCGATTGGTATGAAGGGAAAAGATCAGGTTCAGGTGCTCAAATTGGACCATGAGAATTCACCCCCTTATATTTATTCCTCCTGTTTCTTCCGCTTATGTAGTTATGCAACTGCAGTAAGTATATTACCGATTGGTCTACGTCCCACTAGATTCTGTCGGTCTATCCTTTTTCTCCAACATTGCTAGTCAATCTTGGTGTGGGTACTACATGCACTTCTTTCAGTATACCTGGTCTTAATACGTTAGTGTTTTCTTGAAAATGGACGTGTTTAAATTACTATGTCCTTTTCTATTATCTTCTGATCTATTGCCATGTCAGAGCTCATTTATATTTTATATGCCTCCAAGTTAATGTGATTAACTAAACATTTTATAGGGACACAATCAGGATCCTGAGAATGTAAAGCTTCCTATGTTTTCCCGCCGGCCAAAAGAAAAAGTGGTGATGATTTACAGCTGCTTTTTTCTTCTTGCAGCTTATCTTTTTGTGAGAACGAAAAAGAAAGATGTAGTTGCTGAGGAAGGAGTGGACGACACTACTGTTACAACCACGGCAGTGGCTGTTACAGTCACTGAAGAGCCAGTGATCCCTCCCCCTATTATTGAGCCTATGAAGATACGCGAACCAATACCAGAGTATCAACAACGCGAGCTATTCAAGTGGTTATTGGAAGAGAAGAGAAAAATCAAGCCAAGAGACCAGGAAGAGAGAAAACGCATTGATGAAGAAAAGGCCATTCTCAAACAGTTCATTCGCGCCAAGTCCATTCCTACTCTGTAACTAGACCAGTATTCAACAGTTCTATAAATGATAGATCATCGTTCTTCTTTCTTCTCTGTGGTACGATTGGCATCTCATATACAAGTTTTCTTTTAACTGGTTTTGTTGTTTATTAGCGACAAGACATGGTTATAACTTAGTGATGTTGGCTTTTCATACTTAAAAATTGGATGTCATATCGTTTGGAAATAAGCCGAATTATAAACTAAGTTTTATTTCGTTGGAGGGGAATATGACGACTTCAGTCATTTTTCAACCTGAGTTTCAATTTAATCACAAAAATTATTTTCGCAAAAAAATCACAATGATAGTTTTATGTATCTGTAACTTTACTTGAGCAAAATGTCTTTTACTTATTGACATAACTGAGGATGATGTTATCAACTGGTACCATGATGTTTTACCCCATTAAGTATATATGCAACCTCTGGCCATGCAAAACACAGAGGCTATTTTGCAGCACAGAGATGGGTTACTCGTACCCCATTAACTAACCATGCATGCTTATGATTGTTTCCCTTTGCCCATTTTATCTGCTCCGCGCCTTCAAGTCGAGGAGTATTTGATTCAAGAAATAATTTTTTATTCTCTGAAAATCATAGAATGCGAGTAAAATTGCTTGATACATTAAATTAAAGTATTTCTTTTATCAAATTTTTTTTTTTGAAATGTTATTTGTCATATTTGGTTTCAACTCAATGTTACCATTTACTTCTGGCGCCATGCCCCTTAACACTCTATGCCTCACCGTCCCCCCACCCCCGCCATTGCACCCCTTTGCCTCTTACTGGCTTCACCTTGTTATCGTGCGACCCCGCCACCTCAATAGCTCGCAAGTCTGTGTCTTTAACCTTAGCCACTCGTGTGTTGAACATGCGAGCAAGGAGAGAAGAAGAGGAAAGAAAGGAAGAAAAATCTAATGTAATTCACTTATTCCGCTTCTTTAATTTCACGCATAATATGCTCAAATTGGCTATATCTCACTTTTTCCAATTGATTATGTGTATGTACTAAAACCATTAATATCAGTAAAAAACATGTGATCTGGACTGTGGGAGGTTTATTTATTACATTTATCCTTTTTTCTAAATGGCCAAAAAATGTTGGCCAAAAATGGCCAAAATACATTTATGATGAGATAAAAAGACTTTTTTATCCATTAAAAATAAGTATGTCAAATTCTCTCTCTTCATTAAATATATTTTTCTCTCTCTCTCTCCTCCTCTCGTGATTTATAAACGTCTCTCTCCTCATTTCACACACACTCTTTCTTTATTATTACACTACTCATATTCTCTCTCTTCAAATTCACTTGTATTTATCCAGTTTTTTTTTCCTTTCAAAAATCATCTACTTCTTATTTTTCAAAACTTTGGCTCCATAATTTCTTGTAAAAAGAAAGTAATTTCACACAATCATTCATAATGAATCATGGTGCTCAAGATTTATGTTATAAACCTTTATATTATAATATTAAGATCATAATTTAAATTTATAAATGTTAATTTAATTTATAAAAAGTAATTTAGTTTGATTATTATAATTTTTATGTTATTATGGAAAAATTTTATATTTTATTTTTAAAACACTTTTTTTAAATGGCTACTCAAGTAGAAAAATAAATAAAAATGTTGTGCAATCATTTTCTAAGTATTAAAAGTGTAAGAGACAACTAGAGTCATCTTTTTCAATCATAAAAGACAAAGCTATCCATGGCCCAAAAAAATTGACTAAAACTATTTTTTTTTTAGTAAAGAAACATAATAAAGAAAAAAAGGTAAAAACATAATAGTAGTACAAAGGGGGGGGGGGAGTTAAGACACAAAGACTGGATAGATAAAAAAATTAAAAAATAGGATAAAAAAGTTAAAATAAGACAATAACGCAAGGATAGACAAAAAACTAAAACACTAAATACTAGTTTGAAATATTAAATTCTAATCATTTTGAAAAAAACACACAGTCAAATACTAAAAATTAATATGAGAGACTATTTTCCTAAACACTAAAATAAGAAGAAGTGGTGTTTTCATTATGCCAAAATATTAAAAGATAATTGAAAAGTTGTTTTTTTAAGTGTTACTAACCAGTGTCTAATTTTAGAATATTGATTAAACAATAGTTATTAAAATTTTAATTTTACTAGTGCTTCATCATCATCACCAGTGTCTAATTTTAGAATGTTGATAAAAAATGGTATGTTCTTTTTCTTATACTATGCTAAGTTTTGTTTTTTATTCAATATTTGTACAAATGGAACAATCTAATACTTTGTAGTTGCTTCTTCAATTTTTTTTTAATAAACACCATTGTTTTTATTGACAAATTGATAAAAGAATTAAAAGGTAAACTAATTTATGACCGGGCAGCATGTCACAATTATCATTTTATCTAAGATAAGTTTTGTTTCTTTTAATTCATTGATTTGCAAGTCTTACACTATCAAATTACAGGTATAAGAACATATTCTATTTTACCTAATTAAAAATCACATTTTGTCATATCCTTATTAAAACATGAAGTGTAAACTCATATACATAAATTAATTTAAAAAAATTCTAAATTATAAATAAAAACGACAATTTATCAAATACAGACCCCCTTAATCCTATTTAGCTTGGTTAATGTGGAAAATATTATATACTAGAAAATCCATATTAATACTAATTTCTTAATTATGATATTATTTCAGATATGGACACCATATTTTTTTGAATAAGAGAATAAATTTGATTACATATCATGTATTATCATTTTCATTTCAAAGTTATTACTTATCAAAGAGTAAATTATGTCATAAGTCTCCACTAATACCTTGTTTTTCAAATAAATCCTTAATATTTTTAAATATTCGAACTAATCTCAATATTTTACAAAGATCTATAATCTATTATATATGATTATCTTTAGATTAATATCTATACAATGCTATTGATAAGATTGTACATAAAAAAATTTAAGAGGTTTTAAAAAATGCCATATCGTTTTTCAAAAAGCCTTGCAAGAAGGCATATTATATTAACTATCTTTTAATTTGAGGCCACAAGAGAAATTTTAAATTTTTGTAGGCTTCACTTTTAATAATTAGTCAATAACAAATATAGAGAAATGAAAAATTATAAAAAAATTATATTTATAGAATATCCAAGATGAGAAAATTTATATAAAAATATATTTATAGGATGCTTAGTAAATTTCTTTTTTTTTTTAAAAATAATAATCATTTTCAAGATGTTCTCAAAGATGCTATATTATCTTAAGTATCCTTTAATCTATGAATGAATTACTAATATATTTTATATACACACACATATATATATGTGTGTAGTAATTAGTTTAGGAAAGAGATTTTGGGTCAACTACTAACTCTATGCGGGAACTTAAACTATGCTATGCAGATATATATATATATATATATATATATATATATATATATATATATATATATATATATATATATATATATATATATCACGGGAAAAAAAATCGCACACATACATGCACATGGTTATTGAGAAATCTCTCAAACTTAATCTTTGCATTAATTAAACACCTTATTCAATCTTTTTTTTTCAAAAATTTGCATAATTTTCATTTCCAGCTAAAACTCAATATAAAATACACTCTAAGAATTTGGTTGTTCTCGCGTCTTCTTTTTCTTTCATTTTCTTTTTGTCGTGGTTGTTCTATTTTAAAAAGTCAATAATTTATTCATTTTCTAATTCAGTTAAAAGGTGAATATGAGATTTTTCTAATGCTTTTGGAAGTTAAATATAATTTAAAATGTAATTTTGTTGTAATTTTATTATATTTTACAGTTGTAGTCTTCCTATCTTTACTCATGTGTACGTGCTTTAGCTTGTACTAATATATAAGGCATAAGCTTCACTGTACTTAGTTTTGATGTAGTGAAAATATCAAAGGCAAAACCTTTCTTTCCTTATATGCGTGGCATTAGAGGAAATATCAAAAGACAACTTCTTTCTTTAAATTTTCCATACATATATACACACACACAAATACATGTTAGTTAATGCATTGGAAATGATAAAACATCTATTGGTAGTTACACATTCAATGATGAAAGAAAAACAAAAAAGTTTAATTCAATTTTAACATTTTAATTTTTTATTAAGGGTAAGATAGACAATGAGAATGTTAAATTACAAATATATCCCCATTTTGGCCATTTTTGGCCGCAAATTTTTTTCCTTTTTTTTAAATAAAGATTTGAGTATAGTTACTGTATATCCCAAATCTCAATTGCACTAATTAAATACTTCATTAATTTCTTGATATGTTCACAAAACCTTTGTCTAACAACTATACATGTCATTTTGTGTACAAATATTCTGTAACTACATATGAATTTTAATAAAAATATTACTAGAAAATTATGTATACACATACTTTATAAATTACACATGAATTCCAAATAAACATATTATTAGAAAAATTACTTTACAATTCAAAATATATCACGGATCTTAAACTAGTTCTTCATAGTTCAATTACTATTCGAGCTTTCGCATTTTGAAAAAAAAAAAAAAACGTATGGATCTATCCACCCCATTGGGCTGTTAATCATATGAGACTCCCCGACGGTGTGATTAAGAACAGGACAAAATTATTTAACATGATTTTATTCAAATTCTCGAGCTAAGCGCCATGCCTTTGATCTTAGGTTTACCTTTTAATAGTATTAGATACTTGGCAAGCAAGAAATTGAACTTAAGACTTCCACTCATGACTTTGACCTACCCTCTAATTGATAATTCTTATAACATGTTCTGGCAAGGCGCGGGTCTAGGCATAAAATACTTTCCTATTGAAGAAACTTAAAACGACACATAAGGTTCGTTTAGATTGAATTTTTCTCTAATAACGTTCCTTTTTAAATTAAAATATCTAATTTAAAAAAGTAAAATTGAATTTCCAAAATTTTAATTTTTTAAAAATTCAATAAAAAAATACTTTTTCTTTTTTAATAAAAGAAGTACTATACATTACTCATGGCTACTCACATGAGAGTAGATACTTATAACCGTAACCATGCACAATTCCCAATCAGAATGTGGGGACCACCATTCATTCTGCTTAGGGTTCCCACGAAACTCAATCACTCAAACTTCGATACCAAACCGATAATTGTATGTATTTAACATTAAGACAATGATGCACAATTAAGCATGTTTATCAGGAAATAGATAGAAGCACAAATTAGTTTGCAAATTATACATTGAAAATGCAAAAATGTTATATCCAACAGATTGATCACTACGTAAACAATTCTGCCTTGCAAGAAGTTATGAGAAAAGAATCATACAAACGTTTGATAGTTTATCATCTTTAAATAAGTCGAAGAAAAATGATTGATGTTAGGTGTATTACTCTAGCACAAACTCAAATTTTACTTATTAATTAATTGGTATGACAAAACGTTATATGGTAAATTAGCGCCTCTTTATGTGAAAGCAATAAATAGCGTGACACTTATCATATAAAAAAAAATAAAGAATGAATAATATCACTTAGAAAATGACATATATATATATATATATACACACATATATTCTCATAAGTACATATTCTCATAACTTGCCACAGAATGGTCCAATCAGTATATATACTCTTTTGAGTGAATATAGAGTATCCAAAATTATTCCTTAGCATTAAATTAAGCCCAGATCTGGCAGGATTATAACAAGTGCTAAGCATTAGTTGAAGATGACGCAATGATGATATTAGACTAAAGTACATATTTTGCAGACCTTTAATAGAAAATTTTGAACAAAGAACCAAAATAAATAAATAAAGGGACGTTGAGGAATGGAGCTTAACATAAAGAATACAAAGGCTTAATCGACATGGTCCATCTCGAGAATTGAAAATTTATCAACCAGTCAAAGAGATAACGTTGAAAGTCATGAGTAAAATACTCCAAAAAATCATCAATAGATTTTGAACTCCTCTTGCTTCATTTGTGGTGCCTTCTTGTGAATGCAAAAAATGTTTGTTTATCTCCAAAGATTTTCCTTTTTGACGCGTTAAGGCTTAAGACTATATATTTGGTTCTGTGCAGTCCCCTAAACAAGTAGGTAATCAATTGCTTTGGCTATAAAATATTTAAGGGGTCTCAAGGCGTTGAATTGAATATGCTTTTGTATTGGACTATTTATAGTATAGAGATTAAAGAAGTAATCACTCTAAACCTCATGAGGGCTAGTCTACTGATGGAATGTTCAGGTTGCAGACAAGAGATTCATTTATGTTTTGAATTTGAATTAGTATGGTTACTTAGATAAAATTGCACCGATTAACTTAAGTCATGTTTACTCTAGAAGAGGTTATGATTTTGATAGAAAAAGTGTAGAATTATGACCTGTATTCAGATGGACTTTAAGGATCTTAGTAATGGCCAAATTAGGAAGCACGTTGCAAAGGATTTATATTTTCTTGCGTTCTACAAATATACCTTATTATAATAGGCTAGATATATGAGACAGTGTGAAAAATTAGAGAGAGAGAGTTAGGGGGGTTGAGGGCTTTCAAACCTAACACCCTTTTTTCGTGGTGTATTCTTTTAGTTAATAATAAAATTCTCTTGCTTGTTCATAGAGGTAGGTATCAGACCAAACTATATCAAATTTGTGTATTTATCATTATATCTTTTTTAATTTTATGTTCGTTTTAATACTTTAATTTTCCAAAAAAGAGAATGAGAAAAAGTGAAAAAAGATGACTAGCGTGGGGAGATGTTCATATGATGAGAAGAAAAGATGGAAAGGGGAAGTAACACGAGAGGTATATACGCCTAGGTGTGTGGATTAGGTGATGATTTCTATAGGGAGGAGAATGACAAAAGTTAGAGTGAGAGATGATGATGGAGAATGTGTTGGATTTGATTGAGTCTCACATGAATGCACGAGGCCATCCGCCACCTAGCTGCAGAACCGCTTCCACGAGACAATCATGGACATGGGACCAATTCATGGCTATATTTTATCTCAACTCTCTTCGTTATACCCATCAAGAATATTTACGTTTCTCATTATCAGCTTCTCATCTTTAGCTAATTGCAACCATGCAACTACATTTGACCCACGCGCATACACAGCAAATGCTCAGTTGACAGCCGACTTTTATCGATTATTACTTATTAACAAGTTTTGTCAACTGAATTTTCTCTTGTCATAGAAAAAAAATAAATGATTAATTGCAGCAAAAATGTCTACTAATAATTCAATATACAAATACAATAATGTCCTTTTTATAAACTTAAACTTCTAGATGAGACACTGAACTTGGTATCAAAGTCTAAGTCACCAGTTTGGCACTCACAGCTATCATCTGAAAACATTAAAATAACTATCCATGCACAAGGTTAGAAAACAAATCTTATTTGCACCTGAGATGATAAGGAGACATGTTAATACAATATCTAAGTACACTAATATCATTTCTAGCTTTTAGATGAGGTACGGTGGTAACCCAACAATTCATCTCTTATATATAAGAATAATTCTTTTTAGTGAATATTATATTAATTTCTCAATCTAGAAATACATATATATTTAAGTAAATACAACTTTAATTCATTTTAAAAACAATCAAGTTCTTGTTAATCTATGAGTACATCCGCTCATGAGTTGCAGCTAGCCTCGCCATATTAAAAGTTTTCTCATCACATTGGTGCAAGGCCTACCTGCTTTTGCATCCAATCATATATGGAATCACTTTGTAATAATCAATGTAGGTGTCATGGGACACCTAACTTTGATGGGAACCGCAACCTCAAACTATTTTTTAACTTTTGGAATTTTAACTTTTAAGCATCGTCATTCATTGAGATAATAAACTTTTTCGATGTGGTATCAAGTTTTTACTTTTTAATGATTTAACCGGCAAAAAAGAGAATCTATTTAAGAGAAAAAGAAAAAAAAAATCTGGATTTGTTCTTGAGCAAAAACAAAATGATTGTTTTCTAAGAATCATGGTCTCTAATCTCCATTAATTATGTTATTTTATCACATATGTAAAGATGCACTAATACATTAGCCCAGAAAAAATTCTTTTTTAGTTTTTTCTTTTTCTTTTTCACTTTAAGGGAGGCCAAAGATTGATTATAACATATATTTAGTGGAAATTAATCTCTGGACCTACTCACGCTAAAAATAAAAGACATACTACTTAAACACTAGGTCTTTGGTTAGTTTCTTATTTTTCTCCCCTCTCTTTCGGTCCTCTTCTTGAGCCTACACTAAAAGTGTCAATATCGAAACGAGTAATCAAATTTAAAAGGACCATAATTCAAATTAATCAGAGCTTATTAGAACTAGTCTTCATGAAATTAACTACTCAACTCTTTATATATATAATGAATAGCAAACCTTGTTGGCAAATTCTAACCACCATAATCCTGATGAAGTCAGGTGGTCGGAATTCTAGTAGAGTTCTAGCTACTAATCTAACCATAGGATAAGACTTAAATCCAACTATGAGTGATATTCTCCTCTTATTTTTACCGTCAGAGTGTCTTTGAAGATAGTAAACTTTCTAACACTCAAAATGCAAACAAAATTTTAAAAAAAAACCACTTTTGGATAATCTTCATGCTAATGTAAGAATATTTTGTAAAAGTAAACCTACATGAGAAACAAAAGCCATACGGCCCGGGCCCTGGTGGACATGGCCGCTAGCCGACAAGAAATGAATCAGACTCTCGAGGTAATATGTGATGACACCTCCTACACTTCATCATCAATAAATCCCCCGGCCCGCGCCTCACCACGCCCCCCGCCCCCACGTCCCCAAACCCCGCAACCCCGCAAAAAAAAACGCACCACTTAACGAAGACTACAAGGTCAGCATAAAAAGAGAATCTATCCCCTCTTGACACTCGTGTGCACACACACACACACAAACATAATATTCCTCTTACAAAAAAAGCTGCCATCAAACGTCAGAAACTCACAAGCCTCCATGATTATTAGTCACATTCAAGAGCTTATCACAGAGTGTGTTTTGTGTTAGTGGAGAACAAAAAAAAGAAAAATATAATCCCAAAAATATTAATATGCACAACCTGTGTATGTGGAGTTTATTAGGGACAGCAATCTTCTTGTCCGCCATAATTTTCTACCGGAGAATCATCAGGAGCAAATTTATTGCCAATAAGTACGGACACACACTTCCTTTGGGTACTCTTGGATGGCCTCTTCTTGGAGAAACCATGGAGTTCATTTCTTGTGCTTACTCAGATCGCCCTGAGAGCTTCATGGACAAGCGACGTCGCATGTAAGTCAACATTTACATTACATATGATCTCGAAAGGAGTCTGACCCTTTCTTAATACTGTGTACGGTAATAGTTTCATGCATCAAATTGTCCTTTTATTAAATATACGAGGTAGTATATATACTCTAGTTCAATAGTACTCTTTTCACCACAAGCAAATTACCTATGCATGATACTAGTACCAGTATGTTATTCATGTGATATGATTATGATTGCCAATGTCCCTTTCTTCCACCTTATGTTGAGGAGTGCAAATTGATGATTAGTTTCATGTCTACCGAAAAGCTAACAAATGTGTTGATTGGTTAACTAACTATAATTTCTATTGCCATGGGATTGTCAGAGGATCCCTATCGGCTACCAGGCAATAGATTTGAGAAGGGTTTTGCCTCCTAAATTGATTACTTAGTTTCAGTATAGCCTTGTTAAAAGAAAATATATGATAAAAATGAATAATTTTTTGTTTTTGTTTTTTTGGTTTTTTTTTGGGTGCGTGATATAGGTATGGGAAGGTGTTCAAGTCGCACATATTTGGAAGCCCCAGTATAATTTCAACTGATGCGGAAGTGAGCAGATATATTCTCCAAAGCGATGCTAAAACCTTCGTCCCATCTTACCCAAAATCTCTCACCGAGCTGATGGGAAAGTCCTCCATACTACTCATCAATGGAAGCTTGCAGAGAAGAATCCATGGCCTCATCGGAGCTTTCTTCAAGTCTTCACATCTCAAAGAGCAGATAACTCATGACATGCAGAAACATGTGCAGCAAGCCATGAAGAACTGGAGAGAGGATCATCCTGTTTACATCCAAGATGAAACAAAACATGTTGGTCTCTCTAATCTATCTTAGCCACCAATTTTTATCCTACCCTACATAGAAAACTTGAACGTTAGACTTTTGATATCTCATGCTGTTTTCGCACTAGTTTTACTTCTTCAGTTAGAGATTTTGATTGCTACCAAAAAAAAAAAAAGAAAGAAAGAAAGAAAGAAAAGAAAAAACAACTAATCATGTTTTATACATACTAAGTTTTGACTTACCAATGAATTATGCTGTCTGAAAAATCCATGTCATAGTAGTTATTATGTTTCGAGATGCCTTTTTTTTCAAATTTCTGTATATTAATTAGTTTCCCACTTAACTTCTCACTTTTTTAATGTTTCCATCTTTTCAGATTGCTTTTCAAGTGTTAGTCAAAGCTCTAATTAGCTTGGATCCTGGTGAAGAAATGGAGTTGTTGAAGAAAGAATTTCAAGAATTCATTGCGGGCCTCATGTCTTTGCCTATAAACGTGCCAGGAAGTAGACTTTACCGATCACTACAGGCAAGTTTCTAAATTTTATCATCTTTTATACTAGTATTTTTTTTTTAAAAAAAAACCAGTTTATCTAAGAGCATGATCTTGTAGAGAGAATATTAATTTTTTTATTTATTATACTAATACGTCCTGTCATGTGCAAGCATAATTTATTCAGAGCTTCGCACGTGAATAATCTAACGTTTTAGCAAATTTGTGGTAGAGTTATGAATTTGAGACCTTTCGATATTTAGACTATGATACCATGATAGTTTTTAGATGAGATGGTAACTCTAACAATCATCAAATTCATAATTGTAATATGTCTTTTTTATCAGGCCAAGAGGAGGATGGTTAAGTTGATTCATAAAATAATCAAAGCCAAGAAGGATGGAAACAACATGCCAATAACAGTTCCAAAAGATGTAGTCGAGGTTTTGCTTAGTGATACAAGTGAGCAGCAGCTGATCACTGAAGAGCTTATATCAGATAATATGATAGACTTGATGATACCAGGAGAAGATTCAGTGCCTGTCCTCATGACTCTTGCCGTTAAATACCTTTCAGATTGTCCCCTGGCCCTTCACCAATTGGCGGTATGCATATGCTCCTTCTCATGCTTCTTGGCACAATTAATTTGTCTTTTCTTTTTTGGGTTTTATTTTCATATAAAATTAAAAAAAATTGGAGAGAGAAAAAAGCCTTTTACATGAAACCACGGGTTGTAAATGATTGAAGAGTTTGTAGGTCTCACAAGCGTGTGAATTCCAAGCTCTGTCGTATCTTACTCCTTTAATGGCCCTTATTGCCAACTAAACTAAAAAATATTTGTGAATGATATGTAATTATTTTCTTATTGTTATCATTATTATCCTAATTTATCTAACGATAATACTCATGTATACACTAACTCATAATTTTGTCTTACATGAATCACATTTGTGGCCGAACATTTTTTGAATTGAAAGTCTAAATTAGTCTGAATATTCGTTTTCTTGATGCAATTACTTTCTCAATTCTCACCGATAATTGACTTAAAGTATGTGTTCAAAATGTCCACTGTACTAGGTGTTTTGTAATTCTATGTGCATGGGCATACTATGTGGTTTGTAATCCTACGTAGGGTTAATATGATTTTGCTTGAAGTGAAATAAAAAGATATTAATTATTATGCATGATTACGATTCCAAGTGACCAAAGATAGTACGACTCGATAAAAGTTCCTTGACTGTAGGCTTTAATGCCTTCAATATTCTCTGTAATCATTTCTCAATTAGAAAAAGTGTCAAGTCTTCAAAATTTATTTTTTCAACTGATTTTTCATGAAGACTGCCCAATTACTTTTTGAGCTTTTGGTGGAGAACTTGATTTTATTGGTTTATTGACTCCTTGATGGTGCGTGGTAATCAGGAAGAGAACCTGAAGTTGAAAAGGCTGAAAGAAAAGACAGGAGAGCCTTTGCGTTGGACCGATTATTTATCACTACCATTCACACAAAAAGTGAGTTGGCCTTCACATTTTTATCTAAATATTAAGTATTTGGAAGTATGTGACAGCTTCGAATCTCCTCACGACATATAACGACAGTCACATTATAAAATTAGAAAAAATATAATTTAACTCGAAAATAATTATGACGTATAGGTGATAACGGAAACCCTACGAATGGGAAATATCATAATGGGGGTAATGCGAAAAGCAATGAAGGACGTAGAGATAAAGGGGCACCTAATACCAAGAGGATGGTGTGTTTTTGCATATTTTAGATCAGTTCATCTTGATGACAACTTATATGACTTCCCTTACCAATTCAATCCATGGAGATGGCAAGTAAGAAACAAAACTACTTTTGCTTTCTCCTTACATTCTTGGTCCTATTTAGCTTAATTTCAACTTATAAGTCAATGGGACCTTACAGGATAAGGACATGATGAGCAATGGCAGCTTCACCCCATTTGGAGGTGGACAAAGGCTATGTCCTGGACTTGACTTGGCCAGGCTGGAAGCTTCCATATTTCTCCACCATTTTGTTACTCATTTCAGGTCATCACAAATATCTCCACCTCTTTGCTTAGCATGACCGAGTCGTCTTAATTCACCTAGTAAGATAAAAGTTTGATTTGATTTATATTTAGCAAAGGAGAATTCATATTTTATCCGTTAATTCATGACTTTGATGACTTCAAGAATCGGATCCAATAACATTTATATTTTACATAAAATATATACGTTTTCAACAAGAGAAATCACCACTTATGTCTGTGCATAGTTGACATACGAGTTGTAACATAAACCTTTATTTTTCTCTTCTTTTATCATATCAACTAAGGTAATATATAATAATGTTCTTTTAACTGTTAGCTAATTCATGTCTCTCTCATACGTTAGTGTAAATGTGTTTAGGTAGATATTTCTGCATTAGACAAATAAGTTAATTTAACTACTAGCTAAATGTATCATTGAAGTATGCTAACCTACTTATTGAAATGTGTGTTCTTCTAATAGCAATAATAATCGCCATTGAATTCTTTATCTAATAATGTCGCTGTGGTGGCATGTCCCTATGGGCTTCTACCTAGATATGACTATTTAATAAATATTGAACCAAATGAAGCTTTACATCACTAGGAGGGATCGATTATGTGAATCCAACTGTAGTTTTTATCTCTATTAAGATATTTATCTCTTTAAATTATTAGTTACGTAAAATTCCACTTCAATTTGTTTATATACATGAAATTCGGTCAGTTTGCTGTCTACATTATAACTCTATTCTTTCATATGCTTATAATAAGTCTATATCACAAATTGTTTCACATGAAGACAATGATTAAGATCTTAAACAATATTAATTAATCATTTGTGCTTTTTCTTGAATGGCGTAGGTGGGTAGCTGAAGACGACTCAATAATCAACTTCCCCACTGTAAGAATGAAGAAAAGAATGCCCATTTGGGTCAAAGGAAGAAGTGACCTTTAAAGATGCTGCCTATGAATCTATGACATGTTGCTAGCATAAAAAAACATCCAACATCACAACAAGACAGAAAAAAAAAATGGGAAAAAAAAAATTGATTAAAGACAAAGTTAGCTGCAGGGCACACGTGTGGATGGGGACATTTGAATCTGACATTATTTGTCCTATTTCTAGTCAATATATTCCACATGTATATAGACAAAATAGCGTCTTTTTTTTTTTTTTATGGGACCCATGAATTTTCCCAGGGTTCTTTCGCTGATTGTTTTTATCAAATTTTTGTCCCTTTGTTAACCTTGTGATCGTACAAAAATGCAACAAAGAATTTGACCAAGGGTAAAGTTAAGTTGTTTAGTTAGATAAATTGATATATAGATTTGTACATCATTTTGCATTTATGGGTCCTTAAACAATGGCATTTGATAACAGAGTATGATGACTATTTTGTATCTACATGTTATTGTGATGTTGAATTGAAAGACTAGTTAATCAATCAAGCAATTTGCAATTTCTTATTTTTTGTTGTCCTTTTAGTGGAAAATTTTTTTTTTCATTCTTAATTTGAACTTGTCAAGAAAGTGAAAGTATTAACATGGAGAAAGAAAGGAAGAATTTCCATTTACTACACTTTATGGATAGAAATAAATATATTTAGGCTGTGACAAATTAATTAGGGTGATTAGCATGTATTTACACAACATAGGGATGTACAAAATTGCAATGTTAACATTTACATAAATTACATCAATACAGGACATGTACGTACTACACATATGTACATACCTACGTATGTACACATACATACATACATATATGTCTCTTATACTCCAATAAATATAGGATTGTTTATACACTAGTGTGCCCCCTCACTTTGAATGTGAGAAAGTCAATAGGAGAAGCTTGGTTTTAAGGTTACTTTGGTACGTAGGAATGGCCTGAAATGGAATCGCCATTCCTATTTTTCATTTCATTTCTTTTATTTGGTAGAATTAATTGAAGTCGGAAAGCCCATTTCCATGGAATGGCCTTTACAGGAAAAAGTAGAAAAAATCCATTCCTTAACCAAACCTAAGGAACGAGTATTTCAACTTAAGTTGGAATCCTAAAAAAGAAAATAAAACCAAAAAAATAATTTATTATTTCCCATTTACATTCACAAATCTTCAATCGTTATTAAACAAATAAAAAATAAAAAATTAAAAAGTAAAAAATTAAAAATACACATTTTTTTTTTCATTTTTAACTCTTTTTCACCCAAAAAATAGGTGTAGTTTTATTGGATGATTAACTTTTCTCTCAATTATGTTAGAAAAGTAAATAAATTGAAATATGGCGATAAAAATAAAAAATAATTGAACAAATAATGCTATGTTTTATCGTTAATAAAAGGACAAAGAGTATTTTAGTCTATGCTAATATTGTATAAAAATAATTATCACGTATAAGTCTAAATTTATGCCAAATTAAATAACAAGTATATTTTGGTTAATTAAATTGATTTTTATTCTATTCTAATTTTGTTTTAAAATAATTTTACTAAATATATTAGATAAGACAGTCATTCCATTTTAGTTTTTTTTTTTTATAGTTTTAACCAAACAAAAAAACAAGAAAAAATTCCATTCTAGCTTTTTTTTATAGTTTTAACCAAACATAAGAACAAAAAAAAATATTTCATAGCCATTCTACCTTAATTCTTTTTTATCTTGAATGATCATTCCTTTTCAAACCATTCCATCATACCAAACGGACCATAAGATCCTAGTATCTGGGCAATGCTTTGGTGAAGATATCGATCAGTTGAGATCTTGCAGGCTCAAATTTTCCCTAAACATCACCTTGTGCAACTTTTTCACGGATGAAATGAAAGTCAATCCCGAAATGTTTTGTTCGAGCATGCCTGGGTTGTCAGCTAGATAAGTAGCAGAGACACTGTCACAGAAAAGTGTGACTGGATGTGGGAGAACAACATTCAAATCCCGAAGAAGCTATCGAACCCAATATGCTTCAACCAACGCATATGCAAGGAACCTATGTTTGGCCTCAGTAAATGGAACGGGAGAGTGTTGGCTGCTTTTTCAACTATTAGGAAATGAGAGATTGGCCAAAGAATAGTGCCAAACTAGTGGTGGACCTGCGACTACTTGGAGAACCCCTCTAATTAGCATCTGCATACCCAATAAGATTGGGAGTAGATGTGGCAGTCAGTTTTAAACCACCATGCAGTGGCCTTTTACATACCTGACATATTTTCTCACACCCCGCAAGTGAGAGGTTCCTGGTGCATGTATAAACTGACTAAATTAATAACATGAGTTAAATCAGGTCGAATAAGAGTGAAGCACTGCAGACCTCCAACAATGCTCCTGTATTCAGTAAGATCTGTGAGTAAGTCACCAATGAGGGTTGGCATTTTGAGGGAAGAGGTGTTTTAACTGGTTCAGTACATGCATAGAGAATTTTATAAGAAGGTTCTGAGCACATTTTGACTGGATTAAGAAGAGGGACATGGGTTCCCTATAAACTTGAATACCTAAAAAAAGTTTTAATCACCCAAATCCTACATGGCAAAATTAGCACTCAAAGTCTGAACGAATTGAAAAACTACGGATGGAGAGCTACCAGTTAAAACAATGTCATCCACATATAATAGAAGGACAAGCATACCATGAGCAGGGATGGAACTAGGATTTGAATTTGGGGCCAAGATATAGTTAAAAAACTATCATGTTAAAAATTTTAATATAATAATAAAATTAAAATAATATAAAGAAAAGTTTACTGATTTAATTAATGAAATTTTTCCCGCTTTCTTTCATGGTGTAAAATTCAGAATGTAATCCCAATTTGCGAACTGAGAATTAAGGATAAATGTCATTTCTTTTCCCATGAGTTTTAGCTTAAACCCCAAATTAAATGCCCCCATATAAAATTTTAATTTTACCCATATACCCATGCTGTTAAACTTTACCAAACAAAGCTTTATATTGAAAAGTGCATTATATTTACTTATGTGAGTAAAAAATAAAAAATAAATTTTGATAAAAACATTCAAAAAAAAAAAAATTACAACGAATTTGTAAATTGTAAAAGTTTTACTTTTAAAGTATAAAGAGAATTAAAAATAGTTTACATGTAAAATTTTTGTTAACAAAAAGCTACTTTGTACATTTGTAAAGAACATAATTTAAATTAACGTGGCGTGTTAGTGCGTAACATTCTTAAAACCACACAAGGCATTAGCAAAATTTGCAATTACGCCCCCAGGGGCATAGGGGAGTTGGTAAGTGGCCAGGTGATTGGGGTGGAGACACTCCGACAACGCGGGTTCGAGTTCGTGTGGCGGCAGTACCCTGCTAAAATATTGTGGGAGCTGTTGCTGGATTTCGAAACCCGTTGGTCCTCTCCCTAGTAGGGCTGCCACTCATGCACATCCCTGTTTAACATCCCATCTGGTCATGGGGCCTCTGGTCAGGTGGGAAAGGGGTTCACCTCTGATTAACCCTTTTACATAAAATTTGCAATTACACTGTTTAACATCCCATCTGGTCATGGGGCCTCTGGTCAGGTGGGAAAGGGGTTCACCTCTGATTAACCCTTTTACATAAAATTTGCAATTACAGTAAATCTTATACGACAGAGAGTAAAATAGGTTTTACTTTTTTCTTTATAGAGTAAAATAGGTTTTACTTTTTTTCTTTATGAAAATTTTGGCTGAGTGATCCAAAAAAAAAAAAAAAGCTACGGCAGCTGTTCGAGAACATCACTGATTGAAAATGACGATGGGGCTGTGACCAATACTTTCAACTCTATTTTTCGAGCTGTTGAATGGAGAACTCAATATATAGGATATCCAAAATTTGGCTGCTCACATACTTGGAATCTACATATTTTCCCAAGAAATGCTAAATGACACCTTATTTTGATTCTGAATTTGATTTTTGAAAAAGGTAGTGGGATCATATAAATTAGGAAGTGCTAATCGAAAGGTCGTCGGCAGCCCAACAAATCCTTCTTTAAGCAAAATATGGAATTTGTTAAATATTTGGCTTCAATAATTTTTCGATCAAATGGTAACAAAGAATTGTTTTTTGCAATGTCTACATAATTGAAACTGCATCCATATTCGAGTTTTTTGCTAAAGGACCCGTGTGTTACAGTAAAATTACGTTGCTGGTCCTTGTGTTGTCAAAACTCTCTACTTATCCCCTTGTATTTTTTCGCAACTTGCATGAATGCTCCTTCCATTAAATTTTCCATTCATTTTAAAGGGAAGTATGCTACATGCTCCAAAAATAAGAATTGGCTTTGTTTTTGGCCATTAATTGCACATATACCCCTGTATTTATTTTTTTAATTGATTAATCATATTTCCCAAAAAAAAAAAAATTAAAATCACCACCCCACCGCCACCAACAGCCCCATCACCACCACCCCTCCACCCCCACCAGCAGCCCCCGCCACTTCCACCATGCCCTCTGCCATTGACTCACAGCAAGAAACCTTTCTTCTCTGATCTATACATCATGCATTTATTTTTCTAATTATAATTGATTCATCATATTTAAAAAAATAAAATAAAATCACTACCCTCACCAGCAGCCCGCATCATCACCATCATTCCCTTCACTGTCGACAAGAATTCTCTTCTTCTCTATTCTATACCCCTGCATTTATTTTTTTAATTGATTCATCATATTTCAAAAAAAAAAACATTAAATCTTTCTCTAGAAAAAAAAAAGCAAAAAAAAAAAAGAGAGATAATGGTGGGGTGGCAGCAGTGGTGGGGGTGGGTTTGGTGGCAGAGGGTGGCGGGCCTGGGCCTGGGCCTGGGCCTGGGGGTGTTTTGGCCTGATGAAGAAGATGATGTTTCTTCTTCTCCTTCTTTTTTTTTAATATACTTTTTAAAATAAAGTAAGGGTAAAATGGATACTAAAATATGATAGTGGCAAAATAGATACTTTACGAAATCTATAATGATTTAATAAAAAATTGATAGTTGGGGTGCGTTTACAAGTTTCGAAAAAGAACAAAGGGATAAGTAGAGTATTTTAGGAATACAGAGACTAGCGACGTAGTTTTACTATAACACAGGGGTTCGTCAGCCAAAAACCCTCCATATTGAGCTCTAAATGTTAATCTGAAATAAGAAATTAGTATTTGATATCTCGGAAATTGATCAATTAGTTATGTACAAATGAAAAAATAATGTATGATCACTATGCACAAACAGATTGTTGAGGTGAGATGTGCTTTACAATGATTTTCACTGAAATGTGAGTATTCCATTCCAGGCTAATAGCAGTAGAACCTTTGAACAATTTGCAGACTATGTGGTGAGAGTTGGTGCAAGAAGTTTCTCTCGCTTCCCCTTTATTGGAACACCCGTGTCTGGAAAATTGCCGACACCCTCCTCCAGGTCTTCGACACTACCATTCTTCGTCACGCTGATCGGGTAAGTAACTAAATGGACGCCTTTCATGTCGATTACTTGATCTGCAGAATATATCTCCCACATCTTCTGTCCTAGCGAACGAATTCTGTGGACACATTCCAAACTTTGAGGCTCCTGGAGCAGTTCTTCAGCCATTCCAGTATGCTCATACCAGAGTGACATGCGGTATGAATGAATTTCTCCATAATCTATGTATTCTTCTCCACTTCTTGACTGGTAGCACCCTATCGCAATTTCAGTGTCGCGTTGTCCATCCATGGATCGTTGGTTCACATTGGCAGAGCCTATCAGCATGTAGGCATCGTCCACTGGAAAAACGAGTCAGCCAAAAACAAGTGTTCGGTTAGATATGTTATCATATTCGGGCTCATTATCAAAGAGGGAGGGACTCTCCTAAACTGCATACATAATCTGCAAACAGGATTTGGATCTCCAATGGTGGCATACTGTTTAGATCATTTCGTTATTATCAGTTTGCCGTCATCAGATGTCATTCATAGGATCCAAATCAAATGAAAGATGCCCTTCACCTCTATGGCTTCTAATGGTATGACAAGGTGATAAATGAATAAATACTATAGATGTCTCAATCACAGGATTTTTACCTATCATGAGCTTGGAGTGGACATAGATCATAAACCTTCTACTCTTTTGAGCATTCCAGTAATGCGTTCCAGGATGAGGAGTATAAGGAGGATTAAACTCCCCCTTAACTTCTTGTTCCCGGTTAGCAAGGCAGAAGAAGTTCAAGTAATCTGTCGGGTGCCCTGAATCACCACATTCCTGTATCGCTTGACCTATAAACTCATACATCATTTTGATGGTTTGCCTAGTCCAGTGCAATATGTCCTGAACGGTTTCACTTTCTGGTGATCCTTCTGGCCACATTGGTATTACAATGTATACTGCAAATTGCTCTTTGGCTCTAATTTTTCTAGCAACCTTGAGCGCAATTTCAACAGGGATTAGGTTTGTGCAGCCACAATGATGATCTTCATCCCATAGATGGCATCCTCCAATGAAATATTGGTTCTCGATGTATATGAACTTATCAGCACGCCTGATTGCTTCCACATACGCTTCATGGATGCTTCGCTCAATTGACATGTTCCTCGGCAGAGGGCATGCCGAAACATGGTCAATTGATCGAAACACTTGAACCTTCCAGTCCCTTTCCGGGGAAATGCTGATAGAATCAGGCCCATTGGACAGTTGCGCGATGGAACTAACAGGGACAAGTAGTGAAGGATCACATTGCTTCGTCCATCTTTGCTCGAAATTGTTAAGCACATCCCAGGCAGCTTGCCCTGTAACACAAGCGTGAGTATCATGCCATGGCTCTCTTGGGCCCCCTTTGTGAAGGCTAGCCCCGGAAATGCTAGTCTGGTAAAAATCATAGCAATGTGATTCTGTATTGAGCGTTTTGAACAATGAGTGATCTTCTGTATCGTATCGCCCATCGCAGAGGTCTAAACCGCCCAGAAAGCTCATGATCTCTCGATTGCTTGAACAGGAATGTGAACGAGTGTCCACAGTGATTGTCTTCTGGTGATGTGCAAAGAGTGTGGGGAATTCATCATGTAATCTTGGGCACAATTTGCATACCACTTTTGTGTGTTTGAAGTAGGCAGATACATCTTCATCATGAGTTCCCATTACCCCATTGTTCTTGATAATTGGTAAGGATGTCTCATCATCCCAGAGCAAAATTCTCACAGCGACACCTTCCTCTGCTTTGCGGTTCAGTAATTCACCAAGCTTTACTCCTTTCGCGTGTGGAATTTTGGTTTGCGAATCACGAACCTGAACGTAGAGAAAACCAAACCAAATCAAATTGTATCTCATTGGATGGTTTCAGCTATCTTAAAAAATTAGAGAAAGGGTAAAATGCATATTATTCTCTTTGATTTATCTAATTAGTTGATTACACCTTGTGTTTTAAACTTACTATATAACCCTTGTGCTTGAAAGGTCACACGTTACCCTGTGATTTGTCTAATTATTAGCTGATTATTTTCTTATAGTTTGTATAATTAGCTAGTTACCCCCTATGTTTTTAAAGTTTACCTAATTACTTCTCTATACTTTTTAAAAGGCAGCACAAATTTTTTTTATGTTATTATTTGAACATCATTAGTTGAAAATAAGAATACTTTTGTAAAAATATATAGCACGTTGTAAGTTTTAGCTTGTATGATGTGTAATAAGTTAATACGAATGAAAAACATTAAGATAGGAGGTTGTGTGCCTTCATTTTTTGTGTGCCTTCATTTGAAAAGAACAGGGAGTTATATGGTAAGTTTTAAATCGCTAGAGTAATCAATTAATTAGACAAATCACGAAAAATAATGTGCATTTTACCTGATTAAAGAAAAGAAAAAAAAAATGAGAAAGCATTGACATTTAAATACCAGGACCAACTTGGGATTCAAAGACCATGCTGCGATGTAAATCAAATGCTTTGCTCCTGCAATGGCTTTGTACACATCCTCCCACAGATTTCTTGGCCTTTCAGGGTACTCAAATGGTGGTTCAAAATTGGGGTGATGGTGAGCATCTTGATAAAGGATCGCTCTGCAATTTGATCTCTGCGGAAATGCAGCATTCTTCAGCCCCTGGAATCCACCATTCTCCAACGCTCTCCTCCAACTGGGTTCATTTTCTGCAGGTTTGAACCATAATATGAATTGCAATTTGAGCTTTTTGTGAGTTCTCTTTCCTTTTCCCAGGTTCAGTGGGAAGAATCCTTGGATTAGACTTTCTTCATTCAACAGCTTATAAGCTGGAATTTCGACTTTTCCCAAGATGGAACACTTTGTCTTCAGTGTCATGGTGATCTTAGAATCTAGTGGATGAGCACACAGAATCAGAAAGGTTTGGTTCCAGACACGACCATGTTCATGGCTTGTTTGTGCTACCTTTTTATCATCTATTTTAATCGTCACGTACGCAGGCCTACCATTCGCAGAGACACACTGCAAAACGGAAACAAATGAAGCTTTTCAGATAATCTTCCACCTAATCGAGGAGACAGCTCTCGAAAGCAGTGAAGGATATCGTCATAAACATACGATAACTTTAAATGGCAGATAGGACTTGAACTACAAGTATTGTTAAATATATATATCAGTAATAGATGGGTAAATCAAGAATTCTTCTTCAATGGAGATCACAGCATAAAATTTTACCGTTTATGCGAATGTAACTTATCTGGTGAGGATTAATTAGTTCTTTAGACTAAAAAAATATAGATAAAAAAATCAACTGTAGTGCATTTACCCCTATGTTTTGTCAGATTTACATAAAATGTTCTATAACCTCAAAACTCGTTAATATCTTCTATATCATAAAGCCTATTGCTGATAACTCCTTATACTATATAAACTATTGCACAATCACCCTAAAAATTGAGAATTTTTTGTGTAATATTTTATTATAACATAGGAAAGTATTAGTAAATTTTGGAACATAAAAGTTTTATATGATTTTGACGAAGTACAGTGAAAAAAATCTGCCATTCTAGTCTAAAAAATTTTATGAGACAAGTGAAGGTTACAAATTTATGACTAACTATTACACATCTTTATCCAAAAGATTGATGACAAGCTTCAAAATGTTATCAACAGATAATAATAAAACATAATAACCAACCAAAGTGTTAGTAATAATTTTAACTTATTTTATACTCTTACCCCGAAGGGAAAAGGTGGTTTGAAAGGTGTTGCATGGCAAATAGTGGCTTCAAGTGTCCCATGGAGGAACTTTTGTTTTTCCTCCATTGTCGAGCTCTTCAGAAACTTCCTGTCTTTGGAATTTGAAAATAATAAGGAAGAGAGACAAATTCTTGTTGTGGCATGTAATGAAACTGTTTTGACATGTTCATATATATATATATGGAGGTAGTGTAATAAGCCTGTTACTGTAATGCGTGCAAGACGTGTGGAAACTTGTAATGCAAATGAACGCGTTGGCAGTTAGGAAGAAAACTTTTAAAGGCTGCTTTTTTAAATCTTTGAGGCAACCCCTTAAATCTACTGTTTTTGTTTTGATCTTTAAGTTGACGTTTTCAAGGATTAAGTATCACTCTTTTTTCATCATTTGATATAATATGGTAGTTATTGCATCAGCAACATGGTCTTGCTGATGTTAGATATGTGATACCTAAGGATTTTTTGCAGCAGCTAGGAGAAAATCTTAGTCCTAATTAAGGTAGAAGTATGGTATTAACTAGTAAGTGTCACGTTTCTAGTCTAAAATTTAAAATTTTTATTTAATCTGCTGCATTGAATGCAAATTTCATTACTAAGATGTATCACGTTCAGTTTCATTTTGGGTTGTCAAGGGGATGGCATTGATGGAGTTAAAGAGCCTAGCCTCAAGGGGTGTAGGGAATTGAATTGCACGATAGCATGCAGCAAATGAGACTAGTACTATAAATTTATAAATTTATTTTGGTTCAAAAATTGTTTATGGACTCAAAACAGTTAATTTGGACATTGAAACTGAGTTATTGTAATTTAATCCTTAGTACTAATTCATAAGCTACTCTCCCCGAGTCCCTTACACGCCTCACATCAATATATAAGGTTCGTTTGGATTAGTTTTTTTCAAAAGTACTTTTTTTTAATAGTTTTTGAAAAATAGTTTATTTTGATAAGTTGAAAATTCTGGCTTCTAAAAAAAATTGTATTTGAACTTTTTTAAGAGTTTTAATTTTTTTGAAAGTCAAATCAAATAGTTATTGCAAATTTAAAATAACTTTTTTTTTTAAAAAAAGTACTTTTCTTTAAAAAAAAATCCAATCTAAACAGGCCTATAGAACCTGGTCCTGTTGCAGGACACAATAATAAGTTTATTGCATTAATATATATATATATATATATATATATATATATGTTTATATATATTGTTCGACAAATATCGTTTAGTGGATATTCGAAATTCGGTTATAGGACTTGCTGGGTGCCTACAATATGAGACGTGACTCCCAAAATCATAATTAGTCGGGGACACGTAGGAGTTTAGACCACTTCTTTATGAAATGGACGATGTATCATATTTAAGTTCTAAAATCATTTTGATTGTGATATCTATATATCTATATTATATTATATAAAAAAATTCTTTATAATATAATAATGATAAGTGTCACACAAATAGAATTTTTAAAATCTTTTTGTCACGTGGTTCTCTTACATGACAATGATATTAACAGCTATATTTGGTGAGTAAATGGTTTTGTTTTATTTTAGTGAGATTTACATTGATTTAGTAATTTATTTTAATATTTACATATTACATCCGAGAATTATGACATGCAATCTGGATTGATTGCAGATATCTATAGTAATTCTCTAATTTGATTATTATCAAATCGTTACCTATTTTAATTGTTTCTATTATTATAATCGAAAATTATTGCAATTTACTTAATATATTATTATCGTATAATGTTATTTATTGTAATTTGAGTTTTGGTTAATATTGACAAATTGCCTTTTTATTCATATGTTTTTTATATTCGGAGCCTATATTCTATATTATTCTTTTTTAGTGAAACTTTCACTCATATACGTTATTATACACTATAGATCTTTCAATTTTTTAATTTTATTTTGTCTCTTTAGTTAACTGTCTTCTTTTCAAACTTTAGTATCGTATTTATCCTTTCTTCCAAAACGAATTTTTAATTGCAAAATTGGTAGCAGGTATTTCTTGATTCTTAGGGCTCGTTTGGATTGGCTTTTTTTTAAAGTGCTTTTTTTTGCAGGGCTTTTTTCAGAGAACTTTAAGCAGTAGTAAAAGCTGTTTTGTGTTTGGATTCATCCAGTGAGAAGCACTTTTTAAACTGCAACAGGCATTTGGATAGAAAACTATAAAAGCACTTTTTTCTAGACAAATTACCAAAAAGGACATGCTGAAACACTTTTATTGACTGGCATTTGGATAAAAACTAGTTATCATAATAAGCTGTTATCATTGAAAAAATATTGCATGAATTGTTAGTTTTTTTAATATTTTTATTTTACCACATATATTTGATATTTAATTTTTAAAACAATATCTTTTAATAAATTTAAATATTTTTCTTAAATAAAATGAACTTAAATAGGAAAAAAACCATAAAAACTAAAATTATGTCTATTTTTGTATTTTTCTTTTTCATGATAAAGAGATTACATTATATTTTTTTTGTTATATAATTTGAAACACATATCCAATTTTGAAACTCCAAAAGGGAAAGGAAAATATAATTTGATTACTTGTTACAACATGTGACAATGTCTATTTAACATCATTTCTACAATTTTAATTGTGCACTCGTCCTGGTAGTTGATCTCTGATAGCATCTCTTGTTTCCTCCATCACTTTAGTATCTGCTGAAGTTGGTTCTTCCCATTCTTGATTTGACACTTCTTTATTGTCATTAAATGCTTGTTCTCTGGACTCAGTTCGGATAAATTTTCTAACATTTGAAGAATATTTAAATCGTGAATCCTCTCGTCTTACATAATTGTGAAGCGCAAAGCATGCCCATATAATAGCAAATTGAGTTTCAAGTTCAAAGTTAGTCAAATTTTGCAAGATTCTCCATCTTCCTTTGCAAACTCCAAAAGTTCTTTCAATAACACTCCTCAAGCTTGAATGATGATAATTAAACAATTCATTTCGTGATCTGAAAGCTGGGGCCAATCTAAATTGTGGGAGGTGATATCTTGTACTTTTATATGGCCCTAGATATCCCTTAAAAGTTGGATATCCAGAATCAACAAGATAATATTTACCTGTAAATAAAATGTTACTAATAAAAACAATGATGTATATTAATATTAATAAATTAAATAAAAATAATTTTAAATATTACTAACCTTCAAGTGGATGAGGAAACTGTAATTCTGGCTTGCGAAGAGTATCTAAAAAAATTCTTGTATCATGTGCTGAACCTTCCCAACCTATTAAAGCAAATGTGAAACACATGTTAAAGTCACATGCAGCCAAAATATTTGTACTAGTAAATTCCTTCCTACAAGTAAACGGTATATTTTTGTCATCTGGAACATGGACAACAATATGAGTGCCATCAATAGCTCTTATGCAATCCTTAAACCATGGCCAACATCTTGAATCAACTTCAAGGAATGCTTGAGCATCTCTAAACATACGATCAGCTGGTCTAATATATTCATTTCCTAACCTCCTTATAGCTTTTAACACCCTATGAACTTGCCTCCATACGGTCTCTCCAGACTGTTGAAATCTCTCTTCAAGATTCCTATATGAAGCTCCATGACCAATCATGTATAAGAACATAGCTACTGCCTCATCTAACCCAACTCGTCTTGTTGAAACTAACCCATATTTTTTATTTAAATCATCTACCCATTTTTCAAACACATGTTTTCTCATTCGAAACTGTTCAAAGAAACGCATCTCATGCCCTCTCTTCAATTCTTCTACCCATCTTTGTCCTGTAAGAGTTGATGTTCTTTTTTCCTGCTTCAATACATAATTCAAATAGTAATTTGTAACTGCTGCTGCAGCTACTGTACTTGCTGCTCCAATTCGAACTTTGTTAACACCTGCAACTTGGTTTAAATTTTCCGAACTTTCAGAATCCGAGTCTGAAGTATCAGTCATCCTGTATAAATAAACATAAACAAATGCTTCAATTATAAACAAATGCTTTAATTATAAAAACTCATTAAAACACATGATAAAAAGACAATCATCTCCATAGTCACATAAAAGTTCAAAGTTATACAACTCATGTTCAATAGATAAAACAAATGAAAATATAAAATATAAGAAAATTGTCCAACTAGATAAAAGTAAATCAACTTCGATCTGCGTCTTCACCCTTAAATGTGTTTAACCACCCAAATGCTAGTTGAGGATCATTTTCCATAAAGTAGACAAATGCCTCTCGGTGTTGTTTCCTAGCCAAGATTCTAGCAGCCAAGAAGTAACGAGAACTACCTTTTTCTAAACCAGGGACTTCATTCAACATACTTAAGCATCTATCTATGCTATAACGATCATTAGAAACAGGTGTAGTCACCGTGGTTTGAGACATTTGATCTATCCCAACAAGGAGCCGATCAAGAGAATCTTGAAGTTTTTCTGCCATGGCTCCCCTTTTCTCTCCTTTCCTCACTCTTTTCCTTTTGTTTCGAGCACTGGAGCTAAGGACATTAGGGGCATCAAATTGTTGCTGAGGGTTTTGAGTTGTTTCATTAGTATCTCCATCACCTTCTAACACTGGGTCACCATCATTGCCATCATTCACAATTGGATCTTGATATGGTAGAAACACGGCATAACCAGTGGCCACAACATCCTTAAAGCATGTTTCTAGCATGTCCAGAAATTTTGGCCCTTCATTTTTCCACTTTAGGTATTCTGTATTTTCCTATAATTAAGATAAGAAAGTTAATAAGCCAAATACTTGTAAAAATACACAGTTAATTTAAACAACACAAATTACAAAACTTACTTTTCCCTTGGCAATCCAAAACTCCTCAGGAGCTTCTATAGTTTTCTTTACTGGATCCCAACCAAGGCCAGTTTCATTTTGTACAAGTTTTGCCCACAAAGAGAACTCCCTTTTCAAAGCATCCCACCTATTTTTTAGTTGTTTGTACACATAAGAATGGCCTGTTCTCTCATTAAATTTCTTTATCAAGTTCTTCCACCCCTCTTTTGTAAAATATGCATGAGGCCTATTACCAGCATGTATCTCCTCAATACATGCCTTCAAGAATTCTTCAGTATTGTTGTCATTCAATCTCACCTTCTCTAGTCCCTCACCCTCACCTTCACCTAAGTTTGGGTCATCAATAACCTTTTCTTTTGTAGCTCTTTTAGGAGCATATTTTGAAGCCATTCTATTCAAACACAAAAATTAGAATAATAAATCATTGCAAAATAACAAGATAGATTTCAAAGTTAAAGCATTCAGCTATGTACTTTAAAGGAAGCAACATCCTTTGCAATTTAAAGTTATGAAAACTGTCTATTTAACAGGGACATATTTATGTATTATATAGCTTCGGCAGAAAATAAGCTAGCTATATATAAGAAATGATCTGCTAATCAAGTTCATGCAGATCTAACAGATTTCAGAGTATTGGATCATGTCCATGAAATTCCACCTCTCCCAAACAACTACAATAATTTGACAAGAACACTCACATCCCTGCATTTAGCAAAATATTTATCTCACCTAGGAGTACATAGAAAGCCTTTTGTCGCAGTATTCATGAGCACTAAAAGTCTAAAATAGAGGTTTATGAAGATTGTTTGTAAGTAATTTACACACTTCAGAACCACAAACCTGACATACTACATAGGATAAATAGAATCCAGGAAAAGTAATTGGAAAAATTGGAGCAATAATCATATTGACATTTCTTTTGGGAATTTTGTCGAATATTTGGCGGGTGGTCTACGTTCACGTCTCTTTCAAACAACAATTAACTTGTGGCAGCACATAATTTTTGATGAAATCAATGTAAATCAGAAATAATTATTTCTTGAAACAATTCTTCAGACCAAAAGGTACTCTTAACAATTGTTGTGCATAGTAGCACTGTTTTACTTTCTAGTTGAGCTAGTTTAATCCCACACTTTATATATGGGCAGTACAAAAATTTCTATATAGATATGTGTAAACATTATTCATAACAAGCTCAAACTGTACAAAATTACAGAAGCCAGAATTTTCCTTGTACATCTTATGGCCTACTTCTCTGTTTTCAAGATGATACAGAAAGAGCTTGCCGTTTATATTCAAAGCCATAGACGCTGTAAAGCAACTATTTAAATATCACCTTTAAACCTTTAAATTAAGACCCTACAGAAAACTTATTTGAGCTATTTAATTTGAGATAAATCATTGAACTGAGTCTTAAGCCTACTAGAAGTGGCTCTCTCTCTCTCTCGCTCTCTCTTTTTTTTTTGGTTCTCTATCTTTTTTGGGTCAAACACGTCAAAGGCTTACTGCCTCACGAGAGGGCGTCTTCTGCCACGTCCCTACAAATCTTGGCGTTAAGTGTAGAATTTTTACGAAAACAAGGTAGGGGTTTGCAATTTACAAAAAAAATCTCGAAGACGAAGAGATTTGCTTTGCATAGATTTGTACACGATGAAAGAGATTTCCAAAAAAAATCTTGAACAAGGTGGAGAGAGATAGGAGGAGAAAAGATTACCTGTAGTTTTGAGGAAGAAAACCCTTCTGCCAAGGAGGAGAAGATGAGGAACGAGTGATGGAGAAGATGAGGTGAGGAGAGAGATATGAACGTGGGATAGATTGGTAAAGTGAAAAAAAAACACCGCATCTCAGCTTTTCTCTCTCATCTACCGCATCAGCTTTTTGGAAAAGCTCCAAAATTTTGCTTCAAAAAAAAGGTCTTTTTCAGCTTTTTTTTGTGCTTCAGCTTTTTCACAAAAAGCCAATCCAAACGCCTAAAAAGTCAGGAAAAGTGCTTATTTGACCAAAAAAAGTGCTTTTTTTGACAAAATAGCTAATCCAAACGGGGCCTTAGATAGCTTGATATCCACGTATTCATCTCATCTTAATATTTCGTTTACTTTTTATCTTTCAAAATTTATTTGTATTTTTATGTGTGTTCTTATCTGTAAAACTATTATTATTCTTATCCATTAATAACAATAATTTTTCTTATGAAATATCTACAGTAATTAAATAGGATACTTAAATTCAGAAAGTAAAAAACAAAAACGAAGGCTATCGTTTGGAAAAAGAAAAAATGATCTACATTTATTTAAGTTTAACTCATTTGTAGAGGTAAAATTATTATTGAATTAGACAGTTAGTATTAAAAGAGAAACATAAATTTTATTTTCTATACGAATCCATGTTTATTTAATTCTTAAAATATAATTTGATAGCAATATTTAGATTAATATAAAAAATTTTATTTATTTAGAAAAACTAATCATATATTTCGCAACTTGTGTGTGGCACGGGTGTTACACTAGTATATATATCTATACTATATAATAAAGCAAAATAAGTTATAATTTCGTGCTGCCAAGTGTTACTCTGTGTGACAAGCTTTTCATAATTACTTATCAATTAAATATGCCCATTTTTAGGTTATTTTTTGTTTTCTATCATTTGTTCAATTCCATTCCTATATTAAATATTTTAATTTAATTAATATTATGCCCTTTCTATATATATATATATATATATATATCAATCATTATTTTATTAATTCTATAGTATGTGATTGTTTAAATAACTATTTACTAAAATGCAAAAATTATATGGTTTTAATATATCCAATTACATATGTTACTCTCTGTGCATTACATGGGTGTCACACTAATATATATAAAAGTTAAATCCAAAGGAGCTCAAAAAAGGGTGCCATATCAGCATCCATCTATTTGCCAAGTCAACATAAATTTTATTTTTAATATTATTACATTATTATAAATCTATATATTAGTATTTAATTATATTTATGCACCACTTCCTAACCGCATCATTGCAATGAAGTTACAAGATATTTAATTATATTTATGTACTACCTATATATTTCTTTTTTAATGAGTTTAAAGTAACCAAGTCCAGAAAAACTCATTAATTTAATTAATTTATGCATCACATCCTAATTGAAAAATAAAAATAAGAATAAAAAAATGCTAGAATTAATTTTTATAGATATTTAAAAATAATAAAAAACACACGAAAATGTAAAAATAATAAAAAATCACATCTATAAATATTTAACAAACTAAAAAACATACAGAATATAAATAAGTCGGTGCAAAGCATAGAGTATGTAAGCACCAGTTTCTTAAATGTTTATATGCAGAACTTTAGGACTTCTCTGTCCAAATAATATGAGAAGATTTAGGAAAGTGCCATGGTTCTTTGGATTTCATAGTACTACTACATTGATAAAGTCAAAACTATCATTCATAGTCTTGCTGCTACCTTGGAGTTGTTTCTCATAAGGATTTGGTTTTTGGTAAAAATTTAGTTCAATATAATAAGTATAACAATTTTGAGTCTCGAACTTTATCGTTAATGTGCATTAATTTTTGGTTAGTTGAAAAGCAAACAATATATTTGACAAATAGGTAATAATCTAATCACCATTTAATCGTGATATAAACCTCAAATACTTCAAATTGTTCTAACTAATATTTTAAAATAAACTATGTAAAAATTACATCAACTTTAGTGATCTTCACAAATCATTTCACAACAGATCATAATATCGGTAACGAGGTTCAGAAAAAAAAAATTTTATTTTGTCCTTTTAACTCAGGCAACAATACCAGTACAATTTTGCTTCTAAGTACAATATTTTCGGAAACAACTACTAAAACTAAAGGGGGCTCGTTCGTTCAAAGGTGTAAAAGATCTATAGAAAATGTATTATTTAATTAAAGTGATGCTAATATATATATATATATATATATATATATATACACACACACACACACACATACATACATACGTATACATATATATTTGTCATTGTCTTATTTATTTAAATTAATTAGAAATATTCAGAATTCTTTCGTAATGTGGAAATGAAATAAATAGAAATTTGAATAAAACTTTTTTCACTATGTAAAAAAGTTTAAAACTAAATTGATTCCCCATAAATTAGAGTGGTTATGCCAAAGAATGTTATTGATTCACTCGGAGGCCTTGTGTTGTGCGGATGTGAGGCACCGATACTAGTTGTTGTGCTGATGGGTTGGATAATTTCAGTTACCCAATGCGATAGAGATATATGAGAGGAAAAAAATTCAAGAAAATAATAATGATGCAAGAACACACGAAGTTTACGTAGTTTGGCAACACCAACATCTATGGAGCAACAAAATATATTCAATAATGTAAAAGAGAGAGGTTACAAATTTTCTACAAAAGAGAAGAAAATCTCTCAATGCATATGCTAACTTTCTCTTGGACTAATATAATAAGAATGCGATATTGCAATGTTATGGACTTCCACCTTACCCTATCGCTTCCCTTTGGGGTGTGGGTCGCAGCCTATGCATGTGGCCTGAGGTAACTAACAATAAGCTAGAATATCCTATTTATTGGAAGCTAACACTAATCCCACTTGGTTTAGGATTCCTTTCTATAGTAAATAGGACTAATGCTAATCCTATTAGGTTTAGGACTTCAACTTTAATAGGAATTCTACTTGTCAATCTAAATTAGCCTGGAAAATTCAAGTCAATTTCCAAGAAACTTCACCTTGATGAGAATTTTGCAAACTACATAGTCCTCCACCTCAATATAAACTTTGACTACATATTCATGTAAACAGTCAATGCAAATTGATCGCTAGTCAATGCAAACTAAGTTATTTTAGCTGACTCCATGATATGAATCTATCTAGGATCAAGGGATAGCTCAAGTGGTTGAAATTGTTTCAACCAGGAGTGTGAGGTCTTGGGTCCAAATTCCATGGAGGGTGGGAGGGTTCCAAAAAGGAAAAGATATGAATCTATCTCATTGCTCATGCAAATGTGTCTCTAAACAACTGTAATATGAAGTTGCAATGCCACATGCCTAAATTATTGTTGCTGTCAAACGTCAATTCCAAATTTTACATTAGAGATTGCCATCCTTGGTACTTGCGTATTGGATCCTGATGTAGCTGCTTTGATGGTTATCTCTCCTGATTTCCAACTTGAACTTTCGTTTCCTATGTCTCTTTAGATGCAATAATCGTTGCTCTAGATATCGACTTGTTGCGGGGCCAGAGGCCTGCCCTACCTGACGCCCTATTTCTGTCAATAGAGTCACCTAACTATACACGATTGACAAGCACGAATTGAAAAATACAGTGGAGCTTATTACATCTTCTGCCACATCCTCATTGCTCGTCATAAATGCTAGCGTCGCAAGTTAGCCAACATTAGCAGATGCCTCGAAGACAGCGCTGGTCGCACGGTAGGCTTCTCTAGCCATTGTCATTGTCTTACTCCTTATTGATGAGTCATTGACCTGGCTCTAATACCACTTGTTGTGCTGATGCGTGGCACAAATACCAGTTGTTGTGTTGATGGGTTGGATAATTTCAGTTACCCAATGCGATAGAGATATACGAGAGGAAAAAATTCAAGAAAAATAATAATGATGCAAAAACACACAAAGTTTACATTGTTCGGCAATGCGTACGTCCACATAATAGCAAAATATATTCACTAATATAAAAGAGAAAGGTTACAAATTTTCTGCAAAAGAGAAAAAATCTCTCAACAACTATGCTAACTCTTTCCTAGACTAATGCAATAAGAAAGCAATATTGCAATGTTATGGACTCCCACCCCACTGCTTCTCTTTGGAATGTAGCTTGCGGCCCATGCATTTGGTTTGAGGCAATTAACAGTAAGCGAGAACGTTCTATTTATAGGAAGCTAACGCTAACCCCTCTTGGTTTTAGATTCCTTTCTGTAGTAAATAAGGCTAATGCTAATCCTATCAGGTTTAACGCTTCAACTTTAATAGGAGTTCTACTTGTCAAACCAAATTAGCCTAGAAAATTTGAGTCAATTTCCAAAGTTGTGAACATAGGGAGTCACACTTTAGTAAAATGTACAATTTCTTTTGCCCTTTGCACTTTTACGTTATTAACTTCTTAGTGTAACTTTGTTGCCTCAGATTTCTATGGGTTATACTTTCTCTGTGCCTTTTCTCTCTCTGAAAACCTATCCTCCCTAATTAGGTTAAAAAATAGTTAATAGACCGTGTTGATGTGTTAGTTCATTGCAATTTATGGTTCTTTCTATTACTCTCTCTCTCTCTCTCTCTCTCTCACACACACACACACTCTCTTTTTCTCAATTTATGTTCATCAAGGCCGTGCTTGGTAGGCTTGGAGACGGTTGTTGTTCACATCGACTGCGTGCCAACATCAAAGCTGAATGATGATGTATCATGGAAACTCTTTCTTACATTAGTTAGGACTATTCTTTAAAACTCTTTTCGGTTTATCTGTAAATTTTCCCAAAGTGTTTCCACCTATTCTGAATCGTTTGGTTAATTTTAGCTTTAGATTGCATTTTTTCAGTCATTTGAAAATATCAATGATTAGAAGAACTCGAGTCAACATATTAACACTAGGAGATATTGTTTAGGATTGAAGTTTTAGTTACGAGGGGGTGTATTATGATAATAAAGATAACAAACTCCTTTTTTATAAATTTAAATTTTTAAAACTTATTTTGCCTTTGTTTATCTACGTATAATTATAAGTATTGGTGTATTCAGAAGAAGATTTTTATATTTGTAAACAAGTGATAAATAAGTAAAAAATTATTTAAACAATATGTTTTTGTAAGTTAACTTAATTAAATAGGTGTTTATAAGTAATAGTAGTAGTTAAAATAATTAAAAAGAACCTTCATTAATAAATATTAACCACTATCAATATTGAATTTGCAATCTAAATTTTGATTTGAAATCATATCTAAATATATTGCTAAAACCTTCATGAGGCAAACCGAAATAGATGGAGATATTGCTACAATACCTCCTATTTTCTTGTACATTGAATGAAAATAAAAATAGTCAATGAATCCAAGGGAATTAAAAGAAAATTTTCTTTTCTGCCACCCACATAACACAGCGTAGGCTCAGTTTCAAAGAGTCCCCCTACCCAAATTTCAAAAGCACAACTTCTGTATTCTATTCCAAAGTCATCGTCATGCACGGGAGGGAGGTTGATGTTATTATGATCACCAAAACTACTATTATCAAAATCACCCGTAAAATCATTATCATCATCCACTAGAAAAATATCATCATTTAGATCTGAATTTAATGCACCCGTCCTCATATATATTTATATGAGGGCATGGAAGTCATTTATGACTTCCGTTAATTTTTTTAACAGTGTTGTCAGAATGGGATGCTTGAGCTCACTTTAAAAAAGGTAGAAGGGGGTGATCAGACAATTTTGAAAGTTTGGGGGTCATTGTGCACTTATGCCTAGATTCAAGGGTAATATGCTATTTACTCTTCTTTTTTAGGCTCGACTATGTCTTGTTTTTATGCATTTTTCCCTTCTATAGTTCATTGCACTCATTGCATTCTGATTTTCATGGTCAGAAACGTATCAAGTATCTGCATATATTTTAGATGTTTTCATTTCTTGAATTCTTCCAATGGTAGAATGATCATACTTTTTTTGCTAGGCAGGTAGAATCATACTTGTCCTTAGGTTATATTTTACAAGCGTTCTAGTAATGCAGTAGGGTTTCAGGATGGAAAGCATTCATCAACTGTAAGTATTTTGTACTTTTATTAACTTATCCATTGTAGATTTCACCTATAAGACACTGGAGCCATACCGTGTTTTAAGTTATTGGAAGGGTTCCAAGAGGATCGTCTTTAATTACTTCATCACCTCTTCGGTCATTCTATTTCCAGCGATTTATCTTTTTGTGATTTGCGCATAAAATTTTTTGTAATTTCAAAATTGGTTAATAGCCCTTGTGATTTTAGAAAATTACAAAATTGGCCATTGTAGTTCTAAAATCGGTGTATACCCCCTATTTGATTTCAAAATCGACACACATTCTCCCCACATATTTTACACTCACACGAGTCATGTGTAACGCTCTTAAACCACTAAGGTATCTTATTAATCGGTGTATACCCCGTATGTGAATGGTCGGACACCCCGTCTACAAAAATAAGATCTTATTAATTGTCATAATTTTTGTTTTGCGAACAAATCATGAATTTTCTAAAATATTATTATAAAAACTTACGGCTTGCAACGACTTGCCACACAAAGAGGCCTCTGTGTAATTTGTTCTGTACAATTGTTTTTTTGGGTCAAAACTTTGAACTTCTTAATGAGGAGGACAATTTGATGTAGAATTGCTTTTGAACATTCAAATGTAAAGAAATTAAAGGTAAAAGGTACCCTTTCTCCTTTGTGTGTTATAAATGTTAGTCATTCTTATAATTTTAAAAAAAGTACGAAACTCTCTTGTAATATTTACATTTGTAGCACACATATTTTCTAAAATAAACTCCAAACTCCCCTATAATCTTTAAATGTAAAAACACTTGCCTCCTAAAATGAAAATTGATGTTTATTTTGGCACCACCGAGAATAGTGTACATTAATAGTAAACTGCAGGAGGTAAGACGTTATTTAGTCTTGTAAAGATCAGAGTCAAATTCCAATTTGATTTGATATGATCCAAGCAATTGGATTTATGTTTCTCTTTAGATTTTTGTTTTATGTTTTTTTATAATAGTTAGATATACAAATAAGATTTTATTACATCGTTTGCTAAGTAGCAAATTTTGGCAAGAGGTAACGAATGTGACTGTCATATTTTCTTTGGCCTTCTCGAATGAAAAAAAGAGAATTTCTGAAATCAATACATGTTAGGAAAAACTAAAACTTGAAAGATTTCCTAATCAGAATTCGTCTTTAAACTAATAATATTTGAATTATCTGTTCTTTTATGATAAACAGGTTCTTTTTTTAACCCAATTGTCAAATAACCAAGTGTTTTAGATATCCTTTTTAGTATTTATATGAAAAGACTTTTATTTTTTTTATCTAAATAATTACAATTTAAAAAGTATTTCTCATTAAATAAATTTCAAACGCAAAATAATTTTTGCTCCTTTTTACTACTTTTTCAAAAGAAATGTATAAAAAGAAGTTTATCGGTCAATCCGTCAATTAAACCGCCTAACTTATACTACGCGTGGGAAGCTTTGACACGGTAAATATCCAATAAATCAACTCTCTGTCTGGACAACGCTTTGCATTTTCAGCATATATATATATATATATATATACATATATATATACACGAGCACACATCTAAAAGTTAATTCTACCATTATAAAGTTATCAACTTGCATTCATTTCATCTTATTGTTCTCCCAAGATCTGTCCAACGAAATGGTAAGGCTCATCCGTTTCGATACAAAATCTCCTGACGCAGACCATTACAGGAGTTTTATCGATAACCTCAGAGATGCCGTAGCAAGTGGAATTGAGGTTTCATGGATTCATGTTGTTGCGAGATCCGGCTCGGGTACCCAATTCGGAACGATTTGTTTTTGTGGAACTGACTAACAGAGAGGAACAATCAATCACGTTAGCCATAGATATCACTAATCTCTATGTGGTGGGTTACCAAACTAAAAACGCGTCCTTTTTTTTGAATGAGAATAAACATTACTCAGCCTCCGTATAATAGCCTTTTCACAAACACGGAACGAAACTCACTTGCTTTCGGAGGTAGATACGTGGGTTCTGGACAGCTCGAGCAAACCGCAACCGGAAGGGAGAACATTGAGCTCGGAATCGAAGCACTAGACGATGCCATCCGAGGGCTCGCTTTGGTCGGGGCTGGCATACTGCCAAACTACAGGGCTCGTCGCCTTATTGTTGTAATTCAAATGGTGTCAGAGGCAGTTCGATTCAGATACATCGAACAAGAAGTAGTGAATAGCATAACAAGCTTTAGGAATCATCACCAGCCGAGCTATAGACAATTTCGCCCGAATGCTCACATGCTCTCCCTGGAGAACAGCTGGGACGCCCTTTCCGAACGAATCCAGCAAGCCATTGGTGGAAACTTCCAACGGGGAGTTCGGTTAAATCCAGCTACTTCCTATGCCCAAAACGCCTACAATGTGGATGAAGTAACCTTTAGTTTATATGCTGATATCGCGGTCATAAAATACTATAGAGAATCTAAAAACCAAGTATCTACTACTCGAAGTGATCGAGCTCAACGCGTCGATCAGAACCAACCATCCACCACGTCTCGCAAAAGTCAAGGCCGCAAAAAATGAAAACAGACCATCCACTTGTAGGAGAAATCAAAATTGACTCGGAATTATGAATGTGAAGGCCTTTACGTATCTACTTTTGTCATATCCTTTGAACATGTATTGCAGGGTGATTTAATTTGTTTTCGTTCCTTCATTTGTATTGTGTGCTCTAGTCAAATAATCGGGCTGATGTTATTGTCCTCTCCAGTCTCGACTATGTTGAGCTTCTTGCGGGCTTGAATAAAAACTCTTTATTTATTTATTTCTTTATTTTTGTTTGTGCAGGAAATTTGATTTAGATTGATCCTACCCAATTCGCATAAATTCATTTCTTGACAAAAACAAAAGAAAAAAAGAAGCGAGAGAGCGGATGTCATTCTATTCTTAAGAATCCCATCCATTTCAATATTCTGATAAGTGTGCCGTAAACAAGAATTTGATTAATTGGATCATTTTTTTGTGAACTTTTCTATGAAGTTTTTGAAGATGTTGTTGGAATATTTACCTTTAAAGTAGATTATCGTTAATTATTTTTAGTTTTTTAAAATAGGCTGAATATCTAGTTCACAAGTTAGTTTTGTGATTATATTGGATTGAGTCCACCTCATAATTATATATGATTTTTTTGTGCAAAGATCCATATATTTTGATAAAGCATTTATGGGTAGGTTTGCTAGAATACATTACATATATCGGGTCTCCTCTCTCACTCTTAACTTAACAGTTTATTTACCATGTACATCTGTTAATCTTGAGTAAAGTTGAGAAAGAAAAATCCTAACCTAAGATAGCAATCAGTTTTCTTTAACGTCAATTAATAAACAACAATAGCACGTGCTTTTGCTTTCAATTATGTCTTTCAATTTTATACAGTAAATTCATGTATACAATCTATATATTTATACTGTAAATTCATATATACGATCTATATGTTGCACTAACATATATGTCTTCAAGAATTCTTTGATTATTTCATTCAAAAAGAGCAATTCATCTAATTTTTTTAAAAAAAGAAAAAAAAAACTAAACTAAGTAATCCAAGATTCAGTTATTAAACAGGCTAAAATTGTTATATAAATTCACCATCAACGGCAGCTGGAAGCATTCCACATGTTTAAAACGTAAATAAGGATGATTTTATCGATCACTACATTAAAACAAATGTTAGCTCGACATTAAACTTCCTGGTGAATAGGAAAATTTTCAATGTGAAGATACAAATTAAGAACAATGTATTAGATCATATTCGGTACTGCAAAAAAAAACAATCAAGTTATATAAAAATATAGGATAAATTGCACGGAACATTTTATAGTTTATCATAAGTGCATGTTATTTTTTCATAGTTTTAAAATAGGTACAAATGCCCATTACATATATGTGTATGTGTGTATGCGTGCGTGTGTGCATGCGTATGGGCCTGTTTAGATTGGCTTTTTTTTTAAGAAAAAAATACTTTTTTTCCTGAAAAAATTACATTAAATTTGCAATAGCTATTTGATTTGATTTCTAAAAGAGCTAAAACTCTGAAAAAAGTTCAAATATAACTTTTTCCAGAAGTCAGAATTTTTAGTTTCTAAAAAAAACTGTTTTTCAAAAGTTGTAAAAAAAAGTGCTTTTGAAAAAAGCTAATCTAAACGAGCTCTATGTATGTTACACATTTAATGATCATAAGGAAGTCTCAAGCTTATTTTTAGAGCATATGTTCTATACATTTTAAGAGCACAAGAGGGCCTCACACCTATTTTGGAGTTACAAGGTATAATGTGTATTTATGATAAACTATATGGGATTCTGTACAATTTCCTATGAGAATATAAACACATAATCCACCAAAAAATTATTACAAGAAGGTTCCTACCCCAATCAAAGGGAACGGAACTTATTCGAATTGATTTAGCCATTAAATTGCCACATTGTTGGCTTCCCTTGTGTAAGAGTTCGTTTGGATTGGTTTATTCCAAAAAGTATTTTTTTTTAATTTAAAAAAATAGTTTTCTTAAGAAATTAAAAATATTGATTTTTGAAAAAAATTGAAATATTAATTTTTAAAAAAAATTGAAATTAAGTATTTTTTAAAATATTAGTTTTTTTTTAATTTAATCCAAATTCTTATTTCAAAAAAAATTGCTTTTCTCAGGACAAAAATCTCCATTAAGAAAAGCCAATCCAAATATCTTATCGAAGTTCGAATGGTTGTACCAATCGTCGCCGGATCTGATTCGATGATAGCTTGAGAGCTGAATCTAATTCGATGATAGCTTGCGTAATATTGTTGAACGCTACAGCTCAAATCCATCAGAATGGCGACATTGTTCTGCAAATTAATGCTTTATTCTTCTCTCAAGCCCCACTAATTATACGTATCCAGGTAAATTTTTTGGTTTACATTTCCTATTTTTTTTTTAGTAAAAAGAGTTGGATTCAGTTCACTAATGTTTTAGATCCCTTTATTTCTCTTTTTTCTTTTTACTCTGTAAAATACAATACGAAAATAGGAGCGATAATACAGGAATTCAACTTACTTTAGACAAATTTATTTTACTTTTTTCTTTTGTTTCATTACCTTTTCCCCCCATTTTCACAAACCCCTGCTCCCAACTTAATCCCAGCCCCAACAGGATTCCAACTTAAGTTATCACTGTTAGGGCAGTCTTAATTATTTCACTACAAAAAATTTAGACATAGGCGGCGGTTTTGAACTTATAAGCGGGGGTTTTCAACCGCCACTAATGACAAAACCGACGCCTAATCTTGTGCCGCCTATACTACCGTGGCCTATTATGCGATATCATAGCCAGCGGTTTCTAAAACTGCCGCTTATATAAAAATACAATTTTAAGTGAAAAATATTTTAAGAAAATAAAAAATATTAATTTGGTACTGTAGCACTCTATGACTATTGTACATACCAAACAAGCTAAGTAGTCATTTGTTAACTATCTCAAATAAAAATATATTTATTTATTGAAAAAACTGCCGCCTATTATGGAAAAACACCGCCTATAGCTTTTTAATATTTTGAAAAAAATAAAATGTAATATAAACTCATTTCTATATATTTGAAAAAAATAAAATGCGGGACAATTAGTGGCGGTTTTGAAGAAAGCCGCCACCTATAGCTTTTTAATAAAGTGTAATAGAAATAAAATGTAATAGATGCACATTTTTACTTATTCGAAAAAAATAAAATGCAGGACAATTAGCGGCGGTTTATAGGAAAATCGCCGCCTATAGCATTTTAATAAAGTGTAAAAAAAATAAAATGTAATAAAAACACATTTTTACTATTTCGAAAAAAAATGCAAGACAATTAGTGGCGGTTCGAAAATGTAATAGATACACATTTTTACTTATTTGAAAAAAATAAAATGCGGGACAATTAGAAGCGCCGCTTATAGCATTTTAATAAAGTGTAAAAAAAAATAAAATGTAATAAAAACACATTTTTACTATTTCGAAAAAAAATGCAAGACAATTAGTGGCGATTCGCAAGGAAACCGTCGCATATAACTGTCATTAGCAGCGCTTAGACTAAACTGTCGTCCATATTATTTATAGCCGGCGGTTTGTTCAAACCGCTGCCATAAAACCACCACCTATTCTATGTTTTCTTGTAGTGTTTGAACTAGCCATAATAGTTTATTCAATATATCAATACACCAATATCTTTTAAACAAAATTTAGACTTTTAGATAACATAAAAAATCTACAATAGCATCAAAACCTAGACACCGGAAGGTCTCGATACACCAAGCTTGCACGTAAAGGGCATTTAATACAATATATAAATACAAACCCTAGCTTATAATAAATACAATATATAAGCGCAGCCAAGCCTACATGTAAGAGGGTGAAGAGGCATATTAGGAGAATATGTAAATACACTAATATAGGTTTTAGATGAGATAATTTCTCCATCAATTATATATTTTTTTTCCATGACAAGATGGAGAATCAATAGGCACCCTCCCTCCGTGTATAAAAGCCTGCAAACCATATACATATGATCCCACAAAATCAACTTTCTATCTGTTCTTCATAACCTGGTCTCCCTTTGCAGGCTTTGCTATCATCTCCACAGCTTGAAGTTTTCTGTACGTGGTTTTTGTTCATTTTATTTATCTACGAGCTCTATCTACTTTAAAGTAACTTAAATTAATTAACTTGTTTTCATTTGATTAGTAGTACCACGAATTCTAATCAACTGTAAGTACAGTTTCATCGTTTTACTTGTGGATCTTCACTGAATTGCTAATTTTTCTTTTCCAGCAATCTTGCTAGTGTACTCTGATCGCTGGATTATTATTTTTTGTAAACCCATTTTAGAATGAAGTCTTCGTAGCCTCAATGCATTAATTTTTGTTGTATTTTGAAGAGTTTCTTGAAATTTCTTAGCCTATGCATACAGATGCTGCTCTTTCTAGAATATTGTTTCCAAAAGGGACATTCATGGTCAAAGAGCTGTTATACTAATACGTTCTAATTGGACCGACAAGGTTTAATCATGGACTAGAATTTTAGTTTTAGAAATAGGCCCATCACTTTAATAATAAAATGAGAATTCATTTTAACAATCTTTATTTTTTTTTTAATTAAAAGAATTCAATTCAATTAAGAATTAGGGAGTAGTTCAAGTGGTTAAAATTACTTCTCTTACCTCATGTGATTTGAATTGGAGCCCTCCGTATATCATCAAAAAGAGAGGAATGAATACATATGGTCATTAATAAAATTGATGCTTGATTATCTATGAATTAAATTATCCATTTATTTATTTGTGGAATCGTTTTTCAACAATAATGAATTGTATTGCCCATGTCTTATAATAAAATGCTATTAATTGGTTTGCCAATGTCTGTGCAGTGTTTGAGCAAAATGGTTAAGCTCATCCGTTTTGATACAAAATCTCCTACTGCCGAGAATTACAGAAGTTTTATCGATACTCTGAGAGATGCCGTAGTAAGTGGTAAGGTGGTTCATGGATTCATGGTATTGAAAGATCCGAGCACTGTGCGCGATTCCGACCGATTTGTTTTTGTAGAACTAACAAACTGGGGAAACCAATCGATCACGTTGGCCATAGATATTACTAATTTGTATGTGGTGGGCTATCAAACTGGAAAAGTGTCCTCCTTTTTCAAAGAGTATGATATTACGAAAGCTCCATATGCTACTCTTTTCAAAAACACAACAAGAAACAAGCTTCCATTCGGAGGTAGGTACGTGGGTTCTGGGCAGCTTGAGCAAACTGCAACTCTAAGAGAGAATGTTGACTTGGGAATTGAAGCACTGGATGAGGCCATCAAATTGCTCTCTTCAGCTGCCACACAACAAAATTTCAAGGCTCGCCAGCTTATTGTTGTAATTCAAATGGTATCAGAGGCAGTTCGATTCAGGTATATCGAACAAGAAGTGGTGAATAGCATAACAAGCACCAGGAATCAACAACCAAGCAATAGAAAATTTCGCCCCAATCCTCATGTGCTCTCCCTGGAGAACAAGTGGGATGACCTTTCCGAACAAATCCAACTAGCTAAAAATGGAAAATTTCAAAAAGGCGTTTGGTTAAATCGAAGTACTTCCTATTCCCATGACGCATACGAAGTAACAGAAATAACGTTTAGTTTATACGCTGATGTGGCGGTCATAAAGTACGTAAAATCTGGCAACTAGCCCACCCACTCGAAGAAATCGAATTCAAAGATGAACTATGGCTGTGAAAACCTTTACATAGCTACTTTTGTCATACCTATCAAACATGTAATGTTGTGTGGTTTGTTTAGTGTGATAAGCCCGTGTTACGAATAAGCCGGTAGGAACAGGCTATGAGGGTGTTTGGCTTTGCTTATTTTGGGTGTTTATAAGCACTTAGAAAAAAATACTATCTCACATATTTTTTATTATTGAGGTGTTTATAAGCACTAAATAAGCAAAGCCAAACACCCTCTACATTGAATATATATGTTTAATATCTAATTTATATCTATGTATATTATAAAGTTGTACCCGGAGAGAGAAAAATTCTTCCAGCTCAATTTTTGCATGCTGTTTTTTGCCATATGTCAAATTAGTGCGTTGTTATTTTGCCATTTGGCATGTGGGGCATATTTAATTATTTGTCATTTGAATTTTGTCTGCTACTAAGCAATAATTCAAGACTTTTGTGCCTATTAAATACTTATCATCAAATTCTCTCTTCATTTACACTTCTCTCTCTCTCTTCTAGCTTTTTTTTCTCCTTCTCCTCCATTCCCAACTATTAAATTCCCCCCCCCCCTCCTCTCCTCATTTCTCTTCTCTCATTTAATCACTCAAAATCATCTTCACACTACATATATTCTCTCTTCATTATCAATTGTATTTGTCATTTTTTTTCCAAAAATCATTTGACTTTTATATTTTGAAACTTTGACTCTATAATTTTATATAAGTTGTCCTCCAAAAAATTACTTATGAAATAAAAGTAATCTCAGTAGTCATCCATAATGAATCATGATGCTCAAAATTTATATTATAAACCTTTATGTTAAAATATTAAAATCATAATTTTAATTTATAAAATGTTAATATAATTTATAGAAAATAATTTAATAGATAAATGTTATAATATTTATGTTGTTATGAGAAAATTTTATACTTTCGTTTTCAGACGTGTCACTTTTTTAATGGTTACTTAAGGAGAAAAATAGATAAAAATTTCATGTAATTATTTTTTACATATTAAAAGTGTGAGAAATAAGTGGAGTCATCTTTTGCAACAATAAAAGACAAAGCTATGTGTGGTTAAAAAACAAAGCTAAAAATATTTTTTCTTTAGTGTGAGAAGTAAGTGGAGTCTATCTTTTTCAATCATCAATGTAATACTAATTGAAATATTGAGAAATCATATTTCTTTTTTATAATTAAATTAAAATAATTTTGTTTGTTAATCAAAATATTGACTTGACATATAGATTAGTACAACAGTTTAGAACTTAGGAGTCGAAGAAATTATGTAATTTTGGTCTTTCTCTACATATTAAAAATAAAATTTTTCAATGAAAAAAAATATAATTTATTGTTAAGCTATTAATTGAATTTAAATATTTAAAAAATTAGTAATACAATAAATTGCCTATATTTGATAGTGAAAATTTTATGTAAAATCAATGCATTCCACAATAAATATTTTATTTTGGTGTATAGATTATTAATCAATTACAGTTCAATTTTAAATATTCTTAGTAATAAAATTTAATATTATAAAATTTATTTCATACTTGTGCGATGGGGGGTTATTACCTTAGTTGTTAATATACATACAAACGGATTTGCAATGTATATGATAATAGTTATGGTGGTTAGCAACAATTGCAAATGGCATAATTGATGTCACTTTTATTGCATAAATGAATTTTGAATGTCAACTACTTGCAACGTCCCTTAGGCAATGGCAAGTCTACATCATGCTGTATATATCTAACGATCTTTCTTTTTTATTTTTAATTTGGGGGCAAGAAATTAATTGACAATCACACGACAATCTTTAACAACCTTCCTTGTATTCAAGCACCAAGTATCTTAGCCAATTGCGGGAAGGAGTTGGCATGGCGATGGGGTTAAAGGGCGCAAATTATACCATGCACCCACATTATGATATATCTAAATGAGTATAGTGTATTTCTCTGGAGATCTCACAATCCAACCATCATATCAACGTGAAATTTAACGAGTTCATTCTCTTTATATTGACGAACATAATACAAAAATCTAATCGTCGATCGGACACCGGTAACACCTTCAACTGCAAGCTCCGAAATCGTTAACAGATTGTGAACATATCTTGAATAATCATAAATAAGTAATTTATTATTATAAACATATGATACAAAGCTTTTGAACATATAATATAAGAGTAATGAATAAGTAAATTATGAACAATTAGAAGTTTTGAATATAAAATATTAAAATTATAAACATATAACTTGTAATTTGTAAATAATTATATTAAAAGTTGTGAACATGTAGTATAAAATTATGAACATATAATATAAGGATTATAAACAAGTGCATCATGTTATGTTGGTACACATAACTTAAGATATATAGTATCCTTACCCTATAAAAGGTACGATATAACCAATATAATTTTGAACTATTTACATTATTTAATGTAACTTTTTCAAAAAAAAATAATAAATTTTCTTATAAAAAAAAAAATCAATCCAAACAGGTCCAAAATCTCATTGAGAGAGGAGCTTCCGAATATGACAGAACAGCCACTGCAACTCTGCCTGAATAACATAGCAAGGCTCTAAAGACTGAAAAAAAAACCTTGGATAAAGTAATGATTTGAAGACTCTTGCAGGTGGTTAATTTTCTCCAAGTAATGATTTTGGGGACAAGATTGCACGCTAAGGTTCCTCCAAAAGGCAACGAAACTCACAAGCAAGAGCTTCATCACCCTGCCAGCGGCTTCTGTAAAGCACTCCTGCATGAAACCATTGAGCAACCACGCGACACACTCGCCAAACATTACGATGCTTGGAATTGTTTCTTTCAAAACCCATGAAATTTTTTATACCTCAATCCATTAATTACATTTTTAACAGAATATTGACTTGTAACTCTCAAGTGTTTATGGAACACCAAGATTCTCAATACTAATATGACAGGATTCTTTATAAGACTAAAAAAAAAAAGTAAAATGAATACATTTTTAAATTGATCACATTAAACACCATTAAGAATTAGTAAAAATCAATTAAGATATGTAAATTTAATTTTATATTAAAGAAAAAAGCAAATATCACTTAAAAAATGATGAATGACAAGTGATGGTGTATTATCACACACAAATTTTAAAATGCTTGTGTGGTACCTCCTACCATTTGAAATATTACTTTATAATGTTACGGATGCACACAATAATTAGTAAAATGTATAACTAAGTATATGCTTATGATGTATAATTTAGCATTCAATAAAATTAATTTTTTAATAACTATTTTTATCTACATTTTGAAATTAAACTTTGTTCGAAAACACCTAAAAATACCATTGAAGTTATATTGTAATGTTTTTATATAGTGAAAACACCACTTCTTTTGATTTTATTGTTGAGTAAAATGACCTCCTATATTAGCTTTTAATATCTAAATTAGTTTTTCTCAAATGATTATAATTTTAACATTTCAAACTAATTTAGTATTTTGATCTTTTTCCTATTCTAGCCTTAATGTCTTATTTTAGTTTTTTTTTTTCATCTAATCATCTTTTTATCCCTTCTTTATGCCTTAGCTCTTCTTTTTTTCTACACCACTGTCATATTTTTTCCATTTTCCCCTATTATATTTCTCTACTAACGACAAAATATTTTTAATCAATGTTTTTCTACCCATGCATAAAGATGAGTCCATTTGGCTATCACACTTTTAATATGTAAAAAATGGTTATGCAACAACTTTATCTATTTTTCTACCTAAGTAACCATTTAAAAAAAAAAGATATATCTAAAACTAAAATATAAAATTTTCTCATGAAAGCACAAATATTATAACAATTATCTATTCAATTATTTTCCATAAATTATATTAACATTTGTAAATTTAAATTATGATTTTAATATTTAACATAGAGGTTTATAACATAAATCTTGAGCACTGTAATTCATTATGGATGATTGTGTGAGATTATTTTATAAGTAATTTTTTTTAGAACAATTTCCATTCAATTATGGAGTCAAAGTTTTTAAAAAAAGTAAAAGACAAATGATTTTTGAAAAAATAAAAAATTGCAAACACAGTTGACAAATAAAGAGAGAATATATCTATCGTGATAATGATGATTTTGAGTGTTCGGAGAGAAATGAGAAAAAAGATGAGGAGAGAGAGCGCGGATTTTAGTGTTGGGCGTTAGAAAAGGAATAAGTATAATGAAGAGAGAATTCAGCGAATAGAGGGAAAAAAGTGTAATGAAGAGAAAGGATTTGGTGATAGTTACTTCTAATGGGTAAAAAAAAAGTCTTATATCTCATCATTAATATATTTTGACCATTATTGGCTACACCTTTTTGGCCATTTAGCAAGGTCTGAAATGGAAAAATTGGCATGGACACCCATTTTACAGGAAATATCATGTGTTAACTTTTGATGATCACAAGGAGGTCTTATGCTTATTTTTAAAAGAATGTATTATATACATTTTAAGACTACAGGATAATCCCGCACCTATTTTAGAATTACAAGGAGTAATATGCATTTATAATAAATTATAGGAGGTTTCGTGCAATTTACCTATAAGAATATAAACACACACATATTATACCATGATGCTGCAAGATTATGGTGCACTCTTAACTTTAAAAAAAAAAAAGAAAAAGAAAGCAAATTAGTTTATCATTGTCTCCCTCACTCTCACACATAGAAACACAATTACACACATAAACACACAGATGCACACACACAAGCATGCACTCACACACACACGCACTGCAAAACACAGTCACACACATAAACACATAGATGCACACACAAAAACACGAGCTCACACGCACAATTCATATTTGGATCTAAAGAGGTCCAAAGAAGTTTTTGATGTTGTTTATTGTATTTTTTTCTTTTTTGATTGTTTTCTTAAACCTGTAATTGTTGAAGTTATTCCTAAAAAATAAATGTCTATAAGATTTGTTGCATGTATTATGCTTTTGATTTAATTTTGGGAATGTGAAGCTACTTGAGATTTTTTATTTGAAGCAGAATTAATAAGAATATGTTAAGTGGTGAAGTAATAAATTAATGTATTTGTTCATAATTTTTATACTCTTTGTTCATTACTTTAGTGGTGAATGATGGGCGTTGAAACCACCAAAAATAATATTCTAATTCTTACCTCGCAAAATTAATTAGAGTATGTGATGAGAACAAGGTCAAATCCACGGGGATTGAGAGAGTATTTTATGCTAATTATACCAAGTAGATTAATTAACTAAGTTGTAATCAAAAAGAGGGGAAATTAAATGCTGAACAGTAAAATTAATGAAACTGTCCAAACCACTGGTCACGCTGCGTGGGCACGCAATTTGGCCAGAAAATAAAAAAAGTAAATAAAAATTAAAATGACTAAAATATGTAATTCTAAATTAATGCAAGGCTGAACAAAAACAGAAAATTAACGAGAATAAAATCTAGCCTGAGGAACAATCGTAATTTCGGTCAACAAATTCGATCATAGATGCAAAAATACTTTCAACTATTTCGATAAATCAGTTATAGTTATTGGCTCGGCCTAATAACCTCATCTTTCCTTACAGAGTTAATAACGGTTTAAATCCCTACGATTTTTCCTATTAACCCCTTACCTATTAGACGTTCTAATCCCCAGAGATGCCCGCAGGATCTATCTAACGGCAGTAATAAAAATCTAGAAAGACCCAATTCTAAAAGTCAATACTCTCGCGATTATTGCTCATTTAGATTACGTAATTACACAGAAACCTGATTACCACTATATTTAGATTAATTTAATTAATCTAACTGGCTACCTATTGTCATGCAATTAAATAATTGCGCGCAAAATTAAATAATCGCAGATCAATATTAATTATTGAAGCAATAAATACGCAAATACCGAAATAGAATGAAAGGAATAAAAACACTTAGATCTCACGAATTTGATGAACCGAAATCTTAATTAATTCTCGGCTATAAAAGAAAATTAGAACAGCTTGTCCATGAATGTTTCCCAAAGAATAAAGAGAAAATTTATTGTTGTCTGCTAAAAGCTGTCTATTAAAAGTTGTCTACTAAAAGCTGTCTACCTCTAAAGTGCAAATAAGAGGTATTTATATAATAAAAACCCTAACCTATTTTCCTTATTGGATAAAGAAACCTAGCCCAAAAAAGAATAATAAGGTAAAAGCCTAAATATAAGTTCCAACAAAATAAAAAGTCTGCTAATATTCAATTTATTTTCTTCTAAAAGCCTAGAAAAAATATTTTCCATCTTGGTTAACCCAGTCAAACCCACGTAGCAATTAAATGGCATTTTTTCACGTGACAATGTCAACTTTGACCGCTACAAACACGTCCAAAAAGCTTCTATTTCCATATGTAATGCATCCAGCTCATTTCCTAAGCACAATCATGCAAAATTATATTAAAAACATCGATTAAGAAGCTTTTTATTCCAAAATCAAGTACATCTAACATATAAATTAAACACTTATTTAGAACTTGTCAGTGAACGAGTGAATAAATATATGTGTTTGTGTTTGTGTGTGAGATAGTGGTAAACAATTATATATAGAGTGGTGAACAAATAAATATTCAATGATAAATAAATATATGTGGATTGGTGAACAAATAAATATCTTTGTATTTGTATGTGTGACAATAGTGAACAAATATATGCAAGGTAGTGAACGAATATATATGAGAGCGGTAAACAAATGTGTATGGAGTGATGAACAAATAAAAATGTTTGTACTTGTGTGTGTTTATGTGTGTGAGAGTAGTGAATAAATATATGTAGGATAATAAACAAATATTTGATGTATATACGAAAGTCAATGAACAAATTGTTGTAAGATAATGAACAAATATTCAATAAACAAATAATTGTAGAACAGTAAACAAATATTTACTGTACATAAATAGTAATGTATACTGTTTTCACATAATAAGTGCAAAGTACTTTTTGACAAGAACATATTATGAAAGACCATGATACAAGGTCCTTGTAGAAACATGCTCCAAAAAATTATCACGAGAAGGTTCCTAACTCAATCAAAGGGAACGGAACTTATCCGAATTGATTTAGCCATTAAATTGCCACTGTTGGCTTCCCGTGTGTAAGAGCTCATAAAAAAATTGGTTTGATCCAAAAAGTGTTTTTTTCTAAATATTTTTTTTTAAATTAGAAATTAAAAGTTCTAACTTTTTTTAAAAAAAAATTCAAATTGATTTTTTTCTTTTGAGTTTCGTTTTTTTTTAAATCTAATCCAAATAATTATTTAAAAAAAATATTTTTCTTAGAAAAAAAACCTCTAATTAAGAAAAGCCAATCCAAATATCTTATCAAAGTTCGATTCTTCCTTGAATGGTTGTACCAATCATCGCCGGATCTGATTCGATGATAGCTTGAGAGCTGAATCTGATTCGATGATAGCTGGCCGAGTATTGTTCAACGCCACAGCTCGAATCCAATAGAATGGCGACGTCGTTCTGCAAATTAATGCTTTATTCTTCTTCCAACCCCACTAGTTACACGTATCCAGGTTAATTTTTTGGTTTCCATTTCCTTTTTTCTTTTTAGTAAAAAGAGTTTGATTCAGTTCTTTATTGTGTTAGATCTCATTATTTTTAAAATTCTCTCATAATTCTTTTTTTTTTAAATGAAATACGAACATAGAAGTGATAATACGGAAATCTGATATACTTTAAGCAAATCGCAATAATTCTGTTTTATTTTACTTTTGCTTTTGTTTCATTACTGATCCTTTTCTCTTTTTTTAACAAACCCTCACTCCCAACCTAGCCTCCTGCGTGCACAAGATTTGGATGCAGATTATCACTACTGGAATAGTCTCAACAACTTGAGTTATCCCAAATCCTTAATTCAACATATAAATACACAAATATCCTCTCAACAAATTTAAGCTTTTAGATGAACTATAAACTCTAAAATAGTATAAAAATCTTGACAATAAATGGTCTCAATACACCAAACTTGCACGTGAAAGGCATGTTAATATAACATATAAACACAAATCCTACCTTATGTGAGGGGCGTGTTAACAACCTTCCTTGTATTCATGCACCCAGTATCTACGCCAATTGCGGGAAGGAATTGGCATGGTGATGGGTATAGAGGGTGCAAATTATACCATGTAGTCACATTATGGTATATCCAAATAAGCATGGTGTACCTCTCAAGAGATCTCACAATTCGACCGTCAGATCAATGAGAAATTTAACGAGTTTATTCACTTCATGTTGACGAACAAAACACAAGAATTTGATCTTCGATTGGACAACAACAACACCTCCAAATGCAATCTCCGAAATTATTCACAGATTGTGAACATGTCATTCACAAATTGTAAATATATTGTTCACAATTGTGAACCTATCGTTTACAAATTGTGAGCATATCTTGAATAGTCATAAATAGGTAATTTATTATTACAAACATATGATATAAAGCTTCTGAACATATAATATAAGAGTAATGGATAAGTAAATTATAAACAATTAGAAGTTTTGAGTATAAAATGTTAAATTATAAACATATAACTTGCAATTTGTAAATAATTAAAAGTTATGAACATATAGTATAAAAATTATGAACACATAATATAAAATTATGAGCAGGTGCATCATGTTATGATGGTACACATAACTTAGCGTGTATGGTATGCTTACCTTATAAAGGGTATGATATACCAATATAATTTTGAACTACTTACATTATTTAATATAAATTAGTGATAATTTATAATTATTATACCTTGTTCATAAATTATAATATTACAAACAAATCATCGACAGAGCTAAAATTTTTAACTAGGAGGTCAAATAGCAGTCATCATTTATGAATTTTGATTAAAGGAAAAATAACTATTCTATAATGACGATAAAAACTGATAAGGGCGTTATTTATAAATTTAAGCATAGTTGTATAATCGTGTAAGTGCATTAATTTAATAACATACTAATAAGATTAAAAATTTGTCGAATTTAAACCCTCCCCCCAAAAGTTGGCTCGGTCCATGGAACAAATCCCTTAACGATGTTATTGTTTTTATTATTATTATTATCACTTTTATTAGGGTAAATTGTACTAAAACCTTCTATTATTTATTATAAGTACATGTTATCTCCCTATAGTTTCAAAATAAACAAGAACCCTCCTATGATCTAAAAATATATAGCACACATATCCCAAAAAATAGATACAAAGCTTCCTTGTGGTTCTTAAAATATAAAATAGATATGCCCCCTTTGAAAGAAGTGTCCGTGCCTATTAAAAAATAAAGAGGAATAGGATATACTTATGATAAATCACAAGGGCTTTGGTGTAATTTACCCTTATCATTATCATTATTATTACTGAAAATGCATTAGTAATTTAATAGGTTAAGATTAACGAGTGAGTTCAAATATTACTGAGGACAATAAGTTCATTTGGATTAAGGGACACAAAAAAAAAGATCATATCATATATTTTCGAAAATAAACCAGGTCATAATAATATAATATTATGATGTTATAATAACAATAATCCATCGGTTAATCTATTAGGATCTTCCCCTACTTTTCTTCCTGTTTTTCTCCTTTTCAAACCACCATGGACAAAAAGAAAAGATCTATTTTGTAATGATTTCCCACATTGGAAATTCTACTCTCTTGTGAGTGGTTCTTAAATTCAAAAGGTTCTCTCACCTAACAAATTAGTCTTTTGGAATGAACTCTTCCTTTGGACTTAAGTTTATTGCATTGGTGTGACATCTTAAAATATGATAAAATGACATGCCAAATACTGATAGGCTAGTAGAGCTACCAAAGGGAAAAGGCTATCGTCAGGTCAATGTCTATAGAAGACCACACTGAATACTGATAAGTGAGTAGAGCCGCCAAAGGGAAAAAGGCTACCATCAGGTCAGTGTCGATAGATTAACCCAACATGGACATCGGCCCTTTAAGGGGGGTGGAATGTACTGATTTTCCACATTGGAAATATTACTTCATTGTGAGTGATTCTTAAGTTCAGGAGATTCTCTCACCTAACAGACAAGTCTTTTGGGATAAGCTCTTCTTTTGGGCTTAAGTTGTTACATATTTCTTCAAACTCATGTTATAGCGCAAGACTTGTAGAAAAAGACTCTAAAGAAACCAACATGGGTTCTTTTCTTAACCTTGGAAACCCTACATTTTTTAAGGAATCTGATGAAAATTGTTCCATCTCAAGCAAGGAGCACCAGTTGCTTTATGGCCTTGAAGTAAGCTCACACTCGACTTGGAAAAAAGTGTTTCTCCTCCTTCGAACTTCAATATACAACAACTTGGACCAAAGGATGACAATGCTAAGAAACAACTTATGAAAAGCTTGATCAAGAGGAGTTAAGTTATGCAAGATGATGCTCTGAAGAATCAAAGTCAAGGATTTGCTCACATAGAGCAGCAGCCAGAGCTTGATTTAAATGCAAAGCTTGCTACACGTAGTAAATATGGCTCTCAAACTGATCCTTGTCATAAGGAGAACATTGTTCCAGCATTAAATTCTTATTTGCAATATGCAAATTTGGAGAAAAATGGAGTCCAAGTTCTATCGGGTTCAAGAGAAGCAAAATTGGAGAATGTTGAAGTTTATTTAGATTTTTAACATATGTTGTTATCTTATGTATTAGATTAGGTAGATTCTCACCTTCTTGGATTCCTAGAAACTTGAGCACTAAGCAACTTAGTATATACATAAATATCTTAACAAACTTAGGATAGAATTCATAATGTAGTACTTAGCAGTCTTTATTTTCTAGAACCATCGTTAGTTTTGGCTCCTATTATTGTTCAATGCACATACTTTTTTATACTATATCATATTATATATATATATATATATATATATATATATATATATATATATTCCGCATGATATTAAAGCAACAATCCTAGTGCCCTATGTTTATTGTTATCTCGTTGTTCCCATCACTATTCCGCTATAATCTTATTTAGACCGTTCTAGTCTCAGATCTTGGTTTGCTAGTTTTTTTGCTTTAGCTCGTATAAGCTCTTGATTCTTGGTTCTTAGCTATTCTTGGTTTTGAAGGATTTTTTCTTTGGCTCTCGTTGAGCTTAATCCCATTCTTAGAGTTCTCGGTTCTTGGTTTATTGGATTCTTGCTTTGGCTCTTGTTGAGTTTAATCCCATTCTTGGTGTTCTTGCAGGATTCTTGCTTTGGCTCTCGTTAAGCTTAATCCTATTATCGACGTTCTTGGTTCTTATTCTTGGCAGCTACTGTTGTTACATCTTCAAGTTCAGTTCTCACTCAGTTCAGTTCTTGCTTTGTTCGATTCTCAGTTCAAGATCTGCTCAAAGACTTTCAACAATTCAATTATCAAACTTAAATTGGTCTTTGTTTGACCACTTGAGTTTTTGGGGGGCTGTTGAAGTGTATTTAGATTTTTAATATATTTCGTTATCTTATGTATTAGATTAGGTTGATTCTCACCTTCTTAGGCTCTAAGAAACTTGAGCACCAAACAACTTGGTCTATATATATCTTAACAAACTTGAGATATCGTATCACTTAGAATTCACAATGTAGTACTTATCAAACTCTATTTTCCAGAGCCACTGTAGTGGTGGCTCCTATTCAATATAGATGTATTTTCTTCACCCATCTTTTCTCTTTTCTATTTTCTTTTTCTTACGTCAACAAAGAAGACAGGTTCTTTACCTGCTAGTCCGTCGGTAGCAAGAGTTCAATTTCCCCCAGATATTAACTCATCTTTTGCTTACCAAAATGGTCTCTTGTCTACAAAATCTCATTTCTATTTGACAACTTATCACTCTAGTATCAAAGAGATTGCTCAACTACATATTTAAATTGCAAATTTTCTTGAAAACATTGAGAACTTCCCTTCTTTGAGCTCCTAGCTCGCAAAGGAAAATGCTCCCCCACGTGGCTGCCAACACACAAATGACATGGCAGCCAGGTCACTTAATGATGCCACATCATCAAGGCATGGTGTTTAGTAAGCAAAATTTTAAAATGATACTCAAGAGAAGTCAGCCCATTTCTAGAACGTGAATGGAAACTATGCTAGGAATGCTAGATACTGAAATCATTTTTGTCAAAATTACTATGAAGGAACCGCTCGTTCTGGCCATTTTTAGCAGCAAAGGAAGAAGGGAATCACCTCCAAATGCTCAGAAAAGGCCATTTTGGCCATGGTTTGTTCCTGATCTAAACGCACCAACTCCTAATTAGGGCATTAAATTTGCTGAGCATTGCACAAATGAAAAATAGCTTAAGAAGCATAAAGCTTTTTATGTGGATGGTAAAATGGATGTTGAAGACCCATCTTTGTACTTCTATGATGAAGGGGAAGGATGTTGGAAGCATGGCCTTGTTGGTCAATTTTAGGAGCACCTCCTCCTTTCTTTCTCATTAAAACCATGGTAGACTTAACATGGAAGCAATTTGGTAGAATTGAAATCAAGCTAAAGGCCAAGGCATGTTTATCTTTAAATTTGAAAATGAAGATTATTGTCAAAAAGTTCTCGAACAATTGTAGCATGTCTACCATCGGCCACTTCTTCTAAGAAAATGGGAGCCTAATCTTCAATTTGTTAACTTGAAATGTTACAAGGTCCTAATTTGTGTCAAGCTTAAGGATGTGCCTCTTAGTTTTTGGTCTAGGAGAGGGTTTGGTTATGCAGCATCTTTTGTTGGAAATCCAATGCAAATGGACTCTCTTACAGAACTTAAAAGCAATCTTTAGTTTGCTTGAATTTGCATTGAGGTGAATTTGGAAGAAGACTTGCCGGAGGAAATTTTCCCAAACCTTAGAGATGGCACAAGCTAGGGTTGAGGTAGAATATGCTTGAAGGCCATCAAAATGCTCAAAATGCAAAATGGTTGGTCGTATTGATGAAAATTATCCTTTGAATCAAACTACTTAAGAAGCTCATTCTAATAAGGTTCAAGTTGCTCCAATAGCAAAAACTCATGAGGAGTCAACTTTGGTTTGGAAGAGACATGCTCCAAATGTGGCAAACGAAGATCAAGCAAAAGACGGGTGCTCTTAGTCATGCTCTCCAAAATCACCTAGGAAATCATATGTTGTGAATGCTCAAGTTCAAATGGCTTCTAGCCCAAAAGTGCAAGTCAGCAACCACTTTGAAGCTCTTAGCGATGAAGATTTGGTCAAAAGTAGAGGTTGAGCTATGGTGATGGCATGCGGTGGCAGCCGCCAGCTCTCGGCTTTTAATTTCGTTTTTTTTTTTTTTTAACTTTTGTAAACTAATATAAGGTTATAGATATTTGGTCACCCTTTGCTTATTATGACTAGCAAAAATAGAAAGATATGGTTCAGTGCACATTATGTGAAGTGAAAGGTCGCGCAATCCATTCTCTTTTAAAAGGGTTAACCAAAGGTGAACCCTTTTCCCACCTGATCAGAGGCCCCATGACCAGGTGGGATGTTAAACAGGGATGTGCATGAGTGGCAGCCCTGCCAGAGAGAGGACCAACGGGTTTTGAAATCCAGCAACAGGCCCCACAATATTTCAGCAGGGTACTGCTGCTACACGGACTCGAACCCGCGTTGTCGGAGTGTCACCACCCCAATCACCTGGCCACTTACCAACTCACCTATGCCCCTGGGGGCTCACGCAATCCATTCTCGTTGCCATGCTTAGTTTCTTTTTACGTTTTAACCAACTCATTTACTGATAGCAACAAGACGCCTTTCGCATTAAAAAAAAAAGTTTATATTACAAACATAAGTTTTTTGTTTTTAATGTAATCACAATTTTTTTAAGTTTTAAATTTTAGTAAAAACATCTCTTTTTAGTTTTTTTTCTCTTTTTAGTTTTTTAAGTTTGTTAAATATTTATTATCTCAGTATTGTTAAAGTTAATTTTTTTTTCTATTTTAAACAAAATAAACTTTTTTTCCCCGTAACTATCTATTTTACACAAGTTACAACTTTGTTATGAGTCATCATTATATACACATATACATGTATGTATGTTAGTTTAGAGTGCTTTAATATGAGGTCAAAGCAATATTGACTCAATTTTTGAGTTAGGTCCCACACGTCAAAAGGGTTGGTAGTTGGTATCGTTATGTTCCTTGTTTCGAGTGGGTTAACATGATATATTTACATGTTAGAAACGGATTAAAGGTGAATGAGAAATTAGCAACCAAAGTTGAATGTGTTACTAGTTTGGTTGTCTGATTTGGTTGTGTGTGGGTTTGTATCCCACATAGGAAAACCATTAAACGTTTGTTCACTTTATATATAGATTCCTTTATGAGGTGTACCAGCGAGGCATATGGAGGGAAGACTATACATGGTGGGCATGGTACTAAACCCACCACACACGCGCGGGCACCCGCCCACACCGCACGGCCGGGCCAGGCCGGGTTCGGGGACGCGGCGCGGGTGTGGCACGGATTTTCGCTCCGGTTTGTACTGTTTTGTGAAAAAAAAACTCAAATACCTAAAGATTTTGAAGAGGACATAACTGATACATGAAAACTCGGGATTTACACTTCAGCACATTTTGCTTATTGGGCATCAGGTGAGCTTATTTCTTGGACGTTTTTGACTGTTGGAGGGATAGGTTTATTACTCCCTTAATTGCTTTTTAGCTGGCTACTCCTCTTTGCTCCACTATATATAGCTAAGTCCAGAAGGAACTAAAAATACCAGGCATTCTCGTATTAGTACATAACATACTTTTATAAGCATTCTGCTAGTCTTATTTCCTTCATACAGAGGGAGTCCTACGCTTCTTGTTCGCCGGCTCTTGCTTCGGTGTGCTACCATAGTCAAGAGGTATAATCGTTGTATCCTAGGAAGGATACGCCATAACCTTTAGTACCGTGTGAAGGGGCGTAAATCCTTTAAGGAAATCGAGAATCTCGAGCCTCGACTAATTTTGTTTATTCTTGTTTATTCGTTATTTCTACTTCAGTTTCTGTATGTCTTGTTATTATTCTACTTTATTTTATTACTAGTTTCTAACAATGTATGTATGTATGTATGTATGTATGTATGTTGTGCTAAAGTCAAGAAGTAATGTTGGGCCCCCCAAAAATTTTGACTGTCACCTGTGTACTTCCGCTTCCCTGCCAAAGCAGTTTTGCAGTTCCGCAGTTCCCACCCCCCCCCCCTCACTGCTCTACCGCTATGGGCTAAAAAGATAACAAAAATTAGAAAAAAAAAATGTAAGTCGCTTTAAAATTTTAATTATAGATAGTTTATTTTAGTTAGTTGAATAAATTTTAGTCATGTTTAATTTGTTTATTATCTAGGTAGATAATTTTAGGTTTTTTATATGAGACAAAATTAGGAGAATTTTTTTCTTATATGAATATTTAAACTCAAATTAGTTAGATTAACATATCAAATTCTTCTAATTGATGTTAAAATATTATTTTAAGTTAAAATATGTATAAGTCTAAAATAATTTGTTCTTTCTTTCAAAGAAAAGAAAAAGATATTGGTAAAACACTCAGTGAATAACCTTCAATGTCTAATAATGACCCAAATGTGATTTTAGAACCTTCAAGAAAATATCCAAGGGTTGAAAGAGATATGAGCACAACTTCGTTGATTGAATTGGTAAACTTTTACATATATAATTTTATGTTATTTTTGCTAAATAATATTCTTTATATTTGTTCATTTTAAACGTTTAATATTATTTATCTTGTCACTTAAGCCTCGGCTCCCCCAAGAGAAGATTCCTGGCTTTGCCCCTTCTTATCAAAAAGCTACTTAAAATACTTTTGGCTTTAAACTGCTTTTTTTTTGTCAACTTTAAATAATTACGTGTTTGAATAAAAATTGTAGTTATAAAAATAAGCATTTACATGTTTGATTAAAGTGGGTTGAAAAGTAAGTTCTATGATTAAAATAACTATTAAGGACATTAAAATAAAATTTAAAAAGTAAGTATAAGATAAAAGAGTAAAGATATTTTAATAATAAAAATAAACAGGTAAGGATAAGATAATACATGCTTTGGTAAAACTTACTTTTTTTCCAAATACTTAAAGGCATAAAAAGTAAAAGTTGGGTTAGGGGAACTTTTTATTTTTTACTTAAAGTCATTTAAAAAAAGTACTTTTTTAATTAAAACAAACACTTTCATTAACTTAAATTAGGCTTTAAGCAAGTTTGACCAGAAAAAAAGCCAAACCAAACACCCTTTAAAGTGGATTGAAAAGTAAGTTATATAGTTAAAATAACTATTAAGGACATTAAAATAGAATTTAAAAAGGTAAGTATAAGATAAAAGAGTAAAGATATTTCAGTAATAAAAATAAAAAGGTAAGGATAAGATAATAAATGATTTGGTCAAACTTATTTTTTTTCAAAGTGCTTAAAGTCATAAAAAATAAAAGATGGGGTTGGGGAGCTTTTTATTTTCTACTTAAAGCTACTTAAAAAAAATATTTTTAATTAAAACAAATACTTTCATTAGCTTAAATTAGACCTTAAGCAGGTTTGACAAAAAAAAAAGCCAAACCATACACCCTTAATCAAACATGTAACTACTTTTTTTTTTATAACTACAATTTTTATTCAAACACATAACTACTTAAAGTCAGAAAAACTTTAAGTAACTTTTTTATTAGCCAATCCAAACACTCTCTTAGTGAAAAGAGAAGCGTTTCACTGATTTTTACCTATTTGTGATGAATTGAAAAAAAAAAAAACTCACTTAATTCACAAAAACTAATAATAACAAGAATGATAATAATGCATTGGTCACAATCTTTGACATGGACGGTTCACAACATCAATTTGAGGTCATTTCAAAAACGGCTCCGAGAAAAACGTTTTCCTGTAGTGGCTGCTAATTATTGATCCCAGTCTTGTAAGTTGTAATCATATAACGGAATTTTTTTTAATGACACGTGTTTATTTATTTAGTTTTCAATTCTTTGTCCTTTTCTTTTTTTTTTGTCGGAAATTCTTTGTCCTTTTCTTTTTTATTTTCTTGGTCGTCAATGAAGATGTCAAGTGTCTAGATATTTTTAGGTTCAAATTTGACAACCTCTGGAGTTGGATCTAATATAGCCACGTGGCTACTAGTGACTGGCCACCTTGGTGTTTGCCGTTAGGGGTAGAAATCAGATCGGATTTTCGGATAATCTGTTTTTTCGGGTTTCGGATGGGAAAAATACCCGATCGAGTAGTTAAATAGTAACTATCCGGCCGGATATCTGATTTTTCGGATGCTGGGTTTTTCAGATTTGGATGTTCGAATACCCGACATTTTTATGAAGCTAAAAAATACAAATTTGTTTACTATATATATATATATATATATATATATATTTGCGATAAGTTAGCAAATACATTTATTGATAGTCAAACTAATTACATCCATGTACACAAATAGCACGATGCTCAAAACTAAGCATCGGCTCCAATAAAAGAAAAGAGATTGTTCAAAATGACGGTAGACAAATCAACTCTTTTTAAAATATAAAGATATTTCCATCATAACTACGAACCAAACAAAAAGAAAAAATTAATAAATATTAACTATACAAATATATTTCCACATTAATCTAACTTAAACATAACAAATATTTATGCTAAATTAATGTTACATTTTATTAATTCTAATTATATTACTCAATTCAGCTGTCTAATTTATTTACAAATAGCTTAATTATGATATTTAACTTCTCATTACTTTTGTAGAATACTTTTTTTTTTTTAATTGTACATTTTAATATTAATGCATTATATAAAATGTGTGTTTATATATGTGTTATATTAGAATATTATGATGAATAATTTACTATGAAATGGTGTGTGTATTTTTTTTTCGGGTTTTTTGGATCGGGTTCGGGTAGGAAAAAACTACCCGATTTACTACCCGATATTCGATATTTTTTCGAATATCGGATTCGGATATTATCCGAATCCGAAAATTTTGCATTTTTTTCCACTCGATCGGGTTCGGATTCGGATTCGGGTTACCCGATCCGAATTTCCACCCCTATTTGTTGTCATAAATTAACTTTTTTCTTGTTATTCTTATTTTTGTATTCAAAAATAAATTAATAATTTTTTATAAAATCAATTAAATTATTTATTTTTATATTTTATTAATCTTTATTTTTATTAAATTTATTTTTTAGTTTTATTCTCATGTTTTATTTTATTCATTTTTAATTATAATTGTAATTTTAGTAATTTTAATAATAAAAATATTGAGGACAATCTTTTGTAAAGAACTTTTAAGCTCCATTCCCCAAATGGCAAAGGGAGGTAAAAAATTTTAATTTTTTCCTTTCAAGGCTTAAATTTTATTGACTTTGAACTTAAATCAAATTATAAAATAAAAAACGTCATTTTGACTAAACTTTTCCTCAGTATTTGAGTACTTGCTTAAACTTTTCTAGATTATACATCTAAGATTTAAATATACATTGTCAAGAGAAATCCATCATACCATCCCCAATATAATGCCCAATTTACCAGAAGAGGATTCAAAATATATATTACCTAGCAATTGTACACGTGGTTTATCCCAAAACTATGTTTTAAAAAAAAAGAGAGAGAGAGAAGAAGAAGAAGAAAAGGAAAAAAAAGGAAAAAGAAAATGCATATCATCTACCAATGGTATCACTACCTGCCTCTTTTTTTTTTTTTTTTTTTCTCCGGTTCTCATTCAGAGCCTGTTTGCCTCTGCTTATTTTACAGATTATAAATTCTTAGGAAAAAACACCTCCTCACATATTTTTCACTATTTATAACTTATAAACTTTTAAAAAAAAATTAATTTCTCAAATAGTTTTTATTATTTACAGAGCCAAACAGGCTGTCAATTCATTTCTCAATCATCATTTATGAACCCTAAACATGCATATTTTAACTTGTAGTAGCATTACCTGCCTTTTTGCTTTGTTTTCTTCAGATTCATTTCATTTCTCAATCATAAATTTATCAACCCTGCCCGAAAGTAGTTTAAACTGCAACGTACGATTAGCCTAACCAAGATAGAGCAAATTAATTAATTTCATTTAACCGAAAATTGTCATTTTGGTTTTGAGCTTGAAAATAGGTTTTTTTTTAAAAGCCTTTTTTTTCTCTTTGAAAAATGGACTTTAGTTAAATGGACTTAATTCTTTCGCAAACAGACATTGATTTAGTTATTTTATATGGAATAGACATTTTCTAAATGACTCTTTTTGGGTTTTTAGTTGTCTAAATTCCTAAAAGAGCATTTTGAAATTTGAAATTTATAATAATAAAGTACTTTTATTTTGAGTGATATGTATTTTTTTTATTGCTATTTGAACTTTTTCTCTAAAGATATTAATTGTAATTTTTACAAAGATTACAATTTTTGTTTAAAGTAAAAACTATTATTACATTATTAAGTATTTATATTATAATTTTTTTGTTAAGTTATTATTTCTAGTTATTTTTATTTTCATAATATTTAATTAATCAAATTAATTTCAGTAACTAACTTAAATTTTACATTATTATTTGAAGTAAATTAATATAAATTATTTGTTATTATAATATATTAATATTCATTTTTATTATCTTTCTTGACTAAATTTAGAAGTTAGAATTTTATTTTTAATTATTATATTTGTATTTTATTCATTATTAATTATAATTGTAATTTCAAGATCATTAATAATAAAAAAAATTGAGGACAATTTTGTCTAAAGAACTTTTAAAGGTCATGGCAAATGGCGAAGAAAGAAGTAAAAATATTTAAAACTTTCATATGTGTGTGTGTGAGTGTGTGTGTATTGTATAAACTTCTCTTTTTTTTTTTTTTTTCAACACAAGAATGCCACATAAGTTTCAGTGCCACATCAACACTTGCTTGGCGTATATCGAAAATTTTATCTTTTAAGTTATTCTAATACATTAGCAGTTAAATAATATAAATTTTATGTATTAAATAAAAATAAAAGTGCAAAATCAAATTAAATATTTAAAAACAAAAAAGTAAAAAAATTAACAAATTGAAAAAAGGAAGTAAAATGATAAAAAAATTTAAAATTAAAGAACTAAAATATCAAAATATTTAAAATTAAAAGTTATAAACTAAAAATTACAAATTTACAAGTAAATAAATTTAACAAATAAATAAATAGTATTTTAAACAATAATTTTAAATGAACATACTACAATTTTTTTATACTAATAATTTTTCATTCCTTTTACCAACGATTGAACAAAATTTTCAACCCCTAAATTAATTTCATCACTTTTATGTAGCAACAACAAATCACGACACCAATACCAAACTGGTCATTAATTGATTATTAGTCAATGATTAAAATAAGATTTATTTGTAAAATAAGATTTTTTTTCTTGAATTTCAATCCTATGTTTAGTGAAAAAAGGAGTGTTTCACTGATTTTTATTTACTTGCGATGAATAGAAAAAAAAATCACTTAACTCACAAAAAAATAATAATAATGATGATGATAATGCATCGGTTACAATCTTTGACATGGACGGTTCACAACATCAATTTCAGGTCATTTCAAAAATCGGCTCCAAGAAAAACGTTCTCCTGTAGTGGCTGCTAATTATTGGTCGCAATCTTGTAAGTTGTGACCATGATAATGGACATTTTTTTTGAAAATGTCAAGTGTTTATTTATTTATTTTTCAATTCTTTGTCTTTTTCTTTTTTATTTTCTTGGTCGTCAATGAAGATGTCAAGTGTCTAGATATTTTTAGGTCTGCAAATTTCACAACTTTTGGAGTTGGATCTAATTAATCCACGTGGCTACTAGTGACTGGCCACGTTGGTATTTGCCGTCTTAAATTAACTTTTTTCTTGTTATTCTTATTTTTATATTCAAAATTAAATTAATAATTTTTTATAAAATTAATTAAATTATTCATTATTATATCTTATTAATATTTATTTTTATTATCATGTCTTTTACTAATCTTATTTTTATCAAATTTATTTTTTATTTTTATTCTCATATTTTTATTTTATTAATTTTTAATTATAATTGTAATTTTAGTGATTTTAAGAATAAAAATATTGAGGACAATCTTCTGTAAAGAACTTTTAAGCTCCATTCCCCAAATGGCAAAGGGAGGTAAAAATTTTTAATTTTTTCTTTTAAGACCTAAATTTTATTGGCTTTGAACTTAAATCAAATTATAAAATAAAAAACTAAATACTTTTTTTTCCAAAATAAAATAAGTCAAATTGACTAAACTTTCCCTCAGTAGTTGAGTACCTGCTTAAACTTTTCTAGATTACACATTTAAGATCAATTATACATTGCAAGAGAAATCCATCATACCATCCCCAATATAATGCCCAATTTACCAGAAGAGAATGCAAAATATATATTATCTAGCAATTGTATCATGTGGTTTGTCCCAAAACTATATTGGAAAAAAAAAAAAAAAGGAAAGAAGAAGGAAAAAAAAGGAAAAAGAAAATGCATGTCATCTACCAGTGGTAACACTACCTCCCTTATCTTCGTAAATCTGGAAACCAGCTATCTGCTTATGGAAGTCTAGTAGACCTATGGATGTGAAAAACCTTTACACTACTTTCGTGGTCATCCCCTATCCCACATGTATTGTCGTGTGAATTGTTTAGCATGATGAGCCCGTGGCACGCGTACTAATTACTATGCCAGTTACGAATAACATGGGTGTATGATATAATTTGTGTTATTTTAATATGCGTTGTCGTAATAGAGACATAGTAGCTTAATGTGTTCTTACCATCTCTATTATGCTTTTTTTTAAAAAAATAAATTAAATAAAAAATAAGATCTAATGATAATGTGAATATTCAATTTCATAACACAATACGTTGAAAACCATGGCCAAGGCACAATGAAAAAATTAGAAGACAAATACCTGATGAAGAGAATCCAAAATCGGTTATACATGAAACAAAAACTTTTTCATTTTCAGTATAAAAGCTTACGCCCATGATTGATCATTTAAATGCATTCAATAAATTAGTTATGGATTTATTGAACCTAGATGAGTAAATCATTGCTTTATTTCTATGAATATGATCACTTTGTAATAACCTTACTCTACGAAAAACATTCAATCAAACTTTAAAGATGTGTCAAATGCATTGATGAATCAATCCTACAATTTCTATCATCTTACGAACAAATCTGTTGCGGCACAGTGGGAGAGAAGAGGTTTGCAAGAGTAGTGCCATCCCAAGTAGGGCTGAGTAGATTTCGGTTATTAACCGAAAATCGAACCGGAACTAAACCAAAATAATAATTCGGTTTGGTTATTCGGTTTAGTTTCGGTTAGCAACATTTTAATATTTTAGTGTTCCGTGTTCGGTTTCGGTTAGTGTTTTAGAATTTCGGTTATTAACTGAAATAACCAAATTATAAAACTATCTTGCATTAATGTTTTATGCTTTTTATGTATAAACCCCAAAAAAATAACCTTAGCCTTTAATTATATGTATAACCCTCAAAAAAATAATAGCACTTTTGAGAAAAATCTCCAAATCTTTAAATGAATAAAGTTTGAAATTTGAATGAGTGACATCTGACAAGAACTAAGATGAAGAATTTTAAAAAGCAAAAAATCTCCTAAATCAGTTTCAAGCAAGCAGCAGTAATAACAAGATTAACGTTTTAAGTTTGTTTTTGTGAGTTTTTTCTTTTTATTTTTTTGTGTATTTATTTATTTTTTTTGCTTAATATTTTTATTTAATTTTGAAATTCTATAATTTGATTATTTTCATGTATTTTCTTTAAATTTTTTTATAATTCAGTTATTTCGGTTATTAACCGGAACCGAACCGAAAAAATTCGGTTCCAAAATTTCGCTTATTCACCTTATTCGATTTCGTTTTGGTTACTAAATTTTTTAAAATTCGATTTTCGGTTATTTCAATTTCGATTATTTCGGTTCGATTTAAACCGAATACTCACCCCTAAATCCTCAAGAATTCTTATTAGCAGCAAAATGATCTTTCACCACAACAACATCTGGGGCCCTCAAAGGAAGGGAGGGTGTATTGGATAAAGGACAACTTGAAACCCCAGATATTATTTGTTTTCCAATTTCCAATATTCCATTTGCATTTAAGATGCTTCACCAATGAATCATCATTTTTGAAGTAAATATGTTTAAGCGTTTGAAACACCAGTGAATCGGTAAAGTGAGAGATCACGCTGTCTTGGCAAGTAAAGCGATGTTGGATAGTAGTGATTGAGTTTCACCATTGATCATGTCTATTAATCATGCTTCCAACTATGAATATTGATTCGAAGTTTTAATATTTTAAATTTTGAGGGCAAAAGAAACTATTCAATCGAGTATAAAAAGTTATAAAATCCAAATCAAATTAAAAGAATTATTTTAAATTTTCAGGTTCAAAATTTTAAATTTCTAAGACCAAAGAAACTATTTGATGGATAATTTTACATTTACTCTATTTTTCCCATTTTCCTTCCCAATAAAAATCATGTGCTCTCTCTTCTTTCAGTTCTATATTAATACCCTTTTTTGCTTTTGATCTTTTAAAAATTTTCATAATAGGGTAAAGAAAAACTATTAGATCAAAAAAAGATGAAAATTTGTTTAAATTTTTTTGAATTCAAAATTTGAATTTCTAGAACTGAAAAAGCTAATCGACTTCTGGATAATTGGCTTTTGGGTTTTCTTGAGTTAATTTCTTTTAAAATGTTTTGTTATTTGTTAAATATATTGTACTAATTTATATTAAATGTCGAAATAGATATGAAAAGTTAAAAATAAATATAAAAAATTTAAATTCACCAGTATTACAATGATATAAATTCATATAACTATTATATTATTTCAAATTACATTAAAATATTTATAAAAACAAAAATAGTAAAAAATTATAATTTGGGGAGGTTTAGATCATTATTTTTTCCTAACAAGAATGATATGCTATCTTCTTCTTTTTTTTTTCCGCTTCTCTGCTAATCATGTCTTTCAACTTTTACCTAAGAGTGGAAATTGGTTCAAATTTTTTAATTTTCAGATTTAAAATTTTGAACTTCGAGAGATAAAACTATTTAATGGGGTATTGAAAATTATAAAACCCAATCAAAATTTAGATAGACCGGTGTTGGACTTTCGACTTCGCATTTCGTCCTTTTATCAGTTTATTTTTTTTTTAATTTGATACTTAGGTAGGATATCATGTGATAATTCATGATTGTTTCTTTAACTTTTTATACTTCGTTTTTTCTTTTTCTAGTTAATATCATTTTTTAATCATAAACAAATTCATAAAAGCTTATTCAATTTTCATCTTTTTGTCTATAATCTACAAAATAATTTTAAATTATCATGTAAGCCTTGTGATTCTTTCTTCGATCTTTTTCAATATTTTCCTTTTATAATAATAACTATATTGTTGTCTTTTTGTTGGATCTGAGAATTTGGAGTGCAATGTGACGTCCTGAATTTTTTTTTTTTTTTTCTGATCTAATGCTTGGGTGAGTGCTTTTCGTTATTTTTCTCATTTACTGCTGGGATAGATGCTTGATGTCATGTCACACTCTATGTTACTTCTTCAGTTTTATGTCTTGTATTCATTTTTTTAACAGTTAATCTTTATTTTTTCATCTATGATAATTGATCAAAGAATACAAAAGATAAATTAATAAAATTAATATTTTGACTTTTATCTCTTCTTATTCTAAATCTCATAAATTTTTAGATTAGAACAAATATACCTTTAATATGTCAATAGATTCTTTTATTTATAAAGCTACTTATTTGTAATCATATGATAAATTTATCTAGATTATATAGAACGTAAAATAGAAAAGACACTTGTTGCATCGTGGGGATCCACTGTTGATAGATTGGATTATGATGGATTGGTATGATTTGAAACTCCTTACATTGAGATATTTTAATACATAAATCAATTAGCAACTATAATTTTCTTTTAAGGCATATAGAAAAATCGTAGCAATGAAGTGTGTGAAATTATAATTCCATAGTAATGTAAATATAGACAAAAAAGTTGAAATTAACAAAACATTGATGTGATTAACCCAAAAATTATTGCACATAAATAGGGATAACGAGTATCACCATATTCATATATAGTGATACTCGTTCTTCCATGGCCAACAAGTATCACTGATACCCACCTAAAAGAATTTCGAGACTCTTATCATTGTAAATCTTAATTATAGATTTTAGTACCTATAATTTGACACCATCTGCGAGGAATCGGTGATGCCACTTTTCAGATAGAAAAAAGTTTCTTTTCACGGTTCTATAATTTCTCGGTAATGGAATGATTGTGGTGGTGTTTGGAGAGTACAAATTGGCAAATTATGGGTTTGGCAAAGAGCAAATGGTTCTTCTTTCTTCTTTGTAGATTGCTGTGCTATTATATAAATATTTCATGACACTTTTGGCAAGTTTAAATATTTTTTGTAGGTTCAAATATTTTTCAGATTTAATTTGTTATAGAGAAAGTTTGTCTGTTATTTTACGTAAGCCGGCTCCTAGCTGCCAAATGGAGGATGTACGTGAGTTGTGGTGGATTGTATTTTAGATCAGCTGTAGATCTTTTCTGGTTTTTATTTATTGAAAAAAAAAAGGAAGAAAAATCATTCTTTTGCTATGATTTTCACTAATCAGATAGGATTTTTGTTGGTCATAAAAGTTTCTCACAATCCACTTTTGACCTTCAATTTTCATCAGGTCCACAATCAATTTTTTGGCCATCGAACTTTTCATCCTTTGATATTCATCAGGCTCATGGTCAACTTTTTCGGCCTTCGATTTTCATTAGGCCCACAACCAACTTTTAGGCCTTCGATTTTTATGAAACCCGTGATCAACTTTTCGGCCATCGATTTTCATCATGCCTATGATCAACTTTTCGGCCTTTGATCTTCATCAAACCCACAGTGAAGTTTTTGGCCTCCAATTTTTATCAGGCCGATGACTAACTTTTTGGCATTTGATTTTTGTAAGCGCCATCATTAACATTTCAATTTTTTTTTTAAATTCAAATCTATAATATTTTTCTTGGCCTTTGACATTCATTAAGTCCAATCAATCTTTCGGCCTTAGATAGTTAGATTTGCATCAGGCCTTTGACATTCATTAAGTCCACAGTCAATCTTTTGGCCTTAGATTTGCATCAGTCCTAAAATCAAACGATTCAACCTTAAAAATTTCATCAAATTCACTGACATCACAATGGGCAAACTAACAAGCAATCTGTACTCCGAGATCCTCGACCCCTTTCGAAGCATAATAAGCGTGGCGATCCTTTGATTTTGATCACTGTCAAAAAGTAATCCCATGGGATGGTCGAACCATATTTTTAAGCAATACTTTGATTATTTTCATATTTCGATACCCTCATCGGATCTTGAAAATAAAGAAATACCCACAAAACTCCTCCCATACTCTTGATGATGGGTCAAAAGAAGAAAGAGTGCTTACGAAGATGGCACAATTAAAGGACATTCACCAGTTTTCCATATTAATTAGAGCATTTCTCCTTGTGTCTTAAAAGACTTTAAGACATAAGGAGTGGGGGACTAACTGTATTAGGCTATTTTTGGACAAACCAAAAGTCAAGATCTTGTATTACTCTATAAGGGCTAAAAGAAAGGTTATAAGATTAAGCATCATCCATCGTAAGTCGAAAGGAGTGATTTAAGCTAATAAATGAATAAATCAAGGAGTAATTTTGGGGTTGGAGGCTTTAAAAAACATGGAGCTTATTCTTTTATGGCCAACAAGTCTCACTGATACCTATCTAAAAGGGATCTGGAGATTCTTATCGTCGCAAGATCTTAATTGTAGATTTTAGGGTCTAGAACAACTATGAAGCAACAAAGTTCTTTTTTAAAAGGATTCACATAAGTTATATCAATGAAAATAAAATAAGGAAAAAAAACAATTTTAATAACTAAAGGTATTAGTAAGATTATTGTCAATTAAATTTAATCTAATTGATAACAATCTAAAAGCATATAAAAAGCACTAAAAATGTTAAAATGCTAGAGTAGTTCTAGCTCTGAGATGAAAAGATACAAGAGACTTTTTTAATTTAGTGTATGATATTAACTTTTGTTAGTATCTTATCTAATGGGATTTAAATCCAAAGGTCATCAGATAAGTTATATTAAATTGAAATTATTAAATAATTTAAATTTTAATATTCAATAATAATTAATGAGATTTTTGTTAAATTGCAAGATAAAAATAACCATAAAAAATTATTATTTAAAATTATTAGCATAATAGCTTCCTAATATTAGTGTAGCAAATATATCAATAGTGATAATAAACATATATGATTAATTCAATCTTGAAATATTTGTTTTTACATGTTGTAATCTAATTATCTTCTCCATTTAAGAATATTAGCACAAATAGTTTCCTAATATTAGTAACATCAATGGTGATAGTACACAAATCTTATTAATTTAGTCATGAAATATTTGTTTTTACATGTTGTAATTAATCTAATTGTAATATCTCTTCTCTACTTTTGATTCTCTTAGCACACTCATACCACGGGTGTACAATTTTTCTCCATACAAAATACACAATTTATAAATTTTTAGATGGTCTTCCTTGCAAAATACTTTTCCAATTATTTATTATTATATAATAACTGCTGTTTTTTCCCCCCTTACATGATAGGATTTTAAATTTAAATATTATCGAATAAGTTTAAATTTAACTATTCAAATTATTAAGTAAAATAAATTTGGATATTCAATAATATCCATTGTGATTTCTTTTTATTTTGTTATAATGAGTATAGATATCTATCGAGATTTGATTCTCTAATAAGATCTAACTTAATTGTTCCAAATCTAATTAAAACCTTAAATATGTCTTCCTTTTTCAATTGATATGAGTCACGACCAACGACTAACCGCAAGAGATAAAGTAGCTGCTTAATTTTCAAAATAGGATATTGATTACTGAAACAATATTCAAATCATAGTGCTAGTTTGAGCTACTGGCTGGTTATTTCAGCAAATCCTTTATAAGTGGTTGTATCGAATTTGAATAATAATACTTAACAATTAATTTGATGAATAGTCCTTAATGTTTGCATAAAGTGTTAACTTTCATTCCCGTTAATTGGTCATGTATCATTGCTTGGTCATTGTTAGAGCCAAAATGGAGATCAATTAAGTTACTTGTTACAAATATCCAAAATCAAATGGTTTATTTTTGTATTAAAATAATATTTTTTGAATATACTACAAACCAAATAAATTACTTTGAAATTTTTAATAATTAAATTAATATTTTTTATAAATAATAGGGACTATCAGCTGTATTTGCTCTTACAACAATAATGAATCGGTTATAACAAATGGCATGTATGGCTCATAATGGAGATTTTTTAAATAACAAATGGCGTGTATGTTCTCAAATTTGCCTCCAACAAAGATCTTTCCCTCTAGTGGCGGTCCCAATCTTTAATGGATATTTTTTGGGAAACGTCAAGTGTCTAGATATTTTTGGGATTGCAAATTCCAAAACTTTTTGGAATTGGATATAACAATTGGGACTAGTGATCGGCCATGTTGGTATCTTTTCGTCTTAAATTAATTTGTTATTCGTAATAATTATATTCAAAATAAATTATTAATTTATCATAAATTAACTTGAATTATTTATTATTATATCTATTAATATTTATTTTTGTTATCTTATTTTTTATTCTTATATTTGTATTTCATTCATCTTTTAATTGTAATTGTAATTTAAGGACAATTTTTTCTAAAGAACTTTTAAGCTCCGTTCCTCATAAAGATTTATCAACAAGTTATTGATTGATGTGGTAATGGCCTCCTCCTATAAGAAAGAAAATGCAAGTTCGAATTTTAGAAAGCGCACTTTTTACGAGAGTTTTTTTTAATCACTCGTTGCATGATAGAAATTAATTTTAAGTCCAATATAACTTGGCTACACTCTAGCTAAAAAAAAAATCTAAACATTTTTAATTTTTTCATTCAAGGCCTAAAAACATATCACACTTGTTGCATCGTGGGGATCCACATGCAGGTTGATAGATTGGATTATGATGGATTGTTATCATTTGAAATTCCTTATATTGAGATATTTAATATATAAATCAATTGGCAATAATAATTTTCTTTTAAGGCATATAGAAAAATCGTAGTAATGAAGTGTGTGAAATTATATTTCCGTGGTAATGTAAATATAGACTAAAATGTTGAGATTAACAAACATTGATGTGATTAACCCAAAAGATATTGTATATAAATATGGATATAAAGTCTAAACAAACATCAATGTGATTAATCCAAAAAAAAATTGTTCATGAATAGGCAAATAAATATAAGCGCAATATGTAGATCTATACAATGTTGAGTAGAGTAGAGAGAGGACCTAGCCCCCTATTTATAATAAATTTTAATAGTCTTACCCATAAAAGGATTTATCAGAATAAATGGCCTATGCACAAAAGAACCATATGGATTTTTAGGGTGAGCTGAAATTAATATGATTACAAAGCCCAACTGGTAAACCAGATATTCAACCTATTTTATAAAACTAAAAATAAACGGTAGCTCGTTTTAAAGACAAATTTTCCAACATGAAAATTACTTAATATTTTTTATATAAAAAAAATAGTTTAAACGAGTTTTAAGAACCAATATATGGGCGAGAATAGAAAATTACTTAATATTTTTTATATAAAAAAAATCTTAACTAATATTGATTAATACAATTTTATCGGGCTATTTTTAGACACACCAAAAGTTGGCCTTGTATTACTATATAAGGCCTAAAGGAAAGGTTATAAGATTAAGCAATTATCTATGGTAAGTCAAGAGGAGTGATTTCAGCTAATAAATGAACAAATCAAGGAGTAATGTTGGGGTTGGAGCCTTTAAAAACGTGGAGCTTATTCTTTCATGGCCAACGAGTATCACTGATACCTACCTAAAAGGGATCTGGACACTGTTATCATCACAAGATCTTTTTTAAAGCAACAAAGTTCTTTTTTAAATGATTTCACTTAACTTATATCAATGAAAATAAAATAAGGAAAAAAACAATTCTAATAACCAAAGATATTAGTAAGATTATTATCAATTAGATTTAATCTGGTTGATAACAATCTAAAAACTTAGAAAAAAGCACTAAAAAGTTAAACTGCTAGAGTAGTTCTAGCTTGAGATAAAAAGTTAAAATACAAGAGACTTTTTTAATTATGTAGTATATGATATTAACTCTTGTTATTATCTTACCTAATGGGATTTCAATCCAAAGGTCATTGATAAGTTTATATTTCATTGAAATTATTAAATAATTTAAACAGAAATATTCAATAATAATTAACATGATTTTTGTTAAACTGCAAGATAAAAATAACAAGGAAAAGTTCATTCTTAATTTAAAAATATTAGCATAGTAGCTTCCTAATATTAGTGTAGCAAATATATCAGTGGTGACAATAAACATATATGATTAATTCAATTTTGAAATATTTGTTTTGACATGTTGTAGTCTAATTGTCTTCATCATTTAAGAATATTAGCACAATAGTTTCCTAATATTAGGGCCTGTTCAGCAAATTTAGCTATTGGAGTAGCTGATAGCTGCTTGGGTTGCTGATAGTTGTTGTATTTTAGCTGTTAGCGGATAGTTGTTTAACTAGATGATTGAACAAAATGTGTTCAGTAAAATTAGCTGATATGAATGTTAAATGACGTAGAAGGACATTGATATCATGTTATTATTATTATTATTATTATTATTATTATTATTATTATTATTATTATTGTTGTTGTTATTATGATAATTGTATTACTATTATAGGAGTAAGATAATATATTTCATAATTAGATATTTATTCTCATAATCATATTTTAATATTAAGTATAACTAATTTTTTGATAAAATATTTATATCAATATTACAAAAGTTAATTTTAATAGATTCAAATTTATTTTTTAAAAAAGAAGTTACTAATAAAACTAATGCTTTTAGTAATGTTGATTATATAGAAATTGAAATTCATTTTTATATTATTTCTTATTTATATTTGTGAAAGAAAAAGTAAAAATATAGAGAGAGATTGGAGAAAGAATAGAAAAATAAAAAAATGCAAAAATGGTAGAATTGCCAAAAAAAAACATGAAAAGCTAAAAGCTACCTTAAACACTAAAATTTTTAGCTTTTGAGAAACACTAGTTGAAACGCTAAAAGCTACCTACAAAGTTACTTGAAACGCTAGTTTACCGAACAATAATAATTTAGCAAAATAGCGTTTTGACCAGTCAAAAAGCTAAACGCTACTTATAAAGCTGTTGCCAAACACACGCTTAGTGTAACATCAATGGTGATAGTATACAAATATGATAAATTCAGTCATGAAATATTTGTTTTTACACGTTGTAATTAATCTTATTGTCAATATCTCTTCGCTACTTTGGATTTTCTTAGCACACTATTATTACGAGTGTACACATTTTTTCTTTTTTTGCGACAAGAGAAATTCAGGTGACGAAACCTGATCATCATTGCACTCGGTGAAACTCAATCATCAACTAGTAAATTTCGGGTACATAGTACATCCCCTATTCCGGGTGTATAATTTGTCTGTATACAAACTACACATTTTATAAACTTTTAGATGGTCTCCCTTGCAAAATACAATTTTCCAATTATTTATTATTATATAATAACTGTTGTTTCTTTCCTTCAATAATAGGATTTTAAATTTAAAAATTATCAAATAAGTTTAGATTTAAGTATTCAAATTAACTTTCATCTTCGTAGTTAATTTGTCATGTATTGTTGCATGGCCATTGTCAGAGCTAAAATAGAAATTAATTAAATTACTTTTTACAATTATTCAAAATTAGATTGGTTTATTTTTGTAATAATGGAGATTAAAGTAATATACTTAATAAATATAGTATGGACCAAATAAATTACTTTAGAATTTATAAAAATTAAACTAATATTTTCTATAAATAATTGGGACTATCAGCTATATTTTCCCTCACAACAATAATGAATCGGTTATAACGTATGACATGTACAGTTCATAATATCAACTCGAGGTCTTTTCGATCTTTGGATCCAACAACGAGCTTTCCCTTTAACGGCAGTTTGAAAATGCGGCCCACTCTATGAACAATGTTTTAAAAACTGGACCGGCTAATGAACCGGTCACTTTACTAGTTCATGGGTCAACTGGTCGGACCGGTCAGACCAGTTGTCCGATCGGACTAATGTTTGCATGATGTCAACTTCATATCTTAGTTTTGTATGCATCTAGTAAAAAGTAAATACAACATAGATTTTTTTTTCTTCATATGCACAGGCCATTCAAAATTTTAAATAATTAACAATAAAACTAAGAAATAAGAATAGATAAAATCATAAAATAATAAAATACCATGTGAGTGGGCTTCCATTGAATTTTGATTTTTGGAAGAATGAGTTAGAAAGAAAAAGAAGGTCGCCTCTGCTAGTGGTACTATGCTGCATGCAATTGTAATTCTCTATTCTATTTTTCTTTTTCGTTTTTTAACCCTTCTTTAGATTTTTAGGCGGTTTTGGGCTATATCAATTAACAAATTGAAGCTCAACAAATAAAAATACATGGAGCCCATCATTAAATCATTGAAAAGCAATGGATCAATGGCCAAACTCCTAATTTAACTAAAAACCCGGGTTCAAGTGATTTTAGCCTGTCCGGTCCGGTTCGCCGGGTTAATTGATTTTTCCCGATTTTTTAATTTTTTGACTTTTATGCACTAATTGACTCGCTAGCTTCACCGGTTCCCGGTTTGACCGGTCCAACCGGCCGGTCCGGTCTGGGTTTGAAAACATTGCCTATGAAAATGCACCACTGCAAAGTAATTCAAAATAATTCAAATTTAGTATTATTATTATTATTATTATTATTGGCGGTGGTGGTGGTAAAATTTTTTATTATAGGATTCATTATGGACAATGGCACAATATATTTTTTCTTAAAAAAACACTATTCAAGTATTAAAAATTAGAAAATAATAAAAAATTAAAACAAAAACTAGAAGTTACCTAATTAAACTAATAAAGTTGGGCTTGTCTTAATAGGAAAAATCATTTTTTATCAGCTTTATATGAAAGCGACACTAATTTTTTCTTTTAAATAAAAAATTAAGTTATCTTTTTAAAAAATTAGGGTGATCAGGCATATAATATCATGCTCAACACTTCAAAATTTTCTTAAACATTTTAAGGGCCTATTGGATATCGGCTTATAAAAAGAACCTTTTTATAGTGGTTGAAAAATATTTTTTAAAGAATTTCATCTTTTCAAAAAGTATTTCAAACACTTATTTTAAAATATATATTCTTCATTAAAAAGTGCTTTAAAACTAACTAAAAGATATCCTATACAAAAAAAATTCTAAAGTAGCCTAACTGAAAGATAGACTCTAAAATTGCATAACTAAAAGATCAATAAATTAATCAATCCTAAAATTTTATCCTCCATATTAAGTTACCTATCAATTACAAAATTTAACAACTTAAATATCATTTTAAATTGCTACAAAAAACTCTCTAAAATATCACTGCAATAATTCAAAGTTTCATACTAAAAATAAAATAATATTACAACAATATATTTGAAAAAATAATCTTAATCATTATATTGATGAAGTGTTTACCTATTAGAGATGTCTTGTCTGTTACTACAGGAAAATGGCAAGACCAGTGGATTCTTGATTCTGGTGTTACGTTTCACATGTGTCTTAAAAGAGATTGGTTTTCTATTTAGGGCTCGTTTGGATTGGCATTTTTCAAAAATACTTTTTTTAACAACTTTTGAAAAATAGTTTTTTTTGAGAAGCTGAAAATTCGAACTTCTAAAAAAAACTGTATTTGAGCTTTTTGCAGAGTTTCAGCTTTTTTAGAAACCAAATCAAATAGTTATTACAAATCTAATGTAACTTTTTCAGGAAAAAAGTGCTTTTTCCTTTTAAAAAAACAAAACCAATCCAAACGGGCCCTTATTCCGGAAAGAGTGGAAAAGTTTGCCTTGGGAATGACCCCAAGTTGGAGGTAGCTGGAACTGACATCATGAAGATCAATATGTTTGATGGCACTATTAGATCTTTCGAGTGTTGGCATCCCTTTGAGCTAAAGAAGAACTTGATTTCTCTTGGGAGGTTAGATTCTCGCAAATGCAGGTTTCATTGCAAGAATAAAGTGCTTAAAGTGCATAGGGGTTCCCAGTTGCTCTTGAGAGGATTTTTGACAAATAGTCACTATGTTCTTGATGGTTGTATGATCAAGGGTATTAGGGTAGAAGAGGGATAGAACGATGCTGTCAAGCAGATGGAGTTTTGTGGTAATGCTCTTGGGGCTCTGAAGAATGGCAATGAAGGTTCGGTCCAAGAGGAGATATAAGGTGAATGTGTATCTCGTAGTGAGCAGTGCAATGTTGTTGCTGAGCAAAGTGGACATAATGAAGAATCCCTCAGAGATGGAACAAGTGATGAAACTTACGCTTTGAATGTTGCGGCGATTTCGCATGAGGAAGGGTTCCATGGTAGGGTTGAAGATGGTCCAAGGGTAGCTCAGTTGAATGGCACTACGAGTGAAGAGATGGAGTCTCTTCATGGATTTGAGGACGAGGTGGAGCATGTGTGTGATGTTCCCGAATTGAGTGGTGTTAGCATCAAGGCTGAGGATGCTGTGGAAGACACTCGAGGTGTTTCATTTATGAGCAACGTGGGTAGCAAGGATGCAACACTATGAAGACGCTGGAACGTAGTAAAGAGGTCACTCAGACTATTGCAAGGCATTGCCTATATAAGCAATGTGAAATGGTGAGCCTAATTGTGGTTGGTTGACAAAGGAGGAGAGAATTTTGGTTAGTCGATAGGGAGTGAATATGGTTCAAGGTGGAGATTTGTAAGGTCTGGCCCGTATTCTAATAGTACCTAAAGAATATGGGAAGACTTACCATATTTGTTGTTTTGTTATTTGTATTTCTACAGTAATTGTATACTGTCATATCTTGTAGTCTCTAAGTCCTATAAATAGGTGCTTAGCCTACTGTAATAGGTGTAAGGAAGAGATAGAGACATGAAGCAGGTAGCAGAGAGCGTTTAGAACTAGAGCAAGAATCCATCTTGTATTCATTATTGACGTTGTCTAAATAAAATTTTCCTTTCGCCCGTGGAGTAGGCATTTGCCGAACCACGTAAAATAGTGTCGCTAATTTCTTGTTTATTTCGTCTTGGTTTACACCACATTTCTCCCAACATATATATATATATGTATATATAGATAGATAGATACATACATACATACATATACCAAAGGATGTTTTATGGAGCTTGGGAGGGCCAGGGCCTCTTGGTCCCTCTCTAGCTCTGCCCTGATTTTGGGTTGAAATTAAATTTAAGATGACATACCAAATATTTTTTTAAGATATTCTTTTAAATGAAAGTCACATTGACTACCCAAATTGAAAAGCCAAACTATATATCCATTTTTAGTTGAATAGTTTTCACTTCAGTGGGTCCTACCCAGATGTTCAGAATTTTTATACAATACTCAAAATAGTTTAAATGATTAATAATTTGTGAAAAATTAAGCACTGAGTAGGGGTTCCAAAAATACCCCACACTTGGTCCTATCTTATTTTAGAGTAGAACTAGTATAATTGTATGAGGGTCGCACAATGTCGCGGGTATTATCTTCTAATTTTTTTAGTTTTATATGATTCAAATAAATATATAATTAGAACCCAATCTTTTTTTTTAATTATTAATATAGAAAAAGGTTAAAACTCGTGAAGTTATTTATCGTCTAAAAAGGATTTTATCAATGATGATAATAAATTCACTTATATGAAAAGGAAAAGTCACATGTAGCTTGCCAAAGTGGAAAGAGGAAAAGTACAAAGCATTTGATACAGCTTTGAATTCACGCCACTTGATGCATTATGCAAGTGGATGAAGAAGAAAATGTCACCCACTTCACTGATCTATAAATAGCGGGAAAACGAATTAACAAGTAGCATATCTTCTAAAGAAAGAGAGAAAATAGAGTTTCTCAAGAGTAATCTTTTCTTTTACTTGTTGCTCTCAATTATGCAATAGATAGTTTCAAGAATTATCCACTTTTCTCATTTCTATTCTTAGTTATGCAATTCTACTCTAAGTACTCTAATTAATCATCCGCTTTGTCTCACCCTTATATGAGCTCTATCTACTTGACAGTAACTTGTATTGATTAATCTGTTTTTATTTGCCGAGAAGTATCATGAGAACAAATCAACCGAGTATATTTTACTTCGATTTTTCACAGGATTGTTATTTTCTTTTCTTAACCCATCTTGTTAGTAAAGTATCATTGGATTGTTAACTTTTCTCTCTCTTTTTTTTGGGGTAACTCTTCGAGAGGTTGCACTGTGGTAGTTTCTAGTATTTTAACCCACCTTGTTTGTAGTTTCCCCTCCTTTATGTGATTCGGATTCAATTATCATAAGAGAAGCGTAGATGTAATCTATTAAAAGTATTGTTACTCCCTTATGTGGTAATTTTATAATCTATATATAGATTATATTATCCATGTTTTTGTTTGTGGAATTGTTGTTCATCCATGAGTAATATTGTCAATGTCTTGTCAAAAAGTCCAGTCATTTGTTTACGTATGTTTGTTTGTGCAGCCTCCAAGCGAAATGGCAAGCCAGTGTCCCCAATTTAATACATACTGCGCCAGTGGAAGCGATTACACCAGATTTATTACAAGTCTGAGAAACGCGGTAACCAGCAGTAGGATTAGGCTTTATGGAGGAGAATTCAGAGTGTTGCCAGATGCAGACTCTGTGCAGGATTCAAACCGATTCGTTCTTGTTGTACTAAATAATTCTGCGGAAGAAATCACGGTAGCCATAGATGTCACCGATCTGTATGTGGTAGGTTATGGAACTAATCAAGGTGCGTCCTACTATTTCAACGGGTGTCTGTACGCTGGACTTTTTCGGGACACCAGACGAATCGAACTTCCATTTGGTGGTTCATACGGACAACTTGCGCGAGCAGCACAACTTGGTGGAAGTGATGAACACACTGTAGCTACCAGACACAGAGAGCGAATTAATCTGGGGATTGCACACCTAGACGCGGCCATCCATACTCTCTACGTGCCCACTACTAGCCAACGAGACAGGGCTCGCGGCCTTACTGTCGTAATTCAAATGGTGTCAGAGGCAGCACGATTCAGGTACATCGAACAACTAGTAGTGAATAGCATAACTTTCCGTGTAAACGAGGAATATCCATGCCATGGTGAATTTTGCCCCGATCCTCGCATGATCTCCCTCGAGAACAACTGGGGGGACATTTCTGATGCAATTCAGCAAGCCCGTGATGGAAACTTCCAAAGCCCTGTGCGGTTAGATCCAAGCACTTCCTATTCCCATGTACAGCAATTAATTGATACTGTGGCGGTCATAAAGTACTACAAACATCAGTCGTCTGAAAACAAGCCATCTACTCCCCGACGACATCCACATGACGAGCTGTAAATGTGAAAACCTTTACGCTACTCTCGTCCTACCTATCCCACATGTATTCTCCTCTCGTGGTGTTGTAGTACATATAAATAATATTGGTGTGTTGTAATACATATGAATAATAGATGTGGTGTTGTAATACATACGGGGTATTGTATTGTGAGAAAAGAATTACAATGTGACGAGAACTTGTAGTTCATTGTTAGCGCTCCTCACTTGAGACCTATAGATCTCGAGTTCAAGTCATACTTAGGAGGTAAGTGGAGAATTATTATTGATACTCTTTAAATTTAAAAAGAATTACAATGTGAAGATAACAGTGAGATATTCGTGTCATTTTACATTTATTTACTAACCTAATAACTAATTTTGCCAAATATATATTTTTCAATCAATTAGTCGTACAATTATCTACTGCAAGTCAAAATATAACAACTATCTACTACTAAAATAATTGTCACCTACTAAAATAATTAGTTGTGTTGAATAAACAAGTGGTTTGTGCAATTATTTATTAGTTATAAGTTGCAAACCTACTTATAAATATTAAAATAAGTTTATACATTTAGTAATTTTTATTTATAAGCAAGCAAAAGAAAAGTAGTATCTTAATTTATAAGTAACTTGGTTGACCAAGTAAAAGACTTAGATGTCTTTTAAAAATTCAAAAAAGTCTGCAAAAAGTTTCAGAAGAACTAACACAAAAATTTCAATTAAAATCAATACGAAAATTACAACAAAATTAATTAGTTTCCTCGATCTTGCGTTGATTCGCGTCATAAAAAGATAACGCAATCCCAAAAAAGAAAAAAGGAAAAGAAAAGTTTGCAAATCTCTCAATTTTTTTTTAATTTAGTCACAAATTTGACTTTCAAAAATTGAAAGGACAAAACAGGACAAAATGCAAAATGAGAAAAATCATATTCAATTATTCAAGTTAATACTCTTAAGTAGTATTTGTTGTGAAACTGCTCTATTTCAAATTACAAAGAAATATTTCGATATATTCATTTATTCAAGTTAAAACTATTCTTCTTAGATTAATCTTTCAGATTTTCACTAGGAAAATTGGATCCTAAGAAAACATATCTGCTTCGAAAAATATTTTCTTAATTTTTCTTTATGCTTTGATCCTAGCCTTCCTAATTGTTTTTCTACTTTTCCTCTCAAGTAACATGTTTTGATGGTTAATATATGAAAGACAATTCTTTAAATCTAAAATTAAATCAGGTGAATTAAATTGAAACAAGTTGGGCTACTCACGAACCCAGTCCGACTCAGCTTAGTTTCTACTGAGTTGCGCTAAATCGTATTACTATCAAACTGGGCTAACTAAAACCCAAAATGCCTAGTTGAATTAACGTACTTCAATTATCAAAATAATTATTTTCAGTCTATGAATCTATTTATTATCTATTATCACTTATCTATTATTTTTCATCAATTACAGATTGACATTATTATTTTTAAGTTAAAAAATTAATTACCAATCAATTAATGTTTAAAATAATATTCAACTGTAAAGTTAAAAGATTTATGACTAGAATCATCATTTATTATTTGTTATTAAATATAATAAATTAACAAATCGAAGAACTCCTATTAAAAATTAATCAACATGTATGTAGTACGAGTGCAAAAATACTAGTTATGTAAATAATAACTTTGGTTACTTTAACGTGGAGTATTTTTCACGTAATTGGCCTTGATTTTTCTTTTAAGGAACTTTTTAGATTTTTTTAAGAAAATGTAATTTTTTAAAAATTAAATATTTCTTTTTTAACAATTATTTGACTTAAGTTCTATAAAAATTAAAATCTTGAAAAAAAACTTAAGTATAATATTTTTAGAAGTCATAATTTTTAACTAGAACAATTTTGTAAAAGTTATTAAAAATAATTTTAAAAAAATCAATTCAAATAGACTTAAATAAACAAATGAAAAGTGACAATCACGTGACAATCTTCCTCATTTGCACATGAAAGTTCTGCACCAATCATGGGAGGCAGTTGAACCCCTCAACCCATCTCATCATAGCAGCAGGTTCGGTTGAATGCAAATCCACCAACAAGTTTTAATATTTTTTTAATATAAGGGAAATTTTTTGTAATAAAAAAAATATATGATGTGAATTAGTTTCAAAACTTCTTATACAAGACAAATAAAATACCACTAGACTAGAAGGTTAAGAGCCAAAATTTTAAATTGTCACTAGAACAAAGACTTTTTCCTCTTTTTTCTTTTTTTTTTATTGTATTGGAAAAGAAAAGGTTTTTGTTAAATTAAAGAGAAAATAATTACAATGCTTTGGTCTTGTTTAGATTTAATTATTTTAAAGAAAAACTACTAAAATAATGCGTCCAAGACACGGCTATATTGTCAATATTATTGTAATGCAAAACTTATAATAAGTATTTATTAAAAAAATTCAATAATGTTGCAAGAAGTTAAAGAAATTGTATTTATGCTGATATGTTTTTTGTAAAATTGAAACTTAAAATGTGTTAATTTTGGCTATTTGCTGTTAGTGAAAAATCTAGGATGAGATTGATTTTATAGAGTAATAAAAAATTCCTTTGTTTTTGATAAAAAGAAATTTTCTTTATTTAAAAAAAAGTATATTTTCCATGAAAGTCCAAGTAAAGAGGAAAGTGAAATCACATGATAATCTTTAACAACCTTTTTTATTTGTATGCAAGCACCCCAGTATCATCTCCAATTACGCGAAGCAGTTGATAGGCGCATAAGTAGGATAACGTAGTAAATTGTCTAAATTATTTTATGATAGTTTATTAATAATTTTTTTTCTCAAAGTAATTGATTATTTAAGGTTTGTTTGAATTGAATTTTAGAAAGTTCACATTTTTAAATTTAAAAAACATTTAAATTGAACTTTCTTCAACAAATCTTTTGAAAGTTAATTTAAATGTTTATTGTTGTAAATATACACTCTCCATGAATAAAGGTACGTTTGTTAGTTTAAAATGCTTTAACATAAGATCAAAGCAATATTGACTCAATTTTGAGTCCGGGGTCGCGGCGCGAGTGTTAAAAAAAAATACTCAAACACCTGAAGATTTTGAAGAGGACGTAACTGATACATTAAAGCTCGGGATTTACTCTTTAGCACGTTTTGCTTATTGGCATTAGGTGAGCTTATTTCTTGGACGTTTTTGACTGTTGGAGGGACAGGTTTATGGCTCCCTTAATTGCTTTTTGCTGGCTGCTCCTCTTTGCTCTACCATATATAACTGTGTCCAGAAGGAGCTATATACCGAGCATTCCTGTATTAGCACATAGCGTACTTTTATAAGCATTCTGCTAGTCTTATTTCCTTCATACAGAGAGAGTCCTACGCTTCTTGTTCGCCGGCTCTTGCTTCGGTGTGCTACCATTGTCAAGAGGTATAGTCGTTGTATCCTGGGAATGATACGTTATAACCTTTAGCACCATGTGAAGGGGCGTAAATCCTTTAAGGAAATCGTGAATCTCGAGCCTCGACTAATTTCGTTTATTCTTGTTTATTCATTATTTCTAGTTCAGTTTCTATATGCCTTGTTATTATTTCTGCTTTATTTTATTACTAGTTTCTAACAGTCTTAAAGGATTTACTTTTATATTATTCTAAACTTTTTCGGGTTTGATAAACTGTAGTATCTATTGTTTACAGTTTTCAAATTTGTATCAAACAGAAACTAGTTTTTGTCCACTACTGGTTTAAATTATTTATTATACAGGTTAACTAATTTCGGTTGGTTGAGTGCAGAAAATCTTATAACCTTTACTTTCAATCATGTCTGAAAATAACGAAACTCAAATTAGAAATAATGATGAAGTCCAATTTGTGGATAACACCCAAACTTGGACTGCTGGAACGAGTGTGACTGGGGTTTCCATTGCTACCCCGAATGTTTTTGTGACTGTTGGGAACACCCCAACAGGAGTTACCATGACTGGGAATGTTGGAATTACTCCAACAACTAATATGACTGTGCAGGTTCCTGGGACTATGGAGGGATTCAGCGGATTTGGAGCTGCAACTGGATCAGCTTTCAGTTCATTTGGACAAGCCAACAATGTTGCTGGTTCAAGCAGTGGCTTTGGGGGAGCTGCAAATATAGCTGGTTCGAGCAATGTTTTTGGAGGTAGGCCTATATTTGGGACAACCAACTATGCACCTCCAGGTCCACATGCTGAGAAGCCAGAAAAGTTTTCTGGCGAAGACTTCAAAACATGGCAGCTTCAAATGGAGTTTTATCTCAGAACTTTGAAATTTGTTCATGTATGTGCACAAGATTCTCCATCCTTGAGGATAACCCGGATGTGCAGACGGTGGCGGCTGTGGATGCTTGGAAGCACAGCGATTTCCTTTGCCGGAATTATATTTTGAATTGTTTAGAAACTTCCTTGTATAAAGTACATGCTAAATGTAAAACAGTTAAGGAAGTATGGATGTCTTTAGAGAATAAGTATGAGCTAGAAAGTGCTAGCACGAAGAAATTTGTAGTGACTAGATTTCTAGAATTCTCTATGACAGATTCTAAACTAGTGATGTCACAGGTACAAGAATACCAGCTGATCATCCAAGAACTCCATGCTGAAGGGATGCCACAGGTTGAACAATTCCAAGTGGCTGCCTTAATGGATAAATTGGCCCCTGGTTGGAGTGAGTTCAAAAATCACCTCAAACACAAGCAACAGGAGATGACAATGAAAAACTTAATCTTGCGGCTTAGAATTGAGGAAGAAAATCGTTCAACTAGCAAATGGGGCATGCATGGTGGAATGAAATCCAAGGCCCACATGGTGGAACATGGTTCAAATTCCAACAAAAAGAGAAAGTTCACTAGTCAAGCTAATCGTGGACAAAAGGGGAAGACAGTTGCTGGGAAACCCAAAGCTGACAAGAAGCAGTTCAACGGGACGTGTTATATCTGTGACAAAACTGGTCACAAGGCAAAGGATTGCAGGTTGCGCAAGAGAAAAGCCTTAGCAAATGTTGTGGAAGACCTAGAAGGCGATGTGTCTGATCTAAATATCTCAGCAGTGGTGTCAGAAGTGAACATGGTAGGTAATCCTAAACAATGGTTCATTGACACAGGGGCAACTAGACACGTTTGTTCTGAGAAAAGGCTATTCTCTTTCTACACAGCTAACACCGGGGAAGAAGTCTTGTACATGGGAAATTCTGCAACTTCCCAAGTGGTAGGTATAGGAAATGTGGTTCTAGAGACGACCTCTGGCATTAAGCTGACACTTAAGAATGTTCTGCATGTTCCTGAGATTAGGAAAAATCTAGTGTCCGATTCTTTGTTAGGTAAAGCCGAACTCTCTATGCTGTTTAGTGCTGATAAAGTTGTAAACAAGAAGGGATATGATTTTGTGGGTAAGGGCTATCTCCATGAGGGGATGTATAAGCTAAGTGTTAGAGCCCAGATCCCAAAAGGAAATATAACTGCTGGGCCTTCTGGCCAGAATGAGATTAATAAAATTGTTCCTTATGCTTACTTCTTTGAATCTCTTACTTTATGGCATGAGAGGTTGGGACATGTAAACTTTGATTCTCTAAACAAACTTCTAAAAATGGGACTAATCCATGGAGTGGATTTTTCTAATCATAAAAAATGTGAAGTTTGTGTAGAATCAAAATTAACTAGAACTTCTTTCAAATCTGTAGAAAGAACCACAGAACCTCTTGGATTGATTCATAGTGATATTTGTGATCTAAAATTTGTGCAAACAAGAGGCGATAAAAAATATTTTATAACTTTTATCGATGATAGCACAAGGTATTGTTATGTATATTTACTAAGATCCAAAGATGAGGCTTTGGAGGCTTTTAAACAATACCAAGTTGAGGTGGAAAATTAACTAGGTAAGAAGATCAAAACTTTGAGAAGTGATAGGGATGGAGAGTACGTATATCTTTTTGAAGCTTATTGTGTTAAACAAGGAATAATACACCAAACAACAGCTCCTTATTCTCCACAACAAAATGGGGTTGCTGAATGCAAAAATAGAACTCTCAAAGAAATGATGAACGCCTTGTTGATAAATTCTGGTCTACCTCAGAACATGTGGGGGGAAGCAGTCTTGACTGCAAATCATGTTTTGAATAAAATACCCCACAAGAAACTAGAAAAAACACCGTATGAATTGTGGAAAGGTAGACCGCCTTCATACAAATATTTAAGAGTGTGGGGCTGTCTAGCTAAAGCAGGAGTTCTTACTCCTAAAATGGTCAAAATAGGACCAAAGACGGTTGACTATATTTTCATTGGATATGCGCAGAACAGTGCTGTGTATAGATTTCTTGTACATAAATCAGAAATTTCTGACATTCATGAGAATACAGTGATTGAATCTTGAAATGCTGAGTTTTTCAAGACAACATTTCCATATAAAGGGTCAAAAGAATCAAATTCTTCTGAACCCGGTTCTGCTAAAAGGGGTCTTGACCATTCAGATGTAGATAAAGAGGCTACAACTCATGAACCTAGACGTAGTAAAAAGGCAAGAACCTCTACGTGTTTCGGGCCTGACTTTATAACATTTATGTTAGAAAGTGAGCCCAGAACTTTCAAGGAAGCTATGTCTACTCCTGAGGCATCTTTTTGGCAAGAGGCGGTGAATAGTGAAATTGAGTTTATCATGCACAACCATACTTGGGAATTAGTGGATCTACCTCTTGGAAATAAGCCTTTAGGGTGTAAATGGATTTTCAGAAGGAAGATGAAGGCGGATGGATCAATAGACAAATATAAGGCCCGATTGGTTATAAAAGGCTATAATCAAAAGGAGGGTCTAGATTATTTTGACACGTATTCACCGGTAACTAGAATTACATCTATTCGAATGTTGATAGCTATTGCAACTATATATAGTTTGGAGATACATCAAATGGATGTAAAAACGGCTTTCTTGAATGGAGATCTAAAAGAGGAGATCTATATAGAACAACCTGAAGGGTTTGTAGTTCTAGGTCAAGAGAAAAAAATGTGTAAGCTTGTGAAATCTCTTTATGGTTTAAAACAAGCACCTAAGCAATGGCATGAGAAATTTGATCAAGTCATGCTTGTAATGGGTTCAAAATCAACGAGTGTGACAAGTGTGTTTATTGGAAAGGAACAGATCAGAATTTTGTCATTGTTTGCCTTTATGTAGACGACATGCTTATTATGGGAAAGAATAATGAAACGATTGTGTCTACAAAGAAGATACTCTCCCGATATTTTGAAATGAAAGACATGGATGTTGCTGATGTAATCCTGGGCATAAAAATCATTAAAACACCTTAAGGTCTAGCCTTGTCTCAATCTCATTACATCGAGAAAATACTGAACAAGCATAATAACGGTGACATCGGGATTGCAAAGACTCCTTTAGATGTAAGTGTACATCTAAGGAAAAATACAAGTGAAGAGGTATCTCAATTGGAGTATTCCCGGATCATTGGGAGTCTAATGTACATTATGAACTGTACAAGACCCGACATAGCCTGCGTTGTGAATAGGCTAAGTAGATACACTAGTAATCCAAGTCAAGAACATTGGGTTGCACTAATCAGGGTCTTAAGATACTTGAGATACACCATGAAATACGCGTTGCATTATACTACTTTTCCAGTAGTGTTAGAAGGATATAGTGACGCGAATTGGATATCAGATGCAAAAGACTCAAGATCCATAAGTGGATACATCTTTTCCTTAGCTGGAGCAGCTGTGTCATGGAAATCCTCTAAGCAGACATGTATAGCCAGATCCACTATGGAGTCTGAATTTATTGCTTTAGACAAAGATGGAGAAGAAGCAGAATGGCTTTGACAATTCTTAGAGGACGTTCCATGTTGGTCAAAACCTGTAGCTACTGTTAGTATTCACTGTGATAGTCAATCAGCGATTGGCAGGGCATAAAGTGTTATGTATAATGGTAAGTCTAGCATATACGCCGTAGACATCACTGCTTAGCGATTTGCTCTCAAATGGGATTATCACTTTAGATTATGTAAAGTCTAAGGATAATATTGCGGATCCACTCACCAAAGGTGTAAATAAAGAGCAAGTTCTTAAGTTGTCGAGTGGAATGGGTCTTAAGCCTATAGAGTAACTAAAAGGTCATTATAATTGTCAACCCTACCTCGCTGACAGGAGATCCCTGAATCTTGGTTCAAAGGGGAAATTAGATTATGTATGACTTTATTCAAGCACTGTGGGGGCATAAGCCTCCTTTACCCATTCCTATGACAAGCAGACAGTGCAGCCTGTGGGGTATAGGATAAGCTTAGCTTTTAATGATCTTTGTAGCTTAGGAAAACCAAGTGGAGTATAGCAGGATACTCTTCACGAAGAATCACCTATATGAGTAAGGAGGGGCCGCTCTTAAGAGAATTGTAGGTTGAATTTTCTGAGTACTCATGAATACTGAGAGTTGTTCAGGGCCAAAATGAACACAACCGTGAGAACTAAAAGTGTATTAAGAGATGCTGTGTGTATGCTGTTGTCTTGACTTACACTAAAACTGAACAGTTCAAAACATCCAGTCCACTGGTCAGCGAGTAAATTCGATGGCATACACTAAGGAATGTTCAAAGCCAAAAGTTACCTATCCTGAGGCAGTATTTCTTTCCGGGCTCTCTCTTGCATTTGCATTTGCATATTTGCATAGTAGTCAGCTAATTTTCATTCATGTGGGGAATGTTAGTTTAGAATGCTTTAACATGAGGTCAAAGCAATAGTGACTCAATTTTGAGTTAGGTCCCGCAAGTCAAAAGGGTCGGTAGTTGATATCGTTACGTTCCTTGTTTCGAGTGGATTAACATGATATATTTACATGTTAGAAACGGATTAAAGGTGAATGAGAAATTAGCAACCAAAGTTGAGTGTGTTACTAGTTTGGTGTTAGATTTGGTTGTCTGTGGGTTTGTATCTCACATAGAAAAACCATTAAACTTTTCTTATTCTATATATAGATTCCTTTATGAGGTGTGCCAGCGAGGCATATGGAGGGAAAACTATATATGGTAGGCATGGTACTAAACCCACCACATGCGCGCGCGCCCGCACGGCACGGCACGGCAAGGCCTGGCCAGGCCGGGTCCGGGGACGTGGCGCGGGTGTGGGTGTGGCACTGATTTTCTCCGGTTTGTATTTTTTGGTAAAAAAAAATACTCAAACACCTAAAGATTTTGAAGAGGACGTAACTGATACATTAAAGCTTGGGATTTACTCTTTAGCACATTTTGCTTATTGGCATCAGGTGAGCTTATTTCTTGGACGTTTTTGACTATTGGAGGGACAGGTTTATGGCTCCCTTAATTGCTTTTTGCTGGCTGCTCCGCTTTGCTCCGCTATATATAGCCGTGTCCAGAAGGAGCTATATACCGAGCATTCCGTATTAGCACATAGCGTACTTTTATAAGCATTCTGCTAGTCTTATTTCCTTCATACAGAGAGAGTCCTACGCTTCTTGTTCGCCGGCTCTTGCTTCGGTGTGCTACCATAGTCAAGAGGTATAGTCGTTGTATCCTGAGAAGGATACGCCATTACCTTTAGCACCGTGTGAAGGGGCGTAAATCCTTTAAGGAAATCGTGAATTTCGAGCCTCGACTAATTTCGTTTATTCGTTATTTCTAGTTCAGTTTCTAAATGCCTTGTTATTATTTCTGCTTTATTTTATTACTAGTTTCTAACAACGTTTGTATCGGCCTATTTACTAAAATAATATTGGAAAAAATACTTTGTTCCCAAAATTTATTAGTTTGAAAGCAATTCCCAAAATATGATTTTCGCATTTTAAGAAAACAGAAATTGAATCCCCTTTTTCAGAAAGCAAAAAATTGGTGTTACATCACTGTCAACCTACCCTACAAGAAATGACAAAAAAGAGAATTCTGCTTTTCTAAAAAGCGAAAATTTCAAAATCAACAATTTCAATTTCCGCTTTTTGAAATAGCAGAAATTTAAAAAGTTGTACCACCAAGATTCCTGAGCAAGTGAATAATTTGCAGCACATGAATAGTTTGGATTCTATTGTTGACCTAAATAGTATGGATTCTCTTGTTTGTATTATGCTATTTCAAATAACAGAATTGGATTGAAAAAGTGGAATATGCTTATATATACTCTTCCTTAGCCGGTCTCCTTAGTTCCTATTCCTAGTCCCAATTCTTCTCCCCCAAAATTCCAATTTTCTCAACCTACAAAATCCAAGATAATAACCACAGCTTAGTTTTTCTCCTTAACTTGTAAGTTCTTCTATTCTTTAACTTTTGTTTATACTTATTGAATTATTCTTGTATAATAATATTGCCATGACATTTTTAATTTTTCTTTAATTTGTAAGTTTTTAAATTTTTGTGCATATTTATTTAGATATGGTGTTATGATGAAATTGTTTAATATTTAATTTAATACGTTGTTATGGAAAATTATTATGATGAAAGCATCTATGTAGAAAGTAATAGGAGGTTTTAGATATTATGAGCAAAGAGACTATTGTTTCGGATAAAATTTATATATGTATTTAGGTTAAAAAAAGGAGACAAAAGTAGAATACAAACTGGATTTTAAGTAGTTCCATTGTGCAATATTCTTCTACAAAAAAAAAAAAAGTAAGAAAAGTTGATAAGCTAATAAGTTGCTACATGTATCATAGTTGTTAAGAGCGCGTGCGCGCGTGTACACACACACACACACACACATATATATATATATATATATATATATATATGTATAAGTACAATAAGTCTAAAAGCAATTCTATTGTGTTCTTTGATATAGAAAGTTGGTTAGTTGAAAAGAGTTGGTTAATTAATGATTAATGTTCTCCAATTAGAAGTGGATTAGTGGAAAAGAATTGAACAATAATTAGTGTGAATAAACAGATGTATATCTACTGAGTTTGAAGAGCTAAAATAATCCCAAAAAAAAAAATCGCCATTGCCCGGGTTCAGCATTCGGTCCATCAGTATTCCAAGTCAAACACCCAAAAAATTATAGAGTTACAAACTTTCAAAAATGGTGGAGGTGGAGCTCAAACGACTTCAAAATTCAATTTTCCAATTAGGGTAGTCAAAAAAGATTTATATAAATACATGAGTAAAAAAGAAAATTTAATGACAAAAAGATAAAATTTACAACAGCTTTAGAAAAAAGAATATGCTAAATCAAATTCAAATTAGGCTCCCTACTTGTCACACACCCCAAACCATTAAACTTTGAAACTTTATTAATTGATAGATATTTGATAAGTATTTCTTGCTTCTTGTTCATCAGTTTAATTTTATAATTGCAATGTGTTTATGTTTGTCATAGAAATTAAATAAATTGCGATAGAACTCGTTATCAATAATTCTAAGCATATAAGACCTTTATCATTTGAGAAGTGGTAAAAGTATGCTAGCAAGACAAAAATTATATCTAGACATATTCATCTTGATATAATTAAATAATGTTTTGATCATATAGTTTTGGCGCTTCTCAAATTATAACAGTTTTATATGCTCAAAAAATATGAATGACAAAATTTTCTGCTATTTAGAAAAACGAATTTTTTTTTCTTTGTCCAAAAAGGCGGCATTTTTTTTTTCATATACACCATAGTTAGAAATATCAGTAGGATAGGTAGATACCCCACAAAATATTTCCTAATTAGGTTCTCGTAGTAGCATTACCTGCCTTTTTGCTTTGTTTTCTTCAGATTCATTTCATTTCTCAATCATAATTCATCAACCCTGCACGAAAGTAGTTTAACCTGTAACGTACTATTAGCCTAACCAAGATAGAGCAAATTAATTAATTTCATTTAACCGAAAATTGTCATTTTGCTTTTGAGTTTGAAAAAATGAATTTTTTAAAGCCTTTTTTTTTTCTCTGTGAAAAAAAATGGACTTTAGTTAAATGGATTAATTCTTTCGGAAACATACATTGATTTAGTTATTTTAAGCGAATAGACATTTTCTAAATGATTTAGTTGTCTAAATTCCTAAAAGGGCATTTTGAAATTTGAAATTCATAATAATAAAGTACTTTTTATTTTGAGTGATATGTATTTTTTTATTGCTATTTTAACTTTTTCGTAAAATCTCTAAAGATATTAATTGTAATTTTTTCAAAGATTACAATTTCTATTTAAGGTAAAAACTATTATTACATTATTAAGTATTTATATTATTCATTTTTATTAAGTTATTCTTTCCAATTATTTTTATTTTTATACATATATTTAATTAATCAAATTAATTTCAGTAATTAACTAAATTTTACATTATTATTTGAAATAAACTATTTATTTATTACAAATTAATATAAATTATTTGTTATTGAAATATATTAATATTCATTTTTATTATCTTTCTTGACTAAATTTAGAATTTTTATTTTATTTTTAATTATAATATTTGTATTTTATTCATTATTAATTATAATTGTAATTTCAAAATCATTAATAATAAAAAAATTGAGGACAATTTATTCTAGAGAACTTTTAAAGGTCATGCCAAATGGCGAAGAAGTAAAAATATTTAAAGCTTTCAATATATATGGGTGTGTACTGTATAAACTTCTCCTTTTTTTTTTTAATTGCAACACAAGAATGCCACATAAGTTTCAGTGCCACATCAGCACTTGCATGGCGTATGTCAAAATTTTTATCTTTTAAGTTATTCTAATATATTAGCATTTAAATAATATAAATTTTACGTATTAAATAAGGGTAAAATGCACTAAACCCCCTGTGATCAACAACAAGTACATTACACCCCTCTATGATGCCAAAAGTCATTCATCACACCCCTAAACTTTTTAAAACTATCATCATACACCCTTACACCATTAACTAACACTAATGGAGTTAAAATTTTATTACAAAAGGACTTTAATACCCCTATCATATTATTTACATCTTACCCCAATAATTATACATATTTTCTTTTTCTCTCACTTCACCACAACCCCCACGTATTTTCTTTTTCTCTTGCTTCACCACAACCCCTACCCAGCCACCGCCCCACCCCCGCCAGCTCCGACACCATCTATCAAGTATACATGTATATATGGGTGTGTGTATGCAGGTATGTATTGGTAACAATAATAACAATTTTAGATAATTATATGGTTTCGTCTATATATAAACAATGGAAGTCGAGGAGAACACATTCAAGTAGATTCATTTGTAATTGCTTTTTCCTTTTTTTTTTTTGGGAATTTACAAATTACTTGTTTAGTTAAGAGAAAAACGTAATATCTAGATACCTAACTAAAAACTGCTCATTATGTATTTTGTTTATTTTGACGATTAGAAATTTCTTAATAGAATATAATTTTTAACTGACAACAAATGCCTTTTTTAATGTTTATTGTGTGTTGTACACAATATAGTTTAAAAATTTTAAATTAGACCAATGCTTACGGAAACAGTGCAATAGATTAAGTAAGATCTTAATTCATTATTGGAGAATTCCATTTTTCAAAAAATGAAAGAAAGATTAATCAAGCCATAAAAATTGGACTTCGAAGAGACAACTAGAATAAAAGAAAACAGATTGTGTTCATAGATTCATTGGACCAACAAATTTGTCAAAAAAATGAGTTTTTCATTACCTAATTGAAATCATAATAAATAAACCAGACTAATAAAAATAACATAAAATAACTAACAGCCTCTCTCGAAAAAAACTAGAATTAATTAAAGAAAATGTGACGAGTGTTGTATATATACTTATGTAAAATAACTTCATTAACATGATTAATAAAAAAATATTAGGATCGATAAGAAATTAAGCATATGGGGTTGTTCAATAGGATCAATGAACGTGGGGGAGGGGGGGTTGGTTATGGCGTGGGTGGCTGCATAGGGGATGGGGGCGAGGTGAGAAGAAAAAATGTGTATAATTATTAGGGTAAGACATAACAATGTTATAGGGGTATTAAATTCTTTTTGTTATAAAATTTAAGTTCGTTAGTGTTAGTTACGACAAATGGGTGTGACACGATACTTTTAAAAATGTTAGGGGTGTGACAAGTGACTTTTGGCACCATAGGGGGTGTTAACGCACCTATAATAAACCATAAGAGGGTTTGGTGTATTTTACCCATTAAATAAAAATAAAAGTACAAAATCAAATAAAATATTTAAAAACAAAAAGATGACAAAATTAAAAATTTTAAAAAGGAAGTAAAATGATAAAAAATTAAAATTAAAGAACTAAAATATCAAAATATTTAAAATTAAAAGTTATAAACTAAAAATTACAAAATTATAAGTAAATAAATTTAAACAAATAAATACACAATTTTAAAATTTCAAATGAACATACTACAATTTTTTTATACTAATAATTTTTCATTCCTTTTACCAAGGATTGAACAAAATTTTCAACCACAAAATTAGTTTCATCACTTTTATGTAGCAACAACAAATCACGATAACAATACCAAACTAGTCATTAATTGATAATTAGTCAATGATTAAAATAAGATTTATTTGTGAAATAAAAAACTCATAACTACATTCAACGTCCGGTATAAAAACTTTTAAAAAATGTGTAACAAGCTTAATTTTTCACTATATTTTTATACCTCTTAAATTTTAATTTGGAGCTTGATTAAATTTTATTTGGAATAAATTCTACCTAATTAGTGTGAGGTGCTATTATTTTATAGAGAGAGTAAAAGTGAACTTTTGAAGAAAATTGAGCTATTTGCAGTTTTTGGCAATAATTTTTCGTTCGGATATTAGAATCAGTCGACTCAAAATGTCCGTGGAAAGCTCAAAAGAAAACCTACAACTTTCAACTTGAAGTAATTTTAGCGTAAGGTGATTAAAATTGCAATTAAAACTTTTTGGCTCAAATTAGAAAAAAAAAAAATTAACCATGACATTTATTATATGCGCGGCCCACAACAATTGAAGTTGTCAAAAAAAAAAAGAAGAAGCATTTGGTATCTCACGTACAAGATAGGAACAAAAGGTCAGAATTTAGACCATTAATAAATGAGGTGGGGCCCACTATTAAATTAGAGAAAATAAAGGGAAACTGACAAGCTTAAGTCGATGGAGATTAGAGCACATGGAATATATCTATATTATATAATAAAATAAAATAAATTGTAATTTTATGCTGTTAAGTGGTATTTTATATGATAAGTTTTTATAATTATTTATTAATTAAATATCTCAATTCTTAGGTCATTTTTAGTTTTCCTCATTTATTTAGTTCCATTCTTATATTAAGTATTTTAATTTAATTAATATTATATCATTCCTTTATATATATTGTTATTATTTTATTAATTTCATAGTATATAATTGTTTCAATAACTATTTAGTAAAATACAAAAACTCTATAATTTTAATATATCTAATCACATATGTGCTCTCCGTGTATTGCACAAATGTCACACTAGTGTATATATATACTCACACACACTAGTCTTTTCCTGTGTGATGTGTAAAAAAGTGAAATATAATTTTATGTTAATAATATAAATCTCATTAAATTAATAATAAGTATAAGAACATAAGAAAAGACAATTACATAATATATTAATTAAATTTACAATACATAACTTAAATAATGTAGCACTTGTGTAATACACTTGAGAAATTATTATTTTGTGTTTTTATTATTGTTAAATGTCAATTTTGACAATTAATTTGAGGGATAAAACATAAATATATTTTGTTATATTAAATTTCGAACATTGATTACAAATTTTATATTTTGTAAAATCTAATAATTTTAGAAAGAAATATCATGAATGATGTAGATTAATTTTCATCATTTATTGAGAATCTTTTTAATATAACGGATTAATATTTCCCTTTTAATGTATAGAGTAGTCTTTTCCTTTTTATTGTATAAATAACACATGGTAGCATTATAGAAACAGTAAAAATTGAAAGGAACTTACATGTTGCATCCGTTTCTTCTATATGTAATAACTAGTCAATAACCCGTGCGGTGCACGGGGAAGCAAAATGTTATTTTACATGCATAGCATTTTTTGAAAAAATTAAGATAAGTAGCATTATGTTGAAATAAGTATCATTATTATGTATAAATAATTACAAAAATATAGATTCAAATAATTAAACTATGTATATTTGAGTTAAATTACAAAACAAAATATGAATAATTAAAGCATTTGGTAAATTGATTTACATTAAAATTATTAAGAGAAAGCAGTATAGAAATATAGGAAGAAGATTAAAATAATAAAAAAAAATATCAATTAAAATATGTCATGATTTGATAACAACCAAATTGGAGAGTTACCATAGATATCTTCAATCAATTCAGATTGCATGTCATAATTTTGGAATGTAATATGTATTAAAATAAATTAGAAAATCAATGTAAATCTTATTAAAATAAAACACGATTTTTACAATTAAACATAATGTAAAAGCACCACGTGGCAAAAAGATATTAAGAATGCTATTTATGCGACACTTATCATTGTTATATTACAAAAGGTTCTTCTATATAATATAGTATAAATATAGGTATATATATCCATGGGGAAATGCCATTTTTCGTCCATAAGTTCTAATCCAAATCCCAAACTTAAATTAGTAAGATTCCAACACAGTTCGAAAAGAATTATAGATGTTTTCCTTTTCGACTCTTTTCTTTTCGTGTTGGCAAAACCTTTATACAACTACTAAAATTAGGTGACCTTTTTTTCTTCTTTTTGTTTTATCCTACTCTGAAAACACTCTCTATAAGGAAAACGAACCTAATTGAGTGTTCTACCCAAAGAAATTTCTAACCGAAATTGACAAGATAGTCTGCTTCCCAGGTTTTTTCCGTTTTTTTTTTTTTTTCTCCCTTCCCTCCTTCTTCTTTCGTTTTCTGAGAATAGAAGAATCGATTCTTTTTCTATATGGCCATCTTAATGAGTAATATGGGTAATCAGAGATTGTTGAAATACGAGACGAACTTGGATAATCAGAATTCCAGAAATCTCTCTTAAGTATTAAATTTAGTTGTTACTCCAATTGTCACTTAAGTTTCGAATAAGTAATGAGTTTAAGGTGTGAATAATTTAGTTGGTCACATTAAATGACCCACAATAAAGAAGAGGATGAACAGGGATGACTCTACATGTATAAGAGTGGTGTTGACACCACTCAACTTTTCAAAAAAAAAAAATTATGTATATTATGTTAAAAAAAAAAAAAAAACTAACTTTGAACCCACTAAAAGAAAGTCCATGACCCCGCAAACTAATATGTGTTCAAGTAGTGAATTCAATGGTATAGTGATTTTGTTGAGAAATTAGTTGAGATAAAGAAAAATGTCATGCATCTTTTAGTTTATTTGCTAATCAAATCAGCATTGATTTTGCCAGTTACAACCGGAAGTGTTACAATTGGAAGTGTTAAGGGAGCATTTTTTATTATGTATATTGTGAAGAACCAATTGAAAATTCGAATGGAGATGGATCTTACAAATGATTGTTTAGTTACTTTTATTGAAAGTGGTGTATTTGATAGAATTCAAAATGAATGATTATTCAACGCTTTCAAAATATACAACCCCGTCAAGGTTAATTGTAGCATTTATATTTTGAAAAACTATTCTAGTTTTCTTATACATACATTATTTTTATATTGACACCAGTAAAAAAATTTTTTGACTCTATCCCTAAAGATGAAAATAAAGATGTGTGTTAATTAAAGTACATGTATTTTTTGTTGGATTTGATATTTGGATCCAAAAAATTTAACAAAAAAACAAAAAGAAAAGTGAGAGATTGTTGCTTAAATGGAAAGGGTAATTTAGTTCTAAAAATATATAAAACTAACTTGTTAGTTAATTTTAACAGTTGTTCACGGTAGGTTAAGTTTAACTCTTTTTTTAATGATGGACTTTTGGATTGTAAAAGTGAGTTTGACTATTCAAAATGAAAAGTCAAACTAGCCCTTAGTAGTTCAGAAGTTTTCACTTCAATGGGTCTTACCTAGGTTGAATTCAGAATTTTTATGCAACTAGTTAAGTAAACCTGCAAGGTGTACCTAAAACCCAATATTATAGTAATAGAATACTTATTATATATAATAAATACTAATAAGGAATTCGTAATCTTGCAGGGAGTTAGAAAAGTTAAGCCTATATTTAAATATCTCTTTGTAGAAACTTCAAGTTCCAAAAGGTACATTTTTTTTTTTTTTGAGAAATAGGAGATAGGAGTAATTAGAAGAGTGGAAAAAAAAATTACGAGAATCAGACGGGTTGTGCGAACATAATTCAGATCTTCAAAGAATAGTAAATTTTACTTTGTTTAAATGGGTTCGAATTTTTACACCCAAACACAAAACTTGTTTGAACTTAGATGATTATATGTTAGATCAATTTAACCTTTTCATATTCATTTTTGTTCAACTTTTCATATCTAGAATTTAGTTTAAATTAACTTAATATGATTTAACAAATAGCAAAATAAATTAAAAAAATCTAACTATACCCAAAACTCCAATATTAAAAATTGACTAGTTTTTATGATTCTCAATATTCGATCAAATAGAATTTTGCTATTGAAATTTGAAAATCTAGATCAATTTTCAACCTTAAGTGAAAGGTGTTAATAGCTGAAAAGTGAAAAAAGAAAGAACATAAGTCTACTTTTGCACACTTATAAATAATAACTTTGACATTATATTTTCCTAGTTAGCATAATATGATTTAATTTTTTGAATCTTTTTTTTTAAATTTTCTTATATCTTTATTTTAATTGTAAATAGATAAATTAGGCAAATTACCTTTCTAGTTTTTTTTTGGTAGTACTAAATTAGCTTCCCAAGTTGTGGGAATTGTTGTATAAAAGTGTGTATGAGCTATTGAAGAAAACATCTTGGCATGACATCTTGTGCCAATTTCACATGGTATCGAAGCTAGGTTCCAAGACTAATTCTATTTTTTTTTTTCTCTTCAGCTGCTGCAACATTTTTTTTTCTCCTTTTCTCGACAATTTTTTTCTCCACAAACCAATACGTCCTTTTCTTAAAAAAAAAAACAGCAACATCACAACTTTTTATTCCCTCGCTGCCTTTCTCTCTCTCAAGCGAGAAAACAACCTTTCTTTTGACAAAACGGAAGACCACACCAGCATTTTGGCCTTTACGTTGTAGTTCATCAAGTAAGAAAAAGTTTCCAATTCCGCATCAAGTGTCACCATGAATGAAAAATCAAGTACGTCAGAAATAAAGTCGAGCAAAGTAAGTCTCTATCCATGAGAGGTTGTCTTCCTAGAATTGTAGATGAGAGGCCGAAGTGGAAAAAAACAATTTGAAGTCTTGCATGAAATAAACGATGAGATTAATTTGGTTAAAATGTTACGTGTGGTAATTAAGTTAAATACATAAATAAGGTGCGTACATGAATTATGTCGTTTAAACCTCCTAAAATTGTGCTGCTGATAAGAAAAAAATAATCGAAAAGCTATTAGCTATATTAATGAAAGTTATTGGCAAAAACGACATCGTATTTGTGCTCAAAACAACGTAGTTTTGAGCTTAATGAAAACCAAAAGCTGCATTTTCACGGGGGTACAACTTTTCCTTTTTTCTTCCTAGTGCTTCTGAGCTTCCTCTCTTTTTTTCCTGAATATCAGCTGTTGCTTTTCTATCAGGTACGAAAAACAATTTTAGCATCTTCTTCTCTGTCACCCACTTTTCTTCTTCGCTCCTTCATTCCTTTTTTCTCTTTCTTTATTTTTTTTAATTTTTGAAAATTTTTGTAGCATTTTTATGTGTTTTATACAAAATGTGTGTGTACATACATATATTTGTGGTTTGAAATGGCAACACAAGTAGCAGCTGCAAAGATCAGCGCTGTGTGATGTGTGTGTATGTTTGGCAGAGAGACAAGTGCGTGTAGATGTAGATAGTCTATCTTTTTTGTTTTTTTTTTGTTTTTTGTTTTTAATAGGATTTAGTTTAGTTTCACTTGTCTGCGGCACTTTTGTTCAAATTTTAGCGTCAGCACTTTTGTTCGAACTCCATAAATTTTTGGGCGGATGTCTATACTAAAAGAATTATAGTCGGACCTGAAATCCATCCTTAAAATTCCTAAACGCCAATTCAAGACTTTTTTGCTTTTTCTTCTTGTTTCCTCTCACTGCTTCCATTTGAGTTTTCACTGTCTGCCATATCAAAACCATGTATGCTCTTTACCATTTTATTTGTCGTATTTTCAGCAAATATACTTAAAGCAACTTTATAGCTTCTTTATACGAAACAATGCTAGCAAATGGTATGAGACTCAGTCGAGTCGAAACCATAACGATATCTGCAGCTATTCTTCGTTTACATATATTTATATATCCTCCTTTGATTTGCTTCCTCTTGGATGGTGCAGCCAGCTAAAAGGGTTATAACTTGTCTGGATCCCTTTGAAAAAAATTTTAACTCCCCTGTGCTGCACGAAACTTCTGGGTAACCGATTAGTTGGAGAGATTCCAATGGAAATAGATTTCCAAGAAATTTTTTTTAACTCCCCTGTACTCTGGAAGAGCTGTAAGCAAACAGTTTCAGATGGATGCAGCATTGCTCTAATCTCACCAAACGATACATCAAAGTTTGTTAACTTTTCTTTTCTTTTTTTTTTTGGGGTCAAAATTGGATTATTAACTCGCCCATCTATGAATTGAACTCTTCGTTGGTTGTACTGTGGTAGTTTCTAATATTTTAATCCGTCTTGTTAGCACAGTACCATTGGATTTTTATTTGCCTTATATATGCTTTTTCTTTTTAGCTTTTCTGGAGGAATTAAGAATATCATTTTTCAAAAGGAGATACATGGCCAGAGAGTCTTGAATGACGTAGAGCTTTCCCCTCCCTTATGTGATTCGGATTCAATTATCAAAAGAGGAGCGTAGATATAGTCTATTAAATATATTGTTACTCTTACATAAAAATTTTATAAAATGTAAATCTCCTTACAAACTATTAACAAGGACATTAATGGATTAATACTTAGTCATCTACGGATTATATTTCGACCACACAAAAAAATAAATGAATAAATAAATAATTTATATGTAGATTATATTATCCACGTATTTATTTGTGAAATTGTTGTTCATCCATGAGTAATATTGACACTTGTTTGCGTATGTTTGTTTGTGCAGCCTCCGAGCGAAATGGCAAGCCATTGTCCCCGTTTCAATACATACTACGCTAGTGCAAGCGAGCACAACTTGGGCAAGCTGGAAGTGATGAACACACTGTAGCTACCAGACACAGAGAGAGAATTAATCTGGGGATTGCACACCTAGACGCGGCCTCCATACTCTCTACATGCCCTCTGCTAGCCAGCAAGACAGGGCTCGCGGCCTTACTATCGTCATTCAAATGGTGTCCGAGGCAGCACGATTCAGTTACATCGAACAACTAGTAGTGAATAGCACTACTTTCCCTGTAAACGAGGAAGATCCAATCCGTGAAGAATATCCAAGCCATGATGAATTTTGCACCTGTCCTTTTTTCATGATCTCCCTCGAGAACAATTGGGGGGCCCTTTCTGAAGCAATCCAGCAAGCCTGTGACGGAATCTTCCCAAACCCAGTGCGGTTAGGTCCAAGCACTTCCTATTTCCATGTACAGCAATTAATTGATACAGTGGCAGTCATAAAGTACGTAAAACCCACTCCTCGTCCTCCAGACGAGTTGCGAATGTGAAACCCTTTTACACTACAACATGCATTGTCGTGTGAATTGTTTAGTGTGATGAGACTGTGGCATGCCGACTATGCCAGTTACGAGATAATGTAAGTGTATGGTATAATTTACGTGATTATAAATGTGGTGTTAAAAAATGTGTTGTTGTAATAGAGACATGCTTAATGTGTCCTTACCATCTCTATCATGCTGTTTTTTTTTTAAAAAAAAAAAAGTTAAATAAAAAGAATAAGATCTGATGATAATGTGAATATTCAATTTCATAACACAACACGTTGAAACTGCTTCATGTAGTAGAAGGTCGATAAGGATGATCCTAATAACACTCCTTGAAGTTGAAGACAAATGTTTGCTGGCTCAAAGTTAAACTTTCTACTCAATAAAAGATTTTCAGTGTGAAGGTACAAAGAAATATTTTGAATATATTCATTTACTCAAGTTAATATTATTCTTTCTAAACTTGATCTTTGAGATTTTCACTAGGGGTATTGGACCCTAAGAAAACATATCTACTTCGAAAAATATTTTTTAATTTTTCGTTATGCTCTAATACTAGCCTCCCTAATTTTTTTTCTACTTTTCTTCTCAAGTAACAGGTTTTGATGGTTAATACAAAGATAATTCTTTAAACGTAAAATTAAATGAGCTGGATTAAACTGAAACAAGTTGGGTTGGGCTCTCATACAGGTTGGGTTACCTACGAATCCTGCCCGACCCACATGTTAAATGGGTCACCGCCTGGCTCAACGTAGCTTCTACTTATTTGCGCTAAATCGGATTATTATTGAACTGGGCTAGACTAGAACCGACAATGCCTCGTTGAATTAACATACCTCAATTGAAAAAAAAAAAAAATTATCAGAATAATTCTTTTCGCTCTATGAATCCATTTATTATCCATTTATCTCTACTATATTAAAAAGATTCACTTTTTTCATAACACTATTCATTTATGGATTTCATGGCAATACTGTAATCTATATATATTATAAGAGAAGGCACATGATTTTTAAGTTATGCTACATGTTAATTCTTTAACTAATCCAACTCATCACTTCATTATTAATAATTTTCTTCATCAAAATAATTTCCTAATTTAATGAATTTATTCTCAATTTATATATTGTACAAAGTAGAATACATATGTTTTCTGTCAACACCAAGTCAAATAATTTTGGTAAATCAAATTTTGGGAGGTAATTCAAGTTTTTGGTAAATTTCATTCATCAAATTAATTTTCCAATTTAATGAATTTATTCTCAATTTATATATTATACAAAGAAGTATATATATCTTTTCTGTGAATATCAAATACATATTCATTTTTTATCGATATGAACGTATTTTTCTGATTTCACTTCCAAATTAAAATGTTGTATCCAATTACTACAGATCTCTTATTAAAAATATCACTAATATTAAAAATCTTAAATTTTTCAAAATATATTTAAATTTTATTACTATATATATACCATAGAAGTATAATTAACTATAAAAAAAGCAAAAATATTAGAAATATTTATTTCTCCTGTGCATCGCACAGGTTATTCCCTAGTAACTTTCAAAAGGAAGCATAATTACTAACGGCAATTTATATGATATTTTCTATGGCAAAGTTGTAATTTCATTTTTATCGTGGCAAAAATATACCTTTACATTTATTTTTTTTTCCCCTTCATTAGTAAAATGATTGTTCTATCTTTTCTTTTTCCTATTAATCATGTCTTTCAACTGTGGATATTGATTCAAGATTTTAGTATTTTAAATTTTGAGAGCAAAAGAAACTATTCAATCAGGTATTAAAAGTCACAAAATACAATCAAGTTAAAAGAATTAGTTTAAATTTTCAGGTTCAAAATTTTAAATTTTTAAGACCAAAACACTATTTGATAGATAATTTTACATTTACTTGGTTTTTTGCACGATCCTTCCCAATAAAAATCATGTGCTCTCTCTCCTTTCACTTCTCTATTAATATGTCTTTTCACTTTTGGTCTCTTAAAATTTTTAATTTGGGATAAAAAAAAATATTTGATCAGGTTAGATTCGGAAATTTTAAAAAAATTTTGAGTTCAAAATCTTGAATTTCTAGAGCTAAGAAAGCTGATCGACTTTTGGATATTTGGCTTTTGGGTTTTCTTGAGTTAATTTTTTAAAAAATTGTTTGTCATTTCTTATTTGTCAAATATATTGCACTAATTTATATTAAATGTGAAAGTAGATATGAAATAGATATGAAAAGTTAAAAAAAATAAATATAAAAAGTTTAAATTGACCAGTATTACAATGACATAAATTCATAAAACTATTATATCATTTCAAATTATACTAAAATATTTATAAAACAAAAGAATAAAAATAAGTTTTGGGAGGTTTATATCATTATTTTTTCAAACAAAAATGATACGCTATCCTTTTTTTTTTTTTTTTGTCTGATTCTCTACTAATCATATCTTTCGAATTTTTTAATTTTCGGGTTTAAATTTTTGAACTTTGAGAGAGAAAACTATTCAGTTAGGTATTGAAAATTATCCCAACATAATTTAGATAGACAAGTTTGGGACTTTCGAGTTCGCATTTCATTCTTTCATCATTTTATTTTATTTTTTAATTTAATACTTGTGTAAGATGCCATGTGACAACTCATGATTTTTTCTTTTAATTTTTATGCTTCGTTTTTTCTTTTTATAGTTAATATCATCTTTTAACCATAAACAAATTCGTAAAAGCTTATTCAATTTAATCTTTCTATCTATAATCTATAAAAAAAAAATTTAAGTTATCATGTGGAGCCTTGTGATTCTTTCTTCAATCTTTTTCAATGTTTTCCTGTTATAACGGTAACTATATTGTTTTTCTTTTTGTTAGTCTAGAGAATTTGGAGTGCAATGTGACGTCCTAACAATTTTTGTTTTCTGATTTAATGCCAGGGGTGAGTGCTTTTCTTTATTTTTCTCATTTAGTATTTGGGATAGATGCTTGATGTCATGTCACGCTCTACGTTGCTTCTCCAATTTTATGTATATATTTATTTTACCAGTTAATCTTAAATTTTTTATCAATGATAAATTGATTAAAGAATACAAAAGATAAATTAATAAAATTAATATTTTGATTCTCTTCTTATTCTCAATCTCATAAATGTTTAAATTAGAGTAAATATACGTTTTAATATACCAATGGATTCTTTTATTTATAAAGCGACTCATTTGTAATCGCATAATATAGTTATCTAGATTATATAAAACATAAAATAGAAAAGGCATATAACACTTGTTGCATCGTGGGGATCCATATGCAAGTTGATAGATTGGACTATGATGGATAGGTATGATTTGAAATTCCTTACATTGAGATATTTTAATATATAAATCAATTAGCAATAATAATTTTCTTTTAAGGCATATAGAAAAATCGTAATAATGAAGTGTGTGAAATTATATTTCCGGAGTAATGTAAATATAGACCAAAAAGTTGAAATTAATAAACATTGATGTGATTAACCCAAAAGATATTGTGTATAAATAGGGATATAAATCCTAAACAAACATCAATGTGATTAATCCAAAAAAAATTGTTCATGAATAGGCATATAAAGTCCATCCATATATGATGTTATGTAACACAACATTTTTGAGGATTAAAATATGAGTATTTTTCTATTTTCGCCCATATATTGGTTCTTAAAACTCCTTTAATATATTTTATATTAGTGAAATCGAAAACATTATACTTAACATATTTTTATACATAAAGAAGTCCTAAATAATATTGATTAATACAATTGTATTGGGCTATTTTTGGACACACTAAGTGTCGGGGTATTGTATTACTCTATAAGGGCTAAAAGAAAGGTTATAAGATTAAGCAATCATCTATGGTAAGTCAAGAAGAGTGATTTAAGCTAATAAATGAATAAATCAAGGAGTAATATTGGGGTTGGAGGATTTAAAAACGTGGAGCTTATTCTTCCATGGCCAAAGAGTATCACTGATACCTACCTAAAAGGGATCTAGAGACTCTTATCATTGCAAGACCTTAATTGTAGATTTTAGGGTCTAGAACAGCTATGAAGCAACAAAGTTCTTTTTTAAATAATTTCACATAACTTATATAATCGAAAATAAAATAAGGAAAAAAACAATTCTAATAACTAAAGGTATTAGTAATATTATTATCAATTAGATTTAATCTGATTGATAACAATCTAAAAACATATAAAAAGCACTAAAAAAGTTAAAATGCTAGAGTAGTTCTAGCTCTGGGATAAACAGTTAAAATACAAGAGACTTCTTTAATTATGTAGTGTATGATATTAACTCTTGTTATTATCTTATCTAATGGGATTTGAATCCAAAGGTCATCAGATAAGTTTATATTTCATTGAAATTTTTAAATAATTTAAATATAAATATTCAATAATAATTAATGTGATTTTTATTAAACTGCAAGATACAAATAACCAGGAAAAGTTCTTAATTTAAAAATATTAGCATTGTAGCTTCCTACATATTGGTGTAGCAAATATATCAGTGGTGATAATAAACATATATGATTAATTCAATTTTGAAATATTTGTTTTTACATCGTGTAATCTAATTGTCTTCTTCATTTAAGAATATTAGCACAATAGTTTCCTAATATTAGTGTAACATCAATGGTAATAGTATACAAATCTGATTAATCAGTCATGAAATATTTGTTTTTACATGTTGTAATTAATCTAATTGTCAATAACTCTTCTCTACTCTAGATTCTCTCAGCACACTGCTATTACGGGTGTACATTTTTTTTTTTTTGTGACAAGGGAAATTCAACTGGCATAGCCTAACCATCAACGCACCTAACAAAATCCAATTATCAACTGGCAAGTTTCAAATGCACAATATGTCCCTTATTAGGAGTGTACAATTTGTTTGTATACAAAACTACACATTTTATAAACTTTTAGATGGTCTCCCTTCCAAAATACTTCTTTCAATTGTTTATTATTATATAATAATGTTTTTTTTCCCCTACCATGATGGGATTTTAAATTTAAATATTATTGAATAAGTTTAGATTTAACTATTTACATTAACTTTCATCCTTATTAATTGGTCATGTATTATCACATGGCCGTTGTTAGAGCTCAAATAGAGATCAATTAACTTACTTTTTACAATTATCCGAAATCAGATTGGTTTATTTTTGTAGTAAAAGAGATTAAAGTAATACTTTTTAAATATATTACGAACCAAATAAATTACTTTAAAACTTATAAAAATTAAATTAACATTTTCTATAAATAATTTGGACTATCAGCTGTATTTGCCCTCACAACAATAATGAATCGGTTATAACGAATGGCATGTACGGTTCATAATATCAACTCGAGGTCTTTTCAATCTATGGCTCCAACAAAGACCTTTCCCTCTAATGGCAGCTGATAATTGGTCCCAATCTTTTACGGGGCGTTTGGTTTGAGTGAAAAATCATTCATGAGAATCACATTCATAGGAATTTGATTCTTTAGAATGTAATTTCCGGTAATGATGCAAAACTTGTTTGCTACACCAACAATATTCTTATGACAGTTTTGGAGTATTAAGAATATTGACTTGTTATGTTTGGTTTACAACTAACATTCCTAGAAATTTTTTAGCTATTTTTTTGAGAATCTTTCTCATTTAGAAAAGAACAAAAATATCATAGTAAAAATACAAAATTAGTGAAGGAGACAAGAGCACAAATTAATTAATTAGTGAAATAATTAATTCTTAATTAATAATTATTTTTTATTTTGTTATACTAATTTCTAATTTTTAATTAATTGTTAAATAATTAATTATTTTTCATTTTTAATTTTATATTTTAGCTAATTAATTAATATGTAATTTCTATTTAATTAATGTCTTAATTAATTATTTTTAATTATTTAATAATTAAGTTTTTATTAATTATTTATTTATTTTATTAATTATTTTCTAAATTATTTTACTGATTTTTAATTAGTTACTTTTATTAATTAATTTATTATCTTTATTTTTCATTTTAAGTCATTTTATTTATTATTTTTAAAAATTAATTAATTATTTTAATTATTTTATTTTTATTTTATTATATTTTTAGTTTTTTAATGATTTAATAATTATTTTTATTTTTAGTTATTGCTTTTATTTTTAGTTAAATAATTTTTCATTATTATTATTTTTAATTAATTACCTATTTGGTTTATCGTTAATGCAAAGCTAAAAAGACTTAGACGCCCATATTTAATGAACAATACATATTGAATAACATTCTCATAACTCAGGAAAGTTGGATTCCCATCCCTCTACATGAAAATGAAAATTGAGCAAATTGTGGGAATATTGCACTCATGCCTAAGAATCATTTTTTATTCTGCAAATTAAACATAGGAATATCACATTTCTAAGTTTACTTTTCCAGAAATGTTTTATAATTTTGTGAACCAAACGCCCCCTTAAGTTGTAATCATGGGTAATGGGGATTTTTTTTGGGAAGTGTCAAGTGTCTAGATATTTTTAGGATTGCAAATTCCAAAACTTCTAGAATTGGATCTAACAAAGCCACGTGGGGATTTAGGGCTCTCAGGAAAAAGTATTTTTTTTCTTGAAAAAAGTTATATTATTTTTGTAATAACTATTTGATTAAGTTTCCAAAAAAAGTTGAAACTCTAAAAAAAAATCAAATATAATTTTTTTTAGAAGTCAGAATTTTTAACTTCTTAAAAAAAGTTATTTTTTAAAAGTTGCTAAAAAAATACTTAAAAAAAATCAATCCAAATGGACTCTTAGTAATGGCAAAGAGAAGTAAAAATTTGCCAATAAGTTGTTGATTGATATGGTAGGGGCCTCACCTCTATAAGGAGGAGAACAAAAGTTCGAATATCAGCAGACGCACTAGTTGAAATTGCTTTTTCTTAATCATTTTTGATCCAGTAGAGATCAGTCTTAAGTCTGATGTAATTTAACCACACCCTAGCTCAAAGCAAGGGAAAAAAAAGAGGTAAAAATTTTTAATTTTTTATTTAAAGCCTAAATTTCATTGGCAAATTGTAAGATGAAAAACTAAATAATTTTTTTTTAAAGGTAGACTAAATCAGTTTGACTATTCAAAATAAAAAAGCCAAATAGACCTCGGTAGTTGAGAAGTTACTTGAACTTTTCTGGATTACACGTTCTAAGGTTTAGCTATATCGTGCAAGAGAAATCCATCATGTCAGGCCAGATATATATGTCCAATTTACCAAAATAAAAGTCAAAATATTTATTATCTACCAATTGTATCATACCATCCGCTTCCAAAACCCAAAAAGAGAGAGAGAGAGAGAGAGAGAGAGAGAGAGAGAGAGAGAGAGAGAGAGAGAGAGAGAGAGAGAGAGAGAGAGAACAAATGTATATTATTTACCAATAGTGTCACCACCTACCTTTCTTTCATTCTTATTCAATTTACTTGTATCATTACCCACCTTTCATTTGTTCTCATTCAATTCATTTGTCAACCATCATCCATCAACCCCAAATGTAAATGTGCATATTTTAACTTGTAGCAGCATCACTTCGTCGTTTTTGACCCCAAATGTCAATGTGATATGACTTATGAGCCCAACTAAGATAAGGATTTTTTCAGAAAATAGTCTACTTTTTTAAAATTATTTCAAAACTATCTTCTTTTTTAGGCTTTTTTAAAAAATAGTGCTTTCAATTTTTAGAACCCGAATTGGATTAGCATTCACTGAAGTTTGGCCAGTTAGGGTTGTGCATTTATCGAGGAAACCCGATCCCCAGCCTGAAAAATCGGGTATGGGGAAATAATTTTAGGGGAATCGAGGAATTGGGGAAAAGTTATTGGGGATGGGGAAAAATTTCGGGGAGCAGGTTGGGGATTGGAATAAAAAAAAATTCTGGGAAAACCCAAAACCTGAACTTTTTTAAATTTTTTTAAAATTATATATATTATATATGTTATAATATTTTATATATGTGTGTGTATGTATATAATATATATGTTATATAATATGTTAAATTTTTTAACCCTTTTTCTTACATAAATATATGTATATTAAACTAAGACTTCAGAGTCCACACAACTTCACAAATCACAGTACTTGTCTTCTTTTGCTATTCACTTCACCTATCAGATCTAAATATATTTTTATTTATATTTTGAAGTTTAAATTTATAATTATTTTATTGACGATGATTATTCTTTTCTATTCAACAGGACAAGTTAGTACTTCATAGTAAAATTAGCTAATAATTGAAACTTGAAAATGTAAAAAGTTGATATATTAATAGTAGAATTAGTTTTAAACATTTTTTAAAAGAATTCGGGGATTCCCTAATCCCCAGTATTTTTTCCCCATTCCCCATTTCCCCAAATTGTATTCCCCATTGGTGAATTGGAGCGGGGAACGGAACAAAATTTCTTCCCCAAAAAAATTTTGGGAAAAATTTTTTTTTTTAATTGGGGCGGGAATTCCCCAATGAACATCCCTATGGCTAGTCAACAACACGTAATCTACATTCCTTAAGATTGGGTTTCAAAAACCCAAATTAGGCTTAATCTAAAATTTGAATTTATTTTTCGGGTTTTGAAAACCCAATTCAGGTTTTCGAAATCCAATTTCAAAAAATGCAGATTATGCACTCTTGATTGGCCAGACTGTGATGAATATTACCCCAATATGGGTTTGCAAACCCTAAAGCGTTATTTTTTAAAAGTGCTTGAAAAGAAGACTAGTTTTGAAATAGTTTCTAGAAAGTAAGCTATTTTCAAAAAAAAATAAAAAAATCCCAAGATAAAGAGTTTGCAAGCAAAAGGACCTATAAAATCAATCCATTGTCTACCTCGATCTAGTTATTTGAATTTATTTCATTTTTGGCATATGTTCGTATTAGTTAAGTGACAACTTGAGTTGTTTATGTAATTATAATAAATTTTTTTAATGCTTTATTTGAACTTTATAGCAACAATTACTTGTAAACAAGTAATTGTTACTATAAAAGAGGAACACAAGATCACTTTTATAGTAACAATTTATAGAAGAGGAATACAAGTTCTGTTAGAGTATCACAATTGTAAAGGTTTCTTCTTATTAATACAACAACATTGCTTTCCTAGTTAAAAAAAAAAAAAATTACTTGTTTACCAGAACTTTGTTAGTAATGATAGCTTCCCTAGGTGTATTCTCTTTGATATTTATATAAAATATTTTATTATTTTAAAAAAATAAACAAAATCATTTCATTTCTCAATCATCATTCATCAACCGTACATGAGGATGGCTTAACTTGCAGTGACATCAATTTTTACTGTTTAACCTGTAATCCACAATGAGCCTAACCGTGATAGAGCAATTAATTTCATTTAAGTGTAAGAATCGTTAGTTTGCGCATCCGACCAAACTACTGGGCTCGTCGCCTTATAGTTGTGATTCAAATGGTGTCGGAGGCTGTCCGGATTGGATACGTCAAACAAGTAGTGAATAGCACAACAAGCTTTAGGAATCATTAACAGCCGAGCTATAGACAATTTCATCCGAATGCTCACATTCTCTCCCTCCAGAACAGCTGGCACCCCCTTTCCGAACAATCCAGCAAGCCAGTGGCGGAAACTTCCGAGAAGGAGTTTTGTTAGATCCATCTACTTCCTATTCCCAGAATGCCTATGATGTGAACGAAGTAACCTTTAGTTTATACACTGATGTCACGGTCATAAAGTACTATAGAGAATCTAAAAATTAAGTATCTACTACTCGAAGTAATCGAGATCAACGCGTTGATCAGAACCAACCATCCACCACACCTTGCAAAAGTCAAGGCTGCAAAAAATGGAAACAGGCCGTTCACTTCTCGGAGAAACCAACATTGACTTGGAATTGTGAATTTGAAGACCTTTATATAGCTACTTTTGTCATACCCTTTGAACATGCACTGCAGGGTGATTTAATTTGTTTTCGTTCCGTCATTCATGTTGTCTGATTAGTCAAATAATCGTGCTAATGTTATTGTAACATCAAGAATTCATAATGTAATTTTTACGAGTCTTTCTCTTTTTTAGAACTACCACTGGTGGTGGTTCCAAACAGTTTCAACACTTTCATATTTTCTTTCCATACTTCCTCTTTTCCATTGTTATCTCGTTATTCTCATCACTATTCCGCTGTAGTCTTATTTAAACCATTTTGGTCTTAGTTCTTATTTTGTTGGTTTTTTGTTTTAGCTCGTATGAACTCTTGATTCTTAATTCTTGGCTATTCTTGGTTTTGCGGGATTTTGGCTTTTGCTCATTTAAACTTAATCCCATTATTGGTTCTTTGACTCGTTCGAGCACTTGTTCTTAGTTCTTTGGCTTGTTTGAGTACCTATTCTTGGTTTTTGGCTCGTTTGAGTATCTATTATTGGTTCTTGGCATTCTTGGCGTTCTTGTGGTTCTTGCAGGATTCTTATTTTGGCTCTCTTTGAGCTTAATCTCATTATTAGCGTTCTTGGTTCTTATTCTTGGCGACTGCTATTGTTGTACCTTCTTATACAGTTCTCGCTCAGTTTAATTCTCGATTCTCAATCGGTTCAAGATCACTTCAAAGACTTTCAACAATTCAGTTATCAAACTCAAGTTGGTCTTTGTTTGACCACTTGACTTTGGAGGGAGCTATTGAAATGTATTTAGATTTTTAATATATGTCATTATTATTAGATTTGGTAGATCTCACCTTCTTGGATTCTAAGAAACTTGGGTACCAGACAACTTGGGCACCATGCAATTGGAGTACCAAGCAACTTAGTCTATATATATATATATATATATATATATATATATATATATATATATATATATATATATATATATATCTTAGCAAACTTAAGATATTATAACACCTAGAATTCACAATGTAATACGTATCAATTTTTATTTTCTAAGCCATTGTTAGTGGTGGCTCTTATTCAATATACATGTATTTTCTCTTCCCAGTCTTGCTCTTTTCTATTTTCTTCTTATTTCAACACACATAAATATATTAATTTTCTTGACAAAAAAAAAAGAAAAAAACAGCAAGAGAGAGAGAGGATGTTATTTTATTCTAATAAAGGTATCCCATCCGACAATCTAATAGTGTGCCTTATGCAAAAATATGATTAAATGGATTGTTTCTTTTTGGATTCTTATTTGAAGTTCTTGGACATGTGTCCCCTTAGATCCTTAATCATTTTGTCAAGAAGAGGAGTTCCACTAATTTTCTTTAAAAAAAAAAGAAGAAGAACACGTAACTAAATAGGCAATGCGAAGAATAAGTTCTTAAATAGGCTAAAAATATATAGTTGGTTCTCTCCCAAAATAACTTCTCTCTAAAGAAAAAACTTCTACTGTAGCTTTCTTCTAATCTTCATCACTACTTTGCCCTGGTCTTAGGCCAACGACACTTTCCTTTCGTTTACTTTTCTTCTTTCTTTTTCAATTTTTTTTATCATGTATGTTTTAAGTTGTTTATTGAAGAGTGTTTTGGGGACCGGTTCTGTTGGACATGCGCCTAAGTTTTTGCCGTTTGGGTTAGTGAGCTTTCTTCTCACCTTTCATTTTTACAGTGTTTTGCCAATTGTATGTGCTTGTAGGATGTTATCAAATGGGTGTGTGTGCCATGCTTTTAAACGTGTTAAGTGGGATTTTTGTTTAGATTGAGTTTGGAAATGTATAATATGCAAGAGTTTTTCTCAATAGTCAAAGCTGGTGTTTTCTGCAACATTCATGGCTTCTTGATGGTCATGCTCTGGGTTTGTTGTTGTAATATTTATGTATTTTTAGACCAGATCTATTTGATCTTATGTATGTATTTATCTTTTATGTAATAAAAGTTTGTTTTGTGACCAAAAAAAGAAAGAAAGAAATGGCAGCTGGAAGCATTCTACATATTTATGCTCTATTTGTTATAGTCTTATTTTAAGATGTTTATCCTATTAAAATGAGGGTATATCTTATAAGATTTAAGAAATCTTATCATGCATCCTATGAAAATTTAAAACAAAACTATACTTTTTATCTTATAAGAAATAAGTAATCTTTCCTATCTTATTTTTTACAACTATAAAATTCATGGTGCATATGATAAGATATCTTAAATCTTATAAAATATCTCCAAATTTCAATAGGATAAGCATCTTAAAATAAGATCATTCCAAACACACTATTAATATGTAAAACAAGGATGATTCCGTCACTGCCTAAAACAAATGTTGACTCTGACATTAAACTTCCCAGTCACTGTGACATTAATTTTCTTTGACAAAGAAAAGGGAAAATTTTCAGTGTGAAGATACACTTAAGAACACTATATTACAACATATTCCTTACTGCACAAGGAAACAATTAAGTTATATGGGAATGGAAAAAGATTTGTGGCCAAAAGAACTTGGCTAAAAATGGCCAAAATGGGTAAATTGGTAATTTTGACATACTTATTGTCTATCTTACCTTTAATGAGAAAAATTAAAACTTGAAATTTGAATTGAACTTTTTGTGTGTGTGTGTGTGTGTGTGTATATATATATATAAGTTTTTGTTATTTTTGTTTATTTTTTATGTTTTAATTAGTATGTAATTAAGATGGAACCAATAACAATTACAAATACTATTCTATCTCAAATTAATAGATGCTTAAGATGACGCAACACCTTCTACAACTTCCTAAAAATGATTACTATTAAGTTTTTTGTATTTTTTATTTTCTCCAAACATCCTATAGACATAATTTTATGTGTAGTTTTTATTTTAGGCAAAACGAACATGATTTTTTTTAATTTTTATATTTATTATTGAGTAATTATTAAAAACAAAGCTTTGAAAAATTAAAAATTACTCTTGCAACCTCAAACTAGAAGATAGTTAAGATGATACATCACCATGTAAGACTTCTTGAAAAATGACGTAACATTTTCTAAAACCTCTTAAGTTTCTATTATGATTTTTTTTTTAAAAAAAAAGAGGGTCCAAATACCCCAGAATTTTGTTACAAATCAAAAGACAATTCAAACGTGGAAAATACAAAAGACAGACAGCTCTCAACCATAGATCAACAAGATCTTGCACAATCCCATTGCTTGTCGACTTCGCTTCCAGATTAGCCAAATTCTCAGCAGCTTTGTTTCACTTGCGACAAACATGCGAAATGGTAAAGGGCTCGTTTGGATTGGATTTTTTAAAAGCGTTTTTTTAACAGCTCTTGAAAAATAACTTTTTTTTATAAGTTAAAAATTCTGGCTTCTAAAAAAAACTAATTTCAGAATTTCAGCTTTTTTAGAATTTTAACTTTTTTTAAAACCAAATCAAATAGTTATTACAAATTTAACATAACTTTTTCAGGGGAAAAAAAAATAATCCAAGCAGGGCCAAAATCTAATTGAGAGAGGAGCTTCCGAATATGACGGAACAGCCCCTACAACTTAGCCTTAATAAGGGCCTGTTTGGATTGGCTTTTTTTTAGGAAAAAAATACTTTTTTTTCTTGAAAAAGTTATGTTAAATTTGCAATAATTATTTGATTTAATTTCCAAAAAAGCTGAAACTCTGAAAAAAGCTCAAATACAGCTTTTTTCTATAAGCCAGAATTTTCAACTTCTAAAAAAAAACTGTTTTTCAAAAGCTGTTAAAAAAAGTGCTTTTGAAAAAAGCCAATCTAAACGAGCCCTAACATAGCACGGCTCAAAAGACTGAAAAAAACTTTGGATAAATTAATGATTTGAAGACTCTTGTAGGTGGTTAATTTTCTCCAAGTAATGATTTTGGGAACAAGACTGCAAGCTAAGGTTCCTCCAAAAGGCAATGAAACTCACAAGCAAGAGCTTCATCACCCGCCAGCAGCTTCTGTAAAGCACTCCTGCATGAAACCATTGAGCAACCAGGCGACACGCTCGCCAAATATTACGATGCTTGGAATTGTTTCTTTCAAACCCCATGAAATTTTTTATACCTCAATCCATTGATTATATTTTTTTTTATGGAATATTGACTTGTAACACTCAAGTGTTTATGGAAGACCAAGATTCCCAATACTAATATGACAGGATTCTTTATAAGACTAAAAAAAAAAAAAGTAAAATGAATACATCTTTAAATTGATCACATTAAAAACCATTAAGAATTAGTGAAAATCAATTAAGATATGTAAATTTAATTTTAGATTAAAGGAAAAAGCAAATATCACTTAAAAAATGATGAACGACAAGTGATGGTGTATTATCACATAGAAATTTTAAAATGCTCGTGTGGTACCTCCTACCATTTGAAATATTACTTTATAATATTATGGATGCACATAATAATTAGTAAAATGTATAACTAAGTATATGCTTATGATGTACAATTTTGCATTCAATAAAATTAAATTTTTAATAATTATTTTTATCTACATTTTGAAATTAAACTTTGTTCGAAAACACCTAAAAATACCATTGAAGTTATATTGTAATGTTTTTATACAGTGAAAACACCACTTCTTTTGTTTTTATTGTTGAGTAAATGGCCTCCTATATTAGCTTTTAATATCTAAATTAGTTTTTCTCAAATGATTATAATTTTAACATTTCAAACTAATTTAGTGTTTTGATCTTTTTCCTATTCTAGCCTTAATGTCTTAGTTTAGTTTTTTTTTCATCTAATCATTTTTTTATCCCATCTTTATGCCTTAGATTTTCTTTTTTTTTTTCTACACCACTGTCATATTTTTTCCATTTTTCCCCCATTATATTTCTCTACTAACGACAAAATATTTTTAATCAATGTTTTTCTACCCATGCATAAAGATGAGTCCATTTGCCTATCACACTTTTAATATGTAAAAAATGGTTATGAAACATCTTTATCTATTTTTCTACCTAAGTAACCATTTTAAAAAAAAAGTGATACATTTAAAACTAAAATATAAAATTTTCTCATGCAAGCACAAAGATTATAACAATTATCTATTCAATTATTTTTCATAAATTATATTAACATTTGTAAATTTAAATTATGATTTTAATATTTAACATAGAGGTTTATATCATAATTCTTGAGCACTGTAATTCATTATGGATGATTGTGTGAGATTATTTTATAAGTAATTTTTTTAGAACAATTTACATTCAATTATGGAGTCAAAGTTTTAAAAAAAAGTAAAAGACAAATGATTTTTGAAAAAAATAAAAAATTGCAAACACAGTTGACAAATAAAGAGAGAATATATCTATCGTGATAATGATGATTTTGAGTGTTCGGAGAGCAATGAGAAGGAAGATGAGGAGAGAGAGGGCGGATTTTAGTGTTGGGCGTTGGAAAAGGAATAAGTGTAATGAAGAGAGAATTGAGGGGACAGAGGGAAAAAAAGCATAATGAAGAGAGAGGATTTGGTGATAGTTATTTCTAATGGGTAAAAATGGTCTTATATCTCATCATTAATATATTTTGACCATTATTGGCTACACCTTTTTGGCCATTTAGCAAGGTCGGAAATGGTAAAATTGGCATGGACACCTATTTTACAGGAAATATCATGTGTTAACCTTTGATGATAACAAGGAGGTCTCGTACTTATTTTTTAGAGAATGTATTCTATAGATTTTAAGACTACAAGAGAATCCTGCACCTATTTTAGAATTACAAGGAGTAATATGCATTTATAATAAATTATAGGAGGTTTCGTGCAATTTACTGAGAATATAAACACACGCATATTATACCATGATGCTGTAAGATTGTGCCCTTACGGAGCATGATGCACTCTTAACTTAAAAAAAGAAAAAGAAAGCAAATTAACTCATCGGTGTCTCTCTCACTCCCACACACAGAAACACAATCACACACATAAACACACAGATGCACACACACACACACACTGCAAAATACAGTCACACATATAAACACACAGATGCACACACAAAAACACGCGCTCACACACACAATTCATATCTGGATCTAAAGAGGTCCAAAGAAGTTTTTGATGTTGTTTATTGTATTTTTTTCTTTTTTGATTATTTTTTTAAACCTGCAATTGTTGAAGTTATTCCTAAAAAATAAATGTCTATAAGATTTGTTGCATGTATTATGCTTTTGATTTAATTTTGGGAATGTGAAGTTACTTGAGATTTTCTATTTGAAGCAGAATTAATAAGAATATGTTAAGTGGTGAACTAATAAATTAATGTATTTGTTCATAATTTTTATACTCTATGTACTTTAGTGGTGAACAAGTGAATAAATATATGTGTTTGTGTTTGTATGCGAGATAGTGGTAAACAATTATATATAGAGTAGTGAACAAATAAATGTTCAATGATAAATAAATATATGTGGATTCGTGAACAAATAAACATGTTTGCATTTGTATATGTGAGAGTAGTGAACAAATATATGCTGGGTAGTGAACGAACATATATGAGAGCGGTAAACAAATGTGTGTGGAGTGATGAACAAATAAAAGTGTTTGCACTTGTGTGTGCTTATGTGTGTGAGAGTAGTGAATAAATATGTATAGGATAGTAAGCAAATATTTGATGTATATATGAAAATCAGTGAATAAATAGTTATAAGATAATGAACAAATATTTAATGAACAAATAATTGTAGAACAATAAACAAATATTACTGTGTATAAATAGTAATGTATACTATTTTCACATAATAAGTGCACAGTACTTTTTGCAGGAACATATTATGAAGGACCATGATACACGGTCCCTGTAAACACATGCTCCAAAAAATTATCACGAGAAGGTTCCTAACTCAATCAAAGGGAACGGAAATTATCCGAATTGATTCAGCCATTAAATTGCCCCACTGTTGGCTTCCCATGTGTAAGAGCTCATAAAAAATTGGTTTGCTCCAAAAAGTGTGTTTTTCTAAATATTTTAAAAAAAAAAATTAAAAATTAAAAATTCTAACTTTTAGAAAAAAAATTCAAATTGATATATTTTTTTTTGAGTTTCGGTTTTTTTCTAAATCTAATCCAAATAATTATTTAAAAAAAATGTTTTTCTTAAAAAAAAAACCCTCTAATTAAGAAAAGCCATTCCAAATATCTTATCAAAGTTCGATTTTTCCTTGAATGGTTGTACCAATCATCACCGGATCTGATCCGATGATAGCTTGAGAGCTGAATCTGATTCGATGATAGCTTCCCGAGTATTGTTCAACGCCACAGCTCGAATTCATTAGAACGGCGACGTCGTTCTGCAAATTAATGCTTTATTCTTCTTCCAACCCCACTAGTTACACGTATACAGGTTAATTTTTTGGTTTCCATTTCCTTTTTTCGTTTTAGTAAAAAGAGTTTGATTCAGTTCTTTATAGTGTTAGATCTTTTTATTTTTAAAATTCTCTCATAATTCTTTTTTTTAATTTTTTTAAATGAAAGATTAACATAGAAGTGATAATACGGAAATTTGATATACTTTAAGCAAATCACAACAGTTCTGTTTTATTTTACTTTTGCTTTTGTTTCATTAGTGATCCGTTTCTCTTTTTTAACAACAAACCCTCACTCCCAACCTAGCCTCTTGCATCCACAAGATTTGGATCCAAATTATCACTATTGGAATAGTCTCAACCACTTGAGTTAGTCCAAATTCTTAATTCAATAAATAAATATACGAATATCCTCTCAACAAATTTAAGCTTTTAGATGAACTATAAACTCTAAAATAATATCAAAACCTTGACAATAAATGGTCTCAATACACCAAGCTTGTACGTGAAAGGCATGTTAATATAATATATAAACACAAATCCTACCTTATGTGAGGGGCGTGTTAACAACCTTCCTTGTATACATCACCCAGTATCTACTCCAATTGCGGGAAGGAATTGGCATGGTGTTGGGTATAAAGGGCGCAAATTATACCATGTACTTACATTATGATATGTCCAAATGAGTATGGTGTACATCTTAAGAGATCTCACAATCCAACCGTCAGATCAATGTGAAATTTAATGAATTCATTCACTTGACGTCGACAAACAAAACACAAGAATTTGATCGTCGATTGGACACCGACAACACCTCCAAATGCAAGCTCGGAAATCAGTCACAGATTGTGAACAAGTTGTTCACAAATTGTGAATATATTGTTCACAATTGTGAACATATCGTTTACAAATTGTGAATATATCTTGAATAGTCATAAATAGGCAATTTATTATTACAAACAGATGATATAAAGCTTCTAAACATATAATATAAGAGTAATTGATAAGTAAATTATGAACAATTAGAAGTTTTGAGTATAAAATGTGAAAATTATAAACATATAACTTGCACTTTGTAAATAATTAAAAGTTGTCAACATATAGTATAAAATTATGAACATATAATATAAAAATTATGACCAGGTGCATCATGTTATGATGGTACACATAACTTAGGGTGTATGGTATCCTTACCTTATAAAGGGTACGATACACCAATATAATTTTGAACTACTTACATTATTTAATATAAATTAGTGATAATTTATAATTATTATACCTTGTTCATAAATTATAATATTACAAACAAATCATTGACAGAGCTACAATTTGTTAACTAGGAGGTCAAATAGTAGTCATCATTTATGAATTTTTATTAAAGGAAAAATAACTGTTCTATAATGACGATAAAAACTGATAAGGGCGTTAAGCATAGTTGTATAATCGTATAAGTGCATTAATTTAATAACATACTAATAAGATTAAAATTTTGTCGAATTTAAACCCTCCCCCCAAAAGTTGGCTCGGTCCATGGAACAAATCCCTTTACGATGTTATTGTTTTTATTATTATTATTATCACTTTTATTTGGGTAAATTGTCCTAAAACCTTCTATTATTTATTATAAGTGCATGTTATCCCCTTATAGTTTCAAAATAAGCAAGAACCCTCATATGATCTAAAAATATATAGCACACATATCCCAAAAAATAGATACGAAACTTCCTTGTGATTCTTAAAATATATAATAGATATGCCCCCTTTGAAAGAAGTGTCCGTGCCTATTTAAAACTACAGAGGAATATGATATACTTATGATAAATCACAAGGGCTTTGGTGTAATTTACCCTTATCATTATCATTATTATTACTGAAAATGCATTAATAATTTAATAGGTTAAGATTAACGAGTGAGTTCAAATATTACTAGGGACAATAAGTTCATTTGGATTAAGGGACACAAAAAAAAATCATATCACATATTTTTGAAAATAAACCAAGTCATAATAATATAATATTATGATGTTATAATAACAATAACCCATCGGTTAATCTATTAGGATCTTCCCCCACTTTTCTTCCTTTTTTTCTCCTTTTTAAACCACCATGGGCAAAAGAAAAGATCTATTTTGTAATGATTTCCCACATTGGAAATTCTACTCTCTTGTGAGTGGTTTTTAAGTTCAAAGGGTTCTCTCACCTAACAAACTAGTCTTTTAGAATGGACTCTTCTTTTGGGCTTAAGTTGTCACATTGGTGGTTTCATTGAGAGTGGACTCCATGAAAAGGAGATTATAGGCTGGATTAAGGTGTGGCATTTTAAAATATGGTAAAATTACATGCCAAATACTGATAGGCAAGTAGAGCTGTCAAAGGGAAAGGGCTATCGTCAAGTTCGTGTCTATAGAAGACCACACTGAATATTGATAGGTGAGTGGAGCCACTAAAGGGAAAAAGGCTACCATCAGGTCAGTGTCAATAAACTAGCCCAACGTGAACATCACCCCTTTAAGGGGGTGGAATGTAATGATTTCCCACATTGGAAATCTTACTTCATTATGAGTGATTCTTAAGTTCAAGGGGTTTTCTCACCTAACAGACAAGCCTTTTGGGATAGGCTCTTCTTTTGGGCTTAAGTTGTTACATATTTCTTCAAAATCATGTTATATCGCAAGACTTGCAGAAAAAGACTCCAAAGAAACCAACATGGGTTTTTTTCTTAACCTTGGAAACCCTACATTTTTTAAGGAATCTGATGAAAATTGTTCCATCTCAAGCAAGGAGCACCAGTTGCTTTATGGCCTTGAAGTAAGCTCATACTCGACTTGGAGAAAAATGTTTCTCCTCCTTCGAACTTCAATATGCAACAACTTGCACCAAAGGATAATAATGCTAAGAAACAACTTATGAAAAGCTTGATCAAAAGGAGTTAAGTTATGCAAGATAATGCTCTGAAGAATCAAAGTCAAGGATCTGCTCACATGAAGCAGCAACCAGAGCTTGATTTAAATGCAAAGCTTGCTACACCTAGTAAATATGGCTCTCAAACTGATCCTTGTCATGAGGAGAACATTGTTCCAGCATTAAATTCTTATTTGCAATATGCAAATTTGGAGAAAATGGAGTTCAAGTTCTATCGGGTTCAAAAGAAGCAAAATTGGAGAATGTTGAAGTTTATTTAGATTTTTAACATATGTTGTTATCTTATGTATTAGATTAGGTAGATTCTCACCTTCTTGGGTTCCTAGAAACTTAAGCACTAAGCAACTTAGTGTATATATATCTTAACAAACTTAGGATAGAATTCATAATGTAGTACTTATCAGTCTTTATTTTCTAGAACCATCGTTAGTTTTGGCTCCTATTATTGTTCAAAACACAAACTTTTTTATATTATATCATATTATATATATATATATATATATATATATATATTCCACATGATATTAAAGCAACAATCCTGGTGCCCTGTGTTTATTGTTATCTTGTTGTTCGCATCACTATTCCGTTATAATCTTATTTAGACCATTCTGGTCTCAAATCTTGGTTTGTTAGTTTTTTTGCTTTAGCTCGAATAAGCTCTTGATTCTTGGTTCTTAGCTATTCTTGGTTTTGAAGGATTTTTGCTTTGGCTCTCATTGAGCTTAATCTCACTCTTAGAGTTCTCGGTTCTTGATTTATTGGATTCTTGCTTTGGCTCTTGTTGAGTTTAATCCCATTCTTGGTGTTCTTGCAAGATTTTTGCTTTAGCTCATTTGAGCACCTATTCTTGGTTTTTGGTTCGTTTGAGCATCTATTCTTGGTTTTTGGCATTCTTGACAATTTTGTGGTTCTTGTAGGATTCTTGCTTTGGCTTTCGTTAAGCTTAATCCTATTATCGATGTTCTTGGTTCTTATTCTTGGCAGCTACTGTTGATGTATCTTCAAGTTCAGTTCTCACTCAGTTCAGTTCTTGCTCTGTTCGATTCTCAGTTCAATATCCATTCAAAGACTTTCAACAATTCAGTTATCAAACTTAAATTGGTCTTTGTTTGACCACTTGAGTTTTTGGGGGGCTGTTGAAGTATATTTAGATTTTTAATATATGTCATTATCTTATGTATTAGATTAGGTTGATTCTCACCTTCTTAGATTCCAAGAAACTTGAGTACCAAACAACTTGGTCTATATATATATATATATATTAACAAACTTGAGATATCATATTACTTAGAATTCACAATGTAGTACTTATCAAACTCTATTTTCCAGAGCCACTGTAGTGGTGGCTCCTATTCAATATATATGTATTTTCTTCACCCATCTTTTCTCTTTTCTATTTTCTTTTTCTTACTTCAACAAAGAAGACAGGTTCTTTACCTGCTAGTCCATCGGTAGCAAGAGTTCAATTTCCCCCAGATATTAACTAATCTTTTGCTTACCAAAATGGTCTCTTGTCTACAAAATCTCATTTCTATTTGACAACTTATCACTCTAGTATCAAAGAGATTGCTCAACTACATATTTAAATTGCAAATTTTCTTGAAAACATTGAGAACTTCCCTTCTTTGAGCTCCTAGCTCGCAAAGGAAAATGCTCCCCCACGTGGCTGCCAACACACAAATGACATGGCAGCCAGGTCACTTAATGATGCCACATCATCAAGGCATGGTGTTTAGCAAGCAAAATTTTAAAATGACACTCAAGAGAAGTCAGCCCATTTCTAGAACGTGAATGGAAACTATGCTAGGAATGCTAGATATTGAAATCATTTTTGTCAAAATTACTATGAAGGAACGTTCTAGCCATTTTTAGCAGCAAAGGAAGAAGGGAATCACCTCCAAATGCTCAGAAAAGGCCATTTTGGCCATGGTTTGTTCCTGATCTAAACGCACCAACTCCTAATTAGGGCATTACATTTGCTGAGCATTGCACAAATGAAAAACAGCTTAAGAAGCATAAAGCTTTTTATGTGGATGGTAAAAGGGATGTTGAAGACCCATCTTTGTACTTCTATGACGAAGGGGAAGGATGTTGGAAGCATGGCCTTGTTGGTCAATTTTAGGAGCACCTCCTCCTTTCTTTCTCATTAAAACCATGGTAGACTTAACATGGAAGCAATTTGGTAGAATTGAAATCAAGCTAAAGGCCAAGGCATGTTTATCTTTAAATTTGAAAATGAAGATTATTGTCAAAAAGTTCTCGAACAATTGTAGCATGTCTACCATCGGCCACTTCTTCTAAGAAAATGGGAGCCTAATCTTCAATTTGTTAACTTGAAATGTTACAAGGTCCTAATTTGTGTCAAGCTTAAGGATGTGCCTCTTAGTTTTTGGTCTAGGAGAGGGTTTGGTTATGCAGCATCTTTTGTTGGAAATCCAATGCAAATGGACTCTCTTACAGAACTTAAAAGTAATCTTGAGTTTGCTCGAATTTGCATTAGGTGAATTTGGAAGAAGACTTGCCGGAGGAAATTTTCCCAAAGCTTAGAGATGGCACAAGCTAGGGTTGAGGTAGAATATGCTTGAAGGCCATCAAAACGCTCAAAATGCAAAATGGTTGGTCATATTGATGAAAATTATCCTTTGAATCAAACTACTTAAGAAGCTCATTCTAATAAGGTTCAAGCTGCTCCAATAGCAAAAACTCATGAGGAGTCAACTTTGGTTTGGAAGAGACATGCTCCAAATGTGGCAAACGAAGATCAAGCAAAAGACGGGTGCTCTTAGTCATGCTTTCCAAAATCACCTAGGAAATCATCTGTTATGAATGCTCAAGCTCAAATGGCTTCTAGCCCAAAAGTGCAAGTCAGCAACCACTTTGAAGCTCTTAGCGATGAAGATTTGGTCAAAAGTAGAGGTTGAGCTATGGTGATGGCATGCGGTGGCAGCCGCCAGCCCTCGGCTTTTAATTTCTTTTTTTTTTTATAACTTTTGTAAACTAATATAAGGTTATAGATATTTGGTCACCCTTTGCTTATTATGACTAGCAAAAATAGAAAGATATGGTTCAGTGCACATTATGTGAAGTGAAAGGTCGCGCAATCCATTCTCGTTGCCATGCTTAGTTGCTTTTTACGTTTTAACGAACTCATTTACTGATAGCAGCAAGCCGCCTTTCGCATTAAAAAAAAAAGTTTATATTACAAACATAAGTTTTTTGTTTTTTATGTAATCACAATTTTTTTAAGTTTTAAATTTTAGTAAAAACATCTCTTTTTAGTTTTTTTCTCTTTTTAGTTTTTTAAGTTTGTTAAATATTTATTATCTCAGTATTGTTTAAGTTATTTTTTTTTTTCTATTTTAAACAAAATAAACTTTTTTTTTCCCCGTAACTATCTATTTTACACAAGTGACAACTTTGTTATGAGTCATCATTATATACATATATACATGTATGTATGTTAGTTTAGAGTGCTTTAACATGAGGTCAAAGCAATATTGACTCAATTTTTTAGTTAGGTCCCGCACGTCAAAAGGGTCGGTAGTTGGTATCGTTACGTTCCTTGTTTCGAGTGGGTTAACATGATATATTTACATGTTAGAAACGGATTAAAGGTGAATGAGAAATTAGCAACCAAAGTTGAGTGTGTTACTAGTTTGGTTGTGTGATTTGGTTGTGTGTGGGTTTGTATCCCACATAGGAAAACCATTAAACGTTTGCTCACTTTATATATAGATTCATTTATGAGGTGTACCAGCGAGGCATATGGAGGGAAGACTATACATGGTGGGCATGGTACTAAACCCACCACACAAGCGCAGGCACCCGCCCACACCGCACGGTCGAGCCGGGTTCGGGGACGCGGCGCGGGTGTGGCGCGGATTTTCGCTCCGGTTTGTACCTTTTTGTGAAAAAAAAAACTCAAATGCCTGAAGATTTTGAAGAGGACATAACTGATACATTAAAGCTCAGGATTTACACTTCAGCACATTTTGCTTATTGGGCATTAGATGAGCTTATTTCTTGGACGTTTTTTACTATTGGAGGGATAGGTTTATTACTCCCTTAATTGCTTTTTAGCTGGCTACTCCTCTTTGCTCCACTATATATAGCTGAGTCCAGAAGGAACTAAATACCAGGCATTCCCGTATTAGTATATAGCATACTTTTATAAGCATTCTACTAGTCTTATTTCCTTCATACAGAGGGAGTCCTACGCTTCTCGTTCGCCGGCTCTTGCTTCGGTGTGCTACCATAGTCAAGAGGTATAAACGTTGTATCCTGGGAAGGATACGCCATAACCTTTAGCACCGTGTAAAGGAGCGTAAATGCTTTAAGAAAATCGAGAATCTCGAGCCTCGACTAATTTTGTTTATTCTTGTTTATTCGTTATTTCTACTTCAGTTTCTATATGTCTTGTTATTATTCTACTTTATTTTATTACTAGTTTCTAACAATGTATGTATGTATGTATGTATGTATGTTGTGCTAAAGTCAAGAAGTAATGTTGAGCCCCCCAAAAATTTTGACTTTCACCTATGTACTTCTGCTTCCCTCCCAAAGCAGTTTTGCAGTTCCGCAGTTCCCATCCCCCCCACTGCTCTACCGCTATGGGCTAAAAAGATAACAAAAATTAGGAAAAAAAATGTAAGTCCCTTTAAAATTTTAATTATAGATAGTTTATTTTAGTTAGTTGAATAAATTTTAGTCATGTTTAATTTGTTTATTATCTAGGTAGATAATTTTAGGTTTTTTATATGAGACAAAATTAGGAGAATTTTTTTCTTATATGAATATTTAAACTCAAATTAGTTAGATTAACATATCAAATTCTTCTAATTGATGTTAAAATATTATTTTAAGTTAAAATATGTAAAAGTTTAAAATAATTTGTTCTTTCTTTCAAAGAAAAGAAAAAGATATTGGTAAAACACTCAGTGAATAACCTTCAATGTCTAATAATGACCCAAATGTGATTTTAGAACCTTCAAGAAAATATCCAAGGGTTGAAAGAGATATGAGCACAACTTCATTGATTGAATTGGTAAACTTTTACATATATAGTTTTATGTTATTTTTGCTAAATAATATTCTTTATATTTGTTCATTTTAAACGTTTAATATTATTTATCTTGTCACTTAAGCCTCGGCTCCCCCCAAGAGAAGATTCCTTTCTTTGCCCCTGCTTATCAAAAAGCTACTTAAAATATTTTTGGCTTTAAACTGCTCTTTTTTTTTTGGTCAACTTTAAGTAATTACGTGTTTGAATAAAAATTATAGTTATAAAAATAAGTATTTACATGTTTGATTAAAGTGGGTTGAAAAGTAAGTTCTATGGTTAAAATAACTATTAAGGACATTAAAATAAAATTTAAAAAGTAAGTACAAGATAAAAGAGTAAAGATATTTTAGTAATAAAAATAAACAGGTAAGGATAAGATAATAAATGCTTTGGTAAAACTTACTTTTTTTCCAAATACTTAAAGGCATAAAAAGTAAAAGTTGGGTTAGGGGAACTTTTTATTTTTTATTTAAAGTCATTTAAAAAAAGTACTTTTTTAATTAAAACAAAAACTTTCATTAGCTTAAATTAGACTTTAAGTAAGTTTGACCAGAAAAAAAAACCAAACCAAACACCCTTTAAAGTGGATTGAAAAGTAAGTTATATAGTTAAAATAACTATTAAGGACATTAAAATATAATTTAAAAAGGTAAGTATAAGATAAAAGAGTAAAGATATTTCAATAATAAAAATAAAAAGGTAAGGATAAGATAATAAATGATTTGGTCAAACTTGTTTTTTTTCAAAGTGCTTCAAGTCATAAAAAATAAAAGATGGGGTTGGGGAGCTTTTTATTTTCTACTTAAAGCTACTTAAAAAAACACATTTTTAATTAAAACAAATACTTTCATTAGCTTAAATTAGACTTTAAGCAGGTTCGACAAAAAAAAAAACCAAACCAAACACCCTTAATCAAACATGTAACTACTTTTTTTTTTATAACTACAACTTTTATTCAAACACGTAATTACTTAAAGCAAGAAGAACTTTAAGTAACTTTTTTATTAGCTAATCCAAACGCTCTCTTAGTGAAAAGAGAAGTGTTTCACTGATTTTTACCTATTTGTGATGAATTGAAAAAAAAAAACTCACTTAATTCACAAAAACTAATAATAACAAGAATGATAATAATGCATTGGTCACAATCTTTGACATGGACGGTTCACAACATCAATTTGAGGTCATTTCAAAAACGGCTCCGAGAAAAACGTTTCCCTGCAGTGGCTGCTAATTATTGATCCCAGTCTTGTAAGTTGTAATCATGATAAGGAAGATTTTTTTTTTTTAAATGTCACGTGTTTATTTATTTATTTTTCAATTCTTTGTCCTTTTCTTTTTTATTTTCTCGGTCGTCAATGAAGATGTCAAGTGTCTAGATATTTTTAGGTTTGCAAATTTGAGAACTTCTGGAGTTGGATCTAATAAAGCCACGTGGCTACTAGTGACTGGCCACCTTGGTATTTGCCGTCTTAAATTAATTTTCTTTCTTGTTATTCTTATTTTTATATTCAAAAATAAATTAATAAATTTTTAATAAACTCAATTAAATTATTTATTTTTATATTTTATTAATCTTTATTTTTATTAAATTTATTTTTTAGTTTTATTCTCATATTTTTTTTATTCATTTTTAATTATAATTGTAATTTTAGTAATTTTAATAATAAAAATATTGAGGACAATCTTTCGTAAAGAACTTTTAAGCTCCATCCCCAAATGGCAAAGGGAGGTAAAAAATTTTAATTTTTTCCTTTCAAGGCTTAAATTTTATTGACTTTGAACTTAAATCAAATTATAAAATAAAAAACGTCATTTTGACTAAACTTTTCCTCAGTAGTTGAGTACTTATTTAAACTTTTCTAGATTATACATCTAAGATTTAAATATACATTGTCAAGAGAAATCCATCATACCATCCCCAATATAATGTCCAATTTAACAGAAGAGGATGCAAAATATATATTATCTAGCAATTGTAGACGTGGTTTCTCCCAAAACTATGTTAAAAAAAAAAAGAGAGAGAGAGAAGAAAAAGAAGAAAAGGAAAAAAAAAAGGAAAAAGAAAATGCATGTCATCTACCAATGGTATCACTACCTAACCCTCCTTTTTTTTTTTTTTTTGGGGTTCTCATTCATAGCCTATTTGCCTATATTTATTTTACAACTTATAAGTTCTTAAGAAAAAACACCATCTCACATATTTTTTTTACTATGTATAACTTATAAATTCTTTAAAAAATAATTTTTCACATATTTTTTATTATTTACAAAGACAAACAGGCTGTCAATTCATTTCTCAATCATCATTTATGAACCCTAAATATGCATATTTTAACTCGTAGGAGCATTACATGCCATTTTGCTTTGTTTTCTTCAGATTCATTTCATTTCTCAATCATAAATTTATCAACCCTGCCCGAAAGTAGTTTAAACTGCAACGTACTATTAGCCTAACCAAGATAGAGCAAATTAATTAATTTCATTTAACCGAAAATTGACATTTTGTTTTTGAGTTTGAAAATATGGTTTTTTTAAAGCTTTTTTTTTTTTTCTCTTTGAAGAATGATCTTTAGTTAAATGGACTTAATTCTTTCGCAAACAGACATTGATTTAGTTATTTTATATGGAATAGACATTTTCTAACTGACTCTTTTTGGGTTTTTAGTTGTCTAAATTCCTAAAAGAGCATTTTGAAATTTGAAATTTATAATAATAAATTATTTTTATTTTGAGTGATATGTATTTTTTATTGCTATTTGAACTTTTTCTCTGAAGATATTAATTGTAATTTTTACAAAGATTACAATTTTTGTTTAAAGTAAAAACTATTATTACATTATTAAGTATTTATATTATTTATTTTTTGTTAAGTTATTATTTCCAATTATTTTTATTTTCGTAATATTTAATTAATCAAATTAATTTCAGTAACCAACTTTAATTTTACATTATTATTGGAAATAATTATTTATTTATTATAAATTAATATAAATTATTTGTTATTATAATATATATTAATATTCATTTTTATTATCTTTCTTGACTAAATTTAGAATTTAGAATTTTATTTTTAATTATTATATTTGTATTTTATTCATTATTAATTATAATTGTAATTTCAAAATCATTAATAATAAAAAAAATTGAGGACAATTTTGTCTAAAAAACTTTTAAAGGTCATGGCAAATGGCGAAGAAAGAAGTAAAAATATTTAAAACTTTCATATGTGTGTGTATATATTTATATATATGTGTGTGTGTGTATTGTATAAACTTCTCCTTTTTTTTTTTTGGGCAACACAAGAATGCCACATAAGTTTGAGTGCCACATCAACACTTGCTTGGCATGTGTCAAAATTTTTATCTTTTAAGTTATTCTAATACATTAGCATTTAAATAATATAAATTTTACGTATTAAATAAAAATAAAAGTACAAAATCAAATAAAATATTTAAAAACAAAAAAGTAACAAATTTAAAAAATTGAAAAAAGGAAGTAAAATGATAAAAAAATTAAAATTAAATAACTAAAATATCAAAATATTTAAAATTAAAAGTTATAAACTAAAAATTACAAATTTACAAGTAAATAAATTTAATAAATAAATAGTATTTTAAACAATAATTTTAAATGGACATACTACAATTTTTTATACTAATAATTTTTCATTCCTTTTGCCAACGATTGAACAAAATTTTCAACCCCTAAATTAGTTTCATCACTTTTATGTCGCAACAACAAATCACAACAACAATACCAAACTGGTCATTAATTGATTATTAGTCAATGATTAAAATAAGATTTATTTGTAAAATAAGATTTTTTTTCTTGAATTTCAATCCTATGTTTAGTGAAAAAAGGAGTGTTTCACTGATTTTTATTTACTTGCGATGAACAGAAAAAAAATCACTTAATTCACAAAAAATAATAATAATGATGATGATAATGCGTCGGTTACAATCTTTGACATGGATGGTTCACAACATCAATTTGAGGTCATTTAAAAAATCGGTCAAGAAAAACGTTTTCCTCTAGTGGCTGCTAATAATTGATCCCAATCTTGTAAGCTGTAATCATGATAATGGACATTTTTTCGAAATTGTCAAGTGTTTATTTATTTATTTTTCAATTCTTTGTCCTTTTCTTTTTTATTTTCTTGGTCATCAATGAAGATGCCAAGTGTCTAGATATTTTTGGGTTTGCAAATTTCACAACTTTTGGAGTTGGATCTAATTAATCCACGTGGCTACTAGTGACTGGCCATGTTGGTATTTGCCGTCTTAAATTAACTTTTTTCTTGTTATTCTTATTTTTATATTGAAAATTAATTTAATAATTTTTTATAAAATCAATTAAATTATTCATTATTATATCTTATTAATATTTATTTTTATTATCATATCTTTTACTAATCTTATTTTTATCAAATTTATTTTTTATTTTTATTCTCATATTTTTATTTTATTCGTTTTTAATTATAATTGAGTACAATATTCTGTAAAGAACTTTTAAGCTCCATTCCCCAAATGGCAAAGGGAGGTAAAAAATTTTAATTTTTTCTTTTAAGACCTAAATTTTATTGACTTCGAACTTAAATCAAATTATAAAATAAAAAACTAAATACTTTTTTTTCCAAAATAAAATAAGTCAATTTGACTAAACTTTTCCTCAGTAGTTGAGTACTTGCTTAAACTTTTCTAGATTACACATTTAAGATTAATTATACATTGCAAGAGAAATCCATCATACCATCCCCAATATACTGCCCAATTTACCAGAAGAGAATGCAGCATATATATTATCTAGCAATTGTATCATGTGGTTTGTCCCAAAACTATATTGGAAAAGAGGGAAAAAAAAAGGGGGGGGGGGGGGGGAAAAAGAAAAAGGAAAAGGAAAAGGAAAAAGAAAATGCATATCATCTACCAATGTTATCACTACCTCCCTTTTTATATTATTTTCATTCAGAGTCTATTTGGCTCTGCTTATTTTACAATTTATAAACTCTTAAAAAAAATACCACTTACATATTTTTCACTATTTTATAACTTACAAACTCTTAGGAAAAATTGCCCTCTCACATTATTTTTACTATTTAAAAAACCAAAAAGGCTGTCAATTCATTTCCCAATCATCATTTATGAACCATATATATGCATCTTTTAATTCGTAGTTGCATTACCTGTCTTTTTGCTTTATTTTCTTCAGATTCATTTCATTTCTCAATCATCATTCATCAACCCTGCATGAAAGCAGTTTAACTTGTAACATACTATTAGCCTAACCAAGATAGAGCAAATTAATTAATTTCATTTAACCGAAAATTGTCAGTGTGGTTTTGAGTTTGAAAACTTGATTTTTTAAAAGCCCTTTTCTTTTTTTTGAAAAATTGTTGGTGTGGACTTAATTCTTTTGCAAACAGACATTGGTTTAGTTATTTTATATGGAATAGACATTTTCTAAATGACCCTTTTTGGGTTTTTAGTTGTCTAAATTATTAAAAGGGCATTTTGAAATTTGAAATTTATATTAATAAAGTACTTTTTACTTTGAGTGATATTTATTTTTTATTGCTATTTTAACTTTTAAAAAATCTCTAAAGATATTAATTGTAAATTTTTCAAAGATTACAATTTTCATTTAAAGTAAAAACTATTATTACATTATTAAGTATTTATATTATTAATTTTTTATTAACTTATTATTTCCAATTATTTTTATTTTCATTCATCTATTTAATTAATCAAATTAATTTCAGTAATTAATTAAAATTTTACATTATTATTTGAAATAATTTATTATTTATTATGAATTAATATAAATTATTTGTTATTAATTCTATTAATATTCATTTTTATTATCTTACTTGACTAAATTTAGAATTTTTATTTTATTTTAATTACTATATTTTTATTTTTCATTATTAATTATAATTGTAATTTCAAAATCATTAATAATAAAAAAATGAGGACAATATTGTCTAAAGAACTTTTAAAGGTCATCCCAAATGCAGAAGAAAGAAGTAAAAGTATTTAAAATATTCATCTCTATATATATGTGTGTGTGTGCGTGCGCGCGCGCGTATGTATATATATACATATATGTGTGCCTATGTATTGTATAAACTTCTCCTTTCTTTTTTTTTTTTTACAACACAAGAATGCTACATAAGTTTCTTATAATTCTAGAGTGCAACATCACCACTTCTTTTTTTAATCCATCTAAAGTGTCACATCAGCACTTGCATGGCGTGTGTCAAAATTTTTATCTTTTAAGTTACTCTAATATATTAGCATTTAAATAATATAAATTTTATGTATTAAATAAGAATAAATGTAAAAATCAAATAAAATATTTAAAAACAAAAAAAAGTAACAAATCTTAAAATTAAAAAAAGGATGTAAAATGATAAAAAAATTAAAAATTAAATAACTAAAATATCAAAATATTTAAAAGTAAAAGTTATAAACTAAAAATTATAAAATTATAAGTAAATAAATTTAAATAAATAAATAGATAGTATTATAAACAATGATTTTAAATGAACATACTACACTTTTTCTATACTAATAATTCTTCTTTGTTTTTACCAAGAATTGAACAAAATTTTCAACCACAAAATTAGTTTCATCACTTTTATGTAGCAACAACAAATCACGACAACAGTACCAAAATGTTCATTGATTGATACTTAGTCAATGATTAAAATAAGATTTATTTGTGAAATAAAAAACTCATAACTACATTCAACGTCTGGTAAAAAACTTTTAAAAAAATGTGTAATGAGCTTAATTTTTATCTACATTTTTATAGCTCTTAAATTTTAATTTGGAGTTTGATTGAATTTTATTTGAAATAAATTCTACCTAACTGGTCTGAGTTTCTATTATTTTATAGATAGAGTAAAAGTAAATTTTTGGAGAAAATTGCGATATTTGCGGTTTTTGGCAATATATTTTTCGTTTGGATATTAGAATGAGTCAATTCAAAATGTCTGTGGAAAGCTTAAAAGAAGACCTACAAGTTTCGTGTTCAAAACTTGAGCTAATTTTAGAGTTGATTAAAATTGCAATTAAAACTTTTTGGCTCAAATTAGAAAAAAATTAACCATGACACTTATTATATGCGGGGCGCACAACAATTGAAGTTTTTGCGAGTACAACAATTGAAGTTGTCAACAAAGAGAAAGAAGCATTTGGTATTTCACGTGCAAGATAGGAACAAAAGGTACGAATTTGGACCATCAATAAATGAGGTGGAGCCACTATTAAATTAGAGAAAGAAAAGGAGAACTGACAAGCTTAGTCGATGGAGACTAGAGCAAATGGAGCATATGTACATATATACCCACGCACGCACTAGTCTTTTTCAGTGCGATGTGAAAAAAGGTGAAATATAATTTTATGTTAATAATATAAATATGATTAAATTAATAGTATAAGTATTCAAGAATATGAGAAAAGACAATTGCACAATATATTTATTAAATTTATAATACATAATTTAAATAATGTAATACTTGTATGATACACCCGAGAAATTATTATTTTTGTGTTTTTATTATTGTTAATGGTCAATTTTGACAATCAATTTGACGGATAAAACATAAATATATTTTGTTATATTAAATTTTGAATATTGATTACAACTTTTATATTTTGTAAAATCTAATAATTTTAGAAAGAAAAATCATGAATTATGTAGATTAAAACATTTTCATTATTTATTGAGATTTTTTTAATGTAACAGATTAATCTTTTCCTTTTTAATGTATAAAGTAGTCTTTTCTTTTTTAATTGTACAAATAATATGTGGTAGCATTACAGAAACAGTAAAATTTGAAAGAAACATAAATGGTGCATCCGTTTCTTCTATGTGCAATAGTATAGGTATATTTATGCGGAAACGCTATTTTTCCTCCATAAATTCTAATCTAAATCCCAAACTTTAATTAGTTTGATTCCAATACAGTTAGAAAAGAATTATAGCTGTTTTTCTTTTTGTTTCTTTTCTTTTCATGTTGGTAAAACCTTTATACAACTACTACTTAAAATTTGGGGACCTTTTTTCTTCGTTTTGTTTTATCCTGCTCTAAAAACACTCTCTCAATGGAAAACGAACCTATGCGAGTGTTCTACCCAAAGAAATTTCTAACTGAAAGTTGAGAAGATAATTTGCTTCTGAGGTTTTTTTTCCTTTTTTTTTTTTCTTCCCTTCTTCTTCTTTTGTTGTCTGAGAATAGAATTAGTTTAGAATCGATTCGTTTTTTATATGGCCATCTTAATGAGTAACGTGGATAATCAGAGATCGTTGAAATACGAGACAAACTTGGATAATCAAAATTCAAGAACGAGACGAACTTGGATAATCAAAATTCAAGAAATCTCTCTTAATTTAAATTATAAATTATTAAAATTAATAAATTATTGTTAAATTAAAAATAAAAATTATAAAGATATTAAATTATTTATATGTGTGAGACAGTAAGTTATTTGCATGTATATGAATGTCTGTACATGAAAGAGTGTGCATGTGATATTCACTAAGAAAGTAGCATTTGAAAAAAAGTGAAAATAACTTTTTTAGATATGTTTTTAATATTTTCAAAAATAGTTTTCACTTTCATGAACGAAATTAAACAAAAGTAAGTTAACTAAATAACTTTTTATCATAATTTTTATTTTTGTAAAAGTAAAAATAAAAATAAGAAAAAATATAAAAGTAAAAATAAGCAAATCAAATAAACTTTCTTACTTCTTACACTGCTAGAAAACTGGTCTATAGCGACCAAAAACTAGTCCATTTTCCTGAAACTATTTTCTTTTAATTAAAAGAATACTTTTTTTCTGAAAATATTTTCTCTCATCAAATTATATTACGGCAAACAAACGACGCCTCAGTAGGAGGATGTGAATGGTATAATTTACAAAGGAAAAGTACAAAGGTAAAAAAATACAAAGGAAAAGACAAAGCAGTGAGCATTGCATTGAAAAATGGAAGCTACCTATTCAGGCCATCTAATGCATTATGCATGTGCATGAAAAAAGAAAAAAAAAATGTCACCCAACAGGGAAACTACTTCTTGTAAAACTACTTCTTCTACAGGTATTTAAATATGATATGGAATAGAAGAAGTACAACAGGGAAAAACTATTTCTTTCATGGTATCAGCTGGGTTTCTTTTTCAACAGATTTTATCAGCTTCATCATAATATTTTTTATTTCACCCTTGCAAAGATCATCATGGCATCTTCCTCTTCCACACTTGGATCGATACCTGTCCTAACCGAGACTTCTTTACCTTCAATCACTTCAATTCCACAAGAATTATCCCTTAAATTATCAGCTGATAATTTCATTTATGGCATGCTCAAGTCTTGCCAATTCTTCGCTATCATAACCTTCTTGGTTTTATAGATGGGTCTCTTGATCAGCCTTCTGAGTCTGCAGTGCTTGAACAATGAAGAAAGTTAGATCAGCTTGTCCTTGGTTGGTTGCTTATTTCTCTTTCCGATGCCGTGTTGTCTCAGGTTGTTGACAAACAACACGCTAGAGATGTTTGGTGTACACTGGGGCTACACATCATATGACTCCAACAGATGACAAACTCACTGATAAACAACCTTACTCAGGTATGGATCATGTGCTAGTTGGTAGTGGTGCTTCTTTACCAATTACGCATATGGGTACTAAGCAATTTAATCTCTTATGTGGTACAAATGTTTCTTGTGATGTATTGGTTGTTCCATCTATTGCGAAAAGACTATTCTCTGTTTCACAGTTTGCTAAAGAGAACTCTTGCTATTTTGTGTTTACTTCACATGGTTTTCAAATTAAGGATATGAAGACTCATCAAGTCCTACATCAGGGGCCACTTAATGGAGGATTATATTCATTGGAGCCTTGCAATAAAGTTTCCTTTGTAGCCGCCAAAGCTTCATCAGATGTTTGGCATGCTCGCCTGGGACATCCATCAGCGTTGATTTTTTCACATTTGCGAAAATCTTTAGCTATTGATTTTTCTGCCAATAAAAGCCTGTGTGGTAGTTGTCAGTTTGGAAGGAGTAGTCGACTTCCCTTTGATTCTGTCTTAAAAACATGCATCTAAACCTTTCACTGTCATTCATACTGATGTATGGGGACCTGCACTTAATATTTCAATTGAAGGTTTTCGATACTATTTGATTTTGGTTGATGAATTCAGTCGGTTTACATGGTATTATCCGATGTTCCGTAAATCAGATGTGGTCTCTATTTTTCCTACTTTCCTTGCTATGATTAAGAATCAGTATGGTGCCACAATTAAAATTATCCAAAGTGACTCTGGTGCTGAATATTCGAATCATGTTCTTCGAAAATTATTTTTGGATAATGGCATTTTGCATCGGGTTTCCTGTCCAGGAACCCCTGAACAGAATGGTTTAGCTGAAAGGAAGCATCGCCATATTGTTGAGACTGGTTTGACTTTGCTTGCTCATAGTAATCTACCAAAGGAGTTCTGGAATTATGCTTTCTCAACAGCAATTTTTCTTATTAATCGCTTGCCATCCAAAGTACTTGCTTTTAAATCTCCATACTTTCTACTTTGTGGTACTGACACAAACTATAATTTTCTTCGTACATTTGGCTCGTTATGTTATCCTTGTTTAACACCTTTTGGGCGAAAAAAATTGGATTTCAAAACTTGCAGGTGCATTTTTCTTGGCTACAGTGCACACCATAAAGGATACAAGTGCTATGATTTATGTACTGGAAAAATAATCATATTGTGTCATGTGATTTTTGATGAGGCCAATTTTCCTGGAATTTCAAAGCATTCTCTGTTGAATAATCAGGATCAATTATTTATGGTGAAACCTTTGCATGTGCCACCTGAATTGTTTTCTCATGCAAACCCACGTGTTGCTCAATCACGACTAAGACCATTACATTCCACCACCATGCAAACAACTGATGATATTCCATTTATTCAAGATTCTTGTGTTGCTCAAGAAACATTTAATAATACTCATGAAGATGCTGCACCATACAATTCCTCTTCTGAAGAGCATCAAGGAATTCAAATACATCAAAATGAAACTTTGCAACAGTCCATTGTCCAGCCTTCTACTCGGCGTACTCATCAAATGAAAACTCGCTCAATGCATGGAATTTTCAAACCAAAGTCCTTGTTGAGTACTCGATATCCTATTAAGGCTTCTTTGGTTGCTCTTACTTTTGTTTTGCCGTCTAAACCAAGATCATTTACTCAAGCTAGTAAAGATAAGCACTGGAGAGCAGCTATGCATGAGGAATTCAATTCATTTGTTGCGAATTGCACATGGTCTCTTGTTCCTCGACCTCCAAATAAAAATGTTATTGGTTGCCGCTGGGTTTTCAAAGTTAAGCAGAAATCTAAAGGGAGTCTTGAGCGCTATAAAGCACGATTAGTTACCAAAGGGTACACTCAACAACCTGGTCAAGATTATGGTGATACCTTTAGTCCAGTGGTTCGTGCAAGCACTATTTGATTGGTTCTCTCTTTAGCTTTGTCTCTCAAATGGACTTTACGCCAATTAGATGTAAAGAATGCATTTTTGCATGGGGATTTAACTGAGGACATTTATATGACCCAGCCTCAAGGGTTTGTTGATCGAGAACATCCAGACTTTGTTTGTAAACTTCATAAATCATTATATGGCCTAAAGCAGGCTCCACGGGCTTGGTATCATCGCTTTAGCTCATTCCTGGTCTCATGTGGATTTGATTAATATCAACATGATGCTTTCTTGTTTATTCATTGTCAATCCACTACGATATTAATTTTGCCGATTTACGTCGATGACATTGTGTTAACTGGTAATTCTCAGCATGCAATCGCTGAATTCATTAATGTCTTGTCCAACACTTTCATAATGTTGAATGTGGCCCGTATTATATAATTAATATGTGTCCTTTTCCTTGTAGTATACTGTTTACTTTTCCTAGTAGTATACTGTTTTCTTATCCTTGTAGAATACGGATTAGGATACTTGTGTACTATAAATAGGGGCTAGGACATTGTATTTGGTGCCTTAAGGTCGCACCCCATGGGGGTGTAGAGTGAGAGAGAAACCAAAGTGAGAGCCTTGTAGCATTCGTGATCAGTAATATAATTATTCTCTGTTGCCCGTGGACGTAGGCTTCAAAGCCGAACCACGTAATTTCTTGTGTCCGTTATTTCTTCTCGTATTCTTCGTGTTTGCATGTTTTTCCCCAACAAACTGGTATCAGAGCTTAGATATATTCCGCTGCTTGAGGGAAAAAGGAAAAATCAAAACTAACTGTGAAACCAAAATTTCTCAAACCAAACGGTGCCTAACCAAACAAAGGTCTTTGTTCGGCGAGGAGTGTTCCGGTGCTGTCTACGTTGAGCGTTGGTGGTTGGAGTGGAAGCTTGCGTCGACGGGTCCTGGTTCGTGTTTGGGTTTGAAGAACAAGCGAAGAAGATAGAGTTCGCGTGCTCTTGAGGTTGGTTTTTGGTATTCGGTATTATTTTTGGAAATTGGTTCAAGTTTGTAAAGCGAGTTTAGGGTTTGTAGGCTTTGGGTCTTTGGGTTTATTTGTATCGGGCCTGGTTAGTGGACTTGTCCAATTTTGGCTAGGCCTTGGTACTTGGGTTAATTAATTTTTGTTGGGCAGGTTCAGGCGGAAAAATAATAAATTTCTTTTTTGGGTTTGGGCTTAGTTTAGGGCAAAAGAATAAAAAAAAAAAATTTATTTGGGCTTAGATTTAGTCCTGAAACAAAAAAAAAAAAAAAACTGTTTTGACCTTTGACCGGCGTTGACCAGCGTTGACCAGGGTTTGACCGGGGTTGACTTTGACCGTTGACCAATGACCAAGGGTTGACCGAGTTTGACCAAAGCCTTACCCCACGTTTTTCGACGTGCTGAGTCCATTTTTGGGCTCTGTTTTTCCAGATTCTGCTCTGAAGTACGTGTTTAGGGACGGTGTTGACTTTGACCAACAGGTTTGACTTTGACCGGTGTTGACCAAAGTTGACCAGGGGTGTTCCTAAGGTTTTTTGACGTGCTGAATTTGTTTTTGCGATCCATTGAGCCAAATTCAATCCCGAAGTGTGAGTTTTGAGCAAACGAAGATGTCTTCCACAGGTGAAAAGTTTGAAATCGAGAAGTTTGACGGGAGAATGAGTTTCAGTCTTTGGAGGATCAGATTCAAGACATTTATGACAATGCAAGGACTTTGGAAAGTCATTGTAGGAGTGATCCCAGAAAAGATAGAACCAGCAACGAGAGAAGAACTCAAAGCGAAAGCCTTGAGTGCAATACATATGTCCGTGACAAATGAAGTATTGCTGGAGATTGCTGAGAAGACGACAGCAGTTGAGGCTTGGAATAATTTGGTGGAATTGTATGCATCTAAATCTCTCACTAATCGCCTCTACTTGAAGAAGCGATTGTATCATCTTAGAATGAAAGAAGGTACCTCACTAAAACAACACCTTGATGAGTTTACCTCTTATTTCATTGCTTTGAAGGATGTGGGTGTGAAAATTGATGACGAAGATCAAGCTATGATCGTGTTATACTCCTTACCGCCTTCATATATGAACTTTGTGGACACTATGTTGTACGGGAGGGATAAAATTACTTTTGAAGATGTGATTACTTCATTAAAATAGAAGGATCTTCAAACACATATTCCGGGACATAGAGAAGAAGTTCATGGGGAAGGTTTAGTGAGTAGAGGGAGATCAGAGAATAGAGGGGGATCTTCGGGTAGAAAGCAAAGCAAGTCAAGGTCAAAATCAAGAGCAAGGAAACTACGCTATTTCGAGTGTGGCGAAAAGGGTCACATTAAGAAAGAATGTCCAAGACTGAGAAAATGAAAGAAAAAGGTGGAGAATTCAGCTAATGTGGTGGAGAGTGCTGACAGTGATGGAGATAACTCGAGTAGTACCGGGGAAGTTTTAACTGTAAGTGGATCACAGTGGCAAAATCAATGGATTCTTGATACTGGTGCAACATTCCATATGTGTCCTAGGCGCGACTGGTTCTCTTCTTATTCCAAAAGAGAAGGGAAAGTCTTTCTAGGCAATGATCTTTCGTTAAAGGTGGAGGGAATAGGCATCATAAATATCAAGATGTTTGATGGTATTACAAGATCTCTCGAGTGTTGGCATGTACCGGAGCTGAAGAAAAACTTGATTTCTCTTGGGCGTTTGGATTCTCATGGATACAAATTTCGAAGTGAGAATGGTGTCTTAAAGGTGACCAAAGGTGCAATTGTGCTCTTGAAAGGGAACTTGACTGGCGGCCTATATGTCCTTCAAGGTAGTACAGTTACAGGTGTTGCAGCTGTTACATCCGAGGAGAGTGATAATGACACTACGCAGTTATGGCACAAAAGGTTGGGCCATATGAGCGAGAGGGGACTAACCGAGCTGAGCAAGAGGGATTTGCTTTGTGGACAAAGAACTGGAAAGCTTGAATTCTGCGAGCATTGTGTCTTTGGAAAGCAAACCAAGGTGAAGTTCAAGAAGGGCGGAGAACACCAAAGGCACACTTGATTATATTCATTCGATCTTTGGGGTCCTAATAAAGTTCCTTCCAAGAAAGGTGCTGTATTACATCACTTTCATTGATGCATACTCTCGGATGGTGTGGGTATACTTCTTAAAAACTAAAGATGAGGCGTTTTCAACATTTGTCAAGTGGAAGACGTTGATTGAGAAGCAGACTGGTAAACAAATTAAGCGTCTTAGGACTGACAATGGGTTGGAATATTGCAACAAAAAGTTTGATGAGTTCTGCAAGAAACATGGCATTGTGAGACACCGCACATGTGTAGGGACACCACAATAGAATGGAGTTGCAGAACGCATGAATAGAACTATGGTGGAGAGAGCTCGTTGTATGCTCTCCCAATCTGGTTTGAGTCAAGACTTTTGGGCTGAAGCCGTCAATACGGCATGCTACTTGGTGAATAGGTCTCCATCTAAAGCTATTGAATTGAAAACTCCGTTTGAGTTATGGTCTGGTAAGCCTACTGACTACTCTCGATTGAGGGTGTTCGATTGCCCTGTATACGCTCACGTGAAGGATGGCAAGTTGGAGCCGAGGGCAAAGAAATGCATATTTCTAGGCTATGCATCCGAGAGGAAAGGTTACAGGTTGTGGTGCACAGATCTAAAGTCTCCAGGTTTCCTCGTCAGCAGGGATGTGATATTCAATGAGTCTACTTCATTAGACCAAGAAAAGGAGAAACCGGTAGCTGGTTTAGACCACGGTGTCAAAGAGCAGGTGGAGGTATTTGTTGATGTTCCAAATATTCCATCTACTAGTAGTAGCAGTCAAATTCAGCCGACTCAACCAACTGAGGCACATGATCAAAATATGCCTGAACAACAGAAGTACAGCATTGCCACTGGGCGAGAAAGGAGACAGATTAGAGAGCCTCAAAGGTATGGATACGCTGATCTTGTTGCTTATGCTTTGACTGTTGCCGAAACAATTGAAGGACATGAGCCGAATTCATACAAAGAGGCCATATCTGGGAAAGGTTCTGCTCAGTGGGTGGGTGCCATGAGTGAGGAGATTGAGTCTCTTTATAAGAATCAAACATGGGAGCTTGTTGAATTGCCTAAGGGACAGCGAGTTGTCGGTTGCAAATGGGTTTACAAGAAAAAGGAAGGTACTCCAGGGGTTGAAGGTCCTCGATCCAAGGCACCGTTGGTGGCAAAAGGCTATACACAAAGGGAGGGTGTTGACTTCAACGAAGTGTTCTCTCCGGTTGTGAAGCATACTTCCATCAGGGTTTTACTTGCCTTGGTTGCTCATCATGACTTAGAGCTTGAGCAGCTAGATGTAAAAATAGCGTTTTTGCATGGTGATCTTGAAGAGCAAATTTACATGAGTCAATCGGAGGGGTATGTAGTTCCTGGTAAGGAGAACCATGTTTGCAAACTGAAGAAGTCCTTGTATGGGTTGAAGCAGTCACCTCGGCAATGGTACAAGAGATTTGACACATTCATGATAGGTGCTGGATACACAAGGAGTGCCTACGACAGCTGTGTATATCTCAAGAAGCTTCCAGATGGTTCGTTTGTGTATTTGCTATTGTATGTCGATGATATGCTTATTGCTGCTAAAAGCATGTCTGCAATCAACAAATTAAAGAAGCAGCTAGGTGATGAGTTTGAGATGAAGGATCTTGAAGCAACGAAGAAGATTCTTGGCATGGAGATTCACAGATATAGAAACGCTGGGAAGCTATTCTTGTCTCAACAAAGTTATATTGAGAAGATGCTGGAGCGTTTCGGGATGCTTAAAGCTAAGCCTGTGAATGTGCCGCTTGCTGCTCACTTCAAATTGTCTACAGATTTGTCACCTAAAACTGAGGAGGAGGTGGAGCATATGTCTCATGTTCCATACTCGAGTGCTGTTGGTAGCTTGATGTATGCTATGGTGTGCACTCGTCCTGATATTTCACATGCAGTTAGTGTTGTGAGCAGGTATATGGCATCACCTGGGAAAGCACACTGGGAAGCGGTGAAATGGATAATGAGATATTTGCGTGGCACTGCGAATATAGGATTGCTATTTAGCAAGATGACCGAGATTGCGCGAGGTTGGTGGGTTATTGTGATTCGGACTTTGCGGGTGACCTTGATAAGAGAAGATCTCGACGGGTTACGTGTTTACTCTCTCGATGTGCTATCGGTTGGAAAGCGACATTACGCCATCGTAGCATTGTCGATCATCAAGCGGAGTACATGGCAAATGCAGAGCCGTGAAGGAGGCCATGTGGTTACAAGGCTCGGTTCGTGATCTTGGATCGCAGCAAGATACAAGTACGCTTTTTGTGATAGCGAGTGCAATCCATCCGACGAAGAATCGATGTATCATGAGAGGACTAAACATATTGACGTTAGATATCATTTTATCAAAGATATTATATCACAAGAAATCATATTGGTGCAGAAGATTTCTACCCATGAGAATCCAGCAGATATGATGACTAAGGTGGTTCCAGTCAGCAAGTTCAAGCATTGTTTGGATTTGGTTGCTATTTGCGGTGTGGAGCAGTGAGCCCTTAGGGGTAGTTGACAGCAGGGATGATGGTATGTTGATTAGAGCAAATACGTGCCAAGGTATAGATTTGTTGAATGTGGCTCGTATTATATAATTAATATGTGTCCTTTTCCTTGTAGTATACTGTTTACTTTTCCTAGTAGTATACTGTTTCCTTATCCTTGTAGAATACGGATTAGGATACTTTTGTACTATAAATAGGGGCTAGGACATTGTATTTGGTGCCTTAGGGTCGCACCCCATGGGGGTGTAGAATGAGAGAGAAACCAAAGTGAGAGCCTTGTAGCATTCGTGATCAGTAATATAATTATTCTCTATTGCCCGTGGACGTAGGCTTCAAAGCCGAACCACGTAATTTCTTGTGTCCGTTATTTCTTCTCGTATTCTTCGTGTTTGCATGTTTTTCCCCAACACATAATGAAGGATCTTGGTCCTCTACACTTTTTTTTGGGAATAGAGGTTCATCATGCAGATGGCAAATTATTTCTTACTCAAACCAAATATGCTTTGCAGCTTCTACAACAATTCGGAATGGATGGTGCTAAACCATTATCTATTCCTCAAGGAAGAACCCGACTCAATAACACTGATGGCGATAACTGACTGATCCAAATGAGTATAGACAACTTGTTGGGGCACTTCAATATTTAACACTCACAAGGCCAGATATCTCATATGCCGTCAACTCTATTTGCCAATTTATGCATGAACCACGAGTTCCTCATTTAATTGCTGTTAAAAGGATTTTACACTATATCAAATATACTTTACAGCATGGATTGGTTTTTTGTCCAATTACTGACTTTACACTAACTACTTATTGTGACTCTAACTGGGCCGGTTGCCCGGACACACGATGATCTACGACTGGATATGCAATTTTCTTTGGTTCAAATTTGATCTCTTGGAGTGAAAAAAGGCAAACAACAGTCTCTAAGTCTAGTTGTGAAGCAGAATATCGTGCTCTTGCAACATTAACTTCAGAACTATTATGGGTGCTTCACATAAGTCGATTTCTCAGGGTAAAATTCCTTAACCCACCAAAGATTTTGTGTGATAATGTTAGTGCGATATACATGGCCACAAATCCAATAATTCACAATTGCAGCAAGCACATAGAGATTGACATACATTTTGTTCGAGAAAAGTTGAAAGAAGGTCTCTTCCAGTTAGCTTACACTTCTACTGATTCGCAAATAGCAAATCTCTTTACGAAGCCATTATACAAGCCACGTTTTGAGGAATTGAGATCCAAGTTGCCAGTGCGTTCCCCGCCATCAACTTGAGGGGGTGTTAGATAATACATTTATATCATTAAGGATATTGATGAGCATAGTTATATATGTATATTGTTAAGGATATTGATAAGCACAATTTAGGATAGATATCCTAACTCTTGTACATTCCTATGTTTGTAAAACTACTTCTTGTACAGCTATTTAAATATGATATGGAATAGAAGAAGTACAACAGGGAAAATTTATTTCTTTCAATTACATTATGAAGTATTTATATGATTAATTTTTTGTTACGTTATTATTTCCAATTATTTTTATTTTCATAAATATATTTAATTAATCAAATTAATTTCAATAATTAACTAAAATTTTACATTATTATTTGAAATAAATTATTTATTTATTATAAATTATTTGTTATTATAATATATTAATATTCATTTTTGTTATCTTTCTTGACTAAATTTAGAATTTAGAATTTTATTTTTAATTATTATATTTGTCTTTTATTCATTATTAATTATAATTGTATTTTCAAAATCGTTAATAATAAAAAAAATTGAGGACAATTTTGTCTAAAGAACTTTTAAAGGTCATGGCAAATGGCGAAGAAAGAAGTAAATATATTTAAAACTTTCATATGTCTATATATGTGTTTGTGTGTGTATATATATATATTGTATAAACTTCTCCCACTTTTTTTTTTTTTGGCAACACAAGAATGCGACATAATTTTCAGTACCACGTCAGCACTCGCTTGGCGTATGTCAAAATTTTTATCTTTTAAGTTATTTTAATATATTAGCATTTAAATAATATAAATTTTATGTATTAAATAAAAATAAAAGTACAAAATCAAATAAAATATTTAAAAAATAAAAAATTTAAAATTTTAAAAAAGGAAGTAAAATGATTAAAAAATTTAAAATTAAAGAACTAAAATATCAAAGTATTTAAAATTAAAAGTTATAAACTAAAAATTACAAATTTATATGTAAATAAATTTAAATAAATAAATAGCATTTTAAACAATAATTTTAAATGACCATACTACAATTTTTTTATACTAATAATTTTTCATTCCTTTTACCAACGATTGAACAAAATTTTCAACGACTAAAGTAGTTTCATGACTTTTACGTAGCAACAACAAATCACGACAACAATACCAAACTGGACATTAATTAATAATTATTCAATGATTAAAATAAGATTTATTTGTGAAATAAGATTGTTTTCTTGAATTTCAAGTGTATGTTTCGTGAAAAAAGGAGTGTTTCACTGATTTTTATTTACTTGTGATGAATAGAAAAAAATCACTTAATTAGCCAAAAATAATAATAATGACGATAATAATAATGCATCGGTCACAATCTTTGACATGGACGGTTCACAACATCAATTTGAGGTCACTTCAAAAATCGGTTCCAAGGAAAACGTTTTCCTCTAGTGGCTGCTATTAATTGATCCCAATCTTGCGAGTTGTAATCATTGCAATGGACATTTATTTTTTTTAAATGTCACGTGTTTATTTATTTATTTTTCAATTCTTTGTCCTCTTCTTTTTTATTTTCCTGGCCGTCAATGAAGATGTCAAGTGTCTAGATATTCGAGGTTTGCAAATTTGACAACTTTTGGAGTTGGATCTAATTAATCCACGTGGCTACTAGTGACTGGCCACGTTGGTACTTGCCGTCTTAAATTAACTTTTTTCTTTGTTATTCTTATTTTTATATTCAAAAATAAATTAATATTTTTTATAAAATCAATTAAATTATTTATTATTATATCTTATTAATATTTATTTTTATTATCATATCTTTTACTAATCTTATTTTTATCAAAGTTATTTTTATTTTTATTCTCATGTTTTTATTTTATTCATTTTTAATTATAATTGTAATTTTAGTGATTTTAATAATAAAAATATTGAGGACAATCTTTTGTAAAGAACTTTTAAGCTCCATTCCTCAAATGGCAAAGGGAGGTAAAAAATTTTAATTTTTTCTTTTAAGGCTTAAATTTTATTGACTTTGAACTTAAATCAAATTATAAAATAAAAAACTAAATACTTTTTTTCCAAAATAAAATAAGTCAATTTGACTAAACTTTTCCTTTGTAGTTGAGTACTTGCTTAAACTTTTCTAGATTACACATGTAAAATTTAAGGGTAAAATGCATCAGATCCCTTTGTAGTTTATCATAAGTGTACAATACACTCCTATAGTGCTAAAAGTCCCACAATTAACCCTGTGGTAAATAAAAGTTTCACGTGTGTCTTTTACTGGTTATATCCCTCCTAACAGTGTTAAAATTTATATAAAAAAAACATTAATAGCCTTAGCCTATTTGTTCAATTTTCTTTTATTATTATTTTTTTTCAATTAAATATTTTGATAGAAAATTATTTTCTTATTAACTTTTTTTTTGTGTTATCAAACATAAAATACTTAAAAAAATATTTTTAATATATTTTAAGAAACATTTTTTGCAAACAAATGGATCATTAATGGTCAAAAATGTTAAAGTTTTGGTCTCATTGGTTTGGCTAGATTCGAGCTTCAACGATATAGCCATTATCGAATTGAGTATTTGATTATATTTTTAGATTAGTTAGGACTTATTTCATGACATGCTAATTTTTTTAGCCAATCAAAACCAATGCTCAATAAATAGAAAAATGTCATTTGTTCCGAATATCAAAAACACAAAATTGAGATTTCTATGCAAGTAAATAAAAGCAACATAGGAACATAATTTTTAGATTTTTACAATTTGCTCAATATTGCAAAAATATTTTTTAGGTATTTAATGGCTGATAACATAGAAAAATAAGTTAAAAAATATTTGTCTATAAAAAATTTTTATTTAAAAATAAAATAATAATAATGATGATGATGATGATGATGATGATTGATGATGATGATGACGACGATGATAATGATAATGATGATGATGATGGAAAATTGAATTAGTAGAGCAAGGCTATTAACATCTTTTTTAATGTAAATTTTAACACTGTTAGGAAGGATATAAACAGTAAGGGATATGTGTAAAACTTTTACTCGCCACCGGAGTCTACTATGAGACTTTTGACTCCACCAGGGTGTATTGCACACTTAATATAGTATATTTTTCCCAAGATTTAATTATACATTGCAAGAGAAATCCATCATACCATCCCCAATATAATGCCCAATTTACCAGAAGAGAATGCAAAATATGTATTATCTAGCACTTGTATCATGTGGTTTGTCCCAAAACTATATTGGAAAAAAAAAAAAAAAGGAAAGAAGAAAGAAAAAAGAAAAGGAAAAAAAAATGGTATCATTACCTCTCCTTTTTTTTTTTTCATTCAAAGCTTATTTGACTCTGCTTATTTTATAACTTATAAACTCTTAAAAAAAACACCCCTTACATATTTTTCACTATTTTATAACTTACAAACTCTTAGGAAAAAGTAACCTCTCACATTATTCTTATTATTTCCAAAACCAAACAAGTTGTCAATTCATTCCTCAATCATCATTTATGAACCCTAAATATGCATATTTTAACTCGTAGTTGCATTACCTGTCTTTTTGCTTTATTTTCTTCAGATTCATTTCATTTCTCAATCATCATTCATCAACCCTGCACGAAAGCAGTTTAACTTGTAACATACTATTAGCTAACCAAGATAGAGCAAATTAATTAATTTCATTTAACCCAAAATTGTCAGTGTGGTTTTGAGTTTGAAATAATTTATTTATTTATTATGAATTAATATAAATTATTTTTTATTATATTCTATTAATATTCACTTTTATTATCTTACTTGACTAAATTTAGAATTTTTATTTTATTTTTAATTACTATATTTGTATTTTTCATTATTAATTATAATTGTAATTTCAAAATAATTAATAATAAAAAAATTGAGGACAATTTTGTCTAAAGAACTTTAAAGGTAATCCCAAATGGAGAAGAAAAAAGTAAAAGTATTTAAATTTTTCATATATATATGTGTGTATATATGTGTGCCTGTGTATTGTATAACCTTCTCCTTTTTTTTTTTTTTAACAACACAAGAATGCCACATAAGTTTCTTATAATTTCAGAGCGAAACATCATCGCTGCTTTTTTTTTTTTTTTAATCCATCAAAAGTGTTACATCAGCACTTGGTGTGTGTCAAATTTTTTATCTTTTAAGTTACTCTAATATATTAACATGTAAATAATATAAATTGTACGTATTAAATAAAAATAAAAGTACAAAATCAAATAAAATATTTAAAAACAAAAAACGTAACAAATTTTAAAATTTTAAAATTAAAAAATGGAAGTAAAATGATAAAAATTAAAAATCAAAGAACTAAAATATCAAAATATTTAAAATTAAAAAAATGATAAAAATTATAAAATTATAAGTAAATAAATTTAAATAAATAAATAAATAGTATTACAAACAATGATTTTAAATGAACATAGTACAAATTTTTTATACTAATAATTCTTCATTATTTTTACCAACAATTGAACAAAATTTTCAACCACAAAATTAGTTTCATCACTTTTATGTAGCAACAACAAATCACGACAACAATACCAAGATGTTCATTAATTGATAATTAGTCAATGATTAAAATAAGATTTATTTGTGAAATAAAAAACCCATAACTACATTCAACGAATGGTATAAAAACTTTAAAAAAATGTGTAATGAGCTTAATTTTTATCTACATTTTTATACCTCTTAAATTTTAATTTGGAATTTGATTGAATTTGTTGGGAAAATCGAGGACGCACGCACACACATCAAAGCACAGCGAAAAACACACATAAAGAACACGCAATATTTTAACGTGGTTCGGCCATCTGCTTACGTCCACGATCCCCTCTGGGATAAATTCCACTATTCAACAATAATGGGATTACAACTCAGGTGGTGACTTTTTGCACGGACAGAAAAGTCTAAACCCTCCCCCACAGAGTTCTTATAATGGTTCTATCCTCAACAGGACTAGAACGAATATAAGATACTCTTGATGCTCTCAGGTTCTCTCCTACACCCCCCATGGGGTGTGGCCCTAAGGCACTCTCCTAAGGCACACCTTATACAACTAATGCAAGAGTCCTATTTATAGAGGAGATTTCCTTGTCCTCCAAGACAAAGGATTTCCTCATCTATCAATTCTACCATAATTAAAACTCTCACCATAACTAGAATTTTAATTCTCATTAAAACTCTTTCCTAATTTGCACGGGCTTAGATTTTGAGCCATAACCCAACAAATTCCTCCCTTCGCGAAAAGTCCGAAGCTTCTTTGCCGCAACTGGAACCTCTTCACGCCTTCACGCTGCCTCGCTCGACAACACTCTTCACGGCAGCAGCTACCAACACATCCTAGCAAGTTTTCGGAGTCATCCCCAACATCCCTCTTCGTGCCATCTAACCTCGACCTCTCAAGGTTGTTTGCATCCTCCCTCGACACAAGGCATCTCGGACGTGGTCTTCTCTTCCAACAGTAGCATTCCTTATCGCCCCCGCCAGGACTCTGATTGTTCAGCTACATAGACTCTCTTCGCGTGACTCCTCCCTCGAATCGAACCTTCTTCAACTAGTCTACTAATCCAAACTTCTCTCCTCTAGAAGTTTGTTCACTAGTCGGCTAACTGTGTTTGCTCACACAATGCTTCGAAGACTTTCGCAGAATTTCATCACCACTTCATTGTTTTACCCAATTTCAAGGCTCACCCACGATACATCAAGAAATTTGGCAAAACGGACCTCAAAAACGAACTCAGGACGTTGGAAAACGGTGAGAAGACCCTCGGTCAATGCGATCAAACCCCCAGTCAAAGTCAAACTCAGCGGTCAAACTCCTATCAGTCGCAAAACACACATCTCAGGTTGGAATTTCACAAAATAGAGCTCAAATTTGGATCTGACATGCCCAAAAACCTTAAGAATACCTCGGTTAACTCATTTAAGGTTTGGTTTAATCTCAATCAATGCAGTTTATTTTCTGGTCAACTTGAGTCCACACCAAGTCTTCCATGCACGCGCCAAATGGAATGCTTTCCTCTCACCATCAGATCAGCCTCTCTCAAGATTTGATGGCTCAGATCATTCAAGCTCACCATAATTGCATGCATCACATCACATACAATCACAATCCATTGGATCACATCTGCCATCCATCCAATGGCTCCTAAACGTGAGCACACCATATCAGAAAACACCGCAAAGCACCGAATTCCAGCTCCTTTCTTCTCCATAGATCAACAACAGACTCAACAACCCATCAACCCAAAATATCAGCGACCCGACCCGCACGCAGCACCTCATCCGACCGTTAGATCGACGATCAGCTTTTTCCAGCTCACTCTCCAACGGCCGGCGACCTCCTTTATCATCTCCGATCATTGCACCATCTAAGAACCACCGGCCAACATTACACGCCATTGCCGCCACATTCAAGCTCGGACCGCCACCATTCTTGGTCACCTCTCACGGTGACGACAGCATCCTGGTGTTCCTCTCGCCGTCGCGCATCTATTGGTACTAAGCACTCAAATTTTGAACCACCCAAACACCGTATGCCATGAAAGTCGCGGTCACCTTCTTCACATCGCCGGCAACTCCTCCGGTCACCATTCGTCGCATCGCTGCCACCATTTAGCTCCTCTCATCGTTGCAATTCTAACGGTACCAAGCATGCTTGATTTGGTTGCTCCTATCATCATCTGCCATTAAAGCCCCTCACAACTTTCGAGCCTTTTATGGCATCGTTTTCGATCAGGAAACACTGCAAAAAATATCGAGTGAACTCCTCTAGCTCCAACGAGTTCGACGGTATGCTCAAATCTCAATTTTGATGCTCGAATCAAAATCTGACTCAGGCCCGAGCACGAACTTTCCATCTTTTCCAGCAGTGTTCCGATCATCTTCAAGCAACACCACCGTCACGGTTCAACTCCACTCATCGCGACAAATGTAACGGTGGTCTCCGTTCTGAAATTGGTGGTCAGGCAAAAAATTGGTTTCGGTGTTCATCATCTCTTTTTCGACGTTCTTCTTCAGCGAAGCTGCTCCATACGATAGCTTCTTCAAAATTGTGTCCTTCTTGCCTCGTCATCGTGCCCAGTTCACCAACCAGGCTCTGATACCACTTGTTGGGAATTCTTCAAAATTGTGTCCTTCTTGCCTCGTCATCGTGCCCAGTTCACCAACCAAGCTCTGATACCACTTGTTGGGAAAATCGAGGACGCACGCACACACATCAAAGCACAGCGGAAAACACACATAAAGAACACGCAATATTTTAACGTGGTTCGGCCCTCTGCCTACGTCCACGATCCCTCTGGGATAAATTCCACTATTCAACAATAATGGGATTAGAACTCAGGTGGTGACTTTTTGCACGGACAGAAAAGTCTAAACCTTCCCCCACAGAGTTCTTATAATGGTTTTATCCTCAACAGGACTAGAACGAATATAAGATACTCTTGATGCTCTCAGGTTCTCTCCCACACCCCATGGGGTGTGGCCCTAAGTCACTCTCCTAAGGCACACTTTATACAACTAAAGCAAGAGTCCTATTTATAGAGGAGATTTCCTTGTCTTCCAAGACAAAGGATTTCCTCATCTATCAATCCTACCATAATTAAAACTCTCACCATAACTAGAATTTTAATTCTCATTAAAACTCTTTTCTAATTTGTACAGGCTTGGACTTTGAGCCATAACCCAACAAAATTTTATTTGGAATAAATTCTACCTAATTGGTTTGAGTTTCTATTATTTTATAGATAGAGTAAAAGTGAATTTTTGGAGAAAATTGAGATATTTGCGGTTTTTGACAATAATTTTTCGTTTGGATATTAGAACGAGTCAATTCAAAATGTCCGTGGAAAAGACTCACAACTTTCGTGTTGAGAACTCGAGCAAATTTTAGAATTGAATAAAATTGCAATTAAAACTTTTTGGCTCAAATTAGAAAAAAAAAAAAATTAACCATGACATTTATTATATGCGGGACCCACAACAATTGAAGCTTTTACGAGTACAACAATTGAAGTTGTCAACAAAGAGACAGAAGCATTTGGTATCTCACGTGCAAGATAGGAACAAAAGGTACGAATTTGGACCGCTATTAATTTATAGAAATGAGGTGGGAACCACTATTAAATTATAGAAAGAAAAGGAAAAGCCCCTAGAGGCATAGGTGAGTTGGTAAGTGGCCAGGTGATTAAGGTGGTGACACCCTGACAACGCGGGATCGAGTCCGTGTGGCGGCAGTACTCCGCTGAAATATTGCGGGGGCTGTTGCTGGATTTCCACGCCCGTTGGTCCTCTCCCTGGTCGGGCTGCCACTCACGCACATCCCTCGATTTACCTCCCGCCTGGTTAAGGGGCCTCTGGCCAGGTGGGAAAGGGGTTCTCCTTTGGTTAACCCTTTTAAAGAAAAGGAAAACTGACAAGCTTAGTCGATGGAGACTGGAGCACATGGGGCATATGTACATATATGCCCACGCACGCAGTAGTCTTTTTCCGTGCGATGTAAAAAAAGGTGAAATATAATTTTATGTTAAAAATATAAATCTCATTAAATTAATAATAGAAGTATTCAAGAATATAAGAAAAGATAATTACACAATATATTTAATTAAATTTATAATATATAATTTAAATAATGTAATACTTGTGTGATATACCAAAGAAATTATTATTTTTGTGTTTTTATTATTGTTAATGGTCAATTTTGACGATTAATTTGACGGATAAAACATAAATATATTTTGTTATATTAAATTTTGAACATTGGTTACAATTTTTATATTTTTTAGAATCTAATAATTTTAGAAAGAAAAATCATGAATGATGTAGATTAAAACATTTTCATTATTTATTGAGAATTTTTTTAATGTAACAGATTAATCTTTCCCTTTTTAATGTATAAAGTATTCTTTTTCTTTTTAATTGTACAAATAACATGTGATAGCATTACAGGAACAATAAAATTTGAAAGAAACGTAAATGGTGCTTCCGTTTCTTCTATATGTAATAGTATAGGTATATATATGGGGAAACGCCATGTTTCCTCCATAAGTTCTAATCTAAATCCCAAACTTTAATTAGTTTGATTCCAACATTGTTAGAAAAGAATTACAGCTGTTTTTCTTTTTGTTTCTTTTCTTTTCATGTTGGTAAAACCTTTATACAACTACTATTTAAAATTAGGGGACCTTTTTTCTTCTTTTTGTTTTATCCTGCTCTAAAAACACTCCCTCAATGAAAAACGAACCTAAGTGAGTGTTCTACCCAAAGAAATTTCAAACTGAAAGTTGACAAGATAATCTGCTTCTCAGGTTTTTCTTCTTTTTTTTTTCTTCCTTTCTTCTTCTTTTGTTGTCTGAGAGTAGAATTAGTTTAGAATCGCTTCGTTTTTTATTGGCCATCTAATGAGTAACATGGATAATCAGAGATCGTTGAAATGCGAGACGAACTTGGATAATCAAAATTCAAGAAATCTCTCTTAATTTAATTTATAAATTATTAAAATTAATAATTATTGTTAAATTAAAAATAAAAATTATAAAGATATTAAATTATTTATATGTGTGAGAGAGTAAGTTATTTGCATGTATATGAATGTCTGTACATGAAAGAGCGTGTATGTTATATTCACTAAGAAAGTAGCATTTGAAAAAAAGTGAAAATAACTTTTTTAGATATGTTTTAATATTTTCAAAAATAGTTTTCACTTTCATGAACGAAATTAAACAACAATAAGTTAACTAAATAACTTTTTATCATAATTTTTTTTTTGTAAAAGTGAAAATAAAAATAAGCAAAAATATAAAGTAAAAATAAGCAAATCAAATAAATTTTCTTACTTCTTACACTACTAGAAAAATGGTCGACAAAAAATTAACCTATTTTCCTGAGAATATTTTCTTTTAATTAAAAGAATACTTTTTCCTGAAAATATTTTCTCTCATCAAATTATATTACGGCAAACAAACGAAGCATCAGTCGGAGGATGTGAATGGTATAATTCACAAAGGAAAAGTACGAAGGTAAAAAAGTACAAAGGAAAAGACAAAGCACTGAGTATTGCTTTGAAAAATGGAAGCGACCTATTCAGGCCATCTGATGCATTATGAATGTGCATGAAAAAGAAAAAAAAAATGTCACCCAATTCACTCTATAAAAAGCGGGAAAACCAATTAATGAATTGCATATCTTCTAAAGCCTTAAGAGGAAATAGAGAGTTTCTCAAGAGGTCAAACTATTCCAAAACCAATTACGTATCCCACCTGTCTATGATGTATCAAATTTGTACATTACCAGCAAAGTTCCTACGACAGCTAAGTTTGATTTTAATATGTTTAAGGATAAGATCAAACAATTGCTCCTCTCTCAAATACGCCTTTCCATGTATTCTTCTGTTCCTTTCACTCCATACTTTTGCGATCGCACGTCCCTCCTACGAGAGCTCTAAGGTAACTTATATTAATGAATCTGTTTTCATTAGCCCATTAGTATCACGAGAAGAAATCAACTATGAGTATATTTGGTTTGTGATTCTTCACTGGATTGTTAGATTAGATTTTCTTTGGATTGTTACCTTTTTCTTTTTTTTTTTTTTTTTGGGGTTGGGGGTTTTTTTGTTTTGGGGGGGGGGGGGTGAGGGTAGGTGGGGGGGTACGCGTCAACACTGGATGGTTGTTAACTTACCCATCTTGGAATTCAACTCTTCGTGCTTGCACAATAGTTTCTAGTATTTCAAAGAGTTTCCTAGAATCTCTTGCGGCTTAATTTGCCCGCAGATGCTTTTCCTTTTGGCTTTTTAAGGAACTAAAAATAATTTCACCTAATAATCCTAACTTTTATATGGAATGATTTGATTTTAGCCACTTATTAATTCTTGACTTAGGTCAAATTTAACAAAGTTTCATTTTCATTGATAAAAGTAATACAGTTACTTAATTGCCCTTTTCTTAATTTTGTCTTTAAAAATTACAAAAACACAAAAGTAACTCTTTTACCCATCTATATACTCTACAAAGAATTTTTTTTTAAAAAATATGAACAAATCTTAACCATTAAATTATATTAAAATATCCTACCTCTAACCTAAATGGACTTTTCCTCTCATTTTTCACTCTTCTATCCCACCAATACACTATACAAAAAAATTGTGCTTTTCTTTTCTTCACTTCTATGTATTAAGTTCTTTTTTCTTTTTTTGTTTGGTGCCTTTTTTATTTAATTTTTTGCTTTTTTTTTTTCTCGTTTGATCAATTTTCAATTGCTTGCTTCATCAAGCATTGCACTGAGGCCTTGCTTGCTTGATCTACTATGTATTTTTTGAAGAAATAAACTTTAAGTACTATGCAAAACATATATTTAGTTAAACAATGATGTTGTCAATGTCTCTTTGACATATTTAGTAAATTAAAAAAACAAAAACCCAAATATAACAAGCATGCAATCATTGTCAATAATTAAACTGATAGCTCTAGACTTTGAGAACTCGAAGTATTGATGAAGCCTAGCAGGGAAATAATTTAACTTAAGATGTTATAAATATATTAATTTTTTTTAAAAAAGGTTTTTTTTTACATGGTCAAAGAGTCTCGAATGACGAAAAGCTTTCCTATAACTTTTGTGATTAGGATTCGAGTTTCCAGTTGGATCAAAAGAGATGTGTAGATTTAGTTTATTAAAAATATTGTTACTCTTCCATCATATTAAATTTTTATAAAAATCTAAAACTGTCTTGTAAAATCTAACAACAAACACCTTAAAAAGTGTTAACAAGGTCATCAATAATGGATTGATGCTTAGTTATGTGTGAAATATATTATCCATGCATTTATTTGTGGGATTGTTGTTCATCATCAATGAATTATATTGTCAATGTGTTTCCGAAAAAATGTATTCATTAATTTGTTTACGTATGTCTGTTTGCGTAGACTCTAAGCGAACCGGCATGGCCCAAGGTCAGTTATAGTATTACATATGACAGTAACACAGACGCTGTCTCTTACGGGAATTTTATTGAAAGCCTGAGAAAGGCTGTGACCGGCCAAAGCTCCCCTACGCTTTATGATGCATTCAGGGTGTTGCCAAATCCAAAGAGTGTAAAGGAGTCAGGACGATTTGTTCTTGTGGAACTAACAAACGTTGGCGGGCAATCAATCACGTTAGCCATAGAAGTTACCGATCTGTATGTGGTGGGTTAGTTCTTTTTCAAGGACTATAACATTAATCAGGCTCCGTATAATGACCTCTTCACAAACACGAATCCACGAAACAAACTTCCATTTGGAGGTGGATATGACCAACTTGTGAGCGCTGTCAGACGTGCATCTAACGATCCGATAGCAGATAGAGATACAATAGACTTGGGAATTGCAGAACTAAATTTTGGCATCCAAAGCCTCTCTAATATTGAGAACACCGGATCACAAGACTTTAGGGCTCGACCCCTTCTCGTCATGATTCAAATGGTGTCAGAGGCAGCACGGTTCGGATACATCGAACAAGAAGTACGGAATATGATACAAGCCTCTCAATCGCGACCCCCCAGTGCTTCCTCGATCGAACTCGAGAACAATTGGGGGACCCTTTCTGAAGCAATCCAGCTAGCCATTGAAGGAAGATTCCAAACACCAGTCAAGTTATTTGGACAAACTTTCTACAGTATCAACGCTGAGATAAAAGCTGATGTGACGGTCTTGAAGTACTTTAGTAAATCTGCAAACCGGCTAACTGCTTATGGAAGTCCAGTAGACCTATGGATGTGAAAAACCTTTACACTAATTTCGTGGTCATACCCTATCCAACATGTATTGTCGTGTGAATTGCTTAGTGTGATGAGCCCGTGGCACGCGTACTATGCCAGTTATGAATAAATTTGTACTATTATATATGTGGTGTTGAAAAATATGTGTTGTCATAATAGAGACATGCTAGCTTAATGTGTCCTTACCATCTCTATTATGCTTTAAAAAAAAAAAATTAAATAAAAAAAATAAGATCTGGTGATAGTGTGAGTATTCAATTTCATAACACAACACGTTGAAAACCATGGCCAAGGCATTATGAAAAAATTAGAAGACAAATACCTGATGAAGAGCATCTAGAATCTGTTATACATGAAATGAAGACTTCTTTGTTTTTAGTATAAAAAGCGTACGCCCATGATTGATTATTTAAATGCATTCAATAAATTAGTTATGGATTTATTGAACCTAGATGAGGAAATCAAAGATGAAGATAAAGATAAAGCAATGATTTTGTTATGTTCTTTACCTGATGAATATGATCACTTTGTAACAACCCTACTCTACGAAAAAAATTTAATCAATTATAAAGATGTGTCAAATGCATTCATGAAACAATCCTACAATTTCTATCATCTTACGAACAAATCTGTTGCGGCAGAGAGGGAGAGAAGAGGTTTGCAAGAGTAGTGCCATCCCAAGAATTCTCATTAGCAGCAAAAAGATCTTTCACCACAACAACATCTGGCGCCCCCAAAGGAAGGGAGGGTGTATTGGACAAGGACAACTTGAAGCCTCAGATATTATTTGCTTTCCAATTTCCAATATTCCATTTGCATTTAAGATGCTTCACCAATGAATCATCATTTTTGAAGTAAATATGTTTAAGCGTTTGAAACGCCAATGAATCAGTAGAGTGAGAGATCCTCCACGCTGTCTTGGCAAGTAAAGCGATGTTGGATAGTAGTGATTGAGTTTCACCATTGATCATGTCTATTAATCATGTCTTCCAACTATGAAAATTGCTTCGAGGTTTTAATATTTTAAGTTTTGAGAGCAAAAGAAATTATTCAATCTGAGTATAAAAAGTCATAAAATCCAAATCAGGTTAAAAGAATTATTTTAAATTTTTAGGTTCAAATTTTTAAATTTCTAAGTGCAAAGAAACTATTTGATGGATAATTTTACATTTACTCTATTTTTCCCATTTTTCTTCCCAATAAAAATCATGTGCTCTCTCTTCTTTCACTTCTCTATTAATACCCCTTTTTGCTTTTGATCTTTAAAACATTTTCATAATGTGGTAAAAAAAAAAAAACTATTTGATCAGGTTAAAGATGGGAATTTGTTTAAATTTTTTGAATTCAAAATTTTGAATTTCTAGAGCTAAAAAAGCTGATCGACTTCTAGATAATTGGCTTTTGGGATTTCTCGAGTTCATTTCTTTTAAAATGTTTTGTTATTTGTTAAATCTATTGTTTTAATTTGTACTAAATGTCAAAATAGATATGAAAAGTTAAAAAATAAATATAAAAAAATTAAATTCACCAATATTACAATGATATAAATTCATATAACTATTATATCATTTCATATGACATTAAAATATTTATAAGGGGAGGTTTAGATCATTATTTTTTCATAATAAAAATGATATGTTATCTTTTTTTTCCCGCTTCTTTGCTAATCATGTCTTTCAACTTTTACCTATTCAAAATTTTTAATTTTCAGGTTTCAATTTTTGAAATTCGAGAGACAAAACTATTCAATTAGGTATTGAAAATTATAAAACCCAATCAAAATGTAGATAGATGAGTGTGGCACTTTTGACTTCGCATTTCGTTCGTTTATCATTTTATTTTTTTTTAAATTTAATACTTAGGTAGGATATCATGTGATAACTCATGATTGTTTCTTTAACTTTTTATACTTAGTTTTTTCTTTTTCTGCTCAATATCATTTTTTTAATCATAAACAAATTCATAAAAGCTTATTCAGTTTAATCTTTTTATCTATAATCTACAAAATAATTTTAAATTATCATGTGGAGCCTTGTGATTCTTTCTTCAATATTTTTCAATATTTTCCTTTTATAACAATAACTATATTGTTGTCTTTTTTTTGGTTTTGAGAATTTGGAGTGCAATGTGACGTCCTGATTTTTTTTTCCCCCTTGATCTAATGCTTGGGGTGAGTGCTATTCTTTATTTTTCTCATTTACCGCTTGGGATAGATGCTTGATGTCATGTCACACTTTATGTTACTTCTTCAGTTTTATGTATTGTATTTATTTTTTTAACAATTAATCTTTATTTTTTTTAATCAATGATAATTGATTAGGGGCTCGTTCGAACTAGCTTTTTTCAAAAGCATTTTTTTTAACAGATTTTGAAAAATAGATTTTTTTGAAAAACTAAAAATTCTAACTTCTAAAAAAAACTGTATTTGAATTTTTTTTCAGAGTTTCAGCTTTTTTGGAAGCCAAATCAAGTAGTTATTGCAAATTTAATATAACTTGTTCAGGAAAAAAATATTTTTTCCTAAAAAAAAAGTCAATCCAAATAGGCCCTAACACTTTTTTCTTGAAAAAAAGCCAATCCAAACAAGCCCTAACACTTTTTTCCTAAAAAAAAACAATCCAAACAGGCCCTAAAGAATACAAAAGATAAATTAATAAAATTAATATTTTGACTTTTATCTCTTCTTATTCTAAATCTCATAAACTTTTAGATTAGAACAAATATACCGTTAATATATCAATAGATTCTTTTATTTATAAAGCTACTTATTTGTAATCATATAGTAAAGTTATCTAGATTATATAGAACGTAAAATAAAAAGGACGTATAACACTTGTTGCATCGTGGGGATCCACTGTTGATAGATTGGATTACGATGGATTGGTATCATTTGAAATTCCTTATATTGAGATATTTTAATATATAAATCAATTAGCAACTATAATTTTTCTTTTTAAGGCATATAGAAAAATCATTGTAATGAAGTGTGTGAAATTATAATTCCATAGTAATGTAAATATAGAGCAAAAAGTTGAAATTAACAAACATTGATGTGATTAACCCAAAAAATATTGTACATAAATAGGCATAAAAATTCCAAACAAACATCAACGTGATTAATCCAAAAAAATTGTTTGCAAAGAGGCATATAATTTCCATTCACATATGATGTTATGTAACACAAATAAAATATGAGTATTTTTCTATTTTCACCCATATATTGGTTCTTAAATCTCCTTTAAACTCTTTTATATTAGTAAAATAAAAAACATTGTACTTAATATATTTTTATATATAAGAAATCTTAAGTAATATTGATTAATACAACTCTATTGAGCTATTTTTGACACACCAAAAGTCAAGGCCTTATATTTCTATAAGGGCTAAAAGAAGGGTTATAAGATTAAGCAATCATCTATAGTAAGTCAAGAGGAGTAATTTAAGCTAATAAATGGATAAATCAAGGAGTAATATTGGGGTTGGAGACTTTAAAAACATGGAGCTCATTCTTCCGTGGCTAACAAGTATCACTGATACCCACCTAAAAGAATTTTGAGACTCTTATCATCGCAAAATCTTAATTATAAATTTTAGGGCCTACAATTTGACACCATCTGTGGGGAATTGGTGATACCACTTTGCAGATAGAAGAAAGTTTCTTTTCTCGGTTCGATAATTTCTTGGCAATGGAATGATTGTGGTTGTGTTTGGAGAGTACGAATTGGCATATTATGGGATTAGCAAAGAGCAAATGGTTCTTCTTTCTTCTTTGTAGATTGCTGTGCTATTATATAATTTTTTCATGACACTTTTGACAAGTTTAAATATTTTTTGTAGGTTCAAATATTTTTCTTCAGACTTAATTTGTTTAGAGAAAGTTTGCCTGTTATTTTACGTAATCCAGATCTTAGCTGCCAAATGGAGGATGTATGTGAGTTGTGCTGGATTGTAATTTAGATCAGCTGTAGATCTTTTCTGGTTTTTATTTACTGAAAAAAAAAAGGAAGAAAAATCATTCTTTTGTTATGATTTTCACTAATCAGATAGGATTTTTGTTGGTCATAAAAGTTCCTCACAATCAACCTTTTGACCTTCCATTTTCATCAGGTCCACAATCAAATATTTGGCCTTTTCGACCTTTGACTTTCATCAGGCCCAAGGTCAACTTTTCAGCCTTTGACTTTTTTAGGCCCACAACCTACTTTTCGGCCTTCGATTTCCATGAGACCCATAATCAACTTTTCAGCCTTTGACTTTCATCAGGCCCATGATCAACTTTTTTCGGCCTTTTGATTTTCATTAGGCTCACAATCAAGTTTTCGACCTTTGATCTTCATCAAACCCATAGTGAACTTTTTGGCCTTCAATTTTCCATCAGGCCAACGACCAACTTTTTGGTATTTGATTTTCCTGAGCTCCGTCCTTAGCATTTTATTTTATTTTATTTTATTTTTCAAATCCATAATAATTTTCTTGGCCTTTGACATTCATTAAGTCCAGAATCAATCTTTCGGCCTTTGATTAGCATCAGGACTAAAATCAAACATTTCAACCTGAAAATTTTCATCAAATGCATTGAAATCGCAATGGGCAAACTCACAAGCAATCTGTACCCCGAGATCCTCGACTCCTATCGAAGCATAATAAGCGTGGTGATCCTTTGATTTTGATCACCGTCCAAAACTAATCCCTTGGGATGGTCGAACCATACTTTTAAGAGATGCTTTCATTTGAGATTTTTTTCATATTTCTAGACCCTCATTGGTACTCCTCACATACTCTTAATGATTAGGGTCAAAAGAAAGAAATAGTGCTTACGAAGATGGCACAATTATTGGACATTCACCAGTTTTCCTGTCTTTTAAGATATGAGGAGAAATGCTCTAACTGTATTAAGCTATTTTTGGACACACCAAAAGTCCGGGTCTTGTATTACTCTATAAGGGATCTTGAATTTAGATCCAAAGGTCATCAGATAAGTTATATTTCAGTGAAATTATTAAATAATTTAAATTTAAATATTCAATAATAATTAATGAGATTTTTGTTAAATTGCAAGATAAAAATAACCATGAAAAATTATTATTTAAAAAATTAGCATAATAGCTTCCTAATATTAGTGTAGCAAATATATGAATATTGATAATAAACATATATGATTAATTCAATCTTGAAATATTCGTTTTTACGTGTAATCCAATTGTCTTCTCCATTTAAGAATATTAGCACAATAGTTTCCTAATATTAATGTAACATCAATGGTGATAGTACACTGTTGGGTTATAGCTCAAAGTTCAAACCCATACAAATTAAAAAAGAATTTTAATGAGAATTAAAATTCTAGTTATGGTAAAAGTCTTAATTATAGTAGGATTGATAGATGAGGAAATCCTTTGTCTTAGAGAACAAGAAAATCTCCTTTATAAATAGGACTCTTGTATTAGTTGTATAAGGTGTGCCTTAGGACCACACCCCATGGGGGGTGTGGGGGTGAGAGAGAGCCTGTGAGTATCGAGAGTGTCTTATATTCATTCTAGTCATGTTGATAAAACCATTATAAAAGCTCTGTGGGGGAGGGTTTAGACTTTTCTGTCCGTAAAAAAAGTCATCACCCGAGTTGTAACCATTATTATTGAATAGTGGAATTTATCCCAGAGGGGATCGTGAACGTAAGCGGAGGGCTGAACCACGTTTAATAGTGCGTATTCTTTTCTTGTTACTTATGCTTTAATTCTGCTGCGTGAGTGTGTGTTATGCGTCCTAATTTCCCAACAAGTGGTATCAGAGCCTAGTTGGAGGGAGGACGCTGGTTTGCACCAAAAACGAAAAAAAGAAACGCCGAAGAGGAGTGAAAAAATTCGCTGATCTGCTGGTCACGTTTGGCAGCCTTCTGGATTGTGATCGACAATCCGTTTGTTGCTGTGTTTTCGTCTCGAAGAGGAGAGTAAGCTGCTAAAATTTTGTAACGATCCGACGGTCAGATTGTGAGATACAAGCAGGTCAAGTTTTGTGGGTTTGTGGTCAAACAGTCAAACAAAAAGTTTGACTAGCGTTGACCGAAGGGCTGCAGGGGTTTGACCGCGTTGACCGAGGGTCTCCTCACCATTTTTCGACGTCCTGAGTTCGTTTTTTAGGTCTGTTTTGCCAAATTTCTTGATGTATCGTGGGTGAGCCTTGAAATTGGGTAAAACAATGAAGTGGTGATGAAATTCTGCAAAAGTCTTTGAAACATTGTGCGAGCAAACACATTTAGCCGACTAGTGAACAAACTTCTAGAGGAGAAAAGTTTGGATGAGTAGACTAGTTGAAGAAGGTTCGATTTGAGGGTGGAGTCACGCGAAGAGAGTTTACGTAGCTGAACAGTCAGAGTCCTAGCCAGACGACTGATAAGGAATGCTACTGCTAGAAGAGAAGACCACGCCCGAGATGCCTTGTGTCGAGGGAGGACGCAAACAACCTTAAGAGGTCGAGGTTAGACGGCACGAAGAGGGATGTTGGGGATGACTCCAAAAACCTGCTAGGATGTGTTGGTAGCTATTGCCGTGAAAAGTGTTGTCGAGCGAGAGCTCCAGCATGAAGACTGTGAAGAGGTTCCAGTTACGGCAAAGAAGCTTCGGACTTTTCGCGAAGAGAGGAATTTGTTGGGTTATGGCTCAAAGTCCAAGCCCATACAAATTAGAAAAGAATTTTAATGAGAATTAAAATTCTAGTTATGGTAAGAGTCTTAATTATAGTAAAATTGATAGATGAGGAAATCTTTTGTCTTGGAGGACAAGAAAATCTCCTCTATAAATAAGACTCTTGTATTAGTTGTATAAGGTGTGCCTTAGAACCACACCCCATGGGGGGTGTGGGGGCGAGAGAGAGCCTGAGAGCATCGAGAGTGTCTTATATTCGTTTTAGTCCTGTAGAGGATAGAACCATTATAAGAACTCTGTGGGGGAGAGTTTAAACTTTTCTGTCTGTGCAAAAAGTCATCACCCAAGTTGTAACCATTATTATTGAATAGTGGAATTTATCCCAGAGGGGATCGTGGACGTAGGCAGAGGACCGAACCACGTTTAATAGTGCGTATTCTTTTCTCGTTACTCATGCTTTAATTCTGCTGCGTGAGTATGTATTATGCATCCTAATTTCCCAACATACACAAATCTTATTAATTTAGTCATGAAATATTTTTTTTTACATGTTGTAATTAATCTAATTGTAATATCTCTTCTATACTTTTGACTCTCTTAGCACACTCATATTACGGGGGTACAATTTTTCTCTATAAAAAATACACAATATATAAACTTTTAGATGGCCTTCCTTGCAAAATACTTTTCCAATTATTTATTATTATATATTATCGAATAAGTTTAGATTTAACTATTCAAATTATTAAGTAAAACAAATTTGAATATTCAAACATATCCATTGTGATTTCTTTTTATTTTGTTAACATGAGTATAGATATCTATTGAGATTTTATTATCTAATAAGATGTAACTTAGGGCCTGTTCGGCAAATTTAGTTTTTAAAATAGCTGATAGCTATTGTATTTTAGCTGTTACGGATAGCTGTTTAACTAGTTGATTGAACAAAATGTATTCAGTAAAATTAACTGTTAGATTAGCTGATGAATATATAATGACATAAAAGGATATTGATATCATGTTGTTGTTGTTATTATTATTATTATTGTTGTTGTTGTTGTTGTTGTTGTTATTATGATAATTGTAATTATTAGTACTATTATAGGAGTCAGATAATATATTTCATAATTGAATATTTATTTCATAATCATATTTTAATATTAAAGTATAACTAAATTTTTTATAAAGCATTTATATCAATATTACAAAAATTAATTTTAATAGATTCAAAATTATTTTGACAAAAAAATAAGTTTTAATAAAACTTATGCTTTTAGTAATGTTGATTACATAGAAATTGAATTTATTTTTATATTATTTCTTATTTATATTTGTGAAAGAAAAGGTAAAAATATAGAGAGAAATTGGAGAAAGAATAGAAAAATCAAAAAATACAACTAAGGTAGACTTGCCAAAAAAACATGAAAAGCTAAAAGTCAGTTGAAAGGCTAAAATTTTTAGTTTTTGAGAAACACTAATTGAAACGTTAAAAGCTACCTAAAAAGCTACTTGAAAAGCTAGTTTACCGAACAGCAGTAATTTAGTAAAATAGTGTTTTGACCAGTCAAAATGCTAAATATTACTTGGAAAATTGTTGCCGAATATGCACTTAACTATTCCAAATCTAATTAAGACCTTAAATATGCCTTCCTTTTTCGACTGATATGAGTCATGACCAACAACTAACCGCAAGAGATAAAGTAGCTGCTTAATTTTCAAAATAGGATATTGATTGCTAAAACAATGTTCAAATCATAGTGCTAGTTTGAGCTACTAGTTATTTCAGCAAATTCCATTACCAGTGGTTGTATCAAATTTGAATAATAAAACTTAACAATTAATTTGATGAATAGTCCTAAATGTTCGCAAAAAGTGTTAACTTTCATTCCCATTAATTGGTCATGTATCATTACCTGGCTATTGTTAGAGCTAAAACGGAGATCATTCAAGTTACTTTTTACAAATATCCGAAATCAAATTGGTTTATTTTTGTAAGAGATTAAAATAATACTTTTTAATTATACTACGAACCAAATAAATTACTTTAAAATTTGTAACAATTAAATTAATATTTTTTATAAATAATAGGGACTGTAAGCTGTATTTTGCCTTAACAACAATAATGAATCGGTTATAACAAATGGCATGCATGGCTCATAACGGGCCTGTTTGGATTGATTTTTTTTAGGGAAAAAATATTTTTTCCCTAAAAAATTACATTAAATTTCTAAAAAATTACATTAAATTTACAATAACTATTTGATTTAGCTTCCAAAAAAGCTGAAACTCTGAAAAAAGTTCAAAAATAGTTTTTTTTAGAAGTTAAAATTTTTAACTTCTTAAAAAAATTATTTTTTAAAAATTGTTAGAAAAATACTTTTGAAAAAAATTAATTCAAACGAGCCCAATATCAATTCGAGGTCTTTTCAATATTTGCCTCCAACAAATACCTTTCTCTCTAGTGGCAGTTCCAATCTTTAATGGAGATTTTTGGGAAATGTCAGGTGTCTAGATATTTTTAGGATTGCAAATTCCACAACTTTTGGAATTGGATATAACAAAGCCACGTGGGGAATAGCGATCGGGCCATGTTGGTATGTTATCGTCTTAAATTAATTTTTATTTTCTTTGTTATTCGTATAAATTATATTCAAAATAAATTATTAATTTATCATAAATTAACTTGAATTATTTATTATTATATCTATTAATATTTATTTTTGTTATCTTATTTTTTATTCTTATATTTGTATTTCATTCATTTTTTAGTTGTAATTGTAATTTGAGGACAATTTTTTCTAAAGAACCTTTAAGCTCCGTTCCTCAAATGGCAAAAGGAAGGTAAAAATTTACCAACAAGTTGTTGATTGACGTGGTAACGGCCTCATCCTGTAAAGAAGAAAAAGCAAGTTCGAATCTCAAGAAGCGCATTTGTTAGGAAGGCTTACGCAAGTTCGAATCTCGGGAAACGCATTTGTTAGGAAGGCTTTTTTTAATCGTTCTCAGCCGGACAAGAATTAGTCTTAAATCCAATATGATTTGGTTATGCTCTAGCTAAAAAAAAAAAAGGTAAAATTTTTTAATTTTTTCATTTAAGGCCTAAATTTCATTGGCAAATTGTAAGATGAAAAACTAAATAATTTTTTTTTAAGATAGACTAAATCTGTTTGAATATTCAAAATAAAAAGGCAAATAAACCTCAGTAGTTGAGAAGTTACTTGAACTTTTCAAGATTACACATTCTAAGATTTAGCTACACAATGCAAGAGAAACCCATCATCTCAGACCAGATATGTATGTCCAAGGTACGAAAATAAAAGTAGAAATATTTATTATCTACCAGTTGTATCATGCCATCCACTTCCAAAACCATAAAAAAAAAGGAAAAAATGTATATTATTTACTAATGGTATCACTACCTACCTTCCTTTTGTTCTCATTCAATTTACTTGTATCATTACCCACCTTTCATTTGTTCTGATTCAATTCATTTCTCAATCATCATCTATCAACCCCAAATGTAAATGTGCATATTTTAACTTGTCGGGGGCATCACTTCTTCGTTTTTGAACCGAATTGTCGATGTGATATGACTTATGAGCCCAACCAAGACAAAGAGTTTGCAAGCGAAAGGACCAATACGATCAATTCATTATCTACCTCGATCTAGTTGTTTGAATTCATTTCATTTTTGGCATATGTTCACGTGACAACTTAAGTTTTTTTTCCTTTTTCTTTCCAAAACCTCCCACCCCATGAAATTAAACCCAAGATCTCACACACGAGAGAAATAGTCTCAATTACTTAAGCTATCTTTTAATTCCGACAACTTAAGTTGTTTATGTAATCATAATAAATTTTTAATTTTTATTTGAACTTGTATTCCTCTTTTATATTTACATTTACTTGTTTACAAGAATTTTATTCTTGTGTATTCTATGTGATGTTTGTACAAAATATTTTATTATTTTTAAAAAATAAACAAAATCATTTCATTTCTCAATCATCATTCATCAACCGAACATGAGGATAGCTTAACTTGCAGCGGCATCAATTTGTACTGTTTAACCTGTAATGCACCATAAGCCTAACCGTGATAGATCAATTAATTTCATAAACGTGTAAGAACAGTTAGTTTGAGATTAGAGGATAGTTTAAGTAGTTGAGAATATCTTCTCTAGACGTGAAGTCCTGGGTTTACCTCTATGGAGGTGGGGGATTTAACTTAAAAAGAAAATTATTAAAAAAGAGAAAACAGTTAATTTGACTTTGAACTTAAAAATACAACTAGTATAATACTCACGTGATGCTGTGAGTGTAAAATTAAATAATCTTTTTTTATTTTGAAAAGGTGTGTAATTAATTTAAATAGTTATATATTTAAAACTTCAAATGTTTTCTTTTGATTTAAACATGTCTAAGATTTTGGTGGTTTTCAAAACCTAATAGCTAATGTTGCATGTCAAGGTTTGAGATAAATTTAGTATTTTACTTTTCCTCCTACCTTCTTTTTTATGTATTGTTTATTATCGATAAAATAAAAATAGAAAACTTGACCAAGATTGAGCATGTTCATTGGTATATTTGGGTTGATTTTATCCTTAATCGCTAAGCAAAGGATTTTTTGCAAGAAAAGAAAGAAACAATGAAAGACGGGCCCGTGCATGAAAGACTGGTCTAGTGTAGTGATATTTTGTGCATATTGCTTTATTTTTTTAATTTTTCCAAAGAAGCCAATCAAATAGAAAGAAAGATGTAGAGAATATGATAACTATAGACCTACTATTCAACGGAAAAATGATGATTTTCTCTGTCATAGTTTCTTATTTTTATAACCTTGCACGAAACATTTTTTGAGCTCAAAGACACCTTATTGCCACTTTTTTCTCGAGTTTTTTTTTTCAAAGAATTAATTCTCCTACTCTATAAGATTAAATTAGAAAAAAGAAATAAAGAAAGAACTTGTGGCACCCCACTTTGCCATTTTATTTTATGCATGAAAAAGTGGCACAATGTTTTCGACACCTATATATATACACACATACACACACACACAAAATAATAATAATAATGATGATGATGATGATGATGATAGAAATTATAAGATAAGTTATATTTCGTTGAAATTATTAAATAATTTAAATTTAAATATTCAATAATAATTAATGAGATTTTTGTTAAATTGCAAGATAAAAATAGCCATAAAAATTATTTTTTAAAAATATTAGCATAATAGCTTCCTAATATTATTGTAGCAAATATATCAATAGTGATAGTAAACATGTATGATTAATTCAATCTTGAAATATTTGTTTTTACTTGTTGTAATCTAATTGTCTTCTCCATTTAAGAATATTAGCACAATAGTTTTCTAATATTAGTGTAACATCAATGGTGATAGTACACAAATCATATTAATTTAGTCATGAAATATTTGTTCCAAATCTAATTAAAACCTTAAATATGTCTTCTTTTTTCAATTGATATGAGTCACGACCAACAACTAACCGCGAGAGATAAAGTAGCTGCTTAATTTTCAAAATAGGATATTGATTACTGAAACAATATTCAAATCATAGTGCCAGTTTGAGCTACTGGCTGGTTATTTCAGCAAATTCCTTTACAGGTGGTTGCATCAAATTTGAATAATAATACCTAACAATTAATTTGACGAATAGTCTTTAATATTCACAAAAACTATTACTTTCATTCCTGTTAATTGGTCATGTATCATTACCTAGCCATTGTTAGAGCTAAAATGGAGATCAATTAAGTTACTTTTTACAAATATCTGAAATCAAATTGGTTTATTTTTGTAAGAGATTAAAATAATATTTTTTGAATGTATTACGAACCAAATAAATTATTTTAAAATTTGTAACAATTAAATTAATATTTTTTTTATAAATAATAGGGACTATCAGCTGTATTTGCCCTTACAAATGCCATGTATAGCTCATAATATCAACTCGAGGTCTGCTCAATATTTGCCTCCAACAAAGACCTTTGCCTCCAGTGGCGGTCCCAATCTTGAATGGAGATTTTTTGGGAAATGTCAAGTGTCTAGATATTTTTAGGATTGCAAATTCCACAACTTTTGGAACTTGATATATCAAAGCCACGTTGGGACTAGTGATCGGCCATGTTGGTATCTTATCGTCTTAAATTAATTTTTATTTTTTTGCTATTCGTAATAATTATATTCAAAATAAATTATTAATTTATCATAAATTAACTTGAATTATTTATTATTATATCTATTAATATTTATTTTTGTTATCTTATTTTTTATTAAATTATTTTTTATTCTTATATTTGTATTTCATTCATCTTTTAATTGTAATTATGATTTGAGCACAATTTTTTCTAAAGAACTTTTAAGCTCCGTTCCTCATAAAGATTTATCAACAAGTTATTGATTGATGTGGCAATTGCCTTCCCCTATAAGGAGGAGAACGCAAGTTCGAATTTTAAAAAGCGCACTTGTTACCAGAGTTTTTTTTTAATCACTCGTGGTCCGATAGAGATTAATCTTAAGTCCAATGTAACTTGGCTACACTCTAGCTCAAAAAAAAAAAAAGGCAAACATTTTTAATTTTTTCATTTAAGGCCTAAAAACATATAACACTTGTTGCATCGTGGGGATGCACATGCAAGTTGATAGATTGGATTATGATGGATTGGTGTCATTTGAAATTCCTTATATTGAGATATTTAATATATAAATCAATTAGCAATAATAATTTCCTTTTAAGGCATATAGAAAAATCGTAGTAATGAAGTGTGTGAAATTATGTTTCCATAGTAATGTAAATATAGACTAAAATGTTGAAATTAACAAACATTGATGTGATTAACCCAAAAAGATATTGTATATAAATATGGATATAAAGTCTAAACAAACATGACTATGATTAATCCAAAAAAATTTGTTCATGAATAGGCATATAAATATAAGCGCAATATGTAGATCTATACAATGTTGAGTAGAGCAGGAAGAGGACCTAGCCCCCTATTTATAATAAATTCTAATAGTCATATCTATAAAGAATTTATCAGAATATATGGCTTATGCACAAAAGAACCATATGGATTTATAATGTAGGTTAAAACTAATATAATCACAAAGCCCAACTGGCGAACCAGATATTCAGCCTATTTTATAAAACCAAAAATAAACGGTAGACCACTTTAAAGATAAATTTTCCAACATGAAATTCAATTCACATATGAAGTTATGTAACACAAAACATTTTTGAGGATTAAAATAGAAGTATTTTTCTATTTTTGCCCATATATTGGTTCTTAAAACTCGTTTAAACTATTTATATTAGTAAAATCAAAAACTTTATACTTAATATATTTTTATATATAAAAAATCTTAACTAATATTGATTAATACAATTGTATTGGACTATGTTTAGACACACCAAAAGTCGGCCTTGTATTACTCTATAAGGTCTAAAGGAAACGTTATAAGATTAAGCAATTATCTATGATAAGTCAAGAGGAGTGATTTCAGCTAATAAATGAATAAATCAAGGAGTAATGTTGGGGTTGGAGGCTTTAAAAACGTGGAGCTTATTCTTCCATGGCCAATGAGTATCACTAATACCTACCTAAAAGGGTTTTGGAGACTCTAATCATCACAAGATCTTAATTGTAGATTTTAGGGTCTATAACATCAATGAAGCAACAAAGTTCTTTTTTAAATGATTTCACTTAACTTATATCAATGAAAATAAAATAAGGAAAAAAACAATTCTAATAACTAAAGGTATTAGTAAGATTATTATCAATTAGATTTAATCTGATTGATAACAATCTAAAAACTTAGAAAAAGCACTAAAAAGTTAAACTGCTAGAGTAGTTCTAGCTTGAGATAAAAAGTTAAAATACGAGAGACTTTTTTAATTATGTAGTATATGATATTAACTCTTGTTATTATCTTATCTAATGGGATTTAAATCCAAAGGTCATAGATAAGTTTATATTTCATTGAAATTATTAAATAATTTAAACATAAATATTCAATAATAATTAACATGATTTTCGTTAAACTGCAAGATAAAAATAACAAGGAAAAGTTCTTAATTTAAAAATATTAGCATAGTAGCCTCCTAATATTAGTGTAGCAAATATATCAGTGGTGACAGTAAACATATATGATTAATTCAATTTTGAAATATTTGTTTTTACATGTTGTAGTCTAATTGTCTTCATCATTTAAGAATATTAGCACAATAGTTTCCTAATATTAGTGTAACATCAATGGTGATAGTATACAAATATGATAAATTCAGTCATGAAATATTTGTTTTTACACATTGTAATTAATCTAATTGTCAATATCTCTTCTCTACTTTGGATTTTCTTAGCACACTGCTGTTACGGGTGTACACATTTTTTTTCTTTTTGCAACAAGAGAAATTCAGGTGACGAAACCTAACCACCATTGCATTCGGTGAAACCCAATCATCAAGTAGTAAATTTCGGGGGCACAGCACGCCCCCTATTACAGGTATATAATTTTTTGTATACAAACTACACATTTTATAAACTTTTAGATGGTCTTCATGCAAAATACTTGTTTTCAATTATTTATTATTATATAAAACTATTGTTTTTTTTCCTTCCATAATAGGATTTTAAATTTAAATATTATCAAATAAATTTAGATTTAACTATTCAAATTAACTTTCGTCTTCGTTAATTGGTCATGTATTTTTACATGGCCATTGTTAGAGCTAAAATAGAAATCAATTAAGTTACTTTTTACAATTATTTGAAATCAGATTGATTTATTTTTGTAATAATGGAGATTAAAGTAATATACTTTATAAATATATTACGGACCAAATAAATTACTTCAAAATTTATAAAAATTAAAAATAATTGGGACTATTAGTTATATTTTCCCTCACAATAATAATGAATCGGTTATAACAAATAACATGTACAGTTCATAATATCAACTTGAGGTCTTTTCAATCTTTGGATCCAACAAAGAGCTTTCCCTCCAACAAAGAGCTTTCCCTTTAATGGCACTTTGAAAACGCGGCCCGCCCTATGAAAATGCACCACTGCAAAGTAATTCAAACTAATTCAAAATTATTATTATTATTGTTGTTGTTGTTGTTGTTGTTGTTGTTATTGTTATTGTTATTGTTATTATTATTATTGGTGGTGGTGGTAGTGGTAGTTAGCTGAAAGTTTTTTATCCTAGGATTCATTATGGACAATGGCACAATATATTTTTTCTAAAAAAAACCCTATTCACGTATTAAAAAATAGAAAATAATAAAAAATTAAAACAAAAACTAGAAGTTAAAAAATAAAAACTGAAAATTATAAAAATTATAAATTTGTAAAATTAAAAAATAAAAATGAAGTTTAAAAATTAAAATTTAAAAATTAAATCAAAATAAAAAATATAAGTTTAAAAGTGTAGAGTAAAAAATAATTTGAAAACTAAAAATAAAAATAATCAAAAAATATAATTAAAATGATTAAGGTTTATTAGGATTTATGAATATCTCATTACTAGTATTCTAGTAATATTTCTGATAATTAAATTTATTATTAGTATCATCATCATCATTATTATTATCATCGTCGTCGTCGTCTTTATTACTGTTAGTCGTAATACTATTATCATCATTATTGTTGTTGTTGTTGTTGTTGTTGTTGTTGTTGTTATGCTATTAATATCATGCATAAACATAGATCGTCATTACTAAAGTATATCAAGCATGACATATTTATTTCCAAGTTCATTCTATTCCTAGTTCTATGTTATTCCCTAACTAATTCATTCTTGTCAAAACCATTGCAATACACCAATCGCTACCTAAAGGGCATTTTGAAACTTATAATAATAAACTATTTTTTACTTTATATATTTGTATTTATATTTAAATGTTATTGTAACTTGTTTGAAAAATCTCAAAAGACATTAATTGTAATTTTTTCAAAGATTAAGATTTTTATTTAAATTAAAAATTATTATTACATTATTAGAATAATTGAACTATTAACTTTTAATAGAGACATTATTTTAAATTATCTTTATTTTATACATCTTTTAATTAATCAAATAGAGTTTAACAATTTGTCATGTATATTAATTTTTGTTTTATTATTCTTATTTATTATTCAAAATAAATAATTTATTTGTTATAAAGCAATTTGAAAATTTTATTATTATATTTTATTTATTTATTTATCTTTATGTTCTTATTTTTATCAAAATTAAAACTTTTAAATTTAATTTTTGTTTTTAATGGTTATATTTTTATTATGTTCATTTTTAATCATACTTGTAATTCTAGAAATATTACTGATAAAAATATTCCGAATAATTTTGTCTAAAGAACTTTTAGACATAATCTCCAAATGACAAAGGAAGAAGTAAAATATTTTAATTTTTTATTTAAGGTCAACGTGTGGTTAACTTCGGCTACAAGGGTGGAATTAGAAATTGAAGGCTGAGGGGGCCCAACTTAATTAAGAAAATCAATAATATTAAGTATTTTAATTATAACAAAGTATAAAAACACTATTTAGTAAAAAAAGTAAGGCATATAAAGGAAGTTAACTAATTAAACTAACAAAGTTGGGCTTGTCTTAATAGGAAAAATCATTTTTTATCAGCTTTATATGAAAGCGACAATAATTTTTTCTTTTAAATAAAAAATCAAGTTATCTTTTGAAAAATTAGGGTGATCAGGCATATAATATCATGCTCAACACTTCAAAATTTTCTTAAACATTTTAAGGGCCTATTAGATATCGGCTTATAAAAAGAACCTTTTATAGTGGTTGAAAAATATTTTTTAAAGAATTTCATCTTTTCAAAAAGTATTTCAAACACTTATTTAAAAATATATATTTTTCATAAAAAAGTGCTTTGAAACTAACCAAAAGATATCCTATACAAAAACTCTAGAATAGCCTAACTGAAAGATAGACTCTAAAATTGCATAAATAAAAGATCAATAAATTAATCAATCCTAAAATTTTATCCCCCATATTAAATTACCTATCAGTTACAAAAAATTTAACAACTTAAATATCATTTTAAATTGCTAAAAAAAAAGCTCTCTAAAATATCACTACAATAATTCAAAGTTTCATACTAAAAATAAAATAATATTACAACAAATATTTGAAACAAATAATCTTAATCATTATATTGATGAAGTGTTTACCTACTAACAACAAAACAACGGTAAGAAAAAATTATATATAAAATTATATTATTAAAAAATTAATTAATTAAATGTAATGCAATTTTCTATTCAAGATTAATGTGTTAAATTTATAATACAAGATCTTACAAGCAAAAAAACAATTTGGGGTGGGGGGGGGGGGGGAAGGGGGCAAAGTAATTTTTTTTTCTTTTTTTCTCCTTAAATACAATATAAAGTCTGACTCATATTCTAATGGCATCTAAAGAATATGGAAAAACTTACCATATTTGCTGTCTTGCCTTTTTTCTAGTTCTGCCTTATTTGTATTTCTGCATTAATTATGTACTGCTATATTTTGTAGTCTCTGAGTCTTATAAATAGGTGTTTAGCTTATTGTAATAGGTGTGAGGGAGAGATAGAGACATAAGGCAAGTAGCAGAGAGCGTTTAGAGCTAGAGCAAGAGTCCATCTTGTATTCATTATCGATGTTGTCTTAATAAAATTCTCCTTTTACCCGTAGAGTAGGCGTTTGCTGAACCACATAAAATAGTGTCATTAATTTCTTGTTTATTTCTTCTTGGTTTACACCACGTTTCCCCCAACAAACTGGTATCAAGAGCTAGGTTGAGGGTTGGATATCATTGTTGTGGGTGTGCGTGAGAAAACACACAAAAAATTTGTTGAATTTGGTGCATGAAGCTGTGGCAAAATCTTGGACGTATGAGAGCACAAAAAACGTGAAAGAAGAAGGAAAATCTAGCATAATGCACGCGTGCAAGCTGCAGTGACTGCTTTGACCACATTTGACTAGAGTTGACCAAACTTTAACTTTGATCGTTGACTGTTGACCTGGTTTGACTGAAGTTTGACCAAACCTACCACAACGTTTTTCAATATGCTAAGTCCGTTTTTGCGCTCTGTTTTGTAAAATTCTGCTCCGAAGTACACGTTTTAGGATATCATTAACTTTGACCACGAATTTGACTTTTGACCAAGTTGACCGGAGTTGACTAGAGCTGGTATTCTAGGGTTTTTCGGCGTGTTGAGTTCGATTTGCAGTCGGTTTGACCAAATTTTGTTCTCAAGTGTGTGTTTTGGAAGAGACAAAGATGAGTTCAACTTCGGCGAAGTTCGTGATTGAGAAATTTGACAGTAAGGGTAGTTTTAGCATTTGAAAGATCAAGTTCAAGGCTTTCATGGTCATGCAAAGACTTTGGAAAGTGCTCAAAGGGAAGATCAAGAAAGAACTGAAACTAGAGGAAAAGGAGGAATTAGAGGAAATGGCTATAAGTGCAATACATATGAGTGTCACTAAAGATGTATTAATGGAGATAGCCGATAAGGAGACAGCAATCGAGGCCTGGAAGGCTCTGATGGATCTTTATGCGTCTAAATCGCTGATAGATCGTCTTTATCTCAAGAAGAGATTGTATACCCTTAAGATGAAAGAGAATACGCTCATGAAAGAACATCTTGACAAGTTTAATTCCATTGTGATGGAATTGAAGAACATAGGAGTGACGGTTGATTTGGAAGATCTCGCCTTTGTTTTGGTGTCTTCTTTACTGCCCTCATATGATAACTTCATAGATACTCTGTTATATGCGCATGACAAGATCAGCTTGGATGATGTTTGTTCAACATTAAAGTCCAAGGATTTGAAGAAAAACTTCTTGGGAAATAGAGTGGAGGTTCAGGGAGAGGGATTAGTGAGTAGAGCAGTAAAACACAAGAAAGGGAGATCTTCATGGAAGTCAAAACTAAGAGCAAAAGATGTGACACGTTATGAATGTGCGAAACGAGGTCACATTAAGCACCATTACCCGAAGAAAGGTAAGTAAGAATTAACGAATGTTGTAGACGATGTAGAGGACGAAAATTATGATGCTACTAGAGATGTCTTGTCTGTTACTACAGGACAATGGCAGGACCAGTGGATTCTTGATTCTTGTGCTACGTTTGACATGTATCCTAGGAGAGATTGGTTTTCTACTCATTCCGGAAAGAGTGGAAAAGTCTATCTTAGGAATGACCTCAAGTTGGAGGTAGTTGGAACCGGCATCGTGAAGATCAAGATGTTTGATGGCACTATTAGATCTTTCAAGTGTTGGCACCCCCCTGAGCTAAAGAAGAACTTGATTTCTCTTGGGCAGTTAGATTCTCGCAAATGCAGGTTTCATTGCAAGAATAAAGTGCTTAAAGTGCATAGGGGTTCCCGGTTGCTCTTGAGAGGATTTTTTACAGATAGTCTCTATGTTCTTGATGGTTCTACGACAAAGGTATTAGGGCAGAAGATGGACAGAACGGTGCAGCCGAGCAGGTGGAGCTGTGTGGTGATGCTCTTGGGGCTCTAAAGAATGGCAATGAAGGTTCGGTCCAAGAGGAGATACAAGGTGAATGTGTATCTCATAGTGAGTAGTGCGATGTTGTTGCTGAGCAAAGTAGACATAATGAAGAATCCCTCGGAGATAGAACAAGCGATGAAGCTTATGCTTTGAATGTCACGGAAGTGATTTCACATGAGCAAGGGTTCCATGGTAGGGTTGAAGATGGCCCAAGGGTAGCTCAGTTGAAAGACACTGCAAGTGAAGAGATGGAGTCTCTTCATGGATCTGAGAACAAGGTGGAGCATGTGTGTGATGTTCCCTAATCAAGTGGTGTTAGCATCAAGGCTGAGGGTGCTGTGGAAGACACTCGAGGTTTTCATTTGCGAGCAACGTGGGTAGCAAGGATGCGACGCTACAAATACGTTGGAAGGTAGTGAAAAGGTCGCTTAGACTGTTGCGAGGCATTGCCTGTATAAGCAATGCGAAATGGTGAGCCCAATTGTGGTTGGTTGACAAAGGAGGAGAGAATTTTGGTCAGTCGATAGAGAGTGAATACGGTCCAAGGTAGAGATTTATAATTCAAATGGTGTCCGAGGCAGCACGATTCAGGTACATCGAACAACTAGTAGTGAATAGCATAACTTTCCGTGTAAACGAGGAATATCCATGCCATGGTGAATTTTGCCCCGATCCTCGCATGATCTCCCTCGAGAACAACTGGGGGGACATTTCTGATGCAATTCAGCAAGCCCGTGACGGAAACTTCCAAAGCCCTGTGCGGTTAGATCCAAGCACTTCCTATTCCCATGTACAGCAATTAATTGATATTGTGGCGGTCATAAAGTACTACAAACATCAGTCGTCTGAAAACAAGCCATCTACTCCCCGACGACATCCACATGACGAGCTGTAAATGTGAAAACCTTTACGCTACTCTCGTCCTACCTATCCCACATGTACTCTCCTCTCGTGGTGTTGTAGTACATATAAATAATAATGGTGTGTTGTAATACATATGAATAATAGATGTGGTGTTGTAATACATACTGGGTATTGTATTGTGAGAAAAGAATTACAATGTGACGAGAACTTGTAGTTCATTGTTAGCGCTCCTCACTTGAGACCTATAGATCTCGAGTTCAAGTCATACTTAGGAGGTAAGCGGAGAATCACTGCATATTCTCTTTAAATTTAAAAAGAAATACAATGTGAAGATACCATTGAAGTACTTTACTAAGGAGAGCCTTTTGTCGGAGGTCATTTTTATCTCCTTGTTAATTATAGAGAAAACTATAAAATAATATATAAATAATTTTATAAAACCATTCAATTAAAAAAAAAAAAAAAGCTCTACAATCAAGATTTTAATTTCAAAATATAAAAAGAAGATAAAAAAATTATCGTACAAATTTGCGTTTATATGCAAGACTAAAGAAACCCGGCAATGCATTTATGTAGACCTCAAGTGAAATACAATAGTTTCTTCTAACTAAATTTCATTTTTCTGTAATGAGCTAACCTGTGGGATGAAAATAAAAAGTTCTTATTGTAGAACTTTATGTTAATTATGCGAGGAATTAGATAAAAATCTAGATTTAGTTCGAAATATATTTTTTTAACAAATGCATCCACACATGTATGCATATGTATGGGCACACCAATTGAACTCAACCAATGCTATATATATTGGCCCTCTATATATTGGCCCAAATTATAAGATTTTGTTTAGCAACACCTTTTCTCTTAGCATTTAGTGTTTTCATTCACTACTTCCTTTATCGTTATTAGGTGACAAAAATGTTCATTTTAACATTTATCATTTCAATCAATATTTATTAAACGTAATAAATATTAACCTTTCATTGTCTAAGCTTTATTTTATTGTTTGTTTTGAATCCTACTCCAAAATCATGGGTCTCTCCTTCCATGTTTTCCTACAATGTCTCTGCATTGTTCCTCTGTTATACTTTTTCTTATTATAAGCTTATTATAATTTTTTTATATAAAAAAAAATGATTTGTTTTGAGTTCTCATAAAATACTTGTGATAAGACATTTTAGGCCAAATCAAGAGTAGGGAAACTATACTAACTTGTTGCTCATGATTCTCTTAGAGCTCCACAGGAGAAGAAAGAAAGTCTGGGTCCAGTTTAGTTTGAAGTGAAGGTCCACCTTAGTCCCTATTCTTTTTATAGTTGTAAAAAATAAAATAAAGATAGATTGCTTATAATTTATAAGATAAAAAGAGATAATAAACATTTTCCCTTCAAATTAATAAGACAAGCATCTTATAATAAGCTTATTCCAAACACAATATTATTCCCTTCCTCTTTTTCAATTCCAACAGCTTTCTTATTATCTTTCTTACATGTAAGACTTTAAAGGGTATTTAGTTTACGGAATCATGGAGGATTACTGGAAAAGTGAACTTGAGAATGTGATATTTTCACGTTTGGTTCGCAGAATGAAAAATGACTTTTAGGCATGTTACATTCCCATGATTTGTTCAATTTTCATTCCCATGCAAGAGGATGGAAATCCAACTTTCCTGGGTTGTGGGAATATGTAGTGTAAACTGAAAAGATAGAAAAGGCCATATTTAAGACCCTCTTATGTATGATAAAAAAATTAACAATAATAAAAAATAATAACTAAATAATAATAATAATAATAATAATAATAATCCAGTATTTATTTTTATTAAATATTTGCTTTTAATATTTAAAAATAAAAATAATAATAGAAACAAATTAATAAATAATTAAAAATGAAAAATATAATAGAAATAAAAATAGGAAATAATTAATTCAAATTTAATAAATGAAAAATAAAATATTTAAAAATTAATTTAAAATATACAAAATTAATTAGTAAATAAATAAAACTAAAAAAGAAATAAAAAAATTATTAATTAATTTAAAATTTTTTAATTTTAAAATAAAATTATTTGAAATTAATTAAAAACAAAATCATAATTAATAATTAATTAATTTAATTAATTAAGGAATAATTACATTATTAAAATATCAATAAGATAAAAAATCAAAATAATAATTCTTGAATTAGTTAATTATTTAAAAAGGTTAATTAAATTAAAAATTAATAATATTAATTAATTTAATTAATTAATTAATATTTAATTAAAAATTAGAAACTAAGATCAATGAAATAAGTAATCAATAATACTAAAGATAAAATTAAAAAATAATTAATTAATTATGGACATTTTTATATGATTGCTCAAAATTCCTAGGAATATTAGTTTTAAACCAGACATAACAAGATAACATCATTTTTCAGGAATGTTTTTGGTATACCAAACGCTTTTTATGTCATTCTCGAGAATCATATTTTTAGAAATCACATTCTGAGGATTTCTTTGCTATATGTAGGGTCCTCATATTTTAGGTTCACTCTAATAACTTCCTTACTCTCAATGTATCCTTCATTTTAGGGGTGAGCATTTGGTTTTTAACCGAACCGAATAGATCAAACCGAAATTTTTTCTAATTTTGAAAATCGAACCGAACCGAACCGAATTGTCTAAAAACCGAATAAGCCGAAACTAAAATATATTTTGGTCTATTCGGTTCGGTTCGGTTAAAATTGAAATTAACCAATAATTTTTTTTAAAAAAAAGAAATAAAATGGGATAAATTGTTGCAACAAAAATACAATAAACCTAAACTAATCACTCTTATTCATTAAATATATCATAAACAATATATAATGAAGCATAATTATATAAACAAATTCTAATAAACAATATATAAATCCTAATTGATGTACAAAATATTAAATATTTTTAATATATAAAAATAAAATTCGGTTAATTCGGTCTATTCGGTCATTTTTCATACTAACCAAACCAAACCGAATAGGCCGAATTTTTTTAAGAAAATAACCGAACCGAACCAAATAGATCAAATAACAGAACCGAATAGATCAAATAATCAAACCGAATAGACCGAACTCAATTCGGTTTGGTTCGATTTTCAGTTCGGTTCAGTTTTTGCTCACCCCTACTTAATTTGAGGGAATTCTCTATTTTAAATTTACCAACAGAATCCTATTTAGGACTTTTTATTTTTATTTTATTTAAATTTATCATTCTTTAGTTATAAATATATTATTTTAATTCTTTTGTTCGTATTAATTGACTATTGATGAAAAATATTATATTATCAATTATTTTTTATTTTTATCTTAAATATAACACATTTTTAAATTTGATAATAATTTTTATTTTTAACAAATTAAGTTTATTTTATCAAATCTTTTTTAATAGTTTTATAGATTATTCAATTTTTTATTAAATAATTTATAATATTGAATCTTAATTTAATAAATTATTTATCATATTTAATTTTAAATTGAAAATTTTTTAATTAAATTTATCATGATGGTATTGAATTTTTTATTACATTTGGAGAAGGTTCAGTGATGGCGTAAGGGATTGCTTTTCTTCCTCTACATGTAGGATAATATTTTCTATCCCCTACATGTGGGAAATTGGATAAGAAGGTTGTTTGGAGCACATTTACAACAAAAGCTTCCCTACTTGTAGAGTAAAACCACATGGAGGGATATTATCAGAAATGGCTAATAAAAGTCTCAACCTTTGCCTATATTCCAAATTCAACGTTGTAAAATATGAAAATTACACATCAATTGAGGAATTAGTTTGACAATGCAATAATAATAAATTATTATTGCCATAAATAAATAACTAATTATAAATCTTTTATTTTATTTAATAGTAATAATGATTATAACAGCCAAAACAATAAAAATGAGATATTCGTGTTATTTTACATTTATTTACTAACCTAATAACTAATTTTTCCGAGTACATGTTTTTCAATCAATTAGCTGTACAATTATCTACTGCAAGTCAAAATATAACAGCTATCTACCACTAAAATAATTGTCACCTACTAAAATAATTAGTTGTGTTGAATAAACAAGTGGTTCGTGCAATTATTTATTGGTTATAAGTTGCAAACCTACGTGTAAATATTAAAATAAGTTTATACATTTAGTAATTTTTATTTATAAGCAAGCAAAAGAAAAGTAGTATCTCAATTTATAAGTAACTTGGTTGGCCAAGTAAAAGACTTAGATCTCTTTAAAAATTTCAAAGAAGTCTTCAAAAAGTTTCAGAAGAACTAACACAAAAATTTCAATTAAATCAATACGAAAATTACAACAAAATTAATTAGTTTCCTGGATCTTGTGTTGATTCGCGTCATAAATAGATAAGGCAATCCCAAAAAAGAAAAAAGGAAAAGAAAAGTTTGAAAATCTCTCAAAATTTTTTTTTTTAAATTTAGTCACAATTTTGACTTTTCAAAAATTGAAATGACAAAACAGGACAGAATGCAAAATGAGAAAAATCATATTCAATTATTCAAGTTAATACTCTTAAGTGGTATTTGTTGTGAAACTACTCTATTTCAAAGTACAAAGAAATATTTTGATATATTCATTTATTCAAGTTAATACTATTCTTCTTAGATTAATCTTTCAGATTTTCACTAGGAATATTGGATCCTAAGAAAACATATCTACTTCGAAAAATATTTTCTTAATTTTTCTTTATGCTTTGGTCCTAGCCTTCCTAATTGTTTTTCTACTTTTTTTCTCAAGTAGCATGTTTTGATGGTTAATATATAAAAGATAATTCTCAAGTTGGGCTGGGCTCTTATACAGGTTGGGTTACTCACTAACCCAGTCCGACTCAGCTTAGTTTCCACTGAGTTGCGCTAAATCGTATTACTATCAAACTGGGCCAACTGAGACCCAAAATGCCTAGTTGAATTAACGTACTTCAATTATCAAAATAATTATTGTCAGTCTATGAATCTATTTATTATCTATTATCACTTATCAATTATTTTTCATCTATTACAGATTCACATTATTATTTTTAAGTTAAAAAATTAATTACAAATCAATTAATGTTTAAAATAATATTCAACTGTAAAGTTAAAAGATTTATGACTAGAATCATCATTTATTATTTGCTATTAAATATAATAAATCAACAAATAGAAAATCTCCTATTAAAAATTAATCAACATGTATGTAGTACGAGTGCAAAAACACTAGTTCTGTAAATAATAACTTTGGTTATTTTAACATGGAGTATTTTCACGTAATTGGCCTTGATTTTTTAAGGAACTTTTTAAAAATTATATATTTCTTTTTTAATAATTATTTGACTTAAGTTCTAAAAAAATTAAAATCTTGAAAAAAAACTTAATTTTAATATTTTTAGAAACCATATTTTTTAATTAGAAAAATTTTATATAATTTAAAAAAAATCAATTCAAATAGACCCCAAATAAACAAATAAAAAGTGACAATCAAGTGACAATCTTTCTCATTTGCACATGAAAGTTCTGCACCAATCATGGAAGGTAGTTGAACCGCTCAACCCATCTCATCATACCTGCAGGTTCGGTTGACTGCAAATCCACCAACAAGTTTTAATTTTTTTTTTAATATAAGGGAGATTTTTTGTAATAAAAAAATATATATGATGTGAATTAGTTCTGAAACTTCTTATACAAGGCAAATAAAATACCACTAGACTAGAAGGTTAAGAGCGAAATTTTAAATTTTCACTGGAACAAAGACTTTTTCCTCTCTTTTCTTTCCTTTTCTTTTTCTTATTGTATTGGAAAAGAAAAGGTTTTTATTAAATTAAAGAGAAAATAATTACAATTTGTATTTTAAAGAAAAACTACTAAAATAATACGTCCAAGACAGGGCTATATTGCCAATATTATTGTAATGCAAAACTTATATTAAGTATTTATTAAAAAAAATTCAATAATCTTGCAAAGAGTTAAAGAAATTGTATTTATGCTTTTTTTTGTAAAAATTGAAACCTAAAAATGTATTAATTTTGGCTATTTGCTGTTTTTGACAAATCTAGGATGAGATTGATTTTATAAAGTAATAAAAATTTCCTTTTGTCTTTGACGAAAAGAAATTTGCTCTATTGAAAAAAAGTATCTTTTCCATGAAAGTGCAAATAAAGAGGAAAGTGAAAATCACAAGATAATCTTTAACAACCTTTTTTATTTGTATACATGCACCACATCATCATCTCCAATTATGCGAAGCAGTTGATGGCGCATAAGTAGGATAACATAGTAAATTGTCTAAATTATTTTATGATAGTTTATTAATAATTTTTTTCCGAAGTAATTGATTACTTAAAATTTGTTTGAATTGATTTTTAGAAAGTTCACATTTTTAAATTAAAAAAAATTAAATTGAACTTTGTTCAATAATTTTATTAAAAGTTAATTTAAATGTTTATTGCAAATATACTCTCTCCATGAAAAACGGTACGTTTGTATACATATAACGAGAAAAATATTCCAAACTTGTCATTACACACTTAGAACATATCAAGTCACAAATTATATTGATATTATTATAGCTATAATCATTCGATTGTGACAGACGAGCTAAACAATTCATAATCATTAAATACTAATCATAATATTATGAGATTATAAGATGACTTTTTTTTTTAATTTTGTTGACTAAGAACTCATCTAAATTAATTTTTAGAAAAGTACGTAACTTTTAAAAGAACCTCTTTGTTAGGAAAAAAAAATCTAATTTCTTGTATTTTGGGAAAACTTAACTAAATCTTTTAAACATTTTAATTTTTAAACATTAATCTAAATTGCAAATATAGGACACTCTTTTTTTTTTCTTTTTTTTTTTTTTGGCTGGGCAAATATAGGACACTCTTTCCATAAAAAGAAAATACTTTTTTTCAATAGAGATCATTTTTAAAAAGTTGGATATGACAAAGGCACGTGGGAGTTAGTGATCGGCCATGTTGGTATCATTGCTGTCTTGACCTCATGGTGGTGGCCCACGATGCTTAGTGTGGTCTTATCTCCAGCTTATCATCCCCCAGAGTTCCCAAGGGCATACCCATATGCTTCGGAACTCTTAACAGGAAGACTATGGGCATGTTTGGATTGTTTTTCTCATTACTATTTTTTTATACAAACTTCTCACACCTAATTTATTTATTTTTTTTGGGATTTGAATTTAGGATCTTATTTTTTGAAGAAGTATTTTAACTATTTGAATTATTCTTAATTTTAAAAAAATTATTTTTGTCTAAAAAAAGTATATTCTTTTTTAAAATAATTATTTAGTTTGATTTTTAAAAAATTGAAACTCTAAATCAAAATATTTAACTTATTAAAAAAGTACTTTTAAAAGTCAATCCAAATGCGCTTTATAGTAGTAGATAATTTTTCTAATCGTTGTTTGCTTCATCATCCATTCTTTTTTCCCCTTCCATCAAGATGAAAGTTCTGTTAACAAAGCAAAATATTTACGAAAGTGAGCCAATTTTTTTTCTTTTTTTTTTGGCGGGGTACGAAAGTAAGCCAATACATCAGACTAAAGGATGGGCTAAGAGGATATCTGGCATTGCTTATAAGATGTCAAATTTATTTATAAATTTTAAAATTTATAGTCTTTGGTAAATTACATTTATATTTATATAGAAGTAAAGATGATTTTATAAGCAACAAAGGAAAAAAAAAAAAAAAAAACCACTATCCCTAACTTCTTTTAGTTGCTTAAAAGCGATGGGAGCTAATTAAGTAAAAAGATATTTGTACTCTTTAAAAACTAACTCTGTTTCATCATATTATCAATTAAAGGTCCTTTTCAATTATTTTATCAAATACTTTTTTCGTGGAATATTAATAAACACTATTGCTTACAAGTAAATATTTACCAAATATATTAATAAATTATAAGCACATTTTATTTGAATATTTTTTATTTATTTAATATTTATTTATAAATATTAAAAATTATTTATAAATTTCAATTACTTATAAATAAATTAAAAAAGTACGGGGAAAAAAAGCAAAACCAAAATGGGCACTAGAAAGGAAACACAAACATTACGAAATATAAAACTAAAAATGAAAACAGTGTCGATGATGCCAACAAATAGGCAAAATAGATTCGAGCTCATGATCCATTTTGTCTGACAAGACTTGCCTCATTAATATTTAATATTTTTATGCACTGTTTATCATGTGAAATAGAATAATTGATTAGAGCACGTTGTTAGAATAAAATATTAATCAAGATAGTTGTAGCATAAACCTACCCATTTAGACCAGTTCTGATAAGAAGATATAACGATTTTTTTTTTAACGATTTATAGTAGTTTCTCACTTTTTTTAATAATAATTCAAACTTAAGATTTATAAATTCAAAATGAACGGTGCTATTATTGAGTTACACACTCTGTTGTTAAAAAAATATAACAAGTTTTGTTCTATAAAATTATTAGACCTCAACTATATGTGTATATTTGAGAAATAATGATTTTTTTTATTTTAGGTTGTGAACATTTTAAATTTAAGATCACTCGGGACAACTTGCATCCAATATCTTAAAGGAAGGCAGAAAATATAATAAAAGTATTAGAGGGATGATATATATTACTTCAGTTTTACCACTAAATTATTACCTTTCTATACGTAGAATTAGTTAGCTTGCCAAGAAGAAAAGACAAATAGAAAATTTTCATTTTGAGATACTAACTAGGCCGACATAAAAGGTAATAAAAATAAGCTATTATCTCACAATGTAAGAAAGTAGATGACCCCTTAGAAATCTTTACGAGCATAAATCATTTCCAAAATATTAAGACAAGTCAAATTTATAGTTTCGTTTGACCATATTTTAGTTAACAAATTTAGAAGGTGATTAGTTAAAAAAGAAAAAAGAAAATTTACAAGTTTGGTAAAATATGCTCATAAGCAAGTCTTGCCTACTTATAAACAAGTAAAAAATAAGCAACATTCTCTTTTTTTTTTTAATTGATCAAATAAAAAGACATTTTTACGCTTAAAAAAAAGAAAAACAATACTCTACTACTTTATTGAAAGCTCCTTTTAGTCATTTCACAAATACCACTACTTGTAAGCATACGTTTATTAAATATATTAATAATCTATAATTATATTTTTATCCAAACATTTATTTACTTATGTGTCATCTCCTTATAAATATTAAAAACTACTTATAAATAGCTTTGGAAAAAAATAATACAAAGTCCACACCCTTACTTGATATAGAGGGCGTTTGTAAGCATCAATTGAAATTATTACGCAAACACTTCTCACATTTTATCCACCTTTTTTTTTTTTTTTGTTCAAATAATTTCCTTGCTTTATTTAAAAAATAAAAAATAAAGAAAGGAAAATTTTGAGACATTAGACACAGAAATACGCTGTAACCATGCACCTCACTTGTAGCGTATAAAAACTCTCACATCTGCTACTAAAACAACCTGGAGAGCACAATTATCTTCTCTACATCCCATCCCAAGTCAAATTCACCTACTCTACGTCTAGCCTCGTCGGAAAATGACGACGTACGGCACAATTCCGATGTCATCCTCACCGGGAGGCACCGCCGGCACCAACCTCCAGTACATCTCACGCGCTAAAGAGCGGTTGGCCGCCGGCCTCAGCACAAGACGACCGTGGAATCAAATGTTCGACCTCAACTGCTTCAATCTTCCGGCAAGCCTCTCCGACGCCGTTCCGCGAATCCAGACGAACACCGCGTATTTCAGCACGAACTACGCCATCGCCGTGCTCACTATCCTCTTCGTGAGCCTGTTGTGGCACCCGATCTCGTTGATCGTCTTCATTGTCACGATGGCCGCGTGGCTGTTCTTCTACTTCCTGCGTGACGAGCCGTTGGTGATTTTTGGCCGGACAGTCACTGATCAGACGGTGCTGATCGCTTTGGCTGTGGTGACGGTTGTATTGTTGTTGTTTACTGACGCGACGATTAATATCGTGAGCGCGCTCTCCGTTGGCATCGTGGTGGTTTTGATTCACGCCGCGTTGAGGAGGACAGATGACTTGTACTTGGATGAAGAGGCCGCCGGTTTCTTGACCGCCGCCGCCGCCGTTTGTGTTCCGCCGCGGTCTTCCTCGTAGTTTTTCTTTTCTTTTCTTTTTGTAACTGAATTGATTCTTCGACTGTTTTCAAGCGTGTTGTGAAATGAATTTATTTTTTTTTATTTTCTTAAATTCAGTATTTTTTCGGTGTTTTGATTTTTGTCTTTTCCAAATTATGAGTTTTTTTTTTCACCCAAAATTAATTATGTGTACTTAATTATTTGTGTCCTTATTGCTAAAAATTGAGTTCCATTTTCAATTTTATTTTTGTTGGATTTAACTTTGCCCGATATATGTATATAGGTAGATGAACATTTATCTTGACTCACTCGTAATCCTTTTAACTTCATTATTTCTCATAAAATTTGTATTAAATGGTCGCAAAGCACTCAAATCTCAAACTCAAATTCATATACATTCATATTACAATTAGAGAGCTAAGATGCAATTTAACGCTAGTTTGATGCAATATAGGTGTTTTTAGATGGGTTTTTTTTTTTTAATTTTAAGAAATAGATTTCATTCAACTGAAGTTAGCCAATATGTACTCTTTTAAAGGAGTGGAAGGTTAGAAGTTGAGTCACTTGTTTTTTTTTTTTTTGGCTCGATAAGTAAATAGTGCATTAATATCAACAAAATATACAAAAGTAAGTCTACTATCTAAAAGGATTTACATTTCAAGCTCTAAGAATAGTCAAATTCAAAAAAGAACTTTTTATCTTCTTAATCATATAAACTTTGTTTCTAATATCAAAACAATATTCTCAAAGATTTGTTCTTTCATTAAGACTTTTTTATAATGGATTATCTGGTTTCTCTTCTTCCAGATATGGCAGACAAACACTCCTAAGAAGAGTTTTGTCGTACTAGCTTAAAGTGTATAAGAATTAGCCTATGACAAAAGCCAATTAGTAACTTCAGTCCAATGTCTCAGATTAACTAATCCCTTGATTTTTCTCCACCCCCGATTCCAGATACGTTTAACAAAAGAGCAGTTAAAGAAGAGATGCTCGTGATATTCAATACTCAAAATGACATAAAATACTAGAAGGATTAATTGGAAGTCCCCAGAAGATCAATCTGACCATCGTTGGAAGTCTTCTATGCCACATCAGCCAACGGTAAATAGCATGTTTGGAAATATGATGTTTGAATCAAACAAGCCAATACCAATCAACCTTATGCTGCGAAGTTCTGATGAGTTCAAAAGCTGCCCTTTTTGGATATCTTCCATTAGGATCATTGGTCCAAACAATTTTATTATCTCTCGAGCCATTTGGTCTCATGTCTCCAAGGTCACTAAAAATGCCAAAGTAGACAGGATTAGAATTATCCCAAACCTAGTTGTCTCCGTGGATGAAACCATCAACTTTCAAATTGTGGTTGATGGTTGAGCTGTCTAAGGAAAAATAATCAATCAAAGGGCCAAATGGGTTCCAGTTATCATACCAGAAAAGTGTGCCCTGCCCGTTGCCAATAATGTGAATCATAGCATGACGAGCCACCTTTCTAAGTTGCATAATTTTTCCCCAGGCCCAAGAGGAATTCGATGAATAGGAACCACCCAGAGAGTGTCCTGCTTCAAATAAAAGTTCTTCACCCAGTCTACCCAAATTGATTTTTGTCTAGTGTGCAAGATCCAAATATATCTAAGAATAGCAGCTTGGTTAGCCTTAATCAACCTACTTAACCCAAGTCCACCTTCATCTTTATTTGTACAAACCACAGACAAAGAAATTTTTGCTTTCTTGCCCATGTCCTCCTTCTCAGGCCAAAGAAACAAAGCCATTTTTCTTTCAAGTTCCGTAAGGACTTCTTTAGGAATAATAAACATGCAAGCCCAATAAGAGTTAATGTTGGCTAAGATTGAGCTCACAAGTTGGAGGTGTCCAGCAAGATTCAGCCATTTATTAGTCCTTCTTGCAATCCTCTCAAGCAGACAATTACAATCTTTCTTATAAAGTCTCCCTGGAATAAGAGGAACTCCCAAATATTTGATTGGGAGCTTACCCATCTTGAATCCCAAGATATCTTTCAGTTTAGAACAAGTAGCGTCAGAACATCTACCAAAATAAATCTCGCTTTTAGACTGGCTTATAGAGAGTCCCGAACTGTGATGAAACAACTTGAGACACTCCTTGATAATTTTGACAGAATTTTCATCAGCTTTAAAAAAGAAAAAAAGATCATCCGCGAAGGTGAGATGATTAATTCTTGGGGTCTTGCAAGTTGGGTGAAACTTGAACTCCTTGAGTTCACTAGCCCTCCTCATAATTCTAGAAAAAAAACCTCCATAGCAAGGACAAATAAGTAAAAGGAAATGGGATCACCCTATCTAGTACCTTTGGCTCCACTGAAAAATCCATAAAGTCCCCCATTCAAGGCAATTGAGTACTCAGGAGAAGTGATACAGTTTTTGATCCATGAGATGAATTTAAGTGGAAAGTTGAAGGCAGCCAAAGTGTTAAGAATAAAGTCCCAATCCAAAGTATCATAAGCTTTCTAGAGATCTACCTTGATAATGCATCTAGAAGAAATATTCTTCCTTCCGTATCCTCTAACCAATTCTTGTCCCAACAACACATTGTTAGAAATACTACAACCCTTAACAAACACATTGAGTCACTTGTTGATTAATCGAGTAAAGCATGTTTTATAACCAAGGTCATTTTCATGGTCTTTTGAATCCATTTTACAGTCTTTTTTTTTTAAAATCAAGTTTCATGTAACATTATTGCCTAATTAACATTTTTTTTTGGATGAATTTTGTAACAAATCTTGTCTCTAAATAAGTTGGAAACAAGGGAAACCAACCGAGCATTCTTTGCACAATGCGGAATTGACTTTTGTGTTAAGCAGACAAGTTTTTCAATTTAGATTCCTCCTAAATTTTTTAGGCTAAATATTCATATTTTAATGTACTTCTAAATTAAAAGATATCAATTTAGCTTTTACTGAAAAATTACTTATATATAATTATGAATTTGAACGTTTTTGTTCTCACAAAATAAAATGTCTAAACTCGCCCTTGGTTGGTTCATTGGATTTATCATTTTGCGTTACCTAATCTATGTGGAGGTTTTTAGACTTTATTATTGTCATCTTATGTGATAGATGTCATATTCCCCAATTTATATCCTTAGGCCTACAGACGATAATAATATTTGTAAACATAATAAATAATTATTTTCTTCGAACAACACAAAATAATAAAGTCAATTTATTAGTTATACCACACTAGAGCAAATTATACCTTAAACCCAAAGTATGGTACACCCAACGGTGTATGGTACACTGCCCAATAAATCTCACAATCTGACTATCGGACTAACGTAAAATTTAACAAATTTATTCTCTGACGAACACAACGCAACAATCTCATCGTCGATTGGACACCGGTAACATCTCCAACTGTGAGCTCCGATATTGTTCACAAATTGTGGACATATTATTCACAAGTTGTGAATATATTATTTACATATTATCAACATATCTTAAAGAATTGTAAACATGTAATTTATCTTTATGAACATATAATGTAAAGCTTTTGAATATGTAATATAAGAGTAATAAATAAGTAAATTGGAAACAATTAAAAGTTTTGAACATAAAGTATTAAAATTATAAACATATAACATACGATTTGCAGATAATTAAAAGTTATCAACATATAATATAAAAATTGTGAACTTATAATAACAAAGTCGTGAATGTACTATTATGAGGTACACAATAATAAGTGGATATACAATATTTTGGGTGCACAATATCTAGTCCTTCACGCCAGCCACTTATAAACCACTCACACATAACCCCACAAACCAATGCAGAAGGGGCACATGGTACAGTCACAATCACATAGCACCAATGAGACTGGTATTCAAGGCATGACAAATAACTAATTAAGCTCTTAATCAACTTACCTGAAATGGTTAGCCTAATTTATTAATTATATATACATTACATTCTTATAAATCACTCATATATCACTATATAAACTGATGTGAGACATTACAATCATCTCCATTGGGGACCTAATGTCCTCATCAAGGGCATGCGACACGAACACACAGGGCCAAGTGGTGTAGAACTCTAGAAGTAACTCCTACAAGCTTAGAGATGACTTCTACTGCACACTTGATGTAATACTTTTTCCTGTATAGCACTAGCAACTAGCTAGTAACTAGCTTTGATACTATTCTATCATGCCCGTGAACCTAGACCCTTAAGATTGTAAGTAAGGCTGGTGTTGTATGCATAAGAAATAATTATTTTTACCTTCAAATTAACTGGTTTAAAATGGTTAACCCAAATTATAGTTACACTATACCACCCATTTATAAACTATTCATAAATTACTTCACAAACTAATGTGAAATATCACAAAATATCTCATAGTGAATTTGAAGGTAAAAATAATTATTTCTTATGCATACAACACCAGCCTTACTTACAATCTTAAGGGTCTAGGTTCACGGGCATGATAGAATAGTATCAAAGCTAGTTACTAGCTAGTTGCTAGTGCTATACAGGAAAAAGTATTACATCAAGTGTGCAGTAGAAGCCACCTCTAAGCTTGTAGGAGTTACTTCTAGAGTTCTACACCACTTGGCCCTGTGTGATCGTGTCGCATGCCCTTGATGAGGACATTAGGTCCCCAATGGAGATGATTGTAATGTCTCACATCAGTTTATATGGTGATATATGAGTGATTTATAAGAATGTAGTGTATATATAATTAATAAATTAGGCTAACCATTTCAGGTAAGTTGATTTAAAAGCATAATTAGTTATTTGTCATGCCTTGAATACCAGTCTCATTGGTGGTTTAAAATGGTTAACCCAAATTATAGTTACACTATACCACCCATTTATAAGCTATTCACAAATTACTTCACAAACTGATGTGAAATATCACAAAATATCTCATAGTGAATTTTTACCTCATTCTTATGTTTATGTGGATTTTTAACAACATCCCTTAGCTGTTTCAAAAGCATCTGCCTTAGATAAGAATCATAATTTTTTAAGTTCTCTGATACTTAAATTAAAACAGAAAATAAAAAATAAAGATAAGCAAGATGATGTGTTAGATGGATATCTATGTGCAGGTGTGTATTTGTGAGGGTAAATTTCACAATAAGTCCCTATTATTTTTTTATTTTTTTAAAGTGGTCCTTATTGTTTTAAAATGTTCAAATTAGTCCTTAATGTTTCATAAATGTAGTCAGATTAGTCCTTATTATTTAAAAAAATTTATATTATTCCCAATGTTTCACAAAATTAGTCAAACTAGTCCCTATTATTTGAAAAGAATTCATACTAGTCCCCAGTGTTTTACAAACTTATTTAAGTTAGTCCCTGTTTTAAGAAAAAATGAATAAAAAAGATTGGAACTAATTTTATTTTCTTTTTTTATTTATAATACCTTGAACTTTTGTACTGTGAATTTCATTATGGAATAATTTTTAGACAATAAAAGTTCCTAATTTTCATTAAAAAATTTCAATCAGATGTCTATGGTGTCTTATGAAAGTTCACAATAAATCCAAATATGCAAAGAATGCAATAACTATCATCCAAAATGTTAAATTCCTATTGCTTTTTTTTTTGGCTAGGAATTCTTGCTTAAAAAAATAGATAATCGGATTTCGTTTTATAGCGCAAAGGGTAAGATTGTCAATTGCTTTTATGTTTGAGGTCATTTGGGACATTTTCGTCAAAACTAATGTCCATTCTAATTGTAGAGACTAATCTGACTATAATAATTAAACATTGGGGACTTATATGAATTATTTGAAACAATAGGGATTAAAATTAAAAAATATGTAAACATTAGGGACTTATTTGAATTTAACTCTAACAGCAGGGACTAGTTTGACTATAATAAGTAAACATTAAGGACTTGTATGAATTATTTACAATAATAGGAACTAAAATGGAAAAAGGTGTTAACATTAGGGACTTATTTAAATTTAACTCTATTTGTGAGTGTTGGGCTGTTGACGATGAAAAGAGTCTCAAGCAATGGATTGAAAGCCGAGGCAGTGGAGATAAGAGTTTCTTATGGTACGTTTGTTACGTAGGAATAGCCTATAATAGAATCGTCATTTCAACTTCTCATTCCGTTTCTTCTGTTTAGTAAAATTAATTGAAGCTGAAAAGTCCATTCCCATGGAATAGCCTTTCCAGGAAAAAGTAAAAAAATCAATTTCTTAGCCAAACCCAATAAATAAGTATTCCAACTTAAGTTGGAATCATAAAAAATAAAATAAAACAAAAAAATAATTTATTATTCCCCATTTACACTCACAAATCTTCAATCATTATTAAACAGATAAAAAATTAAAAGTAAAAGCAAAAAGTAAAAAATTAAAAAAATACACGTGTTTTTTTTTTCATTTGTAACTCTTTTTCACCCAAAAAATAGGTGTTGTTTTATTGGATGATTAACTTTTCTCTCAATTATGTTATCAAAGTAAATAAATTAAAATATAGTGATAAAAATAAACAAATGATTGACCAAATACTACTATGTTTTATTGTTGATCAAAAGACAAAGAATATTTTAGTTTATGTTAATATTGTATAAAAATAATTGTCACGTATAAGTCTAAATTTATGCCAAACTAAAGAACAAGTGTATTTTGGTTAATTGAATTGATTCTTGAATTCTTTTCTACCTTGAATGATCATTTCTTTCCAAACCATTCCATCATGCCAAATGAGGCATTAATGTTTTATTGATACATAAACCAAATGTAACCTTTTAAAAGCCTTAATCTAGAGGAACTTCTTATGCTTCCATATTTCACATCGGATTAACAACAAACTCTCGTGCTGATCTTTGATCGGTGAAATATAAGCCTTGGTTTGACGCAAGTATTGACCGTGTTTTGTTTAATAATGTTTGAATCTTTGATACGTGATTTGAAAAGGATGTCCTTTTTTCGTTTCTTATCTATTACGATTTTGTTTTTTGTTTGATTTGTTGAAAGCAAAAGAAGAATGATGGGAGAGTCGTCAGCTTGCCTTATCAGGTCTTTTTTTTTTTTTTTTTCTCAGCCTTCGTCAATTATTCATGACGACACAGAATTTAGTGTTAAAATTTTGAATTGTACTTTCTTAATCTTCTTCATATTAAAATGCTCATGGGTATTGATTAAAATGTGTTATTTTGTTTTTCTTTTACCATTAGTTTGTCGATCTTCAGTTGAAAGTGTTAAATTTTCATCTTATAGCAAATTCACTGTATATATTTTCTCATTGTATTAATGACTCTTGTTGATTTGTTGATATTAATATAGCTTGCTATGATCTTGCTCTTTTGCTAATGATCACATTTTAGAATTAGTTACATAAATTTTCTCTTTGCATCTCCATGGCAGTGATATTATAATTGAAGATTGGTGTTATTTCGGATTAAATTGAATCATCCTTTGATCCTATGCATAGCATTAGCTAAATGTATTTATAATTGGTTCTATAGGATTTTAAATGTCTATCTGTTCTTAGACATGAGAAATGTGGATTCAAGAAAAGGGGAATAAATTCAAGTGGTTGATGTCTGTCAAGTTGAGGCGAAAGTTTTCCTTTAAAAGTTCAGAATTGCAGAAGAGCATCAACTCAAGAAGGTGAATTTTGAAACTGATTTTGCAAACCTGTTTCATGCAGTTAGCTCAAGTCAAGACTCCTATACTATTATAAGTTGGGCTTTTCTTTTTATATATTTATTTGTTCCATTTACTATCTTGGTGCTAATATGGTTATTAATTATACCAATCTATTAGGTTACACTATGGAATCCAAAGTTGTGTACTTTTCCAAACTAGAACCTGGATTTGCTATTTCTGTTCTGTTGGTCTAATGAGGTATGAGTGAAATTTTGCAAACAAGGTAGCAATTTTGTAAATAAACATCAAAAAGAAAAACACTTTTGTTAATCAAACATATTCTTTAAATTTTAGAAAACAAAAAATAAAAATTGTTTTCAAAAAATAAAAACAGAAAATGAAAATAAAAAACAGACAAACTAAACGCAACCTAAAGTTTCCACTAAGCTTAAGATATTTGCGTGGAGGATCATTAATAATGTTTTACCTTCAGAGGCAAATAGGTTTCATCAATGTCTTACTCCCCTGCCTGAATGCAAGCTGTGTAATGTGGTGGCCTTCTATTGTGAGGAAACAGTGGCTCAATATTCAGCCTAAGGTTTATGATTTTAGTGAAAATGAAGTTGATACTAAGACTGAAAGTGAGGATGATGGTAAGCAATTAAGTAAATTATGCATGAAATAAAGAGATCATCCTTGCTGTCTCTTTCCCTGATCTTAATACTTCAATTCTAATTGTTTTTCAGCTCGCCCACTTAAAGATGAAATGGAGCATAAGGATCACGATGCTAGAATACAGAGGAACCAGTCTGCATGCCATAATCAAACATTAGGAACTATGTAATTTCTTAGGTCATTTGTCAAAACGTTGTTATCTGTAAATTTACTTTTGAATGTATAAATTATCATTTAATTGCATATTGGACATCATTTGCTTCGAAATTTATGATTAATTGTATGAATTTGTCACCCATGCACTTCCCGTTTCCTATTTTTTGAGTTTTGGAAACTTCCGTTATTGGCCTATGTTGTGTTGTTCTTACGATTTTTTGTTTGATGTGTTTCGTTAAGTAGTGGAATATAATATTTTTGTTTGTATCTTTAATTGTCTAATGAAAAGTGAAAAGTTTAAGTTCGAGTATAACATTTGAAATTTTCACTTATTCAGAGAAACCTTCTAAAGATTATTCACCAAGACATAGGACAGGAAAATCAGAAACTTCGCGGGTTCAGTACATTAATACAAAAGGTGCGAGGTCTAGTACTCACATGGCAGTGAAGGAACAAATGGACTTTGGCCTATGTTTGCCGTAATAATGCAGGGATGATTTGTGGAGGGGGTGTACACAAATGTTTCGGAGGATGTCTTACACACTGAGGCCATGGCCCTGGAGCAGTGATGTCATTTGGCTACATATACAGGTCTTTCATCTGCAATTGTGGAATGTTATTCTGTAGAATTGCATCAGGGCATATCTTCATCATCACAGGTGCAAGATTGTGAGGCTATTGTTGATGTGGTGCCGATGATACCATTCACCCGGACACTGGCGCCAGTGACTATATCTTTTGGGCAGCAATCTGTTTTTATCTAAAGTGGTTGGTCCTTTATGTTATAGATTCAATGCATCGATGTGTACTTTAAATGGCTTGAATTTATTATTATTTTTATTAAGCTTGAATATTCTAAGTCAGTTAGTTAAACTCACTTGTGATGGTTGGTCAGTAATTGGGTCTGGGTCATTAGAGGTAGTAGTAGCGCAGGTCTTGGGCAAATTCTACACTGCCTGGGGTCTTAGATTAGGGGTGTGCACTCATTGGTGAAACCCAATTACCGACCCGATATTTCAGGGACGGAGAAAAAAATTTTGAGGAATCGGGGAATGGGGGAAAAAATATCAGGAGTGGGGAAAATTTTCAGGGAATCGATTTGGGAACATCAGAGATTTTTTCTTTCAGGGAATAACTGAAATCCAAAGTTTTTAATTATATACATATATATATATATATATATATATATATATTATATACATTAATATGTATAATATGTATGTGTGTGTGTATATATAATATAATATGATATAAGATAATATAATATATAATATTTTATTTGTGTTTTGTGGGTTGAATTATGTGATGGTCATCGACTAATTATATACTTTATTTTGTTGATGTCTTGACTCTTGATAATGATGATTTTTATCTGTCCAAGCATCTAGCACGGCCAGGACATATGTTACTATGTCTACAGTAGTAGTAGTAGAAAATTAGAATTGTAAAAGGCTGACATAATGTTTAATGCCACAATCTATCTTGTAATACTATTTAGAAATATTGTCGATTAGTTCATTCAATGTGAAATCTTGATATGGGATGAATTTAAAAAAGATTTTGATTCTAATGGTGTAATTGGAGATTAAAAGATTAGGTTAAAGACTTAGTGCGTGTTTGGCAATAGCTTTTTAAGTAGCGTTTAACGTTTTGACTGGTCAAAATACTATTTTGTTAAATTATTGTTGTTTGGTAAACTAGCATTTCAAGTAGCTTTTTATATAGCTTTTAGCGTTTCTCAAAAGCTAAAAATTTTAGCGTTTTGGGTGGCTTTTAGCTTTTCATTTTTTTTTTTTGGCAATTCTACCCTTTTTGCATTTTTTGATTTTTCTGTTCTTTTTCCAATTTCTCTCTATATTTTTACCTTTTGTTTTTGCAAATATAAATAAGAAATAATATAAAAATAATTTTCAATTTCTATATAATCAACATTACTAAAAGCATAAGTTTTATTAGTACCTTTTTTTTTACAAAATAATTTTGAATCTATTAAAATTAATCTTTTTAATATTGATATAAATGTTTTATCAAAAAATTAGTTATAGTTTAATATTAAAATATGATTATGAAAATAAATATCTAATTATGAAATATATTATCTTATTCCTATAATAGTAATAGTAATTATAATTATCATAATAACAATAATAATAATAATAACATGATATCAATGTCCTTTTACGGTATTTAACATTCATCAGCTAATCTAATAGCTAATTTTATCAAACATATTTTGTTCAATTAGCTATTTAAATAGCTACCCGCTAACAGCTAAAATACAATAACTATCAGCTATTCTAATAGCTAAATTTGCCGAACAAGCCCTTAGCATTAAAGGGAAATTAGTTTTGAACTTCTATTTTTTTTTTAAAAAAAACCCTTTGCGGATTCTCCGGTCTCTAGTCATTTTTCTCTATTCCCTATTTTCTCAAATAGTGTTCCCCATTGTTGATTTGAGGCAGGGAACGAAACAAGACCCTTTCCCCAATAATTATTTCAAGGGAAAATAAAAATGTTGATTGGGGCGAGGATTCCCCCAATGAACACCCCTATCCTTTGTTATGTTCTATTCTATTTGGTGTGACAAAACCTCCCACCACATCAATTTTTTGTTAGTTTAAGCATTTTGGGCCACATTTGTGTACATTTTATAATGGTTTAAACTTATTACTACACTTGCAAAGCACAACTTTTTCTCCATTAACCATCTCTATTGCAGCTATAACGCCCTCCTAGATTGGTTTCTTGTGATATTTGTGTGTACTTTATAATAGTTTGGGTTCACTTCTACTTTTATCGTGCTTCAACATTTTGGACTAGTTGGTTAAACTCACTTATGGTGGTTGGCAAGTAGTTGGGCTTGAGTCATTAAAGGTGGTATTAGACTAGGAGGGTGTTTGGATTGGCTTATAAAAAAGCTACTTAAAGCACTTCTAGCTTTAAGTGACTTTTTTTTATTATCAACTTTAAGTAGTTACGTGTTTGAATAAAAGTTATAGTTATAAAAATAAGTATTTACATGTTTGATTAAAGTGGGCTGAAAAGTTAGTTATATAGTTAAAATAACTATTAAGGACATTAAAATATAATTTAAAAAGGTAAGTATAAGATAAAAGAGAAAATATATTTTAGTAATAAAAATAAAAAGGTAAGGATAAGATAGTAAATGATTTGGTCAAACTTGTTTTTTTTTCAACGTGCTTAAAGACATAAAAAGCAAAAGCTGGGGTTGGGGAGCTTTTTATTTTCTACTTAAAGCTACTTAAAAAAAGCACATTTTTAATTAAAACAAACACTTCTATTAGCTTAAATTAGGCTTTAAGGAAGTTTGACCATAAAAAAAGCCAAACCAAACACCCTCTAGGTCTTGGGCTAATTTTACACTGCCTGGAATCCTAGATTGTCTTCTGTTATGTTTGGTGCAACAACCTGCTCCTACACAGTTCTTTGTCAATTGAAGCATTTTGGGCCACATTTTTATGCATTTTACAACAGTTTAGATTTACTAATTTGGCCCTACTATGACGATAATAATGAACTTAAACTATTATAAATTATAAATAAATCTTAGAAAGAATTATTGTGAAAGGAGTTGCAATAGCATAAAAAGCATAACGTCACCAATAGCTATTTTCTCAAAGCTACCAAAACAATATTTTTCTTTTAGAACATTACACAAACAAGATCATAGAAGGTAGAAGAGATAATTAATGGCAAAAATTTCTCAAAAAGGGTTATTTGCATACTTCTTAGTAGATGAAAATAAAATTTGTAAGTTTACATGTTATTTGAGATTCAATTTGTTATGCACGTCAATTATGTTTTAATTTTTTTAAAAATTGACCAATTTAATTATTTTACTTAAATAAATTTAGTCATAGGTTGTCGAATTTAATTTCAATAATCAAAACATTAAGTTTATGTAATACGTACAATTTATAATATTATTAATTGCAAAACTTAATATTATCAAATTAATAGAACCGGTGAATTGCAAGAGTCAAATACTAGTTATAGTGATCTTTTATCATGGTGCTTGCTCTTTCATTAAGTATTATACTCACTCATGTATTAAAAAAAAAAAAAAGCTTAGCAACAAAACGCGGGTGAATAGTACGTGCAACTGTTAACAAACAGTAAGTGTTTGTTCACTATTCTACGACTATTTGCTTACTGACTATTTATTCAGTACCTCACAACTATTTGTTTACTACCCTACAACTATTTGTTTACTAATTTTCATAGATAGATGAAATATTTGTTCAATAAACCATGACTATTTATTCACTGCCGCACATCTATTTATTCATTGACTAATTGTTTATTCCCCTACAACTATTTGTTTACTGTCACACAACTATTTATTCATTAACTTACAACTATTTATTCACAACTTCATATATACAGAATACATAGAAGCAGACATTCACACACACACACGTTCTTACAAAACACACATGTGCATACACACATTTACCCATATTAACACACAAACACATACATACAAGGGCGATAAGTAACGTGATAATGAAAAGATAGGAGAATAGACAAGCAAATTACTATAATTGTTCTTCTTCAAACAAAAATATAGATCTGCATGAACCGCATCATCACAATCTTTGTGTGTGCATGTGTGTGTGTATGAGTGTGTGTTTCTGTGTGCGAAGTGAGGGAGACGACGATCAGATTTAAATTTGATATGTTTTTTTTGTTTCCTCTAAAGCATGAGCGGATCTAGCTACAAAGGAACACTACGTGAGGGATTATAGTATATTTTGCCCTAGATATATATATACACACATTTGTAAAATACACTCTTTTTTATGTTTTTTTTTTCTATCAAAACTCTTTTTATACATACAAAACGAATGCTAATTACAACAAGCTATTAATTGAACTTATTGAAAACATATTAATTTAATTTAAAATTTTATAAATCTACTAAGTAAAAATTAACTAGAAAATTTGATATAAAAAGATTATGTCTAAAAATATTATTTATTTGGTAAAGAGATGCAGTTAAAATATTCACCGTAATCGTAATACAAAAGCTCAGCTCCACCGTCCACTCCCGGCGTTGCATTTTACCGAACAAATCGGCGGCGATGGCACACCCGCCGCCCTACGAGCCCTACTACCTGGCGCCACCTCTCCCCGCCGAGTACGTGTACACCACCGCCGCCGGCGGCAGCGGCAAAGACCGGAACCTGATAAGCACACTTTTCGTCTCGGGCCTCCCAGACGACGTCAAAGCGCGTGAAATTCACAACCTATTCCGCCGTCACCCCGGCTTCGAGTCTTGTCAGCTCAAGTACACCGGCCGCGGCAACCAGGTCCGCCTCCTCCTGTTCTTCTTATTCATTCCTCTTCAATTTTTAGGGTTTTAGAAGTTTCAACTACTGGAAATTTATGATTTAAAATGGTTGTATATATAAAAAATATATTCCATGATAGTTTTCTTTGTTAATTTTGTTTCTTTTTTTAATGCATTGAATCGGATTATTACTCTGCTTATGATATTATTGGATTAAATCTTGTATGCTTTATTTTCAATTTTTTGAATACGAGAATCTAGATTTTTGCTATTTTATATAGCATTTCAAGGCTTATGTCAAAAAAAAAGAAAGCATTTCAATGCTATCCAAATTTGGTAAACTACAAAAAGATTTTCATGCTTGCCAAACATTGCGTATTAAACCCTTGTTATTGAAATAATTTAATAACAGCCATGGTTTTTCGCGATATAAGAATGTGGGGTTGTTTTCATGACTCAAACCATGACCTTTTGATTACAGGACAACTTTACCTTTGCACCAATGCTACCCTTTGATTTTTCACTTTCGTCCTACAGATTTTAGTTAGTTTAAGACTTTAAGGCAATGCATGATTAAAGTTGCTAGTAGTTTAGTGTGTCTTGAATGTGATAATTAGAGTTGTGACGAGTAGATGAATAAGCTGTTGCAATTCTTAATATTTTCATGTGTCACTTCTATTTATTGAAATTCCGGTATCTTTCAAAGAGATGAATGTCATACAAGGTTCAGTTTTGTCTACTTATAGGTTTCGTGTATTCATAGCAGATGGCAAAAAATTGTCCACTTTATTGTGGCTTATGAGACTGCCATCAATACCCATAGTGATTAATTTTAATTCTTTTCTTGACCCCATTTCTTATCATAAATTTCTCAAAGTGGATGTCTTCATTAAGAGATTAATCTTCACAACTTACTTCCATTGGCAAGTCTCTTCTTTGTCAAATTGGTGCTTCTTGTTGGAGTCAGGGTTAAGTATTATCTCTGTGAAGAAATTAAGCTCAATTGTGAAACATTTCGTGCCATTTATTAGGCAGCATCTCTGTGTAGAAAGAATAGGTCTTGGGTTATCATGGATATGGGTCACATCAATTTGCTGTTTCAGGCTTGACAGAGATAAAAATTTTGCATTTGATTGCTGGAAGCAGATTTTTTCAAAGGCAAAAGCTCCTGCTTCTGTTTTTTCTTCCCTTTTTTTCCCCATATATATGACCTTCTAAACTGTTCCTTTAGTAGTTAAAGCATATAATATAACTTTTATTCTCTTACAGGTTGTTGCATTTGCTACCTTTGTAAATCATCCATCAGCCATGGCAGCTCTGCATGCACTAAATGTGAGTTTTCATGTTGGATTGATGTACTAATATTTGGAATGTTATCAGTAACCATTGAATACTCTGCGAGCTGTCTTGTATTTCATGCCTAGGTATTAAATTGCGGCCTGTGATGTTCTTGATTGATGGCTTATTATGTTGTACTGGTTCACTAATCTTTGATAACATTTTCTTTTAACTTAAAATTAACTTTTGTACTCTTCAGCAGAGAAAACAATTCAAGCAAGAGAGATGGTTAGATTCTGTTTTCCAAGCCCTGATTCTCATAGCATAAAAGAATATTAATTTTTATTTCATTTAAAAGTTATCTAGGGAAAAAGGAGAGTTAGGTGATGAGTGATGAGTGGATCATGTTTTAGCGGGATGAGGAAAATAATAAGTTTCTTTCAGTAGAAGAATAGTGGTGCTTTGCTGGTTCTGGTGTGCACCATACTTACTGTCTATATGATGGTAATACTTTTTGCAGGGTGTTAAATTCGACCCTCAAACTGGATCCACTTTGCATATTGAACTTGCCAGATCAAATTCAAGAAGGAAAAATAAACCAGGTAATGTAGGCGTGGTCTTCTGTTGAATGAAATCATTTCTCAGTTTGTTACCCAAAGAAATGCTACCATTCTGCTTATCTAGCCTATGACTCCAGTGGCCCAAATTCTTGATGAAATTTTTTATTTTTCCAGGAAGTGGACCTTATGTCGTCATTGATAATAGAACTAAATCTACAGCCGATGCACGAGAAACATCTAGTGATGAAGGTAATATGTTGCGTGAATTAAATTTCTCTGTAGAAGTTAAACCCTTCTGCTATTTGTTTCCTATCCTTCTCAAAATTACTACAAAATAAGAAAAGTTATTCAAAAATACTTTTAATTAGTTTGTAGTAAACGCTATTTTATATATAATATCAAAAGTAAAGTGTCTTATTTCAAAGTGATTGAAAATTCACAGAAAGAGGGAGGGGGGGAGGGGGGGAAGATTAACAGCCACCTGAGTTTACCATACAGTTCACATTTCACAAGCATATGCTAATATGTTCTGCACATTCAGGAGACAGTGAACCTGATGAGCCCCCAAAGTCAAACCCAGCTGATTCTGGCGACAATGATGATTCAGCTGCAGAGAAGAGGTTGGGGGCACTTTGAAACCAAATAATCTCTTCTAATTATAAGTCCTAATGTTGTGAATACTGCAGTTTAGCTAATAAAAGATTTGGCCTGTAACTTTTTGGTTCTGCCCGTTCTGTGCTTGTCTAAATGGTTGTTATTTTGCCCTTGAACAGTGGTGAAGCTGTGGCTGATGCAGAAAAGGCAAGTGCAAGTTCAAACGTGTTTGTGTTTCTTTCCATCTCAGTGTCTACACTATACTGTATACCAGAGTGGTCTAGTTCACAATGCAGCATGACTAGCATCTCCTAGAATGAAATTATAAAATAGAGATCAGTTTCCCTGAAATTCCAATGTACTTGCATTACAATGTTTTGTGTTTAATAAAAGTCTATTTTCCTTTAGAGCAATATCTTTCAACATGTTCTGCAGATATCTGTCTCAAATATTACAATCCATTTAATGCTGAATATCATTAATACTCCAGAAGGAAAGATCCAAAAAGAATTGTGGCCAGAGTCTTTTTTTTGTTTTAAAAAAAATAAAACTTTAGATACAAGAAGAATTAAAACACAGAATTAGCTAGTACTATGAGAAGTAAGGGATCCATAAAGAGTTATTTTTGAAAGCTGTCTCTTCCATCAACTTCCATCCCTTCTGTTTGAACTCAAATTTACTCTCTGATATATTTTTCTGTATGCTCTGACTAATGATTATCACATATTTGTGGAAAATGCCTTCCTTAGCTATGAAATGTGGAAGGATTGAAGTCTGCAGTATAATGAGTTAGTTAGACAGTTTCTTTTCACCGTCTCTCTTGCATGTCAAGTGCTCTTGCTTGTAGTTTCATCTTATTCATAGTCTTCCTGTCAATTCCTGAAAGACAAGTAACTTACCATGTGCTCCCAAATGAATGTTTAGGAGCAAACAGAGAAGACGGCAGATGGTGCTTGTTCTACGCTGTTTATTGCAAATCTAGGTCCTAATTGTACTGAAGAAGAACTTAAGCAAGTCATATCTCAGTAAGTTTTCTGGGATAGCCAAATTATAATTTGTCTTTTGTGAGGAAGAACATCTGTTTTCTTGTTCTCGTTATTAGGAAGTATTCTGGAACTCTATTCTTTTTCTTTTTCTTTTTCTCTCTTGCTTTCCTGTTTCTTATGGTCATTCTGGAACTTTGTTAGGAAGTAGGCTTAGTCTCCTTTTGTTGTTACATGAAGGGCACTAATTAGCAGTAGCAGAGCTTCAGTTTGGTTAGGAGAGCTGTGGCTCCCTTGAAATTGCAAAGTCAACCTTTTTATGATCCTAGTATTATGCGAATATATTTTTCTAATAACTGATTGCATAGCTTCACTTTCTCTAGGAGTGCTGTGGCTCCCTTAAAATTTGAAAGGCAACCATTGTATGGTCCTACTCCTATTATTATGCTAATATATTTACTAACTGCTGGAATCTCTAATTACCAAAGATGAGCTGATATTTGCTTAATTTAAAGTCTGTTCAGTTAGCAAATCATATCAGAACTATAACCCCCTTCAAAGCTAAATACTAAAAATTCATGTTCAAGGGAAATGAAGACAAGATTTTTGTGGGTGTGAAAGGAAGGGTGGGGATCAGAAGAGAGAAAGAAATTATATATTGGAAACCTAAAGTAATTCTAGAGTTTTACGCTACTCACAAGAGAAAAGTCGGATGGAGTAAACAGTTCGCTGCAGCTGGTGTTGTCGTTTGTGAAGCAGAAAAGGTGTAAAGAAAGAACCAAAGATATGATTATATATTTACGTTTCTTAGCAAAAGATTATGTCGGGGGAAGGTATGCGGTTTTTTTTTTTTTCTTCCTTTTGGGGGTGGAGACCATGACAATTATGCAATACCATGGGTGTTTATGTGAAATGAATCACATTCCAGATTTTTTTTTTTTTTAATTTATAGATCTTTAGTAATTTGACGTGTCAAAACTAGTAGTTAAACTTCCCACATGAAATCAAGCTCACAAATTGAATAAATTAAGTTTACAATTGATGATTCTCTTATGCTACCCATTCATCTCCCCATCTTGAATGCTGAAAGATGTAGCTTAAGCCCCCTTCTCTGAGAAAACATTTCACCCTGGATAAGATAAAAGTGGGTATTACATTTAACTTTTATGCCCGAGTAATGTTTATATGCTTTATTGGTACTTCCATGTAATATCCTACTATTACTTTGTCTAGTAATAGTAGTAAATTGATGGCATGCACACCTGATGCTAGGTACCCTGGATTTAACACTCTCAAGGTGCGTTCTAGAGGTGGGATGCCTGTTGCATTTGCTGATTTTGAGGTAATTTATTTTGATGTTTGATTGACTTCTTCATGTTCATTTCCAGTGTCAGAGTCAGAAACTACTTTATCTGATTTTCCTTGTTTTCATATAAATTTTATTCACGTAAACAGTAAATATGTATTAACCTTGTATGAGTTGCACCTCCCAGATTTGAAATTTAGACATAGGCCGTTGTTAAAAGTCCAGCATCAATGTTGTCCTGCAATTCGTCATGTTCAAATCTTTAGTTCGATCCCCTCCCCTTGGAGGTGGCGGTGGCTGGTGGGTACAGGGGGAGGAGATCAAGGAAACAGTTCAGCGATTTACTTTGTTGATTGCACCAAGTTTTACTTTGTCTAGTGCCAAGCTTTCTGAAACTGCAGCCCAAGGATGCAGTCTACCAAAAGAACGAAAAAGAATGTTAAAAGTTCTCATTCAGATTCATCTTTATTGCAGGAAATTCAACAAGCAACTGAAGCTATGAATGCACTTCAAGGGAGCACACTACCATCATCAGACCGGGGTGGCATGCACTTCGAGTATTCTTCTCGACTTTGACTCTTCTCTTATACCCCTTGAAAGTCTTGTCTTGTTTGAGCGCAGAAACTGAATGATATAGTCAAAAATGCTTTCAGATATGCAAGATCTAAAATGAGAAAGCACTAGGAGATTTCGAGCATTAAATCAAGATCCCGAAGAGTTGGTTGTTGCAAATGTTTCAAGATTCAGATTAGGGTCTTCTCTATTCGGTTCATGCTGTTCACGGCTAAAGTTCTGTGAGGATATCTCAAGACCAAATCTTGTGATTCCCGACTTTCATCTTCGCAGCTGTGATAATCGAGATACTTTGTATTCTGCAGATGTTCTGAGGCAATAGTTTCACATATGATTTTAACTTAACGGTTATTCTATCATTGTTGAACTGGGTCACGCCACATTGCAAAGGCAATGCCATCTTTCTGACCTAAAATTCTGTAAACTTAGATGTAACATATCTCCTTTTTGTTTGCAAAAGACGGATACAACAACCGATTGGCCATGGAAATCATCCAACAATCGATGTAAGGCATGTTTGCCTCTCTTTATCTCTCTAATAGTAAGAGCAATAGCACCCAACACGCGAACGATCATACCAACTTTCTGAAAGATTGGTTGAAGCCAAAATTTGAAAACCAATTTGGACAACAATTAGCTTCTCCATAGACTATGTTTCACCTGAAACTGAGGATTAGGTTTTAGAATCCTCTTGGGGTTTACAGCAATTGTTAACTTGATGTGTCCATTTGAGACCTCAATCTGTGTATGTTGTGTAACTTGAATCAAGAATGGTCAGAACTAACAGTGTACTTGTGCTGTAGTTATGCCTGCTTTTTCATTCATTCAACCAAAATTACATTTCGAAGGTTCTACAAGTGGCACCTCAGCTCCATTTCATTCCTCTGGATTACAAAAACCATACTATACCTGCCCTTTTTCCTTCTATACAAAAACAAAAAGTAGACGTAGTTAAACAAAAAATTGGAAAAGAAGAAAATCCAGGGACTACATCTGCAGTAGAGTTGCACAAGTTGATGTGCAGAAGTTGTTTCCTACAAATCACTTTGGTATGAAGTCCTGGCCTTTTCTCTTTCCCAGTAAGCCTGTCTCCTTGTATCGAGTGAAAGCTTTCCGCTAAATCCTTCCATTGCCTGGCTCATAACTGGACTGAGGTAATGTTTCTGATGTTGCTGATCATCCGACCAAATCCTTCCACTCTGACTACCGTCATACCCAGGTGTTGACATATGGTTCGAGTCTGTAATAGCGTCACCTTCCAATATTCGCAGAACCTTGGCACAAACATGCCATAGATTTCAAACGAGTCGCAGATGTCAGGATATAGAATCAGAACCAATGCATTTCAATAAGCGTATTCAGGTCAGATCATGTTAGATTAGGTACATTTTAAGCGGGTTACTCCATTTTTCTGTTACAGTTTCAGTGGCTAACTCCATTTTCTAGTTACATAATCTCGGAGGAAGGTTACATTACTAATGTGTAGCAGCATGCACGATGCTTTCTACATAAACCAGTTAATGTTACCTGAGACATCCTAGGGCGAGCCTGAGGGTCCCGCCTTATGCACAACGATGCAGCATGCAACATGCAATAAACCTCTTGCTCTGAGTAGCGCTTTCCAAGCCTGGGATCAATAAGCTCATCGATAGCATATTCTTCCAACAATGGTCGTGCCTATACAGGTCAAGACAGAAAAAGGAGGAAATTAGAAAAAAGAAGGATGCAGTATTGTACTTCTTTTAACATCGTTCCCTGAATTTTTTCATCTAAACATACCCATTCCGTGAGACACTGCTGGCCCTTGGGCCTGTTAAGATCCACAGCTTTTCGACCAGTAACAAGCTCCACCAGTACAACACCGAATGAGTAAACATCGGCTTTCTCTGTGATCTGGCCACTTTGAGCATACTCAGGAGCCAAGTACCTATTTAATATGAACATTATATCATGTAAGATGCAAATTTCAAATCAAAGGGTCCATAACCAGGAGAGGTACAATTTCTAGAGACTCACCCAAAGGTTCCAATAACTCTTGTTTCAACACCAGTATCTCCGTCAGGTTGCCATCTTGCCAGACCAAAGTCTCCAACCTTTGTCAAGGAACAAGTTTCAGCAGATTAGGGAGATTCGCATCTTTAACCACAAAGAATTACATCCTTTGCAATATTTTACATAAAAAGAAAAAGATAAACAAAGCACTGTAAACATGTAAACAAAGAAACATACACATCAGAGGACATCAGATTGTATCCTTACTGTAATCTACCAAGAATTGTAACTGTTAACATGCATCCAACCAATATCCAACCTCTGCAAGAAGTGCTGATCTTCATATGGAGCAAACAGTCAAGTATATTCTAATCTGTTTCTTGCTTTTAATGGTATATAGATTAGTCTCCTATGACACTGATGCCAATTTCAAGCCATGATTTTAAAGCAAGCACTTCGAGAAGCAAATTGTATATTTTATTTTTCATAACTTCTCTGTCAGAAGAGCATTAATGTAGAAAGGACAAATTTTGATGCTACTGAGTAATTTTCTACCAAGCAAAAGCTTGCTGATTGAACTGGCTTTATGGCAGCACAATGAATGGCAGAAAAAGGAAAAGAAGCAACTGAGCAAGAAGCATGGTATTCAGGAGATGAAGGCACCACAAGCATACCAAAATTACTTGATTCAAAACCGAGACAATCTATAGTTCGAACAGCAAGTTGTGCAGTATGCCAAGCCCTATGGCACAGTATAACAGGACTCTGATTGGGATCTGCGACGTTATAGTCGTGCACAATTCCGTGAATTATCAGTTATTGATTAAAACAAACGATGAATTTGCCATACCAGTGGTTGAAAGTCATGGGTGATCAGAATGTTGTTGGGCCTCATGTCTCGGTGAACAATGCAACCTACCCTGCATTCTTCATGGAGATAACGTAGCCCACATGCAGCTCCTACGGCAATCTTTTGACGTGCAGACCACTCTATTGGATCTCGATGACGTCCTGAAAATAGGAAAGCATTGTTATACTGAAAACACAAGCTAAAAGGCGAAGCTCTTGAAACAAATGTAAAGTGACCATCATAAAGCTCTCCCTGATGATATTTTTGTCTATCAGATATTCAAATTATGAATATTCTTAAGTCTCCGAGACAGGACCTCAAAGGTTTTTCATTGCCAAATTCAGATAATAGAATCCAGCAGCCACTTTACCTAATAGCAAGTAATGGCCTAATCCTTGACAAGGAATGATCCAATTCCTAGTCTTTCATATTTTTGCAGATTAGGTAACTCTCATAAAACACTTGGGTTCATGTGAACCTGCATTTGGCTTGCATTATGCAACTCTATCATAGACAAGAAAATCCTGCAAGAACTGATAAAAGCAAAAACCGCAAAACCATGTGTCCCCAATAGGAAATCCAAAAAGTTACCACATACCATAGAGATGAGAATCCAAAGATCCATTGCATATGTACTCGTAAACCAGCAATCTCCTACCATCCTCGATACAGAATCCAATCAACATTACAACATTCCGGTGCTGAGCACAGCTTAATACTTCGACTTCTGAGCAAAATTCTTGATCTCCCTGAGAACTTGCCAGTTTGTGTTGCTTGACAGCAACCACCTGGCCATCTGGGAGGACCCCTCTATGGACAGACCCAAAACCTCCTTCAGCTAAAAAATTAGCTTGAGAAAATCCTCCTGTAGCAAGCTCTAGCTCAGCATATGTGAACCACTGTGGAGGTTTCCCAAACACTGGTGCCTTGTGCTGGCATATTGAACACAAAGGAGGGGGCCCTGGAGGTGCACTTCTAGAAAGTGAAATGGCTTCTCTCAAATTTCCGCTGAAATCAATTTCTGACCTATAACTTGGAGTTCTAAGCCCAGCTTCGTCATCAAGTTTGGAGAACTTATCCAGCAAGGCCTTTGTTGTGGAAACTTGAGTGCGATTCTTAGGTCTCTGTGAGCTTTCTTCCACCCATTGCAAGGGTTGACAATGTGAATTGACTATGTCTATCATCCACGGCTGGAACCTCAAACTTGAGGAGGAAGATAAGCTTTCACTTTCAGTATCCGACCCAGACTCATCAAGATCATGATCTTCTTTCAAGGCCAGCAAATCATCCTTCTTCAGATTCCCATTCATCTCGTTGAGGGTGAATGGTGAAGTTCCAGGGTCAGAGCTTGAAACAGATGAAGTCCCAGCTTCAGTTGCAGTAAAGACCTCCGGGCTACTTGTTGGAGTCACAAGTGGACCTCGGGTGGAACTCAAAGGATCGGTTTTTTGAACTTTAGTTCCAGAAGGTTGATCTGATTTTGAAGGTGTGGGACCGCTGGTATCGGGTTCCTTTTTTGATGACCCAGCCAAATTTAGACGGAGAACTTTTGCTTGGGATCTCTTCATTGCTACAATGTTGCACAGCAACTCTTCCATGCATCGCTTCTTTTCATGTTTGAGATGTCTACAATAATTTATAGGTAATCATCAGTAACTTTACAAGGAAAGAACTAACTGAGCAACATTAAATCAAAATGCTGTTGAAAGGCCACTAAACAGATTTATGAGTATTACTTGTCCAAAACAACCCAATTAGCCCGAGTTTTCTTCGCCTCAGCAGCAACTGCCCCACATTGTGACCCAGAAACAATTTTAATCTTCACATTTATCTGACATTTAGTAAGACATAAACACATGAGCACAATAATAAAGTAAACAGCTTCATTTGATGGATATGTTAGCTTGGAAACTGACCTTATTAGGATCATAAACATCATGGAGCTGAAGAATCATCTGGGAGCAGGTGTCAGTTATGTCAGACCTCTGTTCTGAACTAGTCCCAGAGTATGATTTCCGATGGCCACTAGCACAATCTCCAGCAAATCTTGGAAAACCCCATAATCTTCGACCTGTATATAATGGCAAAAAATTGTTAAAATTACCCACCATGGCTTCAGGTACTTTCCTTTCAACAACCTCCACAAGCAGAGGGAAAGAAAACACACAGACACGCGCACAAAAGGAAGGAAGAAGAAAACCATAAATCTTTCTTTGTCAAGGCACGGCAAGCACAATATAATTCATGGTAGTATCTACAATTATAGCTATGATAAAGAAAAAGATAAACACATGCAACGCAAGCTTAGCAAAATGCCAATGAATCTGCCTTTTACTCCAACACTCACCTTTTAACAACTTCACTAATTGCTTATATCCTATTAATAACTGGTCATATACTGAGCAATTACCCTGTAATATATATCAAGTACCTAAAGGCTGCATCTTGTACCAAAAGATTTAAAAGATTAAATTGATATACCCCACAGAGATGCAATAAATTCTCAAAAAATTCTGAGCTGAGGGGAAAGAAAATTTGGTTCTCAAAGTTGTCAAATAGAAAGGCAAGGAAAAAAAATGTCATGCCCTGGTCTCAGTCAGGTTAGCAAACAACAGGACATGATCATATTAAATTTTTCGTCAGCACTTTTCATTTCTTTCATTGGTTTCATGAAACCAAAAAAATAGAAATGTAAATAAATTTAAAAAAATGGTAGAACACTTTCATGTAAAGAAAGACTATCATCTCACTGATATTCAAAAGAATCCTAGAGCCCTAGAAGCCACGGAGATTTTACACACGAGCTCTCACATAAATGGACCAATGATACAGACATTAGGTCTGACATGTATGGAAAATTAAGAGGTGTTCACTAGCAGAAAGCAAAGAATTCAAGAGAAGGCTACAAGAATTCACCAGAACTTTGTGAAGGGACAACAACAAGAAGTGTAATGCAATCCCCAGGTTGAACAACATGAGTCAGAGCCCATATGAGAGCGGTCTTCGCAATCTCCTTGGAGGCCTTAACAGCCACCACAACCTTCTCAGCAGCATCAGATGCCTTATCCTGATCCTTCTTCTTCATTTCCTTACTCATTATAGCCCAGAAAATATATATCAGAAATCCAAAGCTTCACCAGGTCCTACTTCACAACTCCATCACACAAACAGCACACCCATATCTTTCCCTAGAGACAATGAAACCCAATAAACAGAAAAGCATATCTGTCTAGATGGAACCCCAATGACACTATGACATAATTTGCATTATTGTATACTCTGCCCCACTACAAAGATTGTGATTCTCATGCAGATATAGCCAACATCATTACTGTTTGCACACAGCAGATGAACAGATTAACAAGAATATCTCCTGTATATTTTTCCCCTTAAGTTTTCCTCAAGAAAATGATGAAAAGTTCTCCCTTCTGCAAGAAATACAAAAACTTTGTTCTTTTTGTTACACTTTCTGGAGGGCCCTGGCAGGTACCAATCAAGAGCTTGAGTGAACCAAGAACTGAAACCAAAAATGGTATCCAAACAGCAGATTTAATGGATCTGCTAAGACATTTCTTTTCAGAAATAATGAAATGCATACAAGTAACTTGATGGATGCTGAACCTGAAAAGTTTTGTACCAAGAATCAAACACAATTGACCCCTATTTGGCACATGAAATTTCTGCGAAACACAAACACCATCAAAAAGAAACTTTGTAATAATACCATATAGTGCCCTCTCTCCCCTTTATAGGCTGCTTTCAAATCACATAACCCAAGTAGTTCAGCTGAAATGAGCTGTTCTCTAGATCCAAACAATAGAGCTCTGATCTTTTTCTCTCTCTGTCAATATATATATATATATATAAAATATATCAAGAAATGAAAAATGCAACTAATGCCAACCCAAGAATCTCCAATTATGAGCCGTTACGTTTGCCTTTTCATATCACAAATGCTTATAACAAAAGCCAAATACAACCAACCAAAACGACTGAAATGACACAAGAGTTGAACTTCTTTTGTGCTTTTTCTCTATACAAAGATCCAAAATGAACCCTCAAATCTTCATCAAGAAATCATCCACTTTTAAGTACTTTCAAGCATTAGTCCAGCAAAAAACCCAAAAAACAAACAAAAGAATCCCATAAGCATAAACCCATTCTCATATGTGTCACATACACCAAGATGTGAAAAAAGCATAACAATCAATGTGGTCTGTGTATTTGTGCATACACATACATGCTAAGGCATTTAGATGCTTCAAAATATTTTTCTTTTCACTTATTAGTGAAACACATGAGACTTTGGTGTATGAGAAAAACTCTATCTGAGTCTTTATCAATTTCCATGCTACGCTTTCAACATCAAAACAGCTAAAAAACAACAATGCCCCCAAAACATACGGAGATTCAATAGGGTGTGTGTTTTACTGTGTGAAAAAATAAAACAGAAAAAGAAAAACAAACAAACAAACACAAAATAAACAAGTTGCAAGATTAAGAAATAACGTTAAGAGTTTGCCAAAAGGTTGAACCAATCTCACCTACTCAATCTACAATGATGCAAAAATATTATCAGAAGATAAACTGATGCAAGTTCTTGACAATGATGCCATGAATGATATGTTACTTTCACAAATATTATATATACATAGTGTGTGTGTATATATATATATATATAAATTATGACTTACCATAAACAAATATTGCAATTGACTTACCATAATGACAAAATTCTAATGGGGGCATGAATAAAACAAAGTGGGGGGGGGTCAGTGCAAGGGGTAATTTGGATTTTACTGAAAATAATTCACACGAGTATAAATCAAATTTTGCACAATATAAATTCTAAAATAATTAATTTTTTATTCAGAACTGACTCATAATAAAAGTTTTATGTACTAATCTGTCGCATGAAAATTTTAAAATAATAACAACACTTTAATTATTGAGCTTAACTTTTGGGATAACTAAAAACAAAAAAACAATGTCTCATAAACAATAACTTTGATTAAGATTATAATGCGAGATCCATTATTATTAAATTCCTTATAAGATTGCAATATTAAAACTCACGTTATGATATTACAAGGTTACGAAATTATTTAAATTCTTTTAAAGTTAGAGTTAGAAATACATATATTTTTATTGTTACGAGTGAAATTTTGACAAAAAATACGTGGAATACTTTACTAGAAATGAGCAATGCAAAAACGATACAGTAGAGTCTGCAGGGGTTGAAAGTGGACATGACTCTACTAATACAACCCATCCTTTTGTCGACTTTCGAGGTTTTTTGGCAGATGACTTTTTTTTAACTTCTCTTCCTTTTTGTTTTGTCACTGTGTGTCTACTGTGTGTGTTGGTTTCCAACCCTTCGATGGGCTGTGTAAGTCTGCCGTCGGAGATTTGGTTTACGAGTTTGTCCTTTAATTTGTTTACAACTAGTTTAAACCTCGTGCGACGTATGCGATACGTAATATGTAAAATAATCTTTTAATCATATTTTTTATTAAAACGTGTAATTATGCAGAGTAATACATGTATAGTTGTTATACAAAAATTTTCGTGAACAGAAGAATCTATTTATTTATATAACAAAGTAGTATTTTTGCTTTTCTAATTTATGTCACATGCTATCATGACATACCTTTTTCGTTTAAAAAAAGCTCCGTCTAATTTTATTCATACCAAACCAAAAATAAAAAACCTTCCTATTCAAATTTATTCCATATATATTCATTTTCCTTCCATATTTTTTCATTTGCCTCATTTAGATTTTTCTTTCCAAAATTTTTTAATTTTACAAAAATATAAAATTGTGATTAGTATTGGAAATTTACTGGAATTTTAATTTTTTAAAAAATATATTTATACTTTAATTTGAATAGAAATTAATTTATCACTTATTATATAATTTTTATTCAAATTCTTTTATTTATGTTTGCTACCAAGAAATTGGCCTCAGATTTTGATATTTTAAGTTTTCTTCATTGATAACTAGGATGATAAATTTCACACTTCTAATATAAATGTACATTTATACCTTAGAGGTAAAAAAAAAAAAACTCTTTAGAAACATAATATATGACTTTTTAAATATATTTGTTATAGATATTTCTAATATAATTTTATAATATTTTAACCATCATCTTTTAGAGTAAGAAATAGTTAATATATCTTATTAGTTATAGATATAATTTTTTTAGTGTTTACCATTTATTTTTTATAATTTTCTATTTTATTTATTTTTAAAAATATTTTCCATTTTAAAGAATAATTATCTCGTATATCATTTGGGTGCAAGTTTAGTTACTAAGTTATTTAGTCGATAATGTGATTACGCAATAATTATATACCTACACTATATATGAAAGTTATACTCTTGTGAACATTGTGAAAGTATCATGTTTGAGCATTGTGAGAGCGTCATGCCAATGTTTACATGACATGTTTATTTTATTTTTTATTATTTTACTTTCTATTATTTCTTATCTTTATGAACATACATTATTAGCTTTAATTAAAATTAAATGGTCAATCAATTAACTATTAAGATTAAATTTATTTGTGAATTCTAAAAATTTTATTTCTTATATGTTATGTATATATATTATTAGCATTAGAAATTTAATTTCTAATCAACTAATTTTTAAAATAATATTCATTTATAAGTTTCAAAAGATTAAGTCAAAATAAATTTAACGTTTATTATTAAAAATACTATTTTGAGCATTATGAGAGTGTCATATCAGCGCTTATATAGCAACGAATATTTTGTTATTATCTTATATAATAATTTATTTGTTTATTATTTATTTTATTTTTGTCTTTGTGGATATAACTAAATTATTAGTTTTAATTGAAAAATTAAATAATCAATCAATTAATGCTTAAAATATAATTCATTTGTAAATTCCAAAAGGTTGGCTTATTATCTATTATGGTTATATATTCTTAGTTTAGCTTAAAAATTAATTGTCAAATAATTAATTTTTAAAATTAATAGTCATGTAAATTGCAAAAGGTTCATTTCTTATTATGGATATATACATATACATACATACATAAATATACACCTATATACATATATATATATATATATATATATATTAGTTTTGGTTTAAAATCTTAATTACTAATTAATTAATGCTTAAAAGCTTTAAATTATTTTTTATTTGTGAATGGTAAAGATTAAACTTGAGTAAATTTAATATTTATTGTTTAGAAATTTCCATACAAAATATTCATGATTAAATTTTTTATATACTATTAAAAATAAATAAATTCAACTTAATTTAATATTTTGTATCAAAAAATAAATCTGTGCTGAGCACAAACAAAAATGCACTAATATAATGGAAAGATAAATGTAATGAATGAGTCTCCTGCAGTCCAGGCACATGTCTCTTACATATATTAATAAAAGTACACATATACTTGGTCAAGAAATGAACATTCATATAGCCAATTTATGTATATTATGCGTGAAATTGAAAAATTAAAATAGGTAAATCAAATTTAGATTTTGTTTCCGTATAGTGTACTATAATAAAAAGGTATTGATGAAACAAATACAACAAGAATTGCGCACAATTAAAGCAACAATTATGCATAATTAAAGATTGCCATTTTTAAACATATTTTAGTTTTTTGAAAAACAAAAATTATTTATTTATTATATGCTATAAAATTAGTCAAGGATTACACCTAAATTACGCACTTCGCGGTTGAATATCACGGATAAAGGCGCGTGCAAATCACCAGCACACTTCTTTGCATAATTTGGTGAAAATAGTCAAAGTTTTCCATTAGATAGATTTTTAACGTTATGAAAAGTATTAATAGTAATTAAATTAAGAGTGTTAATCTATATCACAATCCAATAATAAGTGGAGAAAAATAATTAAGTAGACGCTACTCATGGTTCATTGATTAAAATATATTATATTAAGAGTGTTAATCTATATCACAATCCAATAATACATATGTATGCATTATATTATGTATATATATTTGCCTTTCATTTCATAGGTCATAATTCTTAACATAATATGGTTTAAAGCTAGATGTCACGGCACTCGAACTTTTATATTCATCCTTCAAATAATTTTATATAGCAATTTGTGATAGATTGACAAAGGCCGGAGAAATTAAAATTTTTTATACAAGTTTCACACGTTAGCTAGCAATGTACCGCTCGTGAGTGTATCACCCTATTTGGTTGTGCTCGTTTGAGCATTTATAAATATCCAAAATAAATTTTTAAAAAAACAACTTTTGCCATCTTTTGTGTAAAAATATTTATAAATATTTTAAAAAATACTCATAAATACCTAAAATAAGCACCGTGGTTTTTACATTTTGTTTCATATTTAAATATTTTTTATAAATATTTTACAAAATACTTATAAATACCTAAGAATCTGCACGTCGAGCAAATCAGAAAATTGATAAGAAATTTCAATAATTCTTTTTTGTGATAATTTACCAGTAAAGGCCTTTTCCTAAAGATTTAGAATATTCAGTGATTTAAATTAAAGTGAAAAGATCTTTAATATTATTGATAGATAATTTAGAATATTCAAGATTTAAATTAAAGTGAAAAGATCTTTGTTCTTTTTTCCATATGGCAGTGAACTCTTTTGCCTTTTCGTCTAAGCAAATACAAACTTTTAATACATTAGAAATTCACAAAAAAGAAAGAGAACATATGAATGCAAAGGACAAAGTTCTGTTTCTGTGTGCAATCTCGACGAAGGACGCCACATGGGGCCAGGTATTTTTGAGTTTGAATATATGCAGCGCTTATCTTACCGTCTGAAAAGTTCAGATTTGGCTTTAAAGCTTTGTCTTTAGGATCCCTCAACTTATTTTATTCGAAAGAGATTTTTTCGTAAAATTATAATATTATAAATAAAATATAATAATTATAAGTTATCAATAAATTATGACAAAGGTAATGTCAATACTTTCCGCATGCACCAAAACTTATCATGGAGTGTTGCAAACGAGAATGTCACCAAGTAAATATCATTCATGAAGGACTCATAAACCTAGTTTGCCAAAAAAATTAGGCTGGGCTCAAAGTTCGTCTGGACACCTACTGAGGCGTACTGTAATTTTTATTTGTAGATTTTACTGATATAAAATACTCAAAACGAATAATATAAAACACTATAAGACAGGATAAAAGAAACTCATGTTTTCAATTATCTAAAATATTTTATTTTTATATAATATCATATAATAAATTATTTCTATAACACTATAATATCATATATATATATTTATTTTAGAACTCGTACATTGCACTAGTATGCTTGGTTTCAAATGAAGATTGACCTCCTTATCTCGCCCCCCACTGAGAATAGAATGCATTAATGTTGTCTTTTTCTTTAATAAATCTTTGTCTTTTTGGAAGCATAAGTAGGTATAGTAATGATGAGGATCTTCACTAAAAGTTTTGTGAAATTTAAGTGAGCAAAAAAGACAATAATTCGCAAATCGAGACAAGTCTCTTAAACCATTCTGATTGCTGAAATAAATTCAAATTTTGGAGGGAAGTCTATTATCAAAAGATCAAATATAAATGGTTGAAGCAGACAATTTAATTTCTCTGCTCATTGCCCTGTCCAAGGTTGTCCATTTTCTTATATTGGTCAGAGGTTGTTTGTGCTAATTAATATAAGCTTTATTTGATGTATTCAAGAGTCAAATACGTAGATGAATTGAACTCATTTCAATGGATTGTTGAATTCCAAGTTGGAAATTGCATGTAAAGACACATTTATATTGTCCTAAGTAGTCGAGTACAAATTAAGATGGGTCCACTAATCTAGCTAGTCCTTGTCTCATTTAAAAACAGTCAAAATAATCAAGCTGTCAAATTATATACTTTAGATTTGTATAGATTGTAGCTTAAAAAAGTATGACACATCAAATATTTTTTGTTTGTCAACTTCAGTTAGATTTATTATAAATTTAATTAATAACAATTGTAACATTATTTATTTTGAAGACCTTTGATCTCTCCAGTATATTGATTATAGAGATTAATGCATATGTATTTTGAAATCCTTGAAATATCATCTTTAAGATGACTTTTAAACTATAAGGTTAATGTAAAAGGGTTTTGAAACCCTTGGAATGCTTTATTTATGATAGGCTTTTATGTCATGCCAATTCTTTTTTTTTTTTTTGTTAAGAAAGCAAGGATTTGTATTAAATTCAAAAAAAAAAAAACACTTTACATCATTGGTAACAAGTCAAAAAACTCTTAATTAACCGTGAAAGTTCTAAAGCCTACCCATAAATCTACAAAAGATACCTTCCCTGTACATGTTACTATTAACAAGTCTAGTCTTAACTTCAAAAATAATAAGAGAGATGAGTTGGTCTTCGATCAAGGAGACGCAGCCGAGATGGCCTCTTTTATTTTTGTCTCTCCAAATATGATAAACCGCTACTTCCAGTACCATTTTCACCATTATTGCTCTGATTGAATGCCCTCTATATTTTGCAAGTAACCATATACTAACTCTCTCGCAAGTAGTAAGCCAGTATGGTCCTTTTACAAATTTTAATTTCTTATAATTCATTTTATTTTGTTTAAGTATTCTATATTACTTGTGCAATCAATTGGTTATTTTAATTTTACTTTAATTGTTTAATACTATTGCATTCTATTTCACACACAAGCATACGCATATAAAAAGATTTTTGAATTATTTTAGAATTTTAGTTTATTCGCAATTATCATGTTGTTTACACAAAAGTTATATATATATATATATATATATATATATATATATATATAACAATTTGTTGTCTTTAATTAAAAATAAATAAACTCAATAAAAATTTAATGTTTGCTATTAAAAATAAATTAACTCATGCGAAGTACAAGATAGATAATGCTAGTTTTCTTATAATTTTAGAATAGATATAGAAGCTTTTTGTGCTTTTCAAAACTAGAGCACAATCGAACCAATTAGTAACGTCGTTAGTCTTTTTTAATGAAAAAAACAAAATGTCTCATATATCCTTCAAATCAATGGGCTATCATGTACTTATGGAAAAATATAAGTGGTTATCGTATACTTGTGACAAAGTACAAGGAGTTTTGGTACAATTTATCCCTTTGTTTCCTATAAGGAAAAAACCAATTAATTTGTGTTTTCATTGCGTAGACAAAACACAGCGTTAAATATGACGAAAAACGTGATATAAGGACTAAGTGTGCTTGTATTTTGAGAATCACAAAAAGTTTCGTGCCTATTTTAAAACTATAAGGGAGTAACATATACGTATAAAAAGCATAAGTAGGTTGTGTGCTATTTACCCTAAATACTTTTCCTTTGATATTGTTACCTTTTATAGTTTTAGGCTTGAATTTAGTATTTTTAACTTGACATTTTAGTTAAAGTTGAGTATTTTCTTTGTTATTTTGCATAGTTAAAATTTAGTTCAATTATTTTTATCTTCAGTTCAATTTCGATTATAAAAAATGAAAAAATCGATTTTTTATAGTTTTAGGCTTGAATTTAGTATTTTTAACTTGACATTTTAGTTAAAGTTGAGCATTTTCTTTGTTATTTTGCATAGTTAAAATTTAGTTCAATTATTTTTATCTTCAGTTCAATTTCGATTATAAAAAATGAAAAAATCGATTTTCAAATCGATTTTGAGGCTTGCTGGGTAACGCTTCTGTTGCTTGTTTTCTATTTTTGTTGAGCGTTTTTTGAAAACAAGTGGCAAAAACATGTTTGTTTCCGTTTTATGTTTTAAAGGGAAAAAACAAGCAACAGAATTTGAGAAATTCGAATAAACAAGAAAAAGTGATTTCATTTTGTTGACAAAACACATTTCTAGAATGGTGGTGCGATGGTTGCTCTCATTTTAATGAGGTTGAGGGTTTGACTCTTGCTACTTACACTTTTTTTTTCTGTCTTTTAAACCTTTTAGATAGAACCTAAAAACCCTAACGATAAAAATCATTTCTCTCTAGCCATATCCTTTTGTTCTCTCTCCTGCTGCTTTAGCGTTCATCTTCAGATCTCATCATCAAATCAGGTATATAATTATCTCTTCTTCTTTCCACGCTATTATCAGCTATAATATCTCTTTTTCGTAGTAAAATATGTGCTTTCAATTTTTTTGGATTTGAGTTTACGACTTTCAACTTTTTGGATTTGAGGCTGCTACATGAATATAACAATATGTGCGTTTTGTGGTGCCGAAGATATGATATTTTGTTTTTTCTTTTTTCTATTTTTCTTCTTCTGGAAAAATAAAAATTTTATATTTTTTCTTTTTTATTTTCACATTATTTGACCTCTAGACTTTAATATCTTAGTTTGGAAAAATGAAAATTGATATGGAAATGTCTTGTATTGCAGAGGCTGTAATACATAATTTTGATATATGTAAATACGGTTTTAGTTGATTCCTTGGTAGTATTATAGATCAGAAATTGATGATTGAGAAGAATTGATGATTTAATAGTTGATGGCACATGACAAATTTCTAATCCTTAGCTCATCAAAGTTATCGTGAAGTTAAAATAACCAGCTTTTTTGCTTAAAGAAGTTCTTCATCTTTTAGTAATTATGATGCAAGAGCTTATTTGGCTAATGATGCATTGAATATGATATTAAAATGACATTGTTTACTTGTTTGGAATTATTCCCATACAGTAATTTACTTAATGAAAATATTCTCTTTTTTTAGAGGAGTCTTAACAGGTGATTTAAGTCGGGACTTTCTTTTTTGTTTCTTTACATTCTTTCAATATCTAGATTAAAGTATTATTGTCTTTTACTTGATGTATCTCATGTAATGCCTTGTCTTGTCTTCTTTTTTATTTTATTAGTTTTTTTTTTTGTTTAAGATGGATGATTCTCAAAATGATGGCAATGATTGTGTGGAGATTGATGGGAAAGATGTGTGGACTAATGCAATTGAAGAGTATTTGATTAGTTTGATAGTTGAGGAGGTGAAAAAAGACAGTAAAACCACCACTACTTTTTCAAAGAAAAGGTGGAAAACAATCAAAGAATCCCTTAAGGCTAAATTTGGAAAAGAATACTCTGCCAATCAATTGAAAAACAAATATAAGAATTTGAGGAGTAGACAAAGAAATTTTAAAGCTTTGATTAAGAAGAGTGGAATAGGTTACAATGCAATAACTGGAGAAGTCATTGCAAGCGATGATATTTGGGATAACTTAAGCAAGGTAGCATCTCTTGTTGAAAAAACTAACTAGTGTTCTATAAACATTGGTAAGTATATAAGTTGGCAAAAAGGTTTAGAAGGAAGGGGCATCCAGAGTACCATGATTTATCCTTCATTTTTTTGAGATACACAAGCGACAAGCATTAATGCTCATTCTCCACTAAATCACCTTTAGTTAGTGAAGATGAAGGTGCTAGTGTTTCTAATAAAGAAAAAGTGGATCTTAGTACTGATGATATCATTTTTAACTGGTCCTAATGCTGGTAATTTTCAGCTTAGTGCATCACAAAAGAATGAACCTCATACAACTTCCATGAGAAAGAAGAAAAGGACTTACCCTAGCATGTTAGAAAAGGCTTTAGCCACTATTGGTGAGGAGACTAAGAGGAAGAATGACTTGCTTGAACAAAAGTTAGCCTTATCATCGTCATCCATAGGAGATAGTGGGGTTGAGGCAACTTCTTCTGCTCGCAATGAAGTCACCACAATGAAGAAATGCTTGAAAGGTTTAAATGCATTAGGCATTGAAGACCTTGTGTATGCAAAAACTGTGAAAGCTTTGCATGATTCTAGTCTTTATCGAGAGATCTTTTTGGATATGCCAGATGATAGAAAGAGAGATTGGATGCTTTCCTTATGAGTTGTTATGTTGATTTTAAGCACTTGGTTATATTTGGTGTTTCTATGACTTGTCATGTTTCTTTTAAGCACTTGGATATCTTTGTTGTTTGACTTGTTATATTAATATTGTTCATTATGTACTTTTATAAGTTAATAGTATTATTTCTATATTCTAGACATATAGCTGACTTATCAAATTTTGATTCCGATTCTGATAATTAGATGTATGTTTTCATTACTTTGGCATTAATAGAGTATGATTGTCTATATTTGGAAAAAGAACTATGTCCAACTTCTGCTTTAGGTGGACATCAGTGGGTGTAGGAACTTATTCTTGGAAATCCTACTAGGATTTATGAACCATTTCGAATGGATAAGAATACTTTTAGTTTACTTTGTTTAAAGCTAAAGGAATTTGGAGGTTTGAAGTCTACGAGAGAGCTAATTGTAGAAGAACAAGTAGTTATTTTCTAATGACAATTTGCCACATAGACTTGACTCGTGATAATGTCGAGGGCTTTTGACACTCTACGTATACTATTTCAAAGTATTTTCACAAAGTGTCGAAAGCAATAAATCGTTTCACAAAAAGGGTTATCACTCCGCCATCAATGAATACCATTCCTCCAGAGATAGAACATAATCCAAAATATCATCCATATTTCAAGGTATCTATTAAATGATATTTCATTACTTTTCTTATATTTTGAAATCTTTATTTTAAATTTGTGTCTCATTTTCACATGATAAGATTATGTAAGGGCTATAGATGGAGTACATCTTAGCGGTTCCATTCCAATTGATCAACTAATTCCTTATCAAGGAAAAAATCTTGATCCAACATGGAATATGATATGCGTGTGCTCATTTGATATGTGTTTTACCTTTGTGATGACTGGGTGGGAAAGTATGGCAAATGATTCAAGAATTCTACTAGAAACTGTGCATGACAAAAACAGTAAGTTTCCAATACCTCCTATTGGTATAAAAAGTTCAAGGTTTGACTCTTTCTAATATATGAAAATATATTATCTGTATATTTTAATTTGTATTATGGAAAAATATTATCTTGTTGGTTCTGGCTATACCAACATGCCTGAATTTCTTTCACCATATCAGAGGGATAGATATCATTTGAAATATTTCAGGACAAGTGGCAGGCCGAGAAGTCTAGAAGGGCTATTCCATCATAGGCATTCTTCTTTAAGGAACGTTATTGAATGTTGTTTTGGTGTTTTAAAAGCTAGGTTTTCTATACTTAAACAAATGCCAAGATATCCTTTAAAGACACAAAAATATGTTGCAATGGCTTGTTGTGTTCTACACAACTTTATAAGGAAAAATACACCAAGAGATCAATAGTTTGCAGAGTATGAAGTAAAGGTGATAATTGAGGAAAGTGAAAACGAGAATGCAACAAATGGAGTTTAATATGATGTTACTCTAGCTCAATGATGTTACATGGATTCAGGAAAACTCAAATTGCAAACAAGTTGTGGGAAGATTATAGGCTTGAACATAATATGCTAAGTATGGTGGTTGAGGAAATTTGATGTAGTGTCTACTAGTTTTAGTATTTCTATTAGTACCTAACTTTTGTATGGTGTCTTTGACTAATAGTTATGATACTATTTATTTTCGATGTCTTGTGAAATTTCAATGTCTCGTGAAATTGTAGAAGCTATTATTTAAACCAAATTTTATAATTAGTGAATGTTCATTTTTATTTTAGTAACTAAAATTTTTTATAGTATAATTTTCATATCAAAATTTATATAAAAATGTCTTACAAAAATTGTCTATTTTCATTATTTTTTTTACAAATGTGCTTTATTTAATAAAAAAATATCAAAAGAGAAATGAAAGGCAAAAACAATTTGTAAAATATATGGGTTACCAAACAGGTTTTTTGTTTTTGTTTACAGATTTTGGAATTTAACCAAACATGTTTACAGTTTTTGTGTTTAGTTGATGTTGACAGTTTCTTATTTATGATTCTGGTTTTTATTTATCAAATTTTTGGTAGTGTTACCAAACGAGCTCTTCGATTACTCCAAATTTTCAGTTTATGACTGAATAACATAATAGTTAATTTTTTATTAAAACAAATTATTTAATTATTATTTTTCAAGTTTACGTTCATACATATATATATATGTGTGTGTGTGTGTCGTTATAACTTTATATCATTATTAGATGCATAATGTGAATTTTGATGATGGGTACTAGAATGTGGTTATTATAATTACGAAGAAATTTGGTTCTTTAAGTTAGTTTTGAATAGTTTATGATTTTTCTAGAATAATTCGGTTATAACCGAAACTGAACCAAAAAATCAATTAAATAATTTTGGTTATTAATATAGTTCGGTTCGATTTCAGTTATTGATATTTTAAATTTTAGAAATTCGGTTTCGATTTTGGTTCGGTTAATCCAAATGCTCACTCCTAATTAGACGAGCCATGAAGTTGTAACTGAAAATTTTATTCTGTGAAGCATTTTGAAATGTTCAGAACTTCTCCTAATTAAAATAGAAGACTTTTGGAAGGAAAATGAAGTTTTATTTTGTCTTGAAAAGCAAGAAAAGTTCTTTTCATTTTCAGTTAAAATCAATTAAGGAAAGCTGTGAAATAAAGAAATGATTCTTATTTTCAGAAAAGAAGTGAAAGAATAGGGTGCAGGGTTTAGGGTTTAATGAGATAGATAACTTAAAGTGGATGAATTGTGTAACCTAACACTTTTAAAATAGTGGATTATCTTTTGAAATAAATCTTGTTTCAATTACTTTTGATTTGCTTCTTTAAATTTTCACTTCCAATTAATTTGATTTTTAAAAATAACAAGCACACTATCAATTGTAATTATCAAGGATGAACTTTTGGTCTTCGCGACAAAGATCTTTGGTCTATATTACTTATTTTATTAGTGTACTTACTAATGTCAGTTAGAGGCATAATCCTTTAAACCTAGCTCTTACAACAAAAATTTAGAATTTTAAATTTTAATTTTTGGTTCAGTTATTCGATTAGATTCAAGAATTTGATTTAAATTAGTATATTGCATGGCTTATTCAGATTTTTTTGGTTAAACTAGAATATGAACTTAAAATAAATGAGTAGTTAAAGTGATTGGAGAGTGATCTACTAAGAAGGTGTTTGGCTTTGCTTTTCTTAAGCTGTTTATAAGTAACTTTTGATTCTTATAAATAAATAACAAATAAGCATAAAGTATTTGGATAAAATATACTTATAAGTTGTTTACATATTTGGCAACATATGATTATAAGTCGTATTTGTTAAAATATCTAAAAAGCAAGGGATAGTTATTTTTGTATCTTTAAGGGGTATAAATGTAATTTAATTTAGTCAATTCTCATGACTTATATGCCAGGGAAATGGTGTTTTTTCTGGCTACTTATGAGCTAACTTTATTTGCTTATAAATAGAATTTACTAAATATATAAATCTTATTTTTTTACTTATAAACGGATTTGATCAGCTTATAAACACTCCCAAATGCTCTCTTAGTGATGATCCAATTCAAATTCTATCAACAACGAGAGTTGAATTGAAGGTGGTGTATTAAAAAAATCGAAAGCAATTTTTTTTTTTCAAATATTCCAACACTCATCACCGTTGCACTTTTGGCATCTCACATTTTTAACTTCACGAGAAGTTGAAAGAAAAAAAGAAAATGATAAAATAAATGCATGATTCACTCATTAAATGCTGACGCATGAAGACCCCACCGTTGCCACATGCTCAGGGAGTAAGCATTCAAATGGAACACCTTCAGTTACCACCCCCAAGCGCCCACCCCCAAAAATTATTAATTGTTATAGACATTACAACTCACCTGTTACATCGATGCATTCAGTGGTGGGCCCCACCTCTGCGCTTTCTCTACACCCTCGCGGTTGTCCATTTTTCCTCGTTTCCAAAGCAAATCTTAGTTTGATACTTAGGCATGGTTGGCTAATGTTGTCAAAAATTTTTAAAACGAAAATTAAAATTATAAATAAAAAATTGTCAATAATAATTAAAAACAGAAATTATAAACACATTTGGTTAAATTATAAAATCTATAAACAAAAACCAAAAATATATTTGGTTATTCATAGTTTACAAACTATTTTTGTCTCTTATTTTCTATTTTAGTATTTTATGTTAGATAAAACACATGAAAATATTTGAGAATATTTTGTAAAAGAACAATGAGAATATTATAAAATTAATTTATTTTTTTTAAGATTATAATTTCAAAAAATAAGTTTAATTATTTTGAGAATATATTTTTATTTTTAATTTTGAATTTTTTAAATTTTTTATTTATTATTTTATTTGTTAGATTATTTCTACAGATAATAAAATTATTTTAAAAAAATATTTAAAAATATAATTATTTATAAAAATAATTTTTATTTTAATTCTTAAAATGTTTTTAATTTTCTAAAACTAATTATAATTTATTAAAATATTTTTTAAAAATATATCATTTAATTTATTAAAATTATTTTCAAAATATTTTTAATTTTTTAAAATATTTTTTCATTTATTAAAATTAATTTTTCAAAATATTTTTAATTATTTTTTGAAAATTTCTTTTATAAAATTAACTTATTTTTAAAAATATTTTGTAAAAGTATTTTCAAAATAATTTTTTTAAAAAAATATTTTTTATAATTTTAATTTTAATAATTATTTTTCAAAAAATTAATAAGTTCACATTAATTTTGAAAAGATAATTCTAAAAGGTATTTAGCACAAAGTGTATAAAAGTTTTGAAAACCTGTTTCTACAACCTGAGAAAATCACTTTTTCTTGTTTATCAAAGTTGCAAAAACAGGTTGTTGGTTTTTGTTTTTCCAGAAAACGAAAACAGAAACAAACGAATTGGTTTTCAAATTTTGATCAACGAAAATAGAAAACCGGAAACAGCAACAATACCAAACAAGCCCTTAGTTTTCCAAATTATTAATTTGGATTTTTTGAGTTGCTTTTGGATTTTTAGAAAATTGTTATTATGATCTTAAGTGTTACGCAAATATTTGGTTTCTCTTTTTATCATTCTAAAAAGGGTAAAGTCTCACTAATACTTTTCAGAGTTTGTATAAAATGAAATTTTCATTCTTATTATTTCAAAATTGATAAACTTAATTTTCTTTATTTGTAAAAAGTATTACTTTGATCTCTAATATTTAAAAATGATCTACTTAATCTCTAATATCGATAGAAAATGTCAAGTTATTCTTATTTTTTGACTCTCAAGATATGCTCATGTGACTAGCACAATGACCAATTAATAGGAATAAAATTGACATTTTTTGCAAATTTTGAAAACAAAGTTGGTTGAAGATGAAATAATAAGAACTAAATTGTCAATTTTTACAAATTTTGATGATCAAGTGAGTCACTTTAAATACAATAACAAATACGTTTATGAAGTACACAAATCCTTGATATTTAGTTAAATTTACAAGTTGGTCTCGAAAAAAAAAAACACACACGTGACTAAATGACCTTTTTGTCGCGTTAAAAACAATAATTGTAAGATTTTTTTTGGTAACTTAGGTTACATTTTACGAACTGATTGGCGTTTAAAATATCAAACACTATAAGAAAAGTTCAAGTAAATAATGAAGATTAATAATAACTTTCACCTTCTCAACTTTACCTTTTTAGGGTTCGTTTGGATTGATTTTTTCAGAAAAGAAATATTTTTTTTTCTTAAAAAGTTATATTAAATTTATAATAACTATTTGATTTGACTTTTAAAAAAGTTAAAATTTTTAAAAAAATTTAAATATAACTTTTTTTAAAAGTCAGAATTTTTAATTTTTTAAAAAAATTATTTTTCAAAAATTATTAAAAAAATACTTTTGAAAAAAACTAATTCAAGTAGGCCCTTAGTTGTCTTCTAAGAATGCCGTAATATTACAAATTAGAAGCAAAAATAACTCATGACCTAAGTCCGAATCTATTACTAATAATCAAATTTTGTCAGATGAATTTTCCTACTCACGAGAAAAACAAACACTTTACTTTTCAGTTTACCAATTTCCTATGCAATCGTTTTCCGTCTGTGAGCTAACGTCGCGGCGTTACCTGACGTGACCGTCACGTTAATCTAATAAATTCGTCTTCTGACGCAAAAAACAGCGACTGGACGGTCGTCTCTCAACTTGACGGCTGACGTCGTCAGTTTCGGCGCCTCATTCAACGGATCGTGTCTCCCTGCAATGGAACCTACGAAAATAATTCTTTACCTCGTTCAATGTCCTAATAACAATTTTTTAATTTTAATACTAACAAAAATCTTAATAAATCCCTAAACACATTAATTTACATGGTGTTGATTATCTTACGCGTGACAAATTTTGGCTTTATCAAATAAGACAAAATTTAACTGTTGTAAAAGCTAGACATGATATGCTTGCTAAAAGTTCTTCTCGGATTAATTTAGTTCAATCCTCAATTTTTGTGTTTTTCAAATAATTAATTCCACGTGCGTATAATTAAGGACCGGAGATTGAGTTGTTTAATACGAGTTTGATTATTTAAACTAGAGATAAATAAATAAGTTGCTTTACGAGACAAACATTTGAATCGATTAAAGACAACGACTCTAAATTTCAAAACCTAAATGTTTAGACATGCATAGTTTTTCGAGTACTATTGGTTCATACGCGGCAAGGGGTGGCATAATAATTTAATATACTCATTTGTTATAAATGTAAATAATTTTTAAGGTGTTTTATTATTGTTTTATTATTAATTTGTACTTATTCTACCACTCTATCTAAATCTGGTTAAATAAATATTACATGGTGTACAACAAAAACAACAATAGGTTGATGGGCCTTGACATGTCACGTGTAATGATTTTATTATTAATGATCATATAAATAACAAATTAAAAGAAAAAGCCACTCCGTCTCAACAAAAGTTCCTCACCTGAGTTCCATAGCTTTCAGTTTGCTATTCCAATCATGATTTTCTTATCCCTAAAAGGAAAAAAATACTTCCCAAAAGAAAAAGAATAGTAAAGGTAGGGCTGTACATTTATCGGAGAAACCTGATCCCCAACCCAAAAAATAGGGTATGGGGAAATAATTTCTGGGAAATCGGGGAACTGGGGAAAAATTATTGGGATGGAGAAAATTTTCGGAGAACGGGTTGGGGATCGGAATAGAAAAAAGTTTTCGTGAAAAACCCGAAACTCGAAATATTTTTTAAAATTTTTTAAATAAATAAATATATATATATATATATATTATATGTTATAATATTTTATATGTGTGTGTGCGTATATATAATATATATGTTATATAATATATTAAAATTTTTAACCCTTTTTCTTACATAAATATATGTATTCTATACTAGGACTTCAGAGTTCACACAACTTCACAAATCACGCTACTTATCTTCTTTTTCACTTTCACCTATCAGGTCTAAATATATTTTTATTTATATTTTGAAGTTTAAATCAATAATTATTTTATTGATGATGATTATTCTTTTCTATTCAACAGGACAAGTTAGTACTTCATAATAAGACTAGCTAATAATTGAGACTTGAAAACCTAAAAAGTTAATATGTTAGTAGTAGAATTAGTTTTAAATCTTCCCCAATCCTCAGGGATTTTTCCTTATTTTCCATTTCTCCAAATTGTGTTCCCATTGGTGAATTGGGGGGGGGGGGAACGGAACAAAATTCTTTCTCCAAAAAAAGTTTGTAAAAAAAAAATTTGTTGATTAGGACGGAAATTCTCCAATGAACACCCCTAAGTGTGAAGGCATTTACTCGTAAAATAAAATTTATCGGCTTCAACTTCTTTTTCTATCAACTCATATATATATTGACACTCCTTGTTGCACCATATAATTTATAGCACAAGGATGAGTTTGCGACTTCATGTAAGTTTCGACCCCCCAAAAAAATAAATGTCATATATATTTTTTTCTTTTTAAATTTAGCCCACTTCCACCCTCACAAAAATGCATATTAAAATTTAAAAATAATAGATCGGACAAGAAACCAATGATCAAAGGCTTAGAGAAATAGTATGTTACACGATTAGTCGTGTCAAATACAGTGTAAAGTACACATATAGCATTGTAACCAAAAGAAAAGAAAAGTACATATACATATACATACATACATATATATATATATAGATATATATATTGTATCATATAGCAAAAAGTGGAAGTTGTTCACATAACAAAAACAATCTTTTTTCATGGGGGAATCCCCAATGCAGCATCTAATTTCTAATGTATTAAGACTAAGATTTTGTTTGTTTTTCTTAGAAAAAAGAAATGGAAGTGTAGAAAAAAAGGATAAAAATGAAGACAAGAGGCTAAAGATTGAAGACAAAAGATAACCAGCAACTCAGCAAGTATCTGACTTTTTCTCGTAATAGAAAACTTGTGTAAGCGAACCTAAACTCCTTAAAAATCACTTTTCTTCTTGAAATAGAAAGGGTTGGTGTTAGTCAGATATCAAACTCAGTAGAATCATCGAAACTAACTGACTGAAAAATCAATTTCAACTAATTCGAGCTCAAATATTAAAAGAGGATTACTTGCGGTTGATTTTTCAAAAGCAATATATATATATATATATATATATATATATTTATATGCGCTAGAAAAGCAAGTACGGCCAATAATTCCTATGTTGTTGGGCCTCATGGGGTCTCGTTGGCATCAGATCGTTCAATGAAGGTGGGCCTTACTTGTAAGTAAAAACCGTGGGCCATTAATGTGGGCCAGTGTTGGGGCTTGTCTGATGCTGCCAGTTTAGAACTATAATCATACTTTTTTAACATTTAAGTATTCAAGGAATTAAAAACTTGGATCTTTTTTTGCTCCAACGTTTCCAATTATTGTACTAAAATTTATTATAAAGGAATTTTGTACCACTCAGTAAATTTTTCCATCAATGCTTTTTTTTGTTTTGGATCTCTTTAATGAAGAAATTTGAAGTGTTTATTAAGTACTTTAAATTCGTTATTGATTCAAAATTTTTATGGTGGGGTGTTTTCCATGAGTGTGACAGCTAGTGTTTATACTTTAACATATATATATTAAGAAAATGATCAATTATTAAAGTAGTTTAATGTTTTATAAAGTAATCTCAAAAAGAGTATAATACATTTTATTCCCCTTGTATTTGAACATTGTATAAAAAACTATGTACATTGTCCTTGCAAATGCAAAATGAGAAGGGGAATATGTATTGATTTTAAAATTAGATGGAGGAATATGTACTCTAATTTTAAAATTACAAGAGTCAATTTGTAACATTTCTAAAATTAAAAGGGATTTCAATGAGTTTTGAAACTTTAAAAAAAATTTATACAACTTTTATAGAATCCAAGAGAATAAAATACATTTTACTCATCCTAAATCCATATTGTTGCGTTATGGCTCAAAGTCTAAGTCTATACAAATTAGGAAACTTAGATGAGAAAGTAATTAAGAGAATTACCTTTTTAAAGACTTGCGTAAAATAGTGTAGAAGAAATATTTGGGAGCAAGTATTTCTCTCTTATAAATAGGGGGTCTTGTAACTTGTATTATGTGCCTTAGGGCCATACTCCATGGGGGTGTGTGTGAGAGATCTTGAGAGCCTTATTTGTGTATGTGAGATAGTGTCTTATATTCATTCTAGTATTGTTGAGGATAGAATAATTGTAAAAACTCTGTGAGGGAGGATTTAGATTTTTTTGTTTGTACAAAAAATTACTTGAGTTGTAATCCATTATTGTTGAATTTGAAAATTATCTCGGGGGGGGGGGGGACTGTGAATATAAACAGAAGGTCGAATCACGTTAAAAATATTACATGTTCTTTGTGTATATTTTCCACTATGCATTGGTATGTGCACGTGTGTGTTCGATTTTTCCAACACATTTTTTTTATATGGAACAATCATATTCTCAAAGCTGTTAGACTAACTCCAACAAATCCCCTAAAACACAAAAATTCTCATATTTAGGGGAGTTGTTAATAATAAAGTGCTCCAATAGCATCCTGTTCCCATATCCAAAATTTTAGATTTTTTCCCAACTCCAAAACATAACACCCACATATAGAGGTTTTTTCATCTCCCAAAGCCAACACCCAAATCTCATCTCCCATCCCATAGCTCTAAGATTATAACATTGTAAAATAGGAGAGGTGAAACTAAAATTGGAATTTCATAAATTAAAAGTTCGGTAAAAAATAGAAGAGTTAGTGGAATAGAATTGAAAATAAAAAATCTCAAAATATAAAATAATGACTCAAATTACTTAAATTTAGGAGAAAAAATAAAGATGCTGATGGAGATAGTCTTATAAAATGAATAACAACGTGAAACAATCGCATACACTCTTCCGTACGCAGCTTTTTAACTTGTTTGCTTGTAATTGTCAGGGAGTATCCTTGTAACTCTCCACTAGAGCACAAGTAAATGTCAAATTGCCAATTATAATCGTTGTACCACCAGCCCACATATGGATGGAAAACCCTAAACAAAGACCAAAGTCGTCTAATAATTTGTTAAGAGTTTATTCTCTTAATAATTCTTGGACTATTAATTTTATTATATTTTAGTCTTTGAACTTTCAAAATAAACCTTTTAGTTTATGGATTTTGATAAATGGGAAGTTGTTTTTTTGAACAATTTTTGTTACATTTTTACGTTAGTGTGGTATTGGACAACGCAATCAGTCGAACAATCCATACGTCTCACGTGCATTTTTCGTTAAAAATATAATTGAAATTGCTCAAAGTACTAACGACGCCCCACTTATCAAAATTGAGGGAACAAAAGATTTATTTTGAAAATCAAAAAATTAAAATGCAACAAAGTTAATAATCCAGAGACTATTAGGAGAAAAAATCCATTTGCTAATGTCGACAATTATATTCCTAACATTCTCTCTTATGTACTTATAGTGATAATAATTATAGTTCATAAAAGAATTATATTCTTATATACCATACTACGGAACATGAAATTTTATTGTAAGATCAATTAGTATTATCTTATATAATAGAGCATGGTGGTCTAAAAATTTAAGAGGAAATGATTGTATGTTCTCTAACATTCTCTCTTATGTCTGACCCGTCAGTAATAATGATCATAATCTGTACAAGAATCATATTTTTACCATGGTACGTCAGAAACACGAGATTCTATTATAAAATCGATTAGTATTATTTAATACAGCATAGTGCTCTTAAAATTTAAGATGAATCAATTGTATACTCTCCAACACTATATTCGTATTTAAGGCTAAGCCATCGGCAGCAGTCAGTTTCAGTGGCAGAGCTAGGGAGTAGGGGTAGCCCCCCCCAACCCAAAAAACACAAAAATTTTCTAATATATATTTAACAAAAAATAAGATTATATGTGTATTTTGCCCCCTAACTCAAAAGAAAATATGCATTTACATATGTGATATTTTACAATAATTTTTTTCATTGATTTTTTTGAGTAAAAAAAAAAAATTAATATGATGTCTCTCACGTCAAATTCCTGACTCCGCTACTAATCAATTTCAAGCGTATGCTTATCTATTCCTTAATCAATAAGGTTGGGTAATTTTTTTTTTCTTCTGTTATTTTAGGATACATAAAAACAGGGTGGTTTTTCCATTCTAGCTGCTGGCCTTGTACCGTCAATTCAACTCCAATCTGTTGTCATTATATTTGGCAGGCCATATGCAAAATGTACTCCAATCTACAAGAAAAAAATGTTGTAATCACATGGTGGTGGCCCTCAATTGGGGCAATCATTTAATCAGATCTCGTTTTCCTATCTGACATCCAACAATCCTCACATCTTTTCTCGTTTTACAACTTACACATTAACATATTTTACATCGAAGTGTCACAGAGAGATCGAGTCACACGTAAAAAGATGCCAAATACATAGTTTTGTTTGTATAAAAAAAAAAATTACAAGTTCCATTATATTCGTACTAGAATCTAAATTAGTCCCATTGTAGAGAAAGCATACCCTTCGATTCTCACGGGTCAATTTCTGTACACTGAAGCATGCATGTCACAGATGCCCTCCATGTTTAACACTGAGTTTCTTATCTCAAGAATCGGATACAAGTCTTTATCCTTTGGACCACTTGAATGCATCGATGTGTTCTTGAATTAGGAAAGTTGTTCAATTTCAAGCGCATTTGTAGAGTGGGGTTGTTTTCATGCTTTTATGAAGAACACCATATCCAATAAGGTTTTGCATGGAAAAAAAAAAAAGGGTTTTGCTTATTGCTGAAGCCCTAGAAACATAAATGTCCAAAGAATGTAAATGCTACTGGCAAGCTTTATTACTAGATCCAGTTAAAATTTAATATTTTCATACGTTTCTTGCAAGAGATCCGAATATCTATGGAAATGGATTTGTTCATTTGTAAACGAGAGAAATTTAATAATAATGAATTGATGGATTTAACTTTTATTGATCTCGTTAATTTTAATTACCAAAATCGTAAAGTAACTTAAGTCTGCTCTTTCATTAATTAATATATCTTATTTGGAAGTACCAAGTCTTGTCGAGCAAGCAAATAATGATCCAATAATAGCATTTTGATGTACTCGTCGATTTAATCAATTATAGACCTCACAATATACACATCATTGCATCTTAATACATGCTCAGGTTAGTTAATCACCGGCTAGTTAAGCATGGGGATGATCATAGTTTAGTTAGATTGACCAAATAACTTCAAACGAATTCAAAACTTTAGATTGGTTATGTTATTTTAACAGTTAAAAAATTATTGGCTAGTTTTAAACGGAAACCAACTGGCTTGGTTTGGTTTAATTAGTCTGGAATATGGACCAACTGTAATCATACGTTCACCCTTAATTTTATATGTATATTAGAGAAACTTGTACTTACCATGTTCTCCTATAATTTGATGCATATATTAGTTATTTTTTCTTTTTTTGGTGAAACCACCACCCTCATGAGATCGAACCCAGAACCTCATGCCTCGAGGAGATAAGCTCAACCACTTGAGCTATCTCTTGATTTCATATATTAGTTAAACTTGTAATATGAATGTTAAATGAAAATTGATCTATTTTTCTTTTTTAATTTTTTGATGAAATTTACACTTGTTTTTGGAAAATCTGAAACCAAACTAAACCAAACTAACATCCGATTAATTTATAATTAAAATCAATTGATTTGGTTCGATTTAGTTTAGAAAAATGAGAATGAGGTATGTAAATTTAAACTCAAGCCTTTTTTTTTTTTTTAAATGGGAACAAGCTAGCTATTACCCAATCGTCCCAACCTAATCATTTCAAGGAAAGGGGACCATGCATGTCTTTGCTGAGATGAAATTCACAAGATTTCATAGGGGTCTTGCAATCAGTGCACAAATGAAGACAAGGAAATTGTCTCTTGGCATTTCTTGTTGTAACTGAATGGATGCCAAGATTTAGTTGGCGCAGGGCGCCATCACTGTCCTCCTATTTGGGGTTGGGGGGGCATGCCACAGTCTGAGTATCAATTCCCCCCGTGGTTTGACAGGTTGCAACTGAGAGAGAGGTCCCAGAAATGTTTTAGCGATAAGAATTGGAGATGAACATAGTTTATAATTCGATTTTTAATTCAGTCTCAACTTAATTAGTACACAGTACAAGAGACATGCTGTACACCCGAAATTTACTAGTTGATAGTCGGGCTCCGCCGGGTGTTCCGATAGTTGGGTTTCGCTATCTTAATTTCTCTTGTCACCAAAAAAATTAAAGAAAAAACAGAGGGAGAGAGAGCAAGCAAAGTCAAAACTTGCCATTTAAATTTCTTTTGTTTCAAAAAGAGAGAGAGAGAAGCCAAAAAATACTTTCAATCGAGTAATGTAATTCCACTGACCCAATTAAAGTCCATATCATCGCAAGCCCAATATTGCCCACTCCAAATTCATGTGGGGACATTTTTGTACCAAGGATATTTAATTACGTAGGGCACGTAGTTTGGGCATATTTTTCAGTCTTTCTTACCGGAGACTAGTGCGTGGACCTCCGCAATGTCTTAAACTCAGTTCTTTCGTTCGAGATTCGAATTTAGGATATTATTTTTGGGAAACTAGTCTCACCATTTAAGCCACTTCTTGAAAAAAAAAAATTTTGAAGTTAATTTGTAAAAAAAGAATTGAAATAGCAAACCCGGACAAGCAATTAAATTGAAAAAAAGATAAACACTCACCTTAGCGTTAACCAAAAGGAAAAAAAAAAAAAATTGGTGCACCAACTTCTAAAACAAAAAGGAACAAGGAAAATACAATTATTGAGGAGGTGTCAGTGGGCGGTGCCATATAAACCCGTTCAAGCATCAAGTGGGGTTGTAAACGTGATAACGCTACTAATTTATATAAAGAATGGTCAAATGACTAGCTCTATATATGAAAGGCCTTTGTCTTATTTAATAGGGGTGTGATATAAAGACTAAGAGGGTGTTTGACTTTGCTTATTTAAGTGTTCATAAACACTTAAAAAAAAAACACCAAGAGACATGCTTTTACTATTTAAGTACTTATAAGCACCAAATAAGTGAAGCCAAACAACTTCTAAAACGTTCATCCACTCTAATTCTACTTCACCAAAGCACACCTTAAAACCCATGTTTGGATAGGGAAAAATAAGGGGGAGGAATTAGTTATGGAGTAGGAGGAATTCCCTTGGTCCCAAATAGGCCAAACAATTATAATTCACTGGGGAGGAGAGGATGTAACAATTGAATTAATTCTCTATTATGCCCTTATCTCTTATATATGATTACAAGCGTACTAGATTTGGTTCGAATTTATTAAGGGTAAAAATGTCAATTTTTATGTATGGTTGATTTTACTTTTCATTCCCTTCCAATCTGGACAGAAAATATAATCCTTTATCATTTCTCTCTTTATAATTTTATCCAATCAAATGAAATTTAATTCTTCCATTATTTTCTTTTATAATTTTATTTCCTTCACTAACCTTCAATTCTCCGGTAAATCTATACGAATGCTTAAGTTCAGAATTATGACAAGATCAAATATATTTGTGTTATTAGCGCATACTAGGAGTTGTTGAAATCAATTAATACATATAACAGATTTCTCCCTACTAGTTTAACCTTTTAATCGAGACAGTCATTTGATATTGTATTAGACTCTGATATCAAAAGGTTTTTAATTCATGCCTCGTCGTCATCTTTTTGTAAAATTATGTCCATGTACAAAGCTTAACTAGAGAAGAATTCTCTCACTCGTACTCGAGTAACTTAATCAGAAAAATAAATTTTGAAGTCAAAAGCCTTTTGTTGTTCAAATTCTCTAAATTTAATAAATTTAATCCTTAACTTGTACTAAGGGTTAAGATTAATAAAGAAATTCAAAGATGAAGAAATCAAACGTCAAAAGCGTCTTGCACTTCTAATTCTATCATTGAATGGATAAACGGGCCAAAAAGATGGGCCCAGCAAGGTAAAAGCCACACAAGTGGTAGAAGGGAAGCAGCAGCCAATCCAAGTAGAAATTTTCCCATTGGGTCTGGATGAGACCTTTTCCTTTTCAATATAATTCTGCCATTGCCAAATAAGAAGATGGATCATGGCCCAGTTTATTTAGAAGATAAGCAGTGGTTGGGCCCCAAGTACACCCCAATGGGCTAAAGACTGATGGAAGATAGTTTCTTGCGTACATTTTGGCTTGCAAGGGCTTTTTCCTCCTCATTCTTACGAATTTTATCCTCTGATAATGTTATAATTTATTAAAAGATCTTAAGAAATTTAAATCATTATTTAAATGATTTAAAGGTGATGAAATCACAATTGTAAAAAATAAGGATTTGGGTTCAAATCCCATGAAGACTAAAGGTTTTTTTTTTTTTTTGGTTGGTTGGAGGGGGGGGGGGAGGTTAAAAAATAAGAAAAGAAAAGAAAAAAAAGAAATCAGTACTTAATCAGCATCAAATAATCAATAATCAATTTTTTTTTAAATAATGTTTTGAAACGACCGAGTTCTCATTATCAAGTTCTCTTCAAATCATCATAGAAAAGAGATCTCCTGAAATGCTTAGGACAAATAATGAGGTGTTATAAAATTATTAATTATTGTAGATATTCATTAGAAGATATTGGATTACAACCTAAATCTAAGCTTGAGAAGGGAGAAGAGAGATTTTTATTGATATTGTGTGTATAATTACAATATACAAGTCTCTATTTATAAGAATACAATGACTTGATCTCCAAGAATTTTCTTTTACAACCATATAGGGCTTTTCTCCTCTCCGGCTTGGATTTTGTTCATAATCCAATATCTTCTTACGAATATCCACTATAATTAATAATTTCATAACACTCCCCTTTAGATATTCATCTCTTAAGAATATACTAAGTTAGAACCTTACTAGGGAAAAACCCAGGGAGACAAAAATCTTAGTTAAGGACAAAAAGTATAATATACTTGTTATACGCATCATACTACCTTATTAAAAACCTTCCAGTAAAACCCATTCGACAAAACCTAGGCTAAAAAAAAAAAAGATTACAGGAGCATATTTGTCTCCTCCTGATTTAGACATATCAAGAAATCTCTGACTACACATGCCAATTTTTTAGTTTATCAAATATCATTATAAATGACATCACTTAAGATGAACTTGCTAAGTTTTTACTTGATAAATTTGATGAGCCCTTATTCCATATTTCTTGGAGAGTTCATGCATGGATTCAGCATAATATGTAAGACTCAATACACATTTATTGTAATATCTTTTTACTCAAGCAATATATATTATTCATTTGTTGAGAAATATATTGGCATGTTTCGGAGAGATAACAATAATAATGAGCTTTTATTAGCATGAATGTAACAATTTTAGCATATATTAAAACATAATGCTCATTGTGAGTCAATAAATACTCAATAATTTTCATGCTTAATCAACTTTGAATTTGAGTGCCTCAATAATAATGATAACAAAATTTGTGTGTAATACCTCCAATACCTTTTTGCACAAAACCAACGCTTGCTAATAAAATAAGAGATATTTTGCTGGCACATATAGTATAGCAAGATATATTGAGGTATGACTCTTTAGGACCAATAGTTTTCGTTATCTTCACAAATCAGAATGATTCATCTAATATCAAGAGTCAAAATATTCATTCACTCAAAATATGAGTTGTTTAGCTCCAAAATTATGAAAGTATTAATAATTGTGGATATTCATAAGAAGATATTGGGCTATGACCCAAATCCAAGCCCAAAAAGAGATTGTAAGGGAAAATTCTTGCAGGACAAGTCATTGTATTCTTAAATCTCTACTCTTTTCTCTTATTCTTGTCTCTTCTCTTCATCTCTCTTTTCCCTTTAATTTTATAACATGAGGCTCATAGTTAATTATTAGCTTCTGAGTAATTTCATGTACACCCCTAAAAGAGAAAAGTACTTTCAAGTACTCTTCTTTAATTTTCCCCACTTCTCTCATTATTTCTTAATCTTCAAAAATTATTAGACTTAGTTACGTGTGAAATTTGTCTTCTTTTAGAGCTTGTTTGGTTGATATACATATATATTAAAGATTTTCTTATTAATTTCCCAAAAAAGTCTTTTTTAAGAAGTTCAAAGTTCTAACCTCGACAAAAAATTAATTTTGAGGTTTTTCTTTTAGAGTCATTTTTTAAAAATCAATCTAATTACTTGTGTAAAAAATACTTTTTCTTGAAAGTAACATTTTATAAAAAAAGAATAAATTAAACGACCCACATCTACGAGTCTCTTTGTTTATTTTACTTTGAAAAGTACGTTTTGATGTGTAATTAATAATATCTTACAAGTCTAATAAAAAGACAATCTCGTACCTTTCTTAGAATGTCGAATGCATGTGAAGTCTTAGATTCATATAATTTTTTGTCTCACAACCTTTTTGAAAAAACGATTATTGACAGAAATGAGTGATATCATGATCTTATAAATATGACATAACAACCTCATATAGTCATGTGAAGTTTGGTTTGATGCATGCACAAAGTGACCCCCACCCACACAGCCGACAAGCTGGCCCATTAGGGTACTATTTACTGATTTTAGATGACCGATTTCATTGCATATATGGCTTCAATTATTACAAGAAGTTCACAGAATCAAAGAGTGTCCACCAAATGTTTGTTCATCGATGATTCTTCTCAACCAGTCTGCGGTGCGTGTGTAGCATGTGTAAAATGGTCCAATTCATACTTTTTTCTGTCAAAGAAGAGGAGTGGAGTAGGTGAAAGATATGTTCCCACAAAATCCCTGTTAATTCAACTATCAAATTTGGGTATTTTGCTTTTGTTAGGAAAGCTTTTTCTTTCAATAGCTAGCCAAAATGACTAGAGGATTATCGGTATCCTCGACCTCAATTTATCATTCCAAACTTTATACAGAAGGTTTTTCCGTACCAACTCCTTCTACCTATACCGCAATTGAAGTACCTAAAGGTTTTTTGCTAGTCTACTCTTTTTTATAGATAGGAGCCTCTCTCTGGTGGAAATTCAATCTCAAGTCGGTGGTAGTAAATGAAGGAATGTTCTCGAAGAGGGGGAGGGCAGGCCTTCCCCCGTTCATCAACTCGAACCTCATTCTTCTGCAGTTGATGTTACGAATTAGCCTCACTCTTCAAAGAAAAAGCACTCCTCTAGTTGAGAAGAAGAAATCACTCACCTCATGAGGACATTAGTTGGGTGGAATCTAAGAGAAATCTTACAAAATAACATAAAAACATGTTTAATTTATTAAATTATTAAAATATTAAAAAAAGATGGACCTTCTATTCTAATATATGTATTTGATTAGAATTTCTCTCAGATTCCACTAGGCCAACGTTCTTAGTTTTCTTTATGGTGTCTTACAAAAAGTGAGTAAAGTGTATTGGATCTCTCTGTGATTCATCAAAAGTGCATCGGACTCTCTTGTGGTATAAAAAGTCCCTAAACCCCCATGGTCCAATTAATAGTGCATCGGACCCCTTACTGTTTTTCAATCCGTTATCTTTAATCATAATTGCATTTCATGCGCCTAAATTGTACGTCGTGATAATTTTTTCAGTCTAGATTAATTTTCGTTAGTTGAAAATTACATGTCGTGGGAATAATAAAGAAACTCAAAGATGAAGAAATCAAACGTCTAAGGGTCCTTTTGGACTAGTTTTTTTAAAAGTGTTTTTTTAACAGCTTTATTTGAGAAGCTAAAAATTTTGGCTTCTAAAAAATACTGTATTTGATCTTCATTCAAAGTTTCAGCTTTTTTGAAAGTCAATTCAAATAATTATTGCAAAAATAATGTAATTTTTTAAAGAAAAAAAAAGTGATTTTAACTGAAAAAAAACCCAATCTAAACAGGTCTTAAAGTGTCTTTTACTTCTAATTCTATCATTGAATGGATAAACGGCCCAGAAGATAGCCCAGTAAGATAGAAGCCGCGTAAGCTATGGAAGAAAAGTAATAGCCCAATCCAAGTAGGGATTTTGCCACACAAATCATATCCTGCACCTGTAGGTATACCTTGTAATGTGTACCTAACACCCTACAACTATTTGTACAATACTCTACACCTATTTGTCCAGTACTCTATAACTATTTGTTTAGTAATTATTTGTTTAGTACCTTATAACTATTTGTTTAATAATACACCTTACACTGTGTTCCTGCAGATGTATGATGTAAGTTCCCATTTTGCCATTAGGTCTAATAATTAGATCTTTTCCTTTTTAACGTTGTTCTACCATTGTCAAATGGCCCAGATTATTTAGAACTTAGGAAAAAAAGTTATTTAAAGTGAGGCACAGATGAGCAGTGGTTGAGCCCAAGTAAAGTCCAATGGGCTAAAGACTGATGGAAAATAGTTTCTTGTCCGCATTTTGACTTTGGAAGCTCTCTCTTCTCCTCACTGGTCATGAATTTTAATCCTCTAGTAATCTTATAGTTTTACGAAAAGTTCTAAACAAATTCAGATCATTAATTAATTGGTTTAAGGATGATGAACTCATGACTATGAAAAAGTGATAGAATTGGATTCGAATCTTTTGAGGAACCAAATTTGGGTCAGGGTTGAAAGTTAAGAAATAGGGGAAAAAAAAAAGTTGACCAGTGATTAATTAAATAATCAATTATCTAAAGCCTTTTGATAATGTTTTCAAGCAAGCGAAATCTCATTTATCAAAGTTCCCTTGAAATCATCCTAAAAAAAATGTTCTCCTGAAACGCTAAGGACAAATGATCAAGTTCCCTTGAAATCATCATTAAATAAAAAATGATGAGGCTCATAGTTCAATTATTAGCTCTTGTGTAGTTTCACGTACACCCCCATATTTTCTCCACTTCTCTCACTATTCTTAGGTTCTGTTTGGCCTAATTGTGAGATTTCAGCTGTTGAGCAGTAAAACTTTTAACAATAGAGTTTTGAGTAAAAGTATTTTTGAATAAAAACAGTTAATTGTTTGGCCCTCTATCTTAAGAGTAGAGCTTTCATTTGTTTAAAAAATAGAGAATAGTATTTTTGAGAAAAAATAAAAAATAATAATTTTTAACATGATATAAAAACAGCTTTTCAAAAGCCTTTTTCAATTTGAAGTTTTTTATTTTTCAGCTTCAACTTTTATGTAAAAGCTCTTTTAAAAATGGGCCAAAATAGACTCTTAATTTTCAGAAATTATTACACTTAATTATGTTTGAGATCTGTTTGGATTGGTTTTGTTTAAAATGTTTTTCAATTATTTTTTAAAAATATATTTTTTTGAGAAATTAAAAATTCTAACTTTTGAAGTAAGCTGAATTTCAGCCCTCCACCGTTCCACGGAAAGATGTAATTTTTATTTTCGGGGAAACAATGGTCTTTCATGGAAATATATATATAAACGAACCCTTAGACATTTGTGTGTCTTTTCTTTACTTTCCTTGGAAGAGTACGTGCTGGTACGTGATTAATAATATTTTACAAGTCTCTTAAAAAAAGATATATCTCATAACCTTTTTAGATTGTCAAATGCATGTGATCGAAATTATAATTTTTTTATTTCATATCTTTTTTGAGGAAACGATTCTCTCCAAGAGTGAGTGATATCACAATCCAATCTATGGAACAAACCTCATGTATATTGACTGAAATTTGGCTTGACAAGCTGGCCCACTAGGGTACTAATCACTTATTTCAGATGTCTAATTTCATTGCACACACGGCTTCAATTATTAGACGATTATCATGACATCAAAGAATGTCCATCAAATGTATGTAGATAGGGTTGAGTTCTTCTCAACCAGTCTGCGGTGCACGTATAGCATGTATGAATTTACCTTTGTCATGTCACATATGCCATTGTACATGTGGTCCACTCAATTTGAACATGAAAACATATGCCATTGTATATATGAGGCCTGTTTAGATTGGTTTTTTTTAAAAAATATTTTTTTAATAATTTTTTTAAAAAAGTTAAAAATTTTAATTTTTAAAAAAAGTTATATTTAAGTTTTTTTCAGAGTTTTAATTTTTTTAGAAGTCAAATCAAATATTTATTGTAAATTTAATATAATTTTTTTTTTTAAAAAAAGAAATTTTTCTTTGAAAAAAAACCAATATAAAAAGGCCCATGGTCCACTCAATTTGAACATGAAAACAATGAGGACAAACAATTATTCACGAAGCTTTTCCGTATGTCCAGTTCATACTTCCATTATGTCAAAGAAAGGAGCGTAGGAGGTGAAAGATGCATGATAGCTACTAGTCTTGTGGTTTAGAAGTGTATTATTTGTGTAAGAAATTTTGAGATAAATTCTTGTTGTATATATTATCAAGTTAACAAAAATCTTCATTTGAAGTAAAAGAAAAAGAATATTTGCAAAAAACTTTTCTTCACCCAAAGCATCGTGGTCATGAAGCCTTCTATAACATTCCTTCCAAATTTGGTATATAGAAGCCCCAAAAAGCAGCTTGATAGCATTAGCTTGTAAAGTGTACGTGTTGCATTGTGTTTATTTATTTATTTTTGAAATCTTTCACTCCTAATCCAAACTCTCGTCTCTTATGAAATTTGAATCCAAGACTTTACATTTGAAGTGGGGAGGGGGGAGAGGGGAGGGGAAGGGTTTCAGCTAGTTAAGCTATTATCTCATTTAGTGTTTGTGTTGCATTTGCGGACCAGCCAAGTACAAATTTTGTCAGGCTTGAAAATCCAGTGTGGACCTTTGGCCAGGCGCATGCCCTCGTCCAACACCATTTATAGAGTTGAAAATGTAAATACTAGCATATTATTAGCCTAATTTTGTTGATCGATAACTTTGGTATTGATTTTTCGAATTAGTAGAACCATTTGCTTACTTAGCCACCTAAAGTCTAAGGTGCTAATACCATAATCATCATATTACTATTTCTCATCTATTACGTAATTATAACTTTTACTTTTGTTCCACATTATAGCTTACAAAGCATTTCTATCATTTACCATAATAAATCATAACAACCCTTTATGGAAACTTACCCAAGCATCCAAAGTGCATACCTAATGATCTAAATTAACTCCAAAACAATTCCCTTTTTTTTCGCTTGCGAGTTGCAAAGAATAGAAAAGAAAATGAGGTCAGATTTTTGTCCTTTGTCTTGTTTTTAAATCCACTGAGTTGTTGTACATATTTTATTATCAATGAGATTCACGGACTTATTGAGTACAAAATGGCTTATTTACCAAAATAATATTAAAAAAATAAAATCTTTCCAAAATATTATCGTATTAAAGTGAGTTTCCAAAATATAATTTTTGCGTTCTAGAATAACAGAAAATGAATTCCACTTTCTCAAAAAGCAGAAATGTATATTTCGAAATATGCATGATAGTCGAGGAAGGGTAGATGAAATGACAAAAGCAAATTCCAATTTTCAGGAAAGCGGAAATTTCAAAAGGGACAGTCAATTTCCACTTTCTTAACAAGCAGAAATTTTAAAAGTAAATTTTTTTCTAGATTGTGTGAGATTCTTTGAGTAGGCGAGAGATTTGTTGACCACAAGATCGTATGTATAGTTCCCCCTTATAAAAGTTTAATAACACAAATAATGAATTTTTTAATATAAAATTAAACAAATATCATATCACAATATTATTAAAAGAATTACTAAATTATAAAGATAAATTTTTCACATGGCGAGCATCACATTTGCATGGTGGAGTTGAAAAATATAAAACTAAGTCGTAACCAAAATATGTTCTATTTAAATTTTCTGCTGCCAATTTATGGATGGCAATAGAAGAAATGGGATAGGATATTTGAGACTGACTAATTTGTTTAAAACTCGCTTAAACACATACCGTTAATAATCTAGAATGAGATCAAAAAATTCCCGTATATGAAGCCCTTCCGTGCCCCCCTTCCCATTCCCCACTCTCCCCAAATTTTATCTCCACCACCTCACAAAATTTCACTTTACTTTCAAATTTAACCTTATTCATTTTTTTCTCTTAACTTGTAAGTTTTTTTTAAAAAAACTTTTTGTATATATTTAATCAAATATACTATTATAAAAATATCGTTATGATGTTTTTAATTTTTTTTATTTATAAGTTTTTAAAATTTTTGTACATATTTATTTAAATTTGTTGTTATAAAGTTTTTGTTAAATATTTAAGTACATATGTTGTTATGATGAAATTTTTCTGTTACCCATAATAGTTGGGAACGGCAACAGGATGAGTACTTGTCCCAAGATGTATTTTCGAACCTGGTCTCCAAATTTCATCCCAATCTCAAAACCCAAACTGGGTAAACAAAAAATTTAAATATAACTTGGAAAGTCCCAAGCCAACAAAACCCAATAACTACCCAAATTAGATACCTAAAATCCTAAAATTTTTAGAGGAAAAAAAATTAAAATGCAAAAATGTCAACTAAAATGAAGTGAAGTTCTACCACGTGAGAATTTTATTTTGATCGTTTAGTAATTTTTTAAACACCATTGTGATACAATATTTGTTTAATTTTATTTTGAGAAGAAAATTTATTAATTGTGTTAATAAACTTCTGTAAGGATTTTATAATAGTAAATCACATGTATGACCTTGTGGTCAATGAATCTCGCCTATTCAAAAAATCTCATAGAGTTTGAAAAAATTTTGCTTTTAAAATTTCTGCTTTCTGAGAAAGCGGAGATTGAAATTGTTCTTTTTGAAATTTTTGCTTTTCTAAAAAGTGAAATTTGCTTTTGTCATTTCATTTGCCCTCTCTCGACTATTGATTATTGTGCATATTTTGGAATATCATATTTCTACTTTTTGAGAAAGCAGAATTCATTTTGTGCTATCCCAGAATGCGAAAGTTATATTCTGGGAACTCAATTTAAAATGATAATATTTTGGAAAGATTTTATTTTTTTGTAATATTATTTTGGTAAATAAGCCGTGCAAAATGAGGTCAGATTTGATATTTATAGTGAATAAGATGACATTCTCTCTCTCAATCTTTTCCTTTTTCTCTTTTTAATTTGCAGTTTCTCCCAAATGTTCATTTAAGATTATGAAGGAAAAGGGATAATATAAACCCATTAAATTAAGTTCACATTTTATTTTTAGATTTTCAAAAAGATTGTCTTTGCACGACTTTTCAATGATTTAGGGCGTACATATTTGTGGAGAACTAAAACTATGTAAATTTGGGAAGTTGCGCCTACCATTAAATTAGTAAAGTCGCCCAAAAACATCCAAGGTGTAACCAACCATTTTAATTTCTAGAAAGATACAAATTAAATGCAAAAATAAATTAAAAATTTCATATACATAAAATCATATGAGGTTCTAATATTTTAATACGTTAACTAAGGCATTACAAGTAACACCCAAAAAGAATGCTGGTCGAACAATGCAAGTAGTCTATCTTTTCTCTGATTTTCCTTTACAAGCTAGTCAAGTACAGATATCTTATTTTATAAAATTTTTTGAGACATTTGAAAAGTAGGCTTGCTAAAGTCATGTGAATGTACGTAGTCCTCTCTTTCTTTTATCAGGAACGTAAGTGGTCCAATAGACAAGGGATACTTGCATTCTTATACTTTATCACGAGTTGTTCTTTCGTCTGTTAGACTAACATTAATCCAAATATTATGTGAAAAGATACATTTATCAACCTCTTTGGCTAAGTTTACTTAGAGTTTATAAATTGTAAATAGTAAAACATATATGAGGGATACTTTTTGGACCTGTTTGAATTCACTTTTTTTTTTTAAGGAAAAAGTACTTTAAAAAGGTGTTTTATTTTTGTAATAATTATTTGATTTAACTTTAAAAAAAGTTAAAATTTTAAAAAAAGTTTAAATATAACTTTTTCAAGAAGTCAGAATTTTTAATTTCTGAAAAAGGTTACTTCTTTTAAAAGGTGTTAGAAAGAGCCCTTCTAAAAAAACCAATCCAAAAAAGCATACTAAAAACTTATAAGTTGTAAAATAAGCATAGCCAAACAAGTTCTATATTCACTTACGGAATAATAGACAAAAATTATTGTTTTGACTAGAAGGCATTTCTTGGAAAAATGAAAATGTGGTGGCTAGAACCGAGAGAGGCGTTTGATTTGCTTGTTCTACTAATAAGTAAGGGGGAAAAACAACAGTTTTGCTATTTGCTACTTTTTCTTGTCTTTTTTCCTATTTGATTATAATGAACCAAATTTGACTAAATAAAAGACTTCCATAACCCTTAAAAGTATAAGAAAAGCACAACATTCGTTCATGGAAAGATCCTTCTTAGTCATAATGAGCAATATTACTTACAAATATCTATTTATTAAACAAGTTAATAATTTATAATTACTTTTTTATTTAAACACCTATTTTTTCTTGCTTATAAACATCAAAATTTAAATATCAATTGCTTATAAGAAGTTTAAAGTAATCAAATAAGTACAAGTGAATTCATTTTGGATATTAATGTATTTGTTTGCCTTTCCAAAATCTAAAAATCTTTGGTTTCGACATTTGCATAATTTTTTGGATAAAGATATGATTAAAACCATTGAAATTTATTTGACATAAACAGAAGATTTTACAAATTATATTACAATATCTTACTAAAGATTCTTATGCTTACTCCAAAACAAAATTGATTTCACAAATGTAAATTAATAGGAGATAGTTTCAGAAAAAAAGGCTTTTCTACATAACATATTTCTTATTTACAATGTAATATATCTAAAAGTACCTATGGGTCTTTTGATAGCCCCAAACGAAAAAAAGTTGCACATAAAATCCCTAAAGCAACTAAGAATAGATAACTCTGTCTCTCTGAATTAGATGCTAAGGTGGTAATTGGCATGGTGAAATGAATTTGATAGAAATAGAATAAACTTGGGAACATAATGAATTTGGAAATGAAATGGACTTGGTAATGAATACATCATGTTTGATATACTCTAGGATTGATGGTAAAAATAGGTGTATTAATTCTAAATTTATATTTGGTAATTAGTATACTAGCATAGTATTTAAAAGTTAAGATTACCGCTATACTATTATATCATATATATTATAGTAATAGAATTAATTACACAAAATATTACTAAAATACTACGAATACTAATATAAAGTATATGTATTAATAACCTTAAATAAAATAGTAATGATGATAATATATATGTGTATATATATGAATATATAATTTGGTAATTTTTTTGTTTTGTTTTAATTTTAATTTTAATTTTTCTTTTTAAATTTAACTTTGTATTTTTTTATTCTATTTTCAATTTATTTTTATTTTCTATTTTTAATTTTAATTTTAAATTAATTTTCTATTTTTTTAGCTAAATGTTAATTCTGGAAAATTTATATTAGTCTTTTGATGAAAAATCTCGTTTCTACGAACATGGGAATGAGTGATTCCTATGGGTTTTTTTTCAGGAATAGCTATTCCCATGTTATGAGAATGATATTCCTTGAGCCATTACTTTATACCAATCATGAGATTTAAAATAAAACCAGTAATGCTGTTTCATTCCTAACTCATTCTGCATACCAATCACCACTTAAAGAGTTACAAAATAATGACACTATAACCATAACACTTATAATAAATAAATAAATAATTAATTAAATATTAGCAATTCAAGTTTAGCTCAAGTACTGATATTCAAAGCCACCTTACATAAAAATGAAAAGAAAATCATAACTAAAGCTCTAATATCATTTTTGTCAATGTCTCAAATTTAAATACGTGACATGGCACATGCGTAAAGGATATTACCCTTCAAGCATTGTAAGCTACACGACAACTATATTCGAATACATACATAAATATAATTAACTGGAAATCACAAAATAGTAAATCACTCAGGCTCTGTTTGTTTCATAGAAAATAACTTGTTTTGAAAAATATTTTCTATTATTTGGTTGTCACAATGTAAATTAATTCAAAATATTTTTTATAGGGGTTTTCTATTTCTTTTTTCTTTTATAATTGGAATTGGGGGCCCCCGGGGGGGGGGTTGGGGGGGGGGGGAATGTTTGTGTGCGTGTGTCGTGGAGAGTTGGGGTATTGGATATGATATGTGTGTGTGTGTGGGTGGGGTTGGGGGGGGGGGTAAGATTTGGTAAGCATGTGAAAAAATTATTTTTTTAAGGAAAAAAAGCATTTTATAGAAAAATCGCTCTAAAACCTAAACTTTATTTCTTATTGACCAAGAATTTATTTTTTGTTAACTTTTTATTTTTAACAGTCAAATATAAAAAAATGCAAAAAATATTTTCTTCGAAACAAATTAGAGCCTAAAATAACATAAATTTTAATCAATAAAATAATCTATAAATAGAAACATCATAGGATAAGATAAATTCCACAATGTTTACACTTGTGACTTAGGTTGTCTCCACCAGTTCTCCTATTTTTTTCTCTAAATTTAAGTGATTTGAGCCATTTTCTTATATTTTAAGATCTCCTATTTTTAATTATATTCCACCAGCTCCCTTATTTTTTTTAACCAAATACTTAACTTAAAAAATCCCTAGTTTAGTTTTGCTCTAATAGCTTCCCTATTTTATAAGACTTTCGTGACTGTTGCAATTTACAACTATGGGGGATGGGGTTTGGGGGTGACTTTGTGGATAAAAAAAAACCCCATACATATGGTTATTTTAATTTGGGGTTGAAAAAATACTGAAATCTAGATAATTAAATAGGGGAATTATTGAAATATATTAATACCAACAGCTCCTCTAAATATATAAGTTTTTGTTGATTAGGAGATTTGTTGGAGTTAGCCTTACAGCTAGTGGGTCGTGATTGCAAATCATTGTCCCTACACACTGGTGGAGTGACTTCATAGGATTATCACAATCATCTTTTTAATGATTTATTACTACATATATATATATATATATATACATATATATGTATCCATATATATTTTTGTTAGAGAAGGCAAGGTTAATTGATGAAACTGATGTATGTGAAAAATTGTAAGACAGGAGAAAAAGAAAAAGAAGTAGAAGATTTATTATTTTTAGGCAAAACGCTTCCAAAAATATATCATTTCATCCCACACTAATCTATAAGTCTGTTAAGAAACAATGTCCAACCTCTAATAAATGTTGTGGAAATTAACATTGCATTTATTAGATATAAGACTTTGAACTTCACAGCAATTTAAATAAGGTACCTCCACTATTTCTCAAAAAATACAATGCAATAGAAATGCAACCACATGTTAGTATTTCTTAGATAATACTTTGTTGAATTGCCATTTAACTCTCATACATATGATTTTCAGTAATAACTGACATATTATGATAGAGTGGATCTCAACAAGATTATCTTTAATTAATTGGCGATAGTCCCATATCTCTCATAATTTACTATCTTTCTGTAAGGGGGTCGACCAATATTTGATTAGTAGAGAAATTTCAAGTTTGGTTTACCTTTTCTCACAGCACTTCGTACATAATTATACATTGTTGCAAAAATTCTTACCCTTGTTGGACAATCTCTTGTTTGTAAATTGCTTATCTTCTTGTACTTGAACAATATAACTTTTCTCGTTGATGAAATGTGGATCTGTTCATTTCAACTCACTATTAGAAAAGTTATTTTTACATATGCGAAAGACTTTTCTGGTTGATGAAATGTGTATCTTTTCATCTTAACTCACTTCAAGAAATTTTTTTTACATCCGCCAAAGACCTGCAACCATAACCATCTTCTAACAACTTAATTAGTCTCTTTCTAAAATGCACATTACCTGGATTTATTAATTGATACATAATTTTTATGCTTAATCTCCAAATCTTGCAATAATAATATAAATTTAGACAAGGCACTTCTAGTAAACTTCCTTAAGAATAGTAGTTTCTCTATTATAAGTACAAATGGACTCTCGGAAATATATCTTCAGGATATAATGCCTAACACTAAGAATTTAACAAGGCTGCACTCCTTGTGAATTCTTTAAACTAGAAATCCAACTCAAAGAAGTAATTTAAAAAAATTTGTAAAAAGAGGAGAATGTTTGAAAAATTAGAAGAGAGCAAATTAACTTGTATTTTCCTTCACACGTGATCATTTATTTATAGGAGCTTTTGTGTCAATTAACAAACCGGCATGACTTTTGGTCATGCATGTAACATATAGAAGAAGTTCAACTTGATTAGCGAAACATTGTAATCCTTCATAAAAGAAGCAACTTTTAATAAGTTTTAAAAATTGTAAGATAACTACCATATTCCACACAACCGTCAAGGACATATGCAACATATTTTATTATATATAGTTTATTATAATTCCACACACACATATTGAAGAATATTTTATTTATTAATGTATTTCCTTATCTTATGGTATTAAATTAGGTAATAGTTTAGATTAGGTAATTAGTCAAATTGGTTTCTTTATTATTCTAGTTTTCTTAGAATTCTAGTTAGCTTATTAGTTTAGCTTCTAATCTTACTTACCAAGATACCATACCTATAAATAGGCTCTTCCATTATATTTATAAAATATAAAAAATTTACAATGTAGTCTTTATGAGTATTTCTTTTTTAGAGCCACCATTGGTGGTGGCTCCACTTTCATATTTTCTTTCCATATTTTATGTTTTATATTTTTTCACCTGTTACAACATATAAAGACTTCTTACATCGGAAAACCTCAAGATTCAGAATCACCATATAAGGTCCTGGGTCACTCCTCATATTAACCAATTGATTTTTATGATAGAACCACAGTGATCCTTAACATGGTATCAGAGTTGGACTTTTGGTCCAGTTTCGTGTTGCGCTTATATCCACGTGTAATCAACTTTGTAATATAGCGTGGTGGCCCATCCCTGCACAGTCTAATATCACGTGGTGGCCCATTCTTGCACGATCAGGTCAAGTCATCATCTAGTCATCAAAAATCCAGTTAGGTCAAGTCATCATCCAATCATCAAAATTCAGTTGCGTGGTGGTCCATCCCTGCACAGTCAGGTCAAGTCATCATTTAGTCATAAAAAATGGTGACCCATTTCTACAGAGTTAGGTTAAGTTATCATCTAGTCATAAAAAATTCTGTCATTATTCAGGGTTACACATGAGGGGGGTGTGTTAGTTTCGATCCCGTCACTATTCCGGGTTACATGTGAGGGGGGTGTGCCAGTCTTGAGCTACGCTTATGACCACGTGTGACCTATCAACTCTGTAATATCACGTGATGGCTCATTACTGTACAGTCAGGTCAAGTCATCATCCAGTTATCAAAATCCAGTCGCGTGGTGGCCCATCCCTGCACAGTCAGGTTAAGTCATCATCTAGTCATATCCCATCGCTATTCCAGGTCACACGTGAGTGTTGTGTTACAAAATATAAAGACTTTCCATTACGAAAAATTTCAAGATTCAGAATCACAATACAGGGGCCGGACCCACTTTTCATATTAACCAATTATGCGCACTTCTCATATTAATCAATTATTTTTTATGATAGAATCTCAGTGATTTTTAACAACATACAACAGCAACATGCCTGCCAACTTTTTCATTTGTTATACCAAATCTCAAACTTTTATGGATTGTAAGCAATATGCTTTCAAGAAGAGATTTCGAGAAATAGAAATGAAAAATATTTTTCCATGCCTTTGTTTCCGAAAATGTTTTTCTCAAAATGTGTCTTGTCACTTTTGTCGATTGAAAATTTTTTTCAATTGACCATCTTCTCCCTGCATGCCAAATATTCAAAAGTTGAAAAAAAAAATGTTTTCACAGAATATTTTCTGCAAACAGACAGAGCCCAAAAGCTCTGGTATCATTTTTGTCATGTCTCGAATTTAAATAGGTGACACGGCGCTTGGGCAAAGGATGTGAACCCTCAAGCATACAAGCTACACAACAACTATATTCACATACGTATAACTGATAACTGAAACTACGAAATAATTAATCTTTAAAATAACATAAATTTAATCAATGAAGTGATCTCTAAAAAGAAGCGTCACGGGAAAAGATCAAATTCCTCAATTGTTACACTTATGACTTTCTATTAGTGGGTCGCGCAAACTGTTGAATAGAGATGGTAAAACGAGTTGAAACTTGTCTAATCCGTCAAAAAATAAAATTAGGGTTGAGAATTTGATGACTTACTAGACAAACGGGTCAACTTAACTTAACTAGCCAAATGGGCGGATCAGATTAGGTTAACCCACAGGTGACATGCCTAAGTCACTTGCATAACCCACTAGCCCATTTAAATACAGAGAGAATGAAATTAACTTGCTACATGTAAGGAAAGAATAAGGAGACCGTTAGAATTAGGATCTGTTCGCCAAATTTAGCTGTTAGGGTAGTTGATAGCTTTTTGAGTAGCTGATAGTTGTTTGGATAGCTGATAGCTGGTGGCTGTTTAACTAGCTGATTGAACAAAATATGTTCAGTAAAATTAGCTGTTAGATTAACTGATAAATGTAAAATAACGTAAAAGGACGTTGATATCATGTAATTATTATTATTGTTATTATGATAATTGTAATTATTATTACTATTACAGGAATATGATCATATATTTCATAATTAGATATTTATTTTTATAATCATATTTTAATATAAAAGTATAACTAATTTTTTGATAAAACATTTGTATCAATATAAAAAAAATTAATTTTAATAGATTCAAAATTATTTTGTCAAAAAAAAGTACTAATAAAACTTATGCATTTAGTAATGTTGATTATATAGAAATTGAAATTTATTTTTATATTATTTCTTATTTATATTTGTGAAAGAAAAGGTAAAAATATAGAGAGATTAGAGAAAGAATATAAAAACCAAAAAAATGCAAATGGGGCAGAATTGCCAACATATATATATATATATATATATATATATAAAGCTAAAAGTTATCTTGAAAGGCTAAAATTTTTAACTTTTGAAAAATGCTAGTTGAAACGCTAAAAACTGCCTAAAAAGTTACTTGAAACGCTAAAAGCTATCAAAGCTACTTGAAACGCTAGATTACCTTGAAACGCTAAAAGCTACCAAAGCTACTTAAAACGCTAATTTATTGAGCAGCAATAATTTAGTAAAATAGTGTTTTGACCAGTCAAAATTATCGAATACGCACTTAGGGTCTGTTTGGTAAATTTAGCTGTTAGGATAGTTAATAGCTGTTTGTGTAGCTGATAACTATTGTACTTTAGTTGTTAGCTGATAGTTGTTTAATTAGTTGATTGAACAAAATGTGTTCGGTAAAATTAGCTGTTATATTAGCTGATGAATATAAAATGACGTAAAAGGATATTGATATCATGTTATTATTATTTGTTGTTATGATAATTATAATAATAATTATTATTATAGGAATAAGATAATATTTTCATAATTAGATATTTATTTTTATAATCATATTTTAATATTAAAATATAACTAATTATTTTGATAAAACATTTGTATCAATATTATAAAAATTAATTTTTAATAGATTCAAAATTATTTTGTCAAAAGCAAAATACTAATAAAACTTATACTTTCAGTAATGTTGATTTTATAGAATTTGAAATTCATTTTTATATTATTTCTAATTTATATTTGCGAGAGAAAAGGTAAAAATATAGAGAGAGATTGGAGAAATAATAAAAAAACTAAAAAATATGCAAAAAGGGTATAATTGTAAAAAAACATGAAAAGCTAAAAGCTACCTGAAAGGCTAAAATTTTTAGTTTTTGAGAAATGCTAAAAGCTATATGAAAAGCTGCTCGAAACGTTAGTTTACTGAACAGCAATAATTTTAAAAAAATAATATTTTGATCAGTCAAAACACTAAAGTTATTTGAAAAACTGTTATTGAACATGCACTTAACCTTACAAAATTTTATTACTCAATCGGCCGCCTTATTATTAGATGTATGTACGAGGAGAGGGCATTGTTATTAAAGTGCTTAGTGTGGTATCAATTTACGTTGTCTTTTCTAACAAAAATTATATATGGATATACATATATACATACATATATATATATATATATATAGAGAGAGAGAGAGAGAGAGAGAGAGAGAGAGAGAACGATAAATCATTATAAAGAAGATTGTGATAAATTTGAACTTCTCAAGAAAAGATTTTTTTTAAAAGAAGTTATATGAAAGGGTAATTTTTTAACGAATCCAAATGAGCTCTTATAGTGCTCAACACACCTTCCTCACATAGGCGTGATTTATTTTGTTTTGAGGGTTACATATGGATACTTTTAATGTTTTAAAGGAATCGCAGTGAGAGTCAAACCTTTAACGTAAATTCTGATACTATAACTTACCACCTCATTTAAAAATTAAAAGTGTCAAGTGAGTTTATTTATTTATTTAGTGTGCTTAATACATGCATAACACATATTATTTAAATAATAAAAATAAAATCGTATCAAGACAAAAATTAACATTTCCTTCTGGACATATTCAAGGGTGTTTAATGGGGAATCTCTGCTCCGGTTAAGAATATTTTTGCACTGAAATAATTTTATGAACGAGATTTTATTCAGTCGCTCATCTAATTTACAACTGGGGAACATAATTTGAGAAAATGGAAAATGAAGAAAGATCACTAATGATTGGGGAATCCTCAAAGTATTTTTAAAAAATCCAAAACTAATTATTTTAACATAATAAATATTGAATAATTATAAATCTAAAATGAAAACAAGATATATAATCTAAACTTCATAATATAAACAAAAATATACAACTAAACTCAAAGCATAACATAATTCAAACTCCAAAATATAAATAATATACATAATCTAAAGTCCAAACTACTGAGTAGAAAAAAAAAACACATAATCTGAAGAATAAATAAAATACAACTTATTGAGTAGTTCATTCACATCTTCATTTCTCCGTAGTTCTTGTGCATCCCGAGGAATTAGAATAATAAGATAAGATATATTATATTATAACTTTTAAGTAAAAAACATCAAGTTTAGTAGTCGGGTTTTTCTTGAAATTCAGAATTAGTTTTGACTGATCCCCAGGCTATTTCTCTGAAAATTTTGTCCAAAACCAAATTTTAACCAAATACTTCGATTTTCCAAACCCAATTTACCTATCCGAAATTTCCGTTCGACAATCGATTTTTCCCGATTAATACACATCCTTTATTGAACATTGTAGGGACATGATAATAAAACTTACGTACATCATAGGCAGGCATGGAGATGACTCGCCAAGGAACTTACAACAACGAAACGACAACAATAAATCATAAGAACAAACAACGTAGATTCACCCACATGGTAAATATTACAATTTCAGATCATGACATGAGCGACCCTTTCCACTTCAAAGGAGGCCAAATATGTATCTAAAGAAAATTGATCCTTAGACCACTATACAACCCTTTTCTGAACACTGCAAAAAACCAGCTAAATAATATAAATATTATAGCTAATATCCTTCAAAAAACACCCTCTTGGATTGCTTATGTTCCTCCAGCAGTGGCATCCTCAGACAGCAAACTTGGTACATTTTTGTCATTCTACCTGAACTACATGCATGGTTGTTCACAATTGTTGCTCAGTTGTTAGTTTGCTTCTCTTTTTTTTTTTTTGGTTTTTCCTAAGTCAAGAACCGATAATACAACACTTATAATTATCGAGAATTGGTATCGGAAAAGACACATACTACTAAATCACTGGATTGTTGTAGTAGTTAATTTCTGTTTGTTTTGGGTGTGCCCTTTTTGTTTTTGTTCTTCCAAGTGTCAATTTCTGTTGTTTTATGTTGCTCCTTTATTTCAACCTCATGCATGGTGTTTAATGTAAGCTAAGTAATTTAAGAAACTTTATTTTTTCCTGTTGATGTGATTTTTTGCAACTTCTCAATGGCATGATAATTCTTACGTATATTGTAAATGTGATTCTGACATATATAATAACATGCAGGGAAGTTGTTATTGCTCAGTTGCCGGTTTGCCTTTTTTTTTTTTTTTGTATTTCGAAGTCAAAAACCAATAATACAATACTTACAATTATCGAGAATTGATCCACTAAATCACTAGATTGTGATAGTTTTTAGCTTATTATATTGAAGCATTTACCAATTTCTGGTTTTACAATATCATGAAAAACTCTTCTAAGTAGACTTTCACGCGTTTCACGACTAGAGTGTAAGGTTCGACTTCTTAGAAGGATCGTGCACATAGATAAATAGGACATAAAGGCAATAAACACATATAACATAGCGAAAGTAACACAACACAAAAACACACAAGATTTTAACGCGGTTCGACTAATATCTACATCCATAGAGCAATTTTTTATTACTCAAAAGAAATAATTTATCTGTGACCCTGCATGGTACATCCACCTTATGGTGTGTGGCAACTAAACTTATAGTAGAAAGTCTTATTTATAGAATACACATGCTAATCCTATTTGGATTAGAATCCTATAATCTAAAGTACTTTTATTTTCATTGACTTTCTGTGCTCTCCAATATTTAATTGGACTTAAAATTCGAGTCATACTCTAATAATTCCTCCCTTGACAAGAAATTCCAAACATTGAACCCTTGATCAATATATTCAAAATTCAATACTTTAATTGATAGATGGAATTTGGCAATTTTGTCTTCAAATTTGATTTGTTACATCTAAGAATCTTCCCTTAAACACATAACAATGCTAGACCATTCTTAAGATCCAATTCTCCAAAGTACTCAAGCTCATCAATTCCATCAGCTGCATATCACACGTGATCACAAACCATTAGATTACAACTCCAAGAACATTTAGCAGTCTAGAGTGCACGATCAAACCATATGCATCTAGTTGTCTTCTCATTGCTTTGTTGTCAACCTATCTTTGATGAATCTTTTTGCAACATTAAGATTTGGCTTCTCTAATGGCATATTCATCTTCTTTGATGTGTTGTTGCTTTGTCTCTTGCAAGGTGCCAATGACGATCTAATTCGCCAATAACACCTTTACATAGCATCAACTACACTCTTTTTGTCGTAGGTGTTCTTGAACCTACCACACTGTTCCTGGCATAGGTATTCTTGAACCTACTCTATCTATTGCTGTAGTTTTGGTTTTTCCTTTGGTGTCGTCATCTTCTGATAAATCATGCAAACATATTAGATAACTCAGCTTAGGTGCATTAGTCATTATGCATCCTACCATACTCCTTAACTATTTTGTTTAATTATTTCGGTGCGACAATCATTGCTAAACACATCGCGACAACAACTTTTTGATGACACCTTCAATTACCATATCTATGTGTAGTCCCAGGCTCTGACAACACATTGTTGGAAGGATCATGCACATAGATACATAGGATACAAAAATAATAAACATATATAATACAATAGAAGTAACATAACATAGAAACACATAAGATTTTAACGTGGTTTGGCATCTACGGAGTAATTCTCTATTACTCAAAAGAAATAATTTCTTTGTGACCATACATTGTACACCCACCTTGTGGTGTGTGACAACTAAACTCATGGTAAAAAGTCCTATTTATAGAATACATATGCTGATCCTATTCAGAAAAGGATCCTATAATCTAAACTACTTTTATTCTTATTGACTTCCTATTCTTTCTAATATTCAATTGAGCTTAGAATTCGAGTCATACTCTAACACAAATTGCGTGTGCCCTTTTTATTTTGTGTTCTACCAAATATACGGTTAAGCTTATAGAGAATATTGGTGTGTTTATTTCTTGTATTGACACGCTTCCTTACATGCAAGTAGGGAGTTTGTCTCTAAGTCTTGCACGTAGATAGTTTTAATACTTTTAAATGTGTAGTGGCCAATTTCGAACTTGAAACCATTTGGTTTTTAGGTTCTGACACCATATTGAGTTATCACTTAAGCTTATAAAGAGAATATTAGTGTGTTTATTTATTATATTGACATGGTGTTTAAAGTAAGCTAAGAAATGTGATACTGGTGGCATGTCAACTAAGAGCTGCAAGCTAAGTAATATACTTCAAACTATCCAAGCAACTTCATCTTTTCTCTGTTGATGTGATCTTTTTGCAATGAAATGATAATTCTTGTGTATATTGGTAAATATGAGTCTGACATATATTGATTCAAATAACATGCAGGGATGTTCTCTTGGTTATGTGAAGGAGAATTTGATATGTCATCAATCTGCACTCAGAGAACTGTAATAGATATATTGAATCTGGTATGGGTATTTGCTTTTTATCTGATCATATTTATAGGTTATATAAGGAAAAATACTATCAGATGGCAGAGAAGGGATTGGATGAGTGCAGGTGTTTCAGTCTGTTGTGCTCTATTAAGTGTCTTGTGTTTTGGTGCTGGTGTGTGGACTCTTGTTTCCAGAGATGGTGAATTGAATAAGCTAAGATGGGTGCCATTTTTTGTGAGAGGATTAATTTGGGCCACTTTGAGCTTATCCTTGTATGTGGAAGGATCGAAACTGGTAAAAGTTGTGAAATCTGCTTGGTGGCTTGTGTTCTTTCTGTTGATTTCGGCTTTAAATGTTGAAATTCTAGTAGGTTCACCCAGAATTGAAATCCTTGAAGTGGTATCATGGCTTGTGAATTTCTTGCTTCTGTTTTGTGCATTGAGGACCTTTCATCACATCATTTCTCAACCTGTTCTGGAAAACGGTTTGGCCGACTCTTTATTGGTTAAAGATTCTGATAGTAATTGTTCAAATCTATCCCAGGCTAGTTTCTTCAGCAAATTGTTATTTTTATGGATCAGTCCCTTACTTCGCTTAGGCAACTCGAAAGTTTTAGCTCTTGAAGATATTCCTAGTTTGGGATCTGAAGATGAAGCTAGTTTGGCTTATCAGAAATTCGCTGTTGCATTGGATTCACTTCAAAGGGAGAAGGGCCCAAATAATGCAGGGAACTTAGTTTTCTGGGCAATATTGAAAGTTTACTGGAAAGAAATGCTACTCGTAGGGACATATGCGTTTCTAAGGGTCACTGCAGTTGTTGTTGCTCCACTTTTGCTCTATGCCTTTGTAACTTTTTCAAATCGTGAGACAAAAGATCTTCGTGAAGGCATTGTCTTGGTGGGCTGCCTGGTGATTGTTAAGGTTGTTGAGTCTTTATCTTATCGGCATTTCTTTTTCTTTTCAAGGCAGACTGGTATGAGGATGAGATCGGCTCTGATGGTAGCAGTTTATCAAAAGCAGCTAAAACTCTCTAGTTTAGGAAGGCGAAGGCAATCAACTGGAGAGATTGTGAATTATATTGCGGTTGATGCTTATCGAATGGGAGAATTTCCAATGTGGTCTCATATGGGATGGTGTTTCAGCCTGCAACTTTTTCTTTCTATTTTGATCCTCTATGGGGTTGTGGGACTTGGTGTTCTTCCTGGTTTAATACCTCTTCTTATTTGTGGATTTCTTAATTTGCCATTTGCTAAGATGCTCCAAAAATGTCAGACTGAATTTATGATTTTCCAAGACAAGCGACTCAGGTCCTTTTCTGAGATCCTGAACAATATGAAAATCATTAAGTTACAGTCATGGGAAGAAAAATTCAAGAGCTTGATTGAATCCCACAGAGAGAATGAGTTCAAATGGTTGGCAAAATCTCAGTACCAAAAGACATATAGCACTGCATCGTATTGGATGTCTCCAACCATTGTTTCTTCAGTCGTTTTCTTTGGGTGTGTCCTCCTCAGGAGTGCTCCATTAGATGCTAGTACTATCTTTACAGTCTTGGCAACTCTAAGGACCATGTCGGAACCTGTGAGGATGTTACCAGAAGCTCTTTCTGCTATAATCCAGGTCAAAGTCGCATTTGATAGAATCAACACTTTTCTGCACGAAGATGAACTGAAACAAGAGGACATACGAAGAGAGCCTCCATCAGATGCAAGTCATGTTGTTCAAGTACAAGCTGGTTTTTTTGGTTGGGATCCAGAGTCTGACTCTCCAACACTAAGAAATGTGAATTTGAAAGTGAGACGAGGGCAGAAAGTTGCAGTTTGTGGGCCTGTTGGGGCCGGAAAGTCATCATTGTTGCATGCTATACTCGGAGAAATACCAAAGATATCTGGAACTGTAAGTTATAAACCGTAAACTATCTATAAAATTTACCAGTAAAAACTTTTTGCTACTAATTATATTTCTTACTTTTTCTGCGTCCAGGTTGATGTTTTTGGGTCCATTGCTTATGTTTCTCAAGCAGCTTGGATCGAGAGTGGAACCATACGCGATAACATACTCTATGGAAAGCCAATGGACAAATCCAAATATGAAGAGGCCATAAGAGTGTCCGCTCTTGACAAAGATATAAATAGCTTTGAGTATGGTGATCTTACTGAGATAGGGCAAAGAGGGCTTAACATGAGCGGCGGGCAGAAACAGAGAATTCAAATTGCTCGAGCAGTCTATAGTGATGCTGATATTTATCTGCTTGATGACCCCTTTAGTGCAGTCGATGCACATACAGCAGCAACTCTTTTTAAGGTATGACAAGCTAATTCAAGTTAGTAATGTGAATAATAGCTTGTATTTAATCCCCTTTTTAAGTTTGAACAATACAAATTGCAGGATTGTGTTATGGCTGCTTTAGATAAGGAGACTGTTATTCTAGTGACTCATCAAGTGGAATTTCTAACCGATGTTGACAACATTCAGGTAATAAGGACTAGCTTCATGTCTAAACCTCTATTCTAAATCTACTACCTTCTAAGTTATTTTGTTTCATTTTTGAAGGTCATGAAATATGGAGAGATTACTCAATCAGGAAGTTACAGCGAACTACTAGTGGCAGGGACGGTATTTGAACAGCTCGTGAACGCTCATAGAAATGCTATAATGGGATTGGACACCTTGTCTAATGAGAATAAACAAGAACCTCAAAGAGGTTACGCAAATGCAATAGAAGAGACCAAGAAGTACTCCATAAGTGAAGAAAACAGCAAAGGAAAGATCTCCGTGAAGCCGACAATACAGTTGACCGAGGAAGAACAGAAGGAAACTGGAAATACTGGGTGGAAGCCTTTCCTGGATTATGTTATCGTTTCAAAGGGATCAATTTTCGTCTGTCTTAATATTATAACTCAGGCTGGTTTTATTGTTCTTCAGGCTGCTGCAAGCTATTGGCTAGCATTTGCAATTCAGACTCCTAAACTGAGCAGCATTGTAGTCATAGCTGTTTACACTCTGATCTCAACATCCAGTGCCATATTTGTATACCTAAGATCTCTATTTGCAATTCTTCTAGGATTAAGAGCTTCAAAAGCCTTCTTCTCTGGTTTTACCAACTCAGTCTTCAAAGCTCCAATGCTCTTCTTTGATTCTACTCCAGTTGGAAGGATTTTAACACGAGTAAGATTTCCCTTTTATTTATTGTACAAAAACGAAATACTCCAGCCGTCTAACCTTATCTCACATAAACTAATTACTTGACTTGTGCAATTGTTAAATTCATTTGCAGGCATCATCGGACTTAAGTGTGCTGGACTTTGACATACCTATGGCCTATGCCTTTGTAATGGCTGCTGGACTTGAACTGCTGACAATAATTGGAATCATGGCCTCGGTAACATGGCAAGTTCTCATTGTGGGCATCTTTGCTATACTAGCTGCTAAATATGTTCAGGTAGCTTGTATTTCATTTTTCGTTTTGTTTTTAAACAAAAGTATGTCATACAGTAACGTTTCTTTTGTCTTCTACGAAGGGATATTATCAATCTTCTGCAAGGGAATTGATGAGGATTAGTGGAACCACGAAAGCACCTGTTATGAATTATGCAGCAGAGACATCACTTGGCGTTGCCACTATAAGAGCATTTAATATGGTAGACAGATTCTTCCAAAATTTCCTTAAGCTTGTTGACAAAGATGCAAAAGTTTTCCTTTATTCTAATGCATCCATGGAGTGGTTGGTTTTGAGAACTGAGGCGTTTCAAAACCTTACTCTATTTACCGCCGCTTCATTCCTGGTTCTACTTCCGCAGGGTTATATTGCTCCAGGTACTCACATCTGCTAATGTTCAACTTTCTCTGTTCTATTGGATTTTTGAGGAGATTTACATCTTTCTTTCATATTTATAGGGCTTGTTGGACTCTCCCTATCATATGCATTTGCACTGACTGGAACGCAAGTATTCTTAACTCGATGGTATAGTAGTTTGGCTAATTATGTAATTTCAGTCGAAAGGATTAAACAATTCATGCATATACCCCCAGAGCCTCCTGCAGTTGTCGAAGACAAGACACCACCGTCTTCCTGGCCTTCAAAGGGTAGGATAGATTTGCAGGATCTTAAGGTGAGGAGGCTAATTCACATTATAAATTGGATAGCTAAGTATTTGATGATATTTTACCTGTCAAGAGGTTTTTATTCTCCTCGAAAAGTGCATATCTACTGAAACATTTTGTGCCCATGGAGAACGGATTACTTACATTGTCATCATTTAGAACGATGATGTATGTTTTTCTTTCTATGAATCATTTCTATCTTTGTAGTATATCTCTTGATATGATAGTGGTTATATTCTATCATCAGTACATATTAAACAAGGTCATTGACGGTGTCTAGCGAATTTCTTTAGTCATTCTCGTTTCTGAATTCCATCTGATTTCTTAAATTTAAAATCCTAGTTCCATAATCAAAGGCTGATGACACTCGGTGCGATTACTTCGTTATGCAGATAAGATATCGTCCAAATGCTCCAATAGTTCTGAAGGGGATTACCTGCATTTTCAATGAAGGAACTAGAGTAGGAGTTGTTGGACGGACCGGAAGTGGCAAAACAACTCTAATTGGTGCTTTGTTTCGTCTGGTAGAGCCTTATAGTGGCAATATCCTCATAGACAATCTAGACATTTGTTCTATAGGTCTCAAAGATTTGAGGTTAAAGCTCAGTATCATCCCCCAAGAACCAACTCTTTTTAGGGGCAGTATTCGAACTAACTTGGACCCTCTAGGCCTTTATTCTGATGATGAACTATGGAGGGTAAGAAACCAATCCCTTCCTTGTGATAGTTATGATTTCATGGAACACGGAGCAACTTCACATCCGGAATCCTGTAGTGATCAGATTTTCATGTTTCTCAGGTCCTGGAGAAGTGTCAGCTGAAGGATACTATCAAAAGACTTCCAAACTTGCTAGATTACTTGGGTGAGTGCTCACTCCATAGTTCGCATATCTGATCTATAAGACTTTCATGACTCAGAAAAAAGAATATATACAAAATGAAAATCTAGTATGACAAGAGAGACTAGAATTTTTAGTGAATTTTTAGCATGGTTCCGTGAAGTGCAACTTTAGATAATAGCTTTTCTATGTGTCACAACAGTCAGTGATGAAGGCGAGAACTGGAGTATGGGACAACGCCAACTTCTGTGTCTTGGAAGGGTTCTTCTGAAGAGGAACAGAATCTTGGTGCTTGATGAAGCCACGGCTTCAATTGACTCGGCAACTGATGCCATTCTGCAGAAGATTATTAGAGAAGAATTCTCAGATTGCACGGTGATTACTGTGGCACACCGAGTTCCGACTGTTATGGACAGCGACATGGTCATGGTTCTTTCTTTTGGTATACTTCCTTGAACTTTTGACTTCGAATACATAACTACATTCAATCCTAGGGAATTTAGGTAGATGGTTCTGAATTTTTCCACGAAGAAGCCTGAGTTTGCTTCCTAACTGAGCATGCCATACTCATTAGTCATTTCGCTTCAGGAGAATGATATCTTCATAAGATGAACCTCTTATGCAATTGCATCTTTCTCAATATTGTAGGAAAACTACTGGAGTACGATGAACCTTCAAAGCTTATGCAGACGGACTCTGCGTTCTCTAAGCTTGTAGCTGAATATTGGTCCAGCTCCCGAAGGAACATCCAGAAATCTTGATGAGTAACGCGTAATCCAAAACGCGAAATATGATTATGATTAATAGCTTGAATTATGTGAAAAATATGGTGCAATATTTGAAGTAATGTGTACCGAGTACAAACAGAATTAGATAATGGCACAAGACATCTTATTTGACCTTCCATATGGTGCATTCCATCAGTGTTTCCTGATAAATGTATGATCTTGAGTAAGATGAAAAGCTCTCTTGACTCTCACTGGACCTTAGCTACCTGATACAATTAGGGTATTTTTATTATTTCAGACTTTATTGTTGGGGACAAAGACACATGCACGCACATTGCACACAATGCAAACAACACAATAATATACAAAAAATTTTTACTTGGTTAAGTGTTCCGCCTATGTCCACCATTTCGAGCATAAATTCGCTATTCACTTTAATAAAATATCTGTCGTTACAGTTTTTTGCACGGACAAAAACTATGAAGAAAAAGCCTTCATGCACCAATTGACTTTTTTCTGGAAAAAAAAAAAGCATGAAAAGCTTCCAACGCAAATACATCTTTTTGGATAGAAAAAAGAATGTAAAAAAGTCTTACACGCTGGGCTTACATCCACACCCCATGAGGTGTGATGCCATAACAAGTGATTACAAGTTAAAAAGTCCTATTTATAGGAAATTAATCCTGACCTTGCTAGGTTTAGAACTAACTTTTTTTTTTTTTATCTCTCGTTGAATTTTTAATTTTTAGCAAAATTGATTAGACTTGAAATTTGAACCACAACATAAAATATATAACAAATAACAAGTTTTATGTGATTTCAACTTGAAGTTCATTTCATGTATCAAAGATTCATTAATTATTGATTCTTGGCTCAAACAGCATGAATATAAAAAAGGCAAGTCAAAAATCGGGAACCAAAATGTATTTTTCCTTCTCCCTACAATTCTTTTCATTCGTTATATTGTTAGTTTAAATTGGTTTTCTCTTCTCTCTTCCTATATTTGGAGAAAGAGAATGAATTGGGTTAGTATCCTCTTATATCAATTCTTCTCTTACATTAATATAAGAAAGGAATTTTAATTAGTTCAAGTGCATAAAATATCATTTTCAATAATTTATGAAATTTAAATCCCAAAAGAATAAAAGGAAAGTATTTTGCAAAAATTACTTTTCTGTTAGAATTTCATGACATGATATTTTTTAACTTCGAGTTAGCGTACACTAGAGCAAGTTTATTAAATAAAAATATGAAGTGTTATTGTCTAAAAGACTACAAATATATAATCCTTTATAAATGTCATAGTTTCCATTAACTTGAGTTTCGTAAGAAAATTGCATAACCTATTGACATTTTGGAAAATTAGTGTGTTATTCTACCTTTTTCCCCTTTCACTGCTAAAATGAGTATTTGTTCATTTTTTCTTTAATGGTTAGGTATAATGTCACATGATACTCCTTGACTCCTTGGTTGCTTTATTTATTTATTTATTTATTTTTGTGTTTTATTTTTTTTTAATTGTTAATCAATTCTTTTTATCACCAATAAATATTTTTTTTTTCAGAAGATAAACTAATCTTTTAACTTGTAACTTTAGTATCGCAAGTGACCTCGTTAATTTTCTTCATTTTTTTTGGTACTTACATAGCGGCAAATATAATATTCTTTTAAGTTTGCACTAGAAGTGTGTTATGTTAGAATTTCTTTTTCATTTAACGCGCAGGATAAATATATGGATGTCACGTAGTGTAATGCCATTACTTCTCTATTTTTTTAGTATCTTATTTACTTTTAACTATTTTATTTTAATTTTCATAAATATTATAAATAAAAAAATATGAACTAACTCAATATATTATTAATTTTTTAATTTATAAAACTAATTTACTTTTAACTATATAACCATTTAAATTACACATAATATTAGACTATAGTAATATATAACATCCACGGCATTGACGTGGATCAACTTACTACAAGTGTCATTAATCTAATTCTCATAAAATCTAAAAATAACATACTTAAATAAACAAACAAATAAATAAATAAATAAATATATATATATATATATATACACACACACCACACACAACATATAATAATAATAACATACAACATCCAACAACTCACCCGTGTGTGTTATTGTTTGATCTGTGTTGTAGAATGCCAGTCCAAGAGAACCACGCGCCACCACCATCGCCGCCACCAACAACGGCCATCCACCCGGAAACCCCCGAGTACGAGTCATGGGTGTGGTCTCAGATCAAAGCCGAAGCTCGCCGTGACGCGGAGGCGGAGCCGGCTCTGGCCAGCTACTTGTACTCCACCATCATCTCTCACTCGTCCTTGGCTCGCTCTTTGTCTTTCCATTTGGGCAACAAGCTTTGCTCCTCCACGCTGCTCTCCACCCTCCTCTACGATCTCTTCCTCAACACTTTCTCTTCTGATCCGTCCATACGCACCGCCACCGTCGCTGACCTACGCGCCGCCCGGTACCGTGACCCTGCTTGCGTTTCCTTCTCGCATTGCTTGTTGAATTACAAAGGCTTCCTCTCTATCCAGGTGATAATTCCTTTTTCATTTTTTTTAATTTTTCATTTTTTGCATCATTTTTTCTCTGCTCAAATTTGTTTTTATTCTATTGATGTTTTCTTATTAATTTGTATGGAAAAAGTTTCAGAAAATAGTTGTGCTTTGATGAAATTGCTCGTTGAATAATAATTTTAGGCTCTGTTTACTTAAAGAAAACTGTTTTTTATTTTCTAACCCTAATTTTCTAGACAGTAGTTCTAATTTTCTATAGAAAACTTTAAAAAAAAGTTCATCAATTGAAAATAGAAAAGCAATTTTTTGTTTTATAAAACTAAACGTGTTTATTTGTTAATGTCTTTTAAAAATTTTTCTTTTAAAAAATTAGAAGATGTATTCTAAAGCGTAGAATTATAATTCAAATTAAAAGTATATCTCTTAAAAAAAGATTAAAACAAGATTAATGAAGGATTGTCTAATTTATGTGTTATTATTATTAAGTTAATCATTCCTCTTTTTTCTTGTTATCTTAAAACATTAATAGTGTTAAAATTATATGTGAGATTTTAACTGTCAAAGAAAATTATATGTGAGATAGATAAGTGTTGGAAATAAGATGTTAGGTGATGGTGTAATATTAAATTAAATAATTAATTATATGCTGAATAAGGGTTGGGTGAAGTTAAAAATGGAAAAAAAAAGAGTAAGTAAAAAATAAGATAATAAGGGGAATTGAACCTAGGATTCCTAAATTATTTATATGCTGAATAAGGGTTTGGTGAAGTTAAAAATGGAAAAAAAAGAGTAAGTAAAAATAAGATAATAAGGGGAATTGAACCTAGGATTCCTAAATTAAAATTCTAGATTTTTAGGCGTGTTTTTTAAGTAAATAATTGTTAGAAAACACTCCAATTTTATTGAAGGAAAATCTAGAAAACACTGTTAAATTTTTTTTATTTTTTTTATTTTGTTGTTGCTAACTAAACACTTTAAAGTTGTCTTCTACTATTCTTTTTTAGTTTGGAAAACTTGGAAACTATTTTCCAGTTTTCAGTTTAGAAAATTTTGCTTAGTGAACAAAGGTATTTCATTTACTATTTTTTTTTTTTTTTGTAAAAAATTTTTCTAGAAAACAACACTAGTTTTCTGGAAAAAAACATGGCCTTGGTAAGTCTTGCCATTTATAAAAACATGGGAAAGAAACCACGCAGTCTAAACTCTAATGCCTAACTTTGGCAAAATATGGCAAATGTGAGTATTGTTCCAGAAAATGCCTTTTTTTAAAAAGTCAAAACAGCTGAATTTTTCTTTTACTGCAACATGTATAGTTTGTTTTTCTCTAATACCATCTTGTAAATCAGGTCAAAGAATAATGTTTCCCTCTTAGATGAATATCAGATTGGCCACTGAATATGTCATATTCCTCACTTAGTTCCCCCATATAATTTTGCTCGTGTCACTTAGGTCTTTGAAAACTTCGAACTTGTTGACAAGACCCAAGCCCTTTGTGCTGTTAAAGTTGTTCAGTTGATGAGGGATAAATCCCTTCATTGATGCTTTTTCAGTCATTGAGAAGAATATGATGGTGTGCGCATTTGAGCCTTATCGGTTTATAGAGGCCACATTGGGATGATGATTATTGAGCGCATAGAGAGATTAATTATAGTCCTTTGTGGTATGAAATCTTTTCCTTTTTTCCTTTTCTTGTTTTTTTTTCCTTTCTTCTGTTTTCTGGGATTGTTCCTCCCATGACAAAATATAATATATTGTACAGAAGAATTGCATAGTTTTTAGTTGTAAATGAAAATTCTAACTTATAGGATAGAATTTTTTTCTATTCATATGCACTAATTTCTTGTGCAACATTCTTTGGATTGTTTCGCATCATTATGGTTGATGATTTTTGTCTTGGTACAGGCTCACAGAGTGGCGCATAAGTTATGGCTCCAGAACCGGAAGCCTTTGGCATTGTCATTGCAATCCAGGATAGCTGATGTGTTCTCAGTAGATATACACCCGGCAGCAAGGATAGGAAAGGGGATCTTGCTGGACCATGCGACTGGGTTGGTGATCGGAGAGACAGCAGTAGTTGGGAACAACGTGTCAATGTTGCACCACGTTACATTAGGTGGATCAGGGAAAGTCGAGGGTGCGAGGCATCCAAAGATTGGTGATGGAGTTCTAATTGGGGCGGGTGCAACACTACTGGGAAATGTGAGGATTGGAGAAGGAGCAAAGATCGGAGCAGGATCGTTGGTGCTGATTGATGTGCCACCATGGACAACTGCCGTTGGTAATCCAGCAAGGTTGGTTGGTGGAAAGGAAAAGCCTAAAGTTCATGAGGACGTTCCTGGAGAATCCATGGACCATACTTCATTTATCACCGAATGGTCCGACTATATTATATGAACTCTTGATATGGAGACGGAGTCTTCCGACCCAAAAGGAAAACGAAAGTAGAGTAGACGAAAAATGAGCTCTAGTAATCAAGCTTTCGCTATCTGTTAAGTATCTGTCTGTTTATGTTTAAAACTTGCCATGAAGTTGATGAGCTTTTTTAGCGGACGGGAATAGGATCTGCATTGCGCATCGACAGGTTATCGAAATGGTAGTATGTTCTCTTGTTGTATTTGTTGTTTCCCAAATAGTAGTACGTTCTCTTGTTGTATTTGTTGTTTCCCAGCAGTAGAATGTCTTGAGGGTGTTTCTGAAATCTTGTTACTTTCTTGTTTCTTTGTAGCCTATATTTATTATGATAATTAATCACAGCAGATCGAGGAGGTCAGCATTGTTTGCTGTCTGATTGATTATCACCTATTCCAGCCCCACTTTTTTCGTTTTCTGTTTTTGTTTTTGGGATCTTGTTGATGATGCTACAAGAATCATATGTAAACTACATAAGAGGGTGTTTGGTTTTACTTATTTGGTATTTATAAGTATTTAAATAGTAAAAAACATGTGAGATGGTGTTTTTTTTAAGTGCTTATAAGCATTTAAAATAAGCAAAGCCAAACACCCTGTAAGTCTATCACTTATTACGAGACATATAATCTTGTATGAATCGCATATTCAAACTTGAAAAGCAGCATGAATGTCGACCAGAAAAAAAAAAGAAAAAAAAGAAAGAAAGAAAAGCCGCGTGAATTATTTTTGAGTCTGTCTTACAAATGACAAATAAAGAATTTTCTTTTTGGCTCATTTTTTCAAAACCATTTCAGAACTAACCCACTTTTCAATTGGTTATAGAAAAAGCCAAAACAGCTTCTGAGAATTCGTCAAAGAAATCTGAGAATTGATTGCAGGACAATTGTTTGAAAACGAATTTGAGAATTCGTTCATTTCTTGAAAACGAACTCTACGAATTCATTTTGAAAATGGGGCAGCCGAACTCTATTTTAGCTACACTATACACCTTATGCATTAGCTATACTCTATGGATTAAGATTTTCTCGTATTAGGATTTTTTTTTTTTTTCACATTGATACAAGGGAAATTTTGATTATTTATGGGCGGATAAAAACATCTCAGTCATCCATGTCAAATTTTTTCAAAAAAATTTTCTTTCTCCCATTACCCACTTTTTTGGAAATTTGTCTCGTATGAATGGTCGAGATAACTTTAATAACACATAAATGGTTGAGATGATCTTCTCATATCAATATAAAAGAAGTCCTGATATGAGAAAATCTTGATCCGTGGAACAAGGTATACTTCATATAAATTTCAAGGTGAAATGGACCAATTTTGCTATCCGCTCTACCATCAAGAACAAGGTCTAATTGTTCTTGTTTTCCTAAATTTTTTTTATATTCTTCTTAAAAAAGGAGGCAATGTCGATATTAGTTTAGGATCATTTTAGAAAAAAGAGAGTCCTTTAATGTCCTCTCCAATCAACTTTTCGATGGTGTAGGGTGGTTCCGTTAAAAAAAAGCATCTCAAAAGCAAGGGTAAGTCCAAAATTGACCAGCCAACTTGCGCATTTGTTGGTTATTCTATATATATGCGACAACCATTGCCCTATCTGGCTAATCATCCTGCTATAACCATTGCCCTATCAGGCTAATCATCCTTTTACATTTCTCCACCAAAGACATCATGGGCACTGGCGGAGCCAGATCGGTCTCAGGGTGGGCTTTTGGCACTCCCTCAAGTTTTGTTTTTTAAATAAAGAGAAACACTATGTAAAAATTAAATAAAATTTCTTAAAATAAAAAATTGGACCCCCTTGATTTCTACTGCTACCATACTCAAAGCTAAGCTAGGGGGTGCCAAGTTCAAGTATCTCAGTTTTTATTTTTGTAAAATTAATGTAGTAATTTTAGAAAAATGATGTGCCTCTTCACTAATTTTATGATATACTTCTCCAAAGTAAAGTTTATATTCCTTTTTCTTTCAACATAGTTTCTCAAAGCTACCTAGGTTATGTCCTTCTCCCACATAGCATGATTTAAAGTTGAATTTAACTGATAATATTTTTTTAAATATTTTTTTCATACATTGTGTAATTTAAATAAATATTTTTTTTTGTTTTTTCCGAATACCTTTTTGAGATAATAATTACCTCATAGTTTGTATTATTTAATCACTTAAATTATAACTTTTGTATGTAAAATTTTATTTTAATTTATATATTATGACTAAAATCTTTTTTTTTTTTAAATTTAAAATGCATTTGTAATTTGTTATTTGTTGAACATGTAGAGTGTCGATGTGATGCATAAATTTTTAAGAGAATCAAAATTTGAGAAATAACTTTTCCCCTCGATCTAATGAGACGAATAAACAATATAATACACAAAACTAGTAAAACAATCTCGAACTAAGATTAGCTTAGAAGATTTACCTGTTGATCCTAGTTAATTGTTTCATAAAATTTCGTGTTATCGCATAGAGATATACGTATTTGATACTATCGATAATAAGTTGTCTATTTGACAATTTTAAAATATGAAATTGCACAAATGACAATCACAAAAGTACTATTTATTTAATAATCAATGAATTTATTAATTTTTCTAGATTTGTATATGATTCTTTGTACTACTATTATATATTTCTATAATTATTTTTTTATAATTTATATAAAAAATTATGTATAAATGAGTGCACCGACTGACTCTAAGGTCCTGACTCTGCCACTGATCATGGTCCAGATTGTTGATACTATTCCGCTCACCTTTCGTCTGTATAGAACTGGTGCAAGTAAAGCCATCGAAGATGCCATAATTGAATTTATCTCCTGGCATCATTGCCATAAAAGACCATGCAAATCAAGCCTCACACCTAACTAGTGTCTGCATACACAAGTACTCAAGTTGCAGAGTTAATCAAGTATAGCGTCTAGAATGTGGCCCAAGACTGGTGGACCAGTGGTGCAACTAGCTATAACATGAAAGACTGCAGCTTCTGTGAGCACAGAGGCCTTAGCCCTGCCTGAAGCTTGCAATCACATGAAGGGTGTTGTTCAATTAAGTTGGATGTACGGCTCCCACAATACTAGCGACGGTTCACTATTATTGTGCAAGTCATTTCGCCTGGTTAGTTGGATGCAAGTCTTTTTTTTCTCACTTTCACTAGTTAATTTCTAACTAGTTAGACCATTAGATATCTTTTGGAAAATGCTAAATCTCTTCTCTCTTCCTTTCCCGAGATTTAGCATCAATTGTATTGTAGGCAGACAAATGGAGCTACTAATTGGTTAACTAAGCATGTTAGATTCAATATGATATGTTCTATTGAGTAGTTGATTCTCCAATGAAATTGCAAACTATATATACTCTATACCGTTGTTGAAATCACTAGTGTATGCTAATTCATAGCTTTAATACGAAGCTTTTCCTCATTGGTGTAAGTAAAGAAAAAGCTTAAAATATGAGGATATTATAGATTGTAATGGAATGGAAGTGATCGTTCCTGCTTTCGACTCCATTTTTGTGTTTGGTCCAGGTCACTCAGTTTGCTGCCAAACCATTCATTGTTATCCCTTTCACAAAATTAAAGAATAAGCATTCCCATGCATCAAGGAATGAGACTGTAATTTTTTTCATTTTTCACTTTACCCTCCAACAACCAATTTCAAGGACTAGCTCAAGTAGTTGAGACTAATTTTTTCAGAGATGATATCCTAAGTTCGAATCTCATGGGAGTGCAGGAATTGAGTTGCGGGTGAAGTGTTCTAAAACATTTAAAAAACATAATCGTAAATAGGGTAATTCCTTCATAGTCCTCAAAATTTAAAGAACATAACCGTAATCGTAAGGGTATACTACTCTTTTATAGTTTCAAGATGGATACTAATCCCTTTATAGTCCTCAAACGTTTATCACACGTACTCTTTAGAATAGGCACAAAAGTCCTGTGATCCTCAAATGTGCAATACATATAACTCTTCAATTGAGGGTCCATGTCTAACTTAAAATTATAATAGAGTAATGTACATTTATGGTAAATAACATGGAGACAAGAAGCCATTTAGTCTAACAATAACAATAATAATGACAATAATAATTATAACGACAATAATAATAAAAAAATATTTCATTCCATTCTTACTTCGATTTTATCCCATGATAATAAACACACCCTAGGTTTGGCACTGGTAAATTCAATGAACCCGAGCTGACGTTAATTAATAATGTAGGAGAAGATGCAAATATTCTTCTTTAATAGTTAGAAAAGGTTGCCGCGCAACCTCTTCGTCGTATGAATTATCAAATCTTATCATTGAGAGTTGAGGCTCATGCCGAGTCAATCTTTTCAGACTCGAAAGACAAAATAACGTTAATTAACTGGTTGAATAGTTAAATATTTAATTTTTAGATACTTAAAAGATATTTTTTTTTATAAATTTAAAAGTTAAAATTAAGATATTCTTTTTATAAATTTTAAAGTTAAAATTATACGCGATTAGAGATAGTTTGAGTAGTTGAGACTATTTTCTTTAAGAGTATGATTTTAAGTTCAAATCTCATGAGAGATGGAAGAGTTGGGGAAAGAGAAAAAATTAAAATTATACTTCATAAAGATTCAGGAGATCTTACAATATACCATGCACCACATATTTTTTAAAAATCTTGGGAGATGAGACGTCGTATTTTAAACCAATCAGGAGGTGATACATTGTGTTTTAAGCCCTCTACTACTTTGAGTCTACATAAATAATTTTAGCTTTTTTAATCAATTGCTGTTATATACCATCAAATTACTTATTCCATTCTCTTTTCGGTATCTTTTTAGAATATTTTTCCTTTTTTAAAACCTTTATCTCACTCGTTATTTTCTCTCTCTTACACTCTAATATCCACAAGTACATACAACTTGACACATTACCTAGTTATTTATTTATTATTTTAGTAGCAATGTATCTTTTGCTTTTTGCTTCTTCTTTTTTGATGTTGTTGCTTTTTTTTTTTTTTTAAATTTCTTATCACTCAAACTTGATTATCTTTTCTAATTATGGTTATATTTATTCAATGAAACGAGTGAATTTTGTCATACACTGATGCATATCTAAAAAATCTTACCAAAAAATCCATAAACTCATAAAAAGCAAGAGGAAAAAAAAAAATTAATAGGTACTATAACTTATTCACTTAAGAATATTTAACAGACTTTAATTGACTATATAGGAGTAACCAAGTGAAAAAAAAATTAACTTAAGAATAATTTAAATAGTTGAAATTATCTTTTTTAGATATGAGGGTGATGATTTCAATCCCATAAGACTCTAGTTTGACCAAAAGAATAAAAAAAGTCAAAAAAAGCTAACCGTTGCTTCCACGAGTCAAATATATCGTCTTTTATCATTATTTTCTTTTTGTGAAGTCTTTTTTATATTACGACTTGTGGAAATATCACCAATTTGCACGTGCAGGGCAACAGTCGAATATCCGCAAATCCTTTCCGGTTGAAGTCCAAATCATACTTGATTTTCTGAAGATTTCTTTTTTTTTTTTTAGTCAGTGATATCTGAAAGAGCAGTCCATTCAAATTTTATTCTTGGTTGGGTTTTGAATATCAGTAAATATTTCTAAGCGATAAAAAAATTTTTTTTTCTCGTTTTGAATACGCAGAGTGAAAATTTCGGTAATATTCATTATGGGCTTGTTTGGATTTCTTTTTCATAAAAGAATTTTTTCTCCTAAAAGATTACATTTTTTTCTATAACAAGTATTTAATTTCCTTTTAGAAAAAGCTTTAAAAAAGTTTAAATTCAACTTTTTTAAAAAATCCAAAATTTTAGTTCTTAAAATAAATTTAAAAAAAAAATTATAATTGTTTTCTTGAAAAAGAAAATCAATTCATAAGAGCACTCTATCTTTCGAAGACATAATAAAACAAAGGAATGATCCTAAACAGCTTGATTCATAGCTAGGAAAAGATGTGTGTGTATATATATGTATCACGAATTTAAAATATTTTATTAATAAGATTAAGCTGTTTTAAAAATTAATATTGGTGAAAAAGTGGAACTAAGTGGGAGGAAAATATTTTTGGTAACTAAAAAAATTGAAAATATTTCAAAAATTTCTGGTACTCTTGTTGCATCACTGCGGGCTGCGGTTTCTACAATCCAAAGAAATCCCTTAGCGATCTCAACCTCGAAGCCCCTCGTGAGCTCATCCTTCATTTCTTTTATTAAGGATCATCAAGTTGAAGTGTAACAAAGAAAGTTGCTATCTAAAGTTGAGGTTTATTATATATAAAGAAGATTATTGTAAATTCTAGTGAGATCTTCATAGTTAAGATTATAATTGATGACCGTAATATTAAAATTAGTGATCAATTTTAGAGATTAATTTAATGATAAAGATTTGGAAGTCAAGTAGCACCACTTGAAGTAGAGAAGATTAGCTTACTAATTAAGATTGAAAAAGTCAAAAAGCTCAAGCCTTGGAAGATTTGTCTAGAATTGCTCGACCAATCTAAATTAGGATTAGCTTAGTTGAATCATTCCACCGGCAAAGCAAATGGCATATCTTGAGAATTCTAGGATGATCAATTGGATAAGTATTTAGCCGACTTAATAACCTATATATGCATGTGTTAGTCATTGTATTAATAATGTATTAGAAAGCCATGTATTAAGAGCTAAACATAAGCACCAAGAGCTATGAGCTCCTTATTGTCAAGTTGGAGCTATAAGCTCCTTCCAATCAAATTAAACGGGTCATGAGCCATTACACATAAAACCATGACTCCAAATTAATGTTACAGAGATGGTGTTCCAGCAATCACCTTTTGTATTGTACTACTTCCTACTATAATAAATGAAATATATTATGAACATGTTTTTCGTCCTCATTTTTTGACATGTAATCCCTTTTTATGTGGAATACTAGTGAACAAAGATTGGTAGTTGTATGAGCAGTGTATTAATTTTGCTTTGCTTCAATCGAAGCCCCTATTTTTATACCCTTCCGGAGCACCTCTTTGTCCATGTTCCAAACCTTTCAGCATAAATTTCTCGCAATCACCCTATGATCCCGCTACAGCCTTGATCTTCAGGTACATCATACATAAAAGACGGCTGAGGAAATTGATTTAGCTATTACCCAGCAATGTCTCGTGCAAATGCTCACGTCCTTCCCCTATCTAAAGCCCATTAGTCAGATTGGGCCAATTTACAGAAGATTGGGCTAACACTGCCCAATACAATTATTAATGGGCATCTTGTACTGAGCAACAGAAATAATTGGAAGAGACTTACAGAGGAGAGGAATAGATTCTCTCTCTGTGGATTTAGTAATTTACAATTAATGTTACTTGTGTATATGACCTACAAGAGACCTTTAGTTAGATGAACATATGGGTTATTTTATAAATTTGTAGCAATAATATATTTCTTTTGTCTTTTTGAAATATACATTTTATTGGTGACTTATCATATACTTTTTAAATAATTTAATAATCATGTCCCGCTTTTTTAAACTTTCTCTAAATTAAGATTTCAACTCCCATTAATTTCTAAAGTGTGAGAGCCAATAATCTTATTAATCAAAAGTGTAGAGGTGTGCGTCAAAATTACCGAGAGAAACACAAGGTGTTGCTAAACCCAAATTGATTGATAAGATTTCTATTTTCTATTTTTTGTTGGGATAAGATTGGTAAGGTTTACTTTTAATCTAAGGTCACGTTTGGTATGTAGGAATGGCCAGGAATGGAATCGTTATTCCAGCATCTCATTCCCTTTCTTTTATTTGGTGGAACTAATTGAAATTGGAAAGCCTATAATGGTACATCAATGATTCAAGACAACTTGAATTTAGCTTGAAGGTTCATCGTCATCACACAATTTCTTCTTATAGATCATAAATGTATAAAGAAAGAGAGAGAGAGAGAGAGAGAGAGAGAGAGAGAGAGAGAGAGAGAGAGAGAGAAACAAAAAGAAAGAAAAAGGAAAGAGGAATAAGATGAGGAATGGTAGGTAATTAATTATAGATGATACTATTTCCGTTTCAAAAGGACTCATTTGTATTGGCTTTATTAAAGTATTTTTTTAACAACTTTTGAAAAAAGTATTCATTTAAAAAGTTAAAAATTTTGGCTTATAAAAAAAAGTTCAAATTCAGTTCTTCATATTTTCAGCTTTTTAAAAGCCAAAACAAATAGTTATTGCAAAAATAGTGTTCTTTTCTCATGAAAAAAATATATTTTTTTTCCTGAAAAAGGTCAATCCAACTAGGACCGAAGCTAAACTCACTCTTTCTTTTTACATGTCCCATATTATGGTCCTATTTTCTTTTTAAAAGGGTAATTAACTCGTTGATTTTCTTATATGTCTCTATGAACATGCATCTTTGTCGACAAATATAAACTATTTTACAACTAATTGCAGCTGGAACAATTAAAATAAACTAATGGAGGGACATATTAATTAAGAAAAAATTAAGCAAAATTTATTGCGTTAACTATATAAACTACATTTTTTTCTAAATTACGTAGGTCTATTTTTGTTTGACGAAATTAGTATATAACAACAATAACATAAAATTTGTCTCTTAACGACATAGTTCTTATTATTAATTAATTTAGATTATTTAGATACTATGTTCATAGAAGCGATATCCCTAAATGGACCTAAACGATAAGGAAATATTCAAGTACCTAAAAGGGCTGGCTATGCCAGAGTCATTATGTTGTTGCAGCATGGACACATGAAATATTTAGGAAACATTAAAGTGCCTAAGGGGCCTAGCTATACCGGAGCCGTTATATTGGAGTTAAGTCATAGTCATTATGTTGGAATTGGGCTGTGTAGAAGCGCTAGCTATACCAGATTTACGTTGGAGTTAACCTCGGAATTAAGTCGTATAGCTTCTCACTGGTTATGACATGGACCTTTTATGGCAAATATATATTGGGGCGTAGTTGGGAATTGCTCAAATTCACAAACTAATATTGGCACCCATGCCCCAATCAGGCCAAGTGGGTGCATGCATGATGGTGATTTTTGACTAATAGGGTGTTTGGTTTTGCTTATTTTGGGTGTTTATAAGCACTTAGAAAAAAACATCCTCTTACATGTTTTTTACTATTTAAGTGCTTATAAGCACCAAATAAAAAAAGCCAAATACCCTCTAAACCCATAATGTAGAGTCTTCTTCCTAAGCCCTTAGTTGCTATCTACTTAAGGTAACTCTGTATAAGGTGGAGAAAAACTTATTAGCTTTCTAATAATGTGGGAGGAATACGATCTATTATTTACTCTCCAGCTAATTTCTCATTTAACAAATGTCTGTTTGTGATATATAAATATGTCGCCTTCATCTACTTGAAAAGAGGTAGTCAATTTGAGAAGCAGGACCCATTCAAATTTCTGAAAAAGTAACTTTGGCCACATATCCAACATAGACCCCCTCCTCCTCCTATACTTTTCGAGAAAGGCAATTGACGTATGGCTGATAGGTGAATGATGCATAATTATTTTCAATCTTATAGGGGTTGTTGAATATCAAATCTTATTACTCAGAATCCTAATATTTTAGAACAAGTTGGAGGTGGAGGCATTCCTAGTAGCAAAGGAGCAACAAAATGGGGTCTATCAAGACCAGTGCCACGAGCTTCTGGAATTCAATGGGTTCTTGGTGGACTTGATCACTATGAGTGTAATTTGACACTTTACTCTAAAGACATAGTTCTAATTATAAATTAATTTATCAAAACTAATCAACTGCTCTAAAATTTTTAAAACTTTCATCCTCATTTAGATGTATGTCCCAGCAATTCAAAATTATTGATGCTTCTTTCGTTCTCTTTATGACTTTTATGACCATAAAACTGTCCAGTAATGAAACATTGGAAGAGCACTATGCAATAACACAACAAAGACATGGGCTGCTGTCCAACCTAAAAAGTAAGTTTAGCTGAGCAGACTTTTAATCTTTTTTTTTTTTTTTTCGATCACACACTACTTGCGCACTCCCGCATTTGTATGCAAAAAGAGCCCAAATCTTTGTATGTTGAATCCACACAGATGTCTCCACTAATAATTATTATTACATCTGTGCGCATTGCCATTCAACGTAAGCACTTGACCAGATGATTTGGCATCTCAATATCATATTCATTGGAGTTATTACTTCGTTTAACGATTTAATTTCTTTTTTTTTTTTCCCTAAAAAGTGAAATTGAGTCAAGGGGTTATTATAGGAGAAGAGACTCTTCTAAGATTGTTGTCGAGAATCTTCCTAATGTCATCCGGAGGATCTTGCGGTCAGTGAGTGCCCAAGATTGAGATCATGAAATGCTAGTCAATTTACACACTTATTTACTTCCTTATAAATGTGGTTGAGATTGTAGTTTAGTAACTAACAACTATGATTTGATAGTCAATCTGTATAGTTTTTTACTTCCTTATAAATGTGGTTGAAGCTATAGTCTGGCCTATGGCATTCTTTAATATAGCAATAGGGAGTCGGATTCAATCTCAAAACTATCTATTAACACCCCTCTTCATGTTCAGACATGATTTATTTTAAAGCCTTATACATAGACAGCTTTAAATAAATGGTCGTGAGTCTCGAACCTATGACCTAAACAACTTTAAAGACAATAATAGTGTATTTATTTTATTATATTGACACCCCTCCTCATGTTTAGACATGATTTATATTTTAGCCTTATATGCAGACAACTTTAAATAAACGGCTTGTGAATCTTGAATCTATGACCTAAATATGGTACCAATTTCCATCATATTTAAAAATTTAAACTTGTAAAAAAATATTTATATATTTATGTATTATATTAATAAAATTTATATCCTTCTATGCCTTTGCTCTCTACATAGTCCACTGAGAAGGATATTTTACTTTAAAATCATTTAGCAGACTTGTCGTATGAGGTCTATCATGGAAGTGGCTTCACATTAAAATAATTTTGTCACAGGAGTCAAAAGATAGATGGGAAAGTAAATTAAACCACTCCCTATAATTTCTGTTGTGCGCCACCACTGATAGGATTTTGTCGTGCATGTCCTTTTTTTTTTTTTTGTTCAAAAGGGTTAACCAAAGGAGAACCCCTTTCCCACCTGGCCAGAGGCCCCTTAACCAGGCGGGAGGTAAATCGAGGGATGTGCGTGAGTGGCAGCCCGACCAGGGAGAGGACCAACGGGCGTGGAAATCCAGCAACAGCCCCCGCAATATTTCAGCGGAGTACTGCCGCCACACCTATGCCTCTTAATCACCTGGCCACTTACCAACTCACCTATGCCCCTGGGGGCGCATGTCCTTTTTTTTCTTGCCACGCTTCATTGCCTAGGACACAAATACGCGACAAGATACACTATATGCTAATACAATTTTTTTAAAAAAAAAAATAATTAGGATACAACGTTTATTGAGTGATATACACATACGCGATAAGATATTGTTAAGAATTACTAAAATTCTATTATAAAAATTAATTAGTCAATATGAAAAGTAACTTAAAACCTTATAAGATTGTTTGAATCTTGAGTATTTTCCAATGTGGGACATCTATGTATTTCATCTCTTCCTCTCACATGTGACCCAAAATAGTGTCTACACCACTTTGATGGATTGGTCGAACTTGGATGTCCCGACACCACTCAGATGGGATCTAACTTTAGTCGGTTGCTTGTAGTCATGAGCCGCCACGTGAATGGATATGTACGATAAACAAGCTTTGTACATGTCACGTTAAACCAAAAGCCTAGCGCTGATGCTTTGTTAAGAAACTAAGGTTTCATCATAAAGATCAATTATTTAAAATGAGGGTGTTTGGATTGGCTTTTCAAAACGCTACTTAAAGTACTTTTGGCTTTAAGCGACTTTTTATTTATGTTCGACTTTAAGTAGTTACTTTTTTGAATAAAAGTTTTAGTTATAAAATAAGTATTTATTTGTTTAGTTAAAATGCATTAAAAAGTAATTTAAATTGTTAAAATAACTATAAAGGACATGACGATGAATTTTAAAATGGTAATGGTGAGTATAATATAAAAGAGTAAAGATATTTTGGTAATAAAGGTAACAAGGTAAAGATAATATAGTAAATAATTTGATTAAATTTTTTATTTTGAAGTGCTTAAAACCATAAAAGGCAGAAGTTGGGGGTGGGGAGCTTTTTATTTTTTGCTTAAAGTCACTTAAAAAGCACTTTTTTTTAATTAAAACAAACGCTTCTATTAGTTTAAATTGGGGTTTAAGCGATTTGACCTGAAAATTGACTTTTTTTTTCCTTTTCTTGGTCAAACTTGCTTAAAGCTTAGTTTAAGGTAAAGAAAGCATTTGTTTTAATTAAAAAAGTGCTTTTCTTAACTCGCTTTAAACAAAAAAAAAAAAAAAAACTCTACTCTCCAACTTCTGCTTTTTATGGTTTTAAGCACTTTTAAAAAAAAAGTTTGACCAATCATTCACTATCTTATTCTTACCTTTTTATTTTTATTACCAAAAAAATCTTTACTATTTTATGTTATACTTACCATTTTAAATTCTATAGTCATCTCTTTAATAGTTATTTTAACAATATAAGTTACTTTTTATCCCGCTTTAACCAAACATATAAATACTTATTTTTTTTAACTACAACTTTTACGTAAACAAATAATTACTTAAAGTTGAATATAAAAATAAAAATGCTTAAAACCAAACGTACTTTAAAATAGCTTTTCGAAAAGCCAATCTAAACACCCTCTTAAGAAGGCCTTGAATCTTGAGAATTTTTCATGTGGAGCATCTATATATTTCAAGATATAATATATTATAACAATTTTTTTTAGAGTAATTAGGATTGTTTATGTAATAAATAAATACACCAATATCTTCTCAAAAAATTAAGTTTTAAATGAGGTGGTAACTTAACATAGTACCAAAGCCTAAACATTGAAAAGTCATGGGATTAATGCAATAAACGGATGCATCAATATCCTCTCTAAAAACTTAACAATGAAACAATAGATGAAAATATACGTGTTCTAGTATGTCCGGCGTGCATTTGAACGTGCAAGAGCATCTCAGAATCTGAACACAAGTCGAACAAACGATACGTGACCCTTTGGGAGTTCCTTGAAGGACGATTTCCAATGTTTTCATCCTCTCATTTGGTTGTGGTAATTAATATAGGGACTGAGTTGAAGCTTATCCCATAGGTTGACAGGCATGCGGCTGGAATCAGGATTAGTTCTTTGCTTTGAAACCCGTGCTTCACATTCCTTCTATACCATTTGGGATTGATGCATAGCTTGGGAAATGTCCATGTGATGGATAGTTTCGTGTGAAGATATATTTGTTCACCAAATAGTCCTGAAAAGCTCGAAAACTCATTGCTGTAGGAAGCATTCCAGAAAAATTCTTCAGTACCCGTAACCCAACAAGATCAGGCTCTGTTCTAGATTCCGTCCAGAGTTCAGCAAGGATGGAATTAGGAACTTATTAGTGGGGAACCAAGATACGTTTATGTATTTAAATAAAAACAATGGTTGAGATGGTGTTACAATGTTGTGTTTGTTTGGAACGTATTATAAGACACTTATCTTATTTGACAACTTATATGAAAAAGATTATTTGTTATCAACTTATTATAAGACACTTATAAGATACTTTTCATAAGATGTCTTATTTATAGTTATAAAAAATAAGTTAGGTTTAGGGTACTTATATCTTATCAGATAAAAAATAATTAAAAATAAAAATTTAAAATATAAAAATTTAAAAATAAAGAAAATTAAAAAAATTAAAATAAAAATTTAAAAATAAAAAATTAAAATTAAAATTAAAATTAAAATTAAAAAAATAAAATATTAAAAATTAAAATTAAAAAACTAAAAAATTAAAAAAATTAAAAAATAAATTTCAAAAATTTAAAATTTTTAAAACAAAAATAAAAATTAATTAATATTTATATTATATAATTTATTATTTAATTATAAAATTAAAATGTCATGAGTCAAAATTAATAACATTATTATCAAAGTAACTTATAACAACATTTTAGCTAACAAACAAAAAAATCTTATTGTATCAGATACTTATTTCTTATAAGACATTTATCAGATTCCATATTTCAAATAAGATTATTCCAAACAGGCCAATAGTGTGTTTGGAATGATCTTATTTTAACATGCATGCTTATCTTATTGAAATTTGGAAATGTCATTTAAGATATCTTATCATGCACCATGCATTTTATAGTTATAAAAAATAAGATAGGATGGATTGCTTATTTCTTATAAGATAAAAAGTATGATTTTGTTTTAATTTTTCATAGAATGCATGATAAAATTTCTTAAATGTTATAAGATGTACCTCATTTCAATAGAATAAGTATATTAAATTAAGACAATAGTTAGTGTTAAGTAAACTAACAAGTATTTATTTGTAACAACAAAGTTAATAATATTAGATGTTTTAAACATAAATGAGCATTAAAAAAATACTGTTTAGCTAATATAGAATTAAGTAAAGAGAAGTTTAGAGATTCGTCAGCCAATGAAATCAAGTTATTTTCTCCTATACAAAATTATCTAGCCAAAAAAATAAATCACTTATATATGAAAAACTCTCTAAACATATAAATTCTCTACAAAAAAAGCACCTGAAAATTATAAACCTTTTATAATTTATCTTGCATGGAAAACTCTAAATACCTAACTAACAAAAGAAATAAATTAGGCAATACTGAAATTTATCTGTTACAATTATTTATCACAAAAATTTGATCATTCAAAATTTCAAATATCATTTTCATGGGAAAAATGTATACTAAAAACGACACTACGTGTAATGACCCTTGCCCAACTAATAGCCACACTTGAGCCTAATCAACTGACCCAAAATGCTTTAACTGGTGATTATAGTAGTAGTGAGCACGAGCTATTATAAAATGCACATAAATATCATACAAAACGGATGTGGGATGGGGTATTACAGACTCCTTCCTTTAAACACGCGACATTCTCATCGTGACCCAAATACAAATAGAATAGAACCATAGTCCAGGACAAACTCCTCTCCTTAAACATGCGATGTCCTCGTCGCGACCCAAATACAAATAGAACAGAACCACAGTCCAAGACCCCATGCAGCATAGAATCTGCCTAGAGCTTACTTTGATACCATCTGTAATGACCTAGGCCCAACTACTAGCTTGCTACCACTTGAGCCTAGCCAATTGGCTCAAAATACTTAAACTGGTGATGATAGAAACAGTAAACCCAAGCCATTATAAAATGTACAAAAATCTCATACAGAATCGATATGAGATAAGGCATTATACTACAAGAAAAACTTCAGACCAAAGAAGAAAAAAAAAAGAGAAAAAAATTGTGGGAGGTGAGGAGGGTGGGAGGGCTCTAACACTGGGACAACTCCCTTTTTTTTGGCAATATAAGCAAGTTAAATAAACTAAAAACTCATCGAAGCAACAAGCAAGCTTAATCTTTGGAGATATTGTGCAAGAGTGAATATAGTTTTGTTTGGCGCAACTTTTAAAGGCTTAAAATATTTTTTAATTTAAAAGTTGGAGTTAAATTGTTTTTTTTTTTTGAAAGTTCTTCACAATTAAATATTATATAATACAATAATTAAAATCTCACAATTAGACTTGAAAAGAAAGATGTCAATTGCCTCCAAGATTAAGTAAAATTTTAAATAAATTATTGTTCTCGATTTCTCTATATTTTGCAGCTAGTTAGTAATGAGAATATCCACGTACACATTTTGACATTGAATACACAATATCACAACAGGAATAATATCCCAGGCACGCTATGAATTTTGGTGAACTGTGGCACCTCTATTCACCCTACAAATAGGGATGTCAATGGTATCCCACCCCGGCCCGTAGGGGTACCGGTGGGGTAGGGGCAGGGTTTTTACAAAAAAACACCTGGGGCGGGCGCGAGTTGGAGTTTTTTCTTTGTGCCCCGGGGTCGGGGTTGGGAGACCCCGTCGCGCCGCGCCCTATATATATATAAATATACATATACATATATATACACACACACACACACATATACATATATCTCTACACATTCATATATATATATATATATGTATGTATGTATATATATTATATGTTATGTTCAATAATTATGATTTGGAGTAAGTTTGGATTTAATGTGTTATTATTGTAAAATTATATTGAATTTTAAATATTAGAGTTTGAATTTGATGTGTTAAGTTTTGGTGCATGATTTATGTTGGTATTTATTTATTTTTATCTAATTAAAAAGTAGAGATTTCATTTGACAAATAGGCGCTTAACAAGTAAGTGTTTCGTCCTGATATTACCACCCCTTTGACTTTTGTTGACAGGTGCCCCATAGGTCGGGGCATGGTGTAAAAAATACCAGTAGAGGCAGGAATAGTAGTCGGGAAAAAACTCCGGTACAGGTATAGGGGTGGGGTAGGGGCAGGTGGAAAATACCAGGTGCAGAGTAGGGGTTTGTGAATCCCGCCCCTACCTCGCCCCATTGACATCACTACCTACAAACATTATGCTAAAAGTCTATATTATGCAAAGATTTGTAGTGGAATCAAATCAAGAACTTGATGGCTCGATTCAGGGTCCATTGCAGTGTTGCCTTTATAAAAGCGAATGCGTAATTGATCAACTGGTTTGATTCTAAATGAATGGTTGTGACACTTGAAAAGGATTGGCTAGGATTCAATGTAACTTGTTCCCTTGGGGTTTTTGATTTAAAAAGAATACTACAAAAATATATTTATTTACAAAAAAAAAAAAGATTTGAATTTAGTAGCGAATTGCAATTCCAACTAAGAGCATTCAATTTTAGGATATGAAAATGAGATAAATTAGTAGAATTCTAATAAATTTTACAAGATTTTATGATAGTAGTTACGTGTTTCTTGTTATACATGGAGTAGCATGGAACAGTAAAATAATAACGTTTCCTCTAGTTACAAAATTAAGTGTAATAAAATATTTAGAGTAAATGGCATATTACCCCCTGTAGTCTGGCATAAATGCACAATACCCCCTGAAGTCTCAAAACTATCTGATTACTCCCTCGAACTTTTTAAACGTGTGCTCACTACCCCCTCGCTGTCTGTTTTCGGTTAGTTTTGACGGAAATTGAATTCTATGCACATGTGTAGCGTTTTTCATTGCGTAATATATATAAAAACTAAATATTTTGGATCATTTAAACCCTTGCACTTTTTTATAAAAACGTTTAACTCATTCACTCCCTGAAAACTCAAGGGGGTAGTTTTGAGACTTTAGGGAGGTATTGCGCACTTATGCTAGACTACATGGGGTAATATGTCATTTACTTTATATATTATGCAATGGAAAACGCAAACACATGCGCAACACACGCGTGTAGACTCCAACTTTCGTCAAAACTAACCAAAAACAGACGGCGGGGGGGATAATTTGCACACGTTTAAAAAGTTCGAGGGGGTAATCAAATAGTTTTGAGACTTTAGGAGGGTATTGTGCATTTATGCCAAACTATAGGGGGTAATATGCCATTTACTCAAATATTTATTATATTGTCAATTGTAACAATGATAATTTTTACCCCAATGCGAAACATAGTGTCACTAATTGTTACTTTCTCCACCTTGATTTTATTTGACAAGAACATTCAAAAAGCTAGAGCATATGTTTGTGAATGATCAATGTTGGCCTTTAATTCTTGACAATGTTTTACCATATACAAGCAATGAATTTTCAAACCATTTTTCCGGGACCCCGGGGGGGGGGGGTTGTGGAATGGTTTATAAACCATTTTGAAGAAAAAATAGACTGAATCAAGTATAATTTATATGCTCAGGGCGTCCTTTTCATATTGTAATAGAATATTAATGGAATTTCAATTCTGTAAAATACAATATTGGACTTCATATATGTCCTGTCTTGGACATTGGATGAAATTAGAACTATCAAGAGAAGAAATGTTTGACTCGAAACAATAACGCTCTAGAACAGCTCATAAGGGCTGGGTAAAATGACTTGTCATACATGGTTAAAATTATTAAATTTAAATCTGTAATAATGGCACTATCTTAAAAGGTGCTGAAATTTGTTGTTGAAAAAAAAATATTTTACTGTTTAGTAAAATAATTAAAAAAAGCTTGTAATGTATTTGGTTAAGTTTATTACTCGGTGTGCTATTTATTTATTTATTTATAAACTTTTAGATTTGCTATCAATTTTATTAGTTTTAGTTTTTTAATTTATTAGTTGTTATTTATATTTATTATTCAGTTTTATGTCATTTATTTTTAATTTTCAAATTTTATATATGTCATAATTATGGTAATTAATTTAAAGAATACCTGGTGATAGTGAAACATAGTTTGAGGGGAAAAAAAAACGACATAAAACATACTTCTTTTAAAACTCCAATTTAGAGGGTGTTCGATTTGATTTTTAAGTTAGTCAAACTAGTTTTTAGGCCTAACTTAAGTGAATAGACATTTTTCTTTTTTAAGAAAATGGTGTTTTGCAAGTAGTTTTAAGCAGAAAAAGAAAACTCCACACCCAGTTACTATTTTTTATGGCTTCCGACGCTTTATCAAAAGAAAAAGTTTGACCAAATTATTTTTAAACTCTACCCCTGCCTTTTTATCTTAATCCCTGAACTCTACTTAACAAAAAAGCCTACAAACATGTCATATTTTTTTAAGTCTCTCTAGTTTGAATGAAATGATAATATTTTAATAATATGTTTTAAAATTAGTTAAATAATTATGTGTTTTTATGGATATTCTATTTGTATGCCCATAATGGTCATTTTGAAAATGTAAGTTAGTTTTCGACATCATTTAACCAAACAAGTAAATGCTTATATTTATTAGCAGTACTTTTACCCAAAAAGATAATTATTTAAAGTCGAAAATAAAAAAGTATCTTTTAAAGCCTTTTCACAAACCAAAAAATCACTGAAAGCCAAAGTTATTTTAAGAGGGTGCTTGAATTGGCTTATCAAAAAGCTACGTAAAATACTTTTGGCTTTTAAACAACTTTTTTTTTTAATTGTCAACTTAAATTAGGCACGTTTGACTAGAAAAAGAAAAAAAGAATAATTGCACGGAACCCCCTTGTATTTTGTCATAAGTGTGCATTTACCACCTGTTATTTAAAAATTAGTTAGTTACCCCCTGTTCTTCCTAAAAGTGGAGCACACACGCCTATTTTTCCAAACTCTATTAGTTTTGGCTAATAAAAAACAAAAAACTCATTTGCCCTTCAAACTCAAGGGCTAACAGTGTGCTTATGGCAACCACAAGGGGGTACGATGCAATTGTGATAAATCATAGGGGATACGACGCTATTTGCCCTTTATATTTAATTGAAAACATGAAGTAATTAATAATTAGTTAAATAATTAATTATTAATAATTTAATACTTGATTAATTAATTAATTAATTAATTAAAAATTAAAATTAATTAAATAATTAATTTAATTAATGAGATGGTGGTTGTGCGATCCTGATGATAGTGGAGGTTAATTCTTTTTTTTTTTTCATTTTTCGATAACAAAAAATATTTACTTGTAGTAGCGAAACAAAATGCAAACATATTTGTAGTATAAATAGTTAAAATTTATATATTTTAAACTAACATTAAGGTTCAAGTTTTTTCTCTTGCAAATATTTTTTGAAACAAAAAAATGAAGGGCATTTTTTTTTTTTTACCAAAATCAAGTTTAACAGCAACAAAACTAAGCCCAATCGCAAGTTCGGCGCATGTGTCACATGCCCGCTTAAATATAACGAAAAATGTGATGGAGGGGGGTATTGTGCTTCACTTTTGGAAAGTGTAGGGGGATAACTAGTTAATTTTTAAATCACATAGGGTAAATGCACACTTATGACAGACTATAAGAAGGTTTCGTGCAATTTACTCAAAGAAAAAAAAAATTTAAACCAAACACCCTCTAAGTAATTTAGCCAAACTCATCTTTGTTCATTAACCAAACTCACCCAGTTACCTGCTCTTTTTTTTTTTTTTTAAATTTAGTGGAACATTAATCCTAAAAGCCTCTTACCTCTTGATTTATGTGAAATATGAGTTTTTTTTTTTTGTTCTACAAACTCTATAATTTGGAAATAAATTTAATTTTGTCTAAGCTATAATCATCATACTTTCAATGAAATCTCTAGGGTAAATTTACATTTAAAATAATGTGTGCATTGCATGTTTCAAAGGAGATCAAAGAATAGTTCAAATTGTTAAAATTACTTTGTTCAAAGATGATGATTTATAGTATGTTCGGAATGATCGTATTTTAAAATATTTATCCTATTGAAATGAGGAGATAAATATCTTATCAAGATATCACCTCATTTCAATAAAATAAATACCTTAAAATAAGATCATTCAAAACACACTATTAGGTTGAATTTCATGAAAGACAAAGATTGGGGTGAGTTTTTCTTTTTTCTTTTTGGGTTCTTTTTTATCCTTAAGTATTGCCCGTCTCAAAGCTTACAAGCAATGGTGGAGCCAGGACCCCAAGGTCAACGAGTGTACTCACTTACGCATAATTTTTTATATGAATTGTGAAAAATTATAATAAAATATATAATAGAAAATTCATAATAAAAATATATTATACTACTAATTAATATTATTTTATTATAAAAAGAGATAAATAAATAGCAAAAATAATTATATAAAATATATTTTATAATTTTTATCAACGTGTTTTTTATTTAAAAATTGTTAAATAATCAAATTATTCTTGATATTATTAAATACACAAATCTCTAAGAAATTTTACAATGTAACTAGAAGCTAGTGGTAAATCTTCTAAGTAATTTCAGTTCAAGATTATTTGAATAATTTAGTGTATGATTTTACATATTCATGTCATTAGATCTAAAAAAAATGGATCACAAATATTATTTTTCTATTAGAAATTTTATCACTCAAAATTTATACCTTATTTAGCAAATAACAAAATTCTAAATTAAGATAAGAATGATCCTAGTCATTATACATAAATAAAAACAATAACCTATGCATAAAAGTTGTCAATTTTTTAGTGATTAAATTTACACAAATTGTGAGATAACTATTATCTCAAAGAAGTACTCGAAATATGAAAAAAATTAAAAAATATATAATTCAATTTAAATTTCAAAAACTATGAAAAAATCAAAGCGAAATATATGAGTAAACTTTAGCTTTGTTTCATACTGTGAATGGAAAGTACAACATAGGTAACTTTGAAAAATATATGTCAAAAGACAAGAAAAGGAGAATTTTTCTTTAAAAAAGTATGCTAAAAACAAAAGTTGTGGACGGGGCCATTAATTTTTTTAAAAATATTCTATATTAATTTAAAAATATAAAAAAATAAAAAATTTGAACCTCACAAAAATATCAAGGGGGCAATTTTTTTAAAAACATAAATTTCAGGGGGGGGAATTTTTATTTAAAAAAAATTATATTAACTTTGACATACTAATATCACGTGTAGAAACTGTTTAGTATCACGTCGGGTCGTAAAATCCGTTTCGGGGAAGGGCAATACAGAGAACTTATGGATCTTGGCAAGAAAACAGAAAAAAGGGAAAAAAAAAAAAGAAAGAAAAAAACAAAAATGCTCAGGGTTCAAATTGAAAAAGAAATATTTTGTCCACTACAGGATGTTTATGCATCTCAAGCAACTAATGAATCTGAATCTGATAAGTTACACAGAAATTGATCTAGATTTTTTTTAAGTAGAAATGACAAATAACTTTCACTATTAAGTGAATATATACACATTTTCAATAACTTTTTAGGATATAAAATACTTAATTAAGTTGCAATATCTGCTCGTGCATTTGGCCACCACCGGAGAATAAATTGGACAAGTTTGGGAACCATTGGCATTTGATACGCCACCAATAACTAGGCATTAAGCATCGCATCATATGAAACTGCGAAAAAGCAAGAGATGAGATGCTCTAACTGAGGTTCGGCGTGTCCTCCAATTCTTTGATATGATCGTGGTTTAAATATTTTAGTGCTTTACTCTTTTGATGCCCCCGGCCCCCCTCACCCCCCCCCCCCCCAAAAAAAAAAAAAAAAAAGCTTTCTTTGTGTCACTACTAGGAACTGATAGATTTGAGATGAAAAAATTAACACATAAAATTTTCATATCAAATTGAGACGAAAAATCGAGACGGATTTGAGATGGAAATTTGGACAAAATTTTTTAAAAAATTGATACATATTTGAGATAGAAATTTCAAACGGAAAATTTTAATTAGAGACCTAATTTTTTGTCTCTAATCTGTTTTGAAATGGAATTTTTTCAAATTTTTTATAGTGTGTGTATATAATATAATTTTTTATTTTCAACAAAAAATTTGATTTTTTTTTTACTAGAACTTAGTGGGAAAAATATAACTCTTTTTTAGCATTATTTCTTTCCTTGTCTTGATAGTGGGAATCGTTTCTTGAGCTCATGCATATGTGGATATGTTAGCGTTAATAGACAATTGTCATTCAATCATATATATGACCCTAATTGAGACAAAAGGTTAATTGGAATTTTTTGGATCATTTAGGGTTATTATTTACTTATTTATTTTAGTTTTCAAAAACATCAAAATCTCCGGCTCATAATTGATGTTTAAAATTGTTCAGTCACACCACAGTTTGAATGTTCAAATTTAACGTTTTGCTTATCTTTTCGAGATATGAAAAGCGCAATATTCTAAGTTATCATAGAATCTTAAGCTGCTCTTTAATTACTTTTGCCAAGAAAACTGCAATACTTTTCAAAATATTGTCTTTAAAATCATATTATTTGAAATCAATTGAAAATTTCAGATAAGAAATTTGATTACTCAACTACTTTTAACATAAAACGGAAAAGAATCATCAGAATTAAACTATATGTTGTTCTTTCAAAATTTACTTATTAGTTTTCACTTAAAACTCAAAACAACCATCAATGTATATGACTATTCCATCTATGTTTTACTAAAAAAGACTGTTCTTGAATATAGAACTAATCAAAGCCATATAGCTTTTATTAGATTTTATATGTTAAAGAGAGCAAATGCAAAATAGAGTAAAATATAGTCTTATTTTATTGGGGGTGATTGAATATTAAAGTAAGTCTATTAGATATATAAACAAAAAAATTAATACTATAAAATTTCAAAAATTAAAAATTAAAAAAAAAACATATAGTTTGACAAACCGTTTGCAAGGACTTTATATCTCTAGCACTGTAATTTTAAGTTTAGATTAAGGAGTGGTATCATACTATCTTTAGGTAATCAATAGTCAACATAAATATGTTGAATTTGAGAAATCATTGTACTACCTATTCAAATAATATGATTGAAAGAGCATATTATATTTTTCCCCTTATATTTTGTTAAAGTTACTTAAAACTTCTTGTTTTTTAAGATTTACAAATAACTCTCTATACTTTAAAGAACGATGCGCAAAATTTTTAGTTTTTAAGGTGATTGTGCAAAATTTTTTATAAATTTAGAAGTACAGTAACATTTTTTCTTTATAACATATAGGATGTTATCAAATTTTGAAATCACATAGCGTTTTGTACCACTTTAACCCAAAAAAGAGAGTAAAATATTTTTTACTCTAATCAAAGAGAGTGTGCTAATTTTGTTTTCTTTTTGGTTTTCTAAAGTAGGATTTTATTCATTCAATAATAATAAGTAGATTATCCAAAAGCAAATGTTGTCGGGTAAAGGCAACTTTGTGTCTTTAGGTCGATGGAAGACGCATGGAAATTGCATAAAAAGCGCCGCCGGGAATCACCGTTCTGCCACACAACGGAATATTCCGCATTTCATATGTGAAGCGCTTTTCCCACTTGGATTCTCAGAATTCAATTCCTCTTCGAATATTCTCTCTTATGCTCATGTTCCCGCGTTATTGCTAAAACAAAACCACGCTCAAGAATATGCTCTGCCAAACCTTGGGATATAGTCCCAACGATATAACTAGTGAAATCCAATGGCCAAAAAGCCTCCACAACTTGTTAAAAGATTTGTCAGTCGGTAATTGGGTTTCATCGGGCTTATTGATAGTCGAGTTCCGCCAACTGAATTTTCTTTGTTACAAACAAAATACGAAAAAATTTTTTTTTTAAAAAACACAAAACTAACAAGTTATTAGTTGACACTTGTAGTTATTTTGCTCATATAAGGGAGCAGAAAACAAATTTGGCGCTCTAAAAAAGTACATTAGTAAAGAAGACTTTTCAATTGCCACTCTCGACTTGATAAGTTACAAGTCTAATAGGATTATAATATTTAACTTGCCACAAAAAAAAGAGAAAACACGCCCATGAGAAGCACAAGAAGGTGACATTTCTAGAAAGCCCAACCATAGAAAGGGACACGAATGGCCTTGCTTTAACTTGCCACAAACTCTTGTACGTAATATTCCATTGGAATCTAATTTAAATTCACTCCCAGTTGTTGTCCCTTAACATTCACACGCAGACAAACCCAAGCTAACAAACCCCCCCCCCCCCACACACACACACACACTTGGCATCCTATATATAGACCCCCTTGCCTAACGTATCTTTCCAAAACCAAATCAAAACAACACCAAAAATTTTCCGTTGTGTTGTCCAAAAAAACCTTAAAGACTTCAAAGAAAACCTCAGACAAGATTCATGGCTGATATTGTGGTGGTTTTCGATTTCGACAAGACCATCATCGACTTGGACAGCGATAATTGGGTGGTGGATGAGTTGGGTGCCACTGATTTGTTCAATCAACTCCTCCCCACCATGCCTTGGAACACTCTTATGGTTCGTATTCTTGTACATTCTTGAAATTTGCATCATCTTTCTATTTTCGTATTTGTTTTATGTTCGATAAATTCTCAAGTGTGTCTGACCCTTTTTCGAGTTCACGTATAACGAGAATCTTGGTTGCATTGTGTAACAGGATACGATGATGAAAGAACTTCATGCACGAGGGAAAACAATTGAGGACATTGAAGGGGTGCTTAAAAGGGTTCCTATACATTCCCGGGTTGTGCCAGCCATTAAAGCAGCTCATGCTTTAGGGTATGTTATCTCTGTTTCCTCTGTTTTTTTTGTTTTTTTTTTATTTTAATAAGAATGGAAATTAATGGGGTTGCATTTTGATGTAACTTCAGGTGTGATTTGAGGATAGTGAGTGATGCAAATATGTTCTTCATTGAAACAATTGTGAATCATCTTGGTATAAAAGATTGTTTCTCAGAAATCAACTCCAACCCAGGCTCTGTTGATGAAGAAGGGAAGCTAAGAATCTTCCCTTACCATGACTTTCACACATCTCCTCATGGTTGTGATCTCTGCCCCCCTAACATGTGCAAGGTATATTAGAATTGATCATTCTCTGATTTTTATGCTTACAATAATTAATAAAATCGTTCAAGAAACCGAGTCGTTGGGAATTCTTAATTAGTGCATACCGGGTGTTTCGTGTACCGGGTTACACTTTTTCAAAACAGCAAGTTGTCAGAGAAACCTGGAAAAATTTCAGTAGTCAATTCTCGTGAACTGGTGTTGCTTTCCAGAAGGGCTTCTTGAGTTGGAATCAGTATAATAATAAAGTATCTTCCTAGCATGATCCTAATGTGCTGGAATGTTTTCTTTTCTTCAGCTTCACATTTTGACTTTATATAGGAAACCTGACCCCGCAAATCTGACTTATTATAGTACAAAAGGGAATAATCCCATTGGGGGACGGGAGTTGGGTTAGGGGTTCGGGTAAAAAGAAAAAATGAAACTTGTAGAATAAAGAATAACCGTTACTTGGTTAACGACACGTGTCAGCATGTGTTGATCCAATAAAGTCTCTGTTTCCGATAGGGTCTGATTATGGAGAGGATTCAAGCCTCAGTAGCCAAGGAAGGGAAGAAAAGGTTCATCTACCTTGGTGATGGAAGTGGTGATTTCTGCCCAAGCTTGAAGCTTAAACATGGAGATTTTCTGATGCCAAGGAAAAATTTCCCGATTTGGGATTTGATAAACAAAAACCGCAGTCTTATAAAAGCAGACATCCATGAATGGACGGATGGGGAAGCGCTTGAGAGTGTTCTGCTTCAACTTATTCACAAAATCTCTATTGAAGCAGAAAACAGCAACTTGTTATCAGTTGAATGCAAGTTCGAGAGGATTCCTTCAATGGCGGCTCATGAGGGCTTCCCTCAAATTCTTCCAGTTCCTCATTAATTGCTTGAGATGTAACTTTTTGGCCGGTGCCAAAATAAGCTAAACCATGAGAAAATTAACCTGTTTTTTTCTTTATGGTTGTTTTAAGTTGTGATAGAGTTGTTGATAAGGAGAAACAAGATTGAGCTTGTACTACCTAAATTTGGCATCCTTCGGTGCCTCTGAGAATGAATATGAAGTGGCCAGGGTGAATTGTACCCCTGATGGAGATTTTCCATAACTATGCTAGCCAAATATTAGCGTTTATAACGTTATGATAAAAATTCAAATAACTTGTACGATACATGGAACCTCTCGTGTTGTGCGGCTTTTGACAAATTTAGTCATTTGTCAAGATTTATATGGCTGAGATTTTTCAGGGAAAAAAAGTTTGTGACACAAATTAGCAGGTCACACGGGGGCAACAGCTCCCCGCCTCAAGGTTTCCATTCTTAGGCTGCAACTTTTGCCACGATTCCAAATAATCTGCACCACCATGTTTTGGATGATCAAACAAGATAAACCAAAGGGTAAGATACCCTGAATCTTCTTATAATTTGTTTAGTGAGGTAAATCCTTTTATATTATTAAAATAAAAATCTCTCATAATCTTCCTCTGTTTTCTAAAAACATAGTATATGTTACTCTATTTTTTGAAATATAACATATGTTTGAATATTGTGCTTTATTTTAAGGGTAAATTGCACGGAAACCCCTTGTATTTTGTCATAAGTGTGTGTTTACCCCCTGTGATTTAAAAAATTATTTAGTTACTTCTCTGTGCTTTCCAAAAGTGAAGTGCACACACCCATTTTTCTAACTATGTTAGTTTTGGCTAATAAAAATACAAAAAGACTAATTTGCCCTTCCAACCCAGGGGCTAACGATGTACTTATGGCAACCACAAGGGGGTATGATGCACTTATGACAAACCACAGGGGGTACGGCGCTATTTACCCTATTTAATTGGAAACGTAGAGTAATTAATAATTAATAATTAATTATTAATAATTTAATAATTAATAATTAATTATTAATAATTTAATAATTGATTAATTAATTAATCAAATAATTAAAAATTAATTTAATTAAATAATTAATTTAATTAATGAGAAGGTAGTTGTGCGATTGTGATGACAGTGAAGGTTAATTTCTTTTCTTATTTTTTATTTTTTGATGACAAAAAATATATTTACTTGTAGTAACGAAATAAAATACAAATATGTTTGTAGTATAATTAGTTAAAATTTACATATTTTAAACTAAGGTCACGGGTTCAAATATTTTTTCTTGCAAATGTTTTTTTCAAAACAAAAAAGGAAGGGCATTTTTGACCAAAATCAAGTTTAACAGCAAAAAAACTAAGTCCAGTCACAGGTCCAGAGCGTGTACCACACGCACGGTTAAATCTAATGGAAAAATGACAGAGGGGGGTAATGTGCTTTACTTTTGGAAAACATAGGGGAGGGGGTGTAACTAGTTAATTTTTAAATCATATAGGGAAAATGCACACTTATGACAAACCACAGGAGGGTTCCGTGCAATTCACCCTTGTTGTAAAAACCCCGGAGGAATTATGAGGAGAACTAAATGTAGGGAATTTGACACATTTTAAATAAATCACAAAAATCCAATACATTTTATGCTAAAAAGAATGCAAGATCTGCCATCAACAATGCATAGTTGGTAGTTGGTAGTCTACACTTTCTAATGGCTCACACATGAACTATATTTGGTAGAGCTGCGCACTTATCGGGGAAACTCGATCCCTAACCTAAAAAATCAAGTATGGGAAAATTATTTTTTGGGAATCAGGAAACTGAAGGAAAAATATTGGGGGTAGGGAAAAAATTTGGAGAAACAGGTTGGGGGTTAGAATAAAAAAATTTTTTTTTGGAGAAAACCCGAAACCCAATTTTTTTAAAAAAATATGCATACACACATATGTATATATATATACATACATACATACATACATACATACATACATATATATATATATATGTGTGTGTGTGTGTGTAATATTTATACATACATATATATGTATATATTCTAAATTAAGGCTTCAACGTTCAGATAACTTCACAAATCACGCCGTTTGCCCTCTTTTGCTCTTCACCTTCACTCTTCATATCTAAATATCTATTTTTATTTATATTTTGAAGTTTAGATTTAGAATTATTTTATTGATGATGATGATTCTTATCTATTCAAGAGTGCACGTTAGTACTTAGTAGTAAAATCAGTAGATAATTGAGACTTGAAAATGTAAAAAACTGACATGTTAATAGAAAATTACTTTTAAACCTTTTTCTTAAAAGAATTCGAGGATTCTCCAATCCGCAATAGCTTTTCCCATTTGCCATTTGTTAGCTAAATATTCATTATTGTTTTGATGATGAAAATATATGCATTATCTTACTAAATAGCTTCTTGTAAAAATGAGATTATATCTAGTTGAAGCTTTGAAAGATATGAAGATGTGCAGAAAGCCTTATTTGAAGGAAGAAAGATGAGAAGGCATAAGGAGAAGAAGAGAAGCCATAAGGGGTACCGGATTTATTTATTTTTCTTGCTCTTTTTGTGAAATGCCTATATATTGTGTGGACTTGGCTCAAAATCTTTTTCTTATTCATAGCAAAAATTTTCAAGTCTTGCACATTTGAAATAACATATGCACAAATGTATTTGAATGCACACATAGAGTTAAAATGAGTTTTTTGGGCATTTCAATTCACAACATGTGCTTACAAAATTATTCAAAATGATTTGGAGTTATGGAATTTGCTCTTTAAATGGACTTTGCAAAAAATCTGGTTTTACTTCACATTCTGGAGTGGCCGGACCCCCCTAGCCGGTCGACCGGCTGACCTGGGTTAGGTCACCCGGCCAAAACAGAGAGGTGAAGGGAAAAGTCGCACCCCCTAGCCGGTCGACCAACTAATGCGTCCGACCTAGTCAGAGAAATATCAATGATGGAAAAATTCCAATCATAGATACTTACATATATTATAGCCTTAGGGAGAAAAAGGAGATAGCTTTGCCTTTCCTAATCCTTCAACATATGTTACATATTAGTGAAAAGGATGGAGGAAAAACGACCACTCTTGGTTATGGTATGGCCTTAATGCATATTTTCTCTCATTTCAACATATCTTCAGATGCTCCATATAGAAAGTTTGCTTGGAATTTTGATATGTTGTATATGAACTTCATGGACATTTATTGGTACAATATGGAGCTCATAAATAGAGAGACCTTCAAAAGTTTGCCCCAAAGCACTCAAGCTGCAATTAGAAATAGGACTAAGAAGGGGACTACTTTCACCGACCCTGTCTTTGGCACCACTGCACAAAACCTTGATGACATACTTGGTGGGATAGATATCACCTTTGAAGAAGATGAAGGGCCGAAAATTGAGGGTAATCCCGACATAGGCATACCAGGAACCACACTCATGGTTGTTAGTACCTCTGAAGAAGAGGAAAATAATGAGGAAGCAACTCTTAGGCGAGTGTTGAGAGAATCTAGGGAGCAAGTGCACATTGATGAGCAATGCCGCAGAGAAATTCGTCGTGGTGCTGGTTCTAGTTCGATGGGACAACAGGAAGACCCTTCTTTGACGGCTCAGATTCTGTCCCAATTACAGGCTTTAAACGCTGGTATGGGCAAAATGAGGGCTACCATGACAAGCCAATGGAACGAGCTCACTGTTTGGAGGCAACATATTGATTCAGAAGTGGCTGCTATGAAATCAGACATGAGAGAATACTTCAAGGATCATCATGATCGCGCACCCTGATTTTCTTCTTTTTGAAAAATATTTCATTCCACTTGAAAACAATTTTTAGTTTTAGTTGACCTTTACATTCTTGACTTTGATTAACAAGTTTTTTCTTTTATACACTCTTAACCTTTGTTTCTTTTCCTGCCTTTATATTGATTTTGATGATGTCAAAGGTGGAGAAGTATGGTGAATGATATTTATACTTTGGTAAATGGTAGTTCTTTGGTGCATGATATATGGTGAATGGTATTTTTATACTTTGGTGCATGATATATGTTGAATGGTGTATGCTTTGTTTGGAAAAGTAAATGGTAAATGGTATGCTTTGTTGATATGTTTTACTTGTTTGAATATGGCTATTTGCATGTCTTTGCAAATGAGTTTAAATTTGATAGTTAAAGCATTTTTTCAAAAATTCATTTTTTAAAGGAATGCATATATTAAGGGGGAGTATTTTTTGTCTAATATCTTAAAATTTTGTCATCATCAAAAAGGGGGAGATTGTTAGCTAAATATTCATTATTGGTTTTGATGATGAAAATATATGCATTATCTTACTAAATAGCTTCTTGTGAAAATGAGATTATATCTAGTTGAAGCTTTGAAAAATATGAAGATGTGCAAAAAGCCTTATTTGAAGGAAGAAAGATGAGAAGGCATAAGGAGGAGAAGAGAAGCCATAAGGGGTACCAGATTTGTTTTTTTTCTTGCTCTTTTTGTGAAATGCTTATATATTGTGTGGACTTGACTCAAAATCTTTTTCTTATTCATAGCGAAAATTTTCAAGTCTTGCACATTTGAAATAACATATGCACAAATGTATTTGAATGCACACATAGAGTTAAAATGAGTTTTTTGGGCGTTTCAATTCACAATATGTGTTTACAAAATTATTCAAAATGATTTGGAGTTGTGGAATTTGCTCTTTAAATGGACTTTGCAAAAAATCTGGCTTTACTTCACATTCTGAAGTGGCCGGACCTTCCAGCCGGTCGACCGACTGACCTGGGTGGGTCACCCTACCAAAACAGAGAGGTGAAGGAAAAAGCCGGACCCCCTAGCCGGTCGACCGGCTAAGGCGTCCGGCCTAGTCAGAGAAGGTAAAGGGTAAGCCCGGACGACCAGGTCGGCCATTTGAGCGAATCTGTAATAAATGCACTAACCGTTTATTACCGTTCTGGTCGAAAATCCCAAATCTTCTTCACCTACCAAATCCCTCACCCCCAAATCTCTTTAAATACTCATTCAATACACTTTCTAATCATCAATTAAAGTGTGCTAAAGTGTTTATCATCATTCAATCCATCTTTGAGCCATTCTTGCAATATATTTGAGCTTTCAAGAGCTTATTCATCTTCTTCTTAAAGAAAATCTCAGATTCAATCTTTTCTTATTCTTGAGTACATACACACTTTGAGAGCTATAATCTTTGTAAGATTTATTCATTAAAGCTTGTAAAGTGTGGGGAAATCCTATAGAGTACATCTCTTGGGTTCTTTGAAATTAGGCTTCAAAAAGGTTGTAAAAATTTGGTTTGTGCTTCACCAAGTTTTGAAGAAGCATCTTAGTGGAGATCTTTGAAGTCCTAAGGGGAGCTTCCTTGGGCGGTGGACGTAGGCTTGGCCGAACCACTTTAAAATCGTTTGTTTCTCTTCTCCTTACACTTCTATTTTTATACTTACTTACCTTGCTTATCTTGTGTTTGACATATTGATTGTTAGAAATTGTAAATTTTCTGTAAATTTTTAATAACGAAAATTGGTATTAATATCTTAATTCACCCCCCCTCTTAAGATATTTACACCCACACCATTTCTTCAAATTAGTTTCTCATTGGTGAATTGGGACTGGGGAACGGAACAAAATTCCTTCCTCAAAACATTTTCAGGGAAAAAATTTTGTTGATTGGGATAGGGATTTCTCGATGAATGCTCCTAATATTTGGTGGGGGCAAGTTTAAATCAGAGCACTCTTACGTACTAAGAGCCTGTTCGGCTCTACTTATTTTGGCGCTTATAAGCCCCAAAATAAGCAGAGCCAAATAGGCTTTAAATTTAAAGTTTGCGAATACTAAAAACATTTTCCGATAATGTTCAAAGGTAATGAAATGGTCTTGGTTGAAGGACATATGTGTGCTTATTGGTTTAGGGAACGGTTGAATTCACTTTAAAATCTACTAGTATGTGGTCCATTGATGCACCCGGAATGGATATAATTTTGACATTATCTATTTTTATAGGTAATTTATTACGTTAATCAATTTTAAAACACTCAATTGATTAAAATAATTTCTTGCATAGCTACCATAACCCTAATAGCCACCATATCTAACAAGTCTGCAATAATATCCGGCTTTTTTTCCCACCATATCCACCTTCAAGTTTTGCACGAGTTCTGCCAAAACCACCATATGACTTTGTGCCTGGTAGTATTTCCTTCAATTAAAGATAAAAGAAAATAATGTCTTAGATAAAGAAATTTAGAAAATGACGACAAGGTGGCATGATGTGCACAAATCAGACCACGAGAAAAGGCAAAAGTGCTTTTAAAGGGAAGGGGCTAGTTACTTGGCTTATACTTTAGTATATATATGGATAGATTATTTAAAGTAATATCACTGATATTTTCATTTGACAGTTGATCAATAAAATTTGTTGGTTGCTCAGGATAAAAGGAGAATTGAATTTGGCAGTTGTAGAAGTTTAAGGAATGAAGCTTTTCAAAATCAAATAAGATGGGACAAATCATATGCGTAGAGCCCATATTTGGATTATGGACTCTTAGGTCATGTAGCCTATAATAACTCAAGTAGGGGTTCATTTTGCAAATTATAAAATGTACCCTCAACTATGCAGTCCGTCAAACATGTTAACACACGCGTGTATATGTGCATATAAGCAAAAACGGAGAGTCACAACACGTCCCTATTCTCTCTCTCTCTCTCTCTCTCTATCTCTCTCTACGTCTCTATTATCTCTCTCTCTCAATGTCTTTGTTCTCTCTCTCTCTCTCTTTCGACAATTTTACCACGATCAATGCAAGGTTTATTGTGCTCTATTTTGATTTGATATCTTCATTGAGTTTATTATTGCTTTATTGCTTTACTTTGTTGCTGAAGAAGAAATGAAGAAAAAACGCAAAAGAGTTGAAAAAGAAATAGAGAGGAAAGCTAAGAAAAAGAAGACCACGACTTTAAGAGAGCGAGGAAGAAGAAGAAAGGGGTTTTGGCAAAGGTGGAGGAGATTGATGAAGACTTTTATTTTATGTGATGTTTTGATAATTCTATAACTATTTGTTCTGTATGCTATTATTGTTTGTTCAATATTCTATAACTATTTGTCCAATAGACTATTATTATTTGTTTAGTGTTCTATACTTGTTTGTTCAATAGGCTATTATTGTTTGTTCAGTAGCATATTATTATTTGTTTACTAGCCTATTATTGTTTGTTTAGTGCTCTATAACTGTTTGTTCAATAGCCTTTTTATTGTTTGTTCAGTAGGCTATTATTGGTTATTTAGTAACCTATTATTATTTGTTCAGAACTCTATAACTGTTTATTCTATAGTCTATTATTTTTTGTTCAATATTCTATAACTGTTTGTTCAGTAAGCTATTATTATTATTCAGTAGCAGTAGCATATTATTGCTTGTTCAGTGTTTGTTCTATAGGCTATTATTGTTTGTTCAATAGAATATTATTCATCAAAATATCCGTTTATAATTGAAATTGGTTAAAATTGCCAGAACTATTTATTCACTATTCAATCTCTATTTGTTCATGGAAAGCTTCATCATATTTATATATTTTTGTTCGTAACTCACAATTCAAAATTACAGATATTCTCTATTTCTTTGGACGTTTTTTCTTTGGATTTGATGTTTTTTTTATTTCTTTGGACGTTGTTGCTTCGGTCATTTTGATTAAATTGAGCTGCGATTTTGATTTGATTTTTTTGTTGAGTTGTTGAACAAAGAGAATTGAAGAATTGTATTTAAAGTTTTGTAAGATTTAGTTTTTGTCATGAAACAAAGGAGAGAGGAGAAGAATTGCAAGCAAAAAGAAGAAGAAGAAGAAGAAGAAGAAGAAGAAAAAGCGCATTAACAGCGCGTGATTTTATAGCACCTGTAAATGCACATTGCAACGAGCACCTGCGGGTGCACAGTATAAGGTCTCGATTCATTCGAACATGGCATGCTGAAAGAGCCCAAGGGGTCCAACGATATAAATGGTAAGGCCCTTAACGAGTGCAAGCCAACCAAATCATAATGGAAGGTCCATGATCCTCGGTACATAATGGATTTAGAGATCTACAATATGTATCACAACAAACAGACAAAACTTTTTTTATTAAACGACCCCAAGGGGCTCAATACACTAGAAGAGTCGAGTACAACAAACTCCAACGATTATTTGCACCAGCATGACAAACCTCCAAAGCACACAACGTAAAGTAGCCGCAATAGAGAGGCGATTTCAATCTTGGCAAAGCAAGGACACATAAAGCATGTCCTCGGCACAAATTCGCATAGCCTCAGCCAGCTAGCTTACTTGTAACACATACTCATCACACTTAAATAGATCACGCTGCAATACATGTTTAAATAGGCATGATATATAAAGGTTTGGTTTTCATACTCATAGCTCATTGTGTGGATGTCGATTTCTTCGGGATGTGGGTGGTTGGTTTTTGAGTTTGGCCAACTTGGCTTGAGTATTTTATGACCGCCACGGAAGTGAATACATTCCAACTGTCTGTTCTATTCACACGAAAAGCATCTCGGGAATAGCCCGTACTTGGATTTAACTGAACTGGTTTCGGAAATTTGCACCCGTTGCTTGCTGGATTTGGTCAGAAAGAGGGTCCCAATGATTCTCGAGGGTGAGATCGAGAGAGTTGGGCCAAATTGTTTGTAGCTTATTATCCGACGCCTTACGACTGTTGTGCCATTTGGGTCTTCCTCTTCTTTAATGCTATTCTTTACGTCTTGTTCGATTTGTTTAAATCGAACTGCCTTTGACACCATTTGAATCACTACTATAAGTTGGCGAGCCCTTTGTCTTGCCTCTACGCGAGGATCCACCCTATGGAGCCCCTCGATGGCCCTATCCAGTGCGTCAATTCCCAAGTCAATCGCCTCTCTTCCTCTTACGGTTGCCTCACCTCCAGATGGAAGTGGGATTCTCTTGTTGCGTCTGCGGTTTTCTCAAGTTGTCCAGCACCCTCATATCTGCCTCCAAATCCAAGTGAGCCTCGTTTTGTGTCATTGAAAAGACTATTGTATGGAGGCAGAGTAAAATCATATTCCTTGAAAAAGAAAGACGCGTTTTGAGTTCGATAACCCACTACGCATAGATTGGTGACATTTATGGCTAATGTGATTGATTGCCCACCTCTATTTGTCAATTTCACCAAAATAAATCTTTCGGAATTCTTAACTTCTCTCGGATCTTTCAACACTTTGTATCCATGAGGACCATGAACCTCATCCTTGGCCACGGCATCTCTTATATGTACGATAAAATTCTCGTACTCGAGTTTGTCAGGGGAGCTTGTATTAAAACAAATCGTTTTCATTGCACTCGGAGGCTGCACGAATGTAGGCAAAGGAATAAATAAATTTTCTCAAAATACATGGACAATATGATTCACTAATAAATAACAATTAAACAAATAAATACATGAATGATATACTTCATAGATAATTAAGGATTGCCAAACAAAGGCATTTCGGTCTTGTCTTGTTAGAGAGAGAGAGAAATAATAGAGGAAAGAATTAATAAAACATCCAACAAATGAGTCTACTATTAAATAAAAAATTATAAAAATTTTAAATTCGAAATATTGAGAAAAGATAAAAAGTAACTCTTATTGTACAAAATTCAATTAGAGAAATAAAAAAAAAAAAAGAGTTCAACTTTCATTTTTATAGTTTGTACATCTCCAAATTGAACCAAACTTTTTCTTAACTCGATGTGTCATCTTTTTGCAATGGGCCAACCTTTTAAACATTGAAAGGAAGGAAAAAGGTCAAAAATAGTTTAAATTGCAAAAGTTTCATATTTACGCACGAAACTAGAGAAACGATTTAAATTCTATTATATTTATTACATATATATAAATATATAAATATATATATATATATATATATACGCACACATACATATCAAATTGAATCTAATATTCTTTTTCCTAACCCAATATAAAACTTTTTAACAATCGGCTAACGCATATAAAAATAAAATAAAATAATAATTAAATAACTCAATAACCAGACGATTAAAAAACTCTTCAACAAATATTAGTACTCAAGTAAAATGATCAAACATAATACTCTATCAAATGAAAACAAATTAATTAACATAAGTTAAAGCTAATGAAGAGAATTAAAAAAAAATGAACAAAACCACGTACAGGAAAAGTTGAAGCTGTGGAGATGATAGCAAAAGACTGCAAATGAAGATAATATGTTCTGCATGCAAGCTTTTGTAAGGGTGCGGGGGTGCCGATTGGTTCTTGCGATGGAAAAAAGAATATGAACTAAGGCTCCGTTTGTTTCACGGAATATAATTTGTTTTGGATAATGTTTTTTATAAAATTCTTTTTGAAAAATATTTAAAAAAAAATACTTTTCATTGTTTGATTGTCACAATAAAGATTAATAAAAAAATATTTATGTAATAACACCAAAAGTATATTTATGTACGTGATGGGAGTGGGGGGTTTGTTGGGTGGTAGGTGGCGGGCCGGGTGGGGGTCTAGGAGGCAGGGATATGATAAGTTGTAGAAAATGTTTTAAAGAAAAATATTTTTTAGGAAAATTAACTTAATTTTCCTTTGACTGGGAAAATGTTTTCCTTCGACTTTTTCATTTTTAGTAGCCAAATATAAAAAGAAATGCGAAAAACATTTTTTCTGCAAAACGGACAGAGCCTAAAAAACAGACCTGGTTACATAATAAATCTTAAATTAATGCAAAAAGACGTGACTTGTTGAATCGTAGAGTTAACTTCGTATTTGTATTTTAATTAATTACAAGCCCGCTTAGAAGCTGGCATCATTATGTTTCCAGGCAGAGTGTTGATTTGCTTGCTTCTAGCCGTTTGAATTCCTTTTCCTTAATGAAAATTACTTTATTTTTTACGAAATGCATATTTTCTTTTTGCATTAATTAAAGTATTTGGATTGGTTTTTTTCTTAAAGAAAAACTCAATTTGAATTTTTTCTATAGAAGTCAAAATTTTCTAACTTTCTTAAAAAAAAATACACTTTTAAGAAAAATCGATTGTAATGTATACTAAGATACACACAGTTAGCAATTTTTGTAAATCTAATAATTTTAGGGGAAAAAAACATAAATGATGAAAATTGATATTTTTATATCATTTATTGAACATCTTTTTAATGTAATATATTAATCTTTTCCTTTTCAATCGTGTAATATATAATAAACTGCATATAACAAAAATGTGACAAGATCCTGGCTATGCTCTCGCATCACACATGACAACCAAATAACAGAGTATATATGATATATGGCAGGCAATGAGATGCAAGAATTGAAATCAAAATTAAAATCTCCATGGTTGTTGCTTTTACGTATTGGTATAGATTTTATGAGATTTTAGAAGCATGCGAAGTTTTGATTCCCTTCAGTGCTTCTACGTATAGAAATGGCATAATATCAGTAGCTTTTACGAGTTCCATTACCAAAATTCTCATCAAGACATTTGTTTTATGAGATTCCATAGGCAAGCCAAGTTGTGATTCTCTTTTAGTGCTTCTACGCATAAAAATGATACAAAATGCTTAGTAGCTTTTACGAGTTCACGTTACCACATTGCCATCAGTAGACATTTGTAGTTTTATATCTTATTTCATGAGATTTTAAAAGCATGCCAAGTTTTGATTCTCTTTCAGTGCTTCTACACATAGAAATTCTATAAAATGGTCAGTAGCTTTCACGAGTTTCATTACCACATTCTCATCAATAGACATTTGTTTTATGAGGTTCCACAGGCAAGCCAAGTTGATTTTATTTAATATACTTATAATTGATAGGATCGTACTAGACACGGAGTTGAAAGAAAGTCTTAGCAGGTGTTTCATTCACGAGGCTACATCTTATTTAAGCACCAAGTCATTAGAGAAATTTTGTAGTTAATTTTCCTAATAACCTAGGTTTGAATACTTTGAAAAACGATTGAACAGGGGTTAGATTAGAGTTGGGGTCTCTGAGGGAAAAAAAAAAAAAAAAAAACAGAGTCGTCCAGTTTCAGAAAGGCTTCTTTGAGTTGGAATTAGTATAATAATAAAGTATCTTCCTAGCATCATCCAAATGTGCTGGAAGATGTCCTCTTTTCTTCAGCCTCGCTCTTTGACCCTCTAAAAAAATACCACAAGACGTTTGTGTCAATTAGGTGGTGACCACAGAATCCGACTTATCACAGCATAAAAAGGAATAATCCATTGGGCGAGTTGGGTTAGGGGTTCGATAAAAAGAAAAACGGAATTTTGTAGAATAAAGAATAGTCCTGAGCTAGTTAATGACACGTATCAGCATGCATTGATATTGTTACAACATATAAAGACAATCTCAGTGAATATTAATTAATCTGTTTTCACTTGATGGTGTTTTAAAGTTGTGATATAGTTGTTGATAAGGAGAAACAAGATTGAGCTTGTACTACGTAAATTTGGGATCTTTAGATGCCTCTGAGAATGAATATGAAGTGGCCAGGGTGAATTGTACCCCTGATGGAGATTTTCCATAACTATGCTAGCCAAATATTAGCGTTTATAACGTTATGATAAAAATTCAAATAACTTGTACGGAACCTCTCGTGTTGTGCGGCTTTTGACAAATTTAGTCATTTGTCAAGATTTGTATGGCTGAGATTTTTCAGGGAAAAAAAGATTGCGACACTAATTAGCATCAGGTCACACTGGGGTAAGAGCTCCCTGCCTCAAGGTTTCCATTCTCAGGGAGCATTTTTGCTCAGATTCCAAATAGTCTGCACCCCCATCTTTTAAATGATCAAACAAGATAAAGATAATGAGCAGAATTAAATACAGGGAATGAATTTGATGCACTTTAACTAAAGCACAAAAAATCCAGTATATTTTACACTAAAAAGAATGCAAGATCTCCCACCAATAATGCATAATCGGTAGTCTACACCTCCTAATGCCTCGTATGTGAGCTATATTTGATGGGGGCAGGTCTAAATCAGAGCGCTCTGAGGTACTAAATTTAAGGTTTGCAGAAAAAAAAAAAAAAAACTTGTTCTGATGATTTGCAAAGGTAACGAAATGGTCTTCACTGGAGGACACATCTACGTGTTTATTGGTTTTGAGAAGGGTTGAATTCGCTTTAGAATCTATTGGTATGTCATCTGTTGATGGACCGAAATAGATATAATTTTGATATTATAATTTTTATAGGAAATTTATTATGTTAATCGATTTAAGAAATGAATCTTCCCATGATCAAATAAGATGGGATCTATATAAATCATATGTCATCACACAAACACACAAAAGCTATTATTGAACGCCCCCAAGGGGCTCAACACACTCAAGAGTCAGAGTACAACAAACTCCAACCCGATTATTTGCATGACAAACTCCAAAACACGACGGAAAGAAAACATATGAATCTAGTAGCCGATATAGAGAGGCCATTTCAATCGCATAGCCTCTCCTAGCCAGCTTACTCAGTAACACATACTCATCGCGCTTAAATAGATCACACTGCAAAACTTGTTCAACAGGCGGGACGAAAGCATCCATATTAAGGTTTTCACGTTCATAGCTCATGCCGATTTTGATTTCCGCGAGACGTGGATGGCCGGTTTTGATTTTGGCGACCTTGACTTCCGCGAGATGTAGATGGTTGGTTTGGATCATAGTCGTATGTTTCGTTCTGATGATTGTGGTGACCTCGATTTCTTCGAGAAGTCGACACTTGGTTTTCAAATTCTGCGTACTTTATGACCGCCACATCAGCGTATAAACTCCACGTGATTTCATTCACCTCATAAGCGTCCTGGGAATAGCCAGTACATGGATCTAACTGAACTCCTCTTGGAAAGGTTCCACCACTTGCTCGCTGGATTTGGTCAGAAAGAGAGTCCCACTGGTTCTGGAGGGACACCACGTGAGTGTTGGGGTACATATTTGTATAGCTTGTTCTCCGATTCCTAAAGCTTGTTATGCTATTCACTACTTCTTGTTCGATGTATCTAAATCGGACTGCCTCTGACACCATTTGAATCACGACTAAAAGGGGGCGAGCCCTGAAACCTCCTTGTAAACCAGGAGTAGCATAAGACAGCGATTGGATGGCATCATCCAGTGCTTCAATTCCCAACTCAATCGCCCTTCGTCCAGTTAGAGTTACCCTGTTTCCACGATCATCATAGTCTTCCCTCTTTGCACCTGCAGTGGCTTCAAGTTGTCTAGAACCCACATATCTACCTCCAAATCCAAGTGAGTGTCGTTGTGTGTTATTGAAAAGCCTGTTGTACGGAGGCCGAGTAAAATCATTTTCCTCAAAAAAGAAAGACACGTCTTCAGTTCGATAACCCACCACATACATATTAGTGACATCTATGGCTAACTCGATTGAATTGCCCACACTATTTGTCAGTTCCACCAAAATAAATCGTTCGTCGGGATTGGTTACACGTCTCGGATCTCGTAACACTATGAATCCATCAACCTCAATTCCACTGGCCACAGCAGCTCTCAGATTTGCTATAAAAGTCTCGTAAGCATCTCTGTCCGGAGACTTTGTATTAAACCGGAAGCGCCTCATTGCGGTTGGAGGCTGCACGAATATACGCAAAGAAATGAAGACATTTTCTCAAAATACATGGACGATATGATTCACTGATAAATAACAAATACACAAATAAATACGCGAATGATATACTTCATAGATAAGTAAATGTTGCCAAAAAAAGTGTTAAAGGCATTTCTAGCTATCTTGTTAATCTTTTAAGACACGCCAAAAAAAAAAAGAGAGAGAGAAAGAGACAGAGACAGAGGGGAAAAAAAATTAGACAAAACAATTGTACAAAATTTACATTATACACATAGTAGAGAAAAATTTGGCCATAAGATTTCAGTGTCTAATATTTATGCATCTCCAATTGAATCAAACTTTTCGTAAGTCAATGTGTAGTATATTAGAGAAAAAAGTTCACCTTAAGATTTCAATTTTCTAATATATACATCTCCAATAATAGAATCAAAATTTTCCCAACTCGATCAATGTGTCATCTTTTTGCAATGAGCTAATCTTTTAAAAACAAAAAAAAAAAATTTACAATCAGCTAACAGTTATAAAACATAAAAAAAAACTAAAAATCATTAAAAGAAGAAACATTAAATAGCTTAATAACCAAATAAACGATAAAAGTGCTATTTCACATAAGGTATTAATACTCAAGTAAAATGATCAAATAATACTCACAGTTCAGTAGTACTCATCATGGTTAGGGATCAAGTAAAAACAAATTAATCAACATAAGTTACAGCTAATTGTTTGGGCCCACATGAATATGGCCCCTAATAGCCTTAGCCCACCTACAGACTTGGGGAATTAGCGCCCATCAGCCCAAGCTACTTAAAATCTGCCCTACACGAAGCAAGAAGAAGGGGGAGAATAAGATCCCCAAAAACGAGGGTTTACGCAAGGCAAGTCAAAACCCACATAAATGAGGGAATTAATCAATGACGCGTTCTGGATTGGCGAAATCACGACCACCGAATAACCATATAAGAATGAATGCTTGTTTAAGGTATATCATCACTAGACAAACAAGCAAACCTAAACACGAAAACCCTAAACCTTTTATTCATCAGCTACCGATATTCGATCTTGATCTACCCTAAGAGATAGGACAAAATCACAATTATAGATTTAACCTCTATACTAATAAAAGAATAAAATGAAGAAAACCACCTACGGGAAAAAATTGAAGCTGTGGAGATTATAGCGAAAAGACTGCAAAGAGAGTTGATTATGGGATAATATAATATGGTTTGCAGGCTTATATAATGGTGTGGAAAAAAAATTTAAACTAAGAAACAATTAATCAAAAAAGATAAAAGACCCGGTTACATGATAAAGCTTAAATTAATGCAAGTAGACTACTTTTTTAATGGTAAAATTAACTCTGGTTTAGCATCCTAGTTGCAATTTGCAAGCACGCGTAGAAGCTGGCGGCATTAATCAAAGCTAAGATCAATATGCTGAATTTTTACACCTATTTTGTGGGCTTATATGCTCTCCACGTGTTTTGACATCAAACCGTCCATCTATTTTCGCATCATCAACGGTCCAAACTCTATATATATATATATATATATGTGTGTGTGTGTGTATATATGTATATCCTATTATGTAATATTATTTAAATTACTTTCGTGTGGGCCATCGTCTATTGTCTAAAGATAGACATCAAAACGAAATTTTTTTTATAAATGACACGAATTTTAAAATTTTTTACAAAAATAATCTTATTTTGAAATGAATTTTAAATCTAGTCTTTTTGACTTTTCAAAAACAAAATTGACTGTTCAATTAACGTGAGTGTTAGCATTTATTACTCGGCCATTGACGAGTAATTTTTGGTTATTGAAAAAACTTTCGATGATTCAATCGCCGAATTTGGTCAAATTCAGCTATTCAATCGTCGAAAGTTTTTAATAACCGAAAATTATTCCGCCAACGACTGAGTAATAATGCTGATACTTTCGTTGATTGAACAGTCGATTTCGACTTTTGAATAACTGAAAAGACTATATTTGAAATTCATTCTAAAATCAGGTTATTTTTATAAAGAATTTTAAGATTAATGTATTTATCAAAAAAATCCCATCAAAACTTCCTACTTAAGCAAACAACCACCTACGTCATGTCTACCCCCGCGTTTCCCGCCTAAAACTGGGTCACATTCAGCATATTCGTGCGAATGATCGTCGCCGTCGAATTTCAGATGAGGCAATCCGCTTGATCAACGGTGTAGATCAATTCTATTTTTTTAAAGTCAACTAACGTATTCTTTCCACTGTTCCTGTCGGTCGGTGTGTGTGCGATTCCCTCTCTCATTGGCCACTTCTTTTTAGTTTATTTTTCTTTTCCCGCATGCGTGCACTGCTGGTCATTACATCTCAACCCTAATTTGCACCAAAAATCCTAAATGGCCGCTGCTTGATTCGATGCTTTGCCTATATTTTCGATTTTTTTTTTTCAGATTGTGATGCACCAGAAAAATCTTATGTACAGACATCCAATTAAATCCAGATAATTCAATCATTTGTCTCTTTTCTGCTCCTCTTCATGGCGACAAATTGTTGTGCCTAGAAGTTTCTTGCTTATTTGTGTTAACATGTTTGCTATAACAATTTTTATGGTAGGAGTAATAATATACCGTAATAATATATCTTTATAATATACCGTAATATTTATTACTCCTATCCCATATGTGTCCGTGCCTTATAATATGGTTGGAGCATTAACTTTTTGTTTTTTTTTCTCCTTTTGTTTGTAAAATTTTTCCATTCCCACTGTTAATTATCTAATGTCGATGGTTATTTGAAATATATATATCAATGATGTTGGCTCCTGTTATGCATCTCCGTTCACATATATATTAAACTAGTGTGTCACATATGTAATTGTACGGGATGTGAGTTATGTAGGTTGATATATTAAAAAGATTTAATTTTTTGTCCATCTAAATATTTCAAATAAATTATATAAACTATTTTTAATATATTAAACAATAATAATACATATACGTTTAATCATGTAACGGTGTACTGGAAAAGAAAAATTAGACCTATCTAATAAAGAGATTTGCAATCATATGGGGAAAAAACCCATTATCACTACATATAGCTAAGTAGTATTAAAACCAATTTTTTCATATGATCTAGAATAATTTGCTATATTTTATCAAAACAAATAAAGATTAACGATGTCACTATGCTTCAAATACCGTATGCTGAATAGATTGCAATATATATGATAACATTTCAAGTAGTCAAGTTCATATATATTTGTCAATTGACAAAATTACATTTAGGGTCTATAATTAAATTACAGATTAGAAAAAAATTTTGAAAAATCTTACATTTTCACATATTCTTCTTAAAACGGAAGGAAGGCTTACTTCCATTTTCTAAAAATATATTTAGTATTTTAATGTAATTAATCATCATAAGCTCCATACCGGTTTAGTAAAAAAGAAGCAACATGCTAATAGAAAGTAAAAAAATAACATGCTAACAGTGATTAAGATAATATTATAAAAAAAGCATAAAAAAACATATTTTTAGATAGAAAGTTTAAATGAAAAAAAAAACATGAATAAAGAACAGAAATCGAGATAAAGATACAATAACAGAGATAATAAGCACAACCCAAACCATAGATAAGGAACTAACATTTAAATAGATGTGCCAAATAGTAGAATAATAAATAATTTTTTTTGTACTTCTCCTCTTGAAAAGCTATATAGTGAGGCAAAAGTAAGGGAAATAACATTACAAACACATATATATAAAAGGGTTTAATATAAGGGAAACCACCCATCACCAATAATTTCGGTAACAATTAGTGTGTAAATCGAAATAGATTTGATAAAAATTGGCAACATACATGTGATTTCCTTACATATGCACAATTTTAAAATTTGCAAGATATCACAATTTGGAATTATAGAGAAATTATGGTGATAAAAAAAATCGATCGAATTGCTATTACCTAAAACAAAAAGGAAGTGAATTTGTGCTACTATGAGTGAGATTGGAATGTATGAGCTTAAATATGATACTAAAATAATGATTTAACCATGATTTTAGGCTAGTAATTAAGTGTAAATAGTATATGAAGAAGAAACAGAAAAGATTTTTGAGTGTAGTAAAAAGGAAGAAATCGAATCGAACAACAAATAAATGATTTAGTTGATTGTATAATTCAGGGAACAGACTTGAGATGTCCATATATTAATTTCAGGAACAGATGTAGCAGAAACTTATTTTAAACAATTAAATGGAATAGTATACACGTGGCATGAAACTGGCAACGCCTCTTGGCAGCATTATATACAACGGGGTCTGTTATATACAATAGTATAGATATAAATAAATTAGGTGTTTGCTTTTTAGTATTCAAATATATATATCATATTTTTTAAGTGTTGTTAGTTTGGTACTCTTTTGGTGTTGTGCTCTATATACGTAAACAATTTTTTTTTTTACTTTACCAGATATTTGTTTGATTAAATACAAATACTTTTACCACATGAGCTTATGGTTGCGGATCATTTATTCAATTAAAATCCCAAAAATTTTTGACATCTATGTCAATATTGCATAACTTTTGCTTGGTCCCGTTGATGATATTGATTTCACCATATTCAATCTAATTATAAGCTAGCTGACTGGTATCAACCCTTTGCATTTGTTGTTCTATTGAGGTTTATTGATGGTCTAGCATTTAATATGTAAATGTACAAGCCATATATGGTTCAAATATGGTGGGCATTTGGTACCCTTTTGGTGTTGGTACCCATTTGGTTTGTGTTCTATTTACTGGCATGGGCATTTATAGTATGAAATATGAAGAATTTTATCCAGCTTTCTCAAAAAATATGAAATATGTAAATGTACTAGCCATTGCGTTGAAATATGTTGGAGTTCCTTTGGAAATCTTTAGCACATCTGCTCTTGGTTATCTGTTGTATTTTACTCGGTTCACTTTTTCTACATGAACCAATTAACATCAGTGTTCTTATAAAGCCTGCAAGGTCATCTACTTCTACAAGCTGTTAGCTTGCATGATATAGAAAATGAGTTGACACTATACCTAGGCTTTAAGTGTTGCAATTTTGGTACTCCTTGGTTCTCTTGCGATGAGCATCATCGAAGGTATTCCACCAACGATCTAGGACACAAATAATGCTGTCTATCTTTACATCGACCCTAGTAAATGGGAGGACAGCATCCGATATTGCTTTCATTGCAATTAAGTCTATGATTGTTATTATCAATTGTCATTTGTAATGTGAAACATTGACCTTTCTTACATAGATTCGATTAATAAAAATTGATTTTGTCTACGAAAGACCTTGTAGTTAAGTAGTGTTGAATGTGGCATGTATTCTCGGGCAACAAGAATAGTAAATTTCTTTATTAGCATTTACTTTATTTGCTTGTTACTATTACAATACATAATTAATATGTGTCCTTTTCCTTGTAGAATATTGATTAGGATACTTGTGTACTATAAATAGGGCTAGGACATTGTATTAGGCGTCTTAGAACCACACCCCATAGGGGTTGTAGTGTGAGAGAAACCAGAGTAAGCCTTATAGTATTTGTGATCACTAATAAATTATTTTCTGCTGTCCATGAACGTAGGCTTTAAGGCTGAACCACGTAATTCTCTACTTTGCAGGTGTCCTTGATAAGAGAAGATTTCTGATGGTTTACGTGTTTACATTCTCTAGATGTGCTATCAGTTGGAAAGCGACATTACAGTTTACTGTGACATTATCGACTACTGAGGTGGAGTACATGGCAATTGCAGAAGCTGTGAAGAAGGCCATGTGGTTACAAGGCCTAGTTTGTGATCTTGGACTACAGTAAGATACAAGTACAGTCTTTTGTGATAGCCAGAGTACAATCCATCTGACGAAGAATCAGATGTATCATGAGAGGACTAAACATATTGACGTTAGATATCACTTTATTAGAGATGTTATATCACAAGGAATCATATTAGTACAAAAGATATCTACCGATGAGAATCCAGCAGATATGATAACCAAGGTAGTTTCAGTCAGCAAGTTCGAGCATTGCTTGGACTTGGTTGCCATTTGCGGTATGGAGCATTGAGACCTTAGAGGCAGTTGGCAGCAGGGACGATGGTGTGTTGATTGGAGCGAATACATGCCAAGGTGGAGATTTGTTGAATATGGCCTATATTCTTGGGCAACAAGAATAGCAAATTTTCTTATTAGCATTTACCTTATTTGCTTGTTACCATTACAATACATAATTAATATGTGTCCTTTTTCTTGTAGTATACTGTTTCCTTTTCCTTGTAGAATATTGATTATGATACTTGTGTACTATAAATAGGGCTAGGACATTATATTAGGTGCCTTAGGGCCACATCCCATGGGGGTTGTGGTGTGAGAGAAACCAGAGTAAGCCTTATAATATTTGTAATCACTAATAAATTATTTTCTGCTGCCCATGGACGTAGGTTTTAAGGCTGAACCACGTAATTCTCCTGTGTCCGTTTTTCTTCTCGTATTCTTCGTGTTTGCATGTTTTTCCCCAACAAGTGGTATGTCTCTTGTCCATAGTGTGAGCAGGTTCAGGGATCAATTCTTGTTAGTTGCAATGCAATTGGCCTTTGGCCGAATTTAAAGTGAAAAAAAAAATTGATTTTGTCTAGTTATTGTATACCTATATCTATTATATGCCAAACTCTTTTTAGTTAGACATGTTTTATGATGTTTTATTCCATATAATTTCAGTTCGTTGGAGTAAATATTTTCCTTCTTTTTTCTTTGCTTTGGAATATACTCATTACAACATCGCATGTATTTTTTTTTTTTTTGGTGATATTCTGTAACTCTAATTTGGGATGAAGACTTGACTTTCTTCAAAATATACATAATTTGTGGTTTCTAGGAAGGGGGAATTGGGCTATGAATGAGGGCCAAGAACTGCAGAGACTATGAAATCTAGTTATCTACTTACATTATACTAAATGAACAACCAGGTAGCGAGCATTTTGCCCGCCTTTTTCGGCTCCTTGTTTTCGCCACGTGTACAGATCTATCATCATTCAATGTGTGCCAACGGCTGAGATGGCTCGTTAATTTTTTGGTTAAGCTTTCTTATTTGTAGAATTTGACTCTTCTAAATGAATATTTGTAGAATTTGAGTTGCAGTAATGGATGTTCTCATCTGTGGTTATCTATATAAATTTTGCCATGAAATTCTTTTGTGAAAAATATTTTTCTAATTTATGTAGTTCAAAATAAATCAATTAGGAATATATTTAGTTACTGTAAAGAAATTATTGAGAAAAAAATATTTAGTTAAAAATTTATTTAGTTAATATTTTTATGCGTTATAGCTAATGAAAATATTTTACTACTACTTTATATGTTATTAACTCACATTTCTTTAGCTATCCAACTCACATTTGCACACACACTCTCTCTTCTAATATGAGAATCAGATCAAGTTCTAGAAAATACTTCAAAAGTAAAAGAAATATACATTTGATAAATTATTTTTCCAGTAAAATTAATTAACCTTTAATTATATAGTTACCAAAATCATATAAAATATAAAATAAAAAATATATCTCACTAGCGCGACGCGCAGGGATTAGACTAGAAACAGAAAATAACGTGGTCTATGTTAGTGTAAGCTACTTTAAAAACATAATAGTATACAATCTTTCTAATAAACATATTTCTATATATAACACTCAGGCGAAGAACAGGTGTTACACTAGTATGTCTCCAAAACAAAGTATTAATTAGTTTCATTCCAATTGAATTGACTTCTGTGAAAAATCACCAATTTTTTATAAAAAGTATATAATTTTTTGTATTGACTATTTGGGTTGATTTATTTTTTTAGAAGAAAACCTCAATTTGAGCTTTTCTCCATAAGTTACAAATTTGAGCTCCCAAAAAAAAAAACTTTGTTTAAAATTATTTTAAAAAATAATTTTAAAAAAAGGCGATTGAAACGATCCCTAAATACGCATGGTCAGCAACTTTTAGGCGTAACAATTTAAATATTGGTGATTAATTATCAATTTCTCCACGTACAATTAACGTAGACGTGAATATTGACTTCTTCTACTCATAGAAATATAATAAAATACAAATGACTGGTCAGTAGCTTTTACGAGTGCACATTACCACATATTTGGACATTCGGAGTTCTATATCTTATATAATTTCATGAGTTTCTAGAGGCACACGTTTTGATTCTCTTACAGCATAGAAATGACAAACAAATGGCCAGTAGCTTTTACGAGTTCACATTACCAAATTCTCAGTAGACATTTGCAGTTCTGCATTTTATTTCATGAGGCTCTAGAGCCATGCCCAGTTTTGGTTCTAGAGCCACTTCCGCTCCTGATCATCTTAGATTTTAATAAAACTAATACCAATAAATAAAAACACTGCAACAACAAACCAAGCATGTTGTTCATGAGTCTTTGCAGGGATCAAGGATTACGGCACATTTGGATTGAAATGGACTCGGCTTGGGCGGTGAAGTTATTGCATGGGATCCCGCACACTTGGGGGATTTGTGATGAAGTTATCCAAGCTCGAGTGTTGGGTATAGAGTTGCAAGCTAGCGTGACTCACATTTGCCGTGAAGCTAATAAGCCCTGCTGATCTGAGTGTTGATGCTGCAGGTCAAGTGATTTTTGAAAACATGGAAGACATTAGAAGAATACATGGCCCGGTGAGGTGCGGTCAAATGCAGTATAGTTTTCTCTGCATATAATGTTAGTAGGGCTATCTTGTTTATGATTTTGTTTTGCATCTGCACGTTGCATTTCGTTGTAATTAAGGTTGGCCTCTCAACCTTCCGCGTTTAGGAGTAAAATAAAGGGTAGGTTCTTGCTCCCTCTCCTCGCTACTTTGTATTCAATTTTTCTTTTTGGGGTTACTAATAAAATTCTAAAGAGTGCCGCCTCTCTTTTGCCCTTAAAAAAAAGGATGCTATTCATGAAACGTACCATGAAACGTACCTTGTTCTAAAGCTATTAAAATCTTTCTTACAATAATCTTTAATAATCCCCACAAAGGAAAACCCTAAGCAATAGCAGTATATTGTGGTAGGCACGCCTAAACTAGAAGCTCCCTTTCCCTCTCCAACTCCTGTATGGTGACTATTAATAGGATAAGCCAACCTTAATAGCCAATTTATAAACTATTAGTACTCTAGATAGGACAAAGAACCTAGCCTTAAAACTTTATTGGACCCCCTATTAAGGTGCCTTAAAACTTTAAGCAAGCTCTACATCTTGCATATCACACCATTAGAAAATAACTTTCATGAGATAGACCTAGGCGGAATTGAAATGGATCATGATGAATAATATTTTGGGCTTTACGGGTCAACTTTAACCTATTTTTCGAAAGTATAAAAAGTTTCACTCAATGTTAGCCCACAATTTAAAAAAAAAATTAACAGTCTCTCACTTGAGCAACACTTATTGGTTTTATTTTTCCTAAAAAAGTTACATTTGCAAAAAGACTCTTGGGGTGAACACAATTTTAGTGGCCACATAAAAAAAGTTTCAATACAAAATCCGGTCTAACAAGGACATTCATGTTGAACCATAGCAGTCGTTACACCATTTATCAGCATAGAACTTCTATGATCACAAATATTAATGCTTCATCGACATGGATTCTATTGTGTTATAAAGTGTAGCGTGGTATTTGGCACAAGTGATCCAACTGTGACAATGAGTATGCCAATTTCGGCCACTTTATGGTCTTAAAACCTTTTGTGGGATAAAACCTCATTTTGTTTCTAAAGAAACCTTTAAACTTTCAAGGGCATAAAACCCGTTTAATGCTTCCAAACAAGAGCCACTTCATTAAAGAAGCATTTAACTATATATCTCGAGATATGAAACTTTAGACCTGTATAAGCTTACACGAACTTTATTTGTACACTCGCAAATAGTGATCACTAACTAAATATAGTGAGAATAGAAGCAATACTACAAATCACTGAAAATAACTACATCTGTACATTTTATCCTTCAATTTACAATACCTCAATGAAGTATTTGTCAAGTTTCATAAGAAGTTCCCATAGAAAACACCATATCCTTTATACTTCAATCTGAGTACATAACTACTTAGACTTGCACAAAATATATGCCAAGCATAGAATGATACTTTATATATACCTTTGTGGGAATAACTTGAAAAATTTATCCCTATAATTCCCATCAATAGCAATATAATGCAAGCAAGTTGGAAATAACAATAACATTGAATCACAATCAATTTCATAATTTCATATTAGAAACTTTATTGTATAAGCTAAAAAAACTAAAACCACCAAATACAAGCCAACGTTGCTTCCACTAATCAAGTACATCGAAACTACAAGAATTTGCATGCTTAACGAAACCTCTTCACTTACTGGCATAACAACTCTCAAAGAAACACTTTAATCGCATTCATAAATTTTGAAAGTGTTGCATAATATTAGCGGCATATCCTCTTCTAAATGCAATTTGATATAATTCTTATATTACATGAAAAAATAGAAAAAATGGGAAAGAGTTCTATTTTTATGAATTTGAATTTCGAAAACTCGAGAAAAGATTTCTCATGTAACTCTACGCATGATTTCCAATTCTCCATCCAATAAATATGAAAGTGTGCCATATTTGTCTCGAGGCCATGCTTTGCGGACACTAGAGAAATATTAATAAAAGAAATAAGAAATTTGGGATGTGATTTGTATCTGCTATTAGTCTACATCAAATCTTGATATAAAATGTACACATATCTTCTACATTAATTAATGAAATTACATAAAACTTTTTTGGACGTTGGAGACGTGAAGCGTTCTCATAAATCACAGGGGATTATGAAGTATTTACAGCCACATAGTAAGAAAATGTAAACTTTCGTTTAACCACAAGGGGTCTCTAGATTTGGTGTAAAAAGAACTTGCCGAATTGGTTAGTCCTCACTGTTATTAACAATTTATAGACTTGTGGAAGAGAAAATAATCAATAAGTCATAGGTGACGTCTCAGGCAATGTTTACATCAATTAATGAGAAACTGGAAGAATTTGAGGGAAGCCTTTGTGAGCCGCCATTGAAGGCATTTCCTCGAACTTGCAATCAACTGATAGCAAGTTGCTGTTTTCTTCTTCAATGGAGATTTTGTGAATAAGTTGAAGCAGAACACTTCCAAGCTCTTCCCCAACACTCCACTCATGGATTTCTGATTTTATGAGACTGCGGTTTTTGTTTATCAAATCCCAAACTGGAAAATTTTTCCTTGGCATCAGAAAGTCTAATTGTTTGAGCTTCAAGCTTGGGCAGAAATCACCACTTCCATCCCCAAGATAGATGAACCTTTTCTTCCCTTCCTTGGCTACTGAGGCTTGAATCCTCTCAATAATTAGACCCTGTAGAAAACAGATATTGTGGGATCAATACATGCTGACACGTGTCGATAACCAATTGAAGATTATTTTTTATTCTAAGTTTTCTCTTTTCTTTACACTTGAACCTTTAGCTCAACTCCCGCAACAAGATTATTCCTTTTTATGCTGTAACAAGTCAGATTTTGTGGGGTCACTATAAACTCCTAATTGACACAAATGTCTTGACTCGTGTTTTATTCTGAGGTCAAAATGTGAAGATGAAGAAAAGAAAACATCTTCCAGCACATTCGGATCATGCTAGGAAGATACTTCATTATTTTACTAATTCCAACTCTAGAAGCCTTTCCGAAACTGGACAACTCCACCACCAGACCTCTAACCTAACTCCCACTTCTCCGCCGGGTTCGAACCTAGTCACATGAGAATTGACTACAAAGCTTTTCTAGATTTCTCTAATGACCATATGCCTTAAATGAAGTGTAGCCCCGGGAATGAAACACCCACTAAGTGGTAAGATTTTCCTTCAACTCAGTGTCCAGAATGATCCTATTAGTCATAAGTATTTCAAATAAAAAATCAGAGAATGATGAATTAATATACCTTGCACATGTTAGGGGGGCAGAGATCACAACCATGAGGAGATGTGTGAAAGTCATGGTAAGGGAAGATTCTTAGCTTCCCTTCTTCATCAACAGAGCCTGGGTTGGAGTTGATTTCTGAGAAACAATCTTTAATACCAAGATGATTCACAATTGTTTCAATGAAGAACATATTTGCATCACTCACTATCCTCAAATCACACCTGAAGTTACATCAAAATGCAACCCCATTAATTTCCATTCTTATTAAAATAAAAAAAAAACAAAAAAAACAGAGGAAACAGAGATAACATACCCTAAAGCATGAGCTGCTTTAATGGCTGGCACAACCCGGGAATGTATAGGAACCCTTTTAAGCACCCCTTCAATGTCCTCAATTGTTTTCCCTCGTGCATGAAGTTCTTTCATCATCGTATCCTGTTACACAATGCAACCAAGATTCTCGTTATACGTGAACTCGAAAAAGGGTCAGACACACTTGAGAATTTATCGAACATAAAACAAATACGAAAATAGAAAGATGATGCAAATTTCAAGAATGTACAAGAATACGAACCATAAGAGTGTTCCAAGGCATGGTGGGGAGGAGTTGATTGAACAAATCAGTGGCACCCAACTCATCCACCACCCAATTATCGCTGTCCACGTCGATGATAGTCTTGTCGAAATCGAAAATCACCACAATATCAGCCATGAATCTTGTCTGAGGTTTTCTTGGAAGTCTAAGGTGTTCTTTTTTTTTTTTTTACGACACAATAAATTTTCTTTTTTTTGTTCGATTTGGTTTTGAAAGATACCTTAGACAATGGGGTATATATATAGGACGCCCCCGGGAACGTAGAAGTAGATTCCAATGGAATATTACGCGTAAGGGGTTCGCGGGAAGGTTTAACGAAAGGCCACTCGTGTCCCTTTTTTTGTTGAGCCACTCTTCTCAAAATGAATCTCATCATATTCATGTACTCGTTTGCGCAAATCTTTTAGCACGTTGGAATTTAAGTCTTTTCTAGCCGTTGGATTTGACTAGTTTGATCTTTCTGGACTACATCCTACAGTTGGCTGTGGGGTGGGAAGGGGTATTATGAGCATATGACGAGAATATTCGATTGTGGTGGGGAAAGAATTGAATTCTCAGAATCCAAATGGGAAACGCACTTGCCATGCCAATACAGAATATACCAGCTATATTCTTATTAGCTATATATACATACAAATTATATATTTAGAAACATGTATACACTTGTTTATTATTTAATTTAATTAGATTGCGTTGTAGCTGTTGGGTTAATTACTTTAAATTATTGTTTGTAGTTTTAGTGCAAAAATCATATTAATTGCTTAAAATTGTTTACAAATTAACGAAAAAGTCATTTTGAAACCAGTCGTGAATTGTCTAGAATCAGCTAAAAACAACCCAAAATTATAAGAAAAATGGATTTATTTATTTATTACTTTGGGCAATTTTAGTCTTAAGAAATTATAGATCACCTGAATCAAATAGATTAAAAAAGTAATAAGAAAACCATGCCAAACTACCCATGTACAACCTTGCCTTACTAATAATATTTTTGGGCTAGATGGTCACCATCATGAAATTACTAAAATTACATTTTCTCTTTTTTCGTTTTTCTTTTTGGGCTAGGGATTATAATGATATCACAAATGAGACATCTTTATGCTAATTGTTAGCCACAGAATAGCTTCGTCAATTCTTAGAGGATATTCTATGTTGGCCGAAGCTTGTGGTCGCTGACAATATCCTTTTCTTCTAGGGCCCAGCCGGGTGCAGGGCCTGGGATGCACAGACGTTCGTGTGGCCTAGGTTTTCACTCCAGTTTAATTATTACGAGAGAAATCCTCACTCCATTGGTTTGAGAATGGTGTAACTGAATTGCATTAAAGACTTAGCTATAATCTCTCCTACATGTTGGAGTGTATCCTGCACCACTTCTGTGGGTTTTGGCAGTTACAAGTAAGTCTTATCCCACTGTCTGGATCCTACTGGTCACACCTTCTCATCCATAAATAATGGTTTTCATTGGAGCTCCTTACATAGAAATTTTGAAACTCACTTTGCATATATAGCATCTACATACTCGTAGAAACTAGGCTGCATCACTTGTAACAGAGAGAGTTCACTACCACCAATTTGCAAACTCTTACTAGGAGTGTTACCAACATCATAAGAAGTATAGTCATTGTATCCTAGGAGGGATACAACTAAGCCTTTTAACACCTGCGTAGAAGGTGTAAGTCCATTAAGTATATTGACTCAATCGAGCTTTGGCTTCATTGTTTCACACTACTAAAAATTGGTGAATTGAGATGGAAATTTTTTGTCTTAAATTGAGACAGATTTGAGACGGAAATTTTTCGTCTCATTTTGAGACAAATTTGAAACGGAAATTTTGGACTAAATTTTCTAATAATTTAATACAAATTTGAGACGGAAATTTGAGACAAAAAATTTTCTGTCTCAATTAGAGATGGAATTTTTCATCTGAAAATTTGAAACAAGGGTTTTTGAGATAAAAAATTTTTGTCTCAAATCCAATTTGAGATAAAATTTTCAAAGTTTGAGACGAAAATTTTTCGCCTCAAATTCAAAAAAATTTTTTGGAGTCATTTTTTATTTCATCTTGGTTTGTATCTTTGCAATTATGTTCTCAGTCAAATAATATTTCTAGTTCAATTACAGTTTGTTTCTAAAATTCCAAATTTATATTTTACTGCTACTTTTCCTACTATATCATCATATGATCTTAAGAGAAAAACAAAAAAAAAAAAGAAAAAGAAAAAGAAAAAGGGGTGTGTGTGTTTGTATCTATATCTTCTTCTTCTTGTTTTTCCTTCTCCTCTTCATGTTTGTGGTGCAGCAGCCGAGAATTTTCTTCACTCTCTCTGTCACCGTCTTCGCCCTTCCTCTTCGGAGGTATCGGTAGCGTCGTAGCTTGGTGATCAGCCATGGATACCTCGAAGCCTAATTTTTTGCTATCCCTCTTCCACTTTCACCTCTCAATTTCGAATCATGAAATATTAGGATTATGCACTTTTTATGTATTATGGGCTCTTTTGGATTAACTTTTTTCAAAAGTGTTTTTTTTAACAGCTTCTGAAAAATAGTTTTTTTTTAAAAGCTAAAAATTCTGGTTTATAAAAAAAGCTGTATTTGAGCTTTTTCAGAGTTTCAATTTTTTTTATTGACAAATCAAATAGTTATTGCAAATTTAATGTAACTTTTTCAGAAAAAAAAAATATTTTTTTTCTTAAAAAAAAGTCAATCCAAACAAACCCTATATATGTTAGCATTGTTGGTTATTTGGTATGCGCTTTTTTGTGTATTATATAGGTTAGTGTTGTTGGTTCCGTGGGCCACTTACATGCGTTCATAATAGAATATGTCATTTTGTATTCGATATTAATTGGATATTATTAAAAGGTTTGGTTTGACTTATGAAAAAATTATTTAAAATAATTTTGACTTTAAATAATTTTTTTTTATCTTTAAGCAGTTACCTATTTGGTATAAGTTTTAGTTATCAAAATAAGAATTTATCTGTTTGGTTAACTAAATCCTGAGAGCTAAGTGTATGTTCTCGAAATAAGCACAAGGAAATAAATAAAATGTTCATTGAAACTTAAGAGTTAATACAAACAGAATTATTTAAATTATTTAAAATATATTATTAAAATCCTATAATTCAATTTATGACAGTTATAATAAAAATATACAAGTTATTAAATATTCTATAAATAAGTTTCACTAAAATTCAAATGAAAGTAAAAAAGGAAATGAAAATATTAATCATAAAGACATGAACATTTTGTTCAAACTTTATTGGTCGCTATCATCATGCCTATCACACACATAAGGTGTTAGAGTATAATAGTAGTTAGTAGTTATAAGAGTGTCATTAGCAAAACTGAGGCAGTTATAGAGTGTCATTAGCATAAAAAAGGCAGTTATGGAGTGGAAGTATCATCCACTATATGTATAAATAGATGCTCTATGTATTCAGCTGAGAATGAATAAAAAAATGATTCAATACAAATGATATTTTCTTTCTTCTTCATTCTCTCTAGAATCTTACATGGTTATCAGAGCATAGCGATCTCTAGGTGCCAAAATTTTTTTTTCGAAACATCTATTGTGTTTCGCATCTATTTGATTAGCTTCAGCTGTGTTGCAAGAGCTTCGAAGTTTCAACAATGGCGACTAATGATGAACCTGAGCTACCTTCGGGTTTGAAGCATCTTCTACAACATTTTTCTTCTTTCGTCAACATCAAATTGGATAATTCCAATTATTTGCTGTGGAAAACTCAATTTCAATATGGTTTGAAAGACAATCGACTTCTTGATCATGTTCTTGGGCTATCTCAGTGTCCAGAACCTGAAGTGCTTCAACCTGATGGTACAATCAGTCAAAATCCAAAGTATCTTCCCTGGATCACCATTGATGAACACTTGCGATCTTGTTTCTATGCTTCTGTTACTCCTACTGTGCTTTCTCAAATATATCATCTCAATACTGCTTCTGAAATCTGGCAAGCAATTGAATTCGTTTTAGGTCTAACAGTTGTTCATATGTTCATCAATTGCGTAACAGGCTTCATAACTTGACAAAAGGAACAAGATCAATACAGCAGTATCTTGATGAAGTCAAAGCTATTTGTGATGGTTTAGCTGCTGTAAATGAGGACTTACATCATGAGGATGTTGTATTCTATATACTCAAAGGTCTTCCTCCAGCTTATGATTCATTGAAGGCCTCAGTGAGATGTCGAGATACTCCTATCTCTCTTGTGCATCTTAGCAATCTTCTAATAAATGAAGAACTTAATATGTCTTTTGCAACTAAGGCTCAAGTGGTTGATCAATCTACAGATTTGCATACAGATTTGCATACTGCTTTGTATACCTCTCAACAAGCTTAGAGAGGCAGGGGAAGATCTAACTACAGAGGAGGTAGAGGTAGAGGACAAGGACAAGGTCGACATACTTTTAATGTTCCTATTGCTACTTTTTCATCAGTACCAGGTCAATCTACCAAGCCTGCACCAACTCTAGTTTGTCAAATTTGTGGTAAACCAAACCACAATGCTCTTCAATGTTGGCATCGGTTAGATACCACAAATCATTACTATGAAAAGCCTTCTCAATCTGCTATGACAGCTCAAGTGCAGCCTGCAACTTCCAGCACAAATTGGTATCTGGATACAGGAGCCACTGCTCATGTTACACAGGATGCTTCTAATCTTCAAACTGTTCAGTCTTATGCAGGGGCAGAAACAATTGCTGTAGGCAATGAAGCTCAACTTCCTATTAAACAAGTTGGTTCTGGTATTATTCAAACTCATAATGCCTCTTTTCATATTCCTAATGTCTTGTTTGTCCCTTCAATCTCTACAAATCTGATTTCTGTCTATCAACTCACCAAGGATAATAATTGTACTGCTATTTTCACTTCTCAGGGAGTGACTATCCTGGACAACATATCCAATTTGGTAATGTTCCAAGGCCCCTGTGAAGGTGGCTTATATCTTATTCCTTCCAGTGTTTCATCATCTGCAGCATCTCAGTCTCAGGCTACAACTCTCCAATGTTTTGCCACCACTTCCTATTCAGAAGATGACATTACTTGGCATCTACGCCTTGGTCATCCTTCTAAACAGATTTCACTTCTTGTTTCTTCTCTTATAAATAAGCCATTAAGGCATTTTTCTGAACATTGTAATAATTGTGCAATTGCCAAGTCTCACAAGCTTCCATTTACTTTGTCACAGTCAAAAAGTAGTGTACCTTTTCAATTAGTACATTCTGATCTTTGGGGTCCTTCCCCTATTGATTCTTGCATGAAATATAAATACTATGTGATCTTTCTTGATGATTATTCAAGTTTTACTTGGATTTATCCCTTAAAGGCCAAATCTGAAGTTTATAATGTCTTTGTCAGTTTTTCTGCTATGGTAAAAGCACAATATAAGGCTAATATTCAAATTCTAAGATCAGATAATGGAGGAGAATATGTTAGCCATAAATTTAAGCTTTTACTGCAAAAACTAGGCATCATTCATCAACTTACTTTTCCTCATACTCCTGAGCAAAATGGTAAGGTGGAAAGAAAACACAAACATCTTATAGAAACCACCTTATCTCTTTTAAATCTTTGCAAGCTTCCTGGGAAACATTGGTTAGAAGCTGTGGCTGCTACAAATTATCTAATCAATAGGCTGCCTATACCAAATCTTCAAAATCAGTCACCTTATTTCTTATTACACAATGATCATCCTGCATACTCATCTTTCAGAGTGTTTGGGTGTTTGTGTTTTCCTTGGTTAAGACCTTATTCTTCACATAAATTGGATAATAGGTCAAAAACTTGTGTTTTCTTGGGCTATTCACCTAACACAAAAAGGTATAAATGTTTAGATATAGACACAGAAAAGGTCTATTTGTCTAGGCATGTCAAATTCTTTAAAACACAATTCCCTTTTGCTACAAAAGATTTATCTTCTCAGGATTGTTCATCCAAAATATTTGATGCAGTTCCACCACTATTACCCATTTTTCTCAGGATACTTCTAACATGTCAGCTGTGAGTTCTGACTCTGAAATGTCATGTCCTACTACTGGTCTTCAAAATCTTTCTTCATCCTCACAAACACGTTCTTCTCCTGCTACTTTTGTCATGCCTAATCTGATCTCTCCTATTCATCAATCATATAGTCCATCTTCTTCTCATACTAATTCACAGTCTTCCTCTTCTGATACTCATTTATCTCAAAATCCTGCAGTTGAGTCTCAACCATCTCACATTTCTAATACTCATTCTATGGTTACTAGATCCAAAATCGGTTCATTGCCTCCTCCATATCATAGACTTCACAATACTACTGTTGAGTCTACAGAAACTAAACCTGTTTCTTACAAAGAGGCTACTAAACATCAGTGTTGGCAGCAGGCTATGAGAGATGAGTATGAAGCTTTAATGCATCAAAAAAACTTAGACCTTAGTTTCCCTACCTGCTAACAGAGTTCCAGTGGGTTGTAAGTGGGTTTATAGAGTCAAGAGGAAGGCTGATGGTAGCATTGCAAGACACAAGGCAAGACTAGTAGCTAAGGGTTATTTGCAAGAGCATGGGGTTGATTACTCTGAGACATTTAGTCTTGTTATTAAACAACAAACAATAAGAATAGTTCTCACTGTTGCATTGCATTTTGGTTGGACTCTGCATCAGTTGGATGTCTCCTATGCTTTTCTTCATGGAGACTTAGAAGAGGATGTTTATATGGTTCAGCCTCCAAGTTTCATTAACACTAAAAAGCCTAATTTTGTTTGCAAATTACAAAAATCATTGTATGGCTTAAAGCAAGCTCCAAGAGCCTAGTACTCAAAACTGTCTACTTTTCTTATTAAACAAGGATTTCATAGTAGTACAGCAGATTCCAGCTTGTTTATTCATCAATCTTCTTAGTATACTATCATTCTGTTAGTCTATGTTGATGATATCATTATCACTGGGAGTTCCAACACTACAATTTTTTATTTTATCAACACAATGAACTTAGCTTTTGCTATGAAATACTTGGAAAAATTGTCATATTTCCTGGGAATAGAAGTACAAGAGGTTTCTATAGGCTTAGTACTTCATCAATCCAAGTACATTAATGATCTACTTGTCAAGGCTGGGATGTTAGATTGTAAATCTGCTCCTTCTCCTTTACTTACTAAGTCAAAGGTTCAGACTGCAGTATCTTCTGTATCATTTCATAATCTTACACTGTATAAAAGTTTGGCAAGAGCTTTGCAATATGCTACTATCACAAGGCCTGATATTCAATATACAGTGAGCAGTCTATGTCAGAAAATGCATTGTCCAATAGTGGCTGACTTTGAGGCTTTAAATAGAGTTCTAAGATTTCTAAAGGGCACTTTCAATCAAGGTCTTTAGTTTACAGCAGGTTCCCTTACAGTTCATGCTTATTCTGATAGAGATTGGGCCTCTGAAATTATTGACAGAAAATCAGTCACTGGCTTCTGTGTTTTCTTGGGGAATAATTTGATCTCTTGGACTTCTAAAAAGCAAGCAACTGTTTCAAGAAGTTCTACTGAAGCTGAATATCGTGCCATGGCACAAACTGCAGCAGAAATCAGCTGGATTACTTATCTTTTACAGGATCTCTTCATTTCTTGCTGTTCTCCATCTCTGTCTTGTGATAATGTATCAGCTTTGGCTTTAGCTTTTAATCAAGTGTTTCACAATCGCACAAAACATATAGCTATTGATTATCATTATGTTAGGGAGCAGGTTGCAGCTAATAAGTTGATTGTATCATATATTCCTTCTACAGAGCAAGTTGCAGACATTTTTACAAAGCTTTTGACCACTGATCGTTTTCACTACATCAAAAACAAGCTGCCAATGGTTTTTGCTCCATCACCATTGTCATCTTGAGGGGGGATGTTAGAGTATAATAGTAGTTAGTAGTTATAAGAGTGTCATTAGCAAAACTGAGGCAGTTATAGAGTGTCATTAGCATAAAGAAGGCAGTTATGGAGTAGAAGTATCATCCACTATATGTATAAATAAATGCTCTATGTATTCAGCTGAGAATGAATAAAAAAATGATTCAATACAAATGATATTTTCTTTCTTCTTCATTCTCTCTAGAATCTTACATAAGGATCAAGGAATAACTACAATGGTTGAGAATATTTTAAACCAAGAGTGAGGTTCTAGGTTTAAATTCCATAGGGCTGGAATGTTTCTCAAAAAATATGCCTATCACACACACAATACATCCGAAAACAAAAGAAAATGAAACCCAATTCCTATGTGATGAATATGAGTGCAATCGAAATTCGTGGGGAATTACACATTTTTGTAATGTTAAGGCCATTCAATATTTTTTGAAGCTTGAATGGTAGATCTATTCACTCTCTATCAATAATCAAGACGGATCCAGTGTGTTAGAAATTTGCCTTTATATAAATAACACAAAGAACCGAGTTCTTTTTGAAACTGCATCTTCAATTAACTCAATAGGATAGATTGGCCTATATTATAAGCAAACCTAAACAAGTTGGTCTTCATTTGGAGCAAATAAATTCTCTAAAATAGGAATGCATCCAACAAATTCAATTATAGTAGCTATAAACTATTCAATTAACTATGGACGTCTGTACGTCATTTAAAACTTCTCTTTAGTTGAAATATAGATTATTTGGCTGAAATACATCAAAAAAATCCTCGACTGAAATATATAAAAAAAAAAGTCCTCAAGAAAAATATAAAACATTAAAATTTATACTGCTATAAAGAATATGGATAAAAGTTACTATTGTTTACCTAGATTTTGGATGAACCCTGGAACACGAAGACATGAAAAGAGAAAACCTAAAGAAATATGGATGTTTATATGTAGATATTTCTAGTCTTCTTAAGACAATTTAGGAATATAAATAAAAGGTAAGAAGAAAATAGTAAATAAATTTGGTCAAACCTGCTTTTTTTTTAAGGTATTTAAAGCTATAAAAAGCAAAAATTAGGGGGAAGAACTGTTTTTTCCACTTAAAGCCACTTAAAAAAGAAAGCATTTTTTTATTAAAACAAATACTTCTATTAACTTATATTGGGCTTTAAGTAGGTTTGACCAGGAAAAAAAATAAAACCAAAAACCCTCTAAGTTTTATAACTAACAGTGTTAAGAATTGTATATCTTACATAGTGTTTGGAAGCACTTGTGATATGGAATTTATATTATTTATAAATGAAATTAGGGATGTACATGATTTGGTTTAGTTTTAGTCATATTTTTTTTAACAAAAGGGGAGGTTCTTCTCCCCAAAATATAGTTTAGCCATATTTGAAACCAAACCAAAACCAATTGGTTTATATTAGCTACAAACTATTTGATTTGTTTAGCATGTATAGAACCAAACCATACAAACATCCCTAAGTTGGTTTCATTCCTTTTTTTATTTTTGGTTTTTTCAAAAAAAAGAAAAGAAAAGAGTAAGTGTCTAATAAACGATTTAAAATATCTAGGACAGATTTGAAAATAGAAACTCGTTATGAATATAGGATCTTTTGTAGTGAAACAGAAACACAAGGACAATTATGGCTTAGTGGTTAAGGCTGTGAAAAGAGATACGAGTTTAGGGGTTTGAATCACTATATATTCACTTTTTATTATATATATTATATATGAGGGAATGAGGGAATGATGGAATATGCATATATGGGCCTTCAGTTCAGTTCGGTTCGGTTAAAACTGAAACCAACTCTGGGCATGGGAAACCAAAGCAATTGGTTGGTTAGGTAAGGAGAAAAATCAGGGTTCATTTTCTTAGGAAAAAAAAAATACCAAACCAAAATTTCGATTTGGTTTGAGTTGGTTTTTTCAATTTTACCAACCTGCATATTACCTCTAAATAAAATTAAATGAATTCCATGTTGACTTTTGCATTTTTAAATGAATTCTCTTGTGTGTTTGGACCTATAAAATAATTTTAAGATAAAACCGTTTGTAAATCCAAATTGTGTTTGGAACACTTGTGAAGTTAGAATTAATATGTATATTTGACTCAAATAGCCTTTAGTTATAATATTTTTTATTATTATAATTTGTTATTATAATTTTCATGGAACAAAGGGAATAAAATAATTTTATAGAAAACTATTAATCAAGGAAGATCCTAACACGAGTAAAAGTTGAGTAGATAAGACAATAGCAAATGATGAAGGTTTTAGCTTAAATATAGTAGTATGATATTATATAAATAATTATAAGGATAATATTGACTTTATAAGATTTTTTTTTTGGGATTTTTCTTTCATGGAATTGCAAATTCCGCCTCTTGAATTAGGATTTGAGTAAAGTTTGAGCAAATTCAAGATTTGCAAATATTGGAATACCAAATGAATTCCATATTTTAAGAGAGTGTTACTAGACGTAAAAAAAATAGATTTACAAATGAGTTCCACAAAATTTTGTGGAATTCAATTGTTCCAAAAACATTGTTAATATTTTGATTAATGAAATAAAATTAAAAATTATATTTAAATTTATTTAATTAAATTGGTCAATTTTCAAAGAAAGTAAAACAAACTAAACATATGTATAAAATAATTTCAATATCAAATATCATTGATCAGAATGCACCTACTAGTCACTCAAAGAGAATTTGAATCTTTCCAATTTAACGATTTGCTTATCTTTTGGAGATATGAAAAGATTTCTAAATTTGAAAGGTTTATTAAGATTGTCATATTTTGATTAGCTTTTGATTAGGAAAAATTATTTAAAGAAAAAAAGAAAACATAAATATTTCCTTTTAAATTTATTAATTCCTTTTAAATTAATTAATTCTATTTATAGTTGAATAGCCTAGATCATTCCATTAAAATCTATAGAACTAGAATATACTTCTTAGCTACTCGAAGAAAAATTCACTTGGAGAGGATCCGAATTCAACATCCGCATGAGCTTAAAGAGACAATTTCCACAATCAACGCCTTGCACCACAACATATTCCCTAGAGGTGAACTACTACAGGGCTTTCATGATCCTATAAAAATGTAGACTTTGTTGTAGATTAAAAATAAATCTTGCATAATTTTTTATGATCACTAAAAATAAGTATTGGCCTCCATGTGATCTTCTAAAGCACATCAGACACGTCTATGATCCTTTAAAAGTGTATCAAACCCCTATAATATAAAGATCAATTTGTTATTTTAGTTAAATATTTGTTAAAAATGTTAGAGCAAAAAGCATCCCTATGGTCTTGGAAATGTGCACAACATACCCTATAGTTATGAGATTAACTAAATCACCCCTCATAATTTTAGTCATAGTGCACACACCCCCTAAAAATTAATGTCTTTAACAGTTATTATGCAAATGTCTAATTTAGACTTTCACACTTGCCCAAATTACAAAAGTACCTACTCTTTTCATCTAAAAAACATTTCTAAGGGAAAAGTTTCAAACTCGCAACCTTAGCCTAAAATTATTATTTATTACATTCTAACCAACTCAGCTACAAATAACTTTGTATTTTTTTTCTTGGTATCACAAAATATCCTGATTTGTAATTAAAAAATTAAAAAACATATTCAGTTAGATCGTCATTGTCTTCTCCCTTGTAAAAGCACGACCAAGCAGACCCCAAAAGCCATTTTAAACCCAAGGACTCGACCCAACATCATCACACTATCTAGCTATTAGATCAACGAGCACCCAACATCACCTTGCTTTCTGATGGTCAGCAACCTCAGTTGACATCTCCGATCGTCGTTAATGTCGCGCCACCGTTTACACCACCATCTTAATCGCGAAGTCTTAAGCTTTTGTCAGAGCCTTTTCAGGCAAAGCCACAACGCAAAACTACCATAGAAAAATTCCTTGTGGTCCTGCTAGTTTAACGGTACCCTCTATGCTGTGTCTGGGTGCGCCGGTCTTCTCTTGCCATTAACAACTTTAGGAGGCCATGAAAGCTTTTCGCAACGACACTGGCCCTGACTAGGGAAGGGGTGTGCAATCGCTGACGGGAGAGATGGGTGGAAGGGTTGCTGATAGGGGAAGAGGGTGTGGGGCTCACTGCCAGGGAAGAGGCAAGGGAGCTGTCAAGGGAGGGGCGTGAGGGAACTAACGGGGAAGATGGGGAGGGAGAAAAAGGCTGAAAGTGACTTTTTTTTTAAGTTTTTAACAATATTTTTTATTTCAACATTTTTTATGGGTAAAATACTTCATTCATTACATTTGGAATCAAAATAAACAAGAAAAATCGCATTAGATGCGTGTGAGACTCAAAATTCGTTATTTGGGATGGAATTACTAACGAAAGGGATCTATATGCATTCTCGCAAAAATCATAAGGGGTGATTTAGTTAATTTTGAAACTATAAGGTATATTGTGCACATTCTCAAAACTATAGGGGAGAGTTATGCTTTTTACCGAAAATGTTATCTTTTTGATTGAGAGGTAATGTATTTTTTTTCGATAACCATAAAGAGGTTATGAAAGGGATTTTTATTTTGAAACACTTTTAAACAACCACTGGAAAATTCATAATAGTTTATCCCAGTCTAATTCTCTGATGTTGGATGCTCTCACATATGAGAGAAAGGCTGGAGGAGAGTCCAAGAGACCACTCCCAAGCCTGCATAATTCCTTATAGTTAATGTTTCCATTTTTCTAAAATATGTGTGGAACTTCTTAATTAACTTAAAACAATCTTCATTTAGGTATACAATGACATTGATTCAACTTTTATCTTTAATTTGTTGTTTAATTAATTAAAATATTTAACTAGATAAAAGAAATGAATTAAAAATAGGCTTACAACTCATATTTTTGTGGATGGATAATTAGAAGCTCATAGTTTCTTTTATCATACTAATTTATTTAGTGGCGTCTAAATGACAATTATAGAACAAGTTATCATACTAATTAAAATTTTCACTTTAATAAAAATAATTTTATTTCAGATAGTCTAGTTATCTATATCGAAAAAGAAGTTGTTAACTGTTCATATTGATATGATAATTAACCAATTCAATTATATGAAAGAGATACGCGGCCATCATTCATTGAAATAGTAAATTTTTCTTTACAAAATATTATATTATTTTTTAAAAAATACTATTCTTTATAGGTTTTATTCAATAATTTTTAATAACAATCTAGACTTTACACTTGTTTATACTTAAAATATTTAATATTGTTAATCATCTTAATTTAATGTTGGCCTTACAATGTTGAATTCTTGACTTTGCCCCTGATCGTAACATAGTACATTATATATAGGCTGAGTTAAATAACATGATAAGGCTAACAACACTTCAAAGTATATACAAATACATAATGTGAGATTACATGATAAAATGGAATGATAAGGCTAACAACACTTCTTACAAATATATAATGTGAGAAAACATGATAATACAAGCCACATGATAATACAAGCCTAACCCATTTTACATGAAATACAAAATATGCTTCCCAATCTGTTTCTCAACTAATTGAATGATTTTAATTCATTAAAGTAGTTAGTTCTTTAATTCTAATGGGCGATAACCTATTTTTGGTTTTGTTTAAAATAATTTTATTCTTGAAATGTCAATGTTCTATTAATTTTTTCTTGAAGACCTTAATAATTCCAAAACTTCGCCAACTCCATGCTAAGGGCTTCTTAGGTTTTTGATAACGTATGAGATATGTACGACTTATTTGGATGACTTAGGAAACTAGGAGTGTAATCTCTTGCTGTAATGTCTAGCAAATCGTTTAGTTTTGATTGATTTAGTTGAGCATCACGACTTCCATGACACCATGCAAACAACCTTGAGCAAAGTCCTAAGTGATTTTAAAATATAAAATAAAAAAATTTAAAAAAAATTCCATACTAAATAAAAAGAAAAAATTTAATAATAATTCACATCTAGTTAGTAATTCTTTGTAAATAATAGGTTCAATATCAGTATGAGTCTATGACCTTATCATTAAATCACTCAGTTGATGAAGTAATATGAATTTGTACGAAGGGGCAAGTTCTCAAGTTCTGTTTAGGGCAAGTTTTCAACTCTGTTTAGTTTTGTAGAGCTTTATGACCTTCACAGTACTATTTAGAAAACCTTGGCCAAAGTCCTAAGAAATTTGAAAATTAAAAATTAAAAATTAAAAACAAATTTCATATAAAATAAATTATAAAAATTTAATAATAATTCACATTTATGTTAGTCTTTAGTAAAACGTAAATACATCATCCAATCACCCAGAATATATATTTATGTAGTATGTTAACTTTCTACAAATTGAAGAAGCATTACAATAATCTTGTCCTAATACATGATTTACGATGTCATACATAAGAAATACTTCTTATTCTTGAGAATAGTATGTGTTGTAGCACTATCAGCCAAACATATTTCTCTATTATTGATATGTTGCAAATCCATAGTTCTTCACAAATAGTAATAAAGAAAATACACAAATATTAGCAAAGATATGACAATCATTTAATAAAAGATAAATATTACATTCAAGCTAAAATAAAGCATTAAAGTGACAAATAGTTCGATATAATAAAAACATTCTATTTTTATATAAAGATTAATCTGGATGGACATTTCCATCACTAATTAATTGCTCAATATTTTCAGTAGCATCTTCAAAGAAGTCAAAGCAGTCAAGGTGTATGTAATTCATTTGAGTATTTGTTCAACAAGATTTGTCTCCATACCTTTTCCTTTTTCTTTCAACGAAACTTGATAAAGATCCATGAGATGTTTAGCAGTATGACATGTTTGATGCCAATATCCTTTCATATCACATCTATAGCAAATACTTTCACTATGTTGAAAAGATTTATTTCGTGGATTATTTCCTTTGTCGTCATTTCCTTGTCTTTTGAAATTTAGTCTATTGAACCTATGAAAATTACGACTATTACCATGTTTATAACCACAGCCACAGCCACAACCACGACCACGACCACGCCCATGACCATAATTATCTGATGATGTAGCATTCACCTCAAGAAATGCAATTTCCCTCATTTTAGGAAATGATTCCGAGCCAATTGGTTGTGTTTGATGGTTTTTAATAAAGAGCTCATTATTTTGCCCAGCAACAAGAAAATAAGAGATTAACTCAAAATATTTTTTGAACCACGCTCTCTATATTGTTGTTGTAAGAGTGTATTAGATGCGTAGAAAGTAGAGAATGTCTTCTCTAACATGTCTTTATCAATGATTTTTTCTCCGTATAATTTTAATTGTGAAGTAATTTTAAATACAGTGGAGTTATACTCACTTACAGTTTTAAAATCCTACAATCGCAGGTAAATCCACTCGTAACAAGGATAATTTCATTGTGAAATAATTCTAAATACAGTGGAGTTATACTTGCTTACAGTTTTAAAATCCTACAATCGCAGGTGAATCAACTCGTAACAAGCTTTAGGAAGGATCACTATTTTAGGATGATTAAATCTTTTCTTCAAATTTTGCCAAAGGACTTGTAGATCCTTTACTGTAAGGTATTCGGCTTTAAGCCTCTCATGGAGATGATGACGAAGGAATATTAATGCTTTAGTGCAATCCTATAAGGATGCGCTATTTCCTTTTATAATTGTTTTTCCAAGGTTCTTGGCATTGAGATGTATTTCAGCATCAAAGATTTATGGTAAATAGTTGTTGCCAGAAATATCAAGGGCCAAAAACTCAAGTTTTGTGAGATTTGACATTATGAATATAACATATTTCAAAAAACAAATTAGTAAGTGAAATAATAATATATTTACCTGAATGTACCTTGTTGACCAGTAAATATAAGCATATAGAAAGAAATTAAAATATTATAAATATGGCATATGAGACTTAATAAACATGACATGATATAACGATATTAATTTCAAATGTAAATAACATGTTAGTGTAATTATTGTAATTAGTCATTATATAATTATATTGGTGTTTATATCCTTAGAAGTCATCATTTTTTTTTAATTAAGTCAGCATAATCACATGTCCAAAAGTCAAGGTGATCACGTCGTCAAAAGTCATGGTAATTAGGCCTTCTGAAAAATTACAGTATTTGTTATTATTTTATTTTATCATTATTATTTTATTAAAGAGGAAATATTGCAATAATCTATTCTAGAAGAAATAATATAATAGAAATTTTATTTCTAGAATAAATGCAATGTAAAATAAATAGGATAATAAAAATTTTATGTTATAGTTATGATGTAATACCAAAAATAAAATAAGAACTGTTACCAAAATTTTTTATAGAATCGTGATCCTTTTAATAATTTGTAGAACTTCTCATTGGTGGAGACTCGTGCTGATAACGTGTTATAAAATAACTTAAATATAATATGGTGTGAAATAACTCGAATAAAATCTTTTCTAATACAATATAAGATCACTCTTATTTCTCTCTAATTTTCTTCTTCTTTTCTTTTCTTACATAGATCAATTGCTCCCGGGACTTGGTATATATAAGCCAAAAATGGGAGACAAACATTTAATGCAAGGCTTAATTTTCTTCATCACATTAAATGTAATGCATGGCTTTTCCTCCTAACTTGCATATAGCTTCATATTGCTTTCAACTTTTGCATGCAACTCTTGACTTTCATTTTCAAATATTGCATGCTTTGTCAAGATTTTTCACTTTATTTTTGCTCTAAAAAAAATATCTCTTCCTTTTGATGATTGTCCATATCACAACACATAAGTATTTATAAGAATAAACATCTAATTAAACAACCTCTTTAGTGAAAATGCATATGTGGAAGACAATGGTACTGCAATGTAATAATAATTAGCAAAGTCATTGATATGGAATCACGGAATTAAGTTTCGTTTGGGTTGCTTTTTTAAAAATACCTTTTTTAATAACTTTTTTAAAAGAAAGTAATTATTTAAGAAAATTAAATTTTTTATTTCTGAAAAAAGTCTTATTTGAGCTTTTTTCAGAGTGTAAGGTTTTTTAAAAATCATAACAATACACTTAATTAGTTATTACAAAAAGAATTTATCTTTAAAAAAAAAAAAAAAGATGTGTTGTATATAAAGAGAGAGAGAGAACAAAAAAGCCAACCAAACATGTCCTAATTTGGATATCTCAGCATTTCATATGTTGTATGTACCCCCTGCCCTCTAAGCAAGACTGGTATCATAGGTAAGATCAATAATTGAATCTCTAATTAATTGGTTTGAAGTGATTCATCGATGCATTACTAATTATGCACGTACACCATCATTAATAAATTAATGAAATATCCCAACTCAAAATGATGTGGGTCATTACATGAGATTCATGTCTTTTTTTTTTTTTTTCTTTTGGAGATCACATAGAGATTATATATGAACCAAGTTTTCAAAAATAAAAATTAAATAGTTAATTCAACAAATTATACAAAAATTAATGTAAAATTTTTTTCTTTTTCTTTTTGTTGGGTTATAGCTCAAGTGCTAAGCCCAAGTCCATATTGAAATTAGAAAAGAGTCTTAATGAGAGTCAAAATTCTAGTTATGGTAAGAGTCTTAGTTATGGTAAGATTAATAGATTAGGAAATCCTTTGTCTTGGACGATAAGGAAATCTCCTCTATAAATAGGACTCTTATATTAGTTGAAAGATATGTGTGTCTTGCAATAGGTCTAGGCTGAGAGAGAAAGACTGCGAGGGAGGGTTTAGACTTTTCTATCCGTGCAAAAAGTCCTATTGAGTTTGTACTATTTTCTATCTAGTGGAGTTTTTCGTGGACATAGGCAGAGGACCGAACCACGTTTAATTGTGCGTACTCTTTTCTCATTACTTGTGCTTTAATTTCACTGCATGAGTGTGTGTTATGCGTCTTAATTTTCTAACAAGTGGTATCGAGAGCTAGTTTGGAGGAAGGATGCTGGTTTGCACGAAAAACGAAAAAAGAAACACCGAAGAGGAGTTAAAAAAATTCGCTGATCTACTGGTCACATTTGGAGGCCTTTCCGGTGTCCGATCAACGATCTATTTATTGCTGTGTGTTTGTTGCAGCAAGGAGAGTAAGCTACTAAAATTTTGCAACGATCCGACTGTCAGATTATAAGATACAAGCAGGTCAAGTTTTGTGAGTTTGTGGTCAAACATAAGGTTTGACCAGCGTTGACCAAAGGACTACAGGGGTTTGACATTGTTGACTGAGGGTCTCCTCACCGTTTTCCGACGTCCTGAATCCGTTTTTTGGGTCAATTCTGCCAAATTCTTGCTGGATTGTTGAGTTTTAGCGAATTTGTGCATAAGAGCCATGACGACGACTGGTACGAAGTTTGAAATTCCAATAGTTGATGGGAACATGAACTTCAACTTGTGGAGGAATACTATCGAGGACCTTTTGGCACAGCAAGGCCTTAATGAAGTGCTAGAAGAGGTGAAACCAGAAGAAGTCAATAATAAGAAGTGGAAGTCCCTACAACGAAGAGCTGCAAATTCAATTCGGTTGGCGTTAGCACCGCAAATTAAATGTCATGTGATTGATGAGACAACTGTGAGCGGTGTGTTCGATAAGTTGGAGAATATTTATGAGTCAAAGTCAATCACCAACCGATTGTGTTTGAGAACGGAGCTTTACACGTTTAAGATGGAAGAAGGAACCGCCATCCAGGATCACATTAACAAATTCAACGAGTTAGTGGTCAAGCTCATAAGTGTTGAGGAGCCTGATAAAAGAATTATGGATGAAGAACAAGCGCTCGTACTACTATCTTCCTTGCTGAAGTTGTACAAGCCATTCGTACAATCAATCCTCGTTGGGAAAAAGACTCTCGAGCTAAACAAAGCGACTACGCTCTTGAGAGAGAACGAGAGGATGTTAGGAAGAAGTACTGTGTCTAATGGAGATCAAGCACTAACCATTGAAGGTTCGAATCGATGGAGGAGTTCTGGAAGAGGGAATTCTCGCAGAGGTAGATTGAGATCAAAAAGCCGAGCTGGGGATGGAGAAGACGATCGAAAGTGCTCCTACTACAAAGAGAAGGACCATATCCAACCAAGATGTCCTAGATTGAGAGAGGACATGAAGAGCCTTAGAGAGTGAAGATCTAAGGGCAAAGAAAAGGTTTATGGTGAGGACTCTGCTAACCTTGTTGAGGGTGATGATAGAGATGGTAGTGAGTCTGTTTTGATGGCAGTAAGCGAGGACGCTAATGAAGGCTTGAAAAAGAAGAAGACTGATTGGGTGTTGGATTCAGTGGGAACGTTTCACGTTTGCAATGATAAAGCTAGTTTTGACACTTTGCACTTGGATAAGAGGCTTGGATATATCACTGTTGGGAACAATCAGAAGATGAAAGTTGCCGGCATTCGGAGAGTTCGCCTGACGCTCCACAATGGTAGTATCAAGACCGCCTCTAATGTGAGATATGTGCCATCTTGTGTGTCTAACATAATTTCGCTAGGTGAGTTGGCATCAAGAGGGCACCAATACATTGGTGAAGAAGACTACTGCAAAGTGTACCGTGGAGAGGAGCTAGTTCTTGAAGAAAGGAAGAACGAGAAGCACGTGTGCTACTTGGAGGGATGCACTGCGCTAAGAGACGAATGTGACAAGTGTGAAGAAGCTCAAGTGAAGGCTAAGAAGAAGAGAAGAGTGACGTTCTCGCCTACTGTGGAGATTCTTGGCACTTCTCGCCAAGGAAGGAATTTGTTGGGTTATGACTCAAGTGCTAAGTCCAAGTCCATATTGAAATTAGGAAAGAGTCTTAATGAGAGTCAAAATTCTAGTTATGGTAAGAGTCTTAGTTATGATAGGATTGATAGATTAGGAAATCATTTGTCTTGGACAACAAGGAAATCTCCTCTATAAATAGAACTCTTGTATTAGTTGAAAGATATGTGTGTCTTGCAATAGGTCTAGGCTGAGAGAGAAAGAACCACTGGAAGAACACCGCAAGAGAGGGTTTAGACTTTTCTATCCGTGTGAAAAGTCCTATTGCGTTTGTACTCTTTTCTATCTAGTGGAGTTTTTCGTGGACGTAGGCAAAGGGCCAAATCACATTTAATTGTGCGTACTCTTTTCTTGTTACTCGTGCTTTAATTCTGCTGCATGAGTATGTGTTATACGCCCTAATTTCCTAACACTTTTTCTTTTGGTGGCAACAAGTTAAAAAATAGTACCTTAATAAATAATAATGTAGTATTAACATAGGGTCCATTTGGATTTACTTTTTTTAAAAGCGCTTTTTTTAACAACTTTTGAAAAATAGTTTTTTTTTAGAAGTTGAAAATTATGGCTTCTAAAAAAAACTGTATTTGAACTTTTTTCAGAGTTTCAACTTTTATGGAAACCAAATCAAATAGTTATTAGAAATTTAATATAACTTTTTGACAAAAAATAGTATTTTTTTCTTAAAAAAAACCAATTCAAATAGGCCCATTTTCTCCCCACTCTCTTAGTTATTATATGACCATGACACCTATAAAGAGAAGGCAATAAGATGAAGAATTGCAAATCAGGAGGTCTTCAATCACCTTTTTCAAGATTTAACCATTTAAAAAACTAATCCACTTCGTTTCCTGGAGGACCACATATAAATGATGGAAAATTTCCAACTAGTTTGTTATATTTATCTTAAGCTATACGTTCCGTGATATATACTAGTTGTGTCTCAGTACATGTTTTAATTCAATTAAAAATCATGTAATTTATAATGGAAGATTGTAGGTTCGAACATCGTAATCTTTGTCACAATAAATTAATATGTAATTACTCTATCCAACTCTTAGGTGCATTTAAGAATTTGGACTTGTGGAAGAGAAATTAATAAGGACAAATATAGCGGAAATGATAAGTTAAAACAGAGTGGAGCATGGTGCATTACATGAACACTACCTAGGACAAAGAGCAAGCAAGATGCATTACCGGCCCAATCTGAACGATCCGGCCCGACGGTATTGCCTTATTTTCAACTTGGTACTCTTTTGCGTTTGCACGTGCATTGTAAGGGATCTTTCTTTGTAGTTGGTGTTTGGTTTTGTTTTTTTTTTTTTTGAATTAAACCTGCTTAAAATCTAATTTAAATTAATAAAAATATTTATTTTAATAAAAAAAGTACTTTTTTAAGCAGTTTTAAGTAGAAATTAAAAAACTCTCCAACCCCAACTTTTACTTTTTATGGCTTTAAATATTTTGAAAAAAAAACAAATTTGACCAAATCATTTACTATCTTATCTTTACCTTTTTATTTTATTATTAAAATATTTTTACTCTTTTATTTTATATTTACCTTTTTAAATTTTATTTTTAATGTCCTTAATAATTATTTTAATCACATAACTTACTTTTCAACCCACTTTAATCAAATATGTAAATATTTATTTTTACAACTATAACTTTTATTCAAACACATAACTACTTGAAGTCGACAATAAAAAAAATCTACTTAAAACTCAAAGTGTTACTTTTTGATAAGCCAATCCAAATAACCTCTTAGAAAAAGAAGATTTTAAAGTCGGAATTTAATTTGATATGAAAGTGAAATGCACAAAACTTTTATTAACGTTCCAAATAACCCACTCAAAATTAGTTTGCTCAGACATCAAGTAGTCGACGAGATTCCAAGGCTTGATGATGGTATCTTCACAGAATATCAAAGCTTGGTCAAGGCTTTGGCCGAATATTATCGGCCACACGGAAAATTTTTCATGCAAACACATTGACAGTATTTATCTTTTGCATTTATCATTAGCATTATTGTCGGACTTTTGACGGACGAAAGTCACGAAATCACGAGATTTTTTATCCTACCTTTACATGCCGGAGAAGTAACTTAGGTTTTTAAAGGAAAAAAAAAGTGCTATAAAGTGGCTATTTTGGATCCATATCACCATTGATTTAGAAAAACAAAAAGCTCAAAACTGTAATCTTTTTAGGGGAAAAAAGAAAAAGAAAGAAAAGAAGAATAAGGCTATAAGGTGGTGGTTTTGGTGAAGGGTTTTTGGCAAAGGAAAAAGAAGTATCACTCCTAGAAAACTGACTTTTAACAACTAAAATTTAGCGATCGACTGAAATCAGAAAAAAGAACAACGGGGCATTATCATCATTACATACAACTAATCAGTTGTGACCTTCGGGGGCATTTTTCGTCCAATAAATTGCTAACACCATCAGAAGAAAAAAAAAAACCAAAATTGTAAAATAATTATAGTTTTAGTACATGTCATCCAAAACTGATGGGGGAAATATAATAGACAGAGAGGATCATGTGTCATTTTGTACAAAAAACTAGTATTTTCGGACAACCATGCATGTTTTGTGGGGGGTTGAGTTTTTTTTTTTTTTCAAATCAGTGGAGAGTATGCAATACTCTTAAGTTTTGTATTAGGGTCAAAATATAATATTAAATTTTTTTCTATTGTTTAAAAATATGAATTTCTAAATCAAATATCTAGATTCTAGAGACATATAAAATGAGATGATTTTTGGTACCAAAAACTTCTTGTCACCCCTCCAAAGAGCTTCTAAGCTTAATTGCGGTATGACTTAATAATTAGTTTTTATTTTTTTATTGAGATGGTGATTTTGTCATTTTTAAAGGGTCAAAGAATTGATATATTCTGTTTTTTCATTCTCGTAAGAGAGGAGGGAATGAGAATTGAAGAAAAGTAAACTACACTAAAGGGTTAATTACACCCAAAAAAAATCCAAGTTGTTATACTTTTTCAAATTAATTCTTTTTATTTTAAATTATTTAAATTAGTACTCAGTATTTTACAAAGATAGTCAAATTAATCTCTATGGTTTAGAAATATTCATAATAACCCTCAATATTTCAGAATTTTATTTGATTAGTTCATTTATACTAATTTTTTCTTAAATAGAGGACTAATTTGAATAATTTTACGAAATATATAGGATTGATATACACGTAGGCAACTAAGTTAAATTTATGAAACATTAAGGATTAATATAAATATTTTCAAATTATAATAGCTAAATTAAACTTGATTAATTTTAATAATGGGGACCAATTGTGAGAGTAATCCTACATTAAATAGCCTGATAAACCTTCTCTTTACCCATCAACAATTTTTTGGAGTACAATTTAAATTTTACTCTCACATTCAGGAATAAAGCTAGAAATTTAAGGTTGCGGGGCCGAGATTTAATTAAAAATATCAACATTATTAAATATTTTAATTATAATAAAATATAATACTATTTAGCAAAAAAGGGAAAAAAAAGGTAAAGTGATCAAAAAGAAAGTTAACTAATTAAGTTAACGAAGTTGGACTCGCCTAATTAGGGTGTAAAATAATTTTTTACATGAATGCGAAAATAATTTTTTTATGTAAAAAATAAGCTATCTTTTAAAAAATTAGGGTGATTAGATACATATATAATATCATGTTTACCCTTTAAAAATTATGTTAAATGTGCGGAAGGACAATTTCAATTGGCTTATTAAAAAGGCATGCTCTTTATAACACTAGAAAAAAGTTGACTTTTTTAGAGTTAAATCTTTTTAAAAGCTATTTCAAAAATTTATTAAATAAAAGTAAGATAAATTACACCAATCATCCTTTATCTTTCTCTCTCATAACATTCCTATCTCTTATCTTCATTTGTAAATTAGTCTCATAACTAAAATTTTTGTGCTGCCATTAGTCCCAACTTGATTTTCTGTTAGAAAATCACATTAAATATCACGTGTATCTAATGTGCCAAAGTTAATATCGTCCAAACATATTAAAATTTATTTTCTAAAGTGTAAACTATACCAATCGTCCCTTGTCTTTTATTTGTGATATATTGGTCCCATGACTAATAGTTTTGTGTCGCTATTAGTCCCAACTTGATTTTTCGCTAAAAAATCACAAAAATATCATATGCACCTCATGTGGATCTTTGCTTTTTGGCCAAGACTAATATCGTCCAAACACATTAAAATCCATTTGCCAAACCCCAAAAGGAAAAATTGGAAAATTCTCTTATGCACTTTGATCATTTTTAGATTCTCAAACATAAGATGTCATTTCACCTTCCGATGTCCCTTCACCTTCCACTACTTTGAACACCTCTACACCCTTACACTCCCATAGCATCTCCTCCACCTCAACCTCCATCTCCTCCACGGCTTCAACTTATACCCTAGCAAAACTACCAACACACTCCCCTTGGCTACCCATCTACCTTTATCCTCACTACAAGCACTCTCACCCCATCATCCACCCCACCTTTTTGACCCTTTTCACTATCTCCTTTCCCTTCCAAGTCTTCCAACATAGCTTCCATAGATACTTTACTGTAATATTAATATAAGGCTATTTCCAACAATTCCTCTATTTTTTCCCTAAATTTAAATGATTTGAGCCATTTTCTTATATTTTGAGACCCCTATTTTTAGTTATACTCTGGTAGCTCTCCTATTTTTTATCAATCACTCAGTTTAAGGAATCTCTATTTTAGCTTCACTCCAATAACTTCTTTATTTCTTAAGGCATTCGTGACCATAGTAATTTGCAACTATTGGGATGGGGTTTGGAGGATGAAAAAGCTCATCCCATATATGGGTGTTTTGGTTTGGGGTTGAAAGAATATCCAAAATTTAGGGGATTAAATAGGGGAATTATTGGAGCGCATTAGCACCAACAACTTCCCTAAAAATAAGGGTTTTTATTATTTTGGGGCTTTATTTGTGTTAGCCTAAGATAGGAGTTAATGAGTGTTGAGAGAAAGATAGCCCTATCTACTTGATATCAAGTGAGTGTACGTGTGTGTGTGTCTGTTTGTGGGTTTTGAGCTACCTAACAATTTCTATGTTTTGTGATTTTTAATGATTTGTTACAATTTTTTATGCATTTGGATAATATTAGTCTTGCCAAAAGAGCAAAAATGTAATCCATGTGAGCCACACATGATGTTTTTTGTGATCTTTTAATGAAAAATCGAGTTGGGACTAACAGCAGCACAAAACTATTAGTTATGGGACTAATATGTCACAAATGAAAGAGACGATTGGTGTAATTTACACTTTGAAGAATAAATTTTAATGTATTTGGATGATATGAACCTTGGCACGTGAGAGGCGCGTGATATTTATTGTGTTTTTCTAACAAAAAATCAAGTTGGGACTAACAGTGATACAAAGATATTAGTTATGGGACTAATTTGTTACAAATGAAATATAAAGGATGGGAATATTATGAGAGGTAAAAATAAGAGACGATTGGTGTAATTTACCTAAAAGAGTATTTTTTTCATTTACAAAGTACATTTTTATATGAAGAATCCAACATTAGTTAATAATTTGTATACTCAAAGTAAATTATTCTATATAGAAAATTTAAAATGCCTAACTAAAAGATAAATAGATTAAGTATTGCTATAAATTTATCCACCAAAATTAATTACCAATCCTTAAAAAAATTTGACCACTTAAATATCATTTTAAATAACTAAAGAACTCACTAAAATATCATGACCAGAATTCAAAGTTTCAAAACCAAGAAATCAAGAAAAAAGACTACGATAAATATTTAGAAAAAGCTATTGTTGTTGTTATTGTATTAGTGTCATGTTTTAAAATATTTATCCTTTAACAAAAAATTGTAGGGGGCCCAAAGTAGGATTTTTTCCTTCTTCTTCTCTTTAAATAAATACAACATATAATACACGTAAAAATATTTTTTGGAACTAGCCCCTCCTTCTAGTCTTCCCCTAGCTCCGCCCTTGCTCACATTAGCGAACAATTTCTTCAAAACCTCTCCAAAAAATTCCAAAACTTTCTAAAGTATAAATTTATTATATTATATAGATACATATACAAAGGAATTTTTTTTTAAGTTTCTTTTGACATAGAAGTGTCATATTACTTTCACATATTACAAAATATCGTAAATTTTACCTTTTTTAATTTATTTTAAATAAGATTATATTAGATCATCCTATAATATAATCATACATTATAATAGATGTTTCAAATTAAATTTTGGCTATTTACTCAAGAAACACAACATTAGAATCTTAATTCTTTGCCTAGGCTAGAAAGAATATAGGGGGCGTTTGGTTTAGATAATGAAAAATTATTCCCAAGAATGACATTTCCCGGATTGTTATTCCCAAGAATGTAATCCCAGGAATATAGTTAAAATTGTTTGGTAATTCAACAATATTTCTGGGAAAGTTTTAGATAATTCCCAAGAATGTTAAATTGTGATGTTTGTTTCATACCTAACATTCCTAAGGATCTTAAATTTTTTTCCAAAAATGTCCTTAACTCAAAACAATTAAAAATATCACAAACATTATATGAAAAACATTAGTTTTACTTACATAAATGACTAAATGCATATGACAACTTGATTAATGTTGAATTGTGCCCATTTAGCGCAAAAAAAATTAAAAAAAAAAAAACTTGAATGGTGCCCAGCCATTACATGCAAGCACATATATATAATATTGCTGCATGCTTGTAAATATGAGATTTCACAAACGGAAATACCATCGACATATACATACATACATACATACATATATATATATATATATATATATATATATATATATATAAAAAAGCACTCCTGTATTATAATAATAATAAATGTTGCACAAAAAGCATTTCTAATATCTTATATTGCTGCCACGTGTCCCATTGCCACATGTCTCGCTCTATTTAACCTTATTAAAGCAATGCTTTCAATACTTCCAATCCCACCATAATTGTTAAAGCACAATCACTCACGCGTTTTCATATCCATTGCTTTTTTCCCCCTTAAATTTGCTCACACGCTTTCACATTCTATTTTGGTTGTAAATTTACCATATCTAAATTTACTTTTCAAGTATGACTTCCATGTGCCATTCAACAAAATCAATTTTATAATTCATTTTTACATTTCAATTACAACTGTCACGTGTCATCCTATAATACTAAATTTATAATGTAGAAAAATTTCATATATATGACATCATTTAATTAACATCAACGAGTGTAGTATTGTTGCTTAGAAAAATCGTATAAAATATGACATTGTAAATTTTACCAAAAATAAAAAATAAAAAATCTTGGAAACCAAATGCTCAAAATTTTATCGAGATCGTAATTTGGATTACTTTCTTGACAGAAAATTCAAGTTTTTAAAGCAATTATCGTGTAATGATTAAGATTATAGTCGATGGAATCTTGATTCCACAATATTTTCTCATTAATGCGTTTGCAATATTTACGCTGACATATCTTTTCTGTTTCCTTTTTCTTTATCTTTCTCCTTCCTAATTTGCAGTTTGCTTTTTGTCTTCTTTTGTGGTTTCGTTGTTTTAGTTTTGGGTTCCCCACTAGAAAAAGGTCGTTGCAATTGTTTTTCTTTCTTTTTTAAAAAGTAAAAATATTTATGGAGGCACGAAAAGCAATAAGTTACAATTAATGTTAAAATTTTAATATAACAAAATATATTTATAATTTATCGCTCATATTAATTGTCAAAACTAATCATTAACAATAATTAAAAATAAAAAATACTTATTTCCTCCGTGTATCACATGAATACTACATTATTTAAATTATGGGCCCGTTTGGATTGGCTTTTTTTAACAGCTTTTGAAAAATAATTTTTTTTAGAAGCTGAAAATTCTAGCTTCTAAAAAAAGCTGTATTTGAACTTTTTTTAGAATTTCTGCTTTCTTGAAAGCCAAATCAAATAGTTATTGCAAATTTAGTATAACTTTTTTAGAAAAAAAAGTATTTTTTTTCCTGAAAAAAACCCAATCCAAACTGGCCCTATATAATGTAAATTCAATTAATATATTGTGTAATTATCTTTTTTTATATTATCGGATACTTATATTACTTATATTATTAATCTAATAATACTTATTTTAATTATTTTATATATTACATATATATATATATAATTATATTTAATTATCCCGTGCGACAGTGTGTGTGTGTGTGTGTATATGTAACGATGAAACAAGAAGAAAAACTTGTGATGGCTACCGAGTTGTTGTGCCAAAGATGATGCAGAGACGTGAGCATCGTATAGAAGGAGAGGAAAAGGCAATTTACCAGGAATTGAAAGAATAGGCGCCAACTCTGTTTTACAAACGTGAAAAGTGTATTTTTGATGGGGTAAGTTGTCTTTTTTAATAACTTATAAATATTCCCATGGCTTGGGAAAAGTTGGAATCCCACCCATTTACGGGGAAATAAAAATTGAGGAAATCTTGGGAATTCTAAATTTCTGAAAAAGTGATATTCCTAGGAATATCTTTTCATTTCACGAACCAAACATAGAAATAATACATCTCCGAATCTATATTTATAGGAATCCTATTGGATTTCATGAACCAAACACCCCATAGTAACAGTACTGATTAGCAAAACTTGACGTAACGTGAGAATATAGGACTTTTTACCTTAAAAAGAATAACTTTTAACCCAAAATATATGCATACAAACACATATACATCCATACATATATATACATACATATGTGTACGTGTGTGTGTGCAAGGAAAATTCCACGAATAGTCCTTATTATTTACAAAAGGAGTCGATTTAATCCCTATTATTTCAAAAGTGACCCATTTGGTCCTCAATGTTTGCAAAAAAAAAAAAAATCAATTTGATTCCTATTATTTTAAAAGTAACCCATTTAAGTTTTAATATTTACAAAAAATATAATGTCAGTTTTTGTGAAAAGTATCAATTTCCTTCCCCATTAATTGGTTATGTAACTATCATGTAACCATTTTTAGGATAAAATAGGGTCACATGACTTTTTTTAAAGCTAAAATCATGACAAATTATGTCACTTTTGCAAATGTTAGGGATCAAATTGGTCATTTTGAAATAATAGGGACCAAAGTGACACTTTTTGAATATATTAGGGGCCATATATGTTACTTTTGAAATAATAAGGACCAAATTGACACTTTTTGCAAATAATAAGGACCATTTGTGGAATTTGCCCTATATGTGCGCATGTGACCCCAAAATGTGAATTTTTGACAAAAATAAAATAAAATATGACAAAGCTTGCCCGAAAAAATTGGGTGGTGATGATTTATTCGAGATTCATTAGTTTATAATTGGATAAAACTAATACAAATTATACCATACACCCACATTATGCTATACGCAAAGGTGCATCGTGCACCATCCAATAGATATCACAATTCGGCCATCGGATCAACGTGAAATTTAACGAGTTCATTCTCCTCATGCTAACGAACACAATACAATAATCCGATTGTCGATCAAACACCATACTTCCCTGACTATGAGCTTCAAAATCGTTTATAGATTATGAACATATCATTCACAAATTGTGAATATATCTTAAAGAGTCGTAAACAGGTCATTTATCATTGTGAATATATGATAAACGGTTTTTGAACATATAATATAAAAGTAATGGATAAGTAAATTATAACAATTAAAAGTTTTGAACATTAAATATTAAAATTATAAACATGTAACATGCGGTTTTGAACTAATTAAAAGTTGTGAACGTATAATATAAAATTTATGAATTTAAAATGACAAAGTTGTGAACGCGCTACCATTGAATGCATAATGTTAAATGAGTACACAGTATTTAGGGTGTATACTATCTAATCCTTAAAACTAATGCCAAACATCAAATCAAGCAAATAAACTATAAAAAGGAAACCAAATACCAAGTAAAGAAACTTTTCAAATAAGCTTATATACATATACATTTCTGCATATATATATATTCAAAATAAACCACTAGAGATTTAGTGTGTGTATATATGCGTGTGTGTTGTAGCGCCATTTAAATGGCTCAGGCATCACGGATGAAGGTCTTTGATGATAGCCTTCCTGAGTCAAATCATTCTGCGGAAAGATTTAGAGGGTGTTTGGTTTGGCTTTTTTTCTGGTTAAACCTGTTTAAAGTCTAATTTAAGTTAATGAAAGTGTTTGTTTTAATTAAAAATGTGATTTTTTTAAATGGCTTTAAGTAGAAAATAAAAAGCTCCCCAACCCCAACTTTTGCTTTTTATGGCTTTAAGCACTTTGAAAAAAAAAAGCAAGTTTGACCAAATCATTTACTATCTTATCCTTACATTTTTATTTTTATTACTAAAATATCTTTACTCTTTTATCTTATACTTACCTTTTCAAATTCTATTTTAATGTCCTTAATAGTTATTTTAACCATATAACTTACTTTCTAACCCAATTTAATCAAACATGTAAATACTTATTTTTATAACTACAACTTTTATTCAAATACGTAACCACTTAAAGTTAACAATAGAAAAAAACCACTTAAAGCCAGAAGTACTTTAAGTAACTTTTTTATAAGCCAATTCAAACACTGTCTTACATAATGTAGAAATCATGTAACGTAAAATGCGCGTTCAAAAGAGAAAAGGGTTTTGGATTCACACAAAAACAAAGAAATAAATAATATTTTAAAAGTTTAACTTGATGGAAATAAAATTATATAACAATAGTTTTATTAATGCGTCGAGACCTCTCATTAATCGCTCGTGACATATCAAAAGAAATATGTATGTAGAAGTTACAGCATAAGGATTTGGCAATTACTCGATTTATTGGGTAGTCTTAGGAGTAAGGACTCATTTGAATTGGTTTTTTAAAAATATTTTTCTCTATTTTTTTTTAAAAATTGGGAAGTTAAATTTGTTTATTTTTAAAAAAATAAAATTTGAGGTTCTTCAAAATTTCAATTATTTTCAAAAATCAAACCAATTATTTGTGTATATTTTGGATGATTTTTTTTCTTTTACGATATTAAGGTAAAAGGTCCTGAGAATGGACCCTCAAACGTAACTTGTTGGATGTTTTACAAACCAAGTTAACGAGCAAAATTTTCTATCAAGTCATTGTACAGTTAATTAAATTCTCTAGTCATATAAAAGGCTAAATAAGCTATGTCCACTTCCTTTTCTCTTTTTTTCCGGTCGGGTAAGTTTTTATAGTAATATTATAATATTACGAGTAAAATATCATTATTATATATGATTCACGTCATTTAATAATTATTTAATGATTTCACAGCTATCATACAGTCATGTTATAAACTTATGAGTAGAGTCATTTCTTTCTTGGTTGGATTTGTCAGTGAAAATTAGCCAATTTAACACTACTCTAGCTTCATTAAAAGCATATATTAAACATACATACTCTAAGCGAACTTGACCCAGATGTCCCAGGTATAAACGTATGCTCTTTTATTACAAATGAGTTATCTTTTTACAAATATTACCTTGTTTTTAACACATGTTAAAAGTACAAAGTACTATATAAATTTATAACTTTTTGAGTAGATCTAATATTGTCTTGGCGTAAAGACAATTTCCTAACATCAAAGAAGATTAAGAGAGCTTACTCGATTAGTCCTTGGTATTGAAAATTCCCTGAATTTAATGTAGCCTCTATATGACTAGAGAATTCAATTCACTTTCCAATGGCTTGATACACAATTTCATGCGTTAACATTTTTTTGGCTAATCAAGAAAGGATTTCATTAGCAAAAGTACTCAGCATGTTATCCTTTCCAAGAAGTTCAATAATACTCCGTAAATTACACAGGAAAGATTGGTGGGAATTCCTATAGAATTGGGCTCGTTAACTTGGTTAGTAAAATATTCAACTTTTTTTAGTGTGTAGAGAAAATATCACAAGTTCAAATTTTAAAAAATACAAAGATTTTTCTTTTACTATTCCTAAGCTAACAGAGATTAATCTCAACTCTAACCTTAAACACTTTAAGATCCTTTTTCAAACTTGCTCTCATTTCAAATCAAGAGATAAATAAATAGACACATCCCACTGCATTGATCGTGGGCGATCGTAGTAATTGAGGGGGTCGAAGACCTGACTTAAAATACACTACTCGGAAGAAAGGGAAAAAAATTTAAGGGTGCATTTGGTTTGCTTGTTTTCTAATTTCATTTTCATGGAAAATGAAAATTAGGACAGAAAACTTATTTGGTTAACTATTTTCGTTTTCGTTTTCATTTTCTAAAAACGGAAAAAAGTTTTCTATGAAATCAAAAAATATCAAAAAAATGTTTTACCTGAAAACGAGGTGGCAATTTTGTAAATAACTTTAAAATATTTAGAAAAAAAGTAGCAATTTTGTAATAACTCTAAAGATTTTGAAAACAAGATAACAATTTTGTAAAAAACTCTAAAAGATTCAGAAAACAAGATGACAATTTTTAAATAACTCTAAAGATTTTAAAAACAAAATGGCAATTTTGTAAACAATTCTAAAAGGTTTGGAAAACATTGTGGCAGTTTTGTAAATAATTCTAAAAATTTTAGAAAACAAGGTGGTAATTTTGTAATTATATCCAAAAAAATTAAAAATAAGGTAGCGATTATGTAAATATCTCCAAAAAAGTTTAGAAAACAAGATGATAATTTTTAAATAAACATAAAAAAATACTTTTATTTACCAAACACATTCTTTAAATTTTAAAAAATAAAAAATAAAAACTGTTTTTAAAAAATAAAAAATAAAATCAAAAAACGAGCAAACCAAGCGTAAAATAAAAAATAAAAACAAAAAAGGGCAAAACAAACGCAACCTAACGTTTCTCGCTCCCATGTATCTGTTTTCTACGAAAATAAGACTGACGAAACAACCAAACGCCCCCGTACCATCCTAGTTGTTTGGATTGTCATTTGCCACTTACCACTTCATTGTTTCTCACTCCCATATCCAAACTTTCACGACTACCTAGTAGAGCATTCTTCCCAGAGACAACAACAATAATAATAAATCAACAGAATATCCACCTCAAAAAGTTGCTTCAACAATCATGGCTCACTCTTCCCTCTCTCTCCTCTTCCTCTCTCTCCTCTCTCTCCTCCCCCACCAACCCTACTTCTCCACTGCAAGCCTCCACAACACAAAAGGCCTCTTCATATCACACCCCAAAAACACCACCCACCCAACAACCTTCTTTGAGGTGACCAAACCTTTAAACCTCCCCAACACCAAGCCTTTCTCCTACCTAGTCCTCCAACATGACTTTGGGTACACATATGGCAAACCACCTGTGCTCACAAACTACACGCCCCCTTTTCAAAACTACCCTTTTCAACATTTTGCAAGAATTGTTCTTGAGTGGAGGGCAACATGTAAAGGGAGGCAATTTGATAGGATCTTTGGGGTTTGGCTTGGTGGGGTTGAGATTTTGAGGAGCTGCACAGCTGAGCCTACTTCTACTGGCATTGTTTGGACTGTCAAGAAAGATATTACTAGGTATTATTCCTTGCTAAAAACTAATCAAACTCTTGCTGTGTATCTTGGTAATCTTATTGATTCTACTTATACTGGTGTGTACCATGTGAAGATTTCTGTCCATTTTTATCCTGCTGAAAGGGGTCATAGTTATAATAAGCATGTGGGTTCTGGTAGTTTGAGGAATAGCTATGATTCCCCTGCTGATTTGATCTTTCCCATTTCGCGAAATTTGCCGTTAAATGATGGTTTGTGGTTTGAAATTGTGAGTCCTGATAATGTAGAGTCAAAGGAGGTTGTGATTCCACAGAATGTGTATAGGGCTGTGTTGGAAGTGTATGTTTCGTTTCACGAAAATGATGAGTTTTGGTTTGCGAATTTTCCGAATGAGTTCATCGCCGCGAATAATCTTACGGGTGTACCAGGGAATGGGCCGTTTAGGGAGGTTTTAGTTAGTTTGGATGGAAAGATTGTTGGTGCAGTTTGGCCTTTTACTGTGATCTACACTGGTGGGGCTAATCCCCTGTTCTGGAGGCCTATTACTGGCATTGGTTCCTTTGATCTTCCTACCTATGATATCGAGATTACTCCCTTTCTAGGAACGATTTTGGATGGAAAGGCTCATAAGTTCGAATTCAGCGTCACTAATGCGCTGAACGTTTGGTATGTTGATGCGAATTTGCACCTTTGGTTGGATAAGAAGAGCGAAAAAACGGAAGGGGAGTTGTTAAATCACAATGCTGTGCCTCTCCTGGTTTCTCTCGGTTCGAATTTTACAGGGCTGAGTGGATCGTTCTACACGAATGTTAGCCGGTCCATAAGATCAACGGGATGGGTTAGGTCATCTCATGGAACCATTACAACAAGGTGGAGTCAAGATTTTGCTTATGGTAATTCTATGGTGGTGGGAAATGATGGCAATTTGCAGATTGTGAAACAGATAATTCATTTCAATGACAGCGTTGAAGCCAACACGCCTTCTTCCAATGTTCTGTCCCTCAAATCACTGAAAAAGTTTCCTTTCTACCTGTACTCTGATGTGGTGGATCAAGGAAACAAAACCTACACTTCCACATCGAATGTGACCCTGGAATTCGATGAGAAGAGGGTGAAAGGTTCAGGTTCTGGATCGTATATCAGCTCTCTCAAGAATCTGCAGAACGCGCAGGGGTATATGCTTGTGAAGGGCAACTTGGTAGTAAAAGGACTGGGTAGTACACAGCAAATATACCGGTTTAAGGCGAATGATTTCTGTTATCTCAGGAACATTAGCAGCTCAAATTACATCATTCTTTATGATCATGTGAGCAGAAAGTGTGAAAAATCAATGGCATCTCGTTTGGGTTTTGTCCTTGGTGAATATGTTTCATGCTTGTAACTTTGATGATGCTAAAGAAATGGATCTAACTTTTGTTCCATTTCTTTGATTTTCATTTAAAATCACAGGAGATTATCTCCTGCGAAATTATGTAATTTAGTACGAATAAATGATTGAAGCGTGTTGTATTGACTTACTTTTCTCAACTACTTGTACATCTTTCTGCTCCAAATCTTGCTTGCAAGATATAAAAAAGCTATATCTTTGCCTTTCTCATTCTTATTGTTCTATCATCTTATCTTTTGTTTAAGCTTTTCATGTAAGCTAAACATTGTTTTGCATTAAGCACCATCACATTGGGAGCATTCTTTGGATTGACTTTTTAAAATTAAAAAAAAAAAAGTGCTCTTTTTTTTTTCTTGAAAGAAGTACATCTTTTTTACGTAATTAAGTGGATTAACTTCAAAAAATACTGAAACATTAAAAAAAAAACTCAAATAAGCTTCTTCTAGAAACTAAAAATTTCAACTTCTCGAATATACATTTTTTTAAAAAAAATTATGGAGAAAAACGTTTCTGAATAAAAGTTAATCGAGATGAGCCTTGAACTTGAATGTCTTAGGAATGGATATGGCACTACAAGAGTCTGTAGAATGCTTTTTTCTATAAGTTTTATTTGTTTCATTAAAGGTTTTGATGTTCAAACCTTAAATTCTATACTAAATTAAGTTTAACTCTTAAAATTACCTATTTTTCGCCTCCTTTGCAAAGTCATAAACAATTTTTTTACTGCCTTAGTTTTTTTTTTTTGGTTCATCAAAAAAAACATTGATTGAAAACGAGGAAATGCCATTCGGTCTAACCCAATCTCACCCAAAACAAATGTCCAGCGCCCAAATGCACACTCAAATAAGAGCCGAAAATAGAATGGGCCAAGAGACCAAACAAAGCCCAATCTCATATAAATTGAAATACAATCTGATCAACAAATACTTGGATTAAACAAAAGAAATAACCAAAAGTAGAACACAAATGCTAAATTATATCGCTATTTAAAATAAGAGACAGAGGATTATTTTGAGATTTAAACTTTGTTTAATACGTAACTAAGAATCTAAATTTTAAAACCTTCAATAGAATAGTGTAAACTTTTCTTCCTTTAAAAAATTTTAAAAAAAATTCATTTTACACAATAGTAACTTAGGGGTGTTAGTACTTAACTTATGAGACATTTTTTTTATTTTCAAATTTTACATAACATTTCATTCTTCTTTTTAAACTCTTATGCGGCATTATCTTATACAATTACTGATTTGGCCTACCCAGAAAAGAATTAATGCAAAAGTGAAAGCTCTTTATTTATTTTTCTTTTTCATTTAAATAAAAAAGTGTTTCGTTTTAGAGGCTAAGGTGGAGAGTCTATGTATATGTCTATGCATATGTGTGTTATATTCTTCTTTTTTTAAGGATTAAATTTCCTTCCAATAGCCAGAGCTCCGGCCATCAGACAGGTGGCCCTGGTTTTCTTCTTTCTTTTATATTGTTCTCATTTTCTTCTTCTTTTTGTGTTTTGTATGTCTTTTTTCTTTATATTGTTAAGTTGGATGGTTCTTTTTATGCCCAGATCTAGTCTATGGAAGGTGCATTACCGAATCTGGAATAAGGACTCATAATTCCAGCATCTTGGTTATTTATTTGCTTTCTAAGTGCCAATCTATCTTCTCCCTACTTGAATACTCGCCTTCATCGCTATAGATTTGGTTGCTTATCTCATTCTCTTGGTTTATGTCAACCACGAATAGTGGTTTTGTCTTTGAAAAAACAAGTTTGTTGCTTGCTTTGGGGCTAGTTCAACCAAATTTGTCTTCAAGCTCCTGTTGTTCAGAATGGTGAGCTCTCATCTCACTTGTTGAATGTGTGGCTTTGGTTTGTCACTTGTGCACGTATTCTGAAAGCATTGAGATGAACGTGTACCATATTATGTAAAGATGTCATGTGAGTCTTCTTGTTTGGATTAAACTTAGAGATGCCCCTTGGCATTGTTGCCATGTTTTTTTTTTGTTGAAATGGTTATATACTTCTTTATTAGATTATTCTAGTTTGTGTATGTACTTTTTATTTGTTGAAAGAAAGTTTGTTTTTCGTGACCAAAGAAAAAGGTCTGAGATTTATTGCATTACATTGTTGTTGATGGTAATATCGTCAATGATTATTTTCATTTGATATCGAAAAATATGTTGCATACGAGTTTGCCTAAAAAATCGTGTAGGAATTGAAAGTAAAAAAAATTCATGTAAGCTATTTTCTCAATTTTCGTATGCTAGTTGGAATTCTGCTTCCCTGTTAAATTAGGACCGACGAAACATAAATAATAAGTGAACTTTTTTGTTTTCTCCGTCATTCCTATCTCTTATTTGGTTTGAATTCAAGTCATAATTTTGCTTCATTGGTAAACTAGGACACACGGAAACAAAAATAATAAGCGTACTTTTTTTAACTCTCTTCTCATGCCTGTCCCTCGTGGAATTTGAATCTAAATCATTACTATTGATAGAAGTAGTTTCAACCATTTGAACTCCAACAATACATGAGTTCAGTAATGATACTTAAACTACAATGGCCTTTGAACTTTGAGTGCATTTGTGATTTACATACGTTTTTCATAAGAAAGTCAAAATAATTTCGTCCAATATTTTAATAAGAAAAAAGGCTAAAATTCAATTTCTTATAAAGGGGAGAACAACCAAAAATATTGCTAGCTTTTTGTCTTTAAGTTTAAATATCTCTCTTTTGTTAATTAAATAATTGTTTACAAAAGTTGATGCATATGAAAGTTTGCCTTGGCCAAACCTATCCCAGGAATGGTGGGTAGTCCATGTCCTGACACCTAATCTAAGCTGGCCACTCTAAGCTTAAGACTATTAGTTATTCCCAAATAAGAACTTGCAACTTTGGGATGGTTATGCCAAATTTAAGTGGGAAAAAGAAATTAGATCAATCATACAATTGTGAATCTGAATCAGCATAATATAAAATTAAAAAGGATGAGATATTTTTAGAATAATTAGTTTACAATATATGAACTATTTTCTGAATGGATTTTGCCTCCCTGTAAAAAAAAAATACAAAAAATGGCACGTCTATGACAAAAATGGCAAAATGGCCCAAGCTTTGGGCCGCTATTAAAATCTGCAATTACTATTTTAAAAAGTGTTGAACTCAAATTTATATTTGAAAAAAAAATATTATTTGATTAAAAAATTAACATGGATAAAAAAATATTTTTCAATCTATTTGGTTAAAATTATCATTTAATAAGCTATCTATATTATTTCCAATATATTAATTTTAAATTTTTTTATTTATACAAATTTTTTTAATTTTTAAAATTTATTTGTTGATTTGTTATTTATTACTTTTTATTCAATTAATCTATATTTACTCTTTTATGTATTTTTTGCTTCTTAACTTTTAACTATTTTTATCTGACTAATATGTCCAATTTGGAATGATCGTGATATCTGAAAACACAACTAAAGAAAAACACAGAATAATAGGTTAACGAAACATCTCATTCACCTTTTTCTTGGCTCGACATGCTGTTGTTCTAAGAGGGTGTTGGGCTTTGTTTTAAGTACTTTCTGATATATTTTTTATTATTTAAGTATTTATAAGCACCAAATAAACAAAGCCAAACATCTAAATAACATCAATTCTAAATAGGCTCTTAATCGACAAAATCTAAAAGTAAACAAATGTTAGATGTGTAAAAGTTAGCAAAGAAAAAGGGAAGTACATACGTGAGACAGATATAGAATTACCAATAATTTTATATATATATATATATATATTAAAATATACGTAACATGAGAAAGTACCAGCAATATATGTATATTATTAATAGTCTAAAAATTTACAAAAAACCAAAAACACATGCATCATCGAAAATAGACCCAAGATACAAAATAAAGAAAATTTGTGCATAAACAAACATGGCTCTAAAAAACAAGCACAAGCTCTAACAAAAAAAAAATCTATCATAATCTCATTGACAGCCCAATCTATCACGCAGTTGGTACGACCATAAACATACTCAATTGTACAACTAGGATCAAAAGATAAGAGAAATTTCTGACAAATATCTCTCAACGGAATTTGAAAAAGTCGCAAAAGCACAATTAACTTGTACTACATGAAAGCCAACCATCATATAAGCAGTAGTAACCGTCACATAAGCAGCAGCAAAACCAAATTGCTTATTACTTCAACTAGAATTATCAAGAGGATAAAATACTTGAGAATTCCATATAACTAATGGGAAAAACACTATAATACATAAATAAATAATATAATAATTATGGCGAATTCTTCGGAAAAAATTGTGTTTTCCACAATGGAATTTAACAAAAAGATAATGCCACCTACTCAAGGCTGGGGCATGAAGAGAAGGGAGTACTAGCAATATAGGATTAGAAAATTTGATTGAAAATTTTCATATTTCCTTTGGACACGAAAAATAATTGAATTAACACCTCATAATTAAAAAAATCCTTTGGTCAAGACTCAATTGGCACCCCGCCACTCTTGTAGACACACGACGGTAGGTGGGGAAAAACTTGTGAAGCTTTAAATACAATGATATTTTTTGGGTCAAATGAATTTTAGACAATCCTTTCACGTGGAATTATAGAACAAATATGCAACTTCAACATGATATCCACCTTTTTCATAGCATTTGAATTGATTAAAACCTTGGAAGGTGATTGGTTGCCCTTCAAGTTAGTCAAACTAGTTTATAATTCAATTTAAGTAAATAGATGTGTGTATCTTATACAAAATATGCTTTTCTAAGGTCATTTTTAAGTATTGAAAAAGGATAATTCTAGGGTCTAATGCTGTGTTTGTTTGAGTCTTATTTTAAGACACTTATCTTATTTAATAATTTATGTGAAAAAGATTGTTTATTATTAACTTATTATAAGATACTTTTCATAAGATGTCTTATTTATAATTATAAAAAAATAAGTTGAATTTAGGGTATTTATATCTTATTTTATATCTTATCAGTTAGAAAATAATTAACAATAAAAATTTTAAAAAATTAAAATTTAAATTTAAATAAAATTAAAATAAAATATTAAATAATAAAATTAAAAATTAAAAATTAAAAAATTGGAAAATTAAAAAATTTAATTTAAAAATAAAATTTTAAAAATAAAAAAATAAAAAAATGTTAAAAATTAAATATTAAAAATTTCAAAATTTTAAAATTTTTAAAAAAAATAAAAATTAATTAATATTTATATTTTATAATTTATTATTTAATTATAAATTAAAATATCATGACTCTAAATTGATAACATTATTATCAAATTAACTTATAAAAGCATTTCAACTTACAAACTAAGCAGTTTTATTATGCCATACACTTATTTCTTATAAGACACTTATTAAATAAGATACTTATCAGATTTCAGATTAGAATAAGGCTATTCCAAATAGGCTATAAATTTTATAAAATATGAAATTAAGAACTTGAATTTTAAAACATTTAATAAAAGAATTTGAACTTATGAAAAGTGATGTTTTACACACTGTTAAATAACGATATTAATTCTTTACTTATGTGACTTTTTTTTTTTGCCTTTTCAAATCTTAGATGGCATTTTATTTTTCTTTTATAGCTTAGATGAATTTATCTACATGGCATTCCAAATTTACGTGGCATATACACAGACAAACTTATAAATTGTAACTTATCTCATATCTGTGTAAATATATAAAATTTGGACTTCTTGCTTGGTTGTATGGGATTATAAATTAAGCTACATATTTTTTTTTGTTACTAGTAAAAACATTGATATATATTTAAATTTAAAAATATAAATTAATTGTGTAGTTTAAGTATTAAAAATAAAAATTTAAATAATTTGCAATAAACCAGAAAATAAATTACAAATTTATATGCTCATTTTAGAAGATAGAAATAATATGCCCATTTTATAAACTATAAATAGTAACATGTTATTTTATAATTTATTGTGATTTATTTAAATTTGTTATTTTAATATTTAAAATGCACAATTAATTTATATTTTTTAATTTTTAATATATATATATATATATATATATATTTTTACATTTAGCAATAGATTAAAATATGAAATTAGTTTATGTTCCCATATCTCACAAAAAATGTCCAGAATTATATATTTGCTCATATATGTGATAACTTATAATTTATGAGTTTATGTGTACGCCATGTGTATAAGAAAATCCATCTAAACTATAAAAGCAAAATAAAATTTCACCTAATATTTGAAGGGAAAAAATGATATGCAAGCAAACAATTAATATCATTACTTAACAACGTAAAAAAATCACTTTTTCATAAGTTTAAGCCCTTTTATTAAGGGTTTTGAAATTCAAGTCCTTATTTCTATATTTTGCAAAGTTTAAATCTTGAAATCAGGGAAAAATGGCTTTTAAGTAAAAATAGAAAGGCTTTCCATCCCAACTTGTGCTTTTAAAGGAAAAACAAGTTCGATCAACCTTTTGTGTTTATTCCTAAAATATCTTTATCCTTATATTTTATCCTTATTCTTTTATTTTTATAACAATAGTATTTGTAATAATTTATATATTTATATTATATACATCATAAATTAAATTATAATATTTTGATAATTTACTTTTAAAAAATAAATAACTACCTATGTATATATTTTGTATTAACCGACAGTTTGTTTGTATATTCTTAATGGTCCAATCTACTATATAAGTTACTTTTTAGCACCACTAACCAAACATGTAAATATTTATTTCTATGATGAAAATTTTTATTCAAACATGTATCTATTTGAAATTAAAAATTTCAAAAAAAGTCACTTAAAATTAAAAATACTTGAAGTAGCTTTTTCATTAGCCAATCCAAATGTCCTCTTATGTTGTGTTTGGAATAAGCTTACTACTAGATGCTTATTTTATTGACATGAAAGAGGAAATGCTTATTATCTTTTTTTTATCTTACAAGATGTAAAAATATCTTATCACAAACATCTTATAAAACTTTAAAACAAACCATACTTTTTATTTTATAAGATATAAGCAATTCAATTTTGATTTATTTTTTACAAATATAGATAAGAGATTTTATTATAACCATCTTATAAAAACTCAAAACAAATCATTTTTATATAAAAAATCTTATAATATAATTGGAACCTAAACATCACACTTATACGTTGACTTAGTTATTTTTTTTAACATTTTTTGACCTCGTAAAGATTTTCTGTTGGAAACTTTATTTTCTTTCCTTTTTCTTTTTTTTCTCTTTTCATTGGCTAGGTTGAGATTAATATAATATGATATAATGAGAAATTGATACTCGTAGTGCTCCATCGGAAGTTCTCAATCTTTCTCGTCCCAAATCAATCTAATCTCATTTTATGTTTCTCGTTTTTTCAACTCTTAAATAGTATGTGCACTTTCTTTCAAAAAGTTTTCAGAAAAAGTGTACATGTATCAATTATGTATATCCTTGACTAACAATAGGAATGGTTCGATTGACTTTGTTTTCATTAAAAAAAAAAAAAAGGGTAGAAGATGAACGTTATCGCAATATTTATCTGCCCTTGACAAAAGCTCTTTGGGCATCCCAAACCAATTCCTTCATGATTTCTGGAGTCTATTGGTAATAATTTTAGTAATGCATTTATAGATTGTATTGCAACACACAATCGGTCTAAAATCATGCATAGAGTTGGGATGTTGCTTTTAGGTATCAATGCAAGAATAGTAGAATTGAGTTCTTGCAACATACCAAGATTATGAAAATATGAATTAATAGCAACAATGACATCTCTTCCAACAATTTTCCAAACGAATTTGAAGAAGTGAGAGGTATAGCCAAGAGATTTGGGACTTTTGTTACTATTAATAGATAGAACTTCACTGAAGGCCCTTATTATCAAACTCCTCTTTGAAGCTACTGTCTTTCATGTATGGATGGAGCGTAATAGAAGAATTTTTTAGAATGTTGCTAAATCTAAATAAGTCATTTTTGAAATTATTGTCTTTGATGTAAAGCAAAACACGTATAGGAAATGTAAATATATTGATAATAGAGTTAATAGGTTTTTGTGGAGAACTTGGGGAATTGATTCCAACATTGAAGAATAGGTCAAGGCAACTTTTGTCTTAAAGGGTGTTGGATTGGTTTTTTGAAAAGTTACTTAAAGTGCTTTTGGCTTGCGAATTTTTTTATAGTCGATTTTAAGTAGTTACGTGTTTAAATAAAAGTTGTAGTTCTAAAAATAAATATTTATATGTTTGGTTAAAAAGTAATCTATGTTGTTAAAATAACTATTAAGGACATAACAATAGAAGTTAAAATGGTAAGTATAACATAAAAGAGTAAAGATATTTTGGTCATAAAGATAGTAAGATATGGACAAAATAGTAAATAATTTAGTCAAACTTGTCTTTTTTTTTTTAAAGCATTTAAAGCTATAAAAGGTAGAAGTTGATGGTGTGGAGCTTTTTACTTTTTGCTTAAGACCACTTAAAAAAATAATTTTTTAGTTAAAACAAATGCTTCTATTAACTTAAATTAGGTTTTAAAAAGCTGAAAAAAAGCCAAACCAAACACCATCTTAGTGCCTTATTGACTTGAATTCAATTGTAAAGTTTTGTGATTAATACAAGATCTTTGTTTTTCAGGTCAGAAGTTCTTTGCTCACCAAGCTTCAAAAAAAGTATCCGAATTAGCTTAATAAGAGGACATAGATTAGTGGTAGCATATTTTGTTTAAAATTTACAAGTGCCGAGTTTGAGTAATCAATAATGAGAATATGTGGAGTAGCTATTAATCCTCTCAGAAAGAAAAGAAAATATTTGGATTAGTTTCTAATTAAAAAAAGTTTAAATTCTTAAAAAAAATTATTATTTGAGCTTCTCTATAAGTCAAAAGTTTAAACCTCAAATTTTTTTTCTTTTCAAAACCTAAAAAAATTACTTTTTAAAAAATTAATTTAAATGAGTCTTAGAGGGTGTTTGGTTTTGCTTATTTTGGGTACTTATAAGCATATAAAAAAAACCTTTCTCACATATTTTTTATTATTTAAATGTTTATAAACACTAAATAAGCAAAGCCAAACACCCTCTTAGTACATGGTAAAAAAAACCAATAGCAACATCACTTTCACAAAATTTCGAAGGTAACAAGTATTTTTCAATGACACTCATAATAAATATTATACTCACTACGTTCAATTTAGCAATTGTGCCTCTTTTTCACTTCACGTGAACACTAAAATAAACAACTTATTCACATGACTAATAGTCATTGGTCAATACTAACCACCATCCAAACTATCGATCATTTCATATTATCTTTCATGGCTAGATTCATCTCAAGTTGCAAAAACTATTACCATCTTACAGTCATATAAATCATATGTGAGTGAGCGTGACTTCTTCCATAATATCGTAATATTAAAAAAAAATATCGTTATTAATGAGGGGTTGATTCTAACTTAATGTTTGTCATTCGACCTCCTAACCTTTTCTGTTTGCTCCATTGCGTCATAAAGAATTTTATAAATACCCCACTTATGATAAAAGAGATAAAACTTTTCAAAAACATAACCTACTCTCAATTAATAAACTCTATCTCTTTCTTGTCCATTATTATCAACCAAATTACACTCTCTAACTTGACTGTTAAAGAGCCTTTGACTGGGATTACACCATTACGTAACTCTTCTTGTTTTGCTAGAGTCACCAACAATTAAACCTACAACCATTTGGATCATTAATTAACTAGCTCTCTTGTGCATAAGTTGTAAGTCATTAAATACATAATTGAGTTTATTCTCATTGATTTTTTTGTCGTATTTTAATCTATTGATTTTCAAAATAAAAGTTTTAGTCCTTGGACTTTGATAAATAGGGTACTTTTAGTACTTCGAGCAATTTTCTTTATATTTTTAATGTCAATATGGTAATGCTAGTGGTCGATCAGTTAGTGTGTCTTAGTCATAAGAATAGAATACGATAGAATTAATAGTCCAAAAATTATTAAGGGAGTAGTCCCTATATAATTTTATCATAATTAATAATCTACAACTATTAAACTTTACTAATAAGAATCGTTTTTACTCAAAGCATACATCTAATCAAATCCAAAAATATATTCCCCATAAAATATATAAAAAAAAGGAGACATGAAAAGACGAAGGACACGAACGTCATTTCAGACAAATATCACCCTTGTCCTCGCCTCACCAACAATGCCCCCTGGTCGGGTTCTTCTGCACTTCAATTTTTACATATTTTACGAATCATTTCTCCCTCCCTTCACAGCCCGTCACTCTTTCTCCCTCACCGACCAATCAAATTCCCTCTCGACCTGGCTTTCCCGAGCCACCTCAGCAAAACCGTGCAGCCTTTTCATCCCTACGAGTCACTTTATCACTTCTCTCAAAAATATATAAAAATGAAGAGAGAGATTACACATTATTATTGATCGAGCTTACACTGTGCTTCGGTTTTGCTCATACTCTCACAATCTCGCTAGAGAGAGAGAAACTGTTTCTACAGAGAGAGAAAAAAATTAAAAAAAAACTAAAAAATCCCAAATATTAAAAAAACCAAAAAAAAATCTTATTTGTCTTTTGCTGAAGTATTAATGTTTTCTTTTTTATTTTCTTAACTTCAAATGATTGAATATAAATCCGACATTATTAATACGCTATTTTTGCTTAATGAAGCTTCGATCGCTTTATTCCACGATTTTTTGAATTAATATAATTAATTTAATTTTAATGAAGTAATATTTATTTATATTATGAAACTCTTTTTCTGCGATTTGCGATTTTTGATTTAGCGGTGGTGTTGTTGTTGTTGTTGTTTGGGCGTGGTTTGATCTTCAATTGATTGATTTTTGTTGGGGGGAAAAAAGGAAAAAGAGGAAGCGAGAAAGAGAGAAGAAAGATGAACGGTGGTGATGGTCGAGGAGATGTCGCGGCAGCTCCGGCGGGTCCACCACCGCCGCTGGAGTGGAAATTCTCTCAGGTCTTCGGCGAACGCACGGCCGGCGAAGAAGTTCAGGAAGGTAACCATTTTCTCTCTTTTTTGGATCCATGAGATAGGGTTTCGTCTTGTGCATTTGATCTGGTTTTAGATCGCTAATTGATAAGAATCTCACTTGATTCATTACTGTTTTGAGGTGATTAATTGAATTTTTCGGTTTTACTTGTGCTACAATGATTTGCATGTGATTTTTAATTAACTGATTTAGAAAATAACAGTATGTAAACTAAGCTCTGTCTAGAATTAGCTAGTTTTAGTTTTTATTATTTTCTTCGATTGTTTTCTTTTTGTTGAGGTGCATGCAGTTCTTGTTCCGGTTTTGGAAATGATTAGACTTAGTTTGGATCTTTATTGCATATATCAGTAGTCTTTAAATATGGTGAAAGCGTGGATTTCGTGACTTAAATGGCAAGCATTGCTGCTTAATTACCTGTTTCGGGTGCTTCTTTGATTTCATGTAATGGGACATGGGCATTCCATTAGAAGTCTAATGTCTTGATTTGAGTGAATTTAATTTATTGTGGTTTCTGCTTGCCTAACTGTGTTGGATTTGGTTTCCGGCTGTTCCGTGAAAGGCATCAAAAGGATTGATCAATCCTATGGAACACGGTTTTGGAAGTTTTTATAATCTTTGTCACGAGTTGTTTGAGATTATGTAATGTGTCGTGAGATAACCCGTGAATTCTAACAATTTGTTCTGCTAAAACTACCCCTGACATAGCGATCATTTGGCCGTTGTGATTACTTAATTGTCATTTTGCATGTGTCACGGTGAGGCTTTCTTCAACCGGACTGGTGCTTGGGTTGCTGAAGGAATAGGTGTTACGTAAGTGAGAGAGTACAAGAAAAGAAAAGTTAGTTTAGGCTATGTTGCTAACCTTTTGAAAGTACAAATGAGGACATTCATTATGTGATCTGTATACAGTGAAGCAAGCTAGATTGTTTTTGGAACTTTTAGAGCTGGTCTTTGTGCTCCACATGTTTTCCCCTTTACATCTCCCAAGAGGTGCACTTATGATAGCGGTAGTAAGAAGAGGAGAAAGAAAGATGTGATATTATGAGGATCAATTATAATGAGGTGTGAAAAGTTATGATGAACAGTTTGTGGGGCGTGACAACATGTGGCAGAAGTGGCACTTCCATTTTATGTGATCTTGCAGCATTACCAATCCCGTCAACATGCAGAGATCAGTTAAAATGATTGTATTGTAAAGAAAATTTTGTGTATGTGTGTTATATTGTGAAAATATAAGTTTTTAGAATTTGGGATGTTGGAGAAGCGGGATCCTAGAGAATGATCTAATATCTAATTCATCCTAAGTGCATATCTTTGATGTGCTTGTTCTTGAAGTTTTGTGCAAGTATGTAACTCTTGATGCTTTTGGGTTGGGACTTTCATATCAACTTGGTTGCTTTGGTTTTGCAGTTGATATCATCTCTGCTATCGAGTTTGATAAAACTGGTGACCATCTTGCTACCGGTGATCGTGGAGGCAGGGTGGTGTTATTTGAAAGGACTGATACAAAAGAGGTGGGCTTCTGTAACTGTGCAGTTTATTTATTGTTAATGAAGCCAATGATTAACCTATCTTTCTTTATCTGCTGTAACATTTGATTTCTAGCATGGGGGAAGTCGAAGAGATCTGGAGAGGATGGACTATTCAGTAGGTCGACATCCAGAGTTCCGTTACAAGACAGAATTTCAGAGCCATGAACCTGAGGTACACATTCGATCTTTTTCTCTCCAGTATAAGTATTTTCCGAAGGAGCACCGTAATCCTGGATACAAATATACGTATATTGAAAGCATTAAAGTCTAAACAGAGGAAGTTTCATTAGTAGGAAATTATGGGCTGGATATAGAGATCTTGGCAACTCTGCGGGACATCTGAATAGGTTTTTGTTATAAGAAACAATATATCTATTTCTTTCTCTGGGTGGATTTCTCTCCTCCTGAGGAGACTTGGTTTCCTGTTCTCTGGTTCCTTTTTTCTTTCCTTATCTCTTTGATTCATTATGGTGTACATCTTATTCTTCAGTTTGACTATCTCAAGAGTTTGGAAATTGAGGAGAAAATAAACAAGATACGCTGGTGCCAGTCAGCAAATGGTGCCCTCTTTCTTCTGTCTACGAATGATAAAACCATCAAGTTTTGGAAGGTAGGATGTCGGGTCCCTCTTTTGTAAATCAAAATACCTGCTTTTGGAGGTAATTAGCTGTATTTGTAATGGCAAATGGCAAATGGATGTTACTTTTGATGTAATTTCCGTCCCCCTTTTCATTGTAAATAGTTTTCTGTTATTTGCCTGGTGTTTGGCGACAATTACTGCCCAACTACGTGGACCTCTAATGTCTTTATTTAATATCCTTTTTCGTTCTCGTTTGATATTCTGTCCGAGTGTTCTTCCCTTCTCTTCATCATTCTGCATCATATCAAAGCAAACTGCTGAACCTTTGTTTTACCCTTCTGCTCTTATGATTATGCATTCTATAAATTGATGGTTCTTTAATGCATCATGGTCACTTTGTTCCTTGGTAGCTGTATCGTCCAGTTACATCCTTTCTGTCTACGATTTTAAATAGGATTTTGCCTTTGATGGTTTCCGCAATTCATTTAGCATTTTTTTTATAGAGATCTTTGATCCTTGAGTGCTCTGTTTCTTAGTTTTCCTTGTTGGATATTCTTCTCATGTACGCTGAACACAGTCTTTTATGTTTTTCTTTTTTCTTACTCTAATGAAACAGGTCCAAGAGAAGAAAGTCAAGAAAATCACTGATATGAATATTGACCCATCTAAAGGTGTTGGAAATGGCATCATTGCAAGCACAAGCGATTCTTCCAGCCCCAGGACATATCTTGCAAATGGGTTGACTGATGACTTAGCATTTCCTCCAGGAGGCATTCCTGGAATACGTTTACCTGTGGTAATTGTACTCAACTATCTTTCAGTTGTTCTAGATAGTTATCAAATTTATGTTTATAGAGATATGCGAGTCTCTTCGCACTGTTTAACACTAATTGTCCCCAAATTATGTTGTTTATCCTCTGAGGCCACTCAGACTCGTAGAACAGTATAGAAAAAAAGTTATCGGAATATATGTTTGTATTATTTGATCTTTCTTGAAAATGTTTATATTATTTGACCATTTAGATCAATGGTCTTCTTTTCTACGTATTACTATCTTCTCTCTTTCTTTTCTTTTCCCCCCTTTCTTCTCTAAGAAATAAAGAAAATTAATATGCAGCAAGGTGGTGGAAGGAGCAACTCAAAATTATTTACATTTGCAAATCAAGTTATCGAAACTTTCATGTCTTTATGCTTGATTATATTGTGAACATCATTTCTTATTGTTGTTTAAGTTGATGATCTTGTGCATGATTGACTATAAACCTACGTGTCCCTAATGGTTGTTAATGATGTCACTTTCATGTGATTTAAGTATCTCTCCTTACATTATTTCATACTTTTTTTGTCTTTAGAGCACTTACACATTGTTTTATAGGTTACAAGCAATGAAACAAGCCTTGTTGCAAGATGTAGAAGAGTATATGCACATGCACACGACTATCATATCAATTCAATTTCAAACAACAGGTATGCATATATATCTTATTGCAGCTATTAACTACTTGTCTATTTTTATTAAGCTATGTGATTTTCCTTCTGTTTGATCTATTATTAGTTATTGATCTTTACCTCAGAATGTTGAAGGGGTATGCTGATGCACCTGCATTCTCCCTCCCATTGCTTTTTTTTATTATTGAATCAGTCATGAATGAATTGCTACAAATATTGTGGTCAACAACCCTCATAAACATGCACGAATTTTTAACGAAAAACCCAGAGATTCATGGGTCCTTGAATTTGCATTTTCTTATCTATATGTTGGCCAAGTTTGAGAAAAATGCCATGAATATTTAGTTTTTGCAGAAATAAGTTCAATGTGAACTTCCTGTAATGTCGGTCCTGGATATTTACTTATCAGTTTCTTGTACTTTGCAGTGATGGTGAAACATTTATATCAGCTGATGATTTGCGAATAAACCTGTGGAACTTGGAAATAAGCAATCAAAGTTTTAATATTGTTGATGTGAAGCCAGCAAATATGGAAGATCTAACTGGTAAGTGACTTTTTAAATGGACTTTTCAGTCTGTCCTTGTTTTCTTTATTACTTCCCAACATTTTGTTAGATCACTTGTTGTGAAGCTCTTTTTTTCCCTACTTGACACTGCCAGAGAATCCGATGATATGAGAAAAATCGTTTTCTGCAAGAAATTTTTAGGAATGCTTCCTGTGATTTTCTTATGTATAGCATTTGCTTGAATCAATGTGAAGATCTAAAATGAGTGTGGTTAAGGTGTTTTAAGGTTAAATCTTTTGAAAAGCTGAAATAATGCACATCTTCCTTTTGAGTAATGAGCAAAGTTATTTTACTTCTTTGTTTCTTGAAATCTTCTGCTATCTTATTGTGATATGTTGGTGCATCAACAAACACTAATCAATATGCGACTTTATGAGATAAACAACTTAGGAATTTGATGGTCGCCTTCGTTTCCCTGTGTACCATGTTTTTCACTGCTGAATGTTGTATATTTACCAGGACAATCAATTAGAAATTTACTCCTAAAGATTCCACTGAATATAGAAGCTGAGGCCTTCTGCTCAAATGTTTGTTCCCCTTCATGGAACCTACCGTATACTGAAATGATGATCAGGTCTTAGATGTAGACACTTTTTGTCATAGCAATATTCATTCTTGACCCAAATGTTTATATCTTCTTGCAGAGGTGATAACTTCGGCGGAGTTTCATCCTACCCATTGTAATATGTTAGCATATAGTAGTTCAAAAGGATCGATACGTCTCATTGATTTGCGGCAATCAGCTCTGTGTGATTCGCATTCGATATTGTAAGTGTTCTGGTATCATATGGGATGCTTCACTCCAAATGGAAAAATTACAAGTCTTCTTCTATCCAAAAATGGAAGAAAGGAGTGAAGTAATAGCAGTCAACTTTTTCCTGCCCTTGGGATTTTGAGCAATCTTCCACTGCTGAAAGCATTGGTTCTGGTCACCTCTGTCCCAATTTCTTCTACATGATTGGACTTCCCACTAAGTAATGAAAAATTACTAATTGCTTTGCCTGACAATTAAGTAGTTTACTATTTCTGCAACCAGTCTGTAGCTATTTAAATTTTCTAGAGCCAAGAATTATGTCACTTCAATGAAATGAATGCAATTAGAAACTTGTTTGACAATAATCATTTAATTATAGAAAGTGGATAACATTTTGGAACATCCCAGAACAGAGAAGTGGACAACAACAAAGGAATGCAGAATGGATTTTACATCTGACAATTTCTTAATCAGTTAATTAGATATTGAGATTCACTTGGATACAGGTTTGAGGAACCGGAGGCACCAGGATCAAGATCATTTTTCACTGAGATAATAGCATCAATTTCGGATATTAAGTTTTCAAAGGACGGGAGATATATACTAAGTCGTGATTACATGACTCTTAAGGTTTGTCTTTCGTTTCTTGAGCTTAATTGATTTGTTTTCCTGCCTAATAGGATAGTTGCGTGCCAATGGTATGTGGTATCTGTTATGTGACTTTGTGTTGCATGTGACATGTTGCATTCTTCTGAAGGGATCTCTCTCATCCAATTACAACTAATGCTAAAAAGCACAATACCATATCATCTTGTGTTGCTTGGGCTGAGATATCATTATTTTTTATCAGCCATACAAGTGTGTAATCATTTTAACAAGTAGTAAGTTTAGCATTGATACTTAAGTTCATATATATTGGTGTTAGTGGGGCAAATTGTCAAAGGGCATTTTTGGCATTTCTCTGTGCTTCAGTATTTGAAATAAATAGATGGTGTGGCATCTTCAAGAATTTAGTTTGTAAAACAACCTGAAAATGTGCTTGAGCATTCATGAGTTTGTTATGCTCAGTAATAGGTTTGTTCAGGCAACCGTAGTTTCAATTCCTGCCTTTCCACTTTGGTTACATCTTTTCTAACCAATAAATTTATTAAGGGGAGCACAGTTCTCTAAGCTCCCTCTATATTGAGGAAGTTAAGCATACAATGCTAAATGTTCAACTGTTGCTTTCACTTTCCTGCTTGCAGATACAGCAGAACTTAGAACTTATGTTCTCAAGAGTAATTCGTATATTGTTTAGATCATGTTACAGAAATATGTGCAACATAATGAACCTTAAAATTATGAAAAAAGTGTCTGGTCTTGCTTTTGGTTATAGCAAAAGGCGTATGGTCAGAACCACCTCACTTCAGCTATTCTCCATTTTAGTTTTAAATGATTATTATTGCTATCCTATTTCCTTCTTGTTACCTTTTCAACATCGATGAGTGATAGTTGCCTATATTTCTTGGTATGAATTAGAAAATGTTAAAGCTGTGTATGGTAGTATGTGCAGCTTTTCATGTTTCCATGACATTTCTTCTCTTGCTCATGTTGTTCTTCCTACTTTATGATGGAATCAGAGAATGTATGGTGTCCTGCATTTAGTTAATACTTAATATTAGGAACTGCTGCCCTAAATAAATTTATGCAATTTGTACTCTGGGCTGGAGAATATATAATGTTGACTTCTGTATTCTTCCTCCACAACCCTTTTGTACTCAGCATTTGTTTTCATCATTTTCTATATCTCATCAATATCTGATTTTACTGTTTCAGTTATGGGACATTAAGATGGATTCTGGCCCAGTAACTACATTTCAGGTTCATGAGAATTTGAGACCTAAGGTAAGTTACCTGTGCTTTTGCCAATTTCCTACTGCGACATGAGTCGCTGTTGCAAGTTGGGCTTATAAGTGGTATGTTGATCTTGTCCAGCTTTGTGATTTATATGAAAATGATTCTATCTTTGACAAATTTGAGTGTTGCTTGAGTGGTGATGGTCTACGAGTAGCAACTGGTTCATACAGGTTAGATGCAAATTTACTTTTATATTTCTGTTCCTGGTGTTTCAATCTTGTGTCTCTATCATATTGGTTGATTTACTTAACAGCAATCTATTCCGAGTCTTTGGATGTGCCCCGGGCAGTACTGAAGCAACTACCCTGGAGGCAAGCAAAAATCCCATGAGGTATCAAAATGGATTCAATTTTGACGAATACAAACTTGAGCATTTGTTTGTAAATATGTCAGGATAAAACTTCTATCCTTTTGCCTTTTCAGGAGACAGGTGCAGACCCCTTCAAGACCTTCAAGATCCCTGAGCAGTAGTATAACACGGGTTGTCCGACGAGGTAATCTCCCCTAACCCCAACCCTGGTCCTCCTTCCTTCCCTTGGAGACTGAGGCAATGTACAACAGTAGTGTCAATTGATATCCACATAGATATATTTATTCCTGAAATAAGACATATTCTGCTTATTACAGGTGCTGAAAGCCCTGGAGTTGATGCAAATGGAAGCTCTTTTGATTTCACAACGAAGCTGCTCCACCTGGCATGGCACCCAACTGAGAACTCAATTGCCTGTGCTGCTGCAAACAGTTTGTACATGTATTATGCCTAAAAGATCTGGACAGGAACACATTTATATTGTTGCTTGGATAGGATTTCAAATTGCTGTTCTGACATGCCTTTTCTTGTCAAGCAACACGAGGCTTGTTTATCATTCACTTGCAAGTGCCTCGTTAATGTGTAGATCAAGGTTAGAGGTGGTGGCTGGTTTCAGTAGGCCACAGCAAGGCAACTACTTCTCTTTGTTCCTAGGGAGACACACACCTACCGAGCTTCACCCTCTTCCCTTTCTCTGCTTCTGCCTCTTATTTCTTTAAAAGTTTTTGCCCTTTCTCCTTTAAAGGAAATATGCATCTCTGTTCTTAATGTGTTGGGTTGAAGCGAGGGACGAGCACGTTGGTTGTAGCTCTCCTACAAAGCACATATCCAGTCTTGCCTCTTTAGTCTTCTCAAGGTAAAATGTAGCTTTACTCGAAGGCAGCTGCTGCTAACTTGCAGTCCATTAACTTATATTAGCTATTTTTTGTAGGATGCATTTAGTCTCTTCTTTTTTGTTCCATAGAATATAAAAGCTCTTTCTTCTTCTTTCTTTTTTTTTTTTTTCCTTGTAAAAGAAATTCAAGTGCTTTTGCTTTAATCAATTTGTATTACTAAGGTGCATTGTCTTCTTATGTGTGCTTTTGATTTTGCTTCGGCCGGGTGCATTGACCATAACTTATCATCAGTTCTATCAATCCACAACTGCTGAATCTCTCTCGTAACTTTATAGGGCGTGATTCATGGAATCTTCATGCATGAGAGATCGGTTCAATAATATAGGAATGCCTCGTGGATTGCTGCCTTTCATATTCTGTTCGACATTGTGATAACAGTAGCTGCTTTATTATCATTAGGAGCTCATGGACTGTAGAAAAAGACCACAAAAAAAGAATAGGGGAAGGTTTCTAACATTTCTTGCACTCATTACATCATATTCAATAGTGGCGTCTTGGTTGTGTACTTGTGAAAAAGATTTGGATGGTCTCACAGCTTTGGGATTTAAATTCTTTTTCTTTTCCATTTCTTTTTCTTACCTTCTGAGATGCTATTTGTTTCACGTACGCTTTTTCTTGCTTGTAATGCAATTTCCAAAGGCGATAAAGCGCACAAGAGCAAAAATATATACAACGTCCAAGCCGTACATCGCAGAGAAAATATTTAAGTTTACAAGAGAAAGAGCGAGTCTCACATACACGTGAAGTTCATTTAGTACAAATGATGAATGCACCCTGTATGAATAGTATCGATATATCAGTCGTGCCCAGACCAGATTGCATAACATCAGCTTAGGCTGATGGTTCCTCATTGCATACACTGTAATCTCGTGACTCCAAACACACACAACTGATGTTGTGTTTGCAATGACCTGATATGAAAGCAATGATGTTTACTGCTTCGGTTTGTCTTATAGGATATAAGATATCTCATCACAAGCATATTGAGAAAGTTCAAAACAAAAAATATATTTTTTTAATATAAGATACAAGTAATTCATCTTTGTTTTATTTTTTATAATTATAAATAAAATATCTTATTACAAGTGTCTATAAAAGCTCAAATCAAATTATATATTTCTATATAAAAGAGCGAGCTTATACCTAAGAGAGCATGAGTCTTTCTTATAGAATGTGATTCCATACAGTTGGCCTTATTCAAATGTGACTGTAGGGAAACGATATTAACTTTGGTATAAAAACTTCATTAATCAATCTTGTTTTGTTCTACTACAAACTAATATTGATAACATTTTATTTACAATATTGTTAATGGAATCCAATTACTGTCATTCTGTCTAAGTGCTTATTGTTGTATTTGTAGGCTTTTACTTTGATAGCATTGATGGAATCCAACTGTAGCAATTTTATCTATTCTGTTCAATTGTTTTGTTATGGTATTTTTAAACTTTTAATTTGATGAAAATGGAGTTTGATATATAGGCATACAGGCATATAGGGTACATTCCTTAAAATCCAAGTTCCAGGATATACAGAACAAAACCACAATTTCACGAGATATTTTTCATTGATAGTGATATTAAAAATATTTTGTAGAAATTCATAAAGCCTCGTTAGACTTAAAATGCGCCGAGATGATTTATCATCTCTTACAAGATGGACACATAATATCTTTAAAAAATATAAGAGTCCATGCAGATTCAATATTGAAAAATATGATATTAAGAAATATAAGAGTTAATAACACATTTAAGAAAAATATTATAAAAAATATTTTAATATTTCAAATCAACACAGTACATACATAATTTATCAACATAAAATATTAAGGGCAAAGTTAGAAAATAAGTAATAAAGTTAATTTTAATGAGTTTGACTGTTAGTTAATGAAGTTGGGCGGTTATTAATCTACATTCGGAGGTAAACTGTTACTAATTTTATATATGGAGGGGGTTAAGTGAAAAAATTCCTTTATTTTATAAATCTTTGATTTAACTTTTACAAAAAATTAATTTCATGGAATAAAGAAAATTAATATCTTGAGCTATGGTGGTTTTGCCAAGATTAGCTCCAAGGTTGGCATTGAAATCATCTTTAAAGCAGTTAGCCAACCCAGTGCGTATGGCCTGCTGCTTATGGGTGACCCGACTCAACTTTTTTGCCTTGCCATGGCATGAATGGTGTAATTGCTTAAAATTATTTGATGATGAAAATTATAGTGGAATACTTGAAATGGTATTAATATATTTATTCCTTGTGAGCTACCTTGTTTATGACCTTAGCTAGGCATATATATACATATATACATATATACACACACACACACACACACACACACACACATATATATATATATATATATATATATATGAAAAGGAAGGATGCAATACTTGTGGCAAAAGATTTTTCATCCAAAAGAAGCTTGCTTGGATCAAGAAATGGAAGAGCTCAAAAATCGTATGTAGATGGAGTTATAAGGCAGAGATGAAGTGACATAAGGGGTACTGGTATTGCTTACTTTTGCTTGACTTTAATTATGCCTATCATAGCTCCTTACTTGCTTAACTTCCTTGAAAATTTTTATTGAATTCTCTTTTGCAAAATCTTGATTGAGAATGTCAAATTATCTTGAAGATGTTCCTTTGTTTTAAAATTCTTGAAAAACCTACAAGGCATTTGACAAACATGTTGGTTGGTCTTAATCTTTGCATATAACTTGATCTTTGAATAGCTCATGCTTGGCCAAAACTTTTTACCTTAATAGATTGATTTTGAAACATGTTTAAAAGGGTGAAAATTGGTTTTCTGGGTGTGTTGAACGCCCTTTGCCAATCTACCTGCAAGATGTTTAGGCTACCGATGATATCAACAAAACAAGGCAGCTAGAATTTAACTTTTGCAACTACTGGTCGCCCTTTACTGGTCGACTGGCAGAGGGATTATAGTCGACCAGCACCGCCAGTAAGCTTAACTCTCCTGTTGGACGCCCTACCAGTCGACCAGACCATCGACTGATAGAGCCTGCCGCATTAAATTCACTAGCTATTTTAAAGCGTTGTAAAGCCCCTTTCAAATACCTCTCCACCCACCTTATTCCAGTAGCAATCAAGAGCCTTCAATCTTATTTTCTAAGCCTATTCCGAAGCTTTTCTAACATCTTTCAAGCTTAAAAATCTTTATTGAGCTATAATTTGCTATATCTTTCAAGCAAGAATTTGAGCCAATCTTTGCTATATTTGCTTATTGAATCTTGCACCCCTAAATTTCAAATTCCTTCAAATTATTATTGTAAACACATTCTATAAGCTAGAATTTCTTGAGAGAAACATTTGTTGAGCGTGAAAGAGTGTGGGAAAATCTTAAAAAGTGTCTCTTGGGTTCTTTGAAGTTAGGCTTCAAAGAGGTGTATTACTTGGTTTGTGCGTCACCAAGTCTTGAAGAAGCATCAAATAGTAGAGGTGTTGAAATCCTAAAGGGAGCATCCTTAGGTCGTGGATGTAGGCAAGACCAAACCATCTAAAAATCATTTGTTGTTTTGTTCCTTATCTTTACTTGTAGCTTCCTTACTACATTTGTTTCCCAAAGGTCTGACTATTTGCCTAAGTGAAATTGCTTGCTTTGATTATTAATTTTTTATTCCAAAAATTAGTCAATATATTAATTCACCCCCCTCTTAAGATATTTTCCCCAACAAGTGGTATCGAGAGCTAGGGTTCTATCTATAGTTTAACAACTAGTAGAATATAATTGGCAAATATGGAAGACGTTTCAATCAAACAAGCACCCTTTTTTGATGGCATAAATTATGCTTTTTCAAAAATGAGGATGAAGGTATTTATTCAATCACATGATTATAGGGCTTGGAAGATAATAGAAAATGGACCTGTTTTGCGCACTAAAGTGGAAAGAGATAGGAGAGTCCCTAAACTAAAAAATGAATGGAATGATGAGGATATCAAATTGTTTGAACTAAATCAAAAGGCTTTATATTACTTGTTTAATGCCATGTGCAATCGAATTTATTAAGGTGATAGGGTGTACTTCGGCTATGGAGATTTAGGACCAACTAGAAGTAACCTATGAAGGGACTAGCCAAGTAAAAGAATCTAGGATAGCTACGCTTGTACATAAATATGAACTATTTAAGATGCTTCCTAATGAAAGTGTTGAGCAAATGTATTCTAGATTTGTTAAACTTACTAATGGCCTAAAGGCACAAGGGAAGGATTATTCCAATGTAGAGAAAGGGAGAAAGATGCTAAGGAGCTTGCCATCGTCATGGCAATGCAAGGTGATGGCTATTAAGAAAGCGAAGACCTCGCCACGTTAGAGCTTAACGAGCTTATTGGGTCACTTATGATTCATGAGCTTAAGGTGAAAGACCATGAAAAGGAAAATAAGAAGATGAAGAGGTCCATCGTACTTGTAACTTCAAAATACACAATTAGTGAAGATGAAGATGACGAGTTGAAGTGCTTCAATTGCAACAAGCTAAGGCACATAAAGGCGAATTGTCTAAGACTTGCAAAGAAGAAGGAAGACAAAGCACTTAAGGTGAGTTGGGACACCTCTGAGAGTGAAGAAAACATGAAAGAACATCATGAGATAGCCAACTTTTGCTTCATGGTCAATAAAGATGAGGTACAATCTTCACCTTGTATATCTAGTTATTGTTCATCTAGTGAGGAAGAGGAAGAGGACTTTACTTTTGATGAGAAACTCCACGATGATCTTTCATTAGCTTTAGCAAAAAAATAAACAAATGCATAGAAAGTTAAAGCTTGCTTTTGATGAAAAGGAGATTTTGGAAAAGAAAACACTTCCCTACTTGAAAATGTTGAGAAATTGGAAAATGATGTAGAAGATTTGGAAAAGAAAATTGAGGATCTAAATAGCATTGCTCAAAAATTTGCAAATAGAAAAGAAAATTTTGAAAAACTCCTTAGCTCTAAAAGGTTAGCCTTGGACAAGAGTGAGATTGGCTATGACCCAACCATTAAACAAAAATATTTGAAAAACTACTTCGTCAAGGCTTCCACTTTCACTTCCACAAAGTCAAATACCACTTGCACTTACTGTGAGAAGAAAAGGCATGTATCATTCTGTTGCTACTATAGAAAACTCCCTGATGAAGGATCACATGTCCCATATTGGCATAGACCTAAATAGGTCATCAAGGCTAAAAATTGATATTAACGTCAAAGACCCAAGGTGCTGGGGACCCAAAATAAAGAATTGTTTTTTAGTGTCATGTGTGTAGGTATGCCATGTGAATAAAACTAGCAAGATGAGGTAGATCTTTGATAGTGGTTATTCCAAAAACTTGATGGGAACCCATCATTATTCTATGAGTTGAAAGGAACCAAAGGTGGGGATGTAACCTTTGGGGACAATAGCAAAGGAAAATTATTTATTAAAGGAAGTATTGGTAATAAAGATTCCCTTGACATTCATAATGTCTTACTTATAGAGGATCTTAAGTTTAATTTGCTTAGTATAAGTCAATTATGTGATAAGGGTCATAAAGTGGTATTTCAATTTTCCAATTGCATTGTGCATGAATGTGATAGTGATAATGTGTTGTTCATTGCTAGTAGGAATGATAATGCGTACAACATTGAGATTGACCAACTTGAAAACCAACATGTTAAATGCTTATTGGTTGTACATGATAATGCTTGGTTATGACATAGAAGATTAGGGCATGCAAGTATGAGTTTGTTGAATGATTTGTCAAAACATAATCTTGTTAGAGGTTCGCCAAAAATCAAGTTTGAAAAAGAAAAAGTTTGTGATGCATGTCAATTAAGAAAATAACATAAAACTTCTTTCAAATCAATCAACAAGGTTTCAACTAATAGGCCATTAAAATTGTTGCATATGGACTTGTTTGGACCATATGATGTGGCAAGCTTAGGTGGTTCCAGATATACCTTTGTTGTTATAGATAACAACACTAAGTTCACATGGGGTCATGTTTCTTGCACATAAAAACGATGTCTTCAATGAATTTGTAAGATTGTGTAGAAAAGTGTAAAATGAGAAAGACTATTTTATAACTTGCATTCATAGTGATAATGACACGGAATATGTGAACACTCTTTTTATGTATTTTTGTGATGAGCAAGGCATTGAGCACAACTTTTTGACCCCTCGAACTCCCCAACAAAATGGGGTAATAGAGAGGAAGAATCATAAATTGCAAGAAATGTTAAGAACTATACTTAAAGAATACAACTTGCCAACATATTTTTAGAGTAAAGCCATTAACACTGCATGTATGTGCAAAATAGATTCTAATTAGCCCCATTTTGAACAAAATTCCATATGAAATTTGGTATAACAAAACTCCTAAGATTTCATATTTTAAAGTCCTTGGTTTCAAATGTTTCATTTGAAATACTAAGGACCATTTGAGAAAATTTGATACTAAATCGGATGAGGGTATATTCCTAGTATAGTAAGAGTAAAGCTTATAAAGTCTATAATAAAAGAACTCTTATTGTGGAAGAGTCAACACATGTAACCTTTGATGAGACTAACCCTTTTGAGCCAAGAAAGGACGTTAATGATGTAGGTTATCTCTTAGAGAGGACCACTTTTGAAGATCAATCCTCAAATGGCAAGAAGACTTCAACTAAGCAAGAAAATATATATCAAGGAGAAGAGACTCAAGTCAAGGAGGGTAATGGACAATGCTCAAATCAAAGCACCACCTTGAAAGAGTTGGAAATTCATGCAGAATCACCTTTAAGACCAAATACTTGGTGATCCATCACAAGGCGTAACCTTAACACATTTGTGAGCATTTTGGATTTATTTCTTATGTAAAACTTAAGAATGTTAAAGAGGTTTAACTTGATGAGAATTGGATAATTACTATGAAAGAGAAGCTAAATCAATTCACTAGAAACAAAGTATGGAAACTAGTAGAAAGACCTAGAGACCACCCGATAATTAGAACTAAATGGGTACTTAGAAACAAATGAGATGAATCCGATGTAGTCACTAGGAACAAGGCTAGACTTGTAGCTTAAGGGTATAATCAAGAAGAAGAAATTGACTATAGTGAGACTTATGCTCCCGTAGCTAGATTGGAGTCTATTCACATGTTACTTACATTTGCTTGCTATATGAATTTTAAACTTTACCAAATAGATGGCAAGAGTTCTTTCTTAAATGATTTTATTGAAGAGGAGGTCTACGTTAAACAACCTCCTAGTTTTGAAGACCCTTGTCTTCCAAACCATGTTTTTAAACTTGAAAAAGCTTTATATGGTTTAAAACAAACCCCTAGGCCTTGGTATAAAAGACTTAGCAGTTTTCTTGTTGAAAATGGTTTTGAAAGAGAAAAACTTAACTCCACTTTGTTTGTGAAAAAAGAAGGAAAAGATATTTTGCTTTTACAAATTTATGTGGACGATATAATATTTGGTGCTACTAATATTACTTTATGTAAGATTTTTTCTAAGTTTATGCATGGGGAGTTCAAAATGAGCATGATGGGAGAGTTGACATTCTTCGTCGGACTCCAAATCAGGCAAACAAAGAAGAGCATCTTCAATAATCAAACCAAGTTCACAAAGGAGATTAGAAAAAGGTTTGGGCTTGAGGATGCCAAGGAGATCAACACCCCTATGAGTCCCACAAGAAAGCTACATAAGAATGAAGAGAGCAAGCTGGTAGATAAGAAAAAGTATTGAGGTATGATCGATAGCCTACTCTACTTGACGGCCTCAAGGCTGGATATTATGTTTGCCTTATGTTTATATGCTAGATTTCAATCTAATCCTAAGGAAACCCATCTAGTTTATGTAAAACGAATCATTAGATATCTTAAGGGAACTAGTAACTTAGGACTTTTGTATGTAAAAGAACGTCATTTGATTTATGTGGTTTTTTGGATGTCGATTTTGACAGTTGTAAGGTAAATTGTAAGAGTACTAGTAGCACGTGTCAATTTCTTGGTCATTCCTTAGTGTCTTGGTTTAATAGAAAGCAAAATAGTATAGCTATATCTACCACAGAGGCAGAATATATTACCGCCAGAAGTTGTGTTGCTCAAAACTTGTGGATGAAACAAAATTTACTCTACTATGGTTTGCATTATGATCATGTTCCTATTTATTGTAACAATACTAGTGCCATTAATTTTACTAAGAATCCCATACAACATTCTAGAACTAAACATATTGAGATTAGGAATTATCTCATTAGGGATCATGTACCAAAAGGTGACATTGTGTTTGAATTTGTTGATACATTGCATCAAGTTGCAAACATTTACAAAACCATTGCATGAGGACCAATTTTATAAAATTAGGAGCGAGATTAGCATGCAAATTTGTTACTAGAATGTTTTCTCTTGACAAAAATTGAAGTTTTTCAACTCAAAATAGCCTTCAAAAAGGGCATGGAGCAACAAAAAAATCATTTTTAGCATGTTCTAGGGCTGTCGGTCGATGTATTAGATGTTTCCCATTGACTAGCAGAAGGGCTTAGGGGACCGGCATTAGCAGAATGATCGCTGGTACTGCTGGAAGCAGATTTGATCGACCTATTGATCTTGTCGATCGACTAATACAATTGGGAATAGGCCTTTTTAACCCATTTTTTCCCCAAAACTCTTCATCTTCTTCACAAATCCTTTAAACCCTAACCTTAAAATGTCTCAAACCCATTTTTCAATTTCTATAAAATACCCCATATTGCATCAAATTGCTTGCATGCTCGTGTTTCACATATCACATAAAACATTTTAGCATATAAATTTCTTTTAGAAAACCTCAACCATGGTGGATACAAGAAAGGGCAAAGGAAAGGCTCCATCAAAGAGGCGAAGAGGAAGTTCACCACCACCACAACCCTGCTATGTACCATATCCGGATTGGGTTGCAAACCATGATATGAGCAAGAGAAAAACCCAATATGGGAGATTCCTTATTGATGAGGATTGAAGAGGCACCAACATTATTGAGCTTCTATCGGAACAAGGTTGGCATAAATTCACTCATCTTAGTTGTGATGTTTATGATGATATGGCACTTGAGTTTTATTCGAATGTTGTCAAGGTTACTTAGAAACTTAAGTTCATTATTAGATCATGGGTACATGGGGTTGAGATTGAACTAGAAAATACTGTCAACCAGTTGAGGGTTAGATTTTCTCTCCCTCCTCTACTCAAGATTAATAGATATTTATGAGAAACAAACTGTTAGGGTTCAAAGTAGGAGAAGAGACCTAGTCCTATTTATGATGTATTCTGATAGACCTACCCCTAAATGGTTTTATCAGAATTTATTGGCCTACGCACAAAAAAAAACGTATGGATTTGTGAGGTGGGCTAAAACTAATATGATTATAAAGCCCAACTTGTGAACCAAATATTCAGCCTATTTTAGAAAATCAAAAAATAATTAACAGTAGCCCACTTAAAGAGAAATATTCCAACAGTCTCCCACTTGGGTAATGTTAATTGTTTTATTTATTTTCAAAACATTTAAAAGAAAAATATTTGTTAGGTTGAATAATAAACAATATGTGGCCATAATTTTAAAAATATTCTAGTTCACAAGATTATACCTCGAACGTAAATCCAGACCAACTAGATTGTCAAACACCAAATCAGGGTAGTCATAGTGTTCCATATTGACACAAGACTTTCCATGGTTACAAATGTCATCCAACCCTATTGTCACGGACCAAACATACGGCAGTGTAGCAAGAAACTAGCACCAACATATGATCAAATGTGTTATTTCTTTGTTAGTCCTCCACATGATTTCTCCAAGATCGGCATTCAAAGCAAAAGAAATATATTATTTTTATCCTCACAAAATAGCATTCAATATGCTAGAGGAAAAAACACATATCCTCACAATATGACAATCAACAAGCCAGAGGAAAGAATACATATCTTCAACCAAAATAGTGTCCTTGTGGAGATATTAAACACAACAAGTGATCTTATCGCAATAAACACCAAACATAAAATCTTTAACAAAATATGTATATGAGTAATCACTATATATCAATCATGTTGCGAAACATAAACCAACATGCTATTGTACGAATGCACCAATGTGCTAAACAAAACATAAAATAGTAAGAACAGCCAACAACACATGATAATCTAAAGCTCCCACTAGACAATAGCATCAAAAGATTGCAAAATACTCATATTCCCAACATGTTTCCAAAGACTATAAGTCTAAGACCTTTTGGTCAATGAGTTATGCCATCAGTGGCTATTCTTTCTATACGAATGCCACCATTTTGACAAAATCTCTAACTACCAAGAACTTGATATCTAAATGCATGCAAGCTTTAGTACTCCTATAATTCTACAAGAATAAAACAACAACTCTATTAACACAATAGATTCTTAATAAACCTAGTAACATAATTTATAATTCTCAAACCAGATATCATGTTCTTAAGCCACACAGTATAAGATAAGGCTTCATAACAAGTCACAAATTCTTATAGGTGAAGAGGTAATAAGTTGTTTAACACTCTTCAAAGATATTGCCCCTCTGGCTAATACAAAAATATGCCCAAAAATAGATTTTCAACCATCTAAGCATCTTAGATTGTTAAAGTTAGAATATCCAACCAACTCTAGATAATCTACTTTACAGTAAACAAGCATATAATTTTTGGTATTTTATAGGTATTTCATTACCTTTCAAGCAACAATACAATAGTCCCTTCCAAGATTTATCATCAACCAAAAACTCTTACTGCAAAAGCATTGTCAAGTGTAGTACATACTAGATCATACTATAGGCTTCCAATAGCACTAGTACAAGATATATCTTTTGTAGAATCTCTCTCTTTATCACTTTGAGGACATTGATTCAAGCCTAGCTGATCATCTTTTACAAGATGGGCATTACAAGACTTACAATTCTCTATATTAAATCATTTGAGAACTCAATCAATGTAAGCCTTTGTGAGGACCTAAAATTCCAGGAGACTTATCTCAACAAAACTTTGTACCAAGAGCAAAAGAAGCCTCTCTAAGATCTTTCAAATTGAAAGTCTTAAATAAATATTGCTTAGTCTTATGGAACATACCCAAGTCATTTGTAACTAATAGAATATCATCAACATGCAATATTAGGAAGACAAATTTGCTCCCACTGGTCTTGAGGTGTATGCATTAATCAACTTCATTTTCCTTAAAACAATAAGAAATTATCTTTCATAAACTTTCAAATACCACTACTTTTAGGCCTGCTTCAAACCATAAATGGATTTTCGAAGTCTACAAGCTATGTTTTCCTTACCAGTAATAGTAAACCCTCAGGCTCTTTCATGTAGACTTATAGAAATAGATCGCCATTGAGAAAAGTTATTTTCACATCCATTTAATGTAACACTATGTCAACATACGCCACTACAGCCATTCATAGTTTCACGAAGTGTAACTAGGTCAACTATATTGCCAGGATATTAATCTCCCTCAACAAGATAAATGAGATAGTCATATAAGATGGTGGGTATCTTATTTCTAGTAGACCTCCTCAAATGTTGCTCCTCATTGGGCTGATCAAGTTGTGAGCTCTCAACATGTGAGTTCTCATTAGTTGTAACACGCTCATCTACTATAGCGTGCCCACTAGTATCTTGTCTCTTAATGTGATAAAAAAGTATCAGGTTGACTATCATTATCTGTAGTGGAAAAAAAAAGTATCAGGTTGACTATCATTATTGGTAGTGGAAGTGAGACAATTTTTCTATCATTATTTCCAATAACATGCTAAGAAATGCAATATTACCAACATCCAATTCTAAGAATTTGAGGATTTGAGATTTGACAATCCTAGAATACATGTTGGAGAGTAAAACCTATATCATTTAGAATGGGCTAGATACTCAATGAAAAAACAAGTAGTCTCAGGGTCAGTGGTTTTCTCATATAGATTGTAAATCCTTAATCTAACATTATAACCTCAAACACAAAAATGGTTCAAATTAAGTCTTCTCCCAAACCAAAATCCAAAAAGAGTTTTGGAGACAAGCTTGTTGGGAACACGATTAAGTATATAACAAGTTATTTTAATTGTTTTAGCCCAAAGGTACTCTAGTAAGTCAGTAACACTTATCATGCTCCTCATCATATCCTTAAGGATGCATTTTCACCTTTTGATCACACCATTTTACTCAAGGCTACTAGGCATGGCATGCTAGGCAATAATCCGACAATTCTACAAGTACTTAGTGAACGACCCTATATTCTGTCTAGAGACCCTATGTCTACAATGGTACTCACCATCCTAGTCAAATCTAACAATTTTGATAACCTTTTCAAATTGTTTTCTACTCAACACCAAAAATTTTAAACTTGTCAATAGTTTCAAATTTCACTTTAATTAAATGAAGGCATTAATAACAAGCAAAATCATCAATAAATGTAATAAGATATTTATTACCACACAATGTAACATAACAAAGCCTACTAATATCTGTGTATTACTTCTAAAAGGTCAAAACTAAAGGTAATTTCCTTTTGATATTAGTAAGATTACACTTTATGCCCTCAATACAAGTTTCAAGAACATTAGAATTTGAAGAAGGAAAATTTTCAATTTAGTGAGTCTTTCAACTCTTTTTCTAAAAATATGACCTAACTTTCCATGCCATAACAAAGAAGAAGTTTCTTTAGTTAAGCTCTTTTAGAAGCAAAATTTTCAGCATGAAAAGAGTTATAAGAAATTTCTGGGGGCAAATATGATTGATATAAATCATTTGATAAAACTCATCCACCAATAATTTTGAAATTGAAAAGACATTGTACTTTGACATTTGCAAAAATTAAAACCATAGCCAATCTTACCTAAAACCAAAAAAGAGATCAAGTTTCATCTAAAACACGGCACATAGAAAACATTTTTCTAAAACAAGTTCAAAACTAGTGTTAAAACATTGACTAATATATCCTATGTATTTTACTCTAATTTTCTTGGCCTTCTTCCACTTTCTTTCTCTAACAAAGACTTGAATTTAGTACAATGAACCCTTGTGACATTTTTCTCATAGAATAAGAGTTCTTATTAAACTTAGTGGCAATAGATTTAGGGCTTCTATATTGTGATTTCGGTCTCAATTTTGACCTTTACCACCCTTTTAGAGCCCTAGCATCTCTTAGGAGCATGATCCTTAGAATTCGAGGTACTAACCTTATTAGAATGGGGCTTAAGATTGGAAACAAGCAATGCAACCTCAAGGTTTCAACCTTCAATTTTGTTTCCCCCAACAACACAATAAGTGATCAAGTCATTAAGGGTTCAAGATTCCTTGGTCTTTCTCTCCTACAGCTATTAATAATTCTTTCACAATCTTGGTTCCAAAAAAATTATTCACTAAGTCAAGACGGTCACACCTCTCATATTACTCATATTGCCGGCAATATTCCTTTTCTTTATCACTACTTTTATCAAACCAAAAAGACAGGTGCATCATCATACAAGACTAAATCAATATTGGCTATACCCATATAAAACTCCATGTTCGCTTTTCTTTTAGTAAAGTTTTAACTGATACCGCTATTTGAGCACAAGCCAAAATAGCCCGCAAGTGCACGGGACGTGTGTAATACAGTGTGTGCAAGTGCGGGGTCAAATCCACAGGGAGGCTACCTTGGTTTAGTCTTTATGTGCTCGAATGCCTTAAACTAGCTACGTGCGTGTGTGTACTTACTTTGGGATGGAAGGGAGCTCGGAAAAAGGAAAATAAAAACTAATCTATGGAGGAACTTAAGTGAGCCAAACTAAGGAAGGAAACATTAATAAAGAAGAAAGGGACCTAGGGCGATTGCATTGCAACAAGACTTGGGCTATGATAACAGATGATGTCTATCTAAGGCTTGGGACTTCTATTGCCGTTGTGTTGATCGGGGGCTCTCTTAACCAATACTAGTGGTTCAACCCGTTAGATGGATTTGAAGCTAAGGGCCAATCCCTCCTAGCCTACGTAATCCGTGTTTAGAACTTATCCTCTTGGCTGGATTTAAAGCCAAGGACTAGCACCTAAACACTACGTGACATTAAGGCTCAATTAACCAACACTAACGTGGGTAAGGGATACTCTAGTCTAGGTTAACTTATCTGCTTGGCTGGATTTAAAGCCAAGGACTAGCACCTAAACTCGACTAAGCATAGTATGTAACCTATTAGCTGGATTTAAAGCTAAAGCCTACTCTACTAAGCAAAGCCACGAGATTAAGCACAATCACATCACCCATATAAGTAGATAAGAGCATTTGAAGCACAAATAACACATGCATATTCACTTAGGCATTTTAACAAACACATAGACATGTTTGATTTCCAATACATAGACACATTGAATCATGCCATAAATTTATGTAAATAAACATGTATTAAGAGCCAAAGATCTACACAAATCCATTGTTCAAAGCCCTAATCTAATATACAACAACAATCAACCCTAAATCTAGCCTAATCTAGCAACATATTTACAAGAAATAAAGAAAGAACAAGAAGAACTTCCCTAAATTCTTGCTTTCAAATCCGTACAAATCCTTCAAATCTTTGTTTAATGCTTCAATCCTAGCTTGGTGTGGGGTTTAGATGGTGGTTTAGGGTGCTTTGTGAAGTGGGTAAAGGGTTGGGGTTTATTAGGATTTAAGAAATAAAAGTTCCTCTCTTGAAAATGAGCTGAAATGAGCTTTTTATGGATTTCTTCAACGCACATGCTCTCTGGAATGGCCGGTCGACCTGGCTTCAAATCTTTTATTCTCTGGAGCGGCCGGTCGACTGGCTCTTCTTCTAAGTCGACCGGCTGGATCAGAATGATCTCTTCTTTATTTCTTTTCTTCCGGTCTTCATCCGTTAGCTCATTTCTTTCTCGCATAAGCTTGAACCCTTTCAAAACACTCCTAAAACATGGAATATAACACTTAGTATAGTATTTATGCACCTAAATACATTATGTACAAATATTAACAAATATGCATAAACTTTATACTAACTGCACTCAATTATACTCTAAACACCCTTAAATGTGCATGCAAAAACAAGATGCAAACACGCACAAATGACACACATCATTAACCATTCAAGACCTCAAAAGTAGCGATAAAATTGTTCAAAACAAAATAAACAATCTAAGAAAGGAATGCAACATCAATAAATATTACGCATACATGCAATATTACAAAAGTAAACATTATAAACAAAAGAGTCCAAGTACATCGTTGTCATATTCACCTTTGGGTAGATAATTCAACATCTAAATAGGCACTCTTTTAACATAAAGCAATACATATAAAATCACCCCACTGAAAGAAAACTCAACCACCTTTTGGTAATTATACTCCCTAACAATATTGTAATTTTGGTCCATACTTAATGTTTATGTTACTGGGCTAAAGCTATATAATGATCTCTTTTGGGAGAGCATTGCGCACTTTACCATGGTAGCTTTCCAAACAAAACAAGAAAAGCCACAAAATGCTATGCATGCAATTGATCACACAATATGACATGTCTCATTGATCAATTCAAAATTGCATTCCTCAATAAATATTTAAAAGTTTTGTTTAATACTTAACATAGTGCATAGGAACAACTTAGGAATAGAAAATATAGGAAATCCCAAAATAAAGAAAAATAAATATTTTCTTTAAATTCAAAGGACTAGTAATTAAAAAAAAACAAAAGATTCAATCAAATTGTATAAAAAGCAATCAAACCTTTCTTTTTCTTTTTCTTTTTTGCCAATTACAAGCTAATATATATTATATGAACCAATCATGCCAAAGTACTTGCAATGATTTAGTGGTAGTACACTGTTTATAGTACTAAAAGGTATAGGGTTCAATTTTAACCTCTAAACCATTACTACATTTTCCTTTTCATGAATTAAGAATTTCTGATAACAAGATCAAATTTGTATGGATTTCTTTAGCTAAACTTCAACAAACAAGATAATAAACAAAGAGAGAAGAAGAGACGTAGTTCTTTTCAGCTATCTTTTGTGAATATCAATTGGCACAATTAGGGCTCGTTTGGCATTGTTGTTGTTTTTGGATTTTTGTTTTAGTTGATTAAAATTTGAAAACCAGTTTGTTTGTTTCCGTTTTTGTTTTCTGAAAAAACAAAAACCAACAACTTGTTTTTGCAACTTTGACAAAAAAGAAAAAGTGGTTTTCTCATGTTGGGGTAACAGGTTTTCAAAATTTTTATTCACTTTGTGATGAAAACCTTTTAAAATTATCTTTTCAAATTAATACAAACTAATTAATTTTTTTTGAAAAATAATTATTAAAATTAAATTTATTTTAAAAAATTTTAAAAATTAATTTTTTAAAATATTTTTCAAAAAATATTTTTAAAATAAATAAATAATTTTAATTCAAAATTATTTTCTAAAAAAAATTTTAATAAATTTAATATTTTAAAGTATTTTTAATAAATTAAAAAACTTTTACACATTATTTGATAAATTAAAATTATTTTTAAAAAATATTTTAATAAATTAAATTATTTTTAGAAAATTAAAAACATTTTAAGAATTAAAATTAAAATTATTGTTAAAAATATCTATTCTTATAAATTATTTTTAAAAATAATTACTCTTATAATTAGTTTTTAAAAGTACTTATTATAATTATTTTTAGAAACCTTTTAAAAATAAATTAATAAATTAAATTTAAAAAAAATAAAAAATGAAAATAAAAATATAGTCTCAAAATAATTAAAATTATTTTTTAAATTATAATCTTAAAGAAAATAAATTAATTTTAAAATAATCTCATTATTCTTTTACAAAATATTTTCAAATATTTTTATGTGTTTAATTTAACATAAAATACTAAAATGAAAAATAAGAGTCAAAAATAGTCTGTAAGCTATGGACAACTGAAATTGTTTGGTTTTTGTTTATAGATTCTATAATTTAACCAAATGCGTTTATAGTTTCTATTTTTAATTGTTGTTGATAGTTTTTTGTTTATGATTTTAGTTTCTGTTTTTAAAATTTTTGACAGCGTTACCAAACGAGCCCTTAGCTGAAAAGTTGCTTCACTCAAGGACTTTGATGCAACTAGTTCGAGTTAGACATCCATGCATGGCATTCTTACATGATAAAATATTATATTGGCCAATATAATTCAATAACAATTCCAAGACATACTAAGTCCTGTCTTGCCATGTTGCAAATAAATAAGAAATAGGTACGTAGGATCGAAGAACGACTATGACACCCCTTTTTTTGTTTATTTATTTTACAAGAGAGATAAAAAACAGTTAAAAAATTATTAGGACGATAAAACAAGAGCAGCAGGGAGATATGATTATGCTTTCCTATGAAGCTAAACAAATTTGATTCTTGAGTGTATCTTCGAAACTTCAATTTGTACCATCCAAGAAAAGAAGAAAATAGCTTGTCATAGATAAATGCATATGTAGTCAATTTTGATGTACTTGTCACTATACACCACAAACCAATTTGTCACCAAATGGTCAAAAATAGACAGAAATTAAACCAATCCCGTTACTTGCATGCATTAGTAAAGTTGTGGACTTTAGAGTTTTACTTAATTTCTTCGGCTCCTGTTTGCCATATGCCATGCGAAAAAAATGATAATTACTATTTCAATGCATTAAGTTGTATTATTACAACTAATAAATAAATGATATTAGGACAATAGCAACTAATGGTAATATCTAGGCATAAACAGTTAACATGTAATATGATTACATGCTCATTTGTAGCCAAAACTTACAACCCAGCATCATTTTCCAATACCAAACTACTTAGCCATACGAGAACAAAGACCAAAATTAGATCTAAATTGCTCTTGAACAAACTTTGGTATATGGCGACGATATGTATACCTTTTGCCTTCTTTTTTTTTTAATTACTGGATGGTGTTTATCTTTGGCAACGACAAGCTTCTTTCAAATCATTCAAAGAAAACTTCAAAAATTAAATTTAAAATATTTTAACTCATATCATACCATACTAATCAAAATACATAGCATGATATATATATATATATATATATATAATATCAACAAAACAAGCAAGAAGAGATCTATGAAGACTCTCAATTAATTTTATGAAACAACAATTTAATAATCATAAAATAAATCAAAAACTCTCGTAATCATCATACTCAAACAAGTACTTCAAATTTGTTTTTTAATTTTCTTAAATAAAAACTTGCAAATCACGTATAAATGGCTTTGATATCATATGTAAGCGCAAATAAAAATTATATACATGAATTTACAGTACAAAATTAAAATACATAACAATAGTAGAATTGTGTCCTTGTTCGAGCCATCACTGTTGAAGAAACAATTGTCAACCAGTTGAGGATTAGATCTTCCTCTCCCTACTCTATTCAAGATTAATTGTCCATGGGAAACAAACTTTTAGGGCTGAGAATAGGATAGGGGACTTAGCTCTATTTATAATGTATTCTAACAAACTTACCCATAAACAGTTTTATCAGAATTTGTGGACCTACACACAAAAGCATCATATGAATTTATGAGGTGGACTAAAACTAATATGATCACAAAGTCTAACTTGTAAACTAGATATTCAGTCTATTTTAAAAAATTAAAAATTAATGATAGCCCACTTAAAGAGAAATATTCCAACATGATGATCTATATTGAAATCTCAGACAGAGCATTTTGTGAATGAGACTTACGGCTTTTAACCAGTTTGCATAGGTTTGTGCAGACACGGAGTTAGGTTGTGAGGAGTTAGAAACAAAAAAACCACTGATCAAAAACTAAATTGTGCATTTCTACATTGACATGACCAAGTGTCTAGTGGAACTTAAAAGTTAAAATGAATTTGTATTTCCTTGCTTAAGACTACTTTTCTTCTTTTCTTTTCCCCTGAAAATTAACTAGGGTTATTTGCTCAAGTTCCAAAATAGTGTGTGTAATTTAAATGTTATCACAACGTGTAGTATATTAGGCTTCCCCTTTATTCCACTTTTATCACGGCTTGAAGTTGGACGTGTCGTGTGTGAGCTTAGCACACTTGTGGAAGAAAAATAAAGAAACTTTTCACAAAAAACCTTAGAAGTTCCACATTCAACATTTGACTATACACGTAGCACCACATAGAGATTCATTGGTGACTTAGTTACATCGTGGATAATTTGCCACTATCGAATTTTTCTCATATAATCTTATAAAAGATTTTAAATTTAGCACCAATCTCTACTTTGGAAAAAGAAAAAAAAATGAAAGGAAAAACCTAAATTGATTCAACAATAAAATTGAAACTACAATTTAACAAGGTAACACTCCCAACTACTTACTTCTTCTTTTTTTGGGGTCAAACTTTCAAACGGTTACGGCATTCAATCAATTTGATACAATTTATTATGGTATATGCGAGCTCTACATGCACGCAAACATCTCTGATTTAAATTTTTCTAAAAATTTTTTGGAAAATATTTATTTAAAATAAAAAGAGTAAAACGGAGGGAAAAGTGGAATTGTCTCTCACAGTGGACATGCTTGGCCGAAGTTAGCATGCCAACTGAGCCGTGTCACACGCGGGTTTGAACCACTGGAGCCCAAGACATGAAGAGTCAAATTTTCCACACACCTAATAGATTTTGATATATATCAATTGAATTTTGGTATTAGAGTTGAGTTTTTTGGTTCAATCTTTGCACAATGCATATCCATCCATGTGTAATCTGTCTAAGTTCATTCATTGTATACATCTATTCATGTGATCCATTCCTGTAAACTGTCTTCTAAAGTTGCATCTATTTAGGATTATGTGATCCATGCAAGTTATTCTAGGTCATACAAAATCCTAACATTTGAATTATTCAAGAACGTGACATTTAGATTTGACTATGACAATCAAGTGCAAGAAACTTGAGAAAAGATATTGCAAAGGAATTGTTGTGGTTAGGATTTGAGCTTGAAAAGAAAGCCAGTGTGGAGAAGTAAAGCAGGTAGATAAGGGTCTGTTTATTGAAAATGCTATTTGGTGAGTGCCGATAATAATGTAGGGGAAAAAAAGAAAATAAAAGAATAAAGAGAAAGAAAGTGAAGGTGATTTAAAATTAATTAAATGCTAAAAAGAGAAAAAGATTATTTAAGCCATTTAATTTTTAAATATTTAGTGTTTTACCCTCCATCTATTAAGTTTTTTTTTAATTGAATTGTTTAAATGAGACCATTTTAAAAAATGATGGTCCTTTTAGAACAAAAGATTAATGATCAAAACAACACTAGGTGAATAATTTAATAATCTCTGAAATAATCTACCCTATTATAAATTATGAGTTGAATTTAACGATTACAAATTATGAATACTAAAGACAAGGGATAGTGTTTGACTAGTGTAGCCTTAGGGGGAGAAGTATCTATAAGCACTATCGTTTTACTTGTGCGAATTTGATATTGATGTTATAATATAATATTTTATAAATACCAAACACTTTCATTAAATATGTTTAAAAGTTTAGAGTTAAAGAAAAATTTAAAACATGTAGGTAATTAACAATCTACAACAGTATATTAATTTCGCGTCCATGTTCCAAAAAAAAAAAAATGGCATCCACGTTGAGTGAGGGTTCCCGTCCAATTGAACTGCAGCGCTGTCATGACATTGTTGGTCTAGCTGTATGAATAGTGTCTGTTCTCATATGCAAGTTACCCTTTCATGCATTGTGTTTGGTTACATGGCCATCTCTCCATTACGTCACGCCTCTAAGCCCAGAGTCTTAGGCTCGCAAGCAAAGTTAGTATTATAAGTATAATTAATAGTTACTTGAACTCTCAAATCAATTAACCAAAAATGGTTAATTTAAGTTATAAGTTATAATTACTCTACTCACTTATAAACAAGCAATAAGTTATCCTACAAATTGAGGTGGGATATCACATTTACCCCCGTTGAGGACCTGATATTCTCGTTAGGGATACACAATCACACACAAGACCAAGCGATGCAGGACTCTAGAAGTGGCTCCTACGGGCTTAAGAGTTGACTTCCACCACACATTTAGTACAACACTTTGCCTCGCATAGCATTTATCTCCTACAGCCGGCTGGTAAATGACTCTAATACCAGTCTGTCATGCCCCGGATTTAGGCCTGCTAGCGAGACTGGTGTTGTAAACATAATTAATAATTACTTAGACCTGTAATCAACTAACCCAAAATAGTTAACCTAAGTTGAGCACGTGTTAGTTCAGTGTATGGTTGGCAAAAAATGTCTTCTACAATAAGCTACGCACGATTTTCCCTCGCTATAAAAGCAACGCAAATTATGTTGGAGTCCCACAAAAACAGCCACCGCCCGCAGAAAAGAAAAAAATGAGAGTGAACAGTTGGCTCATTCATGGAGGATGAGTCGAGCTCGCGCGGTGTTTGCCTTTGTTGGGTCTGCTGATCGGGTGTAGAAAAAGGTGAAGATGGTACTCTGGTGCTTCACAGCTGATGGCTTATGGTGGGCACATCAGATTTGAGCCGTTAGATTATGTTGAGAGATCTGATGGAAGAAAACCTAATTGCATGCCTCGCAGGTGCATGGGCATATGTGGAGTGTGTGACTCTCGGTTCTGTGATACTGATCATTATTTGATGAGAGATCTATAACAAAAAATATATAATGTTTTAACTGAGAAATAAAATAAGAAGTATGCATGGATACCGATAAAAAAAAAAAGCATGGACATGCAGCATTAACAGGAAAGATATATCCTCTCCGTTATGTAATACATAGAATTGAAAAAATGTATAGACATCCATAAAAAGAAAGGGATGGATAGGGTATAAAGTGGCAACTGTTTTAGCAGGGATGGCGACACATTTTTAATAGTGGTGTCATTTGACACCACTCATTTCTTAAAAAAAATAAATACATATTACTCATTTCTTTTAAAAGAAATTATAATATATATATATATATATAATTTTGACCCCACAAAAATATCTCATGACCCTATAATTTACTTTACATCCTTTTCATTAAGAGCCATGAATCTGATAGCATTAAAGATGATGTCGTAATTCAATGCTTTTACCTTGAGATAAAATGTACCATTTATTCAAACTTTTTCTTTTTTTTTTTTTTAAACAAACCCTCCTTCCCCCAACCCAATCCCCATCCTCCATGAAATTTGAACTTAAATCATTACTTTTCTCTACTCTCTCCATCCCAATCATCACTCTTAGGTAAGTAATCTCAACTACCTGAGCTATTCCTTATCTCAAATATCAAGCTTTATATGCACAGACACACATCAATATTTTTATGTTGACACCAATAAAAAATTTGTCTAGTTCCGTCCCTGTGTTTTAGTATTTTAAGAAATAAGATACATTTATTTTGTTACGCTAAGTATAAAATTTGTGAATTTTTGTAAAGCATCTACATGCTTTTATACTTCTACTTCTCCACAACCTACCCGTGCATCGCTGGGGATACAACTAGTTATAAACTATTGCAGAAATATAACAATAAATAGATTTTATGGGTGAAATAGGAAGCTCATGTCAAAATGCTAGATATGTTTACAAAGCAAGGTTAAATTTAATATTATACGTGTAGAAGAATCCTCATTCCAACTTGTGTTCCTATAGAGGCGACCCAATCAGAATACGCGACAGAGTCCCACATTTTCCACGATGGTGCCGAGCAATTTCAGTTACTAATGCCCTGAAAGTCAAGACAGTAGAATATCTTGATGAAATGGAACTTTAAAATTACGAGTATATATAATTTGATTTAGTTTAGTTTGGTTTAGATTATATTTTAAATCAAATCAAAATTAGTTGATTTATATTTAAAATAAATCGATTAATTTTTTTATCATGTATATAACTAAACCAAATCAAACCAAAATAGATATGTTAGTTTGATTTAGTTTTTTATTTTAAATTTCATAAAAAATTGAAAAAATAACTTGTTTTTCTATCCACATGACAAATTTTAATGTTATAGGATTTTATCATTGAAACAAAGCACAAATGTACTATAATTAAAGTTGGGAAGTATAGTTTTGAGGTTAGAGGTTCAAATCTTAAACTACATAAAATTAGGATAAATATATACATAAAATTAGGGGAATATAGTTTGGTTTGGTTTGATTTGTAAATTTATTTCAAACCAAACTAAATCAGTCGGTTCTATTTGAAACTAACTAATTGATTTTAACCATGTAAAATAACCAAATTAACCCTAACTTTTCAAGTGATTTAAATTAATTTAGTCAGTTTAACTAACCCATGCACATCCCTACTTGAAAGCAATCTTGGCCTTGTATGTGTTTCTTAAGGCTTTCTAGCTTGATGTTTGAGCTTTCCTCTCTCTCTCTCTCTCTCTCTCTCTCTCTCTCTTCTTTTTTCTCCTCCTTTTTCTTCTTATATCCTTTTGGTCAATTTAGATTGCAAGTACTCATTTAAATTATTTTTTTTAATTATAATTTTTAAGAAAGTGCTTTATTTCAAAAGTTAAAATTTTTTATTTTTATAAAAAAATTAAATGATAACTTTTCATAGTTTTAACTATTTCAAAAGTTAAAATTTTTTATTTTTATAAAAAAATTAAATGATAACTTTTCAGAGTTTTAACTTTTCTTGAAAATCAAACTAAATATAGATTCTTTCTATTCATCTATAATTATTTCTTAATTTAAATTAGATTGCTTTTTATTTTAAATATTTGATTCAATTACTCTAAATTTTTCAAAAAAACATAATTATTAATAAAAACTTACTAAAAGTAAAATTTTATAAATATATATACAATATTTTATTTTATCTTATTATAAATTATAAAAATAAATATAGAAATACTTAATTTTCCTGTGCATCCTGCTATTATTGTACTGTAGTTTTTATAACAAAGCAATCTTCTTTGCTCGTCATGATTCTACGATGATTACACGATGATGGGGTTTCGCGACGTGTTGCAGGTGACATTGGCTCTTGTGCTGACGGCCTCCCACCGCTAAGATTCCATTCTCTCTTTTCTGCACAAATTGACGGTTGTCGTACGTCTATACTACCCGACCGACGGTCAGGATGAGGAGCATCAAAATGGATTGATGTTCTCAACTGCTTGGCTACCACGCAATAGCTTACTACACCCTTTTCGACCAAACTTGACAGTAAAGGGTGGAGCAGGCGAATGTCAGCTAAGAGAAATAGATCGGGTCACAATATTACGATTGCAATGATAATGCATGATTTTTAGTCTTGTCGAATACAGTTGAAAATCAGAGTTTGATCCCTGTCTTTTATCTTAGATTGAGTATCTTCGATGACTCGATACACCTGACGCTCAATATAGGGGTTGTGCACAAAAAATTTACGAGTTGGTGATCAGGTTATACTAACGAAATTTTCCTTATCCTCGTCACAATATAAGCCCTAATAAATTGTATATTATAAGTATTCAACAGAACCTGCCTTTGAGCCCGTTTGAAACTATGGGCAGTCGTTATGCCTATGGCTATGGCTGGGGGTGAGAATTCTTATAATTTCATCTTTGTCATGTCTTGTATTCGTGACTTCTAAGGCCCCTGACCTCTCGTGGACGTGGTATATGAATAGTTAGGTTGAATTGTAATATTATTTTATTTTGAACAATTATCTTTACACATAGGTCAGACATGTCTTTGAGTGAAGATCTTTACGTACGTGAAATTAACTGTTATGAAATATTTGTATCATTTATCAAATTTAAATTAATAATTTTTAATTATTAAATCTCGTTTATTTTTATCATGTTAGGATTGAAGACTCCGTATATTGGGTGGGTCTTTCACATGTGCAAATGACTTTTGGTGGAGAAGAGACGTATAGAATCTAAAGTAACCAAAATATTCCCCAACTACCTACCACAAAGGACAAGAGAACAGTATATTTGAAAGGTGCTCATTGTGTGGATAAAGTCAAGTGTATGCATTAATCCATTTATTTTGTGTGCTCATTATTCTCTAAAATGTTCTAGATCTTATTTGATGACATTGATTTAGACTTACTGAAACCCAATAATATATTTTACACTGTGATTTGTCTAAACTAAAGAAGCAAGCTTAATTTAATGGACTGAATTCGATAGAATTTTCAACTTGGGGTGGTCCAAAATCCAATAGGACAATAAGGCATTGAATAGAAGTTGTTTGAGCGAGACGATCATTTAAAACCTGACCCAAAAAGCAATACATATGTGTGTGTATTTGTATGTGAGTGTTGACCCAAAAAAATAATAAGAAGAAGAAGAAGAAAAATCTAAGATTTCGAGTATTCATAATTAATATCTTTTTCAACTTTTGGTATAATTTAAATCATTTAAAGTCGAATTATTCTTACATGTTATTATTATAGTTCTTGGTTCTCTTATGGAGAGTGAAATGAAATATGTCACGTTTTTCTCTTCTAATTGAAGTTATACATTTAGATTTGTAGTGGAATTGTTCCTACTTTTTATTGTAGTTCTTTATTCTCTTACAAAGACTGAATGGAATATCTCACATATTTTTATCTTCTAATACGGGTCATGCATTTAAGTAAATACGTCTCCATACGAACCTTTTGGTTGCTCAAGCAACTATGATACGAATTTTTTCTTTAAACTGGACAATTAATATTTCTTTTTTGAACTTTTTTCTTTTTTGCGTCTATAGATAGATTTAGAATAGTAATCTAAAGAATAACTTATGGTTACCAAGCAAATAATATCGTGCTTCATTCCCAACCTTGCATACCCCTTATCTCTAGCACTATTTTAAAATTGGATTATTTTACCTTATATTAATAATTTATGATGGACATATTGTTTTGAATATTTCATCATAAGAGCTTGTTTACATTTCTTCATAGACAAATTTCATATTGCACATTTGTGGTTACATCTCAGTCAATTGAACCGATCTTAAATCACACACTTTGAAATTGTAAAAATATAGGGATATTACAAAACAATGCAAAAGCATATTATCTTTAGAACCATTATATAAAACTTCAAAATTATTCTCAAATTCTGGAATATAAGATCTTTTTCTCATTATTAAAAAAATAACAAAAAGTTAAAAGTGGCCTTTTCTAACTCTTTAACAATTCCAGAGAGTAATCATCACATGCGAAAGGCTTAATGGCAGAAAACTGACATTTGCTCTTCTCTTTACACTAAAATAATACTTAATCTAACATCAAATGATACTCTTAGTCCGGCTAGGCTTGATGCTTTCTAAAGCAGCCAAAAGTGAGGAATAATTAAACCATCTTTGGCCCATTATTTTATTGGTAAGTAATTCAAACATAGAGGTTTGGTGACCTTTTCCACAACACAGACTCCCCTAACTTTAGCCAACCTAAGTTGGCACTTTGGGAGACACTATTTTCCACTTATTTAAATTCTCATTATATGATAACATTATGATATAATATTGTAATATTATAGAAAAAACCGTTTTTATTATGCTTAAATCTTTTAGATAACATGATAATAATACGGGAATATTAGCGTGTCTTTTTTTTCTATTTTTCACGACAAAAATTTTGTTGATAGAATTAGACTATTAAAATTTCATCGAAATCTGATCATCAATTGATAATCCGAGTGCAACAGCATGATTCTAACACACAAATGGGTTCAATCAGAACCCTCAAATCAAGACAAAATATACAACTCAAATATGGTTATGAATTGTATTTTTCTTCTACTCCTATCGTTGCGATGTCCCTTTAGAGAAGTGTAAAATAGAGAATTTCCCATTTTTGTACATATGGTCCTCTTGGTCATACTGTCACAAGGAGTTGCCTAGATCACTCACATCACATATTTCTCTCACCCAAAACTAAATACTCTCCATCTCTGCTTGTCCTGTTCCACATCCTCTTTTGGGCCTACAACTCTCATCCATATGAACACAGCCACCTGAGGTTTTAGCACTATTTTGGCTTCAATCATTTGGTGATATTCAAAGCTCAAGGCTTCATACTCCCAATTTTTCTTCTCTTTGATGCTTAGAAATTTTTTCTTGTTTTGTTGTTTGAGGGGATTGTTTTGGGGTTGAGATGTGAAAATTTTAAAATATCTTCACACTTTTTTGTCCTTTCTTTCTTTGAAAGTTTGTTTTCTTGCTTTTTCGCCACTTCACAGAAGGGTCCAAAGAGGTTAATGCTTCATTCCGTCAAAATTCACACCCATTCACAAAGACCACAACAAGAAGAAAAAGAAAAGGAAAAACATCCTTCCTGGATCTTCAAATCTTGATATCAGACACAAATCCTCTTCTGCATAATCAACCAAATAACACTGCTTTGATCTCAACAACTTCAATCTTTCGTCCGTTTCTCAACCACACACATTTTCACCTCCACTGTGTGTAAAGAGAAAAAAGCTGAACTTTAATCCCCCCCAAAAGATGGTTCTTTTTCTGTTCTGAAACACCAGAAATCAATGAATTTTGTCAATTTTGAGGCATACCTAGATCATCAAATCAGGAAAAGAACACAATTCTGATCTCAAAATTCAAGCTTTTTGTCCATTTCTCAACCACACACACACTTTACCACCACTTTGTGCAAAAGAAATCAATCACTTTTAACCCCCAAATTTGGTTCTTTTGCCACTGAATTTTCATACCCAGATCACCAAATCAGTAAAAGATCACAACTTTAACTCAAAGACTGAATCTTCTACTCGTTGCCAAAAAAAAAAAAATGCAAGACCCATCATTCTATGCACAGATGAACCCAACTTTTCCAGAACAAGAACACTTGAAGTGCCCAAGATGTGACTCAACAAACACAAAGTTTTGCTATTACAACAACTACAATCTCTCTCAGCCACGCCACTTTTGCAAGAGCTGCAAAAGGTACTGGACCAAAGGTGGGGCCCTCAGAAACATCCCAGTTGGTGGTGCCTCTAAGAAGAACACTAAGCGCTCTTCAAACAATAAAAAGATTTCTTCTTTATCATCTTCATCATCATCGGCAACAGCTGCAGCAGTAGCAAAAGCAGCTTCTTCTTCTACTACTACTTCAACTTCATCTGCAGCAGCAGCAACGGCATCATCATCATCTTTATCTTCAAAATCAGCTTTTGATCAGATGAGTGGAAATTTCAATAACCTTTTGGGGTCTGGCAATGGAGGGCAGTTTGGTAATTTGATAGATAGGTCGAGTCAGAACGGGTCAAATTTGGAGTTGGGTGAGTTTGGTAATATCCACAATCCTGGCTCTGGCTCGGGCTCGGGCCAGAGCCCAAATGTTGACTCGCAAGTGGGTGTCCAGAATGTTGGTGGGGGGGATAATAGTAGTCGCTGGAATGATGGCAATGGCTGGCCAGGTCTTGCTATTTTCACTCCAGGTTCGAGTTATCGGTAAAGGGTAAATTTTGAAAAACTCGCTTTTTGTCGAAATTACAAGTTAGAGTTACAAAAATGTCATCTTGTCACATTCTTGTAAGGTGTACAAGTTATTAGATTATTACGATACAATAATAGATCTATAAGACCAGTATGTTTGTATAAGCTCTTTTTTTCTACTTGTTTCTTGAAAGTGTAATTTTGCTGATTGTGACATTTTTTTCTTAATTATATTAGCAGTAATGTGCTTAATTATTTGTTCAGATGGAGGCTAATCCGGTGAAGGTAAAGGCACAGCATCTGCAAAAGCAATGAGCATCATGCCAATATGCCAGTCTAGTCATATATACTAGTATGTGATATCGGTACTTGTCTTGATGTTTTTATACCCTTTTGTAATATGGACAAGTATTATGAGACTCATTCAACTTTTTCTTAGTTTATTTGTCTGAAATTTCTAATTATGAGATGTGACCTTGCAACTTCCGGATATTGATGCTAATGTCTAGATTGTTAATAATGCTAATCAATGCATGTTAAATTATTCATGTTCTATTGTATGTGTGGCTTCAATGTCAGCAAAAATGGCATTTTGTTGCCCCTCAAGATTAGTGACTCATTCTAACTAAAGATTACAAGTTGGAACTTATGTTGTTCTATCACAAATTTTATTTTGATTTTTGATTAATTTAAAACATGTATTAGAGTTTACTGATGCACCATGGGATCAATAATTTTAAATTTTGTTTGGCAACAGTGTTTCAACTAGTGTTTAGTGTTTTTCATTTGGTAAAAAAAACTAACTCCCTTAATTTTTGTTGTTTGATAAACTAGTGTTTTAGTTAATATTTTTATTTGAAATAGTATTTTTAAAACGTTAATATGATCAATGTTTTAAAAAAGGATTTAGTGTTGCATCTTTTTTTTTTTTTGACAATCCTACCCACGTCATTATCTTTTTGGTAATTTTGCTCTCTATCCAATTTTTCTTTACATTTTTATATTTTATTTTACAAATATAAATCCAAAATAACACAAAATCAATTTTGTATTCTATCCACATCAAAATATTTTTAAAAAGCGTAACTTGTATTTGTCTATTTTTTTAAAAAAAAAATAAATTTTCAGTGAATTAAAAATATTTACATAATAAAAATATTTTTTTAACATTGATAAAACTAATTGTAAAATAAATTATCTTATTTCAGTAATAGTAATAATAATTATTATTATAGTTATTATGACAATAATAATATGATACTAATATCTTTTTATGTCATTTTGCGTTCATCAGTTAGTTCAGCAGCTAATTATATCGAATAAATTTTGTTCAATCAGCTAACTAAACAATTAGTTGCTAAAAACTAAAATAAAATCATTATTAACAAATATAGCTATATTCCTCCTACTATAGTACCAGATCCCTCTGTGGTTTGTCATAAATGCACAACACCTCCTGTGAATAATGCTATTAATGTCTTTTCTAGTGTAAATTTTAACACCGTTAGGGGAGTGTAGATAGTAAGGGAATAGGCATGGAACTTTTACTCATCACAAGAGCTTATTGGTTGGACTTTTTGTATCATTGGGGGTGTTATACAATTATGATAAACCACAAGGAGACTAGTGCATTTTACCCTTTAAAAAAACCAAGGGGAAGGATGATTAATATCTTCAATTATTCATTTCCAAATACTTCATGCTCTACATGTTGGTCGTCTTAATATTGTTGATACCCTTCTAAAAAAGTGATCATTGGTTTCTTTGGAGATCCAATAATCTTAATTGTGGACGATTTTGAGTTTTATAGGATCAGTAATCTTAAGATAAATTCAACGTAAAGAGACATATACTTCAATATATTTTAAAAATAAATAAATAAATGGCATTTTGTTGTTTGTTATAGAAGCTATAAAATAATGTGGAGGGAGTTGGGCAAAGATATGGTTGATACATAATTATATAAAATTATGTGAGGTAGTGGGGGGAAAGATAATGGAGATCCAATAAGTGCATTGATTGTAAAGTTCATTATTCTAGCATTGTCTTGGTAGGGCTAGACAAAGTTGAACTTTTTCTCTTGTTTGGATACCAAATCTTATCTTTGTTGCTTCATTTTTGGTCTCTTCTGTCATCTATATTCAATTCGGTATTGCTTGCGCTTTTAGCAATGCATGTACATGGAGTACTGCTATTAGGTTGACATATTTCAACCGGGGACAAATTGTCTATGTTTGTACTTGTAAGGCGTTGGAAACATATACCTATAGAGGATGATCTCGTCAACGAGTTTTATTCCAAGTATTTGGTGTTTGTAAGGCACGCGAAGGGAAGGATCTCTATGGGGGTGATTTCGTATTACTGCAAGGAGGGTCGGTAGACTTCACAAGTACGTGTATACCTACTCGTCTTCTATAATACATAATGATTAAGGGCCTGTTCGACGCAACTAATTATTAAGGTAATTGATAACTGATAACTGAACAAAATGTGTTCCATAAAAATTGTTAGATTATCCTTTTGTTCATTCGTTTACCATATTTGGAAGGAACGCAACAGGAGATTATTTGGCAAAAACGCACTTGCAGAGGAATTTCTTATTGACCTTGTTTCTTTTGATGTAAAGAATAGAATGTAAATGCTTAGTTGAACTTTGCTGCACAGGTTGGGGTTGTTTCTCATACAACCTTGTTTTTTATGTAAATCCCCTTGACTTTTGTACTTTTGCTGATCCTTAATGAAAATCATCAAAAAAAAATTTATTAGATTAGTTGATAAAAGTAAATGATTTTGATGTCACATTATTATTATTGTTATGTTTTGATAATAATAATAATAATAATAATAATAATAATAATAATAATCATCATCATCATCATCATCATAATTGCAATTAATAATTTATATAAGCAGAAAAAGAAAAATTACATGTTTAGTAAATTTTGCTTATAAGTAAGTTTAACCTCCTTAGTGATAGAGTCAAAAAATTCTTTTAGTGGTGTCAAGATAAAAATACTTCATGATTAATAAAAATTGAATATTTTTGAAATGCAAATGCTATAATTGACCTCGACGGATCTCATATTTTGAAAGTGTTGAATAAATGCTTCATTTTCAATGCTATCAGAAACATCCCTTTCAATGAAAGTAATTAAACAATTGTTAATAAATACATCTCTATTCGATTTCTCAATTGGCTCTTCATGGTATTCACAGTAAAAATGCTCACACTTGCAGTTACAACTGGAATATCAATTCTAATTTCATTAGCAAATAAACTGAAGGATATATAAAATCTTTTTCCTTGGCTCAACTAATTTCTCAGTAAGATAATATTTTAGCGGGATCAAAGATAATATTTTAATCAGTCAAATCTAGTTTTTTTAATATATATATATATATATATGCATATTAAATTTCAATGGTGTCAAGTAACACCATAGATATTAAGGTGCAACCATCCTGAACCTCCTTATAAATAGGTAAAAGAAAAGCAGCACACTCCTTACTTTTAAAAAAAATAATCAAATAAAAGGATAATATATATATATATATATGCATATTAAGTTTCAATGGTGTTATGCATATTAAGTTTCAATGGTGTTATGCATATTAAGTTTCAATGGTGTCAAGTAACACCATAGTTATTAAGGTGTAGCCATCCCTGAACCTCCTTATAAGTAGGTAAAAGAGAAGCCGCACACTCTTACTTTTAAAAAAAAAAAAAAATGGATCAAATAAAAGAATAACTCTACTCTTTAAGAAAAGAAAAGTAATTTTTTTTAATGAAAGTACTTTTTAGTCATTTTAATTAGCACCAGTTTCTTTAATCACATATTTGCCAAGCATATCAACAACTTAAAAGCATATTTTAAAATATTGCTTTACTTATTTGTCATTTGCTTATAAGCACAAAAAAGTGTTTATAAGTATCAATTACTAATAGTCAGCTTATAGGTATCAATTACATATGAGCTTTTCCTTACAGACATTTGTGGCCTTATGAAAACCACCTTTTATAGAGGAAACAGGTACTTCATCCTTTTTATTGATGATTTTACAAGGATAACTTGGCGCTCAGGTATACTTTATGAAGGAAAGATCTTGAATCTTTTTGTTTTCAAGATATTCAGAAACTATGTTAAAAAGCAAAGTGGTCACTATATAAAATCTTAAAAGTGATAGGGGTACGGAATATAACTCAAATATCTTAACAAATTTTGCCAAAAATGGAGGTGTTGAAAGACAATTCATAATAAGATACACATCCCACAAAATGGTGTATCTAAAAAATAAAATAAAGTGTGATAGAAATTGTCAAATCCATGCTCCATGAAGGACTACCAAAAAGTTTTAGGGATAAAGCTGTATATACAGTCATTTATCTAATAAATAGCAGTCCTACAAAGGCTGTTTAGAATCAAACTCCTATCGAAGCTTGGAGAAAAAAAAGCCATCAGTGAAACATTTAAAAAATTTTGTTGCATTTGCTACGCACAGGTGCCAAAGAAAAAAGAATTAAACTTGATGAAGTAAGTGTTAAATATATCCTTGTCGGGTATAGTACTAAGTCCAAGGGCTATAGGTTACATAGCTTAAAGAAAAATGAGGTAATCATTAACCAAGATATAATGTCTTGTTAAGTTGTAGTTCATAGTCCAAGCCCGTACAAATTAAAAAATATGTGGAAGAAAATAATATAATTAACAGAGTTACCAAATTCAAGACCTGCCTAAACAATGTAGGAGAAATCTTGGAAATTCTTAGGAACAAAGATTCTCTCATATAAATAGAAGATCTTGTATCTTGTATTTGGTGTGTCTTAGGAGTGTGCCTTAGGAGCCACAACCCATAAGAGGTGTGGATGAGAGATCCTAAGAGCATCATATGTATAAAAGAGAATGTCTTACATTCGTTCTTGTCCTAGTAAGGATAGAATCATTGTGAGAACTCTATGGGGGAAAGTTTGGACTTTTCTATCTATCCAAAAGTCATCACCGTGTGTAAACCGTTATTGTTAAATAATAAAATTTATCCCAAAGGGAGATTGTGGACGTAGGCAGAGGACCTAACCACATTAAAAGTATCTATTTATGTGTGTTTTTTTATGTGCATTGATGTGTGTGCGTGTATTCTCAGTTTCCCCAACATGTTTGATGAAGATGTAACTTGAAGTTGGAAAGAAAAACAAGTCAAGAAAAATGTTCTTGATGTTGATAATGAAGAAACAACAAGCATTGCAAGTGATGATGAAGTAACTCCTCAAAATTCACCATTTATTTCATTGCCATCTCCAGATTCATGACCATCATCATCAAGCTCCACTTTAGTGAAAACGAAGAGCTTGTGAAAACGAAGAGCTTGAGTGATATTTATACACAATGTAATTTTTATGTGATGGAACCAGAAAATTTTGAAGAAGCACATAAAGAAAAAGTTTGGAGGAAAAAAAAGAATATACAAGCTAAACAATGTATGGGTCGCAATAAGCACCACGACCTTGGTATAGTGAAATTGATTCATATTTTCAAAAGCAAGTATTCAAGAAAAGCAAGAGTGAGCCTACATATACATCAAATCTCAAGATACATCAATGCTCTTTATGTAGATGATTTATTATATACCTGGAGTTATGAAAAAATGATTCAAGACTTCAAGAAAGATATGATGAAGGAATCTGAAATGACTGACATGGGTTTTCTCCATCACTTTCTTGGGATGAAAATTTGTCAACAAGACACTGGCGTCTTTATTTGTCAAAAGAAAATGCTGAAAATATTTTGGCAAGATTCAATATGAATAATTACAAACCTAAGAATACTCCACTTGATGCAAATGAAAATTTGAAGATAGATGATAGTGGAAAGAAAGTTGATGTTACTATGTATAAAAGCTTGGTTGGAAACTTGTTATATCTTACAACAACAAGGCCTGACATTATATATGTGGCAAGTTTAGTCTCCAGAATCATGCATTGTCCTAGTAAAATTTATTTTGCGATAGCAAAGAGGGTGTTAAGATACATAAGAAGAACAACCAATTCTAGCAACCAATATGTCAAAAGAGTTCAAATAAACTTATTTGGCTCTCATGATAGTTATTAGGCCAAATGCATTAATGACATGAAAAGTAAATGAGGTCATGCTTTCACACTTAGTTCAGGAATTTTCTCTCAGGCATCAAAGAAGCAAGAAACAGTTTTTCAATCATCTATAGAAGCTGAGTACATTTTAGTAACTTTGGTCACTTCACGGTGCATGTTATTGAGGAAAAGTTTTGAAGATCTTAGTGAAAGACAAGATTGAGCTATTGAACTATTTTGTGACAATCTTAGTGAAAGACAAGATTGAGCTATTGAATTATTTTGTGACAATCAATCAACCATTGTCATGGCTAAAAATTTCAGTCCATCACAGTAGAACAAGATATATTGCAATCGAGCATCATTTTATCAAAGATGTAATTGATGCAGGATATGTTTAACTCAAATTTTGTCCAAGTGAAAATCAAGTGGTTGACATATTCACAAAGTCAATTCCAAGAGAGAAGTTTCACTATTTGAGAAAATTTCTTGGAATTTAAGAACAACACATTAAGGGCGAGCTTGTTAAGTAATGGGTTGTCCACATTATTAATAATACCAACACAAGTATTTGAAGAATCAAAAGGAGAACACAATGACTCTAAATGTGATATCCTATATCAGTTTGTAGGGTCACTTATGACTTGTTTATAAGTGGATAGAGTGGGTATAACTAAAAACGTGGGTTAACCATTTTGGACCAGTTGATTAGAAGCCTAAATAATTATTAGTTATGCCTACAAAACCAGTCTCACTCACGGGCTTGGGTTCAAGGGCGTGACAAAATGGTATTCAGATCCTGTTTACCAGCCGGTTGCGGAAGCTAAGTGCTATACAGAGCAAGGTGTTAGACCAAATGTGCGGTGGGAGCCACCTCTTGAGCCCGTAGGAGCTACCTCTAGAGTCCTGCATCGCCTGGTCTTGTGTGTAATTGTGTATCCCTGACGAGGACGTCGGGTCCTCAACGGGGATGAATGTGATATCTCACATTGGTTTTTAGGGTAACTTGTAACTTGATTATAAGCGTGTGGCGTAAGTATAACTAATAACTTGAGTTAACTATTTTGGACTAATTAATCAGAGGCCCAAGTAGTTATTAGTTATGCTTAAAACTCCAATCTCGCTCGCGAACTTGAGTTCGGAACATGACAAAGTATCATTCAATCACAACTCATGTGATACAAAAAATTTTCGCTTTCTTTACAACATAAATCTTCTCTTAATTTCTTGAATGAAATGGCTATAAATATTCAATGGGCTCAAAATTATAATATTATAACATTATGAAAAGATTGAGGTCTCACGGTAAATCGATAGGTCAATTCAGAGAGTTGCTAATAGTGTTTAGCCATATGACATCTTCAAGCAGAGAAGGGTCTTTGCACCCACCAATGCGCATTGCGCCTCCTGGCTAGAATAGAGTTTCAAGGGAAGGATCAAAATCATAAAATATGATGTTGATATTATCGTAATTCAATAATTGTAAATTGTTCATATTACTATCGCAACTGATATGAACAATTCGTAATTTTTGCATTAAATTATGACTTTATAATATTACAAGAAAGAGAATTCTTATTTCGAGATTCAGTCTCTACATACATTCCCCAATGTCGTACAAGAGGAAGTTTGACCTAGTGATTGCAATTGTTGAGCAGCCAAATTGCAAATTTCAGCTGGGATACAATAAATGTAGTCTATGTCGATGGCGATCGTTTCGGGTGTTCATATTGATTGCATTAATGGTGGTCCTTCATAGATCTAGCAGCCCTATTGTGGATCAACATTAAGACCTCCTGGCCCCTTAAGATAAAGGTTTTTTTTTTTTTTTTGGTTGAAATTCATCTTAAATGTTGTAGTTCTTTTCGAGTTACGTTTTTTTCATAATATTATACAGTTAAGATTTACAGTTGAATTTAACACATGTAGACTTTGTTTGGTCTAACTGTAATATTTTAGCTGTTAAGCTGTAAAATTTTTAGTTGTTAATTATTTAGCCTTATATTTTTGGAATTAAATTTTTAATTGTTTTAAGCAATTTTAGAATTCTAAAATATAGAGTAGTATTTTTTAAAAAAAATAAACAAAAACAATTTCTAACATAATGTAAAAATAACTTCTCAAAAGCATTTTTTAAAAAGCTTTTACTTTTTAACTTTTTGTGACTCCAGTTTTTATGTAAAAACTCTTCTAAAAATAAATTAAATAAGTTAATTTTAACTTTTAAATTTCCAACATGTATTTTGAATATCTAAAAATTAAGCCAAACGAACTCGTTATAATTATTAAATTTTAATTATGATATCGTAACATAATAAACAGGTCTATGCCTGCTTCAGGCGGCAATAGTATTCTAACAAGACGTTTTGAAGCAATCTCAACGATAATGGTGGCTATATGTCCCTACTGCCACAGCTCACAAGCACATGGGATGCTACCATTTTACTCGTGTGAATAAACGTTGTAATGTTACAAGAAAATTAAATTTATATCTACTCAATGCTTGCCTCCACCAATTAGGCAGCGAATTATGAAGGTGTGAATATCGTTTGTTGTAAGCTTAACAAGAAGAAACAACTCAATGATAACAATTCTCACTTGAAATCTAGAAGTCATAAATTTGACTACGTTTTTCCCCCCTTGAGAATCTCTTGCAGTAATGGTGACAACTAATGCCAAGAATGAACCTTTGACGACCTTTTAGCGTGTTCACAAGTGTGCACAGTTTCGTTTACCACGACGTTGCTTCACAGCTCACAGTGCTTTTCTCTCCCATTATAGCAACCAGTTAGGACCTGTTTGAACTGATTTTTTCGTAGAAAAAAATTATTGTTTCCTGAAAAAAGGAAAAAATACCTTTTTTTAACTATAAATACTTAGGTCAAATTTAATATTTAAAAAAAAAACTAAAACTCAACTGAATTAAGATTCGTTTAGATTAACTTTTCTCCAAAGAACTTCTCAAAAGTTTTGCAAAAAGTTTTTTCTTGAAAAGTTAAAATTCTAACTTCTCAAAATAACTAAAATTAAGTTTTTTTTTCAAAGCTCCAAGTTTTTTAAAAAATCTAATCCAAATATTTATTACAACAAAGATGTGCTTTTTTCAACCAAAAACATAAGTACCTCTATGAAAAAAGCCAATCCAACCAGGCTCTAAAAGCTTTTCCTAAAAGCCAAAACCTTTTTTCTTATTTGAAAAAACCACTTCCTGTTATCACGAAGAAAAAATTCTTCTTTTCAAAAATTATAGAAAAGCACTCCTAAAAGAACAATCGAAACAAACCCTTTATTGTTGTCCCTTCACCACGAGGAATTAAGTGCTATTATATATCTGAGCAACAGGTTCACTAGGATTCAGAAACTATAGTTGAACAATTTCTGCTTAGGGCTTAGCAAAATATGTTGAATCCAAACTACAAGAAGAAACCAAAGTCGGTCCGCTATATGGAACTAACAACCCATTCATCCCTATCAAGAATCGTCTCCTCTATCAACTCCGCATACGCAAGAAGAAAGAAAAACGAATTAGAGCACACCAGTCTTTAAGAATTCCTTCAAATTTCTCTTTAATTCAAATACTCAGAAAGCACAAAGGTTTGAAATAACATAATTAACACGAATTAAATCACAAGATACATCATAAACAAAAAGCCCTTGAGATTGGACGGCAATTAACATGAAGAGCTTCTTGTGTCTCGTAAAATGACCAACAGTGAAGTTCAAGCAAGTGTATATAAACCCAAAGAATTACAGGGGATCCACGCGGGCCTTGTACATGCAAATGTAAGCCATATGCCAATCACCTAGAAGAAAGATGAGATTCCACTGTTAATACCTCGACAAGCATGTGTGTAGAGACAAAGGAACTGGAACAAGCACGGTGCGTGTGTAAATGTAGGTATATGTAGCTGCATGTGTGCGAGTGCGTGTCAACTTGGTAAAGAAGAGAATTGATATCTGCTTTTGGTACAGCAGAAACTGTGAAGCAGATATTGCAACAAGCCACGATGGACCTTATGCCATTCACAATGCTAAAAGGTTATGGACATGAAGAGGGAAAAACATAAGATTATCGCAGAACCCTTACCGCCTCCAGAGAGTCTAGTGATGTCTTCCTCGCGCTGTGGAATTGGATTATCGTCATCAAATTCAATCCATTTTCCTGAAATCAACAGCAATTCTTTATTGGTTAAAACAGTTGAAAAATGGAATGCCGTGGCACTGTAAGTTATTATAGAGAAACTAACCATTTTCTTGCTTGACCCATGCGACATAATGCCCTGAATCAGCACTTCTACCTTTGTGAGTCAGCACAGCAACCAAATCGTATATACCTGTCAACTGCATTTCTTTGTTGGGCACAATACCTGAAAGTGTTGTTATTCGTTAGACACTGAAATAAAGCTACAATTACTATCCCAACATCAATGAATAACAGTCACCAAATGCGCATGGTCCCTCTCACATTTTTAAACAAAATCTTCTCCATAGGCCACTCAGAACCCTGCTCAAACAGTATGATAACAGTGCTAAGGGCCTCTGATAAGGGAATACCTATGTAATAGATTATATTGGTTATCAAAGTGTACTATTTGTACTACTGGTGATAATAAGTATAGCTGTGTACTAGTGTTAGTTAGTTAGAGTGGCTGACTATCACCCGTAAATACTATACTTGTAACTGTTTTTCGTAACAATAATAAGATGCTCTTCTCTCTCTTCTCTCTCTTCTCTCTCTTTCTCTCTCTAGATTTCATGGTATCTAGAGCAAGTTGATTCTGAAATCTCCATGGCTGATCTCTACAAAGCGTTATTGAAATTTTTTCTCGCAGAATTTGCTTGATTCCTTCATTCTCATTCTTCATTTTCAATCTCTTGCTATTTTTATCACAATTTTGCCTTAATTTTCTTCAATTTCTTCATTTTGCACTTAGGGTTTTGTGATCAATTTTCTGCCATAAATCTTAAAATTTCCATCCAATTTCTAATTTCTCTCCATCAATCTCTTATTCTCTTCAGTGCAATCCAGAATCACTATATTTTTTCTCAATCCCATCAATTTTTCTAATCTTCTCCTTTAATCTCTCATTTTGCTATATGTCAGCTTTGGCTTCTTCATCATCTTCTAGATTTGGCGATAAAGTCACTGGACTAAAACCTTTTTTTCAGAATTTTAATCACACAAATCTTGTCAAATTGGACAATACCAACTATGCATTGTGGAGGCCTCAGATTCAAGTCTTGTTCAAAGCATACAAGTTGTTTGATCATTTGACTGGCTCAACTCCTTCTCCTCCTACGACTATACTTCATCCATCTGGGACAAAAGAAACCAATTCTGATTTTCTCAACTGGCAGATTCAAGATGAACACCTTAAGCTGTGCTTGTTATCTACTATTTCTCCTTCTGTCCAGCGACAGGTGTCTCATCTATCTACTACTCATAAAGTCTGGTTTGCTTTGGTTTCTAGGTATAGCTCTCCTAACTGGTCTCATGTTTATCAGTTGAAAATGAGACTCTGTACTTTGTCTAAGGGTACAATGTCTATGACTGCTTACTTAGATCATGTCAAAGGTCTAGTAGACTGTCTTCATAATGCATCAGAAAGTGTCTCAAAAAAGGATCTAGTCATGTACATCTTAAAAGGTCTTCCAATAGAGTATGAACCTATCAAGGCCTCTATAAGGACTAGACCTGTTCTGATTACCTTGGCAGAGCTTACTAGTCTTCTTATTGCTGAAGAGCTGCGTCTTCAAATGAATCATTCAGTCTCTCTAAGTGATGCATCACCCCAGAGTCCTGCTACTGCTCTTTACTCCAATTTCTCTCAAAGAGGCAGGGGTAGAAATAATAACAGGGGAGGTCAAGGTGGTAGAACTCAGAACACATCTCAACCTAGGCCGGCTAGTTCATTCTCTGGTATTCTTGGCTCTCCACCTTCAGGATCCACCTCCTCTCAAGACTCAACTACTCCAAGTACAGCAAGCTCCTCCACCAATATCTATTGTCAAGTTGTGGCAAACCAAATCACATTGCCTTAAACTGTTGGCATAGATTTGATAGTGTTAACTACCCTTCTGAGCAGTTTGCTCCTAAGCAGGCTCATATGGTTCAGCATGCTACTATTACACCTCAACAATCTTCTACCACATAGAACTGGATTTTGGATTCAGGGGCTAATACACATGTCACAAATGATGCTGCCCAACTTCAGACACTGTTTCCCTACACTAGTTCTACTTTTGTGGTTGTAGGCAATGGTCAACAACTGTAGATTCAGAGTATGGGAAGTGGCATTGTTTCTACTCATGTTTCTTTCACTATCAGAAATTCTTCTTGTTCCTCAAATTCCTCATAACTTGTTATCAGTTCATAAGTTCACCTCAGATAACAATTGTTCCATTGTTTTTAACTCTAAGGAGACCCTTATACTAGACAACAATTCTCATCAGGTCCAGTGCAAGATCCCCTGTAACAAAGGTCTCTACTATCTTCCAAGCTCTTTCAATGTTTCAAGTTCCTCAACTCCTCAAGCATTGTCTTTTGTTACTGTCACCACCAGTCCTGCAAATAGTCTATGGCATCACAATCTTGGACATCCTTTAGCAAATGCTTCTGCTGTGTTGTCTAGGCTATTGAATGTTAGATTACCTACTACTAGTCTAGACTGTGAAGCTTGTTCTCTTGCTAAAGCACATAAATTGCCCTTTTCTTTGTCAAATTCTATAGCTAATTCTGCATTTGAGCTTGTACATTCAGATAGTTGGGGCCCTGCTCCAATACATTCTAATGCAGGTCATAGATTTTACATTGTTTTCTTAGATGACTATTCTAGATATGTGTGGCTTTATCCTTTGAAAAAGAAGTCTGATGCTTATCAAGCTTTTCACAGTTTTCATACCATGGTTTCTACTCAGTTTAACACTATTATTAGGATATTTAGAACTGATAATGGCACTGAGTACTTGAGTCATCAGTTTCAAATCTTTCTACAATCCTTAGGCACTATTCATCAAACTAGCTGCCCATATATTCTAGAACAGAATGGTAGAGTGGAGAGAAAACACAGGCACTTAATTGAAACATCACTAGCATTATTACATCTGTCACATCTACCATCTTCTTTCTGGCTTGAAGCTGTAACTATGGCAAATTTCTTGATTAATAGACTGCCTACACCTGTTTTGCATAACAAGTCACCCTTTGAAGTTCTATACAAACAAACACCAAATTACAATGCCCTTAAAGCATTTGGTTGCCTTTGCTATCCTTGGGTAAGACCCTATACTAAACACAAGTTGCAACTTAGGTCCACACCTTGTGTTTTTTTGGGCTATTGTAACACTACTAAAGGGTTCAAATGTATGGATTTAGCCACTCACAGAGTCTACACATCTAGACATGTTCAGTTCAAAGAAACAATAATTTCCTATGGTGCCTCTTCTAATCTCACTGCAGAAAATTTCTCTGCTCCTTTTCTTTCTCATGATTCTCTTTCAGAGAGGCCTGATCCTTCACAACTTATTATTCCAGTAATACAACCATCTTCATTAACTCCTCCAGAGTTCAATTCTCAGGTGAGCCCTGTCTCATCTTCACAATCAACTTCATAGTCTTCTTCAGTTCAGTCTTCTATTCCTAGTATTCCTTCTCCACATACTGAGTCTCCCTCATCTGCACCTTTGAAGTCTCTTTCTGATTCTTCTTCCTCTCATTCTGAGTCTACTTCTCCTTCACAGTCACAATCAACTTCCTCTAACTCATTTTCCAGTCTTGCTCCTCAGTCTAGGCATCCAATGTTGACCAGGTCCAAAACTGGTTGTCTTTCACCTCCTCTGTATCAACTAAATTGTCTTATTCTCACTCCTCCTACTCATGAACCTATTTCTTATAAGGAGGCAGCTAAGTATAAATGTTGGGCTACTGCAATGCATGAAGAATATCAAGCATTGATGTCTCAACAAACCTGGGAACTTGTTCCTTTACCTGAAGGTAGGCAACCTATAGGATGTAAGTGGGTGTTCAAAATTAAGAAGAATGATGATGGTTCTATAGCAAGATATAAAGCTAGGATAGTGGCTAAGGGATACCTGCAAGAATATGGGCTTGATTATCAAGAAACATTTAGTCTAGTGGTCAAAAATCAAACAATTACAGTTGTGCTTTGCCTAGCTCTGCATTTTAAATGGTCATTGAAACAACTAGATGTTTCTAATGCTTTCTTGCATGGTAGTTTGGAAGAAGAGGTCTTTATGACCCAGCCTCAAGGTCTTTTGGATCCTAGCTTTCCACACCATGTTTGCAAACTCAAGAAATCTCTCTATGGGCTTAAACAAGCTCCTATTCGTATCTTCTTAGTCAAGGGTTTCAGTCTAGTTCTGCTGATGCTTCTTTGTTCATTCACAAGTCTAAGACAGGTTTTACTTTTGTTTTAGTTTATGTGGATGATATAATATTAACTGGCAGTTCTTTGTCCTATGTTAATACCCTCATTCAGTCCATGGATACACAATTTGCTATGAAGGACTTGGGTCAGTTATCATATTTCTTGGGCTTGGAAGTTAAAACTTCCTCTGCTGGCATTCTAGTTCATCAAACTAAGTATGCCACTAATCTGCTACAAAAAGTAGGTCTTACTGATTGTACTGCAGCAGTCACACCGTTTTAGGCCAAAACCACAAAGGCAATACAAGATCAAACACCCTATGCAGACCCTCATCATTATAGGAGTATAGTTGGTGCCCTACAATATCTCTCAGTTAGCAGACCAGATCTTCAGTTTGCCATCAATGCTCTTTGTCAACACATGCACTCTCCTACATGTGCAGATTATGCAACACTCAAGAGGACACTGAGATATGTTAAGGGTACTCTCAATCAGGGCTTATATTTTCAGGCAGGACCACTACAACTTCATGCTTTCACAAATTCAAATTGGGCCAAAGATGTTATGGACAGGAAATCCATTTCAGGCTATGCTATTTACTTAGGTCCTAATTTGGTGTCTTGGTGCTCTAAAAAGCAGTCAACAGTGGCTAGGTCATCTACTGAGGCAGAATATAGAGCTACGGCACACTCAACTGCAGAAATCAAGTGGTTGTCCTACCTGTTTCAAGATTTGTCCATTCCACTTCCAGTTCCTGTCTTGCATTGTGATAACATTTCAGCTATGGCTCTAGCCTCTAATCTTGTTTTTCATGCTAGAACTAAACATATTGAGATAAACTATCACTTTGTTAGAGAACAGGTTGTTTCCAAAGCCATTCAGCTAGCCTATCTTTAGTCTCAGGACCAGGTTGCAGATCTGTTTACAAAATCTTTATCTCCAGATCATTCAATTACCTAAAGGGCAAGCTTCCTTTGGCATTCACCAAACATCAACTTGAGAGGGCCTGATAAGGGAATAGCTATGTAATAGATTATATAGGTTATCAAAGTGTATTATTTGTACTACTGGTGATAATAAGTACAACTGTGTACTAGTGCTAGTTAGTTAGTTAGTTATAGAGGCTAACTATCACCTATAAATACTATACTTGTAACTGTTTTTCATAACAATAATAAGATGCTCTTCTCTCTATTCTTTCTCTCTTTCTCTCTCTAGTTTTCAGCCTCTTTGGATTGGCTTTGTCCATAGAGAAGCACTCTTTTTTTGTTGGGGAAAAAAAAAAGTTAAAACTCTAAAAAAAGCTTAATTTAGCTTTTTAGAATTTTTAGCTTATCAAAAAAGCACTTTTTTCAAAAAATTTTTGAAAAAGCGCTTTTGGAAAAAGTAAATCCAAGCAAGCCCTAAGAAATGCAGTTAAAGCTTCCTTCCAAAGTATGAATTGGTACAATGTTTAACAAGTCTATTGTTTCTGAAACACCTCTCTCTAACAACCATAAGGTGGCACCAGAATGTAACTACTCAACCTAATTGCCTTCTTTTATTTTCCCCATTTTGGGGCAAGGCAGAAGGGAGGTGGTTGGGACCAGAAAAATGACTTCCTGATAACCCATCCATATTTTTACCTTCTTGAGACATATCTGTAGATGCTGCTCCACTTCCATTTGATGATCCCTGCACAGGAAGCACATTTTATGCATCCTACAATGTATCTGATTAATCCCCCTTTCTTATATGGAATAGTTTGTACACTAGATCATTGACATACCTCTGCCTCAGTCATCTTCACATCTTCTTTAGAATTGGAGCTCTTGTCAGTTTTTAGACCAAGCTTCTTACCTTCTTCTTCTCTCAAAACCTACAAGTTGGAAGTGCCCAAATGATTTTACAGCAAGAGGGAAAATATCAATGCTCTTTTAACTTAAAGGAGACAATAGGAAGATAAGAATTGAGTCTAACGTGGCAAGAACACACGCCCCCAAAAACCACAACAACAAAACCGGATAAGATAGCTCATAGATAGGCTATATGACTTGTAATAGAAAGTGTTATGTTGTACAACTCTGTCACAGTCAGTGACATTAGCATAGCTATTCTAACTAATAGAGCAGTTAGTTAAGTGGTCAAGTGTCAGGCAGTTACAGATCAGTTAGCTAGTGCCTTGATCACCAAGACACACTGCTCTATAAATACCTCATGTAATCCTATTACAGTGAATGAGAAGTTCAGATATTTTTTCACGCTCTCTATTTCTTCACATGGTATCTAGAGCCAGGTCTTTCCAAACAGAAAGAGATTTTTTTTCGGAAACCCTAGCCTAGGGTTTCCTCCATGAGAGAACAGTTCATGAACCTCCATTAGAGGACATCGCAACTTCTCCCAGCTGCAGTTCATTTTCTTCTCTGCTCGCCAAGCCTCACGAAGGTGTTTCACATAGATATCGCATCATTTTAGCCTCTTCTCCAATTGTTCAAAGCTTCTTCCATGGCGAAACAACAAGATTTACCTGTTGGAGTTAAGTTTCACATATATGGTGCATACCAAACTGGATTCCACTAACTACATGGTCTGAAGGTCTCAATTGCAGCGAATCTTCAAGGCACATCATTTGTTGGATCTGTTAAGTATAGTGGTTGTCATTGTACTATATCTCTCCCACATCGGAAGAGTTGCTTTATTTTCTCTACTTTGCAATAGTATAAATATATGGGGCTAAGTACTACTGAGAGTACGAAAGCCTTCTTTTATTCTTAATCAAGCCACAAATCCAGTGTTTCATGAGCAGACGAAGCATATAGAGATTGATTGTCATTTTGTGAGAGAGAAGTTGTTATCAAAAGAGCTTGTTACTTCTTATGTTAGCTCTAGTGATCAATTAGCTGATTTGTTTATAAAATCTCTTAATGGCCCCCGTGTTAAATATATTTGTAACAAGCTGGACACTTATGATATATATATTCTAGCTTGAAGGGGGGTGTTAAGTATAGTGATTGTCTTTGTACTAGATCTCTCCTACATCAGAAGAGATACTTTATTTTTTCTACTTTGCAATAGTATAAATATATGGGGCTAAGTACTATTAAGAGTACGAAAGCCTTCTTTTATTCTTAATCAACAGGATCATATCACAGGGGAATCACCTTGTCCTGCTCCAACTATGAAGGATGCTTCTGGAAAGAACATAGTCAATCTTGACTATGAAGCTTGGAATTCCCTAGATGAGCATCTTCAAAATTGTCTCTTTGCTGCTATTTCTCTGACTATTCTCACTTTAATTCTTCATCTAAATACAGCCTCTACTATTTGGCAAGCTCTTGAGCAGAGATTTACCTCTTTCAGCAAATCTCATGTTCATCAATTGAAGAATAGACTTGTCAATATCACTAAGGGCACCAAAACAACGCAAGCTTATCTTGATGAAATCAAGACCATCATCGATAGCTTGGCTGCTCTGGATGATATAGTTACAGAGGAAGGTCTGATTCTTCTCACTCTCAGGGGACTCCCTCCAGAGTATGACTCCTTTCAGTCTAGTGTTAGACTAAGACCTACACCTATCATTGTCTCAGAGTTAAACACTTTGCTTCTGAGTGAGGAGTTCTATTTTTAGAACAAGGAGCTTACTCTGACAGATTACTGTTGTATACCAACACTACACAAGGTAGAGATTCCAATAGTGGCAGAGGCAAAGGGAGAAATCCAAATCCTAGAGGAAAAGGTAGGGGGCAAAGGTCCTACTAACAAAGAAGGTTTTACTCAACCATCATCTCCTACTCCAACACAGGGCAACAACTCCAACCCAAACTCAGTTACAACCGATCCTTCTCCTAGCTCCTCCGCTAAGGTCTATTGTCAAATTTGAGAGAAACCAAACCACAATGCTAGAGAATGTTGGTACAGGTTTGATACCAACTATGCTAATCCACAATTAGACAAGTAGGCCTACAACACTCAAGCTAGTGCTTCAACTTCTAATGATGGCTCATGGGTTCTGGACAATGGTGCAAACACCCATGTCACTCATGATCTGAACAATCTCCATACTCATACTCCCTCTCAAGGGACAGAGGCAGTAACTGTAGGTAATGGTACTCAACTCTCTATCATTAGTATTGGATCTGGTAAGCTTTGTACTCCTTCTTCCACCTATAAATTAACTAACGTCCTTCATATCCCTCAAATCTCATCCAATCTACTTTCTATGTCAAAATTCACCCTTGATAATAACTGTACCTTGATTTTTAACTCAAAAGAGGTACTAATTGTGGATAATTCCACCAAGCAGATTCAGTTCAACGGCCCTTGTGAGCAAGGTCTATACAGGCTTCCATCTCAATCACAACCCACTACTCAGCTATCTTCTACAATCCTCAATTGCAGTTGCAGTGCTAAAGCTCCATCTCAAACTACTCTTTGGCATCAAAGGCTAGGGCACCCTACCAAGAAACTGTCTTCTATATTGTCTTCTTTGTTACATGTACATTTAGATAGTGAGAGTCCCGCTTGTAATTCATGTGCTGTAGCAAAATCTCATAAAATTCCTTTTTCATTGTCTACTACTATCACTACTAAACCATTTCAATTAGGACATTCTGATGTTTGGGGCCCTTCCCCTTTACCTTTATCTAAAAACTACAAATATTGCATACTATTTCTGGATGATTTTACAAGATTCACCTAGTTCTATCCTCTGAAACAAAAATCAGATGCATATTCTATCTTTTGCTTTTCAATGCCATGGTACAGAATCAATTTGATACTAAAATCAAGATATTTAGGACTGATAATGGAACTGACTATGTCAATTCTCAGTTCAGTTCCTTTCTTTAGTCCTTAGGCACTATCCACCATTCAACATGCCCATACACCCCAGAACAAAATGGCAAAGTTGAAAGGAAACATAGGCATTTAGTGGAAACTACCCTTACCCTTATGCATCAAGCCAGTTTACCTGATTCTCATGGCTTGAACACTGGCTGCAGCCAATTACTTGATAAATAGGCTCCCCACACCTTTCATATCTAATAAATCTCCTTTTTGAGTGCCTCTATTCCGAGCAACCTGATTACATGACCCTCAAAGTTATAGGTTGCCTATGTTATCCTTGGTTAAGACCTTACACTAAACACAAGTTACAACCAAGGTCTATTCCCCGTGTTATCATTGGGTATTGCCCTACAACCAAAGGGCATGGGTGCCTGGATCCTCAAACAAATAGAGTGTACATTTCTAGCCATGTTCAATTCATAGAACATGTTTTTCCCTTTGCTAATTCTGCTCTGCAAGATACACACTCTTCCACTCTTACTTCAAACTGGTTTCTATCTCTGAATACCAGTTCATTAGTTCCTACATCCCAGTATCTCACTGCTGAGCTTCCTTCTACTTTAATAACTCCTATAGACAGGCAGTCTCCTGCAAGCTTATCCAATACTCATTCCAACAGACATTCTGCATCTGAGAATGGTTTGAATATGTCTAAACATTTCCGTCATTCCCCAGAAGCCAGTCATTCCGAATCTTCATCATCTTCTGCTGCCTCAGGACATCCTAGCTCTTCTACTTCATCCAGTTCATCAACTCAACACACTGACAATACCTCCAAGACTTGTCTCTCATCCTACAAACCATCAATCTCCTAGAGAATCCTCTAGTTCAAGCTCAGGACAATCTCTTCTTGTCTCTATACATCCCATGCTCACAAGATCCAAGACAGGCAATCTTAAACCTCCCTTATACAACCTTCACACTTTTGTTACCAGTCCACCTATCACTGAGCCCACTACTTATAAACAAGCTGCATCTTCTAGTTACTGGATCCAAGCTATGAAAGACGAGTATGATGCCTTGCTCAAACAGAACACCTGGACTCTAGTTCCTCTACCACCTAATAGACAGCCTATTGGCAACAAATGGGTATACAAAATTAAGTAATAAGGCAGATGGCACAGTCTCAAGGTACAAGGCAAGATTAGTTGCCAAAGGGTTTCATCAACAAGAAGGTCTTGACTTTAATGAGACCTTTAGCCCAGTTGTTAAGCCACAAACAATCAGGATTGTTTTAACAATGGCAGTCACATTTAAATGGTCTATAAGACAACTTGATGTTTCCAATGCATTCCTCCATGAATCTTTGGGTGATGAGGTCTACATGCTGTAGCCTCAGGGTTTGAAGACCCTAAGCATCCTGATGTTGTTTGCAAACTAAATAAATCTCTTTACGGTCCCCAAGAGCTTGGTACCAAATGCTGTCATCTTTCCTCCTAAGCCAGGGTTTTAGTTGCAGCTCATCTGATACCTCTCCGGTTACTCATAGAACAAGTCAGTCTATCACCATTATATTGGTCTATGTAGATGATTTGCTTATAACTAGTTCCTCACCACAGGCATCACTGATTTAATTGCAGCCATGAGTCAGAGATTTGCCATGAAGGACTTAGGTCCTTTGTCTTATTTTCAAGGCATTAAGGTATACTATTCTTCCAATGGCTTACTACTTCATCACAGCAAGTATGCGTTGGATATCCTACAAAAGGCTGGCATGACTGAATGTCACTCTACTGAGCTTCCTACCATGACAAAGTCCTCAGGCAAAACTGCATACCAAATTCCCTATTCTGACCCCACTCAGTTTAGCAGTATCATTGGAGCTCTTCAATACCTTACAATGACTAGGCCTGACATCCAATATGCAGTCAACACCTTATGTCAAGCTATGCATTCACCTACTCAGCAAAATTTTGCAGCTCTCAAGTAATTGCTTAGGTTCATCAAAGGGACATTCAACCAGGGTATTCTTCTGCAGCCTAGTTCATTCACTATGAAGGCTTAATCAGACTCATACTGGGCCAGTGACTCCCTGGACAAGAAATCAACTTCTGCCTATTGCATTATCTTAGGCCAAAACCTCATTTCATGGACATCCAAAAAGCAACCTACTGTTGCAAGGTCCACAACAGAAGCAGAATATAAGGCAAGGGCCATACATCTGCAGAAATTAAGTGGCTCTCAGACCTGCTTAAAAACCTGGGCATCACAGTTTCTACTCCTACACTCTTTTGTGACAAAGCTTCAGCCCTGGCACTAGCAAACAACCTGATCTATCATGCCAGGACAAAACACAGAGAGATTGACTACCACTTGAGCAGGTTTTGTCCAAGCAGCTAGCAATGTCTCACATTTCAACTACTGAACAAGTTGCAAATCTGCTTACTAAGCACCTACCTAAGCCAGTCTTCTCCTATCTCAAGTCCAAGCTTCACATGCTTACCCCTGCTCAGCTTGAGGGGGGCTGATAAGATAGCTCATAGATAGGCTATACGACTTGTAATAGAAAGTGTTATGTTGTACAAAACTCTGTCACAGTCAGTGAAACTAGCATAGCTATTCTAACAGAGCAGTTAGTTAAGTGGTCAAGTGTCAGGCAGTTACAGATCAGTTAGCTAGTGACTTGATCACCAAGACACCCTGCTCTATAAATACCTCATGCAATCCAATTACAATGAATAAGAAGTTCAGATATTTTTCATGCTCTCTATTTCTTTATAAAACCAAAAAGAAAAAGAAAAAGCATATACCCGGCGAGGGGCTTCCAATCTTTTGCGAAGATCATCCGAACAAAAATCATATATATCCAACTCCAAAGGATAGTCCACTTTCTGCAGAACAGAAGCATATCTCGTGATATTAAAAGTTACGTTTCAGTTACTTGATAGTAACCAAAAAAAAATGAAAAGCCAACAGGATATTTAAGCCTCTTCCCAGGCACTCGCTTCATATCCAAAAGTCACAGTAGTATTGATTTTGTTAGCCAACTATAATCAACATCAAGGAACGATGGGCAGCAGCTGATAGTTGCTCCTAACTAAAGCAGAAGATTATGACTAAAACCAACTTACTCGCAGAATCTTAGCCTTCTGATTTGATTCCCTTTTCCAGAAAAATCGCACAAACTGGATAGTCAAGTATCTGCCACCAAAGCAATAAAAGGATCAATGAAACAACAAGAAAAGACTCATTGATAGAATCTTCAAAAGGGATAATAGAGCAACTGAAAGGTGAGGTTTTGTGACCAAGGACTGCGATAAGAGGTTGAGAGAAGGCTCCATTTTACAGTTATCACACTCAAAAGGTAACTTTTGTGATGGCCAAAAAATAAATTGACAGAATAGTCAATTTGTTGGACTGCATCTGATAGATCAATCCTATTGCTCGAGTCACATAAGAAACTTTGAATATCATCCCCCATGCACCCATCCCCCTCCAGAAGAAACTAAATGAAAAAGGATATAAGAGATAGAGAAGGAACAGAGAGGCTGAGCTAATTTTATACAGCCAATCCAAACCTTGGCAAGCCATTAATATGTGAATCTTTTATATAAATTGCACTGCGTCCTAGAGAAGGAGAAGCTTTTTCCAATTCCGATCTGAGACCCTGAAAAATAAATCAGAAGCCAAAAAGAGTAAGATGAAGCCAGATATATGGCAGTAATTGACAACACCCTGATATGGCTGCCATGCAGCACTTTCCAAAATTGTCCAATGAATACTTAAGAGATGTCTATTGTGAATAATCTCAAAAAATAAGTTCCCTTTACCAAAAAATCCATAGAAGGACAAGAAAAAGCTGAACTCCAGAAAACGGACAAGCATTACTAGCTCTATGTAGTATAATAAATGCAAAACATTGTTATCACAGGCCTACCTACTTTTTGCTATTTCTTTGTAGGCACTATAGCCAGACACTGATAGGCCCAGGAGTTAAGAAGCTTGTAATTTTCACTTTTCTAGCTTTAATATGTAAATCAGCCTTAAGAATGGATTGGTAAAGCTATTTCAAAAGGTCATGTAATTGTGTTGGGAAAGGTCCGGATATATAAACAATCTTAAAAGCTGTATGTACTAGCAGAAAAGGAGAAGTTTGAATCAGATCCAAAGAAATATTTAACCCAGGTGATAAAACTTACTCGTCTTATCCCCTCATGCAAATGATTCACTTCTTGTGAAATGTGGCACTTGAGTGAATAAACAGCTTCTGTCTCTGTACTTTCTTCACCACTTTCTGCACAATGAACCCTAGAATAGCGCGCAACCAAAAGGACAAATAAAATCGTAAATCAATGAGTCAATCAACCAAAGCTACGCAATCAAGGCACTAACCAGAGGAAGCCATGCAGTCGCAATCGCATTAACAGCATAGCAGAGCAGAAAAACACAAGTGACCAGTTCATGCATATTATATGATTTATTCATCAAAGTACTTCCCATCCCTCAAGCATTCTTAGTATTTACAGGGGAAAAAAGACAAGAAAGACAACTTTTATGGAAGATGAGTGACTAAATTAACTGCACACAAAGCACAGAAAGATTGACATGCAAGTAAAAATTACAACAGTGACCACACTATCTGCATTTTTCCTTGGATCAAACTTTACTCGTATGATTGCCAATTGAACACAATTTACACCATTTTCCGTCTCCAATGAGTATTTCATGAACTAGTGTTAACTCAGCTAAGCCATACACCAAACATACGCACCATGACTAATTGTGGTCATTTGTTACTTTCCAGACCAGTAGGATAAAGCAGAAACTCTCAAGGTGACAATTTTTATGATCCACTTTATGTCCGAGTGGTCAGGCATACATCAGTTAGTTGGCCACAAGCAATACAGGATATCCATGTCGAAACCAATATAACTTTGAAAGCATAAAGCAACTTCTTCGAGCATCTGTGGCTAATGAGAAGTGTCAGAAAAAGAGGAAAAGCATCTCTTTGAAACTCAAAACCAGTCAGTTACTGAAGAAAGAAGACATCAAGCACCCAATTTTTCCTGGGGGAAAAATGTAGATACAAGTCCTCCAAAGGACGGGCATTCTAATCATCTCAATCATGAAAAATAATGCGTGAAACATGAGTGCTGAAATTAGATTATATAACAAGATACTATTATGAAATGGAAGTAATAAGTGAATAGTTCATCCTTTCACCGTGCTTGCTGTAGGCAATTCCCTAAAAAGAGCAAGCACTATTTGGGCATTTTTCCCCTCTCCAGGCTACAACCCCCACCCCACAAAAAGTGGCAGAAATAGAGAGATTGAGAGTGTTAACTAAAGAAAAAATACCCACTCATATTCTCAACTGTGGAAATTAAAAAAGTTTACCATGCAATGAGGTAATTTTTAACTGTAAATTACCCATGAAAAAGCAAACATCATAAGAGGTATACAAAAAGAATGCAGATTTTTAACGTATAATAGCTACATAAGATTGACTGCAACGAATACCTGCTGACAAATTCAATGCCAAAAAGTGTCTTTACAGGATCAGGTTCTTCGCTGCAAGAAGAAATGAGAAAATAAGTGCAACAATCATGGAAGACAAATAAGCTTCCCAGAAACATGAGAAAACACTCCATAAGATTGAAATAAGCAATACGAAGAAGAGAAAGAAATAGGAATCTGATAACCTACTTCTAGATGCTTGCACAAGCAAAAGTTGAAGACTCTAAGAGCAGAATTACCTAGAACTTGGTGATCTAAGAGACTGAGACAGGGTATATAAAAGCTGAGTCCAACATTCTTCAGCATCCTATTATTGTCAATTAACATTATACATATGAGATACATATGATAACAGCAAAATTGCTACATTTAACAAAAGGAAAATTGGAAAACCTGTTGCATGAAGGCTCCATTGTTAAGCTGGCCAAATTGAGGATACTTCTTCCGTAACACCTGTGAAATAAATGCAACATTCCAAAGACTATTACTTTTTCCTTTTCTGCATAAATTATAAAACTATAAGAAGTTAGCTATCATGGTCCTGGTCAATGACTACATCTATAACATTTCATAAACTGTATCAATAAAGGTACCACCTGGAGAGTCCTATTCTATGCCCCTATATTGTTTAGGCATGCCAAAGTTCATATCTATGCTCCCTCTGTTTGCATGAGAATAACTTGATGGAGAAAATATTTGTCTGGAAAATAGAATATTTTCTGACGTTTGGTTGACACTGGAAAATATTTTATAGTGTCCAGTTGTCACATGGGAAATCATTTCCAACAAGAAATTCTTAATAAATAGAAATGCATTTCATTATTACATAACATATTATTTAAATAAAAATATAATTTTTTCATTTGGGAAGGAGAAAGAGAGAGAGAGTTACTACGTAGAACTGTTCTCTTCTTGTTAGCCAAAAAAACTTACTCCATTTTTAACTAAAATTTACTATTAACCAAGAAGTATCTTTTGGTTGATTAATTATCAAGTGTTACTAAATACCTAAAAATATGGAAAACATTTTCCAGGAAAAATATTTCCTGCAAACAAGCAGGGCCCTAGATAGTTGTTTAATATACTTCCATCACAAACACTTCCCATATAACTGAGGTTTTATTAGAACAGAAGGCCGCCACATCTCCCTACAACACTAAAAGGCTCTATTATTATGAATATGCATATATACCATCCAGAACTGCATTGGTGCCACTGGCTTCATGTTCTTATCCAGCTCATTAAATAAATCTCGAGTTGCAACAGTCAATTGATGAGAAGATTGATCCAAATCATTGCTCCGACCAGATTGAGAATACCTAGTCAAAATACACAGCATAGAAACACTTAAAGTCATGAGAAAATATGCAAAAATTATTCATTAAGGCTAATTTCACAGTCATATAGACACGAGCTAGAAAAACACACAATTCACCTTATCAAAGCAGACTTCAATTCTGGAACAGAATGCAAGCATTGTAGTGTGGAATTCATGTAACAGGTGTTTCCTAGATTAAATAAACCAGCTGAATGCCCCTGTCAGCAAAAAAAAAAAAAGAAAAAAAATTAAAAAATTAAAAAAAAATCAAAACATTTAAAGGCAGTTAATGACCTTTTCCACCAACAAATGAAGCCTTCAATTTTCCTGGTTAAATATAATTCAATATAATATCTAAAATTTATTGCAAAGGGAGAGGCCGAAATAGCAGGTACTATGGACCTTCTTTGCTCTACAGAACTTATTTTGTTGACAGCAGGGCCAATGATAATAGAAGGATAAAGGGAAAGATAATAAAGACACTTGCGAAGACCAAAAGAGGGGAAAAAATGCAATTTTATTGATTAAAATAAACCAGCAAACTTATCTGGTCTTCATGCAGCCCGAGTCAAGCTTACCAGTATCATAATAGCATATGAGCTCATTTCTAGAAGATGGTAGATTTCTATTTCTAGGGTACTTAAATCAGACAGGGGTACATAGCCAAGAAAAATAAAGGAAGAATGGTATATTAAAGAGAACATATGCATCATCATACTTTACAGAACCAGATAATGCAGCTGTCCCCAAGAAGTTGCATAACTAGAAAGAGAAGGGAATCCATCATATCCATGCACGAGAAAGAATAACTATGAAGAAACTAATTCAAGATACATGAGATCTAGTGTTTCACCATTTTTATAGTTAAAACTCAAGAATGGCAAATCAAATTTGAAAAACACCTCATCCACCCTCTCTGAAAAATTTAAGAAAGAACTCTATCAAAATTTAGCTTGCTCCCAATCAAACAAAAAACACTGGAGAGAAGACAGAGAATTCCTCAATTTGCCAAGGAGAGCCTATAACAATTGTGAAGGTACTTTGTTTATTGAGCTCATAACTTCACAGATCATTATGCCTCCAGTGCAATTGCTAGCAACAAGGTTCTGGCAAACGTACTAAATTAATCACTTGCTCTTCCTCTGGCATGTCTTCAACAAAAACAGGACCCTTCTCTGGAGCTTTGACAATCTCATCTGCAGTTCCCATCATCATCAACCTTTGGCCCTAGAAAAAGCAGACCAAAATAGAAATACTCATCAATTGAGCTTCTGTTGCAACTTGCACCGATGGATAAAACCCAAAGGTCAAATACCTGTTTCACCCCCACTGTTGACCAATCAGCATCATCCTACATTATCAAACAAAAACAGTTCAGCAGCAGCAGCTTCAAGTCTAGAATGGAAGACAGTTTCTCCAATTTCACAATGGATAACAATGGGGCTAATACTGCAGACTTTTCTCTTTGCGTAAAGGACTGAAATTCACAGATATAGAACACTGCTCTTCCATACGACAATTCTTTTACCTTCAGTAAACCACCTTTCACCATAATCTTTTGCCTTTCAGGGGGTACTCCAGTTAGGTCAAACAACTGACATTTGAAAACATATGGGGGCTGGCTGGTGTCTATTTCCACATTAGAGAACACTGCTTTTTGCCACTTTACACTCACTGCAAATTTACCACATTTCATTAACAAGATTCATAAGTGAAGTTCTCGGCGATCATCAATCAAGAAGCTGAATCAATCTATGAGAAGGTTGAGAATGCATTCAATAAAGGAGGTGGGACAAGCATGAAGTATTAATGCAGCTCAATGCACAAACTAACACGACTTAAGTACCAACGAAAAAGCTTTGAAATAAGAAACCAATACATTTAACCAACCTGTGACAAATCCTGTTATATATATTGTTAAGCCATGAGCATCCTGCCAAGGCAGGGTCTAGCAAATGTGATATAAAATCTTACATCAGATATGAATAGGCTTTCACTATGCCAAGACTAGAATATATTAAATCTAGATGTCATAATTAATCCGCCTTAATCTACAATTACCAATCGAGGAGTCATTTGTATATTCAGATCTTAAAGTTCAAGGAGTGAACAAATATTGTACAAGGAAATTTTCATTTGGAAGCTAAGAATTAGAGGACAGATGTCTTGGAAAATTCTTAAAACAGCTGCATTCTGAGACATACTCAATGGGGAGCATAAAAGAACGTTAAAAAATTATAATTAATGAATAATAGTAAGGATTAGTGGAATCAAATTAAAAATTAATAGTAAGAATTAGTGGAATCAAATTAAAAATTCTTTGGTTTCATTTTTGCGGGTAACAAAGTATAATAGTAAGGATTAGTGGAATCAAATTAAAAATTAAACTAACCTCCAACTTTGAGATGAACTCAACTAGAGTCCCAAACAACACCAACTTATTAGAATTTATTATCACTAAAAAAATCAAAAAAATAGAATGACAATCAGGAAGGGAAAGCCATCATAAAGTCTTCTAACTACTGCTGCAGATAGATTGATCAAATCAAACAAGTATTACATACATAGGGATGTGTCCAATGGCAGATGCCACAAATCCTACTACTGCAAAAGTAGAGTGCTTCAGAAATTAATATCTTTTGTCGCTCAAACTAATTCCCAATTCAGTTCAAGAAACCAACTGTTCCAATAACCCTGAACCTCTACAAAAGCAAATTTCTAAATTTTCTCACATGAGTATATAAACATTACAAAAGAGGAGGAAAATGTTGCACGCTTACCCCGAATAAACGCGAACTGTTCTAGCTGTAAAAATTAGAATGCCTGTGCATATCACGTATAATCTACCACTTTCATCACTCAGATAAAATAATATACCACCTCATCACTCAGATAAAACCTTCCACAGGACCACAAATTAAACTCCATCAAAACTAACAGGACAGATGATGCAATAAAAACACAACTCACATGCTATCAGTCAGGCAAGCTCATCAGGCATTAGAACTGAGTAAGCGGGCCAAAAATTCTCCATTGTCATTTTAACATAAAAATGATATCTTTTTTCCCATATATGCATCTCAAATCCTCTTTTCTTCAGTCCACATTAGAGAAACCAGATTATATCCAGCAACACTATCCTAAAGCTAAAACGGGGGCACTGCGTACACGAAACTCCTGCTATATGCGAGTCATAAAAAATGGTGGAACCCCACTTCGGGTCTAACTAAGCATAACAAAAAGATGACATCTTTATTAAATATTTCATCAAATTATAATTTTCAATCAATCTTAGGGCTTTAATAACAAAAATACACAGAAAACATCAAGAAAAAAGCAAACAAACATACAAAAAAATAAATAAATAAATGGAACGAAAAGGTTTGATTCATTAAGATGTGAAGAGGGTGGCTGACCGGTCAACATGATTATCGGAGCTTCGGCAGTCGCGGGATCTTGGGGTTGAGCCTAGTAGGTGTTCGGTCAGATGTTTTCTTGTGAAGAAGGGCATATGGTATATTTGGGAGTTTATATAGGCAGTGCCTAGAGATTTTTCTTTTCCATTCTTTTTCTTTTTTATCTTTTTATTATTTTTACTTTTTTTTTTTCCTTTCAAAATCAAAAGGCACAACTATTTTGAGTTTGACCCCTGTGAATCACACAAACTGCTTTAATTGCCCCCTTTTTAGCATAAAATCTACCTACCATTGATTGATGATAAAGTTCGGCCATAAAGTTCGGCGAAATAATTACTCAAGTCGTCCTGTGACAAGCTGCTCCACTGCAGCAATTGATTGATTTTGATTCTGCCTATAAAAAATAAGTATTATTAAACTTCATCTTAGTTACAAATTAATTGCATACATGATTCTCACATGATTTTAAACATACATAGATAAAGCTTATAAAAAGGATTATAAATGAAAGGTATACAAGTTAATGAATTTGTCAAAGGATGGTCTAATAGATTTTTCAATGGTACAAGCTGACTTCTAGTAAAGATGAGAAGAATAGTTGGTATACATTTATAGTAAAAAAATGCAAATAGAATATCAACAAATTCGTTAACTAAGAAGTGCTTAGCATGTAAAATTGCTTTGTCTTTTGAAGTAAGCAGTCTTGATATGCAGTAATGTAAGATTACTTTGTGTTTTTAAGTAAACAGTTTTGATATATAGTAAGTATTTATATTGATCTACAAAAGGATTTTTAAAAAAAAAACTACATTTAATACTTGTTTAGAAGACAACAATCATAGCTTCTCAAAAAAGCAATTGGAAAAGTTATATTAGAAAGGGCATTTTACCAAGTTAGTCCATACAAACAAAAGATACGCTTTAAACAAATAAACTAAATATACAGTTAAAGTTTTATATTTTATTTCCCGATGTTTAAATCTATGGAGAAGAGTTATTTAAAAAGCTAGCTATCTTTTCTTGTGAATAGTTAAGCTTTTGGCCTTGTTGAAATAGAAAGAACATTCCAATAGAACACATACCAAATATGCAATATTTCTGCTTTTGCTATCCAGGACTCGACAATTATTATAAAATGAACTGTTGAAGACAGTGAGCTACCTGGAAAATAATGTTAATATGAGTAGCAAGTTGATAACACTATGAGAAATAAAAAGGCCAATAAATATAGCTTTGCATTATATAAAAGCATCACTGTGAAATGTCGACGGAACCAGGCGTCTTGCTATTATAACTGGCATTGCTTCTTTTGAACTCGTAATGATATTACCTTCAGCAAAAACGAACTCCCTCCAAAGAGTTATAATAATTGGCTTAATCCTTCATTTTTACAATTGAGTTTTGTCAATTAGTTATGCAATTCACAAAATTCAAATGAGAGATATAGTTACATGATTATATATGATCACAAATTGACTTACTCTTAGTTCATGATGATAAACTCTTGAAGGTTGTTTTCACCTCTCTTAGTAGATATTATGTGCGGCTCGTAATGGTCAATCACAATGCCAATTATGTCTCGTATGAAAAGCATGAAATTAGATTATAGAATAATGAAATCAAATATTTTACAATCACAATTAGGATAGTGTTTACCTTCATTCTTTCTAACATCCTTTCCTCTTAAATGGAAACGCTCCACTCACACGCGGTCATGTTTACAACACAAACAAAATACAGCACCTACTATAATGAGGCATTACATGAAAAATCATTCTATAAAGTGATCCATCCTATGCCTAGTTAACGCTACTACTCTTGATTATGTTAAATTTACCATTCATTTACACTATATATATCTATAACTTTCTTAAATTGTCCTTATTTACATATATAAATTGTTAACATTCTTTACACCAATATCAACATCATTTACATTTTTTTTTTCAATTGTTTGTATTATAGGACCAATATGATTATTCTTCATGGATGATGGATTTGTTTCACATTTTCCACAAATATAAAAAATCTTTTTTGCTATTCTACACGTAAACTAAAAATTGAAGGCTTCAATCCTCAATTTTATACTTTTTTATTAAGTATTATAGGATAAACCAAGTAAGGCCTTATCAACATCATTTACATTTTTTTTTTCAATTGTTTGTATTATAGGACCAATATGATTATTCTTCATGGATGATGGATTTGTTTCACATTTTCCACAAATATAAAAAATCTTTTTTGCTATTCTACACGTAAACTAAAAATTGAAGGATTCAATCCTCAATTTTATACTTTTTTATTAAGTATTATAGGATAAACCAAGTAAGGCCATTACTTTAGACTCCCAAAATTTGTAGGCTCTAAATTTTAAATTGTTATTATTATAGTTTATATAATTATAAATAACAGTTATCAAATTTAGTTTTGTCTTTGACCAAAAAAATATTATAAAATAAAATGCTACATAATCCCTAATAAATCTTATTGTCTCTCCTAATTAGCCAACAATAACCTTATCATTAGTTACTCAAATATCGACAGTTTGAATTTATTTTTAGAATAAAAATTTCTAAGAAGAATTATATAAATAGAATATAATACTCCAAGTCATATACTCAATCATATTTAAAAAAAATGATTCATTTCCAAATGCATATTACCTATATCAAGTTTATTTTTTCCCCTGAAATGCTGAAGTCTAAATCAATAACAAAAAGAATAATAACAATTGTAATTATAATAAAGTATAAGAAAAGTCATATTCTTTTAATTGACAAGAAAGAAAACATCAAAGTAATTATTTCACCAAAATAAAATATCAACAATCTTTATATAAGCATAATTCATCTGCATAAAAATAGTTGAAAATTAAAATTGAGGTAAAAAATACTAACTTGATTCACAAGATGAAAGACTTTTGTAATATCTATAATAGTAATTAAGAAGCACTATGAGATAATAAATATTTATTAAATTTACAAAAATTAAAAAGAAAACGACTCACACAAATTTAAAAACTAAAAAAACTAATTTTGTAAATTGTAATTTATATAAGGGTAACTAAGTAAAAATGAGTAGTAAGTACGTCTGCTAATCTGTTTGTAGTTAGCCAAAAAAACAAGAACCTTCTACGAGCATAACAAGGATTGAACCCATACCATTCATTTAAAATGTAAAGCACTTGACGACCAATCCATTTGTTGTTCTATTTAGAAAGGGGTGGCGTTAACCTATAGTCGTTAGTTTTAGTTTACAAAATTAAAAATAAATAAGTTTAAAAGTCAAGGGATGGTGGCTATCACCGCATGCCACCACCTTAGGTCAACCTTTAGCTGTGTATGTTACATATATACATTACATGAGTATCAAGGACACCTATAACTTTAGGAGCCCTCTTAAGCATTTTATATGCAGTGATTTAGTCCTTTACATGTACCAACATTATGCTTTCAGATGTTGAGCTTCTTATTGTTTGAGGAGATTTAGGTTTGGAACCTTTCTACTCAAATGCTTATGTTTATGTCCAGAACCCCAACTATTCCACATGTTTCCACCTTAAGCCTCATAAAAGGAACACCTTATTCTATCTTGGGCTCTTTAAGCTGATTATCTAATACAGTGTTACATAAGAAGGGCATTATATATATATATATATATATATATATGTTAGTATATATGATAGATAAATATTAGAGAAGGATTACTAGTACAAAAGAAAAATGTCGACAGAGAAGGTTTAGATAATAAAAGCTTTTGTATTGATAGTTGATGGCATGTGATACATGGCATTACAATGACTAAACGTGCTTATTTATAGAGAGCTAAGTTAGCTAAATAAACGAAGAAAACAACCTAGAATCGTCTAATGACAATGGAAGCTTATAGCTAAAATCCAACTAAGCAATGGATAGTGCATAATCTAGATAATATTGGTCAAGCCTTATCACATAATCATGATTTTTAAAATTCTTGGATCTTTCAAGTATGGAGGTGCTTAGCTTCCTTAATCTAGTATATGTGTATGTATATGTCTTAGAGTCTGTTTGGCCCAGCTTTTGGACATTCAAAAATGCTTTCTGTGAGTTTAAAAGCTGAAATTGACCTGTTTGGCCCATTTTTAAAAGAACTTTTACATAAAAGCAAAAGCTGAAAAAAGCTGGAAAACCAGAAGCTCCAAATTGGAGCTTTTCGGAAAAGGCTTTTGAAAAGCTATTTTTATGTCATGTCAAAAAAAAAAAAATTTTCATTTTTTTTTCTCAAAAATACTATTTTATATTTTTTGAAGTCCAATGTTAACCTCAAAACAACTGAAAGCTCAACTTATAAAATAAAAGGCCAAACAATCAACTGCTTTTATTTAACAGTACTTTCACCCAAAGCTCTACTACTAAAAGCTTTACAGCTCAACAGCTAAAATCCCACAGTTAGGCCAAACAGAGCCTTCGTCTTTTAGTTAGTCTTTTAGGTTCTAATTTTTTACCAATAATATTTTTTTAAGTTTTAATTTGAAAATTTCTAATTTTAAGCTTCAAAATTTTATTATTTACATTTTATTAATTTATTAATTATTAATAGTATTTGTAAACTCAACTAAACACTTGTTTGGCATTGCCATTTAAATATGTTCATGTAATTTTAAAGACAATTAAATTAAATTTTATGGTTGATTAAAAAATTATTTTACATTTTAGTAAAAAATAAAAATTTATTCTTGGATAAAAATAATTTATAAATTCTTTGTTTAAAATTGATGTTTATTTTATCTTTTAATTATTAACAATTTTCTAAATTTTTACATTTTTATTTTCTAATTTTTATTGTTTATTTTTATTCTTTAATTTCTAATTTATATATTTTTTAATTTAACCTCTCAATTTTTAATACTATTTAGATGCCTAAATTTTAATTTTTTTTCAATTTGTGAAACTTTTAAATTTTAAAATTTTTGTGTTTTAAATTTAAATTTTTAATTTTTTTAAAAAATAACTTTTTAATTTTAAATTTTTATTTCTTATTTTTTAAATTTATATTTTTGATATTTTTATTTAAAAATTTCTAAATTTTTTATTTTAAAAATTTTGATTGTAAAGACCAAAATTATCATATTATACACAAGAAGTAATCAAAACATTTAAAAGAAAAAAAAACTGGAGTTAATTAAGTTTTTATTAGTCAATAATTAAAAATTGTTAAAGCAAATAAATTCTTACTAATCTTAAATTATTTTCCAACCATTACACATGTGTAACATTTCATTAAATGCAGACACGTTTATCATCACTTTAAAACTTTAAAGTTTTTTAGGCAATACATTAATATTTTTCTGATAGCAAGCAATATATAGGACATTGTGCAACATTTAGAGGGGAAAAATGCATTAGAACAACAAATTTTTGAAGGAAAAAATAATCTAGTTGACATGGCATAGTGTGATCGAAGAGGGAAGTTGACACATGGCTAGATTTAATTGGTTGTGACATGGGATGAAGGCCTTGTTTATATTTAGTTTTGTCTCAGTATATAGTAATAGATATTTGTTAGCATTATTGTCTTAATTGTGTGTGTTTTGATGATGAAATTATAAAAGATGCACTATATATGTGATTAATATACTTATGATGAATTATTAATGTACTTGTAATAAATGGTTGATATACTTATGATAAATGATTGATATACTTGTGCTTAATGGTTGATATATGTCTGATTAATGGTTGATACATGAGGTGAATGAAATATGCATGATGAATGGTTAATTTTTGTCGATAAGTGATTGATATTTTGTATAATATGTTGAGCGTTGATGAATGCTTTATCATTGAGATTCATTTTTATTAATCTATCGATGAGTTGGCACATGGATTGAATATGTAAGATCAATGATGATTCTTGAATTCGTATGAGCTATTGATGTTATTAATATATTCATTGAGTTCATGTGCCATTAAAGACTTATGTGCCTTGGAAGAAGATCATCCATCACCAAGATATCAAGTCAATGTGCTTAACTGTTCAATCTTTGAAGACTTGAAGTGATGTACTGACATAAGAATAGAGATGGAAGACATAAAGGGCACGGACATAGACGTATTTTGTAAGGTTGCCTTGTGTGTTTCTTGTATTGATTTGGTTTGTGGATTATGATATTATATGCTCTAAAAGGTTTTCCAAAATTAATTCATGGTTTTTCAAAATTTTTTAGTGACCAAAAAGTGTTTTACAAATTTGTTTTTACGAGAAATGGATCATGGATTAAATGTTTTTATAGCACAACTAAGAGACCACTACTAAGAGAGGCTTCCTGGGTTGAATAGATGATAATCTACCTCACCTATTGGAATGTTTTAAGTTGGACTACATCAATCCTTATCAGCGACCAGTAATAATTTAGTGCTCCTGGATGATTTCTTTGTGTTGCCTAATAGGCGAGGCCTGCCGGGCGACTGGCATGCATGAGACCTCGACTCGATTGCATTGATTTCGAAAATCTTATTTAAAGCTAATTGTTATTAGTATGATTGCTTTCCTTGCTGATTTTATAACATTTCAAAAGTTTTTTAGTAAAACTTTTTGTGTCTAACAGTTATTTTTCAAATTGAATATATAAATATCTTCTCATTCAAGCTTTTCAACAAGAAGTAAAAAGAATAACACAAGAAAAAAACTTGAAGAAGCAATTTGAACTTTCATCTTTCAAATGCAATCATAGGATTTTGTATTGTAACTTTAAATACCAGCTCTATGTTTTACTTTTTGTGAGGTTATTCTTGTAGATCTTTACATTAAACACATCAAGAGTTAGGTATTGGGTATAGTAGAATTGGGTTGAGCGAAATCAAAATTATTCAAGGCGAGTTTCTTGATTTAGATAAAATCAAGGTGTTGTATGTTAGTTCATGCTCCACCAACTTGTGTAGAGCACGGATTTTAGTAGAGATTGTTAAAATTCTCGAGCAGGATGCTTGGGGAATACATGTAGCCTTGGGTGCCAAACCACTATAAATTGCTTGTCTCTTGATTTATTGGTTTTGCTTTATCTTTCAATTTGATTTATTGATTGGTGCAACAGCTTCAACTACCACATGCTATTTCACAAATTGAAAAAGCTTAAAATTTCTACAAGCTTTATTCACTCTCTGTAGAGCTAGCTTGCCATCCACAATATTTAAAAGATATATATATCTTAGTGTTTTTTCGTATATTGGATAATTGGTTTGTTAATGATGTTGGAATTTGTTATTTAATATCTGTTTTTATATTGGATTATCATATTTATAAGTGTTTTTGAGATTTAAGAAAATGTTCCTAAAATATACTATAATAAATTTCTAAAATTGCCTCAAAACTGAATTAACAAAAACCATTATTTTGCCTATTGTTTTGGACTATTTGGTTTTTAGGGATGAACATAAAATCAAAGAAACTGAAAAAATCGTCTACACCAAAAGGAATCGATCGTAAATCGATGGTTTTTTAGAGTGATTTGATTGGTCATGATTTTAATTTTTAAAAATCGAAACGAGCAGTTCGATTTTATGTTTTAGGGGCAATATAGCCAAAGCATAAAAAATTAAATGGTGTTGGGTAAAATTGCAATTTAAAAAAAAAAAGTTGAGGGGTGTATTCTTTTGCAAGACTAACCCTAACTAACATGGTTTTGTTTGGTCTGGTTTTGATCATATATCAAACCAAGCCAAACCAAAACCATTTAGTTTACATTTGAATAAATTGAATTTTTTTTATCATGTATATACCAAACCAAACCAATATATCTGGTTTGGTTTTCCTAAAAAAATTTAAAATTCAAATTTCATAATGAAATTAAAAAGAAACACAACTCAATTTACTATCTATATCACAAATTTAATGTCATAAGATTTTATTAGTAAAACAAAGCATATGTGTAGCAATAATTTGGTGATTAAAGTTTGGAAATATAGTATTGAGATTAAGAGTTTGACTCTTATAGTATATAAAGTGAGGATGAGTATAGATCGACTTAATTTGGTTTGTGAATCTATTCCAAACAAAACCAAACTAGTTAGTTTTCAATTGAAAACTTAACTTTTTGGTTGGTTTATATTGGTGGATTTAACCAACCCGTATTCATCATAACCTTAACTTGAGATACAACTATTTTACTGTAGTAAATATAACATCGTATACATAGTATAATTATACATAAGTATGTATGTATATGTGTATCATTATATCTTCACTTCTTTGTAGGGGTGGAAATCGGATCAGATTTTCGGATAATTGGTTTTTTCGGGTTTCAGATGGGAAAAAAAATATCCGATCGGGTAGTTAAATAATAACTATCCGGCAGGATATCGAATTTTTCGGATGCTGTGTTTTTCGGATTCGGATACCCGACATTTCTATGAAGTTGAAAAATACAAAATTGTTTACTTTTTTTTTTGCTGTAAATTAGCAAATACATTTATTGATAATCAAACTAATTACATCCATGTATACAAATAGCACGATGCTCAAAACTAAGCATCGGCTCCAATAAACAAAGGAGATGTTGGGGTATACAATAAACTAAGCATCGGCTCCAATAAAAGAAAAAAGATTGTTCAAAATGACAATAGACAAATCAACTCTTTTTAAAATATAAAGAATTTTCATCATAACTATGAACCAAACAAAAAGGAAAAATTAATAAATATTAACTATACAAATATATTTTCACATTTATCTAACTTAAACATAACAAATATTTATGCTAAATTAATGTTACATTTTGTTAATTCTAATTATATTACTCAATTTAGTTGTCTAACTTATTTACAAATAGCTAATTATGTTATTTAACTTCTCATTGCTTTTGAAGAATACATTTTTTTTCTCTTTTTTTAATTGTACATTTTAATATTAATACGTTATATAAAATGTGTGTTTATATATGTGTTATATTAGAATATTAAGGTAAATGGTTTACTATGGAATAATGTGTGTGCATTTTTTCGGGTTTTTCGGATCGGGTTCGGGTAGGGAAAAAACTACCCGATTTACTATCCGATATTCGGTTATTTTTTTTCGGATATCGAATTCGGATAATCCGAATCTGAAATTTTTGAATTTTCTACATCCAATCGGGTTTGGAATCGGAATCAGGTTCGGATACTCGATTCGAATTTCCAACCCTACTTCTTTGTCTATTTTTTTGGACAACATTATATGTGTTGTAAAATAACTTAAATATAATGTGGTATAAAATAACTTGGATAATAAAATCTTTGCTATTACAATATAATATCACTCTTGTTTCTATCTTCTTTTCTCTACTACTTCTTGTATATACTATTTCTATCTTTCTTTCTTCATCCCAAGCTTCTACCATCCCATCTCCTTTTATAGCAAAAATTGAGAAGACAATGCATTAAATGAGAAGATATGCATATCTCCAAAATTTCAAACTTTGCATGTTATAACAAATTCCTAAGTAATTATAGCATCAATTGTTGACTTATTAGCAAAAGTGAATTTTGCAAGTTGTGAATGTCCATTTCACAACACTCCTCCTTGGACATTCATCACAAGAATATGCCTCTTAAAACCTTACTCGGAAAAACCCAGTGGGAAAAAACCTCATGAAGGAAAAGAGTACAACATCCTTGTTATACGCTTCATGCTGCCTCATTAAAAACCTTGCCAAGAAAACCCAGTGGGACAAAACCTAGGCAAAGGAAAAAAGAGTACAGCGCGTATAATTCTCCCCCTCATGAAGGCAATCAGAAGCAATCTCTGAGTCGTCGCATGCCGATCTTATGTCGCATCTTCTCTAATGTTGTTGCAGGTAACGCCTTTGTAAACAAGTCTGCTAAATTCTCACTTGAGCGAATTTGAAAAACATCAATCTCTCCTTTCTTTTGGAGTTCATATGTAAAGAAGAATTTTGGTGAAATATGCTTAGTTCTGTCACCCTTGATGTAGCTTCCTTTTACTTGAGCAATACAAGCAGCATTATCTTCATACAGTATGGTTGGTCCCCTTTTGCTAGTTGAAATGTTGCATTCTTCTTCAATATGTTGAGTTAAAGATCTCAATCATACACATTCTCGGCTCGCCTCATGTAATGCAAGTATTTCAGCATGATTTGAGGAAGTGGCGGTAATAGTTTGTTTCGTTGAGCACCAGGAAATAGTTGTACCACTATATGTGAAGAGATATCCAGTTTGGGATCGTCCTTTATGCGGGTCAGATAAATACCTAGTATCTGCATACCCTATTAATGCAGGATGTGTATGCTTTGAATATAATAAGCCCATATCAATTGTTCCACGAAGATAACGAAGTACATATTTAATACCGGCCCAATGTCTTCGTGTTGGTGTAACACTAAATCTTGCTAATAGATTTACAGAAAATGCAATATCTGGACGTGTATTGTTAGCAAGATACATCAAGGCACCAATTGCACTAAGATACGGTACTTCAAGGCCAAGCATTTCTTCGTTATCTTCTCGAGGACGAAAAGGGTCCTTTTTGATATTAAGAGATCGGACAACCATTGGGGTACTCAATGGATGAGCTTTGTCCATATTAAATCTCTTCAAAAATTTTTCAGTATAAGTCTTTTGGTGGACTAAAATTCCACCTGACAAATGCTCAATCTGTAGGCCGAGACAAAATTTAGTTTTGCCTAGATCTTTCATCTCAAATTCTTTACATAAATATGCAACTGCTGCTTTAAGCTCTTCAATAGTCCCTATGATGTTTAAATCATCAACATATACAGCAATAATAACAAATAATTTTCCTGATCTCTTGATAAAAACACATGGGCTTATAGAACTATTAACATATCCTTCTTTTAGGAGATATGTACTTAGATGATTGCACCACATTCGTCCAGATTGTTTCAATCCATATAAGGATCTTTGCAATTTAATGGAGTACATCTCCCGAAGTTTTGATCTATATGCTTCAGGCATATTTAGTCCTTCAGGGACTTTCATATAAATATCACTATCAAGTGACCCATACAAATATGAAGTCACTACATCCATGAGGTGCATCAGACGTCCCTCACAAATTGCTAGGCTGATTAAATATCTGAATGTGATTGCGTCTACCACAGGAGAATATGTGTCCTCATAATCAATTCTAGGCCTTTGTGAAAAACCTTGTGCTACAAGTCGTGCTTTATATCGACAATTTCATTGTTTTCATTTCGTTTCACGAATACCCACTTGTAGCCGACAGGCCTTACATTTTGAGGCGTTTGGACGATAGGTCCAAAAACTTTACGCTTTGTAAGAGATTTTAATTCAGCCTCCATTGCGTCTTTCCATTTAGGCCAATCATTTCTATGTCAACATTCTTGAACGGACTTTGGTTCACAATCCTCGCTTTCTATTATTAATTCAGTAGCTACCGCATATGAAAATTTTTCATCAATAACAATTTCGTTTCGGTTCCATCTTTTTCCTGTAGTAATATAATTAATTGAGATTTCTTCATTTTCAATATTGTCGCTATTTTTCTCACACTCAGGTACCTGATTCTTTACTGGTGTTGCCTTTCCAGCAATTTTTGTGACATCTACAGGATCATTAAGAACCTAAAAAATGCCAACTTGCTTACTCAACTCCCTTCTTTTTCGAGGATTTTTATCTTTGGAGCTAACTGGTCTACCACGTTTTTGGCGAACAGTAGACTCATTTGCTAGAGTATTAGATTGCTCTTCTGAAATATCAATTATAGCGGGAACATTTCGAGCTGGAACGTGTGACTTAGTCACTCTCTTTGTATCAGTGAATGTATCTGGCAATTGATGAGCAATCTTTTGTAGATGAATAATTTTCTGAACTTCTTGTTCAGATAGATTTGTGCGAGAATCAAAATGAGTCATAGATGATGCATTCCATGTAATTTCTAGCTTTTCCAGCTTTTGTTTTTCTCCCCCTAATACTGGGAATACTGTTTCATTAAACTGACAATCAGCAAAACATGTTGTAAAAAGATCTCCAGTTAAGGGTTCAAGATATTTAATAATTGATGGAGATTCAAAACCAACATATATTCCCAGTCTTCTTTGTGATCCAATTTTTTGTGCGTTGTGGTGGAGCAATTGGAACATATACTGCACAACCAAATATTTTTAAATGAGATATATTTGGTTCTTGACCAGAAACCAATTGTAAAGGGGAATATTTATGATAAGCAGTTGGTCTTATTTGAGCAAGTGCTGCAGCATGCAATATGGCATGTCCCCAAGCAGAACTAGGCAACTTAGTTCTCATAAGTAGTGGTCTAGCGATTAGCTGTAGACGTTTAATGAAAGATTCTGCTAAACCATTTTGAGTATGTGTATGAGCCACAGAATGCTCAACTATAATCCCAATTGATGTACAATAATTATTAAAAGATTGGGATGTAAATTCTCCTGCATTATCAAGACGAATTTTCTTAATCATATAATCTTGAAATTGTGCACGTAGGTGGATTATTTGTGCAAGGAGTCTTGCAAATGCCATATTTCGAGTGGATAATAAGGGGACATGTGACCAACGTGTGGAGGCATCTATTAATACCATAAAGTATCGAAATGGTCCACATGCTAGAAAAATAGGCCCACATATGTCCCCTTGAATTCTTTCTAGAAATGCAGGATTTTCAGTATCAATTTTAGTTGGGGATGGCCTTATGATCAATTTCCCTTGGGCACAAGCAGCACATGAAAATTCATTTGATGAGAATATTTTTTGACTCTTTAATGAGTACCCTTGTGAATTTTCAATAATTCGTCTCATCATTATTGCGCCTGGATGTCTAAGGCGATCATGCCAAAGAGTAAAACTCTTTGGATCAATTATCTTCTGGTTTATCACAGTATGTGATTCCATATGATTTATATAAGTACAATATAGTCCAGAAGATAATGCTGGCAATTTTTCTAACATGTGCCTTTTGCCAGATATAAGCGATATGATATAAAGATATTCTTTATTGCCTTCCTTCATGGTTTCAATATGATAACCATTTTCTCTTATATCTTTAAAACTGAGTAGATTTCTTTGTGATCTATTTGAGTATAAAGCATCGCTTATTATCATCTTTGTTCCTTCAGGAAACAAAACACAAGCTCTACCAGAGCCTTTAATTAATTTTGCAGAACTAGCTATTGCATTGACATTTGTATCAGCAAATTTCAATAGGGAGAAATACTTCTTATTCTTGAGAATAGTATGTGTTGTAGCACTATCAGCCAAACATATTTCTCCATCATTGACATGATGCAAATCCATATTTCTTCACAATAATAATAAAGGAAATAGAAAAATATTAGTAAAAATATGACATTCATTTATAAAAGATAGATATTACATTCAAGCTAAAATTAAGCATTAAAGTGATGGACAATTCAACATAATAGAAACATTCTACTTTTACATAAATATTAATTCAGATGGATATTTCCATCACCAATCAATTGCTCGATATTTTCAGTGGCATCTTCAAAGAAATCAGAGCAATCAAGGTGCGTGTAGTTCATTTGAGTATTCTGTTCAACAAAATTTGTCTCCACACCTTTTCCTTTTTCTTTCAACGAAGCTTGGTAAAGATCTACGAGATGTTTAGCAGTACGACATGTTTGATGCCAATGCCCTTTTATGCCACATCTATAGCAAGTACTTTCAGTACGTTGGAAAGATTTATATCGTGGATAATTTTCTTTGTCGTGATTTTCTTGTCTTTTGAAATGTGGTCTATTTGACTTGTGAAAATTATAATCATTACCATGTCTATAACCACGGCTACGACCACGACCACGACCACGACCACGACCACGACCATATCCATGACCATTATTATTTGATGATGTAGCATTCACCTCAGGAGATGCAATTTCACTCAATTTAGGAAATGGATCTGAGCTAGTTGGCCGTGTTTGATGGTTTTTATCAAGAGCTCATTATTTTGCTCAGCAACTAGAAGACATGAGATTAGCTCAGAATATTTTTTGAAACCACGCTCTCTATATTGTTGTTGTAAGAGCATATTAGATGCGTGGAAAGTAGAGAATGTTTTCTCTAATATGTCTTCATCAGTGATCTTTTCTCCGCATAATTTCAATTGTGATGATGATCAAATCTTTCCTTCAAATTTTGCCAAAGGATTTGTGGATCCTTTACTGTAAGATATTCAGCTTTAAGCCCTTCATAGAGATGATGACGAAGGAATATTAATGCTTTAGTGCGATCCTGTAAGGATGCGTTATTTCTTTCTTTAATTGTTTTTCCAAGATCCTTGGCATTGAGATGTATTTCGGCATCTAGGATCCATGATAAATAATTGTTTCCAGAAATATCAAGGGCCACAAACTCAAGATTCGTCAGATTTGACATTATAAATCTAGTATATTTCAAAAATAAATTAGTAAGTGAAATAATAATATATTTATCTAATGTAACTTGTAAATCAATAAATATAAGCATGTAGGCATGGTTACAAATATGGCATATAAAACTTATAAGCATGACATAATATAATATAAGATGCCAATAACATGTTGTATAATTATTACAGTTAATCGTTACATAACTATATTAGTGTTTATGTCCTTAGAGGTCATCATCATTTTTTTATTTTTTATTTTTAAATTAAGTCATCATAATCACATGTCCAAAAGTCAAGGTTATCATGTCCTCAAAAGTCACGGTAATTAAGTCTTCCGAAAAATTAGGGTATTTGTTATTATTTTATTTTATCATTATTATTTTAAGGATGAAATATTGTAATAATCTATTCTAAAAGAAATAATATAACATAAATTTTATTTCTAGAATAAATGCAATGTAAAATAAATAGGATAGTAAAAAGAAACTTTATACTATAAATATGATGTAATATCAAAAATAAAATAAGAACCGTTACCTAAATTTTTGCAGGATCGTGCACCTTTTAATAATTTGCAGGACTCCTCGTCGGCACAGAATCATGCTGATAACGTGTTGTAAAATAACTTAAATATAATGTGGTATAAAATGACTTGGATAATAAAATCTTTGCTATTACAATATAATATCACTCTTGTTTCTATCTTCTTTTCTCTACTACTTCTTGTATATACTATTTCTATCTTTCTTTCTTCATCCCAAGCTTCTACCATCCCATCTCCTTTTATAACAACAATTGAGAAAACAATGCATTAAATGGGAGGATATGCATATTTCTAAAATTTCAAACTTTGCATGCTATAACAAATTTCTAAGCAATTATAGTATCAATTGTTGACTTATTGGCAAAAGTGAATTTTGCAAGTTGTGAATGTCCATTTCACAACAGTACGTTCATTTATGGTAAATCATCAAAATAGGGAAGGGGTAAAGTAGGAAACTTTCTTTTTTATCTTTTGGGTTAGTGGGGATAAAATTGTAATTTTATAAAACCTCCGTCCTCACCAAATAAATCTCCCTTTCTTCACATTTTCAACGCTTAACAAAACCTCATAAGACCAAAACATATCAATTCTTAAAAAAAAAAAAAGAAAATAAATTAAAAAAATAAAAATTGAAAATGTACGGAGGCTCCGGGAAGCTCGGCCGTGGCGGCGGCGGAGGCTGCCGAGGTGGCTCGGGCGCCGGGAAGCGCAACATCCACTCTACCTTCCACCCGCCGCCTCTCCACCGGTCGTCTGCCGCCCCAAGCGGCCGTCTATCAATGTCCGGCCCTGGCCCACGCGGCCGCACCACCACCACCACATCTTCGACCGGCGCTGCCGGTACCTCTTCCGGTACGGGGACTGAGGAGACATTCAGTCTCGTTACTGGTAATCCTTTGAATTTCGCGATGATCATAAAACTGGCGCCGGACCTCGTTGAGGAGATCAAGCGTGTGGAGGGGCAAGGCGGTTCGGCGCGGATCAAATTCGATGCTAATGCTAATAATCCCGCTGGAAATGTGCGTTCTTTGTGGAGTAATTTTAATATGTATATGTGGTTCTTTATGCATATGAAACTTAAGTTCTCTTGGATTTATGAAGAAATTGAGGTTTAATTTTATTATATGTGCGTCTCTTTGGATATGCTTGCTACTTCAAATTTTAGTTCTTTTGAATTTCACAAGCAATTTTGGTATAGTTTAACTTCTCTTCACTTTTTTCTACTGTATATGTTGGAGTGCAAGTGTAATGGTGAATGAATTTTGTTAGAGTTTCAATGTTTGAGTTTCTCGCATTATTAGCTCGACGATAGTTTACGCTCTGTCGTGTGTTTAGGCAGTTCAAATAGTCGATGTATATGAACACTGTATACATTAGGGTTCATGCATATAGAGGAGGAACAACTTTTGAGATTGTTTTCTAGTTGTAGGATGTCTGCAGGTTCTTTTCACGATGAATTTGGCGAGGGGGAGGTAGAACTAATTTCTTAAGAATTATGGTGTCTTCTGAAAATTTTAAGTTAGAGACGTGTATGTGAAGGGGAGTACATTATGCTGTAAAATTTGAATAGATTTTGAAACTTGGGAACGTGTATGTGAAAGGGGAAACCTTTATCTTGTGACATGTGAATAGATTTTGAAATGTTATTACTGCGTTATGGCTGTTAGTGATGATTTTATAGGGTAACTACAAAGATGACTAGCTGATGGACCCCTCATAGGTAAACTGATGGAAGAATGAGGTTACTAGAAGAGGTCAAAAGTGGGAGAAGTTTAGATCATCTTTGTAGCTTTAGGTTATTGAATACAGGCCTCAGTTGTCTGTGATTGTTTCCATTTTCTTAAACATTTGTTAGATCATGTTGAAGAATCTTTCTTTTTGGATAATTTGTAAGCCATCTTCTTTATCCTGAAATTGGTGCACAACTATAATTGTATTTCTTTTTTGTTTGCTATTCTCTTATTAAGAGTTTCCCCATGCTTACTTTAACCTAAGCCCTGATCAACAAAATAAAGTACCGCAATTTCCAAAGATAAAGTTAACTTTGGACATCTACTTTGTTGCTTGCTTGTTAGAACAAAGAATAACTTTGGAATCTATTTTGACGCTTGCTCTTTAGAACAAAGAAAACTGTTGATATGTGGTTTCGCAGCCAGAGCAGTATTACCTTCATCCACCAGGACCTCTGGGGACCAGCTTTGTGATTTCCGCCTTCCATGTTAATTTTGGGTCAGATGGTCACATTCTGCTTTGTTTGGGATTTCTACCGTATACTTTTACGAGGACTTTTTTTGAGAAATGCTTTCAAGAGTAGTAGCCGTGTAGTGTCTGGTCTGGTTTTCCTTTTAATTTTCTTAGTTTCCATTTGACATAATTGCCTGTTTACTAGTCTAGAATTATACTACTAAAATTACTATGATTTTTCCTTCTGTTTTGGCATAGACTTTTTTCATATGCATTCAGGATGAGTGAGTGCTCGTTAGTTTGAAACTCGTGCTTCCTGAATCCTGGCCCACTCTTTATCCTATAGAAGCTTGATAATTGTTGTGCATGGAGATATGTTAAGCAGGAATTTCCGATGTTTATTCTTTTCTTGACCAATTTCTATCATTCTTTCTCACTTGACCTTGATATGTTTGTGGCTGGAACAAGATGCTTGTGGGCATAGTGTTTACAGTATAGTCCATAAGATTATAGATTCTAGAGAAAAGCTAGTTTGCCGTTGCATTTTGTAGAGATAGTTAGTATATAGTTGAGGACTTTGACTTTATTGTTTTATGGTAGGTGATAGGGGTTTGGTCCTGCTTGCACCAGCTACTAATGATACGTAACATGGGTCTCTGGTGTTGGAATTAAGAGCTTTCCTTTTCTCCATCAGGTCATTAATGTTGGTGGCAAGGATTTCAGATTTACATGGTCGCGTGAACCAGGGGAACTCTGTGATATATATGAAGAACGTAGAAGTGGTGAAGACGGAAATGGCATGCTCGTAGAATCAGGTTGTCCTTGGCGAAAGCTGAATGTGCAACGCGACTTGGATGAATCAACTAAAAACCATGTTAAGATGCAGTCAGAGAAGGCTGAAAAAAAGAATAACTCACGCAAGTAAGTTTTCTACTTATGTTTTGAGGAATATTCCAGCATTGATAGTTGTAAGGCTAAGCATGGGACGAGATGGTTCGGGATTTTAGTCAATCCTTGTCCCATCCCAAAGTTTCGCTATTTGAATTTTCGTTATCCTGTTCCTGTCCCAAAATATTTGCATCCCATCCCATCCCATCCTAAAATGTTTCAAAGATTTTGGGACGGTTCCGGTTTGGGATGAAATTTTGTGTTCAAAATAAATGACAAGAAATTGGCAAATCCAAATTCTAAAATGATCATTAATGCAAATTAGAGAACTCCATTTAAGTAAACAACAATAGGAAGATAGTAAATTACAATCCATAAATATTACTGTCAACTAAGAGATGAAAATTAAAGACAAGCAACTTAAGAACCTTCACTAGATTTTTGATAAAAACAACTTTCCCCATACATCGATTTCTACTGTTGGCAATATAATTTGATTGGATGTCAGGATCCTACATGATTTCTGCAATTGCAAGGAAAAAGAGACAAATGTGCCTAAACTACTTAAACTTAAATACAATTTCTAATATCTAAATAAAAAAAATGAATATAGTACTTGACTCAAAGGATTAGAAATGCTTATATAATTTCAGTTTGGCACGGGATTTACAGGATGAGACGGGATGGTTCGGGTTTCAGGATAGGATGGAATGGGATAAAGGGTGTACCCCTACCCCTTCCCAGAGTTTGAATTTCAGGATGGTATGGGATGAGATACTAGAAAAACAACCTGGATTTTTCAGTACGGGATAGTACATTATGGGATTCTGGTCCAGTACGAGGTCCCGTGTCTTGTGCTTAGCCCTAGGTAGTTAGGAATAAAGTCCTACCTTTTTTTCCCAGCTTTTGCTTATTTTATCTCCTAACTTATTCATTAACTGGTAATTTTTGCCGTTAATCCTGCTGAACATTTAATAAAAATGACATAGAGGAAGCAACGTTTTGTCTTTTTATTTTTATTTTATTTTTTATAGTTATAGTAGCCTTGAGGAAATAAGATATCGGTATGGTTAGATAGTTGTTAGTATTCTCTGTGCTTACTAGAAAAGATAGGATTAAACAATGATTTTCTGGCACAAGCATCTGCTCTCGGTAGAGTGTGTATCATCGGTAGAGTGTGTATCAAGTAATGTAGAGCTTGAAAAAGTTGTTCCGAAGGATGTTGTGGTGTGAAGAAGGATCACGTCAAGCTCAATTAGTTATTAACTTTGTTTCAGATTGTGGTTTCTTCACCCCCTCTTTGGATTCCACAAGGGAAAGGAATAAAGAAGATTTAGTTTTCTTTCCTAGGATAGGAAAAAGGAAAATTTAGTTTTTCTTTCCTATCTCACATTATTCTGAAAACAAAATATCTGTGTTTGTGCTAAACTTTGAAGTTCAAGGGCATGTTAATTTAAAAGGAACATAAATATTAGTGTGTTCTGCTCTTACAAGTTATAGCCCCAAACTATGGAAATTTAATATGGCCTTGCTTTTTGATTTTGAATTGCAAACAAGTTGATATTTTATCGGAGTTAAACAAAAACCAGATATTTGATTTTATTTTTGGATGTCAACTTTGGCATTACTGCTTCATAGATATATGGGTGAATTAACACTGCTTCTTTCTTTTTCATCTTGAGGCTTTGTCTTTTACAATGAGTTGGTGGGGTATGTCTCAAGATTGTTTCTTGTGCCAGATAAGATTCCTATTATTCTCTTGGGATGTGTGTATTTTGTCATTCCTTCCTTTTGGTTCCTTCAATTTATTTGAATTTATGAATTGGGATCAGATATCTTTTCCTGTTTCTGAATCTGCCATCTTTATATATTATTTGGAGACCTATAAAGCAGAAATGCTGGGAATTCGGACTCCCTATCCTTACAGCAACCCAGTAAAATATAAAAAGCAAAAGAAGACGAAAAAACTACAAATGGAGAAAAACTTCAGGGTTGTGCCAAACCAATCAGAATGCATGCATGCATATATACATACATACATACATACTGTTTGTCTTGGAAGCTATTGTTGGGATTCTGGAAGGTTGTAATAATCTTGATCTAATGTTTAATTTCTTGCGTTATTTCTCAAAATTTATGGGTATGAGTTTCATCTTGATGCCATTTATGTTATAACAGGGCAATTGTTTTAGACCCTGGAAATCCATCAATGAAGAATCAAATGAAGGCAATGGCTGCTGCAGAGAGTAAGTTTTGATTAATTGTCAGTCATTGGCTTTGATGATATGCTTTTGACTGAAAGGACTTAGGTCTGATGAGTCTAGAAGGGATCTTTTAGGTGTTAGTTACTAGGTACCTGCACAGGATCTTTTAATTGTTAGTTACAAGATACCTCGTACTTGAGCAATTCTTGATTTCAATAATTTTTACAACGACATTCAAGGTTTTTGCCTTGTGCTGGTTTAGATTGCAATTTGTAGCATATTCCTAAGTTGTCTGATAATTTGATAAGCATGTAATATGTTCGTCCTGATATCTTAATCTTGAGTTGATCACTTAAAATTGAGGATTGTCAGGAAGAGATTTCCTTTTAAGTGTTTTCTGATAAAGTAACTATTGTTATTTAAGTGTGACTTGGCGCTTTGTTAAGGTTTGAGTTTACATGCTAGGTGGATTATCATGGTTCATGGGAAAGGATCAGGAATTCATTTCGTTGCCCAGAGTAATCATGTAATGCTTGGGATTTACTTCTTTAATGAGACAATATCTATGCGATAGTTTGGATTGCCAAATTTAGCTTTCCAAGTCACTGATGCATATTAGATTAATCTCACAAATTCACAATCTACACACAGTGCCCTTTCTTATGGGTTTAAGTGATGTAATAGTATGCAGAAAGGGGCAGGAGAAGGAGTAGAGGAAGGAGATAGAGAGGATGGTAAGGGCAGAGGAAGGAACGGAAATCAGGGAATTTTGGGAGAGGGAAAATAGTGAAAATTTTACTGGGCTCAAAGTCAATTGATCCATACAACCAAGGCCTTTTATCTAGCAGCTAAATGAAGTCCAAAAGAATCAATACAAGCAATAAAATACACTAACAAAATAAAATAATTAATTGTGGTGAAAATACTCTAAATCTAGCAAATAAAGCTGCTTATTAGGCCTAAAATTATTTTGTTGCCTAGAATAAGTGTGTTGAAACTTCAGGGTTACTGGATTGGTAAAGCTGTACACAACTGATAGGCTATAATCACCATGCATGGCAACGAAATTTGTACTTGCATTACGATGAATATTGAGTTTAGAAGAAGAAAAATGATGGAATCATGGGAATTTGAATTCTGAAATTCTTTGAAGCTGCCGAATTTTTTATACCATTCTCAGTCTCTTGACCTAAGATGATGTGTGATATATGTGATCGTACTTATTATTATCTTGATCATACAAATTCTTTTGGGGTGAACTTAGAAACCAGGGTGGTCTTAAAATTGGATTATATCACTAGTGAGGAAGAATAAAGTGTACCGCAGAAGTTGATATTTGACATCCCTGGTATTGTTATGATGGTTTTTGAGATGGCATATCTCAAAATTCTCCAATAATAATATGAAGGAGAGTAAAAGCTATTTGGAGGATGACCTTCTATTTGTAGCTTGTTATTGCTGCTCTTCAAATTTCTGCTGTCAGCATTACAATTTAGATTGATGCTATCATTTTCTTTTCAGTTAATCCATGGAGAATGTCTTATAAGCAGAAGAAAGAGCCTCCTTTCAAGAAACAAAAAACTGATCCACCTCCAGGTAACTGGGCCTCGGATTTGTCATGTTTCACTGTGGTTCTCCGTTGAATGATATTCTCATCTAGTGGTTTTTGGGCCTGTTTTTGATTTTTTTTAAGATTATAATTTTTTATTTTTTAAATGAAAAAGGACTTCTTTTCCTGAAAGAAACACCTTTTTTTTTTGCAATAAGTAGTTGGGTTGGATTTAAAAAAGCTGAAACTCTGAAGAAAGCTCAATTTCAGCTTTTTTCAAAGGTCAAAAGTTTGAGCTTCACAAAGAAAAACTTTCTTTTCAAAAGTTTTAGAGAAAAGCTTCTTTTAAAAGAAGCCAAATCCAATTGAGCCTTTTTATTTGCTGCAATTGTGATTAGTGTAGGTGCTGCAATTGTGATTATTTTAGGTAATGTAGACATAGGTCATTGATTTTCGGGAGTGGTTGTCCTCTGTGTAAAACAGTTATATTTTATGCATTGTTTTCCTCATCCTGTTCTTATATCAATTATAGGAAGACCTCTAAAAGCTATGTATAAATCTGGATTGTCAACAACTCCTTCAAAGGGCAGGCATTCAACTTCACCTGGGTCTCCTCCACCTGAGCAATCAGGGCCTCCAGGATCGCCATTTGGAAGTGGCAATTCCAAGAAAGGCCGAGCAAGTGTAGATAGTGTTCTGGGTCGATCAGCTATGAACAAAACTATCAGCTCTGAGAAAGAAATGCCTAGTAAGGTGATAAGCAGTGGAGGAAGGGACAAACGAGGACGCAAAGGTGAGGTGGCAAAACCTGCTGACTTACGGAGTATGCTGATTTCTCTTCTCAAGGAGAATCCTCTAGGAATGAGCCTTAAGGTAAGAACTTATAACTATCCAGCTTTTATGGCATTTCTTCATAGTAACTCTATTTGTTTATTTATTGATTTTTGTGGTTTGGTTGGAAATTCGTTGACTTTCTGAGTGTATTCCACGATGTTAAATGTGATTTCTTTCACTGCAAGGGCTCTTTCTGTTTTTTCTTGTGAAAATTTTAGGCCTTGGAGAAAGCTGTTGGGGAAGCATTTCCTAACTCAGTCAAGCAGATTGAGCCCATCATTAAGAAGGTAGGAAGGAAAAATCATTGCTCAACATGTTCATTCTGCTAGTTATCAGAACAAAATTGTTGATAAAGCTACTAATCAACCATAAGTTGTTTATTGATTCGTGAATAATCTTGTCTTGTCATTTGATTTTGAACATCAGATTGCCACTTATCAGGCTCCAGGCAAATATTTATTGAAACCAGAAGCCGAGATGGAAGGCTTCAAGAAACCATCAGCAGTGGATGGAAGGTCCTTGTCATCCTTGGCCTAGATTACATCCTTAATTTCGTTTTATTTGCTTTCCCATTTTGATCTTGGAGGTTTACATGTTTTGTTACTTTCTAAATTACTGCAAAAAGAGTACAAACCATGTAAATGATGAAGATACTCTCAAATGAGAGGGAAATTGATATAATAAGATAATCTGCCTTATTCATGATTATTTGTGAAATAACATGTATACCAACAGAGAGTGTGGAGTTTCACTACCTTAAGTTTTAAAAAAGTAATAGAGGAACCTGGGCATGGCTATCATCAAGCAACTCAGTGGCGAGGTGATAAAGATGGATAGCTTTTGGAAACTGATCTTTGTAGAGTTATATTTCCTTGAGGAAAGTAGGGATGTCAGCACTCTTCTTTACAAGTTGATAACAGGTAGATCTGTCTGTAAGACTTGTCTCATTTTCAGTGCGCCTCAAATCCTTCTCTAGAGTTTGAGCCTTGATTGAGCTTGGCGAGCCAGATACAGGCATAAAGAAGTTTCAGCATAGAATATTAATTGGTAGACATATATATATGTGAATGGCATCTTAAGGTCAAAATACTTTCTGTAGTAACTGATATTGATAACTCTAGAAATGTTTCAGTGTGGATTTTAGATCGCAAGAGAACTTTTGTACCTTTGGGGCATTTAGGGTCAAATTTAGCTTGAGCTCCAGCATGCTTGTTCACATCAAGGATAAAAAAACATACTCTGAGCTTGAGATTTGACATTTTTTATCTGATAAAACTTAGGCTCATTCTTAAGATCAACTTGAGCTCTGCCTATAGATATATCTAGCTCAAATATACATATTCTTAAGCCTAAGCTTGACTTATGTACAGCACTACTTTCGGGTGTTCTTCATGCATAGTGGATGTTGCACGGATAGAGATTATGTTGTTTACCCATATGTATCTTGATTAATGAGTTCTGCTATCAAATTATAGCGGTTTCATGTCACTTTTGGTTCTCACACTTGCCATAATTCATGAGTTTTACTTTCTTTTATGGTGAAGAAAAGAAAAGAATCCTACCGTGGCAAGGAAAATATTGAAAATGGAAGATGTGGCTCCAATGGAGTTAAAGACTGAAAAGAATGAGAATATCATTTCTATTTGCTAGGCTGTTCTGATATTTGCTCGTTCTTTCTTTTTTTTCCCCCCTTCTTTTCCTTTTTTTTGTGCGTGTGTGTCGGTTGGTGTAGTTTAGCTTTAATCTGCTCGACGTTGCTCATATGTCTATTATCTGCATTGTTTCATATCTTCATTGGAATATCTTCCAGACTTCTGCTTGTCTTTGTAGCATAAGAATACTGCTCTGGTTTAACTCTAATAGTTTTGACTGTACCGATCACATATGTTAGCCTGTTACACAAAATGCTCTGACCTAGATGAAGATGCAAGGATTTTGTTAGTTTCATGTATGCGTTTCCCAGGGCTCTGATGCCTTTCTGGTCTGATGCAGTTCTCCTTCAGATAACCGTCGCAGATCACCTGTCCATGTGAAGTATGACCAACCTCCTGCACCAGAACCTCAACATTCCATGAGAACTGACGGCAACGAATTGGAAGAGTTGGGACAATTGGATTCTAAACCTGGAGATTATTACTTTGAAAAAACCGATCTAGAACATCATTCACCTGATCTTTCTGGTGAGAAAAAGATTTCTGATAGAGAAGGGCCTGTAGGTAGCTCCAGTGACAGTGGAAGTGATAGCGATAGTGAGAGTGATAGCAGTGACAATGGAAGTGATAGTGGAAGCCGTAGCCGAAGTAGAAGTAAAAGTAGAAGCCCAGTAGGTAGTCGGAGTGGGAGTAGCAGTGACAGTGAAAGTGATGCCTCTTCCAACAGTAAGGAGGCTTCTGATGAAGATGTGGATATTATGACGAGTGATGATGACAAAGAGTTGAAACAGAACTTGCAAGCTTCTGAGCCTGGGGCGCTGAAGTCTCCTTTTGCTTGGAGAATGGCAGATAGCGAGCCTGGTAAAATTGGGACTAACGTAAAGCAAGATGATCATGTTGTTGATGTAGTTGAGTTTGAGAAAGACTTGCTTGATGATGATCATGTTGGTCAAGTGGCTGGAGTTACAAGTTCAGTTTCTAATAAGGAAGGTTATGAACCGGAAGAAGAGAAAAAACCTCCTTCACCTGAACGCAATGAGCATCATGAAAGTGAAGTTTATGGTGGACAGTCTCATACTGAAAGAGGCAATATGGCCTGGGAGGACCCGAAACGTGAGCATTCCAGTAACTCTGAGAGGGTATCCAAAAGCAAGTCCAAAAGAGGTTCCAAAGAAAAGAACTCTGATGTTAAACCTGACCGCACCAAAAGGTTAAAAACTACAAATTTTGATCAACCGTTAGTCACTGGCGCTAGGAACCCTGCTTCAGCAGAGAGTCCTTACAACCCATCCCCTGATAGACATAACCTTCAAATAGCTAGTAGTGCAGCTAGAGAGGATACTGCTGACTTTCTATCACAGAAAGGTCCTAGCCAAGGAACTTACAGGAAATCTAATTTTGAAACTCAGCAGCCGAGTCGAAGATCCTATGACCCTGGTGCTCGGACAAAGGCCCCTGCTGCAGTTGGCAGGCCGGGTAAACATGCTGAGAGTGCAGGTAACAGTGGTAGATACTCTGAAAGGGGTCCTCTAACAAATGAAGGTTTTCCACTGCAGAAAGAGAAAATTAACAGAGAAGAACAAAATGATGATAGCTCCATTAAAGATAAGAGATCAGCTAAATTTTCCAAGGAAGGTGTCATAGAAAAATCAACACCTGGTGACTCCCATGGGAAAGGTGATATGTTGGAGAAGTTCAAGGAGACTGGATCTATCTCAAACATGCAAACTTTTTATTCTTCCAAAGATGAAAATATAAATGACATGCACAAATCTCCTGTTGAAAATGGCCGGCACAGTAAACTGCGAAGAGAGCCCTCGGATCTGGAGTTGGGTGAACTTCGTGACTCCTTGCCTGAGGAAACCCCTGCTGACAAGAAGCTTTTTGAGAGAAAAAGTTCCTTCAAAAAATCAGATAACCAGCCAAGAAGTTCGGAGTACTGGAATTTAGATTCAAATAAAGGAAGACCTGCTGGCAGGGTATCTTCAGAATATAGAGAAACTCCTCCATCCAGTGCAAGCAAAGCAGGGTCTGGCATTTCGGAGGATACAAAGAGGAAGAGCCTTGATCATTATGCTAATGATTCTACAAGATATCATCATGGAATAGTGCAGCATCAGCCTGAGCAAAACCAATTCAGAATAGATCGTACAGAACCTGGTTCCAGGTATAATAAATTGGCAGAAGTGAACACCAGCAATAGACAAAGTGATAGTGCAATAGATCTGGGCATTGCCGGTTTGCGCCAACAGCATGATTCTCGACGAGGAGTAGTTCCCCTTTCCTCAAGAGAAAATAAGAAACCACAGACAACTACATCGACAGATGATAGACGAAAAGATACTTCTCTGACAGAGAGCAATGACGGTGGCCAAAAGAGGAGGGAATCTTCTTCAGATGAAAATAGTTGTTCATATTCTAAGTATGAAAAGGAGGTGCCTGAACTGAAGGGGCCAATAAAGGATTTGTCACAGTAAGTTTATAAATGGAATTTTTGGTTTGGCAAGTCCGACTATGTATTCAGTCTTGTATTTTTTAAAACCTTTTGGTCTTTGCTTATACTTCGTATTTTTCTCCTATTTTAGGTATGAGGAGTATGTGCAGGAATATAATGAGAAGTATGAGATTTATTTGTCTTTGAACAAGATCTTAGAGTCTTACAGGTATCATGAAACTTGCTTACTCTCATGGTTTCATATTGATTAATTTGATCACTTCCTGTTAACTGAAAATGATGCATTAGCTAAAACTAATAATCTAATACAGCTTATTGTTATATGTAGGAACAACTTCAGTCAACTTGGAGGCGACCTTGAGGCTTCCAAAGGCGGAGATATGGAGAGATACTATGACCTTTTGGCACAGTTGAAGGAATCCTATCGCCTTTGTGGTGCGGTGTGTGCACGTTCTCTCTCTCATGGACATTCTGCTTGTATATTTTTATTATGCTTTAGCGTCTTCCAACAAGCCAGGAAAAGAATTAACCTTGTGTTCAAGCACTGGTGAGACCTTTTCAGGTCTTTGGGACTTGGTTGTCCTTGGCCAGTGCTGACATCTATTTGATAAGACTGATATCTTTGTGTTTTTTCACATTGTCCCTGGAGAAAATTCTCTCCCATGATGATAGGATGCTTTTAATATTGCTTCCTCTGATCCTTCTCATTTATTTCCAAACATTTATCTAGCATCCAGTTTTAGTACTCTTTAACTGTCACCTGCTGAGACCTGTAACCAATTGTCAATGCAATGGCCCCTTGTGTCCTATATGTTGAAATTCATACTCATCTGAAATTACATTCGGCAAACAAGTTTTTTCCTTTTTCTCTTTCTGGACGCCTCCCTTGTAAGCTGTTTATCTTTCTTTTCTGTTAGTACTTCCACTAGAACCAACCATGGAGGTCATATAGAAAATAAAGTCTCATTTTCCCTTTCGTCTTGGTTACTATTTCCTTGTCAACAATGAGAGCTGTTTTAGAATATCTTTATCCTTGTCAACTATGGGAAGCTGTTTCAGAATATGTTAAATGTCTGTTACTCAAGAAACAATGGAGTATGAATTTCTGAGAGGACTTTTGACGTATCTTCTCAATAGAGGGAGCTGTAGTTTAATATATGGCGTGCTACAAGTCTGAGTTGAAGTTGTAAAATAGTCTTTCTGCAAATGTTTGTATTAGACCGAAGAATGTGTGCTCTTTTATATGCCTATGTGTTGCTAGTGTTGAATGTCTCCTTCATATTTGTCTCTTCATCTCTTTACGGTTACTTACATGGTTGGAACTTAATGACATGCAGAAACATAAAAGATTCAAGAAAATATTTGTTGTGCTTCACGAAGAATTGAAGGTAACCGTATAATCACTAGATTAAACATATTGCTTTGTTTTATGACTTAATAATTTTTGTTGCATACCCTATAATGTCTGAAATTACTTTTGTGCAGCATTTGAAGCAGATGATCAAAGATTTTGCTGCTTCATACACGAAAGATTGACATGTTTTCCTGTACTGCCTGTTGGTTAACAATGAGGGTGATGCATCCTGGCATCATGTCGTGCATTGCTGAGGAAGGAATCACATGGTACATATTTAGCGTATTGCATTTTTCGGTAGATGCTGACCGGAAGGTGCTCTGGTATCTTAGGAAGTAGAACTTTCTGTAATGGCTGGAGAGCGTGAAATTACGGAACAACAAGCTGGACATCGATGAAGACGAGGATTGAGGACTGGAGCACTGAGTCAGATTTTGTTTTGGCGCGCAGATGGATGGAAGCTGGATTAGGTGTATTAGTATTGGATGTACATAGAAGATGTACCGTATTGTGCTTTGTTTTTGAACTTTTCTTATTGTTTTGTTTCTATCGTCTGAGATGGCGATGAGGGTGGAGGGACAGGAGGATATTGCAGTTCGTTTTCTTATTTCTTGGGGCAGTTAAAATGTTCGAAAATGTACTGAAAGTAACTATCACTAACAATTTTGGGGGAGTTAACTTGTGCTATCTAAAGAATGAGCTGATCCAAAGTGGATCAGGTGAGTGCTAATTGTGTTAATTGCTTTTCAGTTGCGATTTGAGTCAGATTATGTGTGTGATATTCACCATCTCTGGCGGCGAAACTGAGGCTAGCATTTGCCTCTTTGCTGTGAGGGATCCGTTCGGGTCATAACATTATAATATCATGGATATTTCATGCTTGTGAACTTTTAATATAATTAGACGAAATGATGTAATTCACAATTATTAGATCTTACTCAATGATAATGGAAGGGCACTCATCTTAATAAGCCTCTTTGCCTGTCTTGTGTCCAGGAAAAGAGTTTAGAGAATGGATAAAGTAATCTAAGTTCATGGTTGTGTTGATATACTTGCGATAAATGACATGAATAGTTTACAATTGTTGGTTATTATGATTTATGATCATTCCCATATAATTTTAGGAGGGAATTCTTACCTTAAAGTTCTGTAAATAATTTGATGCAGGATACATTCTTTTGAATGATAAAATTGTGTGACTCCACTTACCACGTCATCTTCCAACTTTTTCAAAAGGTATTATAAAATTTTCTACTTTAACACTTTTCGTCTAAATTAATTTATTATTATGTATTATACAAGCTTGTTTTGATATTTATGAGTGTTAAAGCTTGTGACGTGCTATATATTTTTAGCTAATAATATTAAGATAAAATGAAAAAAGATATGATTGTACCACTTTTTAAAAAGCATAGAGGGATATTGTGATAAATTTAAAAATGTAAGGAATAATTAGTTAATTAGACAAATCATATGAGAGTAACATGTCACCTTTTGAAAAGTATGAGGAGGATAATGCAATAAATTTTAAATCATAAGAAAGTAATTATCTAATCAGGCAAACCAAAGGTTTAAATTGCTCTAAAAATATTACAAAGTTAGTCTAAAAAGTAGAAACTGCAAAAGGAGAGTATTTATAGAGAAAAATTAGAGCTAATGCTACAAGATTAAGAATAGATTCTCTTCCTCCATTCTCATTAACCGTCTACTTCTCTTTTTAAATCGGCAAGCAAAATTGGAATTTTTTTTTACAAATACACCATAATATAAGAAATTGCGTTGGGTTAAATAGCATTTTCTTTGATTCAATATTATATATTTTACGCACTTGTTTTAATAAAGTTGAATGTGTTGGGCATTTATGCTTAGTATCTATAATTTAATAAACTTTTCGGGTTAAATATGTATAAAGATAGTGTTTGGATCTTAAATTAGTCATTAATATTATAAATCGGATTCATGAAACCTTGCAAATGAATACATATAATTTGTAACTTGTAAATTTTAGTTATAAGTAACTAGAATGAAAATAAAGGTTAATAATATTATAGCATGTAGATTTTAGATTTGCCATCTAATTTAATCCTAATCTTTATCAATGATATGGAATCACTTCTTCATACGAAAATAAAAAATTATTTATTTATTTTTATAAAAAAATATTTTTTTCCTATAAAAGAGCATTTTCTTTTTAATGATATGAAATCTTTTTTCATTAAAAAAATATATTTTTAAACAAATACATTCTTTTTAGAATAAGTATTTGACTAGAATTTTAAAAATAATGAAATTTCGAAAAAAGGTTAAATTCAACTTTTTTATAAATCCAAAATTCACACAAATTACAAAAGAACTTTAAAAGACCATCTTTTTGACCAGAAAAACAACCAATTCAAATCAGCCCTACAGCATGCTCCTAATAAACTTGTTTTGATTAACACAAAATTACTGGATAAATCAGGGATATAAAATAACTAAAAATCTGCAATTTTATTTTGCTTTTGAAAAACAAAAAAAAAAAAGAAAGAAAGAAAGGGGGGGGGGGGGAACTCCTGAAAACATAGACAATGACATATAAATCCTCGTACCAAAGGTGATGCCACCTTTGCCAACAAAAGTTATTGTCTGATTTGATTCTTTTCCATTTCTTCAGGAGCTCAAATCTCCATTTTTACCAAAAGCATAACTTTACTGCATCATTTTCACTCTACTTTTTCGCTCTTTTCACACACACACTATACGCACACTATCCTGCACAAGGACACAAAAATTACTGATTCCTCTTTTTCTACTGACTGATTAAACTTGTACGATGGCTTTGATCAAACCCAACTGACTCTTTTTTTCCCCCATTTATTATTCTTTTTTTAATCCTTTAATTTTTTGTTTTCTTGTCGCTAAAAGGTGAATAAAAGATGGGATTTTTGCTTCAGGTAAGAATTATTTACTGTTTGAACCTCTTTTTTGCAATGGGTTTTTATTTATTAAAGAAAAAAAAAAAAAGAATCTTGGTGAATGTGGAAAGTTGTTAATTATTTCTCTTGATATTTGGCTTTATGTTGTCATTTTGAAAATGGGCAAACCTGAATCTGTATGAAACTCTCGCTATGCATGGAGTTTAAGACAATCTTGGCTATATTATTCGCAGTCTTAACTTGCAGGGTTGTTTTCCTCTTTTTTTTTTCTTTTTAATTTTTTAAAAACTTTTTTTAAGCAGTTCGAACCCGTAACATCCAATTAATGCAATTATAACTTTGCTGTTGGCCAAGATAAATTCTCCAATTGCATACTGATGACAATGATATTGCCACTTGTTATTAAGTTGTCATTTGAGTTTAAATTGTTTCTGTTCTATGTTCAAGTTTAGTTTAGTTGTAAGTAGATGTTGTATGCCTCCCTGAATTATTGTATTATTGATTCGATATGCAAGAAAACGACTTTTAATGAAAAAGGGTTGTCGAATCTCCTAGCGCTTGGGCATGGGAAGGTTCAGACCCACTGTGTGTTTATTTGTTTACTTGAAGAAAGGTGTTCCACTATTGGCGGTTTTTATATTTGGGTTTTTGCTAGTTTGCCCATTAGAGTTGGTTGATAAGTATACAGATGCTAAAAGAAGTGTCTGAAGAATGAGTCTAACTTGTCATAGTTTTAAGTCATATTTTGGATAAATAATTGAAAAGTCTTTTTCATTTTCTCTCGTGGTGTAGGAAATTGATTGATGTAGACAGCATTCATTGTTGTCTATAATGTGCTTATTTCATCAATGAGAAATGCGGAATTGGTTTTCTTTTAAGGACGATTTTGATAGTATATTAGTTGTATGGAGACAAGTCACTAGGGTTGTCCTTATGACCATGTGTAAAAGAAGTTAAAGTATAGAAGTTGAAATTTTGAAGGAAAACTGGCAATTCATTGGTGAAGGTATTCTCTCTGTAAAAGGAGTTCCTCTGAAATACATGAAAGGCACTTGTTTTATGACTATACTCCTCAATATAATAAAATGTGTTTACCTCAATAGTATACTAAAAATCTGGAGTAAATTGAACAGAACTTTTGAATTCGATACAATTCAAATTGTCCAAACATGTTACCAAGATTATGAGATTGCTAGAACTTGTCAAAGAATTATAATTTCATTCTTTTCTAACTTGTTTGTGTTTGGGAAAGCAGAGAGTAGAGGATATGAGGATTTTACTGCTTCAACCATAAGTTGTAGAAAATAAATTGAGATTGTTCGTTTCCTTATTACATGCTATGTTGTTATTTCTGGAAGTTTAGTCTGATTAATCTATAGGCCAAAGGTTTCTCTCATGAAAGGAACTTTCCTTTGAATTGGTTTTAGAGAAGAAGAGATAAAAAAGAGAAGCACAATATGTATGTTTTAACCATTTTTTGTTTGAAAGTCAATTACTACATTTACAAAGAATTACCATTTTATAGTTAAGAATGATATGGATGTATCTGATCAAGACTTGGTTAGTACACACAGCCTTGCAAAATTCAGAGTAACTTTAACTGAATACATATTGATAAAATCATGCTGATCATGGTGTCTATTAGTTGCTTTGGATCTGAAAATATCATTAGAAAGGAGGAGAAAGACAAAGATGTCTCTTACAAGATAGCATGCTGGAGTACAATCATAAGGGTGAAGATGACTCTTGTAAGTTGACATTTTGGAATGTAATCTTTTTATGCATGAGATACTTTTTTGATTCGGTTGAAAATGTTTGCAACAAATTATTAGCACTGGCATATGCAACAATGAATTCTGGAAAATCTTATTTGTAAATGAGAATTTGATATGCTTTTTAATAGTCAACTCAATAGTCCAAACTTAATTGGATCTTTTTCATCTAGCATTTGGAAATATTTTCCTACCAAAGTAGGCATGTGAGAAATGAAAGGTCAATAACTAGAGTCTATGCTATTACATCCCTTCTGGCCATCACCCCATTTGGAATATGTATACATGCAAATCCTAGCATGCATCATAAAAAAATGTAGAATGGTCTTGGCTTTTGGTCTTTGATCTCCCAGATTGCCTACTATGTGATTTGTCTATGTTGTATTCATGTTCAAATGCTTTTAATGCACTAGTTTAATCATTTCATTTGTCTTGTGCAGATTAAAACTTTTAAAACTGTTAAGTAATTTGACATGCTGAATGTTGCTTCCAGCTGGTGGGATAGGGATGAACTCTACAATTGATGATATAAACTTAATTCAGCAGGCTCAGAGGCATCATCTCATGGTCATGGAACTTGTTGAAGAGATTGATCTGGAAATAGGGCATGGGCCGTGGGGATGATGATCCATCATTTGCCCACAATCCTTTGATCAATGTTCCACCACGGGAGTCTTCCGTCGAAGAACATAATGAGAACAAGCAGACGATGGCTTCTCAACTTTCTAGTGACGATCAGGATGTGTCAAAGATGCAACCAGTTAAAAGGAAGAAGAAGGTTGTAAAAAGATGGAGAGAAATGGGCTGACACATATGAGTGGGCATATGTTGATGTGAAGGATGGTACGGCAAGGATATTTTGCTCCGTTTGCCAAGAGTATGACAGGAAACATAGGAGGAATTCTTATGGGAATGAAGGAAGTAGGAATATGCAGATGACTGCTCTAGAGGAGCACAATAATAGTTTGCTTCACAAAGAAGCTCTTTGCCTTCAGGTGGCATCAAAAGATAAAATTATTGTTGATAAACCGATATATGTTAAAGGTTGGCCCTGTTTATCTGAGCAGATATTTGATTATTGTAATATATTTATTCACTCTGCCCAATCTATGGCAGTATAGCATTGTTTAAATTGTGCAAACCTTTAAGTCCCTCTAATTTTTGTTTTCCCTTTTATTGGATTGACAGTTATTTCCATCTCCTTTTGCTTGATACTGTTTGTGCTTTTGATATGATAACTTGTGCTTGATATTGTTTCTGAGAAGTCTTGGTTTTTCTTGGTATAAGAAATTTCCTTTGTCCCGTTGATGTCATACTTCACATGAAGAATTCGCTGATATAATTTGTATGTTATATTCATTTTGTTTCGATTCATGATATAATTTCATACTTTCTTTGGTTAACTCTTTTACTTTTAATCTTTTGACCTTTTTTCATTTCAACAATGTTCTGATTCTCAAATACAGCCCTCATGTCAAAAACTGCTGGATCAATTGTTGAAGCCACATTAAAAAGGGATCCTCATGAAGCTGAGTTCATACAGTCTATTCAAGAATTTGTTCAGGCTTTAGAAAGAGTAATTTCAAGAAACTCAAAGTAAGTACTTTCTGAGTAAACTGATTAAAAGCATGTGATCATGTCAAGTAATTATGTTTCTTTGCTTTATTTCTGGCTGACTTACTTTACAATGTTGCAGTTATTTTAATATTTTGGATCAGTTGTTGGATCCTGAGCGGACGATTATTTTTCGAGTTCCCTGGATTGATGATAGGGGTGAGATGCATATTAACCATGGATTTCGTGTTCACTTCAGTCAAACTCTGGGTCCATCTCGTGGTGGTCTTCGTTTTCATCCTTCAATGAACTTGAGCATAACCAAGTTTCTTAGTCTTGAACAGGTATTTTTCTTTTGGTGTGTTTGTATTTTTCATTTCATGTTCTTCCCTTCATTAAAAACTTTCCATTCACTGTTTTATTTGAATTTTTGGTGGTTTGTGGATGAATCATATATTCTGCAAAAGTTCGTGAGTGGACAGATGGTCTGACTTTTGATTGCATATTATGGAGATGATATTTTCTTGCATACCACATTTATCACTGTGCAGGTCTGTGCTTTGTCAGAGTAGTTGAAGCAAAGGCAAGCAAATTTATTGGAACCATTAGAAGCGTTAATGTCCAAATTGCAATTGCAGGCCTCTGCGCATTATGTATTGTGAAACAGCCCAATGCCTATGATAAATAATGCTGATATTCTTGCATATTTTCTTGAGCACCTATTAGCCAAGGGTTTCATCTCGCAAGTGTTCATTAATAAGGTATACTGGCAACCACTCCAGGACTGATTTCCTAGACTGAGAAGGAACAGAGAGGGTTGGAGGGCTCATTAATAATTGTGTCTGCATCTTTAGATTTACTTAGGCTCCTTTGATTAATTTTATTTACTTTCATTTTTCCTCCAGAACCTTGTTCTCTGAATTCATTTGTTTTATCTATATATTCATTTAGATTCTCTCGATAAATTTGTTTACTTTTTCTTTTTCTCTGAAACCTTGCTTTCTTCATGAAAGAGTAACATGAATATGAAAAGTAGCTGGGTTGTTTAGAAGAGACTATAATGTTATTACTTACAACAGATATTGAGCCCCCAAAATTCTTGGTGTGTTCATGCAATGTGAGGTTGTTTCCACAGCTTAACCATGCTGCTTTTATCATTGTTTACAGGCTTTGAAGAATGCATTATCTCCATATAGACTGGGGGCTCCTTTTGTGGTAGTGATTTTGATCCAAAAGGCAAAAGTGAGAATGAGGTGATCATTTCAACTCTTTGATATATTTAATAGCTAATCATAAACTATTTGCTGGTTAAGACTTATTTTTGGTTTTGTGGATTTTAAATTTGTAGACAATGCAATTCTGTCAAAGTTTCATGAATGGATTGTGTGGGTGCAAATATCTTGGGGGGGTTGAATTAAGATATATATACTAAATTTCGTTTTTAAAAATTCACAGAAATTCAACTATTTCAATCAAGCAATATACCAAACACAATATAATCAATATAAGTAAATAGAAATAAATAAAGTGTAGAGATAAGTAAGACAAACGATTTTAAGGTGATTTGGCTAAGCCTACGTCCACCGCCCAAGGATGTTCCCCTTAGGACTTCAACAATCTTCACAATCTTTACTAAAGTGCTTCTTCAAATCTTGGTGAAGCAAAGACCAATTTTTATAACTCTTTGAATCCAAACTTCAAAGAACCCAAGAGTCCCACACTTTAAGATTTCCCCACACTTTTACAAGTTTTAATGGATGTCTCTCTCAAGATTTCTTAGCTCACATAGTGTGTATACAATTAAGAAGAAGAAGAAATGATGAATTGCCTGTTTGGAATAGTCTTCTCTGAAATTTGAAATCTGATATCTGATAAGCATCTTATCTGATAAGTTTCTTATAAGAAATAAGTGTCTGATGTAATAAGACTGTTTGGTTTGTTAGCTGAAATACTGTTATAAGTTACTTTGATAATAATGTTATCAATTTTGACTTATGATATTTTAATTTTATAATTAAATAAGAAATTATAAAATATAAATATTAATTAATTTTTATTAGATAAGATATAAGTACCCTAAACCCAACTTATTTTTTATAACTACAAATAAGACATTTTATGAAAAATATTTTATAAGTGTCTTATAATAAGCTGATAACAAACGATCTTTTTCACATAAGTTGTCAAATAAGATAAGTGTCTTATGATAAGCTCCTAACAAACACAACAGAAGATTATGTAATTTCTTCTTACAAGAGGATATGACAGTAAACAATGCTCTTGAAAGCTCAAAGATATTGCAAGAATAGCTTAAATATCAATTGAATGATAATATATGATTTTGCAAGCTTGAATTGATGATTTGAATAAGTTTTGAAGATGTATTTAAAGAGATTTGAAGGTCTGGGCTTTGGTAGGTGGAAAAGAGAAGTAGAAAATGGCCATAATGGTAATAAACAGCTAGTGTATTTATTAAAGCATTTCGCTCAGCCGATCGACCGGTTGGGTCGTGTGGCCTCTCCTCGGCCTTCTTTGATTAGGCCGGACACCTTAGTTGGTCAACCGGCTAGGGGGTTTGGCTTTTTCTTCCCTTTCTCTGTTTTGGACGGGCGACCTCCCTGGTCAGTCGGTCGACCGGCTGAGGGGTCCGGCCACTCTAGAGACATAGAAGTAAAGGCAAACTAGCTTGAAAACTTTTTAAGCACAATTTTATCAACTTTTCATAACTCCAAATCATCTTAAGGTATTTTGTAAATACTTTTTATGACTTAAAAACATTTCAAAACACATATTTATACTAAGTATGCATTCAAAATCATTTTTGCTTTTATGAAATCTAATGTGCATGAGATTTAAATTGTTTGAATTATAAAAATAAAGGTTTGAGCCAAACACTTGCAATACTAGACATTTCACAAGAAGAGCAAGAACGTTCCGTACCTCTTATGATGCCTCTTCTCCTCCTTATGCCTTCTCATCATCTTCTTCTTCATTTGCTCATCTTCTCCCATCTTTCAAGCATCTATCTACTCATCTTAATACTTATCTTCATAAGATGTTTTTTAGTAAAATAATATAAATGCATATCAAAATTTCATCATCAAAATTAATAACTAGTATTTAGCCAACAATCTCCCTCTTTTTGATGATGACAAATTATTAAAGATATGAGTATTTTACTCCCCCTTAATATGAGAATTCTTTTTCAAGTAAAAAATCATTTTGGGAAATACTCCTCCTGTCAGATTTAGTTTATGCACATTTTGAAGCTCATGCAATCAACTTAATAAAAATACCCCCCTGTCAAATTTGGCTTATGCACATTTTGAACCTCATGCAATCAACTTAATAAGTGCTTAGCCAAATAAATTTTACGCAAGCAATCATCAATTCAAACAAACAGCTCAATACACAAGCAATCAAAGTAATCAACTCAAGCAATCAGCTATATGTGCTCCTTTTCTCCTTTTCCTTTAGCTATATGTGCTCAAGCAATCAAAGTAATAAACAAGCTATATATGCTCCTTTTCTCCTTTTCCTTCTCTCCCTTTGACATCATCAAAAATTAGGAAGGAAGAAAATGCAAGCAAAAACAGGATAAGCATAATTAATAAAAGATTAATTCATGAAAGGGAAAAAACTATGAAGCAAAAGCAATATCTCTAGTTAGAAATTGAAAACGAACTAAAAGTGCTAACTAAAAAAATTGTTTCTAGTACCAAAAAAAAGGGGAATTTTGAAGTATAGAAAATCATGGTGCGTGGTCATGGTGATCCTTGAAGTATTGCTGCATATCAGAATGCATGCTTGCCATTTCTGAATCAATATGCTCCCTCTAGCGAGTAAGCTTAGTCCATTGATTATTTATTGTAGTCCTCATTTCTCCTAACCTTGTGTTTAAAGCTTGTAGCTGTGAGAGAATCTGTGCCATTATTGAGGGGTCTTTTTGCTGACCCATGGAGTTAGAACCTGCACCTCTCTGCATTTCAACTCTTCTTTGTTCATCAATACGCTCCTGTGCTTGGGATTCTCTCATTACTCTCCTAAGTGTAACCTCCTCAGGAGCCATGTCTTCATCCTCAGAAGTGCTAACAACCATAGGGATTGTTCTAGGTATACTTAAGTTAGCTTTCCCCTCTTGTTCTTGTTCTGGCTTTTCTTTTTCTCCTAAGGCAGCATCTAATCCCTCAAGTATATCATCAATATGTTGTGCATCTAGTCCATAGACGAGATTCGTAAAAGTAGTCCCATTTTTAGTTCTAGATTTGATTGCTGCCTGGATATCTTGTGGCAAGTTTCTGAATGTTTCTCTGTTTATTGGTTCACCATTGTACCAAAATTCCCCATAAAGTTCATGTAGCGCATATCAAAATTCCATGCAAACTTCCTAAATGGTGCATTTGAGGAGATTTTAAAATGAGCAAAAATGTACATTAAGGCCATGCCATACTCCGGAGTGATTGTCTTTCCTCCATCTTTTCCACTAATATGCAGCATATGTTGTAGAATGAGAAAAGGTAATGCTATCTTAATTCCCTTCTTGAGGCTGTAGTAAATATAAGCATCCATGACCGAGATCTTTCCATCATTGATGTTAGGGAGAATTACTTCACTAATGATCTTAAAGGCAATTCTCTTATTGAAATGAACATCCCTCAACAATGGAAGAATTAAATCTGAATGTTTAGGCCCTACATCCTTCCACATGTATTCTATAACATATCTTGGTATGCCAGCAGCTTTAATCCCTTCCAGCCAACCTTGACTATTGTAATGGCCTTCTCCTTCCACAGGTATATTAAAAATTTCATGCAACTTGGCCTCATTGAATATAAAATTAGTCCCACAAACAGTTGATGTTAATTCAATTTTTGGACTCCTACGATGCACCTCAAGATTGTCATAAAATTCTATTACCAACTTATCTTGAACATCACAATGTAAGTGCATGAACAGGTACCAATCTTCAAATAATGGAAGAATATCAGTACCAGCAAAATTTGAATCTACAAGGAATTTACCATACAAAATCGAATGCTTTCATTGAAATTTTGACATGGGTCGTAAAGGAGATTGCGTTCTAGTTCTTTTTCCTCTTCTCCCACGTTCATGACCTCTAGCCCTTGGATTCACCATGATTTCACGTAGTTTTTTGAAAATTGAAACAGTGAAAACTTGTTTTTTGATGCGGGTAATGAGAATATAGAAAGAATTTTGAGAGAAATTGCTTGAGATTTCAAGAATCAAAGGTGGATTTGAGAGAGTTTTAGGTTAGGGTTAAGGGATTTTTAGAGAATTTGAGAGATTTTGGGATTAAAAGCCCCAATTTTAAACCTGTCCGCGTTCAGTTGATCGACCGGCTGGTCGCGGAGGTCAACCGGCTGGATCAGAGAGCTCCTTAAAATTTTTCATTTAGCTGGGCGCCCTATAGTTTCAGTCGGTCGACCGGCTGGGTCAGAAAATGCCAAAATGTATATTTTTTCATGCCCAAGCCATATAAACACATATATATGCAATTTAACCACTTTTTATCATTCTAATTTCCCTTCTAATCTTACAAAATTGATCCTCATGCAATGATTTAGTGAAAATATTAGCAACTTGATACAAAGTATCAACAAATTCAAGTATGATATCACCTTTTTGTACATGATCTCTAATGAAATGGTGCCTAATCTCAATATGCTTAGTTCTTGAATGTTGAATTGGGTTCTTAGTGAGATTAATTGCACTAGTATTATCACAATATATGGGAACATGATCATTGCAAGATATAATCAAGTAAATTTTGTTTCATCCACAAAATTTGAGCTACACAACTACTAGCTGCAATATATTCGGCTTCGGTGGTAGAGATAGCAACACTATTTTGTTTCCTACATGACCAAGATACTAAAGAATGTCCTAGGAATTGACAAGTTCCACTAGTGCTTTTACGGTCTACCTTACATCCAGCGTAGTCAGTATCAGAAAATCCATATAAGTCAAATGAAGTTTCTTTTGCATACCAAAGCCCTAGATTACTTGTTCCCTTAAGATATCTAATGATTCTTTTTATAACAACTAAATGAGTTTCCTTAGGATTAGATTGAAATCTAGCACATAAGTAAACTGCAAACATGATATCCGGTCTAGAGGCAGTTAAATATAGTAAGCTACCGATCATACCTCTGTATTTCTTCTCATCTATAGGTTTACCTTTTTCATCCTTATCCAATTTTGTTGAGGGACTCATAAGAGTTCCAATCTCCTTTGCATCTTCAAGCCCAAACTTTTTGATAATTTCCTTAGTGTATTTGGCTTGATTGATGAAGATCCCCTCCTTTCCTTATGCATGCACTTAGAAAAACTCTCACATAAATATACATTAGTAGCACAAAAAATTATATCATCAACATAAATTTGTACAAGTAGAATGTCATTTCCTTCTCTTTTAATAAACAAAGTAGAGTCAAGTTTTCCTCTTTCAAAGTTGTTTTCCACTATAAATCCACTAAGTCCTTCGTACCAAGCTCTAGGAGCTTGCTTTAAACCATACAATGCTTTTTCTAATTGAAAAACATGATTTGGAAAACATGAATCTTCAAAACCGGGAGGTTGTTCAACATAAACCTTTTCTTCAATAAATCCATTTAGAAAAACACTTTTAACATCCATTTGATAGAGTTTAAAATCCATATAATATGCAAATGCAAGTAACATTCGAATGGATTCAAGTCGAGCTACGGGGGCATAGGTCTCATCGTAATCAATTCCTTCTTTTGATTATATCCTTGGGCTATTAGTCTAGCCTTGTTCCTAGTTATTATACCGGCTTCATCTAGTTTGTTTCAAAATACTAGTTACAGAAAGCATGTTTAGGAATGCACTGTTTAAACCAAACCACACCACTCCAATCAGCTTTAGGTAGAGTAGGTCTGATAAGATCCCAGGCAGCACGTTTTGTGTATTCACCATTCGAAGAATTGATCCAAAAAATATTGTCTCTCAAAACATTAGGCTTCAAGTTCCTAATACTCTGAAAGATATTAGCAAGGACACCAGAAGATGATGAACAATCCCAGTCATTCTTCTTAATGAATGCAATAACTTTCAAAGAAGAGTCTATCTCATGAGGATCTGGTTGGAAGTAATCAGCTAGGGGACCCAATGGGTGCCAATGATCCTGCCAAAACAAAGTATCAAGCCCATTCCCAATACTGTGGACCATGGAGTATCTAGCCACTTCCCTGAGTTGCATAATTTTCTTCCAAGCCTAGGATGAATTTGTAGGAATAGGGGCCTTCAAGAGAATAGAGTTTTTCAAGTAATACTTAGAGAACCATTCAGCCTAAATTGTCTTCTGTTTAATATGGAAAATCCATAGGTACCTTATAATTGCTGCTTGATTAAAATCATGGAGTCTCTTCAAGCCAAGACCACCTTTTTCCTTACTAGTACAAACACTGGACCAAGCAACTTTAGCTTTCTTGCCCAAATTTTCTTCACCAAACCATAAAAAAGAAGCCATCTTTTTCTCAATATCCTTCAGGACACATTTTGGAAGAATGAACATCAAAGCCCAATAGGAGTTGATAAGAACATTTTGATTTTATAAAAAGGAACTAACTTATTTTAAAACAATTAAGTCAAGATACATGAGTGCCTCGCTGCACTTATTTTATTTGTTATAGTTAACAATATAACAAATAAATTATATGTGCTTATGTTATTAAATGTATTTTATGTGGTTAAAGTGTTACATGTTATAACAAATAAATTATATGTGCTTATGTTATTAAATGCATTGGAGTCTATTCATGAGCAAAATGGTATTTTGGGGGTCAAAATGAAAAAAAGAGAAAAGAAAAGACCAAAAAAAATTATTTGTCAAATCACCCCCACCAACCCCCACTTTCCCCTTTCCTTTTTGCTCGTCAGACCCTAAAACCTCCCAAACACAACACACACTGTCGGTAAGAGAAAGAAGCGGGAAGAAGAAGAATTTATGTATATATATGCCAAAGTTTGTGCCTGTTAAGTATGAGTTAGGTAGTATATTGTTATAATAAGTCTCTCTCCCACATCGGAAGAGAGACCATATTTGTTGTTTTTCATAATATTATAAATAAAATAGGCTAGTATTCTAAAAGGTACGAAGCCTTTAAACCATTCTTTTATCTTTATGTCTCTTTCCTTATTAACATGGTATCAGAGCCTGGAAGCCAAACGGCACAGGTTCGATCCTTACCGCCACCTATTTAATTAAATTGTCCACGTGCAAGCTCTAAACAAATTATGCTGCATGTGAGGGGGCGTGTTAACATAATAAATAAATAAACCAATATCCTCTCTACAACCTTAAGCTTTTAGATGAGGTGGTAACTCTAACATGGTATTAGAGCCAACCCTAACCCTAAAATAATATAACCCACCACAAAACACCACTACCAGCCGCTGCTCTGTCTTAATTCCGCCAGAAAAATTATATCAAAACCCTAACCTTAGATGTCATCTCCGATTAGCTATCATCCAGCCTTTCTTTCTCAAATCTGAACCCACCAGGAGCTTTATTGTACTCAGGCGACCTTGGACATCACTTTTCCGTTGCCGGAAGACCCGCCACGCGCCGCCATGCCGCCACCACGCGCCCCACGCTTCGGGCGGCCACCATCTCAGACCAGAATGCTCGCGTTGGTCTGCCCATCTTCGCTATCTGGTTGGTTTCGCAAGTTTTTTGCTTGATCATGCTTATTTATGATTAACAGATCTGTTAAGTTCTAAAAAAAAAAAAACAGAGACAAAAAAAAATGCAGAATTAATTTTCTTTTCGTCTCTTCGTTATTAGCTTAGCCTGTGGGAGTACCATTGTTATAGTGTAGGTTGCTGCACATTTATCTCTTTTCTTAGTTATTATGAAATCTGTTTCTACTGAGAAAACAGAGACTCATGCCGAGTCCTTAAGAACTCAAGTTACTGCTGCTTCATCAGTTGTTGTCCCCTCCTTTTTTGGTACTCCTACTATCACTACAATCAAATTGAATGGCAAAACTTACTCGTCATGGTCTGTGGCCGTCAACATTTGGTTTCTTGGGCAAGGATTAGAAGACCATCTATCTTCTGATTGCCCGTCTGGTTTATCTGCGGCCGACTCTCGTACCTGGCGTCGTGTCGATGCCCAGTTGGTAAGTTTGCTCTGGCAATCCATGGAAGATTCCATTCAAACATGCTTTCGGAATTGCCAAACCTGTAAATCTATCTGGAATTCTGCTAAAGTACGATATTCTCATCAAGTTACTCGAGCATTCGATGTTGTGTCGATATGTTGTGGGCCAAGCGGATATGGAATTGTGATTATTACAGCCATTTTTACAATTCCATGATTGAATTCCGTGACCTTTTTCCGCTCAGTACTGATCCTACAGAGATAGCACAACAATGGGATAATTTGTGCTTGATCTTCTGGTTACACGGATTTCATCCTCGATATGATACTGTACATTCTCAATTGCTTTCTAGCTCTACTTTGCCAACTCTAGATGATGCTTATGCTCGAGTACAACGTGCTCATTCTCACTCCTTGATTTCTGGTTCGCAAGATGATCAATCTGCCTTGGTTGCTCCTACATCGATCCGTGATGATAACTTTGATCGTGGGGGTCGCGGTAGAGGTCGTGGTACTTCTGGACGAGGGGGAGGTTGCTCAAATGGCCAGCGTCCTCGTTGTAGTTACTGTAATAAACTTGGTCATGTTCGAGAGAATTGTTGGACTCTTCAAGTTCGTCCTTCTCAGGTTGCCAACACAGTCCAAACAAATTCTGTTGAGTCTTCTACTTCTGCGGTTCCTATTTTGGTGACTGTTACATGGGATGAATATTCCGAGTTCCTACAATATAAGGCATCTAAACAAGCTATGTATCCCGCTTCAATCGCCTCTTTTGCCCAGGCTAGCCCATCCACAGCTCTTATGGCTCGTACTGTACCTGACCTTGGTCCTTAGATTCTTGATTCCGGTGTATCTAATCATATTTGTGGTAATGTTCGTTTACTCTCTGATTTTAGACCTGGCATATTTTCACATGTCACACTTGCAGATGGGTCGTCTACCTCTGCTCGTGGAATTGGTATTGCCCATCTTACGTCTAATCTTCCCATCTCATCTGTTTTATATCTTCTGAAATTCCCTTTTAACCTTTTATCTATTAGTCAGCTTACCAAACTACTTAACTGTTCTGTGACATTTACTGCTGACTCTGTGTCCATCCAGGATCTGAAGACTGGTGCGAAGATTGGTACTGGGCGTGAGGAGTAAGGACTCTACCATCTTGATGTTCCTCAATCTACCATGTGTTATTGCCCCCTCACCAGAACAAGTCCACTCTCGTCTTGGTCATCCTTCCCTGCCTCACCTAAAAAAAATGGTTCCTAGTTTAGGATCAGTCAAAGAATTGTCTTGTGAGTCCTGTCAGTTAGGTAAGCATAGTCGTAGTTCTTTCATTAATCGAGTTAATAAACGGGCTACTGCCCCCTTTGCTCTTGTTCATTCTGATATTTGGGGTCCATGTCGAACTACTTCCAAATCTGGATTCCGTTATTTTGTTACATTTATTGATGATTATTCCCGTATGACATGGATGTTTTTAATGAAAGAATGTTCTGAGGTGTTTTTTATTTTTACCAAGTTTTATGCTGAAATTCACACGCAATTTGAGGTTTCTATTCAGGTTCTTCGCAGTGACAATGCGAAGGAATACTTTTCTTCTTCTTTTTCTTCATTTCTATCTTCTCATGGCATTCTTCACCAGTCGTCTTGTTCGTATACTCCACAACAAAATAGGGTGGCTGAAAGGAAGAATCGTCATCTCATTGAGACGGCTTGTACTCTTCTTCTCCATAGACATGTGCCTTTTCGTTTTTGGGATGATGCGGTCCTAACATCATGTTATCTTATCAACCGTATGCCATCCTCTGTGTTACATGATCAAATACCGTTCTTTATTTTGTTCCCTCAAGATGCTATTTACATGCTTCCTTCTCGGGTTTTTAGATGTGTCTACTTTGTCCACAATCTTTCCCCTGGGGTAGTCAAGTTAGGCCCTTGATCTATCAAGTTTGTGTTTCTTGGGTACTCTCGGTATCAAAAGGGTTACCGTTGTTACTCTCTTGAGTTACAGCGATGGTTTGTGTCGGCTAATGTTACCTTCTTTGAACATGCTTCCTTTTTCCCTTCTACCACCACTTCTGATACCGTGGTTGAGTCTTTGCCACTTCCAGTACCCACATTCGATGCACCTTTGGCTCCTTCTCCTACTTCCACTCTAGATGCTGCTTCACCGTCCACTGTACGTCTAGATAGACCGGACCTACAGTTTTATTCACGCCGACCGCGTCCATTGCTACTTGCCCCGGTATCCTCTGATTCGTCACCTTCAGATCCAGCTTTTTGATCAACCATCTGATCTTGACATGCCCATTGCTCTTCGTAAAGGTACTCGTTCCTACACCACTAAGCATCCTATATCTAACTTTGTGTCTTACTCTTCTTTGTCTCCTTCATATGCTTTCTTTGTTGCCTCGCTTTCTTCTGTTTCCATTCCTAAGTCTGTGGTAGAGGCGTGTGCTCATCCTGGTTGGCGAGCTGCTATGCTTGAAGAAATGTCTGCGTTTCATCATAATGGAACTTGGGAGTTAGTTGACTTGCCAGCCGGTAAGTCCTCTGTTGGTTGTCGATGGGTGTATACAGTGAAGGTCTCACCAAATGGTCAGGTGAATCGTTTGAAAGCTCGACTTGTGGCCAAGGGATACATATAGGTCTATGGACTTGATTATGGTGACACATTTTCTCCCGTGGCTAAGATGTCCTCTGTTCGTATTTTCTTTTCCTTGGCAGCTATTCATCATTGGTCACTTCATCAGCTGGATATCAAGAATGCTTTCCTGAATGGTGATCTTGATGAGGAAGTGTATATGGAGCAACCGCCAGGGTTTGTTGCTCAGGGGGAGTCTCAGAAGGTATGTCATTTAAAGAAGGCCTTGTATGGTCTCAAGCAATCTTTGAGGGCGTGGTTTGGACGCTTCAGTACTGCGGTTCTGGAATTTGGCATGACTCGTTGTAATGTGGATCATTCGGTGTTCTATCGATGCTCATCCAGTAAACGGCTTCTTTTGATTGTGTATGTAGATGATATTGTCATAACAGGTGATGATAGCAACGGGATTGATGAGTTGAAGGCCTTTCTTCATCAGCAATTCCAAACCAAAGATTTAGGGCCACTTCACTATTTTTTGGGTATTGAGGTTGCACAGTCAAAGCAAGGGATATTTATTACTCAACGTAAATATGCATTAGATACGTTGAGTGAGGCAGGGTTACTTGGCGCACGACCTTGTGACTCACCTATGGACCCAAATGTGAAGCTTCTTCCAGATGAAGAGGAGTTGATATTAGATCCGGGGAGATACAGAAGGTTAGTTGGAAAACTTAATTACCTTACAGTTACTCGACTGGATATCTCATTTGCAGTAAGTGTTGTCAGTCAGTTTCTGAACTCTCCACGAGAAAGACATTGGGTTTACATAGAGGACATGGGCACATGGAGGTTGTTGGGTACTCAGACGCTGATTGGGCAGGGAGTCCTACTGATAGGAGTTCCACCTCTGGTTTCTGTGTGTTTGTCGGAGGAAATCTTGTTTCCTGGAAGAGTAAGAAACAAGATGTAGTGGCCCGTTCGAGTGCTGAATCAGAATATCGGGCTATGGCAGTAGCTACTTGTGAGTTGATATGGGTAAAAAATCTTCTGAAACAGCTTCAAGTCACCTGTTTAAGTACTATGAAACTTGTTTGCGATAATCAGGCTGCGATACATATTGCCACAAACCCAGTGTTTCATGAAAGGACTAAACACATTGAGATAGATTGTCATTTTGTTAGGCAGAAGCTATTATCCAAGGAAATTATTACTTCTTTTGTTAGCTCGAGTGATCAGTTAGCTGATCTATTTACAAAGTCTCTTGGTGGTTCTCGGGTTAAATATATTTGTAGCAAGCTGGGCACTTATGATATATATGCTCCAACTTGAGGGGGAGTGTTAAGTATGAGTTAGGTAGTATATTGTTATAATAAGTCTATCTCCCACATCGGAAGAGAGACCATATTTGTTGTTTTTCATAATATTATAAATAGAGTAGGCTAGTATTTTAAAAGGTACGAAGCCTTTAAACCATTCTTTTATCTTTTATGTCTCTTTCCTTATTAACAGTGCCATCCCAAGTTTGAAGAGGTGCTTCAAGATTGCTTGTTGTAGTGCTGCCGAGTGCCGATTATCGGCCTACTGGGTTTGAAACTTTTTTCTTTTCCTTTTTTTGGTTTCAAAGCTTCTAAAATCTGGAGAGTGATGTCCCCCAGACGGGTCCGAGCATGTCATGACGTGTCCTAGCGTGTCCAGGACATGTCAGAAAAGCAAAAAAAATTTCCAGACACGTGTCGGACATGTGTCCAAGCGTGTCTGGCACGTGTTGGTGTCCGACACGTGTCCGATACACGATACGCAACCCTAGAGGAATGTTCGTGCTTCATAGACGGAGTGCGATAGAAACATGCAAGTCGGAAGGTGGAGGCGGCAAAGGATCCAGAGAGGGCGAAGTCGGTAGCACATAAACATTAGCAAGTGGACGAGTTCGCCGATGATAGGTCTTGAGGTCTGGATGATCCAAGCGTGATAAGGTAGGATCAAGAGGTAATGACGCTAGTGAAGATGGGACATTTAACGGTGCACTAAAGAGAGGTACAAGAAGAGAAACATCATCAATCACATACATAGAGGAATAGGACTTAGAAGAAAAGAATGGTTGCGACTCAAAAAATGCAGGGTGAATTGCTCAAGTCCCCCTTGTGGTTTGATAAATATGTACATATATACCATGTGGTTACGAAATTAGCTAAGTCACCTCTTGTGGTTTTAATAAGGGTGTACATAGACCCCTTCCGTTAATTTTTCCGTCCAAAATAACGTGTTTTGACATACACGCGCGGCATGTGCGATTTTGTTTTATTTTTTCATAATAAATGCATTAAATAAGCTTTTCTACCCTTAATTTGTTTAAAAAGTAAAAAAAAATAGCAATTAAATTAAAAAAAAAAAATCCACCACCCCTGCCAACCCACCCCCAACCCCACCATCCCTTACCACCCATGCCACCCCACCCCCAGCCACCCCCCACCACCCTCACCCTCGTCCCAACCAACCCCGGCGATCCCCACCCCCGTCTCAACCAACCTCGGCGACCCCCACCCCTGTCTTCACCACCTCTTGCGATCCCCACCCCCGTCCCTACCATGCCCAACGACCCCTACCCTTGTCCCGACCACATCCGGCCACCCCCACCTCCGACCTCACCACCCCAGCAACCCTTATCCCCGTCCTCGCCACCCCAACCCCTCGCAGCAGCGTGCCTCTCCCCTCCCCCCCCCTCCCGATGGCCCCCCCCTTAACCCAGCAACCCCCACCCCGACCTCCACCCCTCGATGCGCCCCCAAACCCCACGCAAACCCCAATCTAACATACGACTCCAACAGGCTCGCCAAGCTTCCTCCCCATTCTGAGGAGCTCCTTATGCTAATTTTTGGCTTGTCAATTTTGTTGAGCCAAAAACCTCCCCAAATCAACCGTTGGGATCTTGCACCTTGTTGGTAAAGAAGATCTGAAAATCAAATGAGTGTAATCTTTTTCGGCCTCTTCATTTATTAGAGAAATTCCTTTTTTTTTTTTTTATAGAGCATTGTTTGATACCTTTGTTCTTCCTACGACGGTGGGGTTATGGGGGTGGTGTGGTGTGGGGTGGGGTGGGGTGGGGAAGGGGAAGGAAGGGGGGTGTGGGGGGAAGATGATCGGGAGATGGGGAAGAGAGGGTGGAGGGAGAGAGAGATAAATTGGCTAGTGGAGTAGTTTTAGATTTTTTTTTATTTTTTATTTTTTATTTTTTATGTTAGATTGGGGTTTATAATTATATACTTTTAGGGTGGAGTAGTTTTGCTAATTTTTTTTAATTAGATACAAATAAAATAGATTTTTTATGAGATAAAATAAGGGCAAAATAGACATTTTCTTAAAATCTGTCAAAAAACTAACCGTAGTTAGCTTTAGAGAGACGTATGCACCTTTTCAAAAAACATAAGGGAACATTCCACTAATTTTTCAATTATAAGGGGGTATTGTGCATATATTGCAAACCACAGGGGGGATTTATGCAATTCACCCAAAAATGTAACATAAGTATAGGAAAAGAACTCATTTAACTCAGGAGAGTAGCAATGATAGCCTTTTTGATGAGGAGCATATCCAAAGAAAGCACACTTAATGGCACGTAGATCCAACTTATTAGCCCCAGGAGTCATGATATGAATAAAGCAGACATAGCCAAACACTTTAGGTGGTAATGAATAAATAGACTGATGGGGGAAAATAACAAAAAACGGTATTTGATTTTGAAGAACAGAGGAAGATGCGATTGATGAGCTAACATGCAATGAGAACAGCATCATCCCAAAAATGAAAAGGAACATTCATATGAATAAGAAGGGTACAAGCAGTCTCAATTAGGTGCATTTTCTTGTGCTTAGTAACTCCTTTTTTTTAGGGGTGTAAGCGTAAAAAGATTGATGTTTAATGTCATTATTTTGAAGAAAAGAAGAAAAAGATGCAGAAAAATACTCTTTGACATTATCACTTCGCAAAATACGAAGAGACGCTTTAAATTGACTTTTCACTTTAGCACGAAAGAGGGAAAACATGGAAAACAATTCAGAACGGTCTTTCATTAAATGTAATCAAGTAACACGAGAGAAGTCATCAATAAAATTGACAAAATAACAATACCTAAATTTGGAGACATGACGACTAGGTACCCAAATATGAGAACGAACTAATTCAAATGGGGCATTGGCCCGCTTATTAACATGATTAACAAAAGACGTACAACTATGCTTACCTAACTGACAAGACTCATAATTGATATCCCTAACACTACTCAAACTAGGAATCACGTGGTTAAGACTTGAAAGATTGGGATGACCAAGACGGCTAGGAATGACTTCAAGGGTAGAAGTAGTTGTGAAAGTAGTAGAATAATATCAAGGTAGTAAAGGCTACTAGATTCATGCCCTGTGCCAATTTGCTTGCGCGTTCTCTGATCCAAAGTCTAAAATCCACTTGCTGGCATTGGATGAAGAATGGGAAAGATATGCAGATGTAGAAGGGGCCAACATGTGTAAAAGAAGCTGTGGATGTTAGGCAGCTTGCTGTGATGCTTGAAGTTGAAGATAATGCTTGTACTCTGTTTCAGACAAAGTAAAGGTAGAACGATTGGAGTTACGCCTGTTGAGGTGGTGGAGTTGTCGGAGAGAGTTCTTCATTGTTTACATGGGTGACATTAGCACTGCTAGAGGGTTGACCATGCAGATCCCAGCATTTACCCCTAGTATATCCCATCTTGTTATAGTAAGTACACTTTAGTTGAGAAGCATTACCGGATCGTTCTCCTTCATGAATAACACCTTGGCCACGACCACGACCACGACCACCATGGGAAGCATTATCTTGTCATCCACCAGGTTGAGGTTGTACAACCAGAGCGGATTGGTCAAACAGATTCTGGAATGGATTCCCAATAAAAGCGCAGTCAAGGCGCAAGTAAACTCCAGGCATAGATGGTAGTGTTGGACTAGAAAGAATTTGAGAACGAACTGACTCGTACTAAGGAGGAAGGCCACGAAGCTTAAGCACCACAAAGTATTGTTCACATTGTTTCCGTGCAATGTCTGTATCAGGAGGGAAGATGTCATTGTATGCAAACATAGCATGTTGGAAGCGACCAAAATAAACTTGGAGACCATGATCATCCAACTGAATTTGGAAGAGATCATTGACAACATAATAGATACGGCTAACATTGCTGGTGTACATCTTTTTAGCCAAAGTCCTTATTGCTTTACAAGAAAGACACTCATCAAAGACATCGTGCAATTCAGAGTCAACAGATTGTAGTAGTAAGCACATAAGTTAGGCATCAACGCGTCCCCAAATTTGTTTATTTGTAGCGGACAAAGTATTCGATACATCTTCAGTTAAATGATCCTCTAGACCTTGCACTCGAAACCATAACATAATGGCAGAACACCAATGAGAGAAATTTCGACTAGTGAGTTTGGTCTTTGTAATAACAAGAGTGCCATTAAACATGGGCATAACAACAGAGGTAGCAGATTCGGTAAGAGTAGTATCATCAGATGTTTTACTAGTAGACACTGTATCTGTAACTGTTTCAGTTGTCTTGGAGGGATCATAACACCAAACACCAATTTGAATCAAGACGAGCAAGGTCATAAATAGACTAGACAAAAGAAAATTAATAACACAACAATTGTTACAAGATCACACGGCTGTTGCAAACATGATAAGACTCCTCTGATTCTACTCTTTCTTTTTTGTTTTTTTTCCCATTGGTTTTAAGATGCAACAACTCTGCTTTCAACAAACAAATCACAAAACCTCAAACAAACTACTAGAATGAAAAGTAGAGAGAGAAGAAGAAGCAGAGAGAGAGAAAGAAGCATCTTATTATTCTATTATAGGGTTAGTTACATATGAGGAGTATTTATAGACAACTGCTAGATATTTCTAACTAACTACCAGTCTGTTACTTAGCTATTGCTTATAATTGCAGCATTACATTTGACAGCTCATAACTATAACTAACTATCTATAACTATAACTAACTACTATTTACACAGATCTCCCTTATCAGCCCCCCTCAAGTTGAGGTTTGGTGGCTGCCAAAGGAAGCTTGCTCCTTAGATAGTGAAACTGATCTTGAGAGAGAGATTTAGTAAAAAGATCTGCCACTTGATCCTTGGAAGCAAGATAGACCAACTGAATAGCCTTAGAAACCACCTGTTCTCTGACAAAATGATAATCAATCTCTATATGTTTAGTTTTTGCGTGAAAAATAGGATTAGATGCCAATTCCATAGCTGAAGTATTATCACAGTGTAAAACAGGAACAGGAATAGAAATAGAGAGATCTTGAAAAAGAAAAGATAGCCATTTTAGTTCTGCAGCTGAGTGTGCCATGGCTCTATATTTTGCCTCTGTGGATGATCTAGCCACTGTTGGTTGTTTCTTAGAGCACCAGGACACTAGATTAGGACCCAAGTATATAGCATAACCTGAGATAGATTTTCTGTCAACAACATCAGTAGCCCAATCTGAATCTGTAAAAGCATGAAACTGCAATAGACCTGACTTGAAAAACAATCCTTGATTGAGAGTACCCTTGATATATCTGAGTGTTCTTTTAAGTGTAGCAAAATCTGCACAAGTAGGAGAGTGCATGTGTTGACATAGAGCATTTATAGCAAACTGTAGGTTTGGTCTTGTAACTGAAAGATACTGGAGAGCCCCTACTATACTCCTGTAATGTTGAGGATTAGCATAGGGTGTCTGATCATGAATAGCTTTTATAGTTTTGGCCCAAAAAGGTGTGACAGCTGCAGTACAGTCAGTAAGACCAGCTCTGTGAAGTAAATCAGTGGCATAGTTTGTTTGATGGACAAGAATACCGGTAGATAAAGGTTGTATCTCAAGGCCCAAAAAATATGATAATTGTCCTAAATCCTTCATTGCAAACTTGGTTCCCATAGACTGAACAAGAGTATTAATGTAGGTTTCAGAACTCCCTGTGATAATGATATCATCCACATAGACTAGGACTAAAGTGAAATCTGTCTTAGACTTGTGAATGAACAATGAAGCATCTGTGATCTTTGGGTGAAAGCCTTGACTGAGTAGATACTGATATAATAGTTGATACTAGGCTCTAGGAGCTTGCTTAAGCCCATAGAGAGACTTTCTTAATTTGCAAACATAGTGTGGAGTGTCAGGATGAACAAACCCCTGAGGTTGATTCATGAAAACTTCCTCCTCTAAGGTTCCCAGTTGTTTCAGATTCCAATTGAAATGTAAGGCTAGGCAGAGAACAACTCTAATGGTTTGATGTTTGACAATTGGACTGAATGTTTCCTGATAATCAACACCATACTCCTGTAGATATTCTTTAGCTGCTAACCTAGCTTTATATCTAGCAATAGAGCCATCAGGATTATGCTTAATCTTGAACACCCATTCAGATCCTATAGACTATCTTTCTTTAGGTAATGGAACAAGATCCCAAGTGTTTTGAAACATTAAAGCCTGATATTCTTCAGTCATTGCATTAACCCAACACTGGTACTTGGCTGCTTCCTTATATGAAGCAGGTTCATGAGTAGTAGGAGTGGTAATAAGAGTGTGAAGATGATACAAAGGAAGGGGAAGACATCCAGTTTTGGACCTAGTTAGCATAGGATGAATTGATGAAGGAGCAAGATTGCTGAGTGATTCTGAAGATGAAGATTCTGCAAGCAATGAATCTTCTTGAGGAGTTGTGGAAGAAGTACTAGAAGAAGACAAGATAGGAGAACTACTAGCAGAATCAACAGACAGTGATGTCCCTGCAGGTATTGACTGAGAATGAGATGTAGAAGAATATGAAGAAGAACTAGAAGATGAGTCATTTGAGGACTGAGAAGTGGACTGCATATGAGATGTGAGAGAAGTGAATATTGACAGTGGTTGACTTATGCGAAATGAAGATCGAAAGCCAGAGTCAACAACAGATGATTCAGTAGACAGAAAAGGAATATGAAAATCATCTGTTGTCAAAGTTGTAGAACTACCATATGGAAACACTGTTTCCTTAAACTGAACATGTCTAGATGTGTATACTCTATGAGTGGCTATATCCATGCACTTAAACCCTTTGGTAGTAAAACAATAGCCTAGGAAAACATAAGGAGTAGATCTAAGCTGCAATTTATGCTTAGTGTAAGGCCTTATCCAAGGATAGCAAAGGCAACCAAAAGCTTTAAAGCCTTTATAATCTGGGACTTGATTATATAGAGTCTCAAAAGGAGACTTTTGGTGAAGTACAGGAGTGGGTAATCTATTTATTAAAAAATTTTCCATAGCTAATGCTTCAAGCCAAAAGGAAGATGGTAAGTGTGATTGATGCAACAAAGCCAGAGTGGTTTCAATTAAATGCCTTTGCTTTCTCTCCACTCTTCCATTTTGTTCAGGAGTGTAGGGACAACTAGTTTGATGAATAGTCCCTAATGAATGCAGAAATGTTTGAAATTGATGGTTTAAGTACTTAGTGCCATTATCAGTTCTAAAGATCCTAATAATAGCATTAAACTGAGTAGTGACCATAGCATGAAAATTCTAAAAGGCTTGATAAGCATCAGACTTATTCTTCAAAGGATAAAGCCACACATATCTAGAATAGTCATCCAAGAAAACAATATAAAATCTATAGCCTGCATTAGAGGTTACAGGAGCAGGGCCCCAAATGTCAGAGTGTACAAGCTCAAATGTAGGATTAGCAACAAAAGAAGACAAGGAAAATGGCAACTTATGTGCCTTTGCCAAAGAACAAGCCTCACAATCTATACTAGAAATAGGTAATCTAATATTCAAGACTTTAGACAATACAGTAGAAGCATTTGCTGAGGGATGCCCAAGCTTGTGATGCCAGAGATTTGCTTCAGGATTTGATGTAATAGCAACAAAAGACAAAGCTTGAGGTTTATTAGGACTGGAGGAAGAGATGAAACTTGGAAGGCAGTAGAGTCCCTGCTTACAGGGGATCTTGTACTGGACTCGGTGAGAATTGTTGTCCAGTATAATTGCCTCCTTAGAAGTGAAAAGAATAGAACAATTATTATCAATAGTGAATTAATGAACAGATAACAGATTTTGAGATATAAAAGGAACAAGAAGAACTTCTGAGAGAAAGAAAGAATGAGAAGGAGTAGAAAGAATACCACTACCCATACTCTGAATCTGCAACTGTTGTCCATTTCCTACAGCCACAGCATTAGAGCTAGTGTAAGGAAATAGTGACTGAAGTTGAGCTGCATCATTGGTGACATGTGAATTAGCCCCTAAGTCCAAGATCCAAGGCTGAGAAGCAGGAGCCTGCTGGGTGCTAGGTGTAGATTGCTGGACCATGTTAGCTTGTTTAGGAGCAAACTGTTCAGAAGGGTAGTTAACTCCATCAAACCTATGCCAACAATTTAGTGCAATGTGATTTGGTTTACCACAAACTTGGCAATAGACTTTTGTTGTTAAGCCTTGAGCACTGGAGGGTTGGGAAGAGGAGGATCCTGAAGGTGCAGGGCCTAGAATCCCTGAAAAGGGAGTAACAGGCCTAGGCTGTGATGTTGCTTGTGATCTGCCACCTCTACCTCCTCTGTTAGTGCTTTCTCTACCTCTCTGAGAAGTATTGGAATAGAGAGCAGTAGCAGTATGCTGAATGGATGCATTAGTAAGTGAAACTGAATGACTCATTTAAAGATGAAGTTCTTCAGCAATTAGCAAACTAGTAAGTTCTGCCAATGTAATAAGGACAGGTCTAGTTCTAATAGAAGCCTTTATAGGCTCATACTCATGTGGAAGTCCTTTTAGGATATACATGACTAAATCCTTTTCTGAAACAGTCTCTGAGGCATTATGAAGACTATCCACCAAACTCTTAACATGATCCAAATAAGCAGTCATGGACAGAGTGCCTTTAGATAAGTCTGAGTCTCATTTTCAAGCGATAAACATGAGACCAATTAGGAGAATTGTACCTAGTAACTAAGGCATTCCGGACTTCTGCGATGGTTGATAGATGAGATACTTGTTCTGACCGATGGAGAAATTGTGGACAGAAGACAATTTGAGATGTTCATCTTGAATTTGCCAATTAATGTAGTCTGGATTTGATTCCTCTCTACCAGAAGCATGTAAAATAGTTGCAGGAGGAGGTGGAGTTGAGCCAGTCAAATGATCAAACAGTTTATATGCCTTGAACAGAACTTGAATTTGAGGCCTCCAAAATGCATAGTTTGTGTTGTCCAACTTCACAAGAGTAGTGTGATTAAAGTTCTGAGGAAAAGGCTTCAATCCAGTAACCTCATCACCAAGAATTGTTGAAGTTGAAGAAGCCATAGCCAACACAAGATAACAGAGGAGATCAAGTGAGAAGAGTAGAAAAACTGTATAGATTGAGAAGAACTTGGATAATTCTGGATCGCACTACTGAGAGTAGCTGATTGATGAAGAGAAAACAAGAATTGAACAAGAATTGAAGGATTTATGGAAGAAAATTGATCACAGAAACCCTAGCCCAAAAAAGTAAGAAAATTAGGGCAAATTATGATGAGAAACACCAGCTGATCAGAATCGAAGAACTAGAATGAAGAGAAGATGCAGAATATTCAATAAAAACTCTGATCACGAAGCTTCTTGAAGATCAGCTATGGAGAAGTCAGGATCTTCCTGCTCTGGATACCATGAAAACTAGAGAGAGAAAGAAGCGTCTTATTATTCTATTATAGGGTTAGTTACATATGAGGAGTATTTATAGACAACTGCTAGTTGTTTCTAACTAACTACCAGTCTGTTACTTAGCTATTGCTTATAACTGCAGCATTACATTTGACAGCTCATAACTATAACTAACTATTTATAACTATAACTAACTGCTATTTACATAGATCTCCCTTATCATAGAACACAGACTAAATGAGAAAAACCAAGGGACTGGAGCATTCTGGCGGATAGATGCCGGAATCCTTGTCGATGCGTGGAGTACACGCACTACTAATGGCGTGTGGGGATAACGCGCGGCCCTCGGTGGCTGCGCCGGTGGTACCAGAAAGGTCGGCTGGAGATGACAAGGCCTTTGGCGCTAGCCACGCGCGAAGAAACTCAAGAATGATGCATGGAAAGGGTTGAGAATGTTGAGAAAACCCTAACTTGCGATTGGCACTGTTCTCGGTCAAATTAGAAGTCGCCGGTGATAGGAGAAGTCTCTAGTGATGAGTTCTTGAAGTTCGCACACATTGGAGATGGAGATCGGCATTGGCCCTGAAAAGTAACAAGTTTAGGTTTTTATTTTTTATTTTTTATTTTTTTTTGGTAATATTAGGGTGTTTAAGGTTTGGTGGGTAGGGGATTTTTGTGTCTGTTTTGGTTTCTTGTTGGAAAAGGATTAAGTTATTGGGAAAAAGAAATTCTAATGTCTAAACCTAGCTCTAGATACCATGTTGGAAGGAAACAAGTCATTAGGATTTGAAGAAAATGGCTTAGTACATACTATATACTTAGCCTTATTTATTGGGTAACAGTAATAAGTTTCTTAATTCCCTGATGTGGGAGAATTACAATAATACTACTAACAAATACTAATAAACTACTAACAGAGGTAAAAGATAGATTTGTTTCTTGTGAACTCATGTGGTTCCAGCTCCTGTTTATTCATTCAGTATGGTTATCTTGTGGGTTACAAGGGCATACAGGTTCTGTGGTGCTATCAGCTTCCTGTGCAGTAGATATAGATACAGATTCTAAGCATTTTGTTTTCTGATAGGTCCTACCCTGAGCATTTTGTGTAAATCTGCACAATTGCATCTCTATTTTTACAGATTCTAAGGGTTACTTGGTGGACAAGGACGGATTTGATTTCATGAAAAATAAATTTCCTTAGAGAAATTAAAGCCCAGCAGAGAAGTTTGAGGTCTGTCCTTGATTGTATCTTTATTCAAAATAGTGAGCTTTTGCTTTTGCAGCTTGTCATCTGTCTGATCATTACAATTGCAGAGACTGCTCAAAAACTTATGCTCGCTCTAAGTACTATGATGAAGCAAAACCTTGGAGTGAGAGATGTGATATTGCATTTCCTTGTGGTTCACAGAATGAAGTTGATCAGACTGATGCCGTTAATTTGGTAAATTCGGGTTGCCGTATACTTGTAGAAGGTAGTGATTGATATTTGGAACATTGTCATTTTACTCTGCTTATATCACTTCACCATTATTTGCATCATACCAAAGTTTTCATGGCTATGGTTGTTTTCTTCTTGCTGCTACTACCTAACTGCACATGAATTCCTTTCAGGCTCAAACATGCCCTGTACCCCTGAAGCTGTTGATGTTATAAGGAAGGCCAGCGTTTCAGTTGCTCCTTCTACGGCTACTGGTGTGGGAGGGATACTGTATATCATTCACCTTCTTCATTGTTTCTGATATATATAAGTCTTGAACTTATTTAAGGGGCTAGAAAACTTTGACATGTTTCCAAGTTGTGAGGATCCTCGGATCTATGCCAATTTACATCTATTGTGTGCAAATAGCTAATCTCTTGGGTGAAAATGCAGTTGTGAAAAATCCACCATTTGAAGCTATGATATGCTGTTATTCACTAAATTCTACACTCATATCTACATTTTTTTGTCTGGTGCTTATGTTCTTACAACATCCATGAAGAATTGTTTGGCCCAGATACAAGGGAAGGAAATTGAGGACCTGGCATGGAAAACTCCCAGTAAACTATAAATCAGTAGTCTGTAAGAGGAAACTCTGTAGTTATGGAGAGGAAATGTTGTGTTTCGGACTTGATTGTTGGAGGAGAGTGAAAAGAAAAAATGATACCATTTCAATAACCTAGGACATTTGGGTAGTAAAAGATAATATTGTTGTGCTGCATTTGTTCTTATAAACATTTTCCTTCAATATTTATTCCACTTGATTTTTACTGGTTGATTACTCGGTAAGCTTGAATGCTTTTCTGTAAGCACTTTAGTTATTTCTGTTTCTAAGATTCTTAACCCTGAATGTTATTGTCCTCCGGTGATCCTTAAGAACTTGAATGATAAAATTGATTAAACAACAGGGACTTTAGTCAATATAGTTGGTAGATGAATGCAATAAATTACACTTTGTAGTCCTGAACTTGAAATGATAAACTAGATGAAAGATCGATTATGCAGGGAAAGAAAATTTTTTGGCTTAATACTTTTCCTTTAGATAAATGAATAACAAAGCAAATCTTCTAGGAGCTAGTACATTAAGTTCTTTTTTTCCTCTTCGTAATTTTTACAGTGAATTTTGAGGTCTCCTGAAATTGTAGCAGGTTGTTGCCGGGGAACTAGAATTGAAAGTGTATAACTTGAACTGGACTCCCAATGATATTGAAACTAAATTACAGGTGAGCCTACAATTTAAGGTTCAAATGAAGTTGTGTTAGGAGTTAGTGGGTTCAATTAGTGCTAAATGTTGGTAGTTATACAACTCTTTGATTTCTCAATGCGATATATTGGTAATTGTAAGGTAACCTTTCTGTAAACCATATTCTATTGCTTGATCTTTGAGCTAATTATCATTTGAAAGCTCCAATGTAGTGCAATAAGATGCATTTATTTTTTCTGTCTTCTGGGATTGAATTTGGGAATTTGGAAAAGAATGTTAAAATATTTTTGGCTGGCTTTGGACGAAATGCGAACACCTACCTTTTCTCTCATCTGGTGTTTCTCAAAGCCTTGTCAAGTATCCAATTGCTGCAAAATATTATTCCAAACTAATGGAGATTTTTCCACAATTGCCACACAGAAACTGGAAATGTTTTTGGGTGTATGACATTGTCAGATCCTTGCAATTATATATTCAAAAGCATTTGAAGTAACCTGATGCTTTTCTTGGATTTCTGTCATGCATTCTTGCTTTCAGTGTGTGGAATGGAATTAGTGCTGATTCGCTCAGAACCTAATACTGCCCTTTTCCTTCAGGAGAGCGACTTCATTACATATAAGTTATTTGAAATTTTTGTACATTATGACGCCATATTCCTTTCCCTTTTTTAGGAGGTGATGAAGCACACATACCGGAAAGTGTTAAAAGCAGCGACAGACTACTGTTACCTGAAGGAGAGTCCTGAGAAGTCTTTACCAAAGTAATGTGATGATTAATGTGGTACGGTGTCTAGGTTTTCGTATTTCTGTGATGATCAGTTACTTGAATTATATCACATGCTTCTGTTAATCGGCATTTCAATAGCAGTGGCATATTATGTACTGAATAATGCACTGTTCTTGATACCACTGTTTCGCTTTCTGATCTTCTTTCAACTTCTTTCTCCTTTGTGGTAGTCTTGGGCTCTGGTTTCCAGGAAAGCATGGTAGTACCCTTAGATGTTGCACCAACCTGACTTCTAAATTAGCTGGGAGACAATGGAGGCTTACATTATTTACGTCCCTCCCCTGTCCCTCCCAAGGCTATTCCCTCTTCCTTCTCTCTAAAGGTCTCGTATGTTTGCTCTGTGCATAACATGTGGAGACCTCCGTTGCTTCACCTCAAAGTTATAGTCTTGAATGAGAATGTTGCTCACCTCTGCCCTCTTCCTTAGGGTCTTATTTATTTGCCAGTCTGCATAACTTGATTGAAACCTTCACGGCTCGACCTGAAAGTTCTAGGCTTGAAGACTTGAATCAGGAAATTGATAGATTGGTCCGCTTAAGAATTTTACTTCAAGTGCACCCAAGGGCGTATTGATGTCTTCAATGCCTCAACAGGATCTGTATACACATTAGCATCTATTAGACAACAAAGTAAGCAAGTTAATGTGTTGCCCTCGTTTATGAAATGCCTGCGGTATACTGAAAATACTTGTCTTCACATGTAGTTGCTGAAGTCCACTTCTCTTGGCAGTTCTCTTTCAGTTGCCTTTTTGCTTTTGCCTGCTACATATATGACCACATACTATGAAAACATGTCTCCTCCTGCTACATGGATGGACCTTGAAACCTTGTTCCATTTTTGTTCTTTTTCATCTTGTGCTGATGTTTCAAAGTTGAATTCTTTTAAGTAACATTTTGAACATGCTAATAATCTCTTCTCTTCCCAATTTGCTACGAAGAGCTATGGTGCACGGAGCAGCCATATCTGCGTTTCTGGCAATTGCCTAAGTATGGCAGAGCAGGGTTGTGTATAGATTTTGGATGGGACAGCATTTTCTCATCTTCTTGGTCCCTTTTTTGGGGGCTGGTAAGAGGGGCAATATACGCTTACAGTATGTTAACACGCCCAGGTGAATGCCCTCTTTAGTGCAATGCAGGAGGGACTCTAGATTTCTCTGTATCATATATGTAATCTGTAGCTTAAGGAGGTTTTTTTTTGTTCTCTCTTTTTTTTTCTCTTCCAAGCTTGAGCAGAATAGACCTGGCGATTAGATGTTATGTTCTAGCCATTTAGGATATGGTTATTCCGTAAAAGTTGGTTTTCTAAGTTTATTATTAGTCTACCCAGAATCATTTCTGGGGCTATCTTGTGTAAATGTTTGGACAGAAACTTTGTAATAATTGCAATATTTTTCGATCAAATTGCCAATTGATTGCGATTCTTTGCTTGTAGTTCTGACATTTTAACCTGTTCTTTGGAAATAAACATGTTTCTGACTTGCATTTTTTTTTTTGGGTTGCTGCGTTCTGACTTGCAATTTTGGATGTCTGTATTTCTTTCTTTGTTTATTTTTTCTCTTTTTCTTTTTTTGTCAGGAAGAATGAAATATTTGATACAAATACCAATATAAGTGCAAGAAGATCAAAGTTCCTATGAACAAGCAAGTTTAACGACTCAATCTGTCACACACACAAAAAGACACAAGATAGTAGAATTTTGGTGGTGATGGCCTAACTAATTAGAGACAGTATTTCAAAAGCAAAGGCTAAATTCTAAAGGGGTTTTTACCTTTATAATGATGGACTCCGACTAAATCGCTCATCGATAACTGGTGTTGCTTTACATGTATGTGAAATTCACCTGTATGTGAATTGTACTTTTATTCAGCCAGCGGAATACAAATATTTTCTACTTTAAAACTCCGAGGCTAATATCTCCTAAGGTGAAAACTTGAATAAAATATCAATTATACAATGACCTTGCCGACTTATGAATCAAAATTACGGGTCCTCACCATCATGTATATAGCCTAATTCGATACGCATATCAAAGAAGAGAACGGATCAGCCATAACCGGTAGGCATGAAAACGGCCAACCGGGGTTTAGATTTTAAAACCAATATGCAGAAACAAAGCCTGACATTATATCTTACGAGAAGTACGTCAACGGAGACCTAGAGATGGCAACGGTACAAGTACTCTATTCATAAATGAATTTTAAACTCGCTACCCGCATAACATCCAAATTCTCATTTCCGTCCTAAACCCAGATAAAAATTAAATAGAAATTTCATTTCCAGAACGTCCCAAAACCAATTAAAAAAATTTAAAATTTAAATAAAAAATTTTAATAAGAAATGCGCCGAACCTGAATTTAAGACATGTTCTCAACCCCGAAAATCGAATTAAATCACTAAATTTTAAAAAACTAACCAATCGAATAATTTTTCCCAAAAAATCTAAACAATATTCCTGAAATATATTAAAATAATAAAGTTTTAAAGAGTAAAAAGTTAAAGAGTTCAAACCCTACTAATAGAAAGTAAAATTTTTTTCTTAATTTTTAGTATATAATATGTACTTAAAACTATAATGACACACACGCACACACACACATCTCTATACATGTATACATATAACCGGGTTCGAAAATGCCGGTACTCCGGGGGTCAATCCCAGTGTCATCCCAAACCCGTTAATATTTTTAATCGTTCAGGGTTCTTAACAGGACGGATTTTATCGGATTTTAATTGGGTCGACCGATGTCAGGTACCCTAAGTCACTCGTCCCATTGCCATCCCTACAGAGATCTTGACTCATCAAATGCCTTTACAAACATGAAGCAAATTCAGATGAACCCAAAAGGTTTCAGTCTATGGTTAGAACAAGCAACAAATTTGAACCCCATAATCTACATGTAGAAGCATTATCCCACTACACAAGAGAAGTATTCAAGTGCTCAAAGATGCCATATATGCCTGCCCCTGACACTGAAATCCACAAATTAGAGTAATTCCATCATCTTACAATATTCGCTAAGCTCAACATAGTCGCATGTATAAACACACTTCTAAAAGTGTGAAATAATCAATACCATAACGCATTAGGCACAGTACTGAAATAACATATATCTGATCCAAGGTCACAATGCATCATCATATTCACACATTAATTCTTCTGGATAACTGAATGAGAAAACCAATCAACATAGAACACCTAACATGCATGACCTACACATTTAACACATGAACACTCAACTTATATAGTAGCAATAATTTCATCAGGCATAAATGTCATTTGCTGTCATAATGCATCATGAAATTTGCACCTGAATCGTGTCACAGAAAGGACAGCAGTCTTGCAAATACTATCATTTAACAGAAAAAAGACTCATCAACATACAAAGCCCTATATGCATCACCTGGATATATAAACACACAAAACACTCAAAGCTCATATAAATGTGAGAATCCCATCAGGAATAATAGTGTCATTGGAATCGTCTCAAAGTAAGATACTTATCTTATTTTTGGTGTTATATATTCAATTCCCTTTTCACAATTCACAAAATATCACCAACATCCCAATACGGAACCCTTGATGCAATACATAAACACTCAAACTTCAAATGCGGTAATGCTACTAAGCCTGTCAAATGCTTTAAAAAATTTAAAATGGAAAATATGACAGGATCACCACAATAGATTATATAGAAATGCTTCTCATTCATGTGATTAACAAACAATTTCCAGTATTATCATTTATATTCAATTTTCACCCACAGTCCTTGAGCTTAGTGATGCACCTAGGGAGATAATCTAGTGTACACACTAAAACCTACACAAATCAACTGCACATACAAAAACACACACAAATTTATTTTAAAAAGATACTCCCATTAGGCATAAGCCAAATTCTGTGTCACAATTGAACATTGTCACATTTGCACATAAACCGCGTCCAATTATATGGGAAGCATAAAAGTCACAATGGAATTGTACATAGTAGAAATGCTCGTCAATAACGCAACTCGTAACACAACAATTTCTCCATATTAAACCAAATCCGACCAAGACTGATCAGCTAAACAATTTCCCCATACTATAAGTAAACTTTACCCATAAGACAAGAGATCATCCCGGACACTATATCATTAAGATAACAAGCCAAATACCCCACAAATGAACTGCAAATACATTACCACACAAACACGGAGAATTATATAACCGCAATGATCCATCAGGTATAAAACCGGTTTGGAGTCACCATACATCATCAAATTTACACATAAACCGCGTCCAGTAGTTGTACGAAGAAAACATTAAAGAGAAAGAGTCTAATATAGTTTTGATAGTAGGAATGCTTTATCGATCACGCAATTATTAACACAACAATTCGTTACCCAATTCCTTCGAATTTTCACCCACGGGCCTTGAGCTCAGCGAGGCGCCTAGACAGATCATCCTCGTCAACCTTCTCTGTGTTCTTAGTGGTAACAGCATGAGCAGCAGGCTGAGGCAGCCCAACAGAAACCTCAAGCCCATAATCATCCGCGACCTGCTGCATCAAACTATTAACCTCCCCTTCCGGCGTGGACAGCGAAGTGCTTCCGGCCATGGAGCTCTCCATAAACTCGGCCTGCACCTCCATATTCACGAACTGCTTCTCGAACTGGTCCATAGTCTCCGACATCTTCTGCAGATTCCCGGTGTTGAGCGAAGACTCCAGCGATTTCACGATCGAGGACATGGACTTGCTGATGTTCTGCATCTTGGCCTGCGTGTCGAGACGCGCCACCACGGCGTCGAGCCGGGACGCCAGTCGGAGGTAATTCATCTGCTCGTTCCGCTTCCGGATCGCGTTCTCGGCGTAGATCCTGCCGCCGTCCATGTTCCCCTTCTCGATCGCCTTCTTCACCTTCAACTTCTCCGATTTCTCGTCCTTCTCGCATTTCCTCGCCTGCCGTTGAAGGCTCTTCGACGTGAATTTCAATTCCATGATTTGATTCATCAATTTCTCGGTGTTTCCCATGATTATTTTCTCCCTTTTTTTTTCCTCAAATTAAAGAAGAGATTAAGAGAATTGATCGATGAATTGGTGAATGAAAGATATGAATTTATATATGGGATGATGAATTTTTGGGGATTAGGGTTCTGAGAAATTTCTTAGCGTTGATATTTTTGGCCTTTATGAGTTTTAAAAGTTTTTCAATTTTACTCGGTTTTGGGGCTGGGATCGGGTGTGATCGCTTGTACCTTCTTTGGTTTTGCACTTCCTTTTTCAAAAGCAAAGGATGGTTTTTCAAGGGCTCGTTTGAATGGTTTTCCTTTTTTTTTTTTCTTTTTTAAAAAAAGTATTTTTTAATTTATATTTTTTTAAGTAGTTAAAATTTTTAGGTTCAAGAAAAAATTGCATTTAAGCTTTTTTGAACATTAGGTCAAATATTTATGATGAAAAGAATGTAATTTTATTTTAAGATATATTTTTCATTAAAAAAACTAATCTACATAGGCTCTAGTATGGTAAATCCTATAGTGGGATACTTTAATTTTAATTATTTAAATATCACTTGATATTTTTATGTTTTGGCAGTGTGCTAAGAGAATAGTGTGAGAATAGTTTTTTTGGCACTATGTTTTGGCAGAATGCTAAAAGTTAGATGACGAATTAAAATTCTTGCTGTGTGAGTCAAAAATTTTTAGTTTTTATTAAAAAAAAGATCACAAGATTCAATCATATCATTACCCTTATGTCTCGTTTGGTATGATGGAATCACTTAGAAAAAATAGTTATTTATAGCATAATGGTCCTGAAATACTTATTTTTTTTCTTTATTTGGTTAAAACCTTAAAAAAAATCAAAATGGAATGATTATTTTTTCATATATGCTTGGTAAAATCATTTTAACAAGAAGAAATGAAACAAAAATTAATTTAATTAACAAAAATACCATTGTTCTTTGATTTTATATAAATTTAAGTTTATACATGACAATTATTTGTTTTTTTAACTTAAAAAAAGGTATGTATCTAATATTACATAATAAATTTATAAATATTGTAGAAACAAATGTTCACTGTCTAGTCAATCAATATTATATATTGTCGAACAATTCAAAAAGAGAATAAGTTAAATAAGAATATAATTTGACAAAAAAGATAAGAATATAATATCTTACAATTAGAAATGACTAAAAATTGAAAGAGACATGTGTATTTTTAAATTTTTTAAAATATTTTAATTTTGTATTTTAAAATTTGAAATTTCTTGATTTCAAAATTTTAATTCTTAATTTTTTTACTTTTTTTATTTTTAAATTTTTATATTTTTGACTTTTTAATAAACAATTGAGCATTTGTAAGAGGGTAAATGAGAGATAAGTTATTTTTGTGATGTTTAACATGATTTTTTTTATGACTCCACCTCTAGTTGGAATGCTTATTCCTTGTTTGAGATAAGGAATGAGTATTACATTTCTTTTTTTTCCTAAAAAGAACATTCTATAGGTATGGGTATTTCAACTCTAATTGTCCTATTAAACTTAAGAAAAGGAACCAATTTGGAATGGTCATTCTTTCCAAGCCATTCCAATATACCCTTATATGATAAGTCAATGTCAGTAGAGTAAATGAAGGATATTTAAGTAACACAAAAGAACTAATTTTATTTCTATATGTTTTCCAAATATAATTTGTATTTACAAATGAATTTGAGTCAAGAGTATTCTAAAATTTCAAATAAAAGAATTTATTTGCAAAAGATAAATTCTCACAAAATTTATTTATAAAACAAATAAATTTCAAGTCACAAGTGCTTCAAACACCATGTAATAGTTATACTATTGTTTCGTACTCCTGGCCTATTTGTTATGGTCTTATCTGAAATCTGAAATCTGAAATCTGATAAGCATCTTATCTGATAAGTGTCTGATAAGAAATAAGTGTTTGATGTAAAAAGATTGTTTGGTCTGGAGTTTTATTAGAATAATCTGAAATGCTAAAATAAGCTGAATTGACCAAAATGCCCTGACATGTTTAATAATAGAATTGATTGGTGAATAACTATTATAAATTTACTCTGCAATTGCTAAAATAATCTTCGAATTTCTTGTTCAATTCTTCTGTGCTCATCGACTCCATTTCTTTTAATTCTTTTTCTTCTTCTTGTTCAGCTGCTTCTTCTTCTTCTTCTCCTCCTCCTCCGCCTCCTTTGCAGCTGTCTTCATCAGCAACAAGTGCATTCTCGTAATTTTCATGGTTTTCCTCATCATCATCTTCAATAATGCAGAGGTAGTTATCATCAAGGTCTTTTTCAACCTCGTAATCATCTCCCAAAATATAGGTAGCAATATGTTCTTCCTTGGAGACTTCATCATCATTTTCTGATGCCTCAAGCTTAATTCCTACTTGCTCTTCCTTCAAGACTTCTTCGTCTACTTCTCCTTCTTTCGTGGTCTCGCCGTGGTCTTCTTCTTCTTCTTCTTCCATGGTCTCTTCTTCTTCTTCTTCTTCTTCTTCTCGATTGTATATTTGATAGGGTTAGGGATTTGCCTCTCTCTCTCTCTGTCGGTGCTTCAAAAAACAGAAAAAGCAAAGGAAGGGGCAATCATGGCATTAAGCAAAACATACGAGGGTAATAACGGAAAGAAAAGTTTCATTAACAATTTGGAAAATGCCAACCGTGTCCCAATAAGTCATAAGACATCAGCAGGTTGCTTAAATTTTTACATGTTAAATAAGCCATATTAAAATAAACACCATATTATAAGTACAAAACAAACATGCTTTTTTGAATAAAATGAAAAATAAGATAAGTTGCTTATTATAAGCTGTAAACAAACATAGCATTCATCATATCTTTACTTTGAGGGAAATTTTATTGTCTTTGCAGGAAGAAAGTGTGAAAAAGGGGAAAAAAAAAAAGAAAGAAAACAGTTTCTATGGAAGGAAATATATGAAGGCAAACAAAACATCAACAAATGAAATAATAAAAAAAAAAGATAGACAACTAGACAAAATCAAAATACAATTAATAGATTAAAAAAATGGACGAATCGAAGCAAGGAGTAACTCAAATGATTGAAATTATTTTTTCTCCAAGTAATAACATCGGTTCGAATAGACTAATCTGTACATACATGACAATGCAATATATATTGATCCTTTTTAATCCAAAAGTAAGTGATTGAAACTATTTTTTCCATAAAGATAAATTCCTTGGTTCAAATAGATGAAAGATAATATAATATATCCAAAAGTGATTCAACTACTCTTGCATCCAAAAGTAAGTGATTCAACTACTCTTGCAAAGAGAGGAACTCCTTGATTCAAATAAACTAACTTGCACATACATGACAATACAATATGTACACTCTTTTTAACTCAAAACAGCAAATGAGTGCATAAAAGTGAGGTAGCTAGAACACCTCCTGTGGCTGCCACCACTGCTACCATATCATCATCCTTGATTAGTTTTCAGCATCTTCTTGGAAACCATTATCGCTTCTTTCCTTGCTTTGGTTAAAAATTTAGCATCTTCTTTAATGAATCTTGATATGATATTGTTCTTGAAGCTCCACAAATGGCTAATTAAGCCCTTTCTTGATCAGTAACCTGGCTAGCATAGACAACAACTGCTTTTGCCCATTTCTTGATTTCGCTCTTGAATTCTTCCGAGTCCAGGTCCTTCAACGACTTCACTCCGGGATCAACAGCGATCTCGGAGAAGAAGGGGACCGGCCCGGAGCGCCGTTGGCGCTTGGCTGCCGGAAGACTACTCTCGGTGAGTTTGCCATTGTTGGGATCAATGGCTTCCTTAACAGGCATGAGACTCTGTATTTTTCTCCGGGGAATCAAGTTGCTGGATCCCTCTACATGTATACTATGAAAAGGTGCAATTCTTGCAATTGTTTTTTAGTAGCATTTCCCATATTTAAAATGTTTGGAGAACTCAAAAACACTATATTAATATTGCGTGTTGTAACAATCCCATTGATGATTGACTAAAAAAAAAAGGAGCAACGACTTGTCAGTTGTCAGCATATTATATTAAGGATCGTGTATTCTAGTTTGATGCCTGGCTGAGGTTTTTTTTTTTTTTATAATAAATAAACTGTCCTCTCTTCTAATCCAACTTTCGTATCATATGAGATTCGAACTTAAGTCTTCATTCTCGAGAGAAGATAATCTCGACTATTTGAACTACTCTTAATGCCAAGTTAGTAGCTCAAGAAATCTCCAATTCTTAAAGTGAGTAGCATACTTTTACACCATTAGGCCTATTGTGACTCAAGTCTCATTTAGCATGGGGTTCATGGTCAATCGCAAAGCCCATGTTTTATTGCATTTTGTTACTATTGTTATGATTATACGAGACACTTGAACAAGATCTAGGACTCGTTTGGATTAATTTTTTTAAAAACACTTTTTTCAAACAATTTTTGAAAAAGTTACTTTTCTAAGAAGTTAAAAGTTTCTGAATTTTAAAAAAAGTCGTAAATGAGTTTTTTTTTCAGAGTTTTTGATTTTTTGTAAGCTAAGCCAAATAGTTATTACAAAAAAAATAAACTTTTTTTTTTCCAAGAAAAACTACTTTTAAAAAAAAACCAATCCAAATAAATCATTAGTGTATAATAAAGGAAACTACTCTTCATAATTTGCAAAATTCATATAATTAATTCATCGGTCTAATTAGAATAAGGCTCGGTTTTGATTAGATTTTGATTTGATTTTAACATGATGAAATCTTGTATTTGAATGGAAGTAGCAATGGTTACTGGTTCAACTCCCTGAACGCGTTTTGTACACGAGAGTTTTCTTGGTAGAGAAGGAGAATATTTGGAAGAGGACACGTACATGGTTAAAACGAGTCAAAAGTCATTTGATTAATAAAGTCTTAACCAACATGTTTTTTTTATATTAATAATCGGATATTTTTGTGTTTAACAAAGGTGCGTTCACAATATTGAGAGTCCAAACAATGCACGCGCTCTCGACTTTCTGGTGAGACACTGGGAAGAAGTGTACACCTCAAGAGGGCTGACGTTTGTGAAGCTTGACAAGTGAAATTAAGGTTTGTTTGGATTATTTTTTTTAAAAGTACTTTTTTGTAGATTTTTTTTTTAAAGTAGTAGTAAAAATTGTTCTGTGTTTGAATTCTCCTAATGAGAAATACTTTTTAAACTGTAATATACATTTGACTAGAAAGTTTTAACTATGGACGGTTTTTGGTTTTTTTTTTTTTTTTGGGGGTTAAAAAGCATATCAAATTAGTGAACTCAAAAGCGTACGAATTTTAACTCATGTGTCTATGGAGTATATGCCATTTATAAAAATATACTAGGCATATTAAACATTCAGTCAATAGTTAATTTGTCAAAAATAAACTACTTGGTCATCTAGTCAGTTCCTTTCTCATCATCCTCTAAGAATACTAAAATCTCACAAGAGGGATCTCAGTTGCAATCGCCAAAATGTCTTCAATAATCGATTTGATAATCTTATTAGAGCTCAAATGAAAATATGTCATAGCACTATGGACAACAAGAGCATAGCAACGATGATGTTATCAAAACCCAATCGACAAGCCAGCACGCATGCTTGCTTAACTGCAAGAGCTGCAGCTTCTCCAATGCAAAATAGAGTTGAGCTATAACCAACCCTGGTAAGCTTATGTGACATCTCAAGAAACCACACACCAAATCTAGATATAAATCTTCTCTCAATATAAAGTTTAAGTTTACGGGTGCGAGAACTTTTCTTCACCAAAAGATTATCATGTAACGCTAATGCGTTGGGACACGTCTTCCACAAGAAAAACCTCACCTTTGGGGCAGTCCTAAGGTTCCAAATAATCTTCTACAATGAAAATTGCCTCCAGTGTTGTTGAATAGAAATCATTATTTATGAAATATTGTTGAACAAGAATTACACCTAGTTTTGAAGGTAATGTCAAACTTTTAAAAAAATTAAAATATTTCTGAAGTAGAAAGAAAAGATACAAAGATATCGCAGGGAATCATAGCCTGTTTGGCTAAGCTTAAAAAAAAATGTGGGGTGCTTTTTATAAGCCGCAATTAATGCTCATGTGTATTGGTTTTGTAAAAGCACTTATTTCAAAAGTTGATGAAAAAAGTACATTTTTTCAAAGGAATTTGAACTTTTTCTTCTCGAGTTTCAGTTTTTTCTTAAAATCTTATTCACATACTTATTGCAAAAAATAAGAAAAAAATGAAAAAGAAAAACAATCTAATCAAGCACTTAATGAAAGGTTAGAATAGAAGCTCAGCATTGTGTCTTGAACAACAACTAGAGATTTTATAACCAATCTTTAACTCGAAGAATGAGTCTTAAAAATGAAAAAAGTGAAATGACAACATCCAAAACTTTGAGATATCCGATCTAAGTAAAGAAAAATGAATACCAAGGAGAAAGAAGCAAAACACCACAAACTCGTCATCCACCACTGCTGCTTTTTCACTTCCTAGCTTGCCTGTTTCTCTTCTTAACACCAGACTTGGCAACCTTAAGGCTCCTGTTCACAACACTCAACCTTGCAAGAGCTGCCTGCTTCAGATCCGGCCTGTAATAGTTGTCTGCCACCTGCATTCACAAACAAATCAAACAAAAAGCCTGGTCAGATCACAAAAGGACATCATTAAGAATAGCACAACGATAGCAATGAATTTAAGAACCAATAATTTTAACAAGGATTTGCGAGACTATGCCTTATAGGAAGAAATAAGGTCAATGTCCATTTATTCACTCACCTTTTGACAACTAAAATCCCTTATCTTTAAAACATGACAAATTATGCATTATCTTTGCAGTTTTTGACATGAGAAGTCCTCGAGTAAAAATTTATCAAAAAATTAACAATTTGGACACTTATTCAGCACATACACTTCTTTCCATTTTAAACCTACCCGACTCAATTGTATGTCTTCAAATCATTAATCCACGTGTGTCATGTCTCCAAACTGTTAACGTTTTGATTATTTTTTACCCGAGGTCTGGTGTTATTACAATTTGCAAAAATAAGGGACTGATTTGTCATGTTTTTAAAGATAACTTCACTGTCAAAAGCCTCAAAGATAAAGGACTAAGTTATTAACTCAGAGAAATAATCACCAAAAAAGTTTAAACTATTATCATCAACTGCTTCCTTAAAAAAATGCAAGTAGTTTTTCTAGAGTTGGTTAGAACAACTGGCACAACTTTCACCCAAGCCTATGAGTATGAACGAAACTTTTAGATGATAAAACGGTTTGGAAACTTCTCTCAATACATCTACCCAGCATACTCCTTCCTCCTCTTTCTTCGCAAAAACAGGCAAATCTCCATTATTTGATACTACAAAGCTGCAGGTCTAAAACATCACAAATAGAAACCAATCATACACATAGATTGCCCGTTCATAGGTTAAGATCATATCTACAAATGCGTATAACAATATTATCACAAATCAAACAACAAAAGCATCTTCCACAGAATGGATACCTGGTTTTTCACAGCCTTGGCCATTCTACTGAACTCCTTCTTCATGACTGACTTGTTAAGCAAACTGGCAGGCTTGCTCTGCTTCTTTGTCTTTGTTGTGGCAAGCAACACTCCCTGATCTTTGCCAGCCGGTTGGATTGTAATGGTCTTCTTGTTAGCCAACCCTGTACCATTACAGCCAATAACATCATTTCTCACTTTAGAGAACACCAATTCCCCCACAATTATCAAATAACAGATCCAACAATACAATTATATAGGAAAACAAAGGCAAGGGAATGAAAGAAAATTACGAGCAATCAAATAATCACCACAACATCATTAAACCACATTGGAAAAAGTTGATCTTATTAACTACTGCTGAGGAGAGCATAAATTCAATTTATAATGTACACAGAGACTAATATATTCAGCTAACTTCAGCACAGGGTATTAAAAAAGTAAAAGATTATTGTACAACATTTTCTAGTTAATTATTTTTCTTCACATTTTCCAGCAAATCAAATAAAACCCATCAACTAACCGAAAATTTAACCACAAACTACACTAAAGATACCCCAAAATCAATGGTGAAGTAACAATGTACATTACAATGAGCAAAAACTACACCCACCAAATTAACAATTCAATTACAAACTGCAGATCTACAGCATAACACGTTATCTATGTTAGCGAGACTCAACAACTAACTTTTCTTAAAAATATACTCCCATAGCACATTAACTGAAGAGCTCATCTAAATGTTTAAACTCAACAAGTGTTCAATCTTTTCCCTATTTATTACCTCCATCATGAGCTTAACCCAAAAACAAAAAGAAAAACTACTGCTTTCTTATTAAGAATTCATTTCATAACAAAAAAAAACCCAGATCTCAAAAATGCTTAAATAACAAAGTAATGAATGAAAATCAAAGAAAAACTAAGAGATAAAAAAAAATGAAGGGTTACAAACAAACCAGAGTGCTTGTAAGAGTGAAGATTGTAGAGATTGTTAGGCTCTTTGGTGAAGATGGTGCTGGCTGTTCCATTACCAAACTCCTTCACCAAAAACGAGTTGTTCTTCTTCACAATCTCCCATATCAGCTGGCCTGGTACTGTCGCCATTTCCACCACACCCTTTTTCACCCTACAATCACAAACAAGAAAAAAAAGAAAAAAAAATCAACAACAAATTAAGAACCCATATGATATGCATAAGAATTATTGTATATATGGTGTATTTGTTGGAGAGAGAAAGTGGGTTACCGGAGGGAAGAGAGAGAAGGGGTTTCTAGGGTTTTGCCTTGTGACGGCTTTTGGAGAGGAATGGGAGGTGTTGAGAGGTTGACGAAGGTACTTCTAGTGTTGGATTTGCTTATATATTGACTAGGGTTTTGAAACCGTAGAGGGATCCTTTTTTTTCTTTTTTCCTTCTTCTTCCTTTTTAGGTCCTGGTGTTTTTTTTTTTTTTAATTTTTTGTCCCCTAAACACGCCACCTAAGCTATAGTCTATTCCGAATTTAAACTCACATCATCATTTTTTTATGATCGTAGTTTCAATTATTTAAATTGCTCTCTAATTTATAAGTCTAAGTTTTACGCTAATGAAATGGAGATGATATTCTTTTGCTAAGCAAGGTGATGGTAATATTAGTGGTAGGATAAAAGGAGAATGTTAATTTTAGTTTGCTATAGTGATGGACAAAAGAAATTAATTTTTGTGGGTTCATGTGTTAAATTAGAACAAGTTTTTCAAATGTTTAAAACAGCCTTGTTAGTCTTTACAACAATGAAACTTGTTAAATTAAAGAGTAATTATATTTCTACAGCCATAAAAAATTTCTTTTAAAAACATTGCAAGCTAAAGCATTTCATGCTTTATAGAGCTATCAAATGGGTTGATAGGGGTCTATTTGGATTGGCTTTTTTAAAGGAAAAAGTATTTTTTTCTTTAAAAAGTTACATTAAATTTGCAATAACTATTTGATTTGGTTTCCAAAAAAGCTGAAACTCTGAAAAAAAAGCTCAAATATAGCTTTTTTTAGAAGCAATAATTTTCAGTTGCTAAAAAAAAGCTGTTTTTCAAAAGTTGTTAAAAAAAACGTTTTTGAAAAAAGCCAATCCAAACGAGCCCCAGATCAGGTCAGTTTTTGTTGGTCGAGAAAGTGCCAACCTACGCTTGACCACTAGTGGATTAGTGGGTTGACCCGCCATATTTTAAAAAAATTAACTATGCATCTTTAACAAAATAGTTATAAAATAAAATATGTAAGCCTTAAATCAAACTATAAAATCATAATCAATTACAAAAGTAGTACTAAGCTTAGATTACTTTAATGATCATACACAATTTTTAAGACAAGGGTAGGTTATGTAAGTTAAACAGGTTGGCAGATTAAGTTAGTCATTTTGGCGGGTTGGTCAGTCTCTAGTAAGTTAATCCAACTTGACCCGCCAAATTGGCAAATCGGATTGGCCTAATCCATTTGTTTGTCGGATTGTTGAATCTTCATCCTTAAATGATGCTAAGGGGATTGACATTTAAGTCCTAACCCATTTTGAGTCATACCCTTTCTTTTGAAATTGCCAATCAATGCACTAACATCAAGCATAAGAGATGAGGTATTGTTAAGCAACCCCTATAATATCTACGGCATTTACAGTCTGATCTCTATCTTCAGAAAGAATTTCGCTCACAGCTAGTTGAGCAGAAGTTTTAGGATCAGTACCCTTTGTGTTTGGAATGTCTGGAATAGAAAATACCTTATGACCATACATTGGTGGATTATTTTTGTGTTGAGATGTGGTCTCTACAACAATTCCATGTTCTAACATCTTTATATCAATAATGTTGCTAGTTTGGAAGGAGTAACTATTACCTCTGATGTGTTGTTCAGTAGAGATAAAAACTGAAAATCCCTTTCTGGATTCTAATTTGAAGTAATTGCTTGTGCGAAGACCTTTATTCTAAACTAGTAGATAAAAATAAGAACAGAAAGAATGAACATGAGAGATAATTGTGAAGATTTTTAATAGAGTTCAATTGCTAGATAAAGCCTTACCAAACATCACTCCAATACCATGCTTTTAAAAGAGTCTTTACATTTGGAATCAGCCTTAGAAAATTCCCTTCCTTAATGTTTTGGAAAGTTTTAAGGTGGAAGGATTATTTTTTTTGAGGGGGGAGGGGGAGGGTGGAGGACAGTATCTCAAAAAGTCTACTTTCTCTTTACTTCCAAATTCCAATTTAGGGTAAAATGAAGTGAGAGGGACTCAAAAACTTTATACCATCTTTTTTTTCTTTTTGGGAAACCCCCTGCCCCCTATCTGACCCCCTGCTCTCAATGAGATTTGAACTCAAGACATCATCTATAAGAAAAGTATTCTTGTAAGAAAATTAATGTTGAATATTGCTTGATGATTTTTTTGTGCAGTACAACACTCCTTATAAAGGAGTTTACAATCATTATGATTGCTGAAATTAAGCATAATTGAGGAAACAAAAGGAGGGAAAGAATCAAATAATTATTTTACAGCCATGGAAAGAAATCAATCATTGCTAATCTTTATCATTCCCTCGCAAGCGAAGCCGGATCTGTTATGGCAAGCTTGGCCCGTAGCTTTTGGAACTGTTCAACGGATAGACCTTTGGTAAAAACATCAGCAAGTTGATCTACCGAGGAAACGAAGCTGACTTGCAATTGTATGGTAGCGACCTTTTCGCGAACAAAATGCACATCTATCTTGATGTGCTTGGTGCGAGCATGGAATACAGGATTGGCAGTGAGGTAGGTTGCATCGATATTGTCACACCAAAGAATGGGTGGTCGCGAAGAAGAGAATCCAAGTTCAGTTAACAGAGACACAAGCCAACAAATTTTAGAGGTAGTGTAGGCAACCGCCCTATATTCAGCTTCTGTGCTAGAACGAGCAGTGGTACTCTGTTTCTTTGCAGACCAGGAGATGAGATTAGGACCTAAGAATATGCAATAGCCACAGGTGCTGCATCTGTCGTCCGGGGAGCCTGCCCAATTAGAGTCGGAGTAGGCATAGATGTCATAAGTGGTAGAGTGCCGGAGATGAAGGCCAAGATGTCTTGTTCCATTGAGATACCGTAATATGCGTTTTACTGCAGTCCAATGAGTATTTGTCGATTTGTGCATGAATTGACATACCTTATTTACAGCCAAGGTGATGTCTGGACGAGTCAAACTGAGATACTGTAGGGCCCCAAACACACTGCGAAAGTGAGAAGGATCTGGGTATGGGTCCCCATCATGTTGAGATAGTTGCTGATTAGGGGCTATGGGAAAAGCAACTGGTTTTGCTTCAGAAAACTTTTCGCGATGGAGTAGGTCGGTGGTATATTGCTTTTGGGTCAGAAATAGTCCGTTTGAAGTCTTTAGCACCTGCACATCAAGAAAATAAGACAAACTCCCAAGATCCTTGGGAGCAAATTCAGTATGCAAAGAATTGATGGTAGAAGTAATTGTTTTGGAGCAATTTCCCACAAGAATAATGTCATCAACATAAACAAGCATGAGTAAAATAACATTTGATTTGGAAATTATAAATAGAGAGGGGTCTGCTTTAGAGGAAACAAACCCAATATGATGGAGAAAACAATTGAGCCGAGCAAACCACTGGCGAGGAGCTTGCTTGAGTCCATATAGTGCTTTCTTAAGTTTGCAAACGTGTGTGGGGTACCTAGGATCAACAAATCCTAGAGGTTGTGCCATGTAGACATCTTCTTCTAGAAAACCATGCAAGAAAGCATTGTTCCAATTGTCAAAAATCCCAATTGTGAGAGATAGCAAGAGCAAGAATGAGACGGACAGTGGTGTGTTTGACAACAGGACTAAAAGTCTCCGTGTAGTCAACACCTTCTTCTTGACTGAACCCTTTTGCTACAAGTCTAGCCTTGTAGCGTTCAATAGAATCATCTGGTTTTCGCTTAATGCGAAACACCCATTTGCAACCAATGATATTGTTAGTAGAGGGTTTTGAGACTAATTCCCAAGTTCCGTTATGAATTAAAGCATTATATTCTTGTGCCATTGCAGCACGCCAGTGAGTATGTTTATGAGCTTGGCTAAAGCACGTAGGCTCAAATTCACTAGGCCGATCAGTGTGTGCATGAAACATAATATAGTCAGAAAACTTTTTAGGAATGCAAGTGTTAGTTTTGGATCGGGTGACCATTTGATGCGTGTTAGTGACAGTAATGGGAACAAGGTTGGGTAAATCCAAGATGATACAGGGTTGGGGAGGCATAATCGAAGGAGAAGGAGGGAGGAAGGACTAACCATGGCATGAGTTAGAGCAAGAGGACGAGGGAGAAGAGGCAGGCAAGTGTATGTGAGATGGAGAAGGATCGGAGAAGGTGTTGCTGGAGGTTGGTGATACGTACATAGCAGAAGCTAAGGGAGATGATGAAAGAGTTGCATTGTTAGTTGGAGAAGGGCGAGAAAAGCTAACAGTGTGGGATATTAAATGGGATGGGGTCGAACGAGAAGGAGACACGACAGCATTAGGAGAGCGTGGTAAAGGATCAGAGAATGATGGTGATGGCGCGAGAGAGGGAGTAGGAGATGGAGATACAGAAGAGTAGTCTATAGGGAAGAAAGATGGATGGGAAGGAGTTTGAGAAGTATTGGGTGCGTGGACAGTGGGTGGAAAGGAGTTAAGTGTACGAAAGAGGAAGACCTCTTCACTAAAGACGACATGTCTAGAGATATGCACCCAATTTGTGTGAGGGTCAAGGCATCGATAGCCCTTGTAGCTGTCATTATACCCCAGAAAAATGCAGGGTATTGGTTTAGGACTTAATTTGTCCAATCTAGTAGGACCTAAGTATGGAAAACATAAGCACCCAAATGATCGGAAGAGACCATAGTCTGGTGACTTGTGATAAAGTTTGAAAAATGGAGTCATTTTTTAATACTGGGGTGGGAAGATGATTTATTAAGAAAACTACTGTGAGAAAAGCTTCCAACCAATATTTTATAGGCATGTGAGCATGGAACATTAAAGTTAAGCCTATTTCAGTAATGTGTCGGATTTTACGTTCAACAAGGCCATTCTGTTGCAGGGTATGGGGACAGGAAATAAAATATTGAATACCATTTTTGTGCATAAAATGAGAGAGAGAGCCTTGAACTAACTCACGGGCGTCATCACATTGAAAAGATTTAATACGAGAGGAAAAAAGATTTTCAACTAAATTTTTAAACTTGACAAAAACATCGAAACATTCATTTTTTTTGTGAAGCGGATACATCCAAGTGTACCTAGTATAGTCATCAATAAACAAAATAAAGTAGCGAAAGCCAGAAACAGAAGATACGAGGGACGGTCCCCAAATGTCACAATGAATAAGTTCCAAAACAGACTTAGATCTAGGGGTAGAGGTATGAAATTCTAGGCGATGACTTTTATCGAGTAGACACACAGGACAAACCTTGTTGGTACGTTTGAAAGTAGAGACTAGTTCAGAGTGCTTAGATTGAAGAAGGGACTGCACGTGAGCAGAGGGATGTCCCAGTCGAGTATGCCATAAATCAGCAGGAGCACACACGGTGTGGAAGGTGACAAGATTTCTGGACGGAGAGTGAACGGAAAAAATATATAAACCGGATTCAGTATAGCCTCGTAGGAGTTCTTTCTTAGTGCGAAAGTCCTTGACAACACAATAAGATGGAAAAAAACTCTAGTGAGACATTATTATCTACGGTAAATTTGGAAACAGATAGCAAATTCTTCGTTAGGTGGGGAACATGGAGGACAACAGGAAGGGATAAATGTTTATTGTTGGTTGATAAGAACACACTACCAGTATGAATAATGGGAATAGACTTACCATCACTAACAACTTGATCCGAACCATGATAGGGCTTTATTTGTTGGAGAAGAGTTAAATCTGTTGCCATGTGGGATGTTGCACCAGAGTCTGGAACCCAAGAAACCATAGAAGAGGGAATAGGAAGAAGGGGAGGGAGCGAGGAGGATTGAGTGTTATGAAATCCAGCAAACTGGGAGCGTGAGTGTTGGACTTGAGGGGCAACAGATGGATTGAAACGACTATAACATTTTGCAGCAACGTGTCCAATCTTTTGACAAATTTGACATTTCGGACGTCGTTTGCTCGAGTGAGAAGAGGGTGTTTGAGTCGTACCTGGAATAGAAGAGGGATTGGTTGTTGGCGACAGGGATTGATGAGAGGCAACGTGCGAGAGTAGTGCTTGCTTAGGTATGGAAGTACTTTGCAGTTGGGAGACGAAGGCTGGTACAGATGATATTGTAGCACTATTGGAGTCAGATTCATCATTGAGAAGACGCTGCTCATGCAGTAATAACTTGGCATAAAGTTGCGAAAAAGAGATAGGTGTCACCAAGTTCTCCATGAAAGTTATGAAGGGGCGATACTCTTTGGGCAAGCCATCAAGAGTAATGAGAACTAACTCTGAATCGGATACTGGATTGCCAATCGCAGTAAGACTAGAAGAGAGGAAGCGAAGTTTTTGAAGGTATTCAGTGATAGAGAGAGTATTCTTTTTGAGGGAACGCAATTGATTGCGGAGCAGAGATCGGCGCGCAAGGGATTGATGGAGTAACATCTCCTCTAGGGACGACTAGAGTTCGAAAGCAATTTCAAATCCAAGAATTTGATGAGCAAGTGATTCAGAGAGAGTGGCTGTGATATAGGCAATAACAAAGCAATTTGATTGCTCCCATTCAACAGCAGAAACAGAAGACAAAGGAGTTGTTAGCGAAGCAGTGGCAGAAGCATTTAGAGAAGAAGAGGATGTATCAGCAGCAGTGTCGGTGGTGGAGGAATCAGAGAGAATGGTGGGGTGTTTGGGAGTGAGAGTAGTGGCAGAAGGATAAGAGGGACCCATCGACATATTTGGCGAGGTCATTGAAATAGAAGAAGTTGAGCATTTGGGTTTTCTAGACGAGATAATTATTTTGATCAAGAGTAACAGTAACAAAAGTTTTGATTGTGGCGGCTGATTGTGAAAAAGAGAAGGCAGAGGATGCCATTTTTTTTTTTGAAGCTACAGGTCGACAGGAGAGACGTTAAGTCGAGAGAAGGCTGATACCATGTAAGAAAAATAATGTTGAATATTGCTTGATGACATTTCTGTGCAGTACAGCACTCCTTATAAAGGAGTTTACAATCGTTATGATTGCTGAAATTAAGCGTAATTGAGGAAACAAAAGAAGGGAAAGAATCAAATAATTATTTTACAGCCATGGAAAGAAATCAATCATTGCCAATCTTTATCAATTCTCAAAGTAAAAATAAGAAAATGTATAAATGGTATTTTGCACATAAAATTTACTACTCCTTTCCATTTTCTTCCCATCCAAACAAATGAATTTCATAATCCTTTATAATCTTTTCCCTTATAAAGTTTTTCAAATTAATCATCTTCTCTTTTTTCTTTACTTTACAATTTTGTCCTCTATTTTCCTTTATTAATTTTCTCAACCGAATCCAAACATTGTGTTGGTAAAAGAAAAATAGATATAAACCCGACACTTGAAATAAAATGAGAAATGGACCCTTTTTATTGCATATTCTGCCTTAGTTACACAAAAGAAAAGGAGAAAATTAGTTTTCTCAATATTCTTTTCTATGTTCTTCTTCTCTCAATGTATTTAGGGGTGGGAATCGGATTGGATATTTGGATAATCGGATATCGGATTAAAAAACTAAGTACCTAATCAGATAGCTAAAAACTATATATCTTGCTGAATACCAGATTTTTGGATAGCGGATATTTTGGATACGGATTTTCGGCCATTTTAAATAAACTAAAAAATCAAATCCTATATGATGACCATTATTTCAGCTTTAAGAAAGAAAAAAATTCAGCTATAACACTTAAACAGATATAAAGCTAATAGCTTAACACTTGACACATTTAGAGACTCAACTTTAACAGAACATATGACAATCACGTATGGCTTTAAGTTCTAACACATAAGAAATGTGCATCAATTTTAGATAAGAAACGTGTATGGCTTTAAGTTCTAACACATAAGAAATGTGCATCACTTTTAGACAAGAAACGTGCATCAACTTTAACAGATGTGCCATGCCAGTATATGATCTTCATATAATCTTTTTATTTCAAAAGGATAACATATAAATCTTGTTTTTATTTATTTTTAGTATCTGTACCTACGTCTCATACTGAGAACCATCGGATTTTGGTCATGAATCTCTTGCCATAGAGAAAAGCTATGCAAGAGATCGTGCTACTTTTGAGGTTTCCAGACTTAGAAGAATATATACATTATGGGATCATGTCCTCCACAATTCCATAAATTATACATGATTGACGGAGGTATAATTAATTCAGTATATTTTTTAATTAAAAAATAAAATTAAAAGCCGATAATCTGATTTGTTCGGATAGGAAAATGCTATCTGCTATCCAGTTCGAAGATCCAAAAAAATCGCATAGATCCCTATCCAAAAAATTTGTCATTTTTTCTATCCATTCGGATATGGATGGGAAGGCAAATTTGGATACGGACCGAATATTCCTACCCCTAAATGTATCTCATGGTTAAACATGGTTTTGCTGCCAATATTTGCCATTTCACCACAAGTGTTTCTGGAGAACACATTGGCTTTACATTTTCACTTCAATTGAAGTTTTAGATTTAAAAACATTCATTCAAATATCTCTATTCAATTTTGCTAGAGCTTATGATCACCAGCATCACGATTAGATAATTAACAACAAAAAGTACATAAAATAATAGAAAAAAGAAAAATTATGGGCTATTATTTAAAAGAAAACTACAAGGCCATTTTCTTATTTTTTTTCCCAAAATAAGATAGGCCTTTAACTTTGTAATACTTATTTGTCTAAGAATTATTAAGAGTATTTTCTTATTTTTACATTATTTCGTGTATTTAGATTCACGACGTTTCTCGTTTATTATGGGTTTATACATAACTTTTCAATTTGTGAAGCCAATAAATGTATGAGAGACACTTATTGTAGACTCTCTGTATTGATTGCTTGCTATGTTTGGTCAAAAAATACATGGAAAGAAGAAAAAGAATGATTAGGGAAAAAAAGTGAGAAAGAACAAAACGAAAGAAATTAAAAATACATGAAGTGATTAGGTTACAATCAAACTTAAGTTACATGTATCTTTGACAGGGACAAGAGTCTGGATAATGGTTTTTATGGTAGAGAAATGGTTTGGTTGTGGTTCAGGCAACAAGAGTGTGAGGCTGGTGTCTTGTTGGGCTAAAAGTTTGTGGGGCAAGCTGCATCCAGGGAGCTTCATTCAGTGGGCTGCTAGTGTGAAGGTTTTTCTCGACACTATTTGGGACACAAGGTAGGGAACGCGTGTATGAAAGCTTTATCCAGAAGTTACTTCTCCCCAAATATTCCTTATCCGGCAGCCGGAAGCTAGCGAAGCAAAGTCAGCAGCACAACCCCTTTGCTCCACCTTGTACGGCTAGTTCTTGAGACGTCACTCTGGGACACTCCTGGGCCAAGAAGGCTGTGATCCATTTCCTCAAAAAGTACTTCTTGGTCTCCAAGGTTGCAGAACAAAATGATTCCTTTCAATCGTGGGGCTTTGTGTATATGAATGCAGAGAAAAGTACAGGTTGATGAAGCTCCAAGAAGCCATAAAATGGAGCCAAGGAATGGAAATCACAGCCAAATTCATGATAAATGGGCATCAACACCTCATACAAAGCCATTCTCACCATACATACATACATATATATATATACATACATACATACATATATATACATACATACATATATATATATATATATATATATATATATATATTGGCTAAACTTTCAGCAGATGAACATTTAGTTGATGACACAAAGCTAATAGCATTCCCAAGATATGGAAAACAAATAAAAATCAAATACAGGGAACAATAAAAACTTGAACGAAAAGTGAAAAGTAAAGCGCAGCACCATATCAAGAAAAGTACTCCTAAAAGGTGAGAATGCTTAAATTTCAACTTTGGTTCACTGGGAATGGCACAAGCACAAGCTTGTCAAGTTTCCTGTTCTAATGAAAAGCAGCACAGGACAATGCAGATATTTGGGCAGCAAAGGTCAAGACTAGCTTATGTAGCAGCTTCTAACTAATTTGGCAAAGAAGATCTTAAGAACAGCTTTGTAATGCATTCCAGTTAGCGAATTACATGTAGTTCCTACTGCAAAGGCAACTATCATACGACCACTACAATATAAACCTAAGAAGCGGATCAAAGAGGGTGTACAATTTCAGAAGGTGGAAATAATCTACAATAAATGCAAAGCTCCAATAATATCAAAATTTTGTGTTAATATGTTGCAATCTGTGTTACTAGAGAGGATATATAAAATGAGAGAACAGATGGAAGATCTTACAGGAGGAAAGAACTGGAGGACAGTAACAACATACATGGTCTATGTCAGAAAGAAAAACAACATATGATGCAACAGTAAGATGATTTCAAACCAGCAATAAGTTTTTCATATGCACCTTAAAAGGAAGAAAAGCTTGACCAAAACCATATAACAGAAAATAGAAGGTTGAACGAAATCCTAATGATGCATAAAATGCAATCACTAACTTATCAGCATGACTTGCAGTCATCCAATTCCAACAATGAGGGAGAAAAGCTTGACAAGCCTTATGCTGAACTCTTCTGATGTTGAGGGCCAAAAAAACAAAAGGACAGCATGGGAGCTCATGCGATCTTCTGGCACAAATGTTCATGATCGTTACCAGTGTTCAGCAAATCTGGTCATTCGACATACAATACAGGGTTAGCAATCCACTAATTGCTTGTACTTTGACATCTGACATTTCCTCAAAAATAATGAAAAGACTATTACGTCAGGATGCCAAGCCGACATTTAGTCCTTGGAACCAAGAGATTTAACTCAAGAACACTACTGATGGGACCGGGACATCCAAGTACATGTAGCTGTTAAGCGCGCTGATGCTCATGGAGAAGCAACGAAAATATAAATCTGCAGGTGCACAGCAATTGCAATTTATTCAAAACTTGCGTATTCATGCAGGGCATCTCTTTCCAGAATTGAAGAATAATAACACCAAAGAAGAGTTTAACCAGTACAAAAGGGATTTTTATTGAACAAAATTATATATAGTCTAGGTCTTTATCCAAGAGAGAAGTGATAATAGTGCTAGCTAAAAAGGAATATGAACAATGTAAAGATGAGGTTACTTGAAAAGCAACTACAGTAGTACTAGATTATTTCTTACTAGCTCACATTAGAAGATTTTTAGATGATTGACTTCCTAACCAATAGAAAATGTTCTCCACAGGATCCTGAACTTTTCATGTTTTCGTTCTCTCTGCAAAGTGGCAAGTCTCGTCATATCTCTTACTACTGGCAATAGTGGCCTGGTAGAGGAGAAGCAAATGGAGGATGTGCAACTTAAACAACTGGTTCTTATTAATAGCTTCTATCTATAGCTAATCTTCAAAAGAGACAACAAAAGGTAGCAAACAACTGATGCTTCTTAATATTAAACGGGAAGGTGAGCTCTCAGATTCATGGTCTTGATAACATCCCTCAAGCCAGACAAGCTTTCCAATTTCCTTTCCAAACAATCTGAGTTCCAAAATTCAACTGAGCATCTTTTTCTTTTGGTTGGAGATAAAAAAATAACGTCTTCCCTAATGACATCACACAAAAAATTTCAGAGTCACCAAAGAGTAAAACCTCTACAATTCGAAATGAAACACAAATCATCCATACAAATCGCTTGTACAAGAATAAGCTAAAATTGAAAAACAAACTCATATCCTGCACAATCATTTGTCACAAATTATATATACCAAACCCCATCATGTATCCAAAAAGAATATGAATCATAGAAATTTTCTATTCTTAACCTTTTAGGACATTCATACAAATACAATATTCAATTTTGCATATATCGTTAACCAAATTCAATCATTATACACAGGCAGTCAAAATGATGTTATAAGTATCCTTGTGAACTTTCTATCTTAACCAAACATTGGTTCCACTCAAGAACCATGAAATGCAACCGAAAACAAGAAAATCCCAAATTTGTTTAAATCATATTACCGAACCAAATTCCAAAGAAGCATTTTAAACAAAAAACAGTTTTGTTACAGGCACAAGCTATGCATTTACATTAGAGGGGCTCTTGGAGCTCATTCGTTGGCTTCTCTTCATTTTTCTTCCTCATCAGCTCTTCTTCATACTTCTTCAGCCTCTCATTCCACATCTCCTGTGCAATATATACATACAGAAATAAACATCTATATATACCAATATATACCTCGTCTAGATTGACTTTTCCTAAAAGCACTTTTCGATAAACTTCTGAAAAAAGGTGCAGCTCAAATTCTGAATGAAGTTGAAATTTGAGATTTTTTTTCCCTAAAGAATTCACTTTTTCTTGAAAGCCAACAAATTCTGATACTCCTTTTTTTTTGCTAAAAGAAAAAAATCGTTTTTTTAATGAAAAAAAAAGCCAATTCAAACATGCCTATAATATATATATCAAAAACTATGTATTTGTGGACATGTGAAACATGTTATTGGGATTAAAAAAGAAAGAAAAAAGAAGAGAAATTGAATCCAACCTTGTATTTGAGTTCAGCACGGTGCATAACATAGAAGCCAAGAATGCCACCAAGAATGGTGCCTGTGATGATTCTGAAGTAACCCCATCTTGGTGTTCTCATTTTTGTTTTCACTCTTTTCTCTGTGTGAAGTCAGATGATTCTTGCTGCTCCTAACTCACTCTCTGCTTGTTCAGCTTTCGAGACCATTCCATTTGGTCATGGGCCTGACTGAGTGTTTTCAGTATTTGGGCTCTCAAGAGTACCCAACAGAGGAGTGCAGTCTTGTTTTCTTTTTGGGTATATTACCCCTGCAGTGCAAAATGATGCGCACAACTTTACTTTTTAATTGAACTTTTTAGTCGTTTAGTTTTATCGTCGTTGTCGCCGTTAATCCATTTTTAAATTCCTGTCCAACTTTTACTTTTGTTATTTCTTTTTTGGTCAAAAATTTTTACTATTATTCAATACCTTGCAGGTGTACAACACGTGAGAATAACGGTTAAAATTGAATGGAAATTTCAAAATGGACTAACAGCGACAATTGAGTTAAAATTAAAAGACTAAAAGGTTCAATTAAAAAATAAAGGACCAACGTGTCATTTTACTTAAAAAAAAATAAAGGACTACAAGAGTAATTCACCCTTCTTTTTCTTTTCTTTTCTTTTGACCTTTTTATAATTAGGTGAGTAATTGGCAGAGGCTAACTCCTAATTGATAAATCTTTGCCATGGAGTCTTACCCCAAGTGAGCCATGAAAGGAACTTTTAATGAAATAAGAGGAGACTCGAACCTGAGTGAATGTCTTTAATGTTTTCTTTTCTTTTGTTTTTCCTACTATTTTTCACCTTCTATTTTGTTTTTGAGATTTATTAATTAGTTTAAGGTTCTAACTAAAATTAATTGGTATTACAACGAATTGTCCAGTATCTTATATAATATAAATCTTTAGTCTCTCATCCTTGTCGGAATTTGCATGATAATGTTTTTCTGTTGGAACTTGAACACGTGCATCAATGTATTTGCACAGTCTCAATTGTAATAAAATGAAACGAAACAAAAGGTGGATTAAGAGGAGCACAAGTCATTGAAACTTACTTCTCCAAAAATAATGACCTGAGTTGCAATCTCGTGAGTGACGAGGGTTGGCTTAGGAGTGGGGGCGCGCGCCGGGGGGGGGGGTGGCGGGTTTGTTTCTTAAAAAAAAAAATGAAATGAACAGACCATATCCACTCACCAGCTCGTCAGAAAAACATCAATGAAAAGCAATAACAGCCACAGCCTACGAGAAGTTACAAAAATGATATGCAAAAATTTTTAATTCCGGCAAGACCAGGAATACTCTTTAACACATTAAGTTATGAGTCGTTTAAAAGTAACCTAATTCAAGAATTGGATCTGATACAAGATCAACAAATTCCAAATACCAGACCATCATCTTTAAACCTCAACTAATGTTACATTATATATACACTGCTCCAAGCAGCTCTCGGCTCTCCATGCATTCTTCCGAGAATGACACATGTCACGACGATGTTATCATACAGAGAAGGTTTTTCTACCTTCAGGGAGAATGTACAGGGCTGGGCTTGAATGTATTTCACAAATAAGATGGCTGGAACTTTGTTGCCTAACTGAATATAGACTCCTACAAGGTAATAGCCTTCTGACGAGCAACTCGTCATCCAGGAAACGAACCTCATTAACTGATTGGTACAGAAAGGCGGTGGGGCGGTCGCGTTGAACTTTTCAGTGATGCATTGATTCTACTAAACACTACTTTCAATGGGACACAAGCTACAGCAGGGCCCTTTAGCTTCTGCACAGCCATTTTCTTCTGTTGTTCACTTTGCTTGTGAGCTTCAGTTAGGGAAGATAGTTTCCTGATCTTTTTTGACAAGAAGCCATTTCTCCTTATTTTTGGTGATTTGGTTGGGGAAGCATGTTGTTGTAACGTGTGCTTGCTCAGGACACTCCCAGCAAAGCTTGACCTTGCTCCATAATCCCGTTCAACACACGATAGAGCAGAAGTATTTTCACCCAGATCATCACCCAATTCACAGCTGCTGCTATAGCATTCGGAGCCACTCATAAGATTATCACAAAAATCATCATCCAAGACCTCAATGGTAAGAGGATGACCTACGATGGGTCTACCACTTAATTTGCTTGTAAGGGAAACATATGGTACATGCTGAGGACGATAGCTAGCTTTCACCTCCAGATTAACATCGAAAAGAGAAGACACAGCAGTGTGATGTCTAAGAGAATAATCTTCATACTTGGGATTTATATTGAAACGGGACCTCCGGCAGGGTAACAACCGTGGTGGAGTCTGCAGCTCAGTCATTGCCCAACTGCCATGAGATTCCTTGTGAGATGTATTCCGGTTCCAACCTTGGAACTCAGCTACATGAATTTCAGCAACTGCTTTGGACTTCACATGATATGTCCTATTGTCTGAAGGCAGTGATCCTCCAAAAGTACCGTAATCAATGTTGCCTTCTGCACCAGATGAATATGCACCACGTGCATCATCCACATTGATAGATTTTCCTGAATCTTGCCTTTTATGTTTACTCAGGTGCCTGGACCTCTTCCCTTTTAACTGCCACTTTGAAGTACCATTGTCTACCCTCTCACTGATATCATGGGTTTTTGCAGTACCTGAACTGGTAGAACCAGATTCATTTAAATCTTCACTTCCCAATGCCTCAGTTTCTCCGCCATTGCTTTCAGTAGATTGTATTCCATGACCCACATGAGCCTCTTGAGATGCACTACATACAACCGGACACAGCCCTGAGAAATTAAGATATTGCATCAAATCAATCAATGCAGCCATTTAGCGGCAATGAACATGGAAAAGGAACCCAATAAAATTTTGTACTACCACCACTAACAATGAAGAGAAGTTGGGAACCAGAAACAAAAAAGATCACCATCTTTCTTGTATTGAATAGTATAAGTGTGGAGCTTGGAAGCGTAAATAAAGAGCAGAAGGCTGAATTAAGCCATAAGTCGCAAATGTTATCACTTGATTTCAATTTAATCCCCATTGTTACAGAACATTCATATTTCACAAAAAGTTTGTGAAACATTTAAAGACTAATCTGAACCCTTTTTTTGAAATAATGGGGACTAATTTGCCCATATTTGTGAAACATTGATGACTAATTTGAACATTTTAGAAAAAAGGGGACTAATTTGAGAAAATGTGACAACATTGAGGACTTTTATGTAGTTAACCCAAAGCAGAATATAAAAGGAAGTACATATAAAATTTTAACAATTACATTCTAGAGAAAGACAACAAAAATTTGCCCCTAGATGAAGTATAAAAATGGGGGAGACATAAACCTTGAATAATGTCAACATCTGAGCAGCCATGAGGATAGGATATATCCAGAAACTAAATAGTCTTTCTGCAGACTGGTCCAGATATCAATGCAGAAAGAATGTAAGTACAAACAAACAAGATAAAGGAAGCATTTACAAAAGAAAAACCTTTTGAAAAGTTCATAGAGAAAAATGACCAATGTCACAAGGACAGGGACCATAACTCTTATGTGTGCATTCATATGATTCAACATAGTGGATGTGAAGAGATTCGGCAAAAAAAATGTGATCATGTTCATTAGAAGCTAAGATAACATAACAAGAGGCATAGAGGCTATGTTTGTCTAACAGGCTCCCTACGGTGAAACCGAATCTAAAAACATTAATAATCAGTAGACAAAGTGCAAATTGAAACAAAAGATTGAATATATAGGCTAATAAATCAGAAAATTGTAAAATAATGTCTCTTTTCTGAAAGGGATACCTGCAAGCTGCTTTTCTTCTGCAACGAATGGAACGTCATACAGCCTATCAGAACCACCATTTTCAGGGAACCCATTGGATATTTCATCCTTGTTCTGTTTGCAATTAACAAGGGAAGCATCATAAATATGTTCATATGCATTAAACAATGTGACATTCTTACATGAAACTCCCTTAATCTTAAAATTGTTCATGCTTACCTGTGAGAAACTTCTCTTTGATTTATCAGATTTTAGTGCAGAAAGTTTGCTATCAGATGTCCTGGAAAGCAGTGACCCACTTGAACTGGCAAATTGTTTGCATGTGACTGGAACAGAGACCATTACTGAGCTCTCCAGAACTTTTGCTAGCCTTCGGCGACGATGTTTCCTTTTCAGGAATTCATGAACATGTGCTACCTGAGCCCTCTTCCTTTTCAATGATGACACTACGCCCATCCCCAAGTCACCAAGTCCTTTCATACGCTTAACTCCTTCAGCTCCGTCATCCTCTGAATCATTCAGAGTTTGCCTTTGCCTCTCTTGGAGAGACTGCTCCTTAGATGCACCAGTATAAGTAAGATCCTCAAATGATAAACCTGACTGAGACAATCCCTGTGCTGAATCCGAGTGATCATCAGAACTACTAGAGTCTTCCATATTGTCACTTTCTCCTACACGAGAATTGGCTAAACTAGGTGAGGCTTCAACAGTATGCTCCTCCTCATCTTGCTTGTCCATTCCTGAGCAGTAGTCTGGGTGGTCTTTTCCCAATTCAGCACTTTCAATGTCAAGAGCGTGAAGGATGGCATCTGCTCTACGAGCATTTTTCATTAACTTTTTGGAAGAATTAGCAGCAGCAGCCTTAGCTTTCTCAATGCATTCATTGTATTCGCCACAGCGAAAAGCTTTCACGCGTTTAGACTTTTCAAGATTATACCAGTCTCTGAAATAATTACAAACAAGATATATTTAGTCATGAAACCCCAGTTGACCTGTAGGCAATATCTCCAAAAGTCATTCTGACACCTCCAGCATAATAGCATTTACAAATTAGAAAGATGGTATGATCCAGGAAGGAAGGAAATTTCTATAATCTAAAAGCTTTTATCAAATCAAGGAGAAGGATCAAACCATATCAATGGGGTTTGCTTCACATTTTGCATTGATGAGATAATTCACCAAAAGGAAAACATTTAATCCAGCAGAACTGATGACCAAACACCATACAGCAAGCAGTAAGCAAAGAGAATGCTCTAGAAAAGGAGACGACATGACGAGTCTACAAACCAAAGCAGAAATCAATAGATAGCAGCAAAAACAACAAAGAGACATTCACCACTCCCTTTAGATAATCCATTTTACTATATGAAACATTTAAGCTTTCACAGGCTAGAAATGCATAATGTGCATACACATTGAAGCATCATCTCATGACTATAATATGGACAACTTAAAAAGATGAAAAATCAAATTAATAACTACCAACAACATCATCATACGAATAAGAGCCAGCACGCGTGGCATCACGCGATCTTAGCCCATTACGCGACAAATGGCATGTGGCATGTGATACAGATTTGGTGATTTTCATCAATAATGTACTAATAAGTTAATCAGAACCCAAATATGATATGATATGAGATACTTACACACTTGCATCCTCCCTTCCAAGAAGCTTCACAGGAGTCCCTAATCTTGGGGAAGCCACACAGCTCTCTGGCACCTCTTCTGGACCGAGAATCCGACCCGGCCACCATTTCCCGTTTCGCCTGCGGACCCAAACCAACCCACCCACCGACACATCAATGCCCTTATTGCCCTCACTAGAACTACCCATTTCTCCCCCCAAAAGGAAAAATAAAAAAAATACACAAAAATGAAAAAATATAAATAAAACAATCTCAATTCACCATTTCAGAGCACACGAAAAGCCCAAAAAAACATCAAAATCTCTTCTTCTAAAAAGATATGCACATACCCTTCATCTCTCTGCAACCAAAAAAAAAAAAAAAAGAGAAATTAATTCACATCCAACACAAAGACCAAATGTAACATAGTGAATCAAATGAACAAATTCAACAAAATAATTACAAATAAAAATAAGGCAAGGAGAAGATTAAAAAAAACAAGCTTTAAGGTTTTACAAAGGAAGAAACAGATCTAAGTGAAAGAAAATAAAGAAGAAAATAAATTTTCTAAAGGAAAAAATGGATTGTTTTATTCTTTTTCTCAATAAAAAATTTCATAAGAGTAAAAAGTTTTGTCTTTTTTCATTTCTGTTTTAGTACTTTGCTTGTCAAACCGTTGGCTTTTCATGTAACAAGAAAGTACACAGTTGAAACAAGATTCACAGAGAGAGAGAGAGAAGTGTGTGTTCTGTGTGCGTGTGTGTGTGGAGTTGATGGTGAACAAAGCATTGAGAGTATGGCTTCTGTTACCTTTTGGTATCTTTTTGCCAAGACACTGAGTGAGAGAGAGAGAGAGAGAGAGTGAGTGTGTGAGTGAACCCTCAAAAAGAGAAAGAGAGAGAGAGAGAGACTTAGTATGTGTACTCTTTCAAGTAAATAAATTATATTTTTGAAATATTTAGAAACAAAAAGGGTAAAGAAAAAGAAAAAGAAGAGAAAAAGGTGTTGTGATTAGGCACGAAATGTAGTGTACATAAAATCTATGCACTTGTCCCACATGCATGCCAGTGGGGCCACCTACACATGACCTTTTCAACTGCCAAGCTTTTCTCACCATTTGATTTCCAAAATTGATTGTGATGTACGGCTGTGATTGTTCTTGATTGGACAGATCACATGTTAGTTTCTGTTTGTGTAGATACAGGTATACTTGGTGTCTGGATTGAGCTCAAAATTAGGCTTGGGAGGACAATTGAGAAGATTTTGTGTGTTTTGGTGTGTGTATGTGTGTTTTTGTGTGTGTGTGTATGCAGCTTTTCATAGCACAAGAGGGAAAAGGGAATTGAAGTGAAAGAGAAACCTCAACCAGGCCTAGTAACTTTCCATATAAATTTGATTCTTTCTTTTTCTAATTCAAATTGTAATAAATGATTGAATTTTATCCCACATTGTTCTTGAAATTGGGTTATTTCTATTGTTTTCTGGATATATATGCATTTTTTGGTTAAGGAAGTTATGATCTTTTGGAATTTGTGTAAATTATGCTGAATTTAGGATATTATTTGATCATTATGCTATGAGTACTGAATGGTTTGTTGTATTTTACGGGTTGAATTTGCTGCTGAATTTTTTTAATTTATATTTATTTATTTTAATAATTTCGAAGATTTTGCAGATATTCCAAGTTTAATCTTGCTCTATTTTGGCCTTGTTGTGTGTGTGAAATACTGCTATTTGATATGATAGTAAGAGATCAATGATGTTGCTGAATGCTAAGCTTTTCCATTTGCGCGCTTTCTGATTGCTGGCTTAGTTGCTATTGTGGTTATTGCTCTTTAAATGTTTAGAGATAGAACAGAGACATGCTTGTATATAGCTTGTAAGCTTGGTCTTAAAGTTTGCTGAAGAATGTGTAAACGCATAAAAAGAACTTAAATTTGTGAAGAAGCAGCTTTTGTAGAAGGTTATACAAGGATGCTGACGAAAGTTCACAGTAGTTTGCCATAAATTGGAGTTTCAGTGGATCCTATATTTGATTTAAATTTAAATTGCAAAACATAGACGTAGAGTTACTTCATAAGGTTCAGGGTTGAGAAAACAATGCTTGTGTTTCGTGATGTGTTTCAACGAGTTAAAATGTCTTTGAAGATACTTCCATTTCTTGATTGCATATTTTGGATATCATCTAATTTACCAAAGATTCTCTGATATCTTTGATATGTTTATCAATATGTCTTCCATCAAGGCTTATCTTGATGGAACTATGAAACAAAATAAGTGCAGGAACAGCGGATGGAAATTGAAGTACTAGAAGCCATACTCATGGATGATCTTATAGGTTCCCGGGACCTATGCCTTCCTACAAAAGTTTTTCTCCTATATGTTACTTTCAACTTCTCTTACTCAATCAGTTCCTGCGGACTCAATGATACAAGAAATTCACTCTAGTAAAAGTACGCTAAACACTTCAAATCGATGCTATAAAATTGCTATGTATCCTCAGGTACATAATAGTATCATTTCTTCATCCTAGGTTCCCCTGCCACTTGAATGAAGTTCAGTGTACAATCATGAAATAATGCTTTGATGGCAGAGTCGTCATTCCTTGTGCTTTTCAGGAATTTTATGTTCATTTTATGACTTTGCAAGATTTTGGCCATATTAGGGAAAATCTTACAGTAATTGGGTTTTATGGCTTTTGCGTACTCCACAATCTCAAATATTAATGATGGTTGACCACATGACGATCAACAAGTCCAGTCAGGTTTTTCCATAGCCAACTCCTAAACCCATGCTCTCAGGGAGGACCATTCAAGAAAATCTCTCTTCCATGTTATATCAAAAAGATGTTTGTTCAGTATGGAGTTTGTCTTCCAAAGTTTCCACTTGTCATACATAATAATAACAGTTTTCCTTACTAGAAGCTGCTGTCACATCCTTATTGCCATTCGGCTGGCTTTAATTTTCTAACACACAGAAAGGTATTCTGATCCACCCCCACTTTTGAGTGTGAAAATTTTGCAAGCTAAACCTTTCTTGTGCACACTTATAAATCATAATGCAAATATAACTACTGTTGCTATGTTATAAATAGTTTGATATTCGTAATATGCATTGAATACTTATGCTCCCTTTACACGAGTTTGACTTTTAGAGAATCTGCATTTTCCTCTGGACCATAAAGTTAGTGGAAGAGTTCATCTGTAGCTTTTAAATTGCAAGCTAAACCTTTCTTGTGCAGACTCATAAATCATAATGCAAATATAACTGTTGCTATGTTATAAATAGTTTGATATTCGTAATATGTGTTGAATACTTATGCTTCCCTTACAGGAGTTTGACTTTCAGAGAATCTGCATTTTCGTCTGAACCATAAAGTTAGTGGAAGAGTTCATCTGTAGCTTTTAATCATCTTAATAGAATGGCCTAACCTAAAAAATCACCACCACTTAGCCCTTCTGAGTTTACCTGCTAGTCAAGAATTAATTAATCGGTTGTACTTTCAACCTTTTGTTGGCTAAACTACTAGCAACAACTGCGAATGAGAATAGGTAACCGCTGCCATATTTATTGTCTTGCAAGTGCAAAAACCTATAATTGTTATTGACAGTGCTGTACGTGCCTTTGGGTCTTCCTTCATGAAATTACCTTTTATGTAGATCAACCAATAATGAGATGTAGATTATTTTCTGTACAAAAGAAACCCTTGGGCTATTCTGTTTAATCTCTCTTTCTTTATTTCCTTTTTCTTTTGAAAAAATATTCTTAGTTTAAAAGGAATCCAGCAGGAGACCTATGATACTGAAAGTAATGCTTGAATGGGGGAGACAGACTCCTTAGCCACTATGTTATTTTAACAGCATTTATTTGGCATAACTAAAAACTTTAGGATTGGTAGTGTATAGCTTATTGCTGCCAATTCTTTGATTTCTTTTAATTTTTCTGGGAGTGCCGTAGGAGGTAAAAATTCAATCACACAAGGCAACTAAAACAAGAAATGAGTGCTCAAATAAATAGGTTTAAAATAGAAAAGAGACCCCTTATACAACATTAGGGCTGGCAATTTGAGACGCCTTATACAATGTTAGGGCTGGCAATTTATGGCTTATAATTGAAGATTCCTTTTCTTTCTTTTAGGTTTTTTAAGAATGCCGTAAGAGGTAGAAAATCAGGTAGGTAAGGAAAACAAGAAATGATTTTCTGCAAACGCTTAAAATAACCGGTTGTAAATAAAAATGGAGGCATCTTGATTTCTTGAATAAACATAAGTGATGGTGGCAGACTAGTTTTCTCTCCCTTTCTCCACCCTTTTTCTTCCTTTCTGTCTCTATGACGCTGGCCGAGCTTTTTGGACCAGAAATATATAGTAGAATGCATGTCTTAACTCTTAAGAGAGATAATTAGCCAAAAAACATCATATAAATATGCATCGCAACCAGTAGCATTTACTTCTCACTACAATTGCATGTAAGAAAGTAGGCATGTGCCCCAGGATGTTAAACACCTGCTCAAATATGTAGGCACCTAAGGATCTTGCCATGACCATGATCAACATTCAACACATTGGCTACTTCAGCTAAGGGTGCTGTCAGGAAATTGCGCAGATGCTAGTGCTGGAAATTCTGAAGATGATGATGTTGCAAAAGAAGAGGTGCAATTGAAGTACTTAGTTTCCAATTTAAGATGTTAATGACAAGCTCTATAATTCAGGTATTCTTGTTTGGCCAGTTGTTTTGTCTGTGTAATACTTTTTGTCCTGCAGTGATATGTTGTGCTATTGAATTCGGTGCCTCATTTCAATTACTGCATTGAAGAGAATCTCCATGTCTTGTAGTTTTCTGGATACTTATAAAATGCAAATATACTGCAATCATGTTTGTACTACAATTGTCTTGCTCAAAACATGAATGTCTTCCTTGTCACCGACACTAGTTCACCGCATCATGATATATGCCTAAAAACTTGCAAAATTTGGCAATATGCCCAATGTCACATAAACATAGTAACATCTGATTTATCACATTGGATAAGCTTTTAAACATGGTCTCTCTTGCATATATTGTGATAGGCTAAATTGACTCATCTTGACTTCAACACTTGAGGTTGTTTCTGCATAATGTCACTGAGCTGGAGCTGATGAATAATCTTCAAAACTTTTCTCTAGGATTTCTGGTCTATAACCTAGCATACATATTTAGTTGACTTAGTTGAAGAAGTGCTGGGACAATTTTTCTTTGTGCAACCTATTATCAGTATCAGCAAATGCATTCACAGTGGCATCTCAAGGGATCTTTTTGGATCATGCGATGGATTTTAATTAGCCCACATCCCCTCCCCCTCCTCCCCCTCGAAAAGCTAAACCAGAAGGCCCTGAATGGATTATCTTCTATAGATGTTGAATAAAATTGGAGTGAAATCTATCAGGAGATACTTGAAGAGTGATGAACTGAGTCGTTTATATTTGGAATTGGCAATTTATTCATTTACATCTCTTCAATCATATGACAGAAAGTTAGATTGAGAACTTATAGCATCTTTTTGGTTTTTTATATTGCACCAGTGCCGGCATCATTAATTTGACTGGAGTTCTTGATGTTTACAACTTTAGCTTAAGTTCCGTGGGGGGTTCTTTTATTTGGTTTTGAGATAATTCTTTTGCACTTAGAACGAGTCACTGAAGAAACATTTTTGGCATGGAGAGAGAGATTTAAAGCAAAAGCTGTGGAAAGAGCCCAAGTAAGTTTCTTGATCAAGATGCCTTTGACTTGCATACTTCTTGTTAGAACACTGGGAAAAAGTTTGAGAAAAATGGCTTCAAGGTAGGCTGCAAAATGCCACTTTCCTTAAGGATTTTTTGTCCCCATCAATCTGGTGCACAAAGGGGTTTGTGCACAAATCATTTGGGATACATTGAAACCGACCAGAATGAATTTGCATTATCAACTCAGGTCACTAGCACTCATGGAAAGATGGCAGGGATATCTAAGACTTTAAGTAAATTTTCTGCAGTAAAATGTACTTAAAGTTTATTCTAGATGTTTATAGGCAAAGTGGGGTTGGCTATAGATGTTTTTATGCCTTTGATGGCTTCTAACATTGTATATTTATAGAGCATTTTATGTCTGACAGGAACAAACATATCTATTGGACGTTTAACTATCAAAACCAATTTACGCAGACACCAATGTTTATTTTTTGACTTTATCAATCAATATTCCAGTCGACCGGTAATATTGTCCAATAGAAAGAATGATCTCATTAGTCTTCCTTGTCACCGTTCCTTCAATCTATTGAACCAATGTGCTCATTGGATTTATCGGTGGAGCCTCTTGGTCGATCAATAGGACCAATGTCCTCATTGAACTTATCAGTCGAGCCTACCAGTTGACATGTATGTTTAATGACTTTTGAAAATCACTCTATCAATTCCTACCATTTTCAAAATGTCCAAATCATCGATATCCGTAAGAATCTTATGCATAGATAAAGATATCTATTCAATTTGAATCTTCACTTAGTGAAATGAATTAACTAGTCAAAATTGTGCGATTGATTTAGCATTGAAACAATGGTTCTCTTTTGACTAGTTGAGTACAAGTTATACATAAGTTGATGGCTAGTATTAATAACACTTTAAAGGTCGTGAGTTTGTATCCTTTCACGAGTGTTGCCGGAGCCAAGCCAAAAAGCGATGGTTACATTTCTCACTCATACAGATAGCACCTATCAGAAGTATCCTGAAACTTAAGTACCCCAACAAATATGTTATTGGTCTATTAAGAACTTCAGTTTAACCGTCACCTTATCAATTGTGGGAAACAAGCACTTATGCCTTGGGATGGAAAAAAATAATTAAGCACTTTCCAATCATTTGATGATGTATTATGACTCGTTCATCTCATTTCTTCCTTGTCCATGGCCCTTGTGTAGTAGGTAGTTGGTTAAGTTGACCAAACTAATCCAAATCAACCGAAAAGTTAGTGATTTGGTAGTATCACATAGTTAAAACCAACTGGTTAATTTCAAATAAAAAGTAACTGGTTTAGTTTAGTTTGAGGTAGATATCTAAACGAAACCAAATGAAACCGAATTATTTATTTTTATCTCTAATTTGCATATATTCATTCCAAGTTTTATGTATTTTTGGTGTCAAACCCTTAAGCTCAAAACCATATTTCTAAACTTTAACCACCAAGTTATAGCTACACTTGTGTTTTGTTTTAATGATAAAATCCTATAACATTAAATTTTTAATATGGATAGTAAATTGAGTTTTTTTAATATAATTTTATTATGAAATTGTGTTTTTTTATTTTATTTTTTTAAAAAATCAACAGCCAAACCAAACCAATATATCTATGTTAGTTTAGTTTGGTTATATACATGATAAAACCAATTAGTTTGGTTTGAGATATAGTCAAAACCAAACCATATACACTTCTAGTAGTGGGCTTTATTAATGAAGCTTCCATTCAGTAACTGTTTAATTGAGTACAAAGGGAGATTTGGACAAGCTCTCTTGGTTAGTAGGGTTGATCAGTGAAGATTTCATTTTCTAATTGTTTAATTTGAAGTCCCTAGAAGAAATCAAGTACTGAGGATCATTCGGACAAGCTCTCTTGTTTAGAAGGCTTGATTAGCGAAGATTCCATTTGCTACTTGTTTAATTTGAGGTCCCAAGAGGAAATGTTTACTATGGAATCATTTGGACAAGTCCCCTTGTGTAGCTAGCTTCATTGTGAAAATTCACCTCACACCTTCTCTTTCTTTATTGTCTCTTATTTATCCGTTTTGTTCTTTCATGCTTTTTGGCTTTGTTCATACTTAAGTACTTTCTTGTGTTGGATATTTATTAAATCTGGAATAAGAACACTATACGATAGCATCTCAAGTTTTTGGTATTTTGTTGTTCCTCATCCATGCTTTCCTTGTTTAATTTCTCGCCATCATCTTTATAGGTAGTGGCAGAGGGAGAGAGGGGCCAGCGGGGGCTGCAGCCCCCTAGTTCAAAAAAAGATTTTATTTAGTTAATTTGTTTATTTTCATTAATGTCTCACTCCCTCCAAATACTTGATGTCTCGTCCCCTAATTTATATTAATAATTGAAAAACTCATTAAGTTTAATGAGTATTTAAAATCTCAAAACGTTGTTGGTTATTTAATTTATTTTCAATGAGTTTTAATAAAAATTTACGAAAATTTAATTAATAATACTTAAACTATGACATACTTATTATTATTTTTTCTTGGTGATTATATATTTAATAAAGAAAGAGATAATCAATAACTTAGACATTAGTTTTTTTATAATTTTTATATGCCTTACAAGAGAATATATAATTTTTTTGGCAATGAGTGGATGAGTAATGATTATCTTTATATTTACTAAAATGTGTTTGAAAAATAAAAAAATATTTTATTCGCTTAGTCAATCATGTGCATATTTTATAATATAATGAAACTAGTTAGAATATATATGTATATATATGTGTGTGTATATATCTATATATGTATATGTATATGTATGTATCAAAAGTTTTACTAAAAATTTTTTCATCAATTATTTAAAATTTTTTTTAAAACTTCATCCCCTTCTGGCTCCAAATCCTGGCTCCACCACTGGTTACAGGTTTGACCACTCAACCCTTCTGCTTTTCTTGGCTCCACCATGGTTGGTGGCTTTGTTTATTCAACAAGATATTTAAAGTTCGTCTTGGGTATCAATTTTACTAGATGTGTGCCCAAGATTTAATTTTTTGGGCTGGTGAGACTTTTCCTCACCTTGTTGTTTGTTTTTGGATATTTCTGAGGCTTTCTAGTGGGCATGTGACATGCTGTGTTATGGTGTTGTGTGGATCTCATGGCTTGGGTTGCGCTTCATGATGAATATTATGGAGCATGGTTGAAGGTGGAAGATGGTATCCAATGGTTTTCTTGCAACAGTCATGGCTTCCCATGAGAGGCTACGGTTCTTTCTTTGGGCTTGGGCTGATCTACCCCATAATGACGCGCCAGTTCTTGGCCTCTTTTGTTTCGAGTCATGTTTTTGTTGTTGTTGGTCTAATCTTGTGCTCATTGGGCCGGATTTGTCTTGGTCAAGTGTGTATTCTTTTTTGTTTTAATGAAATCTGTTCTTTTGAACCAAAAAAAAAAAAAGAATATTCCTCTATTGACCAAATAGAGAAGATTCAAGTTACACTTCAGCAGACATATCAATCGTTCGTTTCAGAGATTAATGATGCGATAAACTATTCATATGAAATTGAGGGCAAATTCTACAAATAATTTTTATTACTTACAAAAGTTTTAATTTGGTCCGTATTATTTTAAAAGTGACCTATTTAATTCTTAATGTATTAAAAAAAAAACATCATTTTGAATTCTATTGCTTCAAATATAACCAACTTGGTCCTCAATATTTGCAAATAGTGACGTAATTAATCCCTATTTCAACCCTAAAACTAGTCATGTGATGTTCACAATATCAATTAATAAGGATGAAAATTGACACTAATGGGTATTTTTTTAAAACAATAGCGATTTTTTTTTTGGCAAATATTGAGGACCAAGTGCGGGCTCTTATAGTGTGCACCCACAGGTGCACGTCCTGCGGGTGCTATGAAGTCACGCGCTATTAATGCGCTTCTTCTTCTTCTTTTTTTTTTGCTTGCAATTCTTCTCCTCTCTCTTCTGTTTCACGAAAATAAAATAAAATAAATCTCACAAAACCCTAAATACAATTCTTCAATTTAATTTATTCACCAACTCAACAAAAAAAAATGAAATCAAAATCACAACTCAATTCAATCAAAATGATTGAAGCAATAACATTCAAAGAAATAGAAAATATCTGTAATTTTGAATTGTGAATTATGAACAAAAATATATAAATTTGATGAAACTTTCTATGAACAAACAAAGATTGAATAGTGAATAAACAGTTCTAGTAGTTTTAACCAATTTCAATTATAAATAGATACTTTGATGAATAATATACTACTGAACAAACAATAATAACCTATAGAACACTGAACAAACAATAATATGCTTCTACTACTGAACAAACAGTTATAGAACACTGAACAAATAATAAAAGGCTACAAAACAAACAGTTATTGAATACTAAACAAACAATAATAGGCTACTAGACAAACAGTTATAGAGTACTAAATAAACAATAATAGGCTACTAAAAAAAATAATAGCTTATTGAACAAACAATAAAAAGGCTACTAAACAAATAGTTATGGAGCACTGAACAAATAATATATGCTACTAAACAAACAATAATAGCCTATTGAACAAACAAATATAGAAAACTGAATAAACAATAATAGTCTACTAAACAAATAGTTACGGAATATTGAACAAACATTAATAGCATATTGAACAAACAATTATAGAATTGTCAAAACATTTCATAAAATAAAAGTCTTCATCAATCTCCTCCACTTCTGCTAGAACCCTTTCTTCCTCTTCCTTGCTTTCTTAAAGTCGTGGTCTTCATTTCCTTAGCTTTCTTATCCGTTTCTTTTTCAACTCTTTTGCTTTTTTTTCTCCACTTCTTCTTCAACAGCAAAGTCATAAAGCAATAATAGACTCAACAAAGATATCAAATCAAAATCGGGCGCGATACATCCTATGTTGATCGTGGTAAAATCGTCGAGAGAGAGAGAGAGATAACAGAGACGTAGAAAGAGAGAGAGAGAGAGAAAATAGGGACGTGCTATGACTCTCTGTTTTTTCTTATATGTATATATATTTGCATGTGTTAACATGCTTGAGGAACTACATAGTTGAGGGTGCACCTTAAAATTTGTGACCAAGTGAGGTACTATTGAAGCAATAGGGACTAATCTGATAATTTTTTTTTGTAAATAATAGCAAATTATACCGTGATCCTTCACAAATCACTCCTTTATTAAGCATCATGCTCTCTCATGTATTGAAAAAAAAGAAAACGCATACATATAACACGCGCTTCTCTCTTTCTTCTATAATTTCTCTCTCTTCATTATTCTCTTTCCTGACCTCTCTCTTCTTCTTTTCTTCTCTTCTTTGTTTCACTGGTGACACCATCAGTTATCTCACGTCAGATAAAGACCATTATAAATTCGTCTTTCTTTGCTGATCGTAATGATGTGCATCATGTCCAAGAAAACCTTGTAGGTGTCGATCCACCATTAAAGCCCGTCATCTTCTTTTTCATGCCGGTAAAGATTTTGGCACCATCTCGCTGCATTGCCACTACCAATTTCTTTCTTTTCTTGTCATGATTCTGTTGTACCTCTCACGCGGTATTTGGATGCTCCAAGATCAACCTGCTATTAAAGCTAACCTTCACGTTTAAGTATGCATACATGCCAATGTGTTTGTGTTTGTGTGTCTCTGTGTGTAAAAGCAGTGAACAAATAATTGTAAGTAATGAACAAATATTTGATGTATATATGAAAGTTAGTGAATAAATAGTTATGGGTTAATAAACAAATACTTGATATATATATGAAAGTCAGTGAACAAATAGTTACGGGTAATGAACAAATAGTCAGTGAATAAATAATTGTGGGATAGTAAACAAACAATCAGTGAATAACTAGTTGTGGAGTAGTAAACAAACATTTATTATGCATGACCAATAGTAGGAGGAGTATGATACTTAATGAAGAAACACCTTGTGAAGGACCATAATATAAGGACCCATAGAAATCATTTGTGGAATTTTTCTTAAATTGACAAAATAAAGTAAGTTGATCCAATTAGGGGTTAATAACGAAAATTATATTATGCACCTACAGCATCGTATCCTATATAGCATGGTGCACCTATGCTATTAAAAAAAAAAGAGAAAGAAAAAAGACAGATCTGATCATCTTTCTCATACAGAGAAATAAACACTCATGATCCACTTAGCGGTTAATAACCAAATTATACGATGCACCTGTAGCATTGTAGTCCTATAGAGCATGGTGCACCTATGCTATTAAAAAAAAGAAAGAAAAAAGACAAATCTGATCGTCTCTCTCACACACAGAAGCACACAACAGAAACACACAATCACACACATAAATACACTCTCAATCAAAGGGTGCCATTAGAGTCTCTAGATGATGAGGACCGATTTTTGTGGTATTGATGCACCTCTTTCGTGGCCAGAATCGCGCCAGCCAAAAAGCTTGAAGGTATAACTTTGAGCTTTAATGGTGATCATTGTTTGAGGCTCTTATGCATGGACAAAAGGTATAGTTATTGATGAACAACGCGAAGGGGTCATCGTGGTGGTGTTGATTTGGCAAATGGAGGCTTGTGGTGGCACTGACGTTTGCTTAAAGAAAGCGTAGCGGTGAGTTGTTGGTGAACGGTGGCCTTGTCCTTGATCGGAGATCGGAGCGTGGAGGTATGGTCGGCACACGATGGGGAGCTTGATGGTGAAGGCTAGTCGGAGTTTTGATGGTCTGATCGCCTGTAGGAGGTGGGGCAGTGACGAGGTGCTTTTGTTCTTTTTGTTTTTTTTTTTTAAGAAATATATGTGTTTGTGTTTGTGTGTAAGAGGAGTAGTGAAAAATTATATATAAAGTGGTGAACTAAAAGATGTAAAGTTATGAAAAAATATAATTATTTGTGATTATGTGTATAAGTGGTGAACAACTATTTATGGAGTGGTAAACAAGTAAATGTAAAGTTGTGAACAAATATATATGTTTATGTTTGTGTGTGTTTGTTGTGCATGAGAATGGTGAACAAATATATGTAGAGTGGTGAACAGATAAACATATTTGTATTTGTGTGTGTCTGTGTGTAAGAGAGTAGTGAAAAAATATATGTGAGATGGTGAATAAGTATTTAATGTATGAAAGTTAACGAACAAATATATGTAGGGTAGTGATCAAATATATGTAGGGTAGTGATCAAATATATGTAGGATGAGCATAATAAAAATATATATTTTTTTAAAATTTTATTGTGTGTAAAGAGTAGCACATACTATTTACGTACAATGGGTGCATGTTGTTCCTTAGGACCTTGTAATTGCAAGTGCGTGATATAATATCTAGGGGTGTTCACTCATTGGAGATCCCTAATATTTTCTTCGAACTTTTGGAGTTTGGGAAAATTGGATATAGAGAATGGTTAATTGGAGAAAAAAGATTGGATATGGGGAATTTTTTGAGAAAAAAAATTGGAGATTAGATGAAATTCTAAATTTTGGAGATTATCCAATTTATCCAAAATTAAGTAAACCAACTTTTTAAAAGACCAAATATACATACTACACACACTTTACACATTACAACACTACACACATTTTATACACTACATATTACACACATTTAACACACTACACACACCCGGCCCCGGCCCCTAGGACCCCGATGTTGGGGCCCAAGGGCTAGGGGCTAGGTCTCGAACGACAGGGGCCAGGGGTTAGATGTCTGCTGTTAACGCCTGGGGCTCCAAGGCCCGAATAATGGGTGCCGGGAGGCTGCCATGGACATGGGTGTCGGGGTTAAGACGCTGGACATTGCAGTTAGGCATCAGGTTAGGACCCGGGGGCCTGAGCAACGTCCCTAGTGCCGGGCTGGGTTTCAAGGCGTCGGGGATCGGGGCCAGGACCCAGGGGCCAAGGCTGCGTCCCGGGTACCGGTTCAAGTTTCGCGGCACCGGGGGTAGAGGGCCAAGAGCAGGGTCTTGGGCACTGGCAGTCACGGCCCGAGACTCAGGGGCCTGGGCCTCGTCCTTAGTCCCGAGGCATGAGGGGTCAAGGCGCCGTCCTTGGTCCCGGGGGCCCGCGCACTGTCCTCGGTGTCTTGGGTCGTTGGAGGCCGGCACATAAGGCAGGGATCTGGGGGTCTAGGTTGGGTCTTGAGGCACCAGGGGCCAGGAACAGGGTCCTGAGGCACCGAGTCAAGGATTCGGCGGCCCAAATGGGTCCCGAGGCCTAAAGGCTGGGCCGCCAAAGTTCGGATTTTTGACGTGACAACTGAATCATGAAAAAATTTTTCCAGAAAAAATAAAAATAATTTATTTTTCGAGAGTGCATGTTTAGGGTGTGTATTTTTAATGTGTGTTTATCTTTAAAGTATTTTATTAAATTGGAGATCTCCATTCCCCAAGGAATTTTGTCCAATTTTCCCATTATTCAATTGTATTTCCCATTAGGGAAACCATCTCTAAGTGACTCCTTATAGTTTCTTGGTCATTTTTTGGGAATCAAATCCAAGAAATAGAAGTTGTTCTTCCCACTCATCAATGTAAGAATTAGAATTTTCTTTTGAGTCAAAGAAAATTCATTACAAAAGGGATAAATTACTAACAGGTGTTATCCAATACCAAATGGGTACAAATCTTTGAAGAGGAGTTAAACGAGGGTCCAAGCAATACATCTTTGTGCAACTACGAGGCAAATAACCGAAAATAAGGCACTTTACAATGCAATTAGTAGGTTAATCAACAATTCTCCTAATAAACCAAAGTTGTAAGGAGGGAATTTCATTAACAGTCTTTTTAATATTCTTGACAATTTGATGTAACGTTAGTACGTCTTATTGAAGTGATTGGATACTACTAAAATGCAAATAAACTATAAAATAAAATGACTTATATAACTCGAGACTATTGCTCTATTTGTTATAGTCTTATTCTAATATACTTATCCTATTGAAATGAGGGTACATCTTATAAGATTTAAGAAATCTTATCATACATCCTATGAAAATTCAAAGCAAAACTATACTTTTTATATTATAAGAAATAAGCAATCTATCCTATCTTAGTTTTTACAACTATGAAATGTATGATACATGTGATAAGATATCTTAAATCTTATAAGATATCTCTAAATTTCAATAGAATAAATATCTTAAAATAAAATTATTCCAAACACACTATAAGCGGAGAAAATGTCTTTATTGGGAAAGCTTAAACTCTAGCACGCTAGCGTGATGTGCCAACCATTTGTACACAATAATAAAGACTTTTCATAGTTTGATTTTGGTTTATTCTCTATTCTAATAGTGATTGCATCAACAGGTGTAACTCTTATATTAAACAGCAAAGTCTGCCAGCACAATCAAGTTTGCTTCCTTCGAAGCCAACATATTGAGAAAAATACGTGCAATCATCAAGAATATAATAGAAACCTTCTTTATGCAAGCATGTAAAAAATGTACTGTATGAATATATGAATATATATATATATTGATATATATTGTGTAGTCAAAATTCTACTTATAAAATAATAATTTATATAAATATTATATGTTGGTAGCATTGGGCAAAAGAGTCGTGCAAGGCACAGCTCTTTTCAACTAGTCTAAAGTAAACTATTCATTCATGGTTTTCCTTTATGAATGAATATAGTACCCAAAAATGACAATGTTGTAATAAATTTCAAAAAAAGGCATGATGACTAATGAAAATTCATATAATATTTGTAATGGAAAATTTATAATTTTTATTTTTGTCATGGAAAAGTTATAATTTTATATTTACTCTTTTTTTTTCTTTTGTTTTACTTCCCTAGCAAAATGATTTATTTTTTCTTTTCCTACTTGTTTGTTAATCATGTCTTTCAACTTTTATTTGGGGTAGAAATGGGTTCGAATTCTTAATATTTTGAGTTTTGTTATAATTTTTTTTTGATAGGGTATTAAAAGTCATAAAACTCAAATTGAATTAAGAGAATTAGTTTGAGTTTTTGAGTTCAAATTTTTAAATTTTTATTATTAAACTCAAAGAAACTATTTGATTAGATAATTTTATATATATTCTATCTTTTTTTGCCCTTCATTCTCAATCAAAATAATTTGCACTCTCTTTTTATTTCTCTACTAATCAGACTTTTTCGCTTGATTTTTGATTTTTTTTTCGTTTTAAGTCTAAAAACCATTTGATCGGGTTAAAGATGAGAATTTGATGAGATTTTTAAGTTCAAATGTTTGAATTTTTAGAGTTAAAAAAAAACTATTAGATTAAATATTTAAAATCATAAAACTTGAGTATTTTTGGATATTTGGATTTTAGGTATTCTAAATTCAAGTTTTGATTTTTGATTATTTTTATTTATTAAATATATTGTGCTAATTTAAACTAGATTAAAAAAATACATAGATTTGTTAAACTGTATTTTGTTAATTTATATTAAATCTGAAAATAGATTTTGGCTTTCATAGAGTGAAGATTTGAATGAATTTATGGGTTTATAATTTTAGACTTCAAAAGCAAAAATAAACTATTCAATTAGGTAATAAAAACTATTAAAACCAATCATAACTTAAATATCCGGGGTTTGGTGTTCGAGTTTCTCATTATCTTTCTTCTTGTGTGTTTTTGTTTTTTTGTTAAATCGTATTGTGCTACTTGAGATTAAATTTAAAAAGATATGAAAATTGAAGAAAATTAGATAATTGCAAAATCATCTCAAATAACATTAAAGTACTTATGAAAATAAAATTAAAAAAATTAACTTTTCAATCTGATTCCTATGTAAATTTTACATATGAAATTCCAATTCAATTAGATTAAATAAAACCCAAAAGAAAATTTAGATATTTTCACTGTCATATTCACCCAATCCCTCTAATTCTACAAAAAAAAATTTGTACTTTATAATCAATCTTATTTTAAATTTGTCAAAATAGCAAAAAAATTAAAATTAACACCTTTCTCAATTTTAATTTTTTCAAAGAGATGTGTAAAAATAAGTATAACTTATTTGACTTTTTACAAGAACACTTATTTTTTTAATAATTATTTATTACATAATTTAAATTTTGTATTACAATAATATTTGGTAATATAATCGTGCCTTGCACGACATTAATTTACTAGTATTTCTAAAATAGGACAAGCTCGTATTTTATCTCTGTAATGCTAGTAGTTGTCAAGTTCAAACGTGTACAAAAATATACCAAACTAAGATAAACCCATGCGATGCACGGTGGTGATAAACTCTATAAAATTCATGTGAGTAATTGAAAATAACTTAAATCAATGTCAAAACTTATTTTTTTAATGTCTTACGATTGTAGTAAAATATTGGAGAAGAATAATATATAGTGACTTAATTATATAATAATATACAATATTTTTTACCTCAGTAAAAAAATTCTGTTTTATGTTGTACTTGGTCATACACATTAAGATTTTTCATTTATAATAATTCAAATGAAAAAAATGAGAAGGTACCGACAGAACAACTGCTGCAAAACTATGAAGAATAAAAATAATAATTTCAGATACTTTAATTTATTGTGTAACTACTAATTAAACATAATAGTTTGTGTTCGACGGTTGAAAAAAGAACGACAAGAGAACTGAGCTGACATGATAAAAATTTATCCTCCAAATAAAACAAATTGGGTTGGGGGTTAATCAAGTGCTACAAAAATAACATAGTGGATGGTAAAAAATGCAAAGTTATAATATATAAAACAGCAGCTAGAAGACAAATATTTGCTCTTTTTTCTTTTTTTTTTTCACTTCAAAAAAAATTAAAGGTCGATTACAATATACATTTAGTAAGAATTAATACTTATGCTTACTTACACTACAGATGAGAACATATCACTTGATCACCGTTAGGTATTTGGTAAAATATATATTTGCTCTTGAAGGATACCACTGACGCTGACATGCCATATGAAAGGCTGAAAGAAAAAGGAAAAGAGGGGAAAAAGATGCTTTTTTTAGACTGTTAAGGCAAAAACTTTTGACAAATGGAGAAATCACAGCCGTTGACTGTGCATACAACTAATTGCGTAAGATTGAAAAGCGTGGATGCACAGATTTGCTCGGATCAATGTGAAAAAGAAGGGGAAGGAGGTAGGGCTGTGCATTATTCGGGAAAACCTGATTTTTGATTTGAAGTTTTAGGTTTGGGGAAATTAGGTTTGGAGAAATGGAAAATGGGAAAAAAAAATATTGGGGATGGGAAAAAATATTGGAGAATTCTGTTGGGGAACGGTATAAATTTTTTTATTTGGGGAATCTCCAAAACCGGAACTACTTTTTTTATTATATATATATATATATATATATAATACATATTATATATTATATTTGGTTTTTTATTTCTTAGACATATCAAAGTTAGCATTGAACCAACAAAAACAATAACTAAGATTTAAAGGTTTATGGAATAACAGAGAATGTAAATGAATAGTTATAGACAACTTGTTAAAATAATATTTTTCATTTATGCTTTGGATTTTTTATTTATGCTATGTTGACTGATTATGACTTATGAGATTATGGTCTATGTACTTTATTTACGTTGTGATTTGAAACTATGGTTTATATATTTTATTTATGTTATGGTTTGAAGCTATGATCTATGTAGTTAATTATGATGGCATGTTTTTGGAGATTCCTTGATCCCCGTTCATTTTTTCCCATTCCCCAAAATGTATTCCCCATTGGTGAATTGGGGCGGAGAACTGAACAAAGGTCCTTCTCCAAATATTATTTCAGGAAAAAAAATTATGTTGATTGGGACGAGGAATCCCCAATAAACACCCCTAGAAGGAGGTGGTCATTGTTTTAGAAAACTTAGATTTTTAGATAGAAGATTAGACACGTATGCGTGCTAGTCCCTTCTGATTTTGAACTTAGAGGACAAATGAAAAACAAAAAAATAGTTACCTCTCATTCAAAAATAAGGGATTTAAAAATACAAAGCCATAAGTGTTATTTACTTTGGGAGTTTTACTAGTAATTTTTTTTTTTCCAGTCTTAGGGCCTGTTTGAATTGATTTTTTTCAAAAGTATTTTTTTAATAACTTTTGAAAGATATTTTTTTTTAGAAGTTGAAAATTTTGACTTCTAAAAAAAGTTGTATTTGAACTTTTTTTTTTAAAGAATTTCAACTTTTTTAAAAGCTAAATCAAATAGTTATTACAAATTTAATATAATTTTTTTTTTAAAATATTTTTTCCTTAAAAAAAATAATTTAAACAGGCCCTTAACAGAAGCAAGCAAGAGCTTATTGGCCATCAAGATTGTGTGGTCTTGTTTAATTGCGTTTATAATTTCATTTATCAAAATTTTGTGTGGACTCTATAATTGATTCAGTCCATTCATAACATTGAATTCAATCAAAGAAATTTCTTATGACCTTCCTGGATCCTGCAGCCCATTTAGATTTTCTTTATATATATTAATGACACCAAAGTCTCTCACGAAAATTTTTCCAGACTTGGATTCCAATATTATTAAGTTTCCTTTTATTTTTTTAAAATATTAATAATAATTTCTAAATCCTATAGTGACTTGATTGAGACTTGAAGGTTTTGGGTGAAGTGTACTAACATTAAACTATATCTCTTTGTCTCGTTCATCAGGACAATAACATTTAATTATTAAATATAAGATTGACCGAAATTAGTTCCAAAAGATTTATTTATTTTTTTGTTGATACGAACCCAGACCCTAAACGTGAATAAATTTTCATTCTTAGCACCAAATAATGCTCCAGCATTAATATTTTTATTTTTATTTTTGGTTTAGTTATTTTTTCTTTCGTTTTTTCTTTTTCTTTTCTTTTTTCCCCCTCACTCGGCTCTCCCTCTCAGGACAGGGCTGGCAAGGTACTTTCTTCCGACATCTCTGAAATTTGACGCCTGCCTAATGGTCTTCACTTCGATCATATTGAGTGGTTGGACTTTGAACAAGCATCACCTTTTTTTTTTTTTGGCTGAATATTCAAACAACTATTACTTGTTCAGTGTTTATCGATAGCAAGCAACCAAAGATTCACCCCTCTCTTATAACCGAAATCTAACAATTTGAATTCGTACAAGTGTGTCCACACTCTCCAAATTGACTTGACGAGGATTCTATTCTCGCGAACAAACAAAATCCCTACACGTCTTATTTTGTACTTAATTTATACTCGTAAAACAAGTACCAATTACTTATATAAATTAATAATAGTATATTAAAATTTGTGCATCATAGTACTAATGCATAATATAAAAAGACCCAGTCCAGTCAATTGTTATAACAGAACCAACTCTTTACGAACACAAATATAGATATTATACCCGCATTTGCTCCAATACAATATAGAGTTAAGAAGACTCAAAAAACTTACTTTCTTAAACGAACAAACCATACACCATCTTGAAGCTAGTGAGACTTCTCTATGCAGAATCCAAAACACTTCAACTTTTGTATGCTGCTGCTTCTTGTCTTTATGATAAGCTTTTTCATGAAGCCATTGAAATGTGAAAATGAAAAAGCTCTCAAGTTTGATGTTGGGATAATTGGCGACTTGGACACCACAGTTGGGAAGATGAGACAAACATGCATGTTGATGGCACTTGAAGATTTGGAAGCCACTTATAATCATACCATAAGAATAGTGCCTCACCTCCGGAATTCTAACAGTGATGTTGTCGACGCAGCTTCTGCTGGTAAAATATTACGTTGAAAAGCTTCTTTGTGTCTCTCCGCTATCATTTTTTTCTGCTTGCCAGAAGAAGTTTTTGTGTGGTGGGAGTTTCCCACTTTTTTTTCCTTGTTTTAATATTTTGAGTTAAGGTATACTCAAATCAAGTTAAGACTAACCCTATCGAGCCGAGAGCGGTGAAAGAAAAGTTGTTGCAGCAAATGCATTTTCTGTGATTCAAATTTGAGGAGTTTGTGGGGTTGGAGATTTTTTTTTTTAATTTTACTTTAAACTAAGGCATCCTTAAATCAACGCGCGACTTATTTTGTCGAGTCGAGAGTGGTGAAAAAAGAAGCTCTCCCAATAAGTGCACTTTTTTGGGAGGGGGGGGTTCGAACTTGAGGAGTTTTTGAGAGGTGAGATATAAATATATATATATATATATATATATATATATATATATATATTGCTTTAATTTGAGTTAGAAAATTTTCAAATCAACTTGAAATTAATCCTTATTAAGTTGAGAATAGTTAAAAAGAAGCCTTTCCAACAAGTGTACTTCTTGAAATTCAAATTTGTGTGCTTCTTTCTTCTTAAGGGATAGAAATAAGGCCGTTATCATCTCAACCAATAACTTGACAGTTATGGTGGGAGTTTTATGAACAAGAAATATTTGGTCCAAGTGGCTAGTGAATGTACGAAGTATGCATGTCGTGTTCTGCTTAGCTAATGAAAGTGATAAAAGAAGCCACTAGATATGAAGGTGATACCATAGTAGATACTAGCACTCATACGCGTGTTATACCCAAATTTTAGTATGTTCTTTTGTTCTTTTTACTATTGATTCTAAATCATCTCATGTTTCATATATATATATATATATATATATATATATATATATATATATACACACACGTAATGTTAGAAGGTTAAATTATTTTGATATATTAGTAATAAAGAAATTAATTATTAATAATATTTATCAATAGAATTTTATTAATAAATTATATATTAAAAAAGAAGATAACTTGTGTCAAAATCCAAAAATTGTATTTCAAACCAATTAAATTCTCATCAAAATGCTAATCTGAATTTGACAATATCTCTTTATTCTTTTCGAAATCTTTTCATGGACATGCAAAAATAGGAGTTTATTGTACATCTTTTGACATGCAAATCTTGCAATTGCACTAAAAAATTTGCTGCAGAGATTTTGGTGCTAAACAAGTGAAAAATGTTTGCTTTGTAAATGTGAAACCATGACATCGCTGCCAGCAACTGAGGCTTCTAGACAGACAGATACTCGGCTCCAAGAACAACAAGGGCATGGGATAAATTAACCTCTAGTGAAATGGAAGAAACCGGAAGTTTTGCCATTGATCAGGACTGAGAACCAACAATTGTTAATACATGTTTCCACTTTAGAAAGCCACTCAGAGTCAAATCCCATTTTCGACAAGACATTTTAATAAGAATTTCCAGTTGGCTCTGTCACATGCTTTAAGCATATCAAGTTTTAATGCAACATTCTCCTCTAACCTCATCGTTTATACTGTGAATCATTTCTTGTACAAGCAAAATATTGTTCACTTATAAGCCTCCCAAGGGTGAAGCCACTTTGATTGTAGGATATGAGCTTAATGGCAGAAGGGTAGCAAGTGTCGAAGCCATAATCTTTGTGCAAACCTTGTTAAGAACATTGCATAAAGAGATGGGTCTAAAATCTCCCCGGCCAACCTAAGAAGCACGGACAGGACACGATGCGATATGTCGATATATCTTTTTTTAAAAATATTAGGATACGAAATGTATACGTTTGGGATACGTTAAACAAAATATATTTAAATTTATATATATATATATATATAATGCATAAATATAATTTTTATCTTGATAAAAAAAGAATAAATAAAATTAAATAACATAATATTTAATATATAACTAACTAATAATAAAAGATAAAATGTTATAAAATAACATATTAATAAAGTACAAATTAGTTCAACACATTAAAAAGAATAAATTTTAAAAAATAAAAAATATGATAAAAAAAGGCTAGTGCCGGCTTTTCTTTTGGGTCTCTACACTTTACGAGACAATTTACTCACAATACAGATTATGAGGTAGGTAGGTAGAGTTTTAAAACCTTTCTCTCCTTTCAGCACCCCTTCTCTCTCTCACGCACACACAGACCTCTAATCTGGCTTTCTTCTCCATTTTTCTTTAATAGCTGGGCTTGTATGTATGTATGTATGTACGTACGTATGTCTGTATATATATACACACACAAGATAGGCACCATTTGTGAAGTGTCCGTGCTTCATAGCAGCCAACAGGATTGTCTTTTTTTAGGTATAAGACTAGTTGTAGTAGCTGTAATGGCTCTAGGGAAGGGATTACCTGCAAAAAAGTGTGAGACTGCTTCAAAGAGGTACTCTTTGACGATCTAATCCCACGAACGCTAATAGAAGGATGAAGAGAATCCATTGGCACAGCATTGCTATAAACATGGATAGCAAACACAGCTTGTTTAACCTACTCAAGAGTAGGGGATTGATTACATTCTTGGTGTATATATAACAATGATTGAAATTTACTTGTTTTTCTTGTATTTGTGTTTCATAGTTGTTTTCACAAACAAATAAGTGAAACCTATAAAATGAGCCAAGAACCATCAAGTTATAAGGAATCAAAGAATGCAATTCTTTTCTTGCTAGCAAATTTGGCTTTTCCTTTCCCATTTCTAAAGCAAGACTAAAAATTTTAAAAAATTTTGGGCTGTTCAATTTAATATAATTTTGTTTCCACATACAGCAATAGACCTGCTGAAAAATATGCAGGTGCATGCAATTCTCGGGCCACAACGATCCACGCAGGCAGATTTTGTAATTGATATCGGTAACAAAGTGAAAGTTCCTATAATTTCTCCAGCAACAAGTGCTTCTCTTTCTCCCAAGGAATCTCCATACTTTATCAGAGCTGCAATGTCTTCCTCCTTCCAGACTGAAGCAATCGCTGCAATGGTAAAAGCTTTTGGTTGGAAGGAAGTTGGAATTATCTATGAGAATGATGATTATGGAACTGGATTTGTTCCTTCTTTTACTGATGCCATGAGACAAATCAATGCCTTGGTCAAAAGCCAAACTGTTATATCTCCTTCCTGGACTGATGGTAAAATCCTCCTAAAACTCTTTGAACTGAGGAACATGCCAACGAGGGTGTTTGTGGTACATATACTACCAAGACTTGCTTCACGCTTTTTCATCAAAGCAAAGGAGATTGGGATGATGAGCAAGGGATACGCATGGATAATCACAGATGTACTTACGAGTCTGTTGGGTTCAATGGATGGGTCAGCATTTGAATCAATGCAAGGAGCACTAGGCCTAAGGCCTTACATTCCAAGAACCAACGAGCTGGACAACTTCACGAGGAGATGGAGAAAGCGATTTTATCAAGAGAACCCGGACATGGATAGATTTGAGCTTAGTGCTTTCGGGTTATGGGCATATGATAGCATAAGAGCACTAGCAATGGCAATAGAGACAGTTGGTATGACTCCCCATAAGTTCATGAGACCAGTCAATAGTGTAAACTTGACAGACTTGGACGCAATTGGAAACTCTGATGTAGGACCTTTACTTATTCATTCTCTCCGAAACATTACATTCAAAGGATTAAGTGGAAATTTCAGAATTGTGGACGGACAATTACAATCTTCTGCATTCCAAATAGTAAATGTAAATAGTGATAAAGGCGAAAAGGTAATAGGATATTGGAGTAAAAGTTATGGCATTTCGAAAGAACTGAAGCCAAGTGGTAGACGTGTGAACAGAACTAGCAAGAATGATCTTGATCTTGATCTTGGGGCCATTATATGGCCAGGTGATTCAACCATTGTCCCCAAATGCGGGGAACTGCCAGTGACAAGTCACAAGAAGCTAAAGGTTGCAGTTCCTGTTAACATCGGGTTCGTAGAATTTGTGGACGTGGGAAAGGATCCCCAGCCGGGCCCTATTAGTCCAACTGGTTTTTGCATAGATGTCTTCAAAGAGGTCATGAGCTCATTGCCATATGCAGTCCTGTATGAATTTTTTGCATGCAACACTTCTAGTTTCGATGATCTCGTTCCGCTAGTCAAACTTGAGGTAATAAATTTGTCTTAAAATATTTTGCACCATATTCCTTGAATGAATTTCTGGTTTTATCTTTTCAAACGAGGTTGCTTTAACATGTTGTTGTTGCAAATAACAGAAGTACGATGCCGTAGTTGGCGACGTGACTATTTTAGCAGACCGATCCAGTTCAGTTGATTTCACATTTCCTTTCACAGAGTCGGGTGTTGCAATACTTGCCCCAGTGAAGACTGATGAGAGGAAGAATCCCTGGATTTTCATGAAACCTCTCACAATGGATCTCTGGCTAACAATCGGTGCGTTTTTCATCTTCACTGGCTTCGTTGTGTGGGTTCTTGAGCATCGCGTGAACAAAGAATTCAGAGGTCCACCTCGCAAGCAAGTGGGGATAATCTTCTGGTTCTCCTTCTCCACCCTTGTTTTTGCCCATAGTAAGTATGTCTTATCCAATATACAAGCAAAACAATTGTTGTACTCATGTATTATGATATTTATACTTTCAAATATTTGCAGAGGAGAAGGTGATGAGCAATTTATCAAGGTTTGTGATAATTGTATGGGTGTTCGTGGTGCTGGTACTGACATCAAGTTACCAGGCTAGCTTAACCTCAATGTTAACAGTACAGCAGCTCCAACCTACGGTTACTGGTATAGCTGATCTAATAAAACATGGAGATTATGTTGGCTATCAGAAGGCTTCCTTTGTATATGAACTCCTCAAGAGAAAGAACTTTGATTCGTCCAAATTTAGAGCCTATGGCACGCCTGAAGAATACGATGAAGCCCTCTCTAAAGGAAGTAAAAATGGAGGGGTTGCTGCTATTATTGACGAAATCCCTTACATCAGGCTCTTCCTCGCAAAATATCCTAACAAATATACTATTGTAGGACCCATATACAGGACTGCTGGCTTTGGATTTGTAAGTATGATACGCTATACGTGCTTGTATTAGTTCTGTGTGCATAATATCTATATCTATATATATATATATATATATATATATATATATGTTAGCTTCTACCTGTGTTTTCCTCACTTGTGCTTTCCTACTCTCTCAATCCTTTCAGGTTTTCCCAAAGGGTTCTCCCCTCGTACACGATGTATCAAAAGCAGTCTTGAGTATGACAGAAGGAGATAAAATGGTAAACATTTCGAGAAAATGGTTCTCGGAGGAGGCCAGTTATACAGAGGAACAAAGAAATGATGTTTCTTCGGGTAGCCTCACACTTGACAGTTTCAGGGGACTTTTCCTTGTGGCCGGCATATCATCATCATTGGCTCTTTTCTTATTCTTATTCATCTTCGTTTATGAGAATAGGGACATCTTAGCTTCTAATGATCCCATCTTGCAAAAGCTCTCAAAAATGGCTAAAATCTTTGATGAGGAGAAAGAGAACTCCTCTAGGGGATTGGAAAGACCTACTGAAGCGATCGATGGGAACATAGCGGGCGCAGAAAATGTACTTGATACAGGCATGACAATGTCTACTTACCCGCAAAATCCAGAAATTGGCATTTCCAATCATGCACAAGGCGTTTTTTCTCAAGATGAGGGGTTCTCTACAACAGAACCAGGGTCTCCAATTGATGATGTCGCATTGACAACAGAGAGAACCGAAGAAAGATGACCTACTCCTTCTCTTGATTCTTTCTCAACTGTCGACTTGTTCTTCCAACGAGTAGAACCAATTTGCTCATTGGACTTACAGGTCAAACTTCCCGATCAACGTGACCTTTTGACCGGTAGAAATAATGGGCTCACTAAACTTAGTAGTCAAGCCTTCTAGTCGACCTGTACATCCAGTGACTTTTGGAAATCACTCTTACAATTCCAATCTAATGGTTCTCAAGAAAAAGGCATTGCATTCCGACCAAATATGTCAAACCTACCCTTGTAGACATGCTATCAACTATTATATTCTGCAATAGTTTGAAGGTGACTTACTCTTGCCTCATTTAATTTTGTTTCATCCTTATATTAAAGTTGAGTTAGTAACTATATTCTTTGGTGGATATATTATACGGATTGGCTAGAGATAAGGTGAGTTTCTGTCGGTAAGAATTTGATAAATTCTAAAGTAAGTGGAGAATTTATATGGACTCAGATCAGACCCCATCATGGACAAATTATGAAACTGAAAGTGCCAATGTTTTGCAAAAGCAATGGAATAACTTTCATATGCTATATGACTTGATTGTTTTAATCTGGTGCATACCCCAAACTTGGAAAAATCAAAAATGAAATAGGACAAAACACTAAATTGGACTAGAGTCCAAACACGGACACAAACCAATTGGTTACAAACCACGATACCTAAACACACTAAAACCCTAATGTAAGACTCCAGAGAAACCCTTGCGACGCTCCTGACCTCCTAAGTAGAAACAAAGTGCAGCAAAAAGGAGCCCATCAGCAGCAAAGAAGATGCAACCTCGTCATTAAATAACAAACTCATTACTGATACCAAGGATGCATCAACTTCAAGAAGCTCTTTGAAAACCAACTTAAACAGTGGCCGAGAGGCACGCACTGAGGGCACGACACCAAGGCGACTCGAAGTGAGTATCGCCAGATTCACAAGCCCAGTCAGAGGCTGGGCCATGGAATTCCAAATCTTAGATAGTCTCGACATCCGAAAGAATGGGATGGACCCTCTGAGCCCATGGCCTAAATAGGTGGTAGCGGTATTCACCTTATCACCTTTGCAACGAAGAAACAGTGGAGGTAAGGGAACAAAAGCCACAATAGCATCCATTCGAAGGTCAGACTCAGTTTAGATAGTGTTCTTGTGATATTTAGTCCTCAAAGATTATAATGACATGATAAACTATTCATATTCAAATCTCACAAATGGTCCTTATTATTTACTAAAAATGTTAATTTGGTCATTCTTATTCTGAAAGTAACTATAATGTATTTAAAAAATGTCATTTTGATTCCTCTAATTTTGAAAATGACCAATTTGGTCCTTAATGTTTACAAACACGGATGTAATTAATCCCTATTTTAACCCTAAAAAGGGTCATGTGATGGTTACAAGACTAATTAATGGGGATGAAAATTGACACTTTTTACAGACATTAAAAATTAAATGAGTTACTTTTGGAAATAGATCGAGCACGTGACCTACATAGTCTTAAGTCCAAAAGCGGGTTGTATCCTCTTCAAGATTTTTGCTACTTTGCCTCCCTCTTTTCTGAGATCTCCTTATTCTCTTCCTTGATTTTTCTCCATGCCTTCAATTGAGATCAAATTAACCTTTTTTTTTGTAAATATAAAAAATTAAGTGGGTTATTTTTAAAACAATAGAAATTAGTATGACATTTTTTGTAAACAATAGAAATTATTTGTAAAATTCTTGTTTTAAATTGACAAAGTGAAGTAAGTCGATCCAATTAGGGGTTAATAATATTCACTTGTATGATAAATATCAAATGGTAAATGTCAAACGTTGATATATAGTAAAGATAAATATTAAATATGATGAAAAACTTCTCAACTAGGTGCGGTAACTTGAGTACATGCCACTAACCTCTATAGTTCCCAATTACGTTGACCGTCAGATAGTCCTTTCCCAAGTGCAACCGACGCTTACGCAAGTGAGTTTCTAGAATTTGACTCGATTTGGACAAAATGAAGCCTTCACACGTGCCATTTGATATGTATTCTAAACCCTTTTATAATTCATCATAAGCACATATTATTCTTTTATAATTTTATAGTAGGCATGAATACTTCTTTTACGAGACATATGTATTACATATTTGAAAAATCATAAGGAGATCTCGTGCTTATTTTTTGGAGACATGTGTACTGTACATTTTAAGACCATAAGAGATTCCCCACTTATTTTGAAACTATAAGAAATAACATGTACTTATGATAAACTTCAGGAGAGTCGATGCAATTTACCTTATATTCTAAATATATTTTTAATCTAAAATTTTAATTAACCCTACCAAAAATAAAGTCATATTTGGATGTTAATTAACGGTGTTTTAGTTTCACTAAATAAAAATGGTAGACCAACACACACCATTTGACGTTGTCTGCATACCTATTAGAACGAGATTTGAGTTGAAAAAGAAATACCACGTGCTTAGTTCTTGTCATTATTGTCTAGTCTCCAATTGGGTTATGTTCCCCGACTCCAACGGCACGCAAGTCAAACTGGTTGGGTTAACTAGTCATCAAAGACCAAGTAAAGGATGATATGCACGGTCTCCCTTGTATCTTTGTTTATTTTCACAACAAGTCTTTTATTTCTAAAATACGACATAATAATTCCTCATATTTTTTCTTTGTAAAACTATTAATCTTCAAGTTGAAAATCATAGAAAAATATACCAAATTAGGGATTTTGAAGCCCGCACTTCGCACGAGTCAATTGTTTTTTAGTTTTTTGTAATTGTAATTTTTAACTTACAAGAAATTGGTAGTTTCAAAATTACGTGATTGCTAAAGGAATTTGGAGGAACATCAAATGGAGAAGAGAGTTCCAAAACAAAGAAGATACAAACTTAGAATATGAAACTCACTAAGCAAAAGATATATTATAAAATCAAGGATAATATTTCAATCAAATATTGAAAAAGTCATAAATACCAACTTAATTTACAATTCAGACGTACAAAATTTTCAAACTATACATCAAGATAATTTATCATTTATCTCATAATTTTTAAAAGTAGATAGATAGATTATATGATATAGATTTAAATTTAAAATAAATATAATATGTTATAAAATTATAAAATAAAATTAGTGAAAATAATAAATTCAAAATTACTTGGTACATCATTATTTATAGGAGTTTAAAAACCTTGACTTTATCTTACTTTGGCTTATGTGACATTCAAAGAATTCCAAACTCATTTCAGTTTAATTTTATATAATAGTAAAGATATAAATGTAAATTCTTTTATTAATATTTCATGATATGAATTACATTGAAATTTTTTTTTTTAAAATAATAGGAACTAATATAAGCCTTTTTAATAATTAGGACTAACTTGAAAAAGAAAAAAGGAAACAATGGGGACTTGTCGGATAATTTTCTCATTTGTTAGTATAGAAATGTAATTAATAAAAATAAATTCCACAAAAATTAAAATTTGATGATGTGGCATAACTTTATTACTATTAAATATAAATATATAGATTTTGTATATTTTTTGTTTAAAATATTCTGTAAATGTATTTTGTGCATTTTTTTATTTTGACTAAACATTTTAAATACGTGATATTCTCACATTCATACACTAATGATAACTTGATAATTCTCCCCTATTTTATTTAATAAATGTTTCAAATTAAGGAGGATAATCAAATTATATCTTTAAGCTTATAAAGTAAAGATGATTAAGAGTAGTTATTAGTAATTTTTTAAGCTCATAAATTAAAAGTGATGTGGCAAAATGTGATATGATGTGACATACTAGTGGGGCTTTATATATGTGACATGACCATCATAGGGTCCATATGTTATAATATATCACAATTATAGCAACACAGCAAAATGGTGGCATGGCAACCATAGAGCTCATATATTATACTGTGGAATAACTTTATATATTATAGATTAGAGATATGCATGTCAAGGGAAGAATAAGGTCATGTGCGTATTGCACACCACATCTTGGATGATTTTGAACTTGAGGACAAATTTATATCTAAACTAAATAATAAAGTAATCTTGATGTTCAAGACTCATTCTCACAATTGTCAATCTCTACTAGTGCCACTTGACGCTCTACAATGCAAGAAAAATCAATGTTTTACAACCCATAATTAATTCAAACATTAAATCATACCCATCAAAGAATAATTTCCAAACTAATTTGAGTATTATTTTATGGAAGCAAAAATTTTATTCCTAAACTGAATCTTTTCCTAATTTGGCATCTTTATTTTTATCAACTTTTATGATGCAAGTTGGCTCTCTCTCTCTCTCTCTCTATTCATACATACATACATGCATACATATATATATATATATACATATACATATATATATACATATATATATATACATATATATATATATATATATATATATATATAACAACGGTTTTTCAATTTTCTTCCTAAAAGAATTTTCTAAACTAAAAAAATTTATTTTCCAAAATACATTATCTATTATTTATCAAAAAAATCTTATTTCCTAAATCAAAATTTTACCCAATGGGTATATAGATATTTGTGTCAAGTTCTATAACCTATACTACACTAGTGTGACACCCGTGCAATGTAGGAGAGCGATACCTGTGATTGGCTATATAAAAATTATAGAGTTTTTGCATCTTATTAAATAGTTATTGAAACAATTATATCCTATGAAATTAATAAAACAATGATGATTTATATAAAGAAATGACATAATATTAATTAAATTAAAACATTTAATATTGGAATGGAACTAAATAAATGAGAAAAACAAAAAATGTTCTAAGAATGGGCATATTTAATTGATAAGTAATTATGGAAAGTTTGTCATATAGAGCGCCACTTGGAATCACGAAATTACAACTTATTTTACTTTATTATATAGTATAGATAATAAAAAAAGAGTCTACTACACTATATGACTGGTGAGTGTCGCGTTAAAATTAGCTTTGTTATTCTTTTGCCATGTGTCATGTTTTTTATGTTTTTTTTAAAGAAAAAAATTAAACATTATTTTAAAAAATGAAAAGAAAAATCATTACATAATTTTTAATTTATATCTCATTATGTAAATATCAAAACTCGTGCCTCTCATGGGTAGACACGCTAATATATTATAATAGAAGATACATGCCTTCTAAGTTATGCCAGATGTCAATTGTTTAACTAATCCAACTCATCATTGCATTATTAATAATTTCCTTCATCAAATTAATTTCTTAATTTAATGAATTCATTCTTAATCTATGTATTGTACAAAGTGTGTGTGTATATATATATATATATATATATTATCGAGTAATTGGAGATAAAAAAGAAGACCCGAAATTTTGTTAACAATACGGAGTCGAATTTGTTGATTCTCGGACACAAAGATATCAAATGGGCTACATCAAACTTGCATTCCCCGTAACTCATGTGTGGTATTTAAAACGTCTTCCTAGTCATATTGTGAATCTTTTAGATAAACCTCTTTTATATGTATGTATGTATATGTGTGTATATATATATATATATATATATATATATATACCAAATGTATACACCATTTTTATCAATGGGAATTCATTTTTCCATTCATAACATTGAATTCAATCAAAGAAATTTCTTATGACCTTCCTGGACCCTGCAACCCATTTAAATTTTCTTTATCATTTATACTATATACTAAAGTACAACCGTTATGCCACAACTATTCCCTCCATTATATTTTCTGTTGTACATTTTCGTTGCAATATATGGCACTCCTTATTTCTTTTTTCAACCTATGCATTTTCCCTCTCTTTATGCTTCCAAACCCTAGCGCTGACTACTCGCATGATTACGTTAATCAAACCATATCTGCGTAGTAAAATCCCTATTAATTTGCTATTCTGTTTCTAAAATTATCTTTGTATTACGCTCATCTCTTCACTACCCATTTTCAACATACTCTCCATCTCGCCATAAATGGTGATCGTGGTTTGTTTTCCTTTTATAAAATGGAAATTGTTGTATTCAAAGAAATTTTTTAAATTTATATTAAGTAATTGTATCCCTATTTTATTTTTTTTTCATTTTTCAATTAAATGTTTTAAGTACTACAAATCTACATTATCTTTTAAAAGTTTATTGTTATTACTTGAGTTTTATTAAAAGAATATAAATATTAAATAATGATAGTGCTTCTTTCAAAAATTTAGTTCGACATAAGCATAAGCTATTTTAGAAAAATCAAATTTTATAGGTTACATCCTATGCATGGCACGAGTGTTTTACGAATAATTTCTAAATCCCATGACAACTTGACCGAGACTTGAAAGTTCTGGGTGAAGTATACTAACACTAAACTATATTTATTTGTCTCATTCACGAGGATAATAAAATTTAATTATTAAGTATACAACTGACCGAAATTAGTTCCAAAAAATTTATTGATTTATTTATTTTTTATTGATACGAACCCTCTGAGGAAAGGGCTGGCAAGGTAACTCTCTTCCCAATCTCTGCAATTTGACGCTTGCGTAATGGTCTTCACTTCAATCCTATTAAGTGGTTGGACTTTGAACAAGTACTACTTGTTCAATATTTATTGATAGCAAGCAACCAAATTATTGACCCCCTTCCCGGAACCAGAATCTATCAATATTATATATTAAAATAATAACTCCAAATATTATGTTTGTTTCTTTTTAAATTTTCGAGTTTCTTTTTAAATTTTCGAACCATCATATTGTGCCACGTGACATATACAATAAGATATTGTAAAAAAAGAATATACAAACTTCTGTTATGATTTTCAATAAATAACTGTTTTTTTTTTTTTTTTTTTTGAGAAAATTTCTTTTGATTGGGAACTTTTTCTTTATATTTGAAAAAAAATTTCCTATATAAAGCTTTTCATGTTATTTCCTTCTCCAACACACCTTATCTTACACTTAATTATAGTGAAACTATTAATCAAATTAAATTGTTTCAAAATCAAGTCATTCAATGAATTACTTGTATAAATTGATGATATTATATATCAAAATTTGTACGCCATACGAGTCACGTACTAGTGCATGATATAAAAAGACCCAGTCCAGTCAATTGTTACAGCACAACCAACTATTTAACAACGCAAACATAGATATATATCATACCCCCACGTTGCTCCAGTACAATGTTAAGAAGACTCAAAAAGCTTTTACTTTTCCCGTTAGCTTTCTACAGTTTTGAAACTGTTTAAACACTATGCAGAATCCAAAACACTTGAACTTTTGTAAGCTGCTTATTGTCTTTACGATCAGCTTTTGCATGAAGCCATTGAAATGTGAAAATGAAAAAGCTTTCAAGTTTGAAGTTGGGATAATTAGTGATATGGACACCGCAGTTGGGAAGATGAGGCAAACATGCATGTTGATGGCACTTGAAGATTTGGAAGCCACTTATAATCACACCATAAGAATAGTCCCTCACCTCCGGAATTCTAATAGTGATGTTGTTGACGCAGCTTCTGCAGGTAACTTATTAAGTTGAAATTTTTCTTTCTGTCTCTCCGCTACCAATATGTTTTCTGCTTCCCAGAAAAAGTTTTTGTGTGGTGGGAGTTTCTTTTTTTCTTTTGAGTAATTGCATGTTACCCTTGTATTTTACACCGTACCTCTTAAGAGTATTAAAACTAATTAATTATCTCTATATTTTAACTTATGTATTTTATACCTATGTAATATTAAAATTTGCTAATTATTCCCTAAAGTTTTTAAAAGTGAGCAAAATGTCCATGTCGTCATATATTTTAGGGGATATTTTGCACAGTTTTAGAAATTTCGGGGTATTTTGTAGACTCTTAAGAAGTTTAAGAGGTAATTAACTAGTTTTGATACTACAGGACGTATGGTGCGCATAAGTTAGAGTTAATTAGTTTTAATACTATAGGGGTATGATGTATATATGTTAGAGTACAGGGATAATATACAATTTACTCTTTCCTTTTAATACTTTGAGTTAGATATCTTCAAATCAACTTAGACTAATTTTATCGGATCGAGAGTGGAAAAAAAAATCCTCTTAACAAGTGCCTCGAGATTCGAACTTGAGGTGTTTTTGTGGTTGGGAAATTTTTTTCCTGTTAGACTGAGAGCGGTGACAAAAAAAACCTCCAACAAGTATACTTTTCAAGGTTCGAACTTAAGTAGTTTTTGTGTGGTGGGAGATTTTTTTTTTTCTTTTCACTTTAATTTGCGTTAGGTGTCCTCAAATCAACTTGAGATTAATCTTTATTGAGTTGAAAGTGGTGAAAAAAATCCTTCTCAACAAATGCATTTTTCAGTATTTGAACTTGTATATTTTTCCTTATGACTGTTACCACCTCAATCAATAAGTTGATAGTTACAGGGGTAGTTATGGAGGCAGTTTTATGAACAAAAAAGAATTTGGTCCATGTTAAGTTTGGCCCGACAACGCTCTGGTTTTGTCTAGTAAAAGGGGGAAAGTCTCAGCTGCTTACGTTTCGGAGGGCCGAAATTGCAACCAAATAATCTGGCCAGGTGTAAATCCCTCTGCAGTCATCAGCAGTGATCCAACCAGCACCACAGTATTGGAGTATAAGCCTGTTAATCCTCCATCTAGTCCTTTTAGATGATATCCCATCTCATAATGTTTAGCATCATTTCTCTCACACAAGCTAAACCATAGAATGAAGAAAGGAATAAGCATTCTTGTATGACCTCTTCAAACATAATCTCCAGAAAAAGGCCAGCTAGAAATACTGTACCTAATTCCCCTAAACTGCATTATGGGAAAGGTAAAAGATGTCACTGTAATGCCTCCAAACTTTGAGGATAGGTTCACCAGGTAAGAAGCAGTGGTCCGTATCTTCAATCTTGCAACAGCAGTGGCACTTCGAAGCCAAAATAAACCCTTAATGAGAATCTCCAGGTTTCATTTGAACGTGCTCAGGGAATTGTCCCTTGCTATATTTGTTAATGAGAAATTTAGACCACAAGCTTTGTGGGGCTCGGAGTCTCCCTAGAGCCTGAACCAAATCATAGAATTTCCTGAAGCCAAGTCCTTCTTCATCAAGGGGATAACAAGTCTTATGCCGAGAGGACCAATGTGCTCTTTTTGATGACCGAGAGTCTTCCCACATAAACTTATCAAAAAGGATCTCAATTTTGTGCAAAGCTTCTTGAGAAGGCAGAATAATTTGGAGCGGATACAATGGAAAAGAAATCAGGATACTCTTAGGTAAACTGAGTCTTCCCCCCGGAGATAAGCTCTTCAGCCATTCAGCCTTTCTTTGGTTCTTTCAATAATTTTGCTAAAAAAAATTGTTTCTTGTGACCCTTGATAAGAGGAGCTCCAAGGTAAGTTAAGGGAAGTTCTAGTTTGGTACAACCTGTGGCATTGCCAACAATTCATTCTTTGCCCTGAAGCTCTAGTTCTGAATAAATAACTACTTGTGTTTTTGTTGATTTTTTTCCCAGAAACCTCTTTATAGTGATTTAGAGAGTTGATGACTCTTCTCAGGTAGTCTTTACTACCTCTAGAAAAGATGACTATGTCATCAGCAAAAGCTAAATGTGAGACCATAATATCACTGCCAGAAGAAAATGCTAAAGACGTATACTTCTGGAAAAAGCTATTGAGGCTTCTAGATAGATATCTAGCTCCAAGAATGAAGAGGGCAAGGGATAAAGGATCCCCTTGCCTCAGACCTCTAGTAGAATGGAAGAAACCTGAAGTTTTGTCATTGATCATGACTGAGAACCAACAATTGTTACTACATGTTTCCACTTTAGAAGGCCACTCAGAGTCAAATCCCATTTTCAACATGACATTTAATAGGAATTTCCAGTTGATTCTATCATATGCTTTAAGCATATCAAGTTTTAGTGCCACATTCCCCCCTCTAACCTTATCATTTATACTATGAATCCTTTCTTGTGCAAGCAAAATATTGTTCACTAACAAGCCTCTGAAGGGTAAAGCCATTTTGATTGTAGGATATGAGCTTAGGAGAAGGGTAGCAAGTCTAGAAGCCATAATCTTTGTGCAAACCTTGTAAAGAACATTGCATAGAGATGGGTCTAAAATCTCTCCAGCCAACAGGATTGTCCTTTCTAGGTATAAGACTAATTGTAGTAGCTGCAATGGCTCTAGGGAAGGGATTATCTGCAAAAAAGTCCAGGACTGCTTCAGAGAGGTCCTCTTTGATGATCTGATCCCACCAAGACTGATAGAAAGATGAAGAGAATCCATCTGGTGCAGCGGTGATGTAAACATAGCAAACACTGCTTGTTTAACCTACTCAAGAGTAGGGGATTGATTACATTCTTGGTATATATATAACAATAATTGAAATTTACTTGTTTCTCTTGTATTTGTGTTTCGTAGTTGTTTTCACAAACAAATAAGCGAAAATTATAAAATGTACTAAGAACCATCAAGTTTTAAGAAATCAAAGGATGCAATTCTTTTCCTGGTAGCAAAGTTGGCTTTTCCTTTCCCATTTCCAAAGCAAGACTTATGATTTTCAAAAATTTTGGGCTGTTCAATCTAATATAATTTTGTTTCCACATACAGCAATAGACCTGCTAAAAAATATCCAAGTTCATGCAATTCTCGGGCCACAACGATCCACGCAGGCTGATTTTGTAATTGATATAGGGAACAAAGTCAAAGTTCCTATAATTTCTCCAGCAACAAGTGCTTCTCTTTCTCCCAAGGAATCTCCATACTTCATCAGAGCTGCAATGTCTTCCTCCTTCCAGACTGAAGCAATCGCTGCCATGATTAAAGCTTTTGGTTGGAAGGAAGTTGTAATTATCTACGAGAATGATGATTATGGAAGTGGATTTGTTCCTTATTTTATTGATGCTATGAGAGAAATCAATACCTTGGTCAAAAGCCAAACTGTTATATCTCCTTCCTGGACAGATGACAAAATCCTCCTAAAACTCTTTGAACTGAGGAATATGTCAACGAGGGTGTTTGTAGTACACATGCTACCAAGCCTTGCTTCACGCTTTTTCTTTAAGGCAAAGGAGATTGACATGATGAGCAAGGGATATGCCTGGATAATCACAGATGTACTTACGAGTCTGTTGGGTTCAATGGATGGGTCAGCTATTGAATCAATGCAAGGAGTACTAGGCCTAAGGCCTTATATTCCAAGAACAAACAAGCTGGACAACTTCACAAGGAGATGGAGAAAGCGATTTTATCAAGATAACCTGGACATGGATAGATTTGAACTTAGTGCTTTTGGATTATGGGCATATGATAGCATAAGAGCACTAGCAATGGCGGTAGAGATGGTTGGTATGACTCCTCTCAAGTTCAAGAAACCAGTCAATAGTGTAAACTTGACAGACTTGGATGCAATTGGAACCTCTGGTGTAGGACCTTTACTTATTCATTCTCTCCGAAACATTACATTCAAAGGATTAAGTGGAAATTTCAGAATTGTGGATGGGGAATTACAGCCTTCTGCATATCAAATAGTAAATGTAAATAATGGTAGAGGGGAAAAGGTAATAGGATATTGGAGTAAAAGTTATGGCATTTCGAAAGAACTGAAGCCAAGTGGTAGAAGTGTGTACAGAACTAGCAAGGATGATCTTGGGGCCATTATATGGCCAGGTGATTCAACCACTGTCCCTAAAGGCTGGGGACTGCCATTGACAAGTAACAAGAAGCTAAAGATTGCAGTTCCTCTTAAAACTGGGTTCGTAGAATTTGTGGACGTGGGAAAGGATCCCCAGAAGGGTCCTATTAGTCCAACTGGTTTCTGCATAGATATCTTCAAAGTGGTCATGAGCTCATTGCCATATGCAGTCCTGTATGATTTTTTTGCATATAACACTTCTAGTTACAATGATCTCGTTCAGCTAGTCAACCTTGAGGTAATAAATTGGTCTTAAAAACTTTTTGCACCATATTGCTTGAATGAATTTCTGGTTTTATCTTTTCAAACGAGGTTGCTTTAACATATTGTTGTTGCAAATAACAGAAGTATGATGCCGTAGTTGGCGATGTGACCATTTTAGCAGACCGATCCAGTTCAGTTGATTTCACATTTCCTTTCACAGAGTCGGGTGTTGTAATACTTGCCCCAGTGAAGACTGATGAGAGGAAGAATCCCTGGATTTTCATGAAACCTCTCACAATGGATCTCTGGTTAACAATCGGTGCGTTTTTCATCTTCACTGGCTTCGTTGTGTGGGTTCTTGAGCATCGCGTGAACAAAGAATTCAGAGGTCCACCTCGCAAGCAAGTGGGGATAATCTTCTGGTTTTCCTTCTCCACCCTTGTTTTTGCCCATAGTAAGTATGTCTTATCCAATATACAAGCAAAACAATTGTTGTACTCATGTATTATGATATTTATACTTTCAAATATTTGCAGAGGAGAAGGTGATGAGCAATTTATCAAGGTTTGTGATAATTGTATGGGTGTTCGTGGTGCTGGTACTGACATCAAGTTACCAGGCTAGCTTAACCTCAATGTTAACAGTACAGCAGCTCCAACCTACGGTTACTGGTATAGCTGATCTAATAAAACATGGAGATTATGTTGGCTATCAGAAGGCTTCCTTTGTATATGAACTCCTCAAGAGAAAGAACTTTGATTCATCCAAATTTAGAGCCTATGGCACGCCTGAAGAATACGATGAAGCCCTCTCTAAAGGAAGTAAGAATGGAGGGGTTGCTGCTATTGTTGACGAAATCCCTTACATCAGGCTCTTCCTTGCAAAATATCCTAACAAATACACTATTGTAGGACCCATATACAGGACTGCTGGCTTTGGATTTGTAAGTATGATACGCTATATGTGCTTGTATTAGTTCTGTGTTAACTTCTACCTGTGTTTTCCTCACTTATGCTTTCCTACTCTCTCAATCCTTTCAGGTTTTTCCAAAGGGTTCTCCCCTCGTACACGATGTCTCGAAAGCAATCTTGAGTTTGACAGAAGGAGATAAAATGCTAAACATTTCGAGAAAATGGTTCTCGGAGGAAGCCAGTTATACAGGGGAACAAAGAAATGATGTTTCTTCGGGTAGCCTCACACTTGACAGTTTCAGGGGACTTTTCCTTGTGGCTGGCATATCATCATCATTAGCTCTTTTCTTATTCTTCTTCATCTTCGTTTATGAGAATAGGGACATCTTAGCTTCTAATGATTCCATCTTGCGAAAGCTCTCAAAAATGGCTAAAATCTTCGATGAGGAGAAAGAGAACTCCTCTAGGGGATTGGAAAGGCCTACTGGAGCAATAGATGGGAACATAGCGAGTGCAGAAAATGTACTTGATATAGGTATAGTGATGTCTACTTACCCCCAAAATCCAGCAATTGGCATTTCCAATCATGCACAAGGTGTTTTATCTCAAGATGAGGGTTTCTCTACAACAGAACCAGGGTCTCCAATTGATGATGTCACATTGACAACAGGGAGAACTGAAGAAAGATGACCTACTCCTTCTCTTGATTCTTTCACAATTGTCAACCTGTTCTTCCAACTGGTAGAACAAGTTGCCCATTGAACTTACTGGTCAAACTTCCCAGTCGACTTGACCCTTTGACTGGTAGAACCAATGTGCTCGCTGAACTTACCGGTCGAGCCTTCAAGTTGACCTACACGTCCAGTGACTTTGGAAATCACTCTTACAATTCTCAATCTAATGGTTCTCAAGAAAATGGGCTTTGCATTCCCACCAAAGATGTCAAACCTACCTTGTTGACATGCTATCAACTATTATATTCTGCAATAGTTTGAAAATTCACTTCTATCTTCAGTCTTCAAAATTTCCCAACCTTAGGTGATTAGAGGATTATTTGAAGGCTTTGCTGCTGAAGCAAAAATCTGTTGCCAAACTTCCCAGGCTTGGTGTTGGTGGATTATGTTGACTGCTGCATGGTTCTGTGTGAAGAGAAAATTCACGAGGAAGAAGTGCGAAGCAGCTCTTGAATTTTGTCTTTTAGCTTTACCGTGAGAGTAATCATGGAGAAGTGTTTGAATACTGTAAATCTGAATTAGTTAACTTTTGAATTATTATGCAGAGTTCTTCTTGCTAAAATATAGTTGTATTTTGCTTAGATGTAATTGCTATTTGAACAAAGAACTATCAATAATATATCAGGCTTATGCCCAATTCAGTTTTAACAGAACCAAAGGAAAACAAGCTTACTGGTCAACAGTGGTTGAAAGTAAAAGAACTGCTGCTGTCCTTTTATCTACCCAGTAAATTATTTTTCACACTACTGAGACTTGGAATTACGTATGCTCATGCAGCACTGATTTTCATGATTTGAAATTTGGCGTGCTTATGCATCATCTGTCAGAACTGAGATTTGATTGGGACATTAAAGCTCTTGCTGCAGTCATGAACTCAAGGAGTCCGCAAGAAATTGGCTAAATAACTTCTCCGTTCATTCTGGGGCAAGAAGAACGAATCCTTTGCTGGCTTCGACTTTCAGGGGCTTTATGTCTCTCTCTTTGCATTGGATTTGGAATTGTAAGTATTATGCAGGTTGGTTAGAGATAAGTAACATAATAGCAAAATGATCAGTCTGTATTATCCAATGGTTGAGACATCAGACATAAACATGAGATGTCTTCATTGCATTTGGGTTAAGTTGCTAGTGGAACTTGGAGAACTCTGAGCATTTGTGGGTGGTTTCTCAAGCTTGAAAGGTAAAAGCTACCACGTAGGTAATTGGTGCTTTCTGTTCTCCCTATAAAGCTGCAGTGCCAGTCACTGAAGGATCTGATGAAGAAAAGGAAGATATTGAATTCGATTCTGGTGACTTTGAAGGTGACTCAGTCTTATCTCATTTAATTTTGTTTCATACTTCTGTTAAAGTTGAGTTAGTAACTATATTCTTCGGTGGATATATTATACAGATTGGCTAGAGATAAGATGATTTTCTTTTGGTAAGAATTTGATAATTTCTGAAGTCAGTGGAGGATTTACATGGGCTCACATCAGACCCCATCATGGACAGATTATGAAACTGAAAGTACCAATGTTTTGCAAAAGCAAGGGAGTAACTTTCATATGCTATATGACTTGATTGTTTTAATCTGGAGCAAGCGATGCACTCACCTGAAGTGCTATATATTGGGATGGGCTAAGATGGTTGAATGCACAAAGTTTGATAATGTGTCAATTTTGCAATGTTAAATTCTAGGTTTAGTCATATTATTTCAACCCAAGGACAGTTAGATTCTGAAACTAAACACTGAATATATTTGTAGTTGTTAGTGGTCAGTTTACTATGTCCATCCTAAATGATTATTTCATCTGATCTTGTGCAAATAGATTTCAGTGATTGTTTATTAGATCAAATTTATAACAGATCTCCCTCACACACAGAGGCACGCGCGTATCCCGTGGATTATATTGGGTGCTGTGGCAGCTGCTAAAAACAGATGTTAGACTCTACCTGGCAGTCACATGTTAGATGCATCCCATTTCTAGTTAACCGCAGGGGTGGATGTACCTTTAGGGCAGTGGCCACTGACCCTAATGCAGCTCCGCACTGCTCCAATCCTTTTCAAATATATAGGCAGTATTGAGGTATTTGTTGTCTGTGTTAATTTAAACAGTCAATTAGCCCCTACTAAGAAAAAACATGTGCATATAAGTGATAAGTTATGTACTATAGTGCATGCTAAAACAAAAAATCCACCCTTGACCTCATGCATATATGTGAAGCCGCAGCAGGGAAGCTGCATATTCCTGCTAAGTTCGGTGCAGATGGACATAGACGCTATTACATTCTAATATTAGGGAGAATGTATGCATGGATAGTTTATGCTGGCATCTTGGATCGGTTGTCTTGACCATATTTTGGGGCAAGGGATATAGAGCTTGTCAGTCTCCTGAACTGATTTTGAACTCTTTGATAGACATTTGTTGACTGAGCTCTTTGATAGACTTTTGTTGTTTGAACTGGAGTTATGTAGAGGCCAATTGAATCAAGATACCAGCCACCTCTTCCCTTGAATCCAACTATTTTGCCTCCTTCCATTGGAAAAGAAAATGGGATTCCTTCTTCAACTCCATAAGGGCCAAATGTTCTCCTATTGCTTTTGAAAGTGATTGATCTGATCACAGGGCTGCCACCATGCACCACGGGACAGATATGGCCACTCACACTCGTCAAGAACTCCTCTGGATATTGCAGTTTGATCTGGATTGCATGGGAAACATGATCAGCAGGCTAGAATTATCATGTATACTAATATACAACCCCTTTTTGGATCAAATGGAAACATTAACATTAAGATTTAACGGGAGAAACAGTTAGCTGTAGCCGATACAATCCTCAATCATGGCCATCATAATGGCAAATCAACAAAGAAGTCTGTATAACAGGGGAATGGGCTAAAGACCTCAAGTCTCCAGCTTGTTTGAACCCTTTCAGAGTCCAAACGGATCCTCAGAGTCCAAGGCCTGAACAGGTGGAACAAACCACCAGATATGGTAGGGGAAAGGCAGGCAAAGAGCCGACAACAAGCAAGATGGTCAACTACAGAGGTACTGAAAACTAGGTGGTTTGACAATAGTGCATGGAGGTGGTTTATACATACATATTTAGAATGGCTTGAAAAATATACCATTTTTCTCAAGTGATAGGTATTTAGTAAGCATGCTGAGAGAAGGCTTACATGATAGGACTTCACCCAAACTGTACTATACTAGTCTATTACATTCATTGAAGGGAATTACCTCCAACAGGTTGCTAGTTGAAACTGGCTTTTTCTTTTTGTTAGGACCCAAACTGTACTATACTAGTCTTTTACATTTCATTGAAGGAATTCCCTCCAACCGGTTGCTAGTTGTAATCAGCTTAGTGCAGGGGTGAGATAAAAGCTGATACTAATCTGTTTCCAACCGGCTAGCGTTTGGAATTATATAGTCCTTCATAGAACGTTTCTGCCTCTTGTTTTCATGCTTATCGCCATATCTTGTTTGTATGCTATCTTGTTTGTTAGTCTTGAGTTAGCAGTATGCAATCATTAGAAATGCTGCAACAGAAGAAAACTTACCTCAGCAGTTTTATTGCCCCCAGTACCACCGTGCTTTTGTGCTGCGAAAGGCTGGCCATTATTGTCATACACTACGCGCATGGAGTCGATACAAAGGGCATAGACGAGTGTAATCTCTCGGACTCCATCGTAACTTCCATCATCCCAGGTTGATCCACCATGTCCTCCCCATGGTCCAACTACTATGATTTTTCTCTTCTCACCAGTCTCATCAGCCACTACTTCCTTTAGTTTCACACAAACACATGTAAGAAAAACCCAAACTTTGGCATTTGACAAGCATACAGAAATATCAAAGTTAAAACTAAACGTTTACAGGAATGATAACAAAATTAGCGCTACACGAAAACCAATACCATGGCTATGATACCATATTAAAAAATCACCATATTTAAAGGTTTAAATGGTTAGAAAGAAGTTCGCAGTTAGTTTCATTTTTTTACGGCTTTTAACATACTCAGGTGTGTGACTGCAAGTTTAGAAGACAAGACATCTAACATGACGGAAATAACAAACACAAGATCGAAGGAAATTTCATACCATAATGATCGGGGAAAAAGCTGACTACTGATGAGCAGATGCAACAATATTTGAGCTGGAAGTATAGTTTGTCATAGGGGATTGTGAATTTGTGATACTTATATAGAGGGACGTGATTGTCATTGTATAGCATCAGATTCCATAGTGAAAACTTTGTTTCTTGGAATCAAGATTCAGCGGCTCAAAACTTGTCCAGTTTTCATCCATTTTTATGCTTTCTCTGTTCAGATTGATCAGCTAAGCGTTAGTTTAACGCAAGAGAGCTGAAAAACAAGCACGAGTCACCTGAGATGATAGGGATTTTTTATTGTGATCTTACTGGGAAGTTGTTCTGTCATCCGTCTGAATTGACATCAACTCCGACTAAGAATGATAACGCTATTGACTTAAATTTAAATATTAAGTCTACAGGTAATATTATTCCGACGACCCTTGGTTAAGTTGGCTCTTTAACCTTTATACATCTTACTTTTCGCTCAAACAACCACTCAACCACTAATTTGAGATTTTGAGTGTCAAACTGTCTTTGGTCAACATTACACAAGTGTCAAACACTCTATCTTGCTTTCTAATCTTGCAGGTTGTTGGTGTCCCTAAATTTGTTACCACATCTACTAATAAAATTTTCAATATATTGTAAGAATATATAAATGGGTAGTATAAATGGCAATGTCAACTCTACAAATTCAAGTATTTCACCGATAGATTAATTTATAACGTAGAGAGAATTTACGAAAGACATGCCAATACTACATTATCACATTTACAAAGTACTCTCTAACATGTGGAAAAACTATCCCAAAAGGTAAATATAATAACTTTATCAACTTTACAAATTTTTTATATATCAATATACAAATTAATATCTTCTATACATCTAAAATGGTGCATAAGGTTGTGCCGATGATAGTGTTCCGAAATATCGGGATGGAAGATTAGATCAAGATCCCATGATAGTAAACATGGAATTCTTTTATAAAATCAATTGGCGTTCAATGTTGTAACCCAAGATATTACATGAAATAAGTGAGCACAATTTAGAGTTAAGGGATAGCTCAAGTAGTTGAAACTATTTTCTCTAAAAGTCAAGTCTTGGATTCAATCCCATAGAGTGAGGGTTAAAAAAAAAAAAGAAAAAAAAGAAAAGGATGCAAAACTAAGCATTAAGGGATTATAATATGCAAGGGAACCCCATCTTCTAGGGGCTTGTTTCCAATGACTTTTTTCATGAAAAAATTACTCTTTTTTCCCTGGAAAGATGAGTATTCAAGTTAGCTTTTAAAAATCGTTGAACTTTGGGAAAAGCTCAATTGCAATTAGTTTCATAAGACAAAAATTTTAGTTTGTAAAAGATTTATTTTTTTTAACCCAAAAAGTGTTTTTTCTTTTTAAAAACAAAAGCAAATCCAAACTGGCCCCAAATGTTGCAAGATCAATTAAAGTAAACTCACAACAAAACTCGACCAAAAAAAAAATATTATGTTAGAAAGTCTTTGCCATTATCTCATTTGACTTGAATTAAAATATACTTAAAATAAAAGCTAAATTTTGGAACACTTCATTTTGAATTATAGAGAATGATATGCAAACATCAATCAATCCTCAAAAAAGAAGGTCGAAGGGGGGGGAAGAAAAATGTCAATAAATATGTCATACTTCTTTATTAGTTTCGCTCATGTGCGTCAACTTATGAATCTTCCTCCCAGAAAATATTACATTCTTCAGCAAAGAGCTTAGTGCGAGATCATCATAATTGACCACTGTTCTTTTTTTTTTTTTTGGGTCGTCTGGAATTAAGCACCATCCCAAAAGGGGAAGCTATTTAAAGTTTGGATTTAAACCCCCCCCCCCCCCAAATGTTCTTTTATTGTTCATTTCCCTTTAATTTTCAAATTGTTTTAGACTGCATTTGACGCATTTTCTCAATTCCATTAAGTTGACATGGGCTATATAAAATCAAATTTTTATTAAAAAAAAAAAAAGAAAAACAAGTAAGAAGCAAACTATTATATTGAGAAAATTATAGGGCCGGGTCAACTCTATTTTAGCCTTTTGGAAATACACGGGGCACAAAATACAGAATTTGCTTGCAACAAACTTGCATGGAGAATGAGAGTAGTTTAAGGTCTCCAGATGCTTTTAGTGTCTGTTTACTTTTGAAAAAGAGTTGAATTTGAATTTTTTAAAGTTTTATTTCAAAAAAGAAAATAAAGCCAAATATTTACTATAAAAAGATTATTAAAAAAAAACACCAATCCAAACAAACCGTAAATATTATGTTTGTTCATCTCCACTTTAGGCCCAGAATTTTCAAATCCATAAGAGATATTCCAGCATGCATTCCATTTCCATATAACCTTATAAGCATACATATATATTTTCATTTCTGCATATTATGTTTGTTCATCTCCACTTTAGGCCCAGAATTTTCAAATCCATAAGAGATATTCCAGCATGCATTCCATTTCCATATAACCTTATAAGCATAGATATATATTTTCATTTCTGAAATGGAAATGAGGATCCCGATGAGTGAACACCCCTCCTGAAGTCCGAAGCACTACTCAGCATAGTACAAATGACCACACAGATGCTAAGAAAGCATAATATCAAGAAGTATCCATAACTATCTAGTTTTTTTTTTTTAAAAAAAAAAAGGGAGGATCAATGGTGATTTCTTACTTATCTCAACAATAACTCGAATTCAACACCTGTAAATCTCAAACGAGGGGTGTTACAGTATCTTATATATCTAGTTTACTATGGCTTTTTGGCGGGGCTTTTTCGTGGCCTTGGGTCGACTGTCTTGACCATCATTTGGGGGTATGCACAGTGTCTCGAACCGCTGCGAAACTTTTGGCCGAAGTTTTGTTGCATGAATAGAAGATATGTAAAAGCCAAGTGAATCAAGATACCAGCCACTTCTTCCCTTGAACCCAACTATTTTGCCCCCTTCCATTGGGAAAGAAAATGGGGTTCCTTGTTCAACTCCATAGGGGCCACATGTTCTCTGGTTGGTCTTGAAAGTGAGTGATCTGATCACTGGGCTGCCACCATACACCACTGGAGAGATATGCCCACTCACACTTGTTAAGTACTCCTGTGGATGCTGCAGCTTGATCTACGTTTGCTTCGAGAACAAAATCAATAGGTTAGTATACTCAATGTTTCGTGTCTCGCCTCGAAAATTGTCTAAAATGACTCTAAAATTGTTGAGTGTTATATTTTTCATGGAGAATGCATCAAGCCTGAGGGTACATGAGTAAAATGACCCCATTAAAAACAAAAAAGAAAAATCAAAATATTATGTTTTTTAAGATGATGAGTTAAATGTTATAAAAATCAAGTTTGAGTTTTGAAAACTCTAACTTGGAGTGCCAATTAAGTTTAATTTGAAATTTGCATGGCAGAATTAGTGCCATGTAGACTTTGAGTTTGAACACTCGAACTCGGTCTAAATCTAATTTTTCTCAACCTTTTAAAATTTTTTAACTTCAAGTCTTGGGTAAAATTTTTTTTTTAAAAAAAGAGAGAGAGAGAGAGAGAAGTATGAGTTTTGAACGCTCTAAGTTAAACTAAGTTTGAATTTTCAAAACCCAAAGTCTTTTTTTTTAAAAAGAGAGAGAGTTTTTTTTTAAAAACTCGAATTTGATATTTGTGACATTTAACTCATTATTTTCAAAAGCATAGTATTTTATTTTTTTTTCTTTTAATAAAAGGGCCAACTTGAATTTGATATTTGTGAAATTTAACTCATTATTTTCAAAAACATAGTATTTTAATTTTTTCTTTTAATAAAAGGGCCATTTAACTCGTGGTCTCCAAGGCTAAAATGGTACTACACACGGAAAGAGTTTACAGTTGTAGGCTATGAGGGTTGCAGTCTTCCCTAACCTCACAATTTTCGGAAATACTTGGTTATTTTGACTTGTGAAATTAACCATTTCAGCCAACTCAATAAAATATTTTAGATTCGTCCCTACTACTACAAATTAGTACCCTTGCCCGGTTTCAATAATTACCTAATGAACCAAAATTGACTCAGTTTCAACGAATGTAAAGACATGCTATCAGGAGAATATAATTGTTTCCAACAGAAGAAACTAAAAATAAGCTGACCTGAGCTGTTCTATTACCCCCCACACCGCCATGCTTTTCTGCAGAAAAAGGCTTGCAATTGTCGTCATACACGACGTGCATGGAGTCAATACAAAGTGCATAAACGAGTGTGATTTCTCGGACTCCATTATAACCACCGTCATCCCAAGCTGTTCCACCATGACCCCCCCCCTCATGGCCCAACCACTATCCCTTCTTGCTTCTCAGTAATATGCAGATCCACCTTCACTTCCTATCATTTCAAACAAATTCCTATCATTTCAAACAAACATACATATATATATAGTTGGTGAAGATTGAAGAGCTCAAGTTTTGCTAGTTGGCATGAGTATAGATAGGAAAGTCGAGGTAAAGTGAAAGTGTGTTAAGGTAAAGTTGAAAAGTACAAGACAACCATAGGTTCACGAAGTAACTCAAATAATCGAAATTATTATTATTATTATTATTATTATTTAATTTGGGTGCGAATCTTGTGGGGTGAGAGTTCACAAAATATAAGACTATTATTATACAAAGTGATGAACATTTCCTTTAATAGACAAACATGTAATCTAACTAGGAATGGTTCTAATCCGTTTTTGATTTTGTGGATTCTAAATCTTTCTCCATGCATGTCATTTGTTAATGAAATTAAGGCTCTATTTGGTTTAATTGTGAAATTAGTTGTTGCGCTATTGAGCTTTTAATAGTAGAGTTTTGGGTAAAAGTACTCATGAATAAAAAATCGTTAATTATTTGGTTTAGTATTTAAGTGTTACGTTTTCAGTTGTTTTGAAGATAATATTGGACTTTAAAAAATATGGAGTAGTATTTTTAAGAAAATAAATAAATAAAAGCAATTTCTAGTATGTAAAAAGAATTTCTCAAAAGCCTTTGTTAAAAAGCTTTAGTTTGGAGCTTTTATTTTTCAACTTTTTTTAATTTCATTTTTATGTGTAAAAATTCTTTTAAAAATAGTTAAATAGGTCAAGTTCAAATTTTAAACTCACAAAAATTACTTTTAAGTGTCTAAATACTAAGTCAAACACACTCTAAAAGTTTTATCTGTTAAAATTTAATAGACCTAATAAATACCAACCAAAGCATAAAGTCACAGAGAGAGGGAGAGAGAGAGAGAGAAGCAATGTAGGCCCACATACTCCCCAGTGACCCAGTGTAACTTGAATTTCACAATTTTCATATTCTTTTATAGAATCTCTACTGTAATAGTATCTTTTGATATGAAAACAACACATGTATTTCTTATATAAACTGTTTCACTATAATCGGAGATCAATAAATGATAGGTCGATAAATTATATTAATAACAGATTGTACTTTCAAATTCTACTAAATAAATTTTTGCACTCCGGAATATTGCTTATATGAAAATTTTCAAGCATTTTAATAATAAAATATGGTTTTCAATAATAAAACTCATTCTTGTTGAAATCAATAGAAAAATAATTGGACTATTTGCATTCCGATAAGCATATCAGTTAACGAGTTTTAAGCTGTACATAACATTTTAAAATCAGTAGAAAACTGATTGCAGTATTTGTATTATAATGAATATACTATTTTTTTTTTTAAAGAAAACTGAAATTCACCGCCATATATCTCACATCGATAGTTTCAAAACGAATGAAACTTCATGATTTTTAACATTTAATATTTACCGTTTGGAACTTAAAAAATTTAATTGGAAAGTGACTTTGGAAATTAAAAAATTTAATTGGAGAGTGACCTTCCAAAGTTTTAAGGACACGCAATAATGTAGAAAGTAATTAAGTTATATAAATGGCCCCTTATCTTTGTTACAAATTAGTGTCATTTGTGACAAATTAGTGTTTTATGTAATATATTTGTGCCACCTTCAATCTCAACTCGATTTTCTATTAGGAATCACGCTAAATGTTATCATCCAAAATTGCAATTCACATGAGCTACACGTTACATTTAATGAAATCCTTTAACAGAAAATTTGAGTTGAGATTAACAACAACACAAATATATTATGTAAAAATTAATTTATCACGAACCAAAGATAAAAGATAAGATTATTACAAGTGACAAAGCTAAGAAATCATTCGTGTAATTTACTGTAAGACAAATAACAAAGACGAGAGTGAAGGGAATTTCATACCATATTGATGTTAGGGAATTAAGCAGATTACTGATGAACTGATACAACAATGTTTTTGCTTATGATTGGTTTGTAGAAGTGGGATTATTTATGATACTTATATAGAGAGAAGTGATTTTCATGCTACAGCATCAGATTCTAGTGGGAAATCACTTTGCTTAATTATCGGAATCAAAATCAGCTTCTCAAGAATATTGTGTCCATATTGCACCAAATATACTTTGATGTCACAATAGAAAAGCTGAGCGTTCGTCCCACGCAAGAGCTAAAACAAAACAAGCACGTGTAACCAATTATGTTTAGCTCATTATCTCAACTCTTTTTGTCACTACGTTGAGTTTAATCAACTGTTTCTTAATTGCATAAATTGGAATTGATACTAGTAGCTAGGAAAGTAAGAATACGTTTGGCCTAATTTTTGGACATGAAGAAGTGCTCCTCGTGAAGTTTAGAAGTTGAAACCAATCTGTATGACACATTTTTAATAGAATTTTTATATAAAAGTTAAAGGTTATAAAAAGTTGAACATCTAAAAACTCCAAATTAGAAACCTTTTTGAAAAAGGCTTTTGAAAAAATGTTTCTATATCATGTCAGATATTAGTTTTCTATTTTTTTTCCTCAAAAGTGCAACTTCATATTTTAAAAGCCTAATATTGCTCGCAAAATAGATAAAAGCTCAATATCTAAAACATAAGGCCAAACAACTAATGGCTTTTATTCAACAAGTATTATAATTCAAAATCTGTCACGTGCACAATTTGATAGGATAGAGACAGTTAGAGAAAATAGTTAGAAAAATTAGTTGAGTTGGTTAGACTAACTAACTAACCAATTAATGTCATTTTCGGTATAAAAGAAAAACAAGCTCTCTAATGCAAAACCAGAAATTGATATCTTGAATTCTCAGCTCTCTCTTTCTCTGTTTTACTCTCTCTCTCTCTCTATGTTATATTTTTCTCTGTTAGAGACTTGTTCAGAGATTGTTTTCACCCAAATTCTTTAGAGATTCTTAACAAAACTCTACTACTAAAAACTTTATAGCTTAACAAGTGAAATTTCATATCTTAATCAAAGTAGAGCCTATGCATATGTATTATGAATGGGACAGAAATTTCTCATAAATTCAATGTGCCACGAGGTAATTATGAAGAGGGCCATTTCCAATATTATATAATTAGGCAACAAATTTGAGAATCAAAATGACAAAAATTTAATATTGTAATCTTTTTCAGACCACTGTTACATGGCATAAACAAGCTCCCACATGTTGCAAGATCTACTAAAGTAAACTAACGACTTAAATGCTAGATGCCAAAGAAAAGTATCACCCTATTTTACATTGCTTATCACGTTTACGAGAAAACTATATTATACTCAAATGCGTCAAAATATGCTAAGAAATCCCCTATGGTTTTCAAAAGCTAAGCATACCTGATTTATTAACTCTATCAATTTTGGCTAAGCAAAATATAAAAATACTAATATACCCTTCAACCCAAGGGCTGATGGTGTACTTTTGGCAAACCACAAAGGAGTACGACACTATTTATCCTTTTTATTTAATTAAAAACATCAAATATTTAATTAAATTAATAAGGAAATAATTAATTATTAATAATTAAATTAAAATTTGGCCTCCTTAATTACTCGTATGATAAAATATAAGAAAGTGTATTTGATTATCATATATAATGATATGGTGGAGACGATGATTGTGCGATCATGGTAACACTGGAGGTTAGTTTCTTTTATTTGTTTTTCACTTTTTTGATAAACCAAAAATATCTACTTGTGGTAACGAAATAAAACACAAACAAACACTTGAAGCATAGTTGGTTAAAATGCACATATTTAAAAAGTTAAGGGTTCAAGTTTTTTCTCTTGCAAATGTTTTCTGAAAATAAAAAAAGGAATGGCATTTTTTGCCCAAAAAAAGTTCAATAGCAAAAAGATAAGCCTAGTTGCATTTCAGGAGCGTGTGTTACACTTCTGGTCAAAATTAATAGAATTTTTAACGGAGGGTTTATTGTGCTTAGTTTTTAAAAATCATATGGGGGTTCCTAGCGTATCTTGAAACCATAGGGGCTAAATGTGCACTTTCGACAAATCACAGGAAAGTACAGTGATATTTACTCGATATTTTTTGTAATTCAAACTCATAGTGACATAGAATTGGATATTGCGGGTAAGAGAAAAGACGAATTTGGGATACTTGGCTGAGAGAACAACAAGAAAAGAGGTGGCGAAAAGGAGAAACTGTTCGGAATATTTTGAAGTGTGTTTCTAGTCTAATTGGGGGAAAAACATTTTAGTCCCTCAGTTCTTGAATAGAACCCAAATAGGTCTTTTAATTATTTATAATGGCCATTTTCATCCCTAACTTTATTAAAATGATTGAATTGCTTGAAAAAGTCAAAAATGCGCTTTTATGTTGCACACTTGGCGAGAACTTTTTTTGGGTCAAACCAGCAACTGGTTTGGGGAAATGTCTATATCAACAAGACAAAAAATCTGCACCATTTTGCCATTAAAATGGCTACAACGCTTGGCATGTATTTTTTTTTGGTCAAACGACACTCGACATATACATTAAAAAGAAAAAAAATCACCACCATATTAATAATTTCTCATACACAATTTAACAATATTATAGTACTATTTCAATCATTTTTCATGCACAAGCAAGCACTATTTCTATACTAAACTAGCAAAATGTCAACATGTATTTCAAAATTCATACTTCTACCAATACGAAAGTGTGCATGTAATTCAATATTTACAAGCACAAGTAGTAGTATCAAACAAAAAGTGTTGTTAGAAATTTTAACAACACTTAACAATGTGATAGGTTAACAATACGTGCTTAGGCAACCTGGTTTTTTGGATTAAAAAGTGCATTAGAAATTTTAACAAAACGTTAACAAATGTGCTTGAGCAACCTATTTTTGGATTATCTTTTGCATTTACAGGTTGTTTGATATTACGTGTGTTTGTAAATATTGAATTATATGCACACTTTTTCTATTGGTAAACATATGAAATATGAGATGAATGTCGACATACATTTCATTGATTTAGTGTTGAAATAGTGCTTGCTTGTATATGGAAAACGCTTGAAATGGTCCTATAATATTGTTAACTTGTGTATGAGAAATTGTTAAAATGGTGGTCAAAATTTTTTTCATGTATATGCTAAGTGTTGTTTGACCCCAAAAAAAAAAAAAGCCAAGTGTTGCAACTATTTTAACGCCGAAATGGTGTAATTTTTTTTTTTAGTACATATAGGCATTTCCCGAACTAGTTGCTGCTTTGACCAAAAAAATAAGAAAAACAACTAGTTGATATCAAGCGTCAATAAAAAAGGGAATTTTTGACTTTTCGAGCAATTCAATCATTTTACTGTTGAAGCAAGGTTGAAAATGACCATTATAAATAGTTGAGGGACTTATTTGGGTTTTATATGAAAATTAAGCGACTAAAATATTTTTCTCGCCTAATCTATTTGATTTGTTTTCTTCTTTGATATATATTGGTCCTTATACCTACCATCTGTGAAGCACAGACTTGATACGCGGACACATGACATAACACAATATGACATATTGATACGTATTTTTTCTAAAAATTAGGATACAACACTTTTGGGATATGTTGCATAAAATATATTTAAATTTATTATATGTAGTGAATAATATTAATTTTTATCATAAATTAGGCAAGTTTTGAAGGGTAAAATTTTATATAGGAACTGAAAAAGAAAAAAGATTATAGAATTAGTCCAAATATAGGGTGAAACAGAGTGTTAAGTAGATTAGCATTTAATAAAATATTAACTATTTATTATTTTAAAGATGATAGTTAAAATTCTAGAAAATTATATTTAGAAATATTCTATAACAAATATATTAAAAAAGTCATATATTATATTTGTAAAGAGTATTTTATTTTTGACCTTTAAGTTATAAATGTACATTTCTATTAGAAATGCAAATTGATAACTCTAGTTATTACTGAAAAAAGATTAAAATCTCAAAATCTGATTATGAATAGAGCTTGAATTTTCTAGTGGGTCAATTCTGAATTAGGTCCCTATTGTTTCCCCCTTTTTTCAAATTGATCCCTATTGTTTAAAAAAGTTTAAATTAGTACTCAATATTTCACAAATATAATCAAATTAGTTTCTATTGTTTAGAAATCTTCATATTATTTCTTAATGTTTCACAAAATAATCAAACTAGTCCCCATTGTGAAAAAAAATCATACGATTTATTATGCCGACAGTCCTTCATCTTTACCGCTTTTGCCACATTAGTCCCCTATTTTTAAAAGTTCCACTTTCCAGTACCTCGCATTTTAAAATTGTGCCACCGTTAATCCTTTTCATGACAGACGTTAAATTTTGGATGGAATTTGCATGTGCAATGCACATGCCCATTAGTTCCTTCTTTTTTAGGGCAACATTGTCCTCACGTTCTTTGTTCCTTCTTTTTTCTTCTCTAATTGTGACCAATCAGTAGTAAGACCGTATTTCCCCAAATCCCCTTAAACCTTAACACCTAAATACCCCCAAATCCCCTTAATAAACTCCACGAATCAACATATTGAATGTAAAGAAGCTTGCGGCCCCTAAGTTGGTAAGCCCTAACTAAATATTTTTGCTTATTAATGTTGCATATATTTTTTTCTAATTAACTTTTAGTAGACAAAATTTTGAAATTTGAGTAGAAACTTGCTAAAAGAATGATGATTTTTGGTAAGCAATTTGTTCTAATATTATCTGTTAAATCTCCTATTTTTTTGTCCAAAATGGCTGCACATTGTGTGTTGGTAATTTGTTGCTAACTGGACACATAAAATTTAGAATATGGAGGCTTAATTATGGTAGGAAAAAACAAGGTTACAGATTCTTGCTTATTGTGTTAGGATTTTTTTATTTTTTTATTTTGTGTATTAGATTATTCCTTATTGTGTTAGGATTCGTTTCTTCTTATACTTTGGTCTTGATAAATCAAAATCAGGTTTTGGATACTGAAGAATATTTAGGATTTGAGTAAACATTTTCTTTAGAAGTAACATAGTTGAATTTATAGTTCAGTAAAACATTTTGCATTTACAAGGATTATTAGTTGGGAAAGTTAAGGACACCCTTCTGAATAGAATCATCCTAATAGGAGGGGGGTTGTTTATATCATTGATTCTTTTTTTTTTTAATTGTTCTCCATGTAAAGTTTAACTGAACTTGTATTTTTCTTGTAAAGCTTTCCCTTTGGAGGTGAAAAAAAAGGTTATTATACTAGGTGACTACGAGGAACGAGATGAGAAACAAGATGAGGATATGTTAGGATGGAAAAAATCTTGTTCACTATTAGCAACATGCAACAAATGAAGGGATTATTTGTTAATTTTTAATTATATTATTATCATCTTCCAAAAAAGAAGGAAAAAAATCGCATAATTTATTTTGATGTATGTGGAACAACCTTTGACAAAAGAATTTATTGAGACAATAAGAGCATATGAATTGGGGGAGATAGAGCTAATAACTTATTTCAGGCTGTTTTGAGTTCGTGTTTGCTGTAAAAAAAAATTCCAATTGGTGGATTGAAGTGCTTAATGCACTTGGGTTGAGAAAGAAGGATGTTGTTGATATTTCAGACACATCTAACTTGGAAAAAATTTTTGTTACCCACCTTGATTAGTAGGTGTATTGTGATTTGTTGAATATTGTTATTATGGATGAGATTTGTGAATTGCGATAAAGTTGATGTTATTTGCTTTTGCTATTTTCTCTTAATTTTTTGAATTGAAATTAGATATTGGCAACTAAAGATTTTGGAAGTAAGGATTTTGATTTTTTTTTTTTTTTTGGTTTAGTAGGTTGAATTAGAATTAGGAATTCCGGAAACTAGAGATTTTGGAATTAGGGATTTTAATTTTTTTTTCACTTTTTTTGGGTTAATGGGTTGGGAATTAGGATTTTGGAAAGGCCAAAATTAGCTTTCGGAATTAGGTATCTTGATTTTTTTTTTTTTTTGCTTTAATGGGTTGAATCGGGATTAGGAATTTGGGAACTAGGATTTTAGAATTAGGCATTTTGATTTTTTTTTTTGGTTTAATGGTTTGAATTAGAATTAGGGATATGAGGAGAAGGAATTTTAATTTTTCTTTTTTTTAGTTTAGGTTTGCTGATTTCTTTTTTTTTATGGTTGCTATTTTTTAATTTTTTGTTTATGGGTTGAATTTCAATTATTGATTTGGTTTTTTTTTTATTCAAATGGCTACACTTTGATTACACCATCATTAGGAAAAAAATACCCTTAAAAGGATTGATTCTACCTCAAAAAGAAAGAAACTAATAGACACGTGCATTGCACATGCGAATTCCATCCAAATTTTAATGTTTGTTGTTGAAAGGATTAATGGTGGCACAATTTTAAAATGTGAGGGACTAGAAAGTAGCACTTTTGAAGATGGGAGACTAAGTTGGCAAAAGCGCTAAATATGAGGGACTACCGAGATAATAAACCCAAAATCATATTAGTCATCAATGTTTTACAAATTACTCAAATTAGTCCCTATTTTAAGAAAAAATTAATAAAAAAGATCGAGACTAATTTGAGGAAGTTTATAAAACATTAAAAATTAATATGAATTTTCTTTCAAACAATGAGGAATAGTTTGACTGTCTTAATATGAATGTTTTTAAACAATAGGACTAATTCGACTATATTTGCGAAATATTAAGGACTAATTTAAATATTTTTGTGAAACATTGAGAAATAAATTGATTATTTTAAGATAATAGGGACCAATTTGAGAAAATGAGAAAAGAATGGGGACTAATTGTGATATTCCTTTTCTAGTTGACAAATATAAATAAAAAGAATTTAAATAAAAATTATTGCAAATTATTCTATGGTCTCACACAAGGTGCTCCTTCATTAAGCATAACACTCTTTCATGTATTTAAAAAAAAAAAAGACATACAGCTAATTCGCGTTTCTCTCTCTCTCCTTTGATTTATCTCTTGTCGTTCTTCTCCTTCGTCACCTCTCTCTTCTTCTATTTTTCTCTTCTTTGCTTAACCGATGACACCACGGTCGTCGAACACTGGATAAAGATCATCATAAAATTTGTTTTTCTTCGCTAATCATAATGTTGTGCATTATGTCCAAGAAAAACCTCTTAGGTGTCAGTCCACCATTAAAGTCTGTCATTTTTTTTTCTCATGCCAACAAAGATTCCGGCACCATCTCACTGCACCGCAACGATCAATCTCTTCCTCTCCTTGTCGTGATTCTAACTATACCTCTCACGTGGTGTTTGGACGCTCCAAAATCAATCCGTCATTAAAACCTACTTTTACCTTCAAGTATGCATACGTGTAGATGTGTTTGTATTTGTGTGTCTGTATGTATGAGAGCAATGAATAAATATTTGATGTATATATGAAAGTTAGTGAACAAATAGTTGTGGGTTAATGAACAAATAATCAGTGTGCAAATAGTTGTTTAGCAGTGAACAGATAGTTGTGTTATATTGAACAAATATTTGATTTATATATAAAAGTCAATGAACAAATAATTGTGGGGTAATGAACAAATAATTAGTGAATAAATAATTGTGGGATAGTGAACAAACATTTATTATGCATGAACAATAACAGGAGAAACACAATACTTAATGAAGGGACATCTTTTGAGGGACTATAATATAAGGACCTAAAAATTATCTAATAAGTGATAAATTATTTTCAATTCAGAATCTATTAAAATATTACATAAAATTTAAAAATTTTATATGTAATATTCACTTTATTACCTAAGTGAAAAATAAAAAATGATATATAACAAAAAAAGGATGCTATATTACCCGTAGGCAATATGTTGAGAAACATGATTCATAAAGTGAAGAAAGGTACAAAAAAGCTTGTGTATTGTGTATTTTTCTGAATGAATTATATGTACACCTATAGTCTTCTTTTATAGGAGCCTAGCTTCTAAAAATAAACTTAATACAATCAAGTACAATCAATGTTAATTGCGTATATCACACCCTAATTGATTTACCCTGTACAGAAAAGGTAAGATACAATAAAATATCTTGCATAATTACGAAATATCTTCAATACCCCCCTCAAACATAAGATAGTGTAAAGGACACTAGCTTGAGTTTGCTAACTAAGTGCATGTGTCATGCTGGAGGATGGGCTTTGGTGAAGATATCAGCAAGCTGTTCAATGGGAGAAGTATACTGTAAACGAGTAATACCATTAGCAACATGTTGCCAAATGAAATGGCAATCACATTCAATATGACGTGCGCAATCATGAAAGACATCGTTGTGAGCAATATAGATGGCACTTTGATTATCACAATGAAATATAGTAGCAAGATCCTGTATTACGCTTATGTCAATCAATAACCACCAAAGCCAAATGACTTCTTGTGTTGCATCAGCCATGGCACGGTTTTTTGCTTTAGTACTAGAACGAGCAATGACTGTCTACTTTTTACTCTTCCACGATATAAGAGATGCTCCTAAAAGAAAACAGTATCCATTCATAGAACGACGATCGTTAGAATCACCCACCAATCAACATTAGAAAATCCACAAATAGTTAAAGGTGATTGACACGGAAAAAACAAGTCATGAAAAAGTATACCCTTGATATATCGAAGGATACAAAGAACAATAGTATAATGTATGGTTCGAGGAGCAGACATAAACTCGCTCACCAAATGAACAGCATAGGAGATATCAGGGTGAGTAACAGTGAGATAAATAAGACTTCCAATTAACTGTCGATACAAAGTAGCATCTGAAAGCAGTGCACCATCCATTAGAGTTAGTTGAACATTCGGATCAAGTGGAGTAGATACAATTTTGCTATCAATGAGACTCGCTCTAGCCAAAAGATCAAAAAAGTACTTGGCTTGTGTAAAATAATAGCCTGTAGCGTCAGAGAAGACTTCAATTCCCAGAAAGTAGCTAAGATTTCCCAAATCTTTCATTTCAAAATTACGGCCAAAAATTATTTTAACTCAAAAATGTCAATAGAATCATTGCCTGTAATAATCATATCATCCACATAGAGCAATAATAGAACAATACCAGAATCTGAGCATCGAATGAACAAAGCTGAGTCATGTTCACTTGAAGTGAAATTGAGTTCAACAATGACAGCACTGAATTTGGTAAACCAAACCCTTGATGCTTGCTTGAGACCATAAAGTACTTTTCATAATCGACAGACCTGATGGGAAGAATGAGGATAATCAAGAGAGAACTTCATATAGACCTCTTTGGTAAGATCCCCATTAAGAAAGGCATACTTCACATCCATTTGGAATAAGAGCCACTTATGAACTGCAGCAACAGCAATAAAACTTCATACTGTTGTAAGGTGGCCAACTAGTGCAAAAGTTACTTCATAGTCAATGCCATATTCCTGTGTGAGTCCTTTGGCCACTAACCGAGCTTTATATCTTTCAATGGATCCATTTGAATGAGTTTTTATTTTGTATACCCATTTACAGCCCATGACATTCTTCCTAGGTGGAAGATCCACTAAAACCCAAGTACGTTTGGCTTCTAGGGCCTGCAGTTCTTTTTTCATAGATTGCTGCCAAAGAGGGTCATTACTAGTTTTACAGTGGGTCTGTGGTTCATGTAAAGAAAGAACAATGGAAAAATAATAATAATCACAAATACATGATGGTCAAGCTGTTACCCGTGAAGATCGACAGAGAGGCTGATCGGAGATAAACTCTGTAGAGAGGATTGACTCAGGAGTAATAGACCCATTAGCAGAGTTAGTCAGCTCAAGATGAGCTATTTCATTAGGAGGATTAGAATCGGGGCTTACATCACTATCATTATTGGGGAAAGTAAAAGAGATGGATTAGAAAAGAGGATAGGGGTGGTGGATAGAGAAAAGGAAAAGGATGACATGGAGGAGAACCGACGACTTTCCCAAAAAACAACATGATAAGATACACGAAGTCTTTTGGAGATAGAGTCCAATAACGATATCTCTTATGCTCTATCCCATATCCTAAGAAGTAGCATAATCTGGCACGAGGCTCAAGTTTTGTCCTTTCATGTGGAGGAAGAACAAAACATACACACCCAAAAGCACAAGATGTTCATAGTTAGGGGGTTTACCATTGAGACGCTCAAAAGGTGTAAGATCCCCTATAACCATGAAAGGTAAACGATTGATGACACAGATAGCAGTAAGAGTTGTTTTCCCCTAAAAACACTCAAGACAAGAGGCAGAGACAAGAAATGTTCGAGTAATATCAAGGATGTGTCAATGTTTTCGTTTAGCCAGCCCGTTTTGTTATAAAGTGTAAGGACAAGAGTGATAAGGAATTGTTCCATGCTGTTGGAGAGTGGTAGTAAATCTAAAGTCTTTGTATTCTATAGCATTATCAATTCGAAGAACTTTAATGTGTTTAGAGAACTGTGTATGAATCATAGTAGTGAATTCAGTATAGATACGAAGCAAATCAGAACGATTATGCATAAGGTATAACCAGATAAACAGAGTAGTCATCAACAAAAATAACAAAATATCGAGATCCCCCATAGTGGGAGTGGGCGAAGGTCCCTAAATATTTGAATAAACAAGATCAAAACAACTAGAGGAAACAAAATCACCGGAATTAAATGGCAAATGAGGTTGTTTTCCTAATTGATATGATAAACAATTTAATTTATTCAAAGAGACATTGCCTATAGCACAACTAGAAGCTAGAGTTTTCAATTTTCCCAACGATGCATGCAAAAGTCGTGAGTATCATATCTGGAGTGATGTTGCAGACGAGTGAGTAATAGAGGCTGAAGTATGAAGATGACTGGAAAGATGCAAATTAATCAGTTCGAAGAGCCTCCCAACTTTACGGCCTATCCCAATCGTTTGCCCTATTTATGGGTCCTGCAGAAAACAACCAGAAGAGGAAAAGGTAATAGTAAGAACAAAGTTGGCCAACAAAGAGAAGATTTAATGTGAGATTAGAAATGATGTATGTAGAAGTGTGACCTATGGAGTACTAACAGCCCTATATGGCTAACAAACATAGTAGTACCATCAACAGTGTAAATTGGTAGTATACGTAAGGCAGAAGTAATATCTCTTAAGTGACGAGACTCAGCAATCATATGATTTGAGCATGTAGAATCGAAATACTTAGAGGACTTACCGATTGTAGTAAAGAAAGCATTGGATGAGGAAGAAGACTGTGCAAGAACCTATTTGAGAATATCTTGAAGATCATTAACAAAGATGGATAAGGATGGAGGAACTGGAGAGCTAGTACCCTCTTTAGTGACAGCAGCAGATCGTAGTGGGAATGCAGAGATAGGTTTAGTGAATCTATCATGTGAAGTATTTGTCATTGTTCTGTTTGGATTACTGAAATATTCTTTCGGAAGATGATGGATGCCTTTCTTCTTGCAGAACTAGCAATTTCTCTCTAAGCAGTGTCTGAAACTATGTACATGCTTAGAGCAATGGCTACATTCCCCCATGATTTCTGCTGGTGTGGTCGAGAACCATTAGAGGATGTGGCGAGTACAATTTCAAAAGCCCCAAACCGTCTAGATTTAAGACGTATTTACTCAAACAACAACTCTTGTACGACTTGCTCTAAGGTAGGAAATGGACTGCGATGTAATAAAGAAGCACGAACTGGCTCCAAATCATCATGAAGTGCCATTAAGAAGTGAACTAGACGTCTTTGATCTCTCTGTTTGGTGAATTGGCCCAGAGGATGTTTGTTGATCCAAAACTGCATACATTTGGGATAAAAAAAGTTGTTGATAGACTGTCCAACATCCTGCTGCATATGATGAAGAGTGGTAGCAAGCTAATACTGATAAGCTCCATCTACTACAGTGTATCTTTTAGCAAGAAAATCCCATACCTCTTTTCTAGTGCCAAATCTTCCAAACCGAAGACTAACAGATGGAATAAAGGTGTTGTGGATCCATGTGACTATTTGGTGACTTTTACTATCACAATCTTCTAATCTATCAGTAAACTTATCGTCAGACTCATTTCTTTCTTTTCTAGTTTCTTGACATCACCGATCACAAATTCACGACACGCCATAACTTGTGTCCTTTGAGAAAACTCGTCATAGCTTGAGCCAAAGGTACATAATTCTCTCCATTGAATGTGATGTCGAAAGGTTGATCAGTATCGTTAAAACTAGCATTTTGGTTTAAAAAAATGAAAAAACAGAGCGCAAAAATGAACCAGAACGTTGAAAACCCCTAGGAAGGGTCCCCTTGCTTTTTTTTCTGAATTTTTTCCTTTTCCTTTTCTTTTTTTATTTTTTCCTTTATATATATATATATATATATATATATATATATTCTTTTTTTTAAGTCACAGAAAAGAACAAAAATTAAAACAAAAGACAAAATGATAAATAAATTCTGACTATGCAAGGAAATTGACATGGTCGACACGTGGCAGTGATGTGGTGACACATGGTCTGAGACGAGATAGTGGTGACGTGGCACTTGGGTGCCTGGTTGCTGACGTGGCTGCTGATGTGGTAATACCTTATTTGGCTGAGCACAAAATAGAAAAAGTCAACAAAAAGGTGCTCACCTTTGACCAGTGCGTGTGGACCCAACGTAGCTCTGATTTCAACGAATTTTCTATCATCAAAATCATCTCACGAGCACTTTATGATGGTGTCGTGCGTGTAGCTTTTTGATGTTCAAAAAAATTTCAAAATAATAAAACCAGAACGAATTTTTTTATGCAAAAAATGTAATGATTGTGAGAAAAGTTTTTATTTTTGCAACTGTATGGATATGGTTTCAGTGGCACAGGCTACCAAGATGGTATCTCTGATACCATGTCGAGAAACATGATTCGGAAAGTGAAGAAAGCTACAAAAAAGCTTGTGTATTGTGTATTAATCTGAATGAATTACATGTACACCTGTACTCTTCTTTTATAAAAGCCTGGCTACCAAATTGCGTATATTACACCCTAATTAATTTACCATGTACAAAAAAAGATAAGATACAATAAAATATCTAGCATAATCACGAAATATCTTCAATACCATACATGAGAAAAATGAGCATTCTTTTTGTATTTGTTTATTAATAATAATCAATTTTTACAATTTTTAAGTATAATGATTTTTTTAAATTAAAATTTTAGCAGGTTTTCAACACTATTCATATTTTTTATATTTTTGTCAATCAAATAATTTTTGAAAAAAAAATCTAAATGAAGTAGCTGAAAAAATATGAAAGGGGAATGAAATATATATATATGGAACAGATTTGAAAATGAAGTTTTTTTTTTTAATGAATAAAAAGAGATTAAGCTCTTTTAGAATGAAAAAAAGTATGACATGGTAACACATGGCATAATGTACAAAGGCAAAGGTATTACTTTATAATATATAGATAAAAGAACACTAAATATATAATTTGACATCTAGTTAGTCATAAAATAGTACAAAACTAACATGTTCATGAAATATTCCTACACCTTAAAAAAATATAGTTTAAAACTAATATTTCATTCAGCTCATGACATACACTCATTCAACACCTCAAATTATATCACATTCATACGAACATTTCATTCAATTTACTCATGTATGTATGTAACTTCCCAAGAATCAAGGTACAAATATGGTGGGGAGTTGTTGGCCTCTTGATTGAGAGATTGTTCAATAACAGACACATGTTAAAAAAGTATTAGGAGTGTAAGGAGGTGTCAAGAGAGCATCGAGAAAAATAAAAATAATTAAAATTATTAGACACCTGTCTGTCACGTGTCAGAGAGTATTGGGATAGTATCAGTGTCTAACACTTGTCAGACATGAACACGCGATCCTCCAAAGTGTAGCGAAGATAGACGTTTGGGTAGTGGGGAGTGGCTGGGGATAGGGTTTGGGCAGTGGAGAAGTGGCTGACAGTGGAAGTGATGAGGAGTGGGGGTGAGGGTGGTGCTGATAACTATTTTTTTTTCTTTTTTAGTTTAATTTTTATTTTTTTTATTTTTAAATAAAATAAGTGTAAAATAGACTTTTTATTGGATTAAATAAGGGAAAAATTGACATTTTCTTAAAATCCATCAAAAAAACTAACGGATATGTGCACGTTCTCAAAAATATGAGGAAATAATCAACTAATTTCCTAACCAAAGGAAGGTATTGTGCACATTAATCAAACCATAAGGGAATTTGTGCTATTCACCCTAATTAAAAAGAAAATGCAACTGAGACTTGCCAAGACTAAATTCCATGTTAATACCACAGTGAATAGCATTATAAAGATACAAGTAATATTCATACAAATTATTCTCAAAACCGCAGGGGACTTGTGATATCAAACTAAGAGTTATCCTTGAGGATATATTTCTGAGGCATATCTCTATATTCGTCAATATGTGAAAAAAGAAAAACACACACACACACACACACAAAATTAATTCGCACAAGATAACTGAAGTAATTTTATAAATTTATGGTGTTGTTTGAGATTTACTCATAAACTCAAGGGACGATTTAACTTTGTTAAGGTCTGTTTTTAAGTCTTGCATGTGAACAACTTTAATGTTTTTTAACGGTAGCGGTGAAATTCGAACTCATGACCTGGGCTACCATATTGGAGTTATCGCCTAATTTAAAAGTTTAAACTTATAGAGAAGATATTGGCGTATTATTTATTGTATTAACAAGCTTCTACTTGAAAGGAAAAGGAAAAAAAAACAGAGAGAGGGAAAAATGGGGAGGAGAAAGAGAAAAAGACGAAATGTAGAAGGAAAAGTTAACGAGAAAAGGAAAAAAAAATATGAACACAAAAATATACACACGAAATGTATCAATTTGAGACACTGATTCTAAGTGCTCGTTTGGATTGACTTTTTCCAAACATTCTTTTTCTAGAACTTTTGAAAAAGTGCTTTTTTCAACCTGTGACTAAGTGAAGCCATTTCTACAATGTAAATGAAGAAGAGAAGCTTCCATTGTTGCGAGATCAACTATAAGTAAATTAACAACAAAAGAAGCTAAGAGATGCCAAAAGAATATCATTGTATTTTCCAGGCAGCTCATCTTACCATGGGTACTGTATATCTGTTTCTGTTTTAAAAGGAAACTGTGCTCTACTCGACTGCAACTGACTTGGGTTTCCACTTTAGTCGGAAAGTTGTCTCATATGGAGCTCCACTGCTCACTGACATCTTCACCTCTTCCAGATAATGTCGCCAACATTTGTTTGAGTAATATCTACAACATTCTGGATTCTTTGCCCGGCGAAGAAGCAACTCCCGCATACTCTATAGTCCAGCACAAATACTAATGAACACTGGTATAGAAAGGAATTAACAAACGGAGATTGTTTTGAATTCATCCTTTCCTTGGATGGAGCCACTATACATGCGTGGAAATAGCACTACTTGCAACAATAATCGACAAAATAGAAGGTGAACCAAAATTTTGAAGACCAAGGTCTTCTTAAAGACATCTGTCTTAAGTTATATTTTTATCACATACACCTGATACCAACAAGCATTTAATATAGCGCATTGCAGAAAGAGGGGGGAAGGAAGAGGGGGAAAGGGGGGGGGGGGGGCCACGACCTATGAATTCTACATGGAGGTGAAAAATAAACTAAACTTCCTTATTTATCAGCCAGTTTGAGGATTAGACAGATATCAAGAATCACCTGTAAGAATGTGCTGCTGGAAGATGACACTACTTTCAAAACTTTGGGGCAAATCTTCAATAAGCAATCATCAGTAAGATCTCTCAATATTTTTGATGATTTGGTCAATTCTAACTTGTTATGACAGGATGATGGAAGCTGGATTTGCCTGAGTTCTTCATAGATGGCAGCGTTCTTCAAACATCACATGAAGCAATAAGAAATATGATAGAAGACGTTAACCCTGAGAAAATTATTAAGATACAAAAAACTTAACTGTACCTGTTTCGAGCAAAGGAACAACTTAAAACCTTCAGATTGATTAATTTTTCTAAGAAAAGTCTGCAAATTGCTGTGATAAGTTTTTTTCTTCAATGGTTGAAAATGAAGCTTCAGTTCATGCAGACCTAAAATATTCATGGAGGAAAATGGCATCTTATCACCAGTATACTCAAATGAAACTAAATGTGGAGCATCAATGTTCGCCTCCTCAAGTTTCCAGCACCTTAAGAGTGACAGTCGCTTAATTTTGCCACTCAGTATAGTAATCCTCTCCAATTTATTACAATCCATAAGCACCAACTTCTCGAGATTTGGAAACTTAGATATCTGATCCTGAAACAACCCATCTGTAATGTTACTATCTTTTAGTGTCAAAATTTTCAGACCTCCACAACCAGTCAAGTCGATTTTGCACTGAGCATCTCTCTCCCCATGAAACCAAAATGTTTGGAGGTTCGGTGCATCAATTTCAACCTTCTCGAGCCTAGAACACTCGTGTACCTCAACCCTGTTGAGTTTCACCAGTTTCGAAACATGCAAGCAACTCAACCCTTTGCAATATACAAGTCTCAAATCTTCAATCAAAGGACAACTATTAACAAAATTATCGATTAGATCTGCTTCCACATGAGCATTTTTAATAGACAACAACCTTAGGTTATAGAGCTTTATAGCAGTGGACTTGTCCAATTTGATGCCATATAACTTCAACGAGGCTATTGTGTTGCTAGAGAGAACTTCGCAAGGTAAACGGTAATGCCGCCTTCGGTCATGCACATGGATGTCCAGCTCTTTCACGTTTTTCTTCAGAGTAGCCCAGATCCAGCGGTTCATAGGACGGATTAATACACCATTAAAGGCAGACAAGTGGAGCTTGAACTTTTGTATACTAGATATGGTGCCAAGTCTAGTAGCTAAAGACTTATTAACCACTCTAACAAAATTCGCCGTCTCTGATCCCTTGGTGCCATTTCTGCTTCCCTGCTTAAGTGCAGCTTTTGGTCGAAAGAACCTTTGATCAAAATCAAAAGTGGGGAACGAATCCCATATACTCTTCCACTTCTTCGACAACACACTGGTCCGTGCAGCATCTTTTGGAGATTGAAGGAAACCGAGAATATGATGGATAATGTGGTCCGGAAATTCAGAAAAATAATCCTTTACCTCAGCAATTTCCTCTCTGGAATGCTTCATCTTTCTCTTCTTCCTTTTAACCCCATTATTTCGGACTTCAAGTCCTAAACCTTTTCCCTTTTCTTTTTCATCAGTTAACCCATCAGTGCAATCATTTCCCACCGCCTTAATTTTTTTCGATTTCTCTTTAGAAAGATCAGAACTCGAAACTCTTTTCCGTTTATTTCCCTTCACCATTCTTACTTAAATTATACAACACCTGTGCATCATACATTTCATGAATTCATCTTCATCAAGATAACATATATCAAACAAGTACACAAATATTTACATACATTTTTATTCTTTCTTGAGTCTATGACAAATTCTTAACACTTCCTCATCAAAAAAACAACAAAAATGACTTTAAACAAACCAAAAATAATCAAACCTACGATCATATCAAGCATCAAAAAGTGTACGCGCAAGTACAACAATTAATGCATACAACTAATAAATCATATAAATACTTGTACAAATATTAACATCATTTATGTTATCCTGCAGTATAATTGAGACCAATTATGATGAACAACACTAAATTATAAGAGAAAGATAAATAAATGCCAAAATTATGGATTAATTTGCTCATCAAGATAAAAAAAAAAAAAGGTTGAAATTGTAAAATACTGAACGCACCTTTAAGGAAAGAATCGCGTATACACGTGTATACATGTATTTATTATATTAGGGTTTTTGGTGTGAGTAAATACTTCTGCAATACAGCGATCGATTTATACGCTTGTATTATGTGCGTGGCTGGCAATGTGGACTAGACCCAAGCCCATTATACAGACCAAGAAATGGGCTGGAGGTGGTGTGTTTCCGACAATCTTTCGTGTTTGGATACTTTTTTGCTCACCAATTATGGGCCAAGTTCTTGCCTAGACTAAGAGCCCGTTCGGTTTTGCTTATTTTTACATGTTTGTATTTTTTTGGGTCAAAATTTTTACATGTTTATAGACCAATGGTGCTTTAGAAGCACATAATGATAAATAAGTAGAAAAGTGATTGAATAATATGTGATTATAAGTTGTTAATATGTTTAGTAAATAAATGATTGTAAGCAGTAATAGTCGTTAAAATGACAAAAAGTACCTTTTATAGATTAATATCGTAAAACTATCTAATTTGTAATTCAAATTTTTAATAGATAGAAAAGCCTTTATGTATGGTCAAATAAGAGTGTTTATAAACTCTAACGGTGGAAGCAAGTACCAATCACTTAACTTTTACTTGCTTATAAATACCTAAAAGTGGTTTTTAAGCACTTCACCCAAACATGTCACTTTGATTTTTTTGGCTTATAAGTTAGCTAGTGTTGGCACTGGGGTAGGATAGGAGCCGTGTTTGTTAATCCCTATTCCAAACTTGTTAGAAAAATCCTTACCCCTACCCCTCTCTTATACCTAGTAACAGTATAAACCCCTTTTTCACCATCCCAACCTCTATGAAGCATCGACCAACAAGTTTAATGGGGTAGGACAACAAGATAAAACAGGACCCTTATTTGTTAAAATCTTACCTATTAATATGTAAATTCTAATACAAAAATATTACAAAGTGTTACTATTTAAACATTATATACATTGTATAATAAAGCTACCAACTCATTGGTCATTGCCTATGCACATCAATGATCTAATCATTACTAAAGATATATTGGTGGAAAAAAAGGAAAAGGAAAAAAGAAATAATACTTGGTAGCTTAGTCACCAATTCATACAAGATATATCAGATCATGCAGGAAATTTTCCAAAGCACATAAAAAATTGAAGGTCTGTGTGGATTGATTTTTTTCAAAAGCGTTTTTTTAACAATTTTTAAAAAATAGCTTTTTTTTAGAAGCTAAAAATTCTGACATCTAAGAAACGCTGTATTTGAGCTTTTTTCAGAATTTTAATTTTTTTGAAAACCAAATCAAATAATTATTACAAATGTAATATAACTTTTTTAGAAAAAAATAAAAAAAAAAACCAATACGAAAAGACCCTAGCCACTCCCACAGCTCTAACATAAAGAAACAATTTCAATCACTACATATAGCTTTAAAAAAACATATCTTGGGCTCGTTTAGATTGGCTTTTTTAAAAAGTGTTTTTTTAGCAGCTTTTGAAAAATAGCTTTTTTTAAGAAGCTAAAATTCTGACTTTTAAAAAAAGTTGTATTTGAACTTTTTTCAGAGTTTTAACTTTTTTGGAAGTCAAATCAAGTAGTTATTGCAAATTTAATGTAATTTTCTTAAAAAAAAAAGTATTTTTTCCTAAAAAAAAAGTCAAATCCAAATAAGCCTCTTGAATGGGGCGCGAAAGCTCAAGCACGTGAAACGCTATCGTTTGGTTTGGTATGTACATGGAAATTTGGCGGAGCCACCTTTTTTTCAGCAAGGGCCTGTCTTTGAAAAAGAAAAAAAAGTAAAGGTCACTGCTTCACAAACACTTAATATAATGAATTTTTCCTCTCACTTTTTATTTGTGCCCATATAAAAATCTATTATGTCACATGCATGAAGGGTCCGTTTAAATTTATTTTTTCGTAAAAAATATTTTTTCAATAATAAATATTTTTCTTAGCCTTAAAAAAAGTAAAATTAGAAAAAAAAATCTCATATCTGACTTTTTTCAAAAGCAAAAAATTTTTAATTTTCTCAAAAAAATATTTTTAAAATAAGTCAACTACAAACAAACCCGAAGTGTTGCAATGAAGTCCGGATTCCTTCTTTTGGAATCTTTCCCCAAATGGCACTTTTACCTTCAAGCGTACTTGGGATTTCTTACGAGCTACAGGAGACAAAGTAAATTGGAACAATTTTGTGTGGTTTAAAGTGCATTTTCCTCGGCATGTGTTTATTTGTTAGCTTGCTTTTCGAATAGGCTGAACACTAAATATAGGCCTTTTTCTTAGAGCATGATCATTAATCCATTTTTTCTTTTTCTTTTTTTTGTGGAACTTGAAATGTGAGACAAGGGAGTATCTTTTCCTTGAAAAGTTGTTTTACTAGAAAAGTTTGGAGAAGAGGCTTGCAACTTACTTTAATTCAGACTCATGATCGAATAGGAGCAAATTGTAAATTTCACCCACTTGCTCTTACAAATAACTTGAAGGCAACAATCTTGAAGTATTTTTTGGGAGCATCTATTTGTCATATTTGAAATGAGAGAAATAGCAGTGTATTTAATAAGGCAATCATGACTTAGGACCAATTATTTTTTTTACTATACTTATAATGATGTTAGAATCAAATGTAGTTTTGCCAAAAAGTTCATTTCCTCGTATGTTTAACAAAGACATATGTAAATTTTCGAGACTAGATGAACCACTTTTTGTACACTCTTTTTATTGTATATCTTTTGATCAATACAAAATCTCACATATGCTACCCAAAAAAAAAATTTCTCATTAACCCAAAAAAAAAAATACTTTCTATTTCCTATTCTCTTCCCCTACCCCCTTTTTTTTCCTGTTTCTTCATTGTTTAAACAATTTTGGTTCTCTTTTGTACATTAAGATGGATTACTGTATTGTTTAAACATTTTTCTTCCCTTTTATAGTTCATAAATAAATGAGTACCCAACTATAGGACCACACCCTGCTTGAAAAACACAACATCACCAAGTCTGATTGATTGCATTTGGATTTTTGCATTTATTAAAAAAACAAAAAAAGACAAAGGAAAATGGACAAAAAAAATTTAAAAAAAAGGACAAAAATGATATAATCACCAGGTGCTGAGACATAGGTGTATGATATAATGATATAATAAACCTGGAGAGGGGCTAGATATGTACTGATCAAGCATGCAATTTGAGATAAATATGATGATCTTGATACTTTGGAATATGCAACCTGAGGACCATTTTGTAGACAACTATAACTAAAAAAAAAGTTAATTTATGGTGATCAAAGATGTTTAAATTCACTTGAACTTCAAAGTAATTTTGAAATGAGAGGAGTACTTTTTATATAAGTTTGAAAATTGTTATTTTTTAAATATTTTTTTTGAAACTTGTGCTTCTTCAAGGAAATCAATCAAATCACATGTAAAAATAGCACATCCCTCGATTAACCTCCCGGTTAAGGAGCCTCTTGGCCAGGTGGGAAAGGGGTTCTTTTTTGGTTAATCCTTTTACAAAAAAAAAAAAAAAATGTTTTTTTTCTCCTTTGTCATCTTGCCCTCTTTGTCTACCTCTGTTCTTGTCTTGCCCCTTGATAAGCCTTCAGCATTATTATTATATTCTTACCTTTTTTGTCTCTTTTCTCTAGACCGAGCAGCCTCCCTATTTTTTGTTGTTTGGAGTAGTTACAGCTCCAGACGTTTGCCAAAGTCACATTATAGGATGTAATTCCAAAAAGACTTATTTCTTGGCCTCAATCCAAATTAAATAGAGAAGTTAATTTTTACAGTACTCAACAAGTTTAAACAAAGTTAGTAAGTATAAAATGACAACATTCTCAACATTTTATTGGATGGAATTTCAATAAACTAGATTTACGAGAACAAATTGCAACGGTCAAGCTTTTAATACAAAAAACGAATCACTTAGACAATAAAGAAGAAGATGAAGATGAAGGTGTGCGTTGATTAAAGTAAATTTACATTTTGGTGTGTATTTGGGGTTTCAATCCAAAAAGAAAAAACAGAAAAAGAAGTATGCGATTATGGCTTAAATGGCAAGGGTACTTTAATTCAAAAATATGTAATACGTACTTGTTTGTTTTTAACAATAATTCAACAAATGGTTATAAGTGGTTAAAACTAAATATAAGATATTAACAAGGGTTCATAAGTGTTACTCCATGGAAAAGTTAGGGTTATTAAGTGAAATTAACCTTTTAAATTATCCTATTTGGTCTCTATTTGGATTTACTTTTCTTTGACAAAAAAAAAGTTATTTTTTTAAAAAATACATTTTTTGCAACAAATATTTAAATTAATTTTTAAGGAAAAATAAATCTTCGAAAAAAAACTCAATTTAACTTTTTTGTAAAGTAAAAAATTTTAAATTTTCAAAAGAATATCTTTTTTCTTCAAAAATTATATAAAAAACACTTTTAAAAAATTACAACATGTTTCACCACTTTTAAAAAATTATGGAGTCGCATATCAGCTCGTAATCCCTGCAGGAGTACTCACCTGCTAGGATAGGGACACTGTGTGTTGACTCTAGGGATATGAACCCGGTAGGTAAAGTTAACACTTCACATACATTTTAGGGTTAAACATTTTAAGAATTTTAAAGTACTAATTTATGTGGAGTTTTAGGAACACAATTGAATAACTATTACTACTACTACTAATAATAATAATAATAATAATATTTATTATTTTTATTTTTATTGTTGTTGTTGTTGTTAAATATAATATTTCATCTAATAATAAAATAACAATAGTGATATATATTATTTTATTTAAATGATACTTGATGTGTGCTATTCGTATCGAGTTTTACACCCGCAAGCGTACGGATCATTCGTGATATAGCAGATTCGGGTGCGGGTATCGTCTCCACAGGGAGGCTACCTTAGCTAAGTCTCTATGTGCTCGGGTGCTTCAAACTAGCTACGTGCGTGTGTGTGCTTATTTTAGGATGGAAGGGAGCTCGGAAAAACGAAAATAAAAACTAATCTATGGAGGAACTTAAAGGTGCCTAACTAAGGAAGGAAACACTAATAAAGAAGAAGGGGACCTAGGGCGATTGCATTGCAACAGGACTTGGGCTATGATAATGGATGATGTCTATTTAAGGCTCCAGACTTCTATTGCCGTTGTGTTGATCGGGGGTTCTCTTAACCAATACTAGCTGTTTAACCCGTTAGCTGGATTTAAAGCTAAGGGCCAATCCCTCCTAGTCTACGCAATCCGTACTTAGAACTTATCCTCTTAGCTGGATTTAAAGCCAAGGACTAGCACCTAAACACTACGTGACATTAAGGCTCGATTAACCAACACTAACGTGGGTGAAGAATACTCTAGTCTAGGTTGACTTATCTGCTTGGCTGGATTTAAAGCCAAGGACTAGCACCTAAACTCGATTAAGCATAGCATGTAACCTATTAGCTAGATTTAAAGCTAAAGCCTACTCTATTAAGCAAAGCCATGAGATTAAGCACAATCACATCACCCATATAAGTAGATAAGAGCATTTGAAGTACAAATAACACATGCATATTCATTTAGGCATTTTAACAAACACATAGACATGTTTGATTTCCAATACATAGACATATTGAATCATGCCATATATTTATGTAAACAAACATGTATTAAGACCCAAAGATCTACACAAACCCATTATTCAAAGCCCTAATCTATTATACAACAACAATCAACCCTTAATCTAGCCTAATCTAGCAACATATTAACAAGAAATAGAGAAAGAATAAGAAAAACTTCCCTAAATTCTTGCTTTCAAATCCGTACAAATCCTTCAAATCTTTGTTTAATGCTTCAATCCTAGCTTGGTGTGGGGTTTAGATGGTGGTTTAAGGTGTTTGGTGAAGTGGGTAAAGGGTTAGGGTTTATTAGGATTTAAGAAATAAAAGTTCCTCCCCTGAAAATGAACTGAAACGAGTTTTTATAGATTTCTTCAGCGCATAGCCTGTCGACTGGCTCCTCTTTCTTGCTCGATCGGCTTCAATCATGATGCTCTCTGGAATGGCCGGTCGACCGGCTCCTTGAGGAACTCGACCGGCTTAAATTCTTTATTCTCTGAAGCGGCCGGCGGCTCTTCTTCTAAGTTGACCGACTGGATCAGAATGATCTCTTCTTTATTCCTTTTCTTCCGATCTTCATCGGTTAGCTCATTTCTTCCTCGCGTAAGCTTGAACCCTTCTAAAACACTCCTAAAACATGGAATATAACACTTAGTATAGTATTTATGCATCTAAATACATTATGTACAAATATTAACAAATATGCATAAACTTTGTACTAAGTGCACTCAATTATGCTCTAAACACCCTTAAATGTGCATGAAAAAACTAGATGCAAACACGCACAAATGACACACATCAATACTAATAGTAATTATAATAATAATAACAATAATAGCATTACTACGGTCACATTGATGTATTTTTATGTCATCTTATATTTGTCAATTTATTCAATAATTACTTTTACTGAAAACATGTTCTTCAATCAATTAGTTATACAGCTATTCACTAGTAGCTAAAATATATACCTAAGCAACTATCAATTATCTAAACAACTATTAGCTAAAATTATCAATTGCTTAAACAACTAATTGTGTTAAATCAGACGTTAATCAAATGCTTTATTATTTTCTTTATTGACCACATCAAAGATATTTGAAACACTAGCATACAAACCTGTGCAGTGCTGCAAGTGTGATATAGTGTTTATTTTATATTATGTGTGCAATAGATAAGTCAATCATTTTTATTGAGGAAAAAAATATATCAATTTACTGAAAGATATTATTTTTTATCCAATTATTTTTAAATCATTACTATTAGCAATGTGAATACATTATTCTCTTTAGTAGTGTGAATATGAAAATTATGTAACTGTATAAAAGGAAAGCTAATATCACATATCTTTCCTTACCTTCCTTGTAAAGGTCAAATCCTTGATTCTAGGCTAAAGTTATGAGCATGATTGTAGACAGCCTTGTACATATATGCTGTAATGTTTCTGTAGCAATGTAACAGAGGAAATACAATTCTTTCACGGTATCTTTGGTTTACGACCATCGTCATTTTACATCCCACTTTGCTTCCCCTGCTCTGTAACAATGACTACATCTATACAAGGTTCACAACACACTAAATCCCTCCCCAAAGACCTCACGTCATCTTCACACTCTTCCTCTACAATTACCTTACCTTTGCATAGCGTCAAAGTTTTTGTTACTGTAACTCTCAATTTCACTAATTACCTCACACGGAAAAATTAGATCACAACTTTTTTTTGCCTTCAACAATTTAATAGGCTTCATAGATGGCTCCAATAAATGTCCAACAAACTCTGCTGATGCTACTGCAATTGTTGCATAGACGTGTTTCGATCGTTATGTTAGTGCCTGTATCATGGAAACTCTATCTGAGACATTGGTACACCAGGCTAATGGATTTCCCCAACTCTTGATCTTTGGAAATTCCTTGAAGAACTATTTCTTCAATGATCTACTACTCGAAAATCTCTATTGTGTGCTCAACTTCGAACTCTCAAAAGGGGCACTCTCACCATCTTTGAATACTTGTAGCTTATTATCTCCCTCTCTTCCTCCTTGGCAGCAGTTGGGAATAAACTTAGTGATTTGGATCTAGTGCTTGCAAACTTTGATGGACTCCTATTAGACTATCACCCCTTTGTCACCACTATTGAGAACTTGATGCCGCCTCCCACTTTTTCTTAGCTGCGTGCGAAACTCTTAGTTTATGAATAGCACTTCCTACTTGGTTCCAACTGCACTCATACCGAAGAAAAAACATTTCTTCCTGCTCTCAATACCCAATTATTGCACCTCTCGCTTTAGCAAACTAGACTGGTTACTTAGAAATCAAGCAATAGATCCTCTACAACACCAAACTTAGGTCCGAATTGCATCTTTCAACGTAATCAAAACAATCAAAATGGTAATCAAAGAGGTCGCCTAAGGTTCAAATGCCAGATTTGCCTTCGCTTTAGTCATAGTGCAGCTCGCTGTCAATACCGGTATTTTGCATTAAGAAATAATGGAACACAACCCTTTGTCACCTCTCAAAATGGTTACTTTGCTGGTTTTCACACGTATCCACACAATCAATCTGATTCTCCGCTGTTGCCACAAACCATTGAACAATGGATTTTGGATAGTGGCGCCTCCACTCACATGACACCAAACCAGGCTTTACTTTAACAAAATGCTCCTTACAATGACTCGGACAAAGTTTGGGATAGTGATCGTAAAGAAATCCCTATAGCCAACTAAGGCTCTTCTTTATATACTCACCCCTCTTGTTCTTTTTCTTTAACTCAAATCTTACATGTTCTTTGCATTTGTAAAAATCTCTTATCTGTCTCTCAATTTACTCACGATAATCATGTATCATTAGAATTTACTCCTTCTTCTTATATTGTTAAGGACTTGCAAATAGGAACATCACTACTTTGACGTCGTGTTGACTTGGGGCGCTACGTGCTTCCCTTACAACTTGCTACTTTCACCACATATGGACTTGCTGCTTCAAGAGTATCTTCTTTTCTCTGGCACAATAGGCTAGGTTATCCCTCATTGAAGGTTCTGTCTCATATTTCAAAAAGTTGTACTGATGTGTCTTTAGGTTCGACTAAGTCTGTTTGCTCTTCTTGCATGATGGGTAAGTGTCATTGTTTACCATTTCACGCTTTAACAAATAAAGCTTCGGCTCTTTTACAAGTTGTTCACTATGATATTTAGGGTTCTGCCCTTGTTTTATGAAAGTTTGGTTATCGTTACTTTATTTTATTTGTTGACGATTTTACACGCTTCACTTGGCTTTACCCTTTGAAACAAAAAAATGAATGTGTTACTTATTTTAAACATTATAAAGCCCTCAGTGAAATTTTATTTTCTACTAAAATCAATTTTTTTTCATTGTGATGGTGCAAAGGAACTCACACAAGGACTTCTTCGTGAATTTTTAACTCAATTTGGCATACAATACTGCATTTCGTGTCCATACACTTCTCAACAAAAAGGTCTTGCTGAAAGAAAGATTTGACACATTACTGAGGTTGGCATGATGCTAATATTTCATTCATCTGGCCCTAAGTCATTTTGGCTAAAGGCTTTTAATACGGCAGTGTAATTGATCAACCGATTACCTACTCTTATTTTGCAAAACAAAAGTCCTTTTGAACAAGTACACTCTCATGTTCCTAACTATTTGGCCTTGAGAGTATTTGGGTGTTTGTGCTTTCCCTATCTAGGTGCCACCAAGAAAGATAAACTTAGTCCCAAAATAGTGCCTTGCATCTTTGTTGGTTATAGCTTTGATTATTCTGGTTATAGATGCTTTGACCTCAAGACTGGTCATGTCTATATCTCTAGACATATGGTGTTCGATGAAGATGCCTTTCCCTTTGTCTTGATCTTCAATACTTCAGGTGTTCCAACTAGCCCGACCCTAAGCATGTCTCAACCATCCTTCTCTACATTTCGACCTTCGTTCACCCACGTACCTATTGTGCCAGCGTATAATTTAAACTCTACTCAAATAGTCATGTCTCTTCCAACAGCTCTTTCTCGACACACTCTTATAACCTTATTTGAAGTCATTATCCCCCCTATGTTACACTTTGAACTTGATGTTCCCCCTTATGCTCCAGAAAGCTCTTTGGATCTCTCACCAAGCTCGCACTAAATCTAGCCTTCATCTCTAAGTGATAATGCTTCACTTTTGTTGCTCTCTTCATCGCATGTGTCTAATGATGACCATTCTTTGTTTCTACCTGGCAACTTGACCAGCACTCCACCTCCCACAAAACAACTAATCTCGTTCAAACTTTCCTTATGTCCGCCCCATACATCTACTTCTTCATCTCAGCTTGCCCCTTCCCCCTCAAACATTGCATGGTCACTCGAAGCCAAGATAACACTGGTCTATCAAGCAATTCTCTGACTATATCACCTACACCACTGTCTCATCATCGTCTTCCCCAAACTATCTGGATATTGAATCTACCTCCTATACACAGGCTTCAAAAACTGTTCAATGGCGTATGGCAATGGATGCTGAGTATTTAGCTTTAACTACTGACGGTACATGGATTCTTTTTCCAAAACCTTCTAATGCTAACATCATTGGGTGTAAATGGGCATTCTGTGTAAAGTAGAAACCAGATGGCTTTGTTGACTGTTACAAAGCTCTCCTTGTTACAAAAGGTGTTCACCAAGAAGAAGGCACAGAGTTCTCTGAAACATTTAGTCTTGCGATAAAGCCTACCACTATTCGCTAGGTACTTTCTCTTGCTATATCATTTGGTTGGGAAATTCGCCAAGTCGATGTTAACAATGCCTTCCTCCTATAAGAAGATGTTTATATGGCTCAACTATTAGGATTTGTTGATCCTAATCATCCGGAACATATGTGTAAACTTCTGAAAGCTCTCTATGGTCTTAAACAGGCTCCTCGTGCATGGTTTGCTCAACTCAGTAGTTTTTTAATCTCTCAAGGATTCACAACTACCAAATCTGGTGTTTCTCTATCCATGAGACATGACTCTACTAGCCCTTTGTTTATTTTGATCTATGTTGATGACATTATCATCACTGGAAAATCTACTGGTGCTATTACTTCCTTGATTAACTTGCGTAACAGACAATTTGCTCTCAAAGATCTAGGGTCTTTATCCTTGTTTTTAGGCATCCAAGTACTACCACAGAAGAATGGTATACTGGTTCAACAAAAGAAATATATTCAGGATTTACTTGTCAAGACTGATATGATAAACGCCAAACCAGTATCTATACCAATTGCCCTGTCACAAACTCTGTCTCAACATCAAGGGGAACCCTTCTTTGATCCCACTCTATATCACAGAGTAGTTGGTGCTCTATAATACCTCACAATCACTCGGCCAGACATTTGCTTTGTAGTCAATAAAGTTTGTCAGTTCATGCAATCTCCTATTGTTGAACATTGGACTGCGATATAGAGGATTCTATACTATTTGAAAGGCAATGATGAGCTTGGTCAGACTTTCAAGAGCTCTAATGATCTCTTGATCCATGCTTGCTTAGATGTTGATTAGGCTGATGTCCTAATGACCTGCGAGGCACTCATGGGTATTGCATTTTTCTTAGTCCTAATCTAATCTCATGGTCTGCTACGAAACAAACCATTGTGTCTCAATCCAACACTGAAGTAGAATATAGAGCCATCACTTTTGCCATAGCTGAGCTATGTTGGCTTCAATCACTTCTTGAGGAAATCAAGATGCTATCCTCTACTAAACCAACTTTTTGGTGCAATAACATTGGTGCTACCTATTTGATAGCTAATCCAGTCTTTCATGCCTGAACAAAAAACATTGAACTGGACGTTCACTTTGTTCGTAAAAAAGTTGCTGCTGGTGAACTTCAAATTTGTTTTATTTCTACACTTGATCAGATATCTGACATTAAGGCCAAAGGTTTTTCTGGCACACGATTCTCTCATCTTCAGTTCAAGCTTGCCGTTCAAAGGAAAGCTAATATCACATATCTCTCCTTACCTTCCTTGTAAAGGTCAAATCCTTGATTCTAGGCTAGTTTTGTGAGCTTGATTGTAGACAGCCTTGTACATATATGTTGTAACGTCTCTGTAACAATGTAACAGAGGAAATACAATTCTTTCAATTACTATGTAACCTCAGTCTTTTATATATGACCATAGAGCAATGTAGCTTCAAATGCCAAGAAAGGTTTTTGAATTTTTTGTAATAACATTAAGTAATTATATAGGCATAGTTTTATCGCATAAATATATTGAACCAATGTAGTGATAATAAAATGGAAAATGACTACAAAAATATGAGAATTTATTAATGATGAAGAAAAACTCGATCCATGATTAAGGAATTTATGAAAAATAAATGACCATATATATATATATATATATATATACAGGTCTTTTAAAAAATTATGTGAAAGATTGCTAAAAGTAATCGTTGCTCCTTTCATCCAAAATGCAAACGCATCAAGATTATTGGATTTGGGTGAAACTTAATTGAGAAAGCTATTGTTTACATTGAAGGTGAGCAATGGGAGTGGCCTAATAATCCTCTTTTCCACTTTATTGTTGATTCTTTGGGGTAGTCTAGTCCTAATAATTAGAATGAGGAAGACATGGTGATATGGGTGGGGGGCCCTCAAGGAAAATTCTATACAATGATGGCTTGGGAGGCTACTAGGGAAAAGTATGAATTCCAAGAGTGGACAAGAATCATCTAGTTCGAGAATCACATCCCTAAACACGTTTTTTTCATGGTTATTTTGGAAAGATAAACAACCCATGAGGAATAGATTACTGGCTTGGGGTATGTATGTTGACCTTCATTGTACATTCTGTAGAAGAATGACGAAAGATAAAGGCCACTTATTTTTTAATGCTCTTTCACTAAACGAATATGTAAATAGTGCATAAAACTGGCGATGGGACCACATTGGTTACAGGAATGGAAAGTGATCACACAGTGGATGGTTGCTAGATGTAGCGGTAGAAATATGAAGGCTTTTGTGATTAAGCTCATGTTTGAAGACGCTATCTACCACACTTAGGTGGAGAGAAATAGAAGGGTGTTTCAGGAAAGAGTGTGAACTAAAAATCAAATTATTGATGACATTATTTTTTATGTAAAGTGCAAAGTGTATTGTGAAAAAAATTTAGGAACAACAGTATTAATAAGGAAATTTTTAGGAGATGGAAACTCTGACTCCAACTAGAGTAGATTTAGGTCTTTGTTGTTGAGTAGTGTTGGTCCTTTTTGTAAATAGTTATATATTGTTTTGAATCTTAATTTAAGCACTTGCTTTTTGAGCCAAAAAAAAGGTATATATATACATATATAATATATTTAACCATACGAATTGCAATGATAATTTTAGGAGTAATTTTCCCTTTTTTCAATCAATACTTTTTATTTACCTCTAATTGTTGCTAAAATATGTATCAAATATGTTAATAAATATAAATGACACAAAACACAACAATATTTTTTTACTATATATTACTTTTATATATCTTCCAACCTGTTGATGCCTCATATCAAAAAAAAAAAAAAAAAAAAGAAGAAGAAGAAGAAGAAGAAGAAAAACCTATTTTTTTGTTAAGTTTTATATGATAAGGACACATCAAACATGCAATTCCGTAACTTATTTTCCTTTCATCGCCTAAGTTATATCACTCACTTCTTGATGTAACATGATTAATGTCTATTTTTATATAGCAAACCATGACCACTCATATGGTCGTCTACTTAAACACCCAATTAATGTCTATTTTTATATAGCAAACCATAACTACTCATATGGTCGTCTACTTAAACACCCTAACCTTGTTCCGACCAAAAAAATTAAAAAGCCAAAAAATCATGTTGAGCCCATGACACAACATGTAACAGAAACCTTTTCGTGCACGTTTTAATATTGTAGTAGAAGATATTTGTGTTATAAAGGTTGAGAAGAACTTTTATATACAAGTGATAGAGGAGGTCTAGTTATCATTTCTCTACATTTATGAAGAACATTTAAAGATTTTAAGATATACGCTTGAATTAAATTCACATCTGACGTAGTGAGGAGCTCAAAAGTTGCTAGAGCCTAGAGGAAATTATAACTCAAAGGACCCTTAACTCTCATAAATTAAACAAGTATTAGTGGGAGATGAAAAGCCCTTTAGAGTTAATTTCTCATCGATTTCATAGTCTTCCAATATATATGTTTGTGTGTATGAAATAGCCACAACAGTTTCAATACTCTACAAAAAAACAAAAAAATCGATTAGAGACAAAAAATTTACATCGCAAATTTAATAAATTTTGTCTGAAAATGAATTTTAGTTGGAACTTGAGACGGAGAGACAAAGAATTTTTGTCTAAAAAATTCCGTATCAAATTTTAAAATAGAAAATTCGGTCTCTAATTGAGATAGAAAATTTTATTTCTCAAATTCCATCTCAAATATTTATTAACTTATTAAAAAATTTTATTCAAATTTTCCGTCTTAAACTAACTCCTTCTGAAATCCACTAATTTCTAGTAATGATAAAAACATAGTAGCAACAGTAGAGCACAATAACAAGATGAATACATAGACATGTGCGTGTGTGTGTGAAATATCAATTTTGAAAAAAAAAAAAGAAAAACATAGAGGGACATGGAACAGAAGTAGAGAAAAGATAGAGGACGAACAAGGGAGAAAAGAAAAAAGACAAGTAAAGAACCAGCAATCTAGATTTTGTTTTTACAAAAAAATAAGGATAAAATTTGCAAAAACACATACTTACTCAAACAACTATTAATTAGAAATATTAGTTACTTAAACAATTAATTATGGCAAACAAGACCCTAATCAAATGTCCGACCGTTTTCTCGATTGACCACGTCAAAGACATTCAAGACAATACACTTACGACCACTTTGATTCCTCAAACTTTTGTAAGATATGGACACATCGAACAATCCCGTACTTAACTTGATCTTTTCCTTCCATGGGCCAAATTATTATACCATTCTTCTTCATGTAACATGATTTAATGTCTCCTTTTGTATAGCAAACCTTAACCACTCGTCTGGTCTAAGAAAAGGGCCAAACATTGCTCTGACCAAAAAATAAATAGACAACAACAAAAAGATCACGTTGAAGCAATGAGACAACATGGAACAGATTCCTTTTGGGGCACGTGGATGTTGGCTTGTTATTATTAGAGAAGCAGATGTCAAAGAATAGGCAACATTCCCCTAATCCCCTCATATAGTGGCGGAGTTAAATTTTTATTTAATTTTTTTTATTGAATTTAATATTAAATTAGTAAGTTAATTTTGAGAGAAGGAAATGTGAATAAAAAAATTTGACATTAATGACATGCTGAAGTTAAAGAGTGATGCGTAACTACGCGAGAGTATTTATCTAAAAGAATTTATTTCATTTTGAGCATTAATTACTATTGATAATCAAGAACTCACATATGGCTCCGCTGAAGTTCGTATGTACGTGAAAAAAAAAAAAAAAAAAACTTTTGACTGATAACGTTAGAGGAATTTTTTGTTTTTTTTTAATCGAAAATGATCAATCTCTAATTGACGCGTTCGAAAAAGACGCCCAAATCTTGCCGACCTCTCGCCTCTCCCCTCTCCCCTCTCCCCTCTCCCCTCTCCCAGTCACCAATGGCACAGCAAAGGTTCCCCTCAACATGTTGCCATCAATAGGATCAGATTTCTACTTGTGAGCCACAAGTGGGAAAAAAAACGTCGATTTGATGTTTAGAAAAGCGCGTGGACCCGTGTGGGCTACAAGCATTCTTACAATTTGACGGTGTACGTAAATGTTTTTTTTTTTTTTTAAATCAAAATAAAGTTTGCTATGTATGGGATACATGGTTTTTTTTTAAATATTTTTTTTTGTAATTTATAATTGGATAAATGTAAATATATTTCACAAAATTTCATATTTGGTTCAATTTAATAAATATCATGTTTTTATGAGGTACTTCGAATGATTGAATGCAATTAGGTCTGATTGAGATTAAGAAATCATTTTAAATGAATATAAGAAATAGATTCGACACCTTTTTAAATAAAAATGGTCATGGAATAATAGCATGTCATGTCGCTTTCTTTATATTACATACAATTTTGTATATTAGCTATCTAAAATCACAATCACTTCATTACTCTTCACTTTTATATAATTACTAGTCAATCACCCGTGCGATACACGGAAAGCAAAATGTTATTTTATATGCTTAGCATTTTTTCAAAAAATTAAGATAAGTGGCATTATATTAAAATAAATATCATTATCATTTCTAAATAATTAAATTATGTATGTTTGAGTTAAATTACAAAACAAAATATGAATAATTAAAGCATTTAGTAAAATAATTTACATTAAAATTACTAAGAGAAAACAGTATAAAAATATGGAAAGAAGATTAAAATAAGAAAAAATATATCAATTAAAGTAGGTCACGATTTGATAACAACCAAATTGGAGAGTTACCATAGATATCTGTAACCAATCCAGATTGCATGTCATAATTTTGGAATGTAATATGTAAATATTAAAATAAATTAAAAAATCAATGTAAATCTCATTAAAAAAAAACACGATTTTCACAATTAAATATAATGTAAGAGTGCCACGTGACAAAAAGATATTAAGAATGTTATCTATGCGACATTTGTCATTGTTATATTATAAAAGATTCTTCTATATAATATAATATAGATTCTAATAAACTTAGGTTTTTCTTTTTCCTTTTTTGGTTTAACCCTGTACCCAAACAGCTTTGATTGCTCCCTAAACCTCTCTAATTAACAATCTAATATCTAATATCATACTAATAATAGTTAATAATTAATTTAATAGTCGAATATGATTATAGTCAAATCTAACCTAATCATCTAAACAATCTAGTCTGATTAAATTAATTTATACATTTCTCTTTGTTGATCCATGCAAAATCTTATCCAACTGTATAACACTCAATCTTTTTTATTCCCATTGGCAACAAACCGTTGTGCTCACAACTCCAACAAAAACTAAATATTTTTGTAGAAAAACTTAAATACACTCTATTGTTTGGGACGGCTAGTTATGTGTTTGGCATATGTCATCATCAAATATTGATGTTAGTGAAACGTGTTATTGTGATGTGGGCCAACAATTAAAAAACACATTCACTTCAGAATGGTAAAATCATGTCTCAAGTTTAGGAAAGGCAATGGTATTTTAAGCGATTCAATTCGTAAGAGTATCGTGAAAAACTTAAAAATTAGAATAAAAGTTTTTAAGTAAAAGAAAAGAAATCTCGGTCCAAGGATGATAAAATTTTTTCCCTGTACCTCAGCATTGAGGTAATGCTAGTTAGGGGTTTACTGATCTTACCGGTCTCATCCTAATATATATGTATATACATGTATAATTGTATTTTTGTGTAGTTTGTAAGTATTGTATCAATAAACATTCTTTTAATAGTTAAAGTTTTTCTTCATGTCACTTCGAAAGTCAATATTCAAATAAGTTCAAATCTTTTTAACATCATTTTAAAATTATTTTGTATTAGAATTTATTTATGTATTATTGACATTTAAGTTTCTCAAGGCCTAACCCAATTTTACTCCATTGTCCAACTTTCCCTGCCATTAGCCTCGTAATAGGTGTCCACTAGGGCAAGGTGGGATCTTTTTAATCCAATAGGGACAAAAATGGGGCAAAAAAATTTAGGATTCATTTAGATTAATTTTTTTAGAATGTAATTTTTAACAATTTTTGAAAAAGGTGCATTTTTGAGGAGTTAAAAATTTTGATTTTAAAAAAAAATTATATTTAAGTTTTTTTTCCCTAAAATTTAAGCTTTTTTGATAACCAAACCATATTAAATATTTATTGTAAAAAAAATATGCTTTTTTCTTTAAAAAATAATCCAAATACGCTCTTATTTTAACCAATCATAAGATAAAGATAAAGATAAAGGTAAAGATAAAGAGAAGAATTTTCTACCAAAAATCAAAAGCAAACACAACTGCGTGGACATCCGATTTTACCTCCAATGGGGGAAAAGGAATTATCGTACCACTCGTGAAAAAATTTAAAAGGATCACGTGACAATTCCAACAGGGACTGTACTAATCTGACACACTCAACTCGCACCCCTCCGTACTACCCCACACCCCAACATACATAAAAGATATACGCCACTTATTTTATTCATATTCACATTCACGTTCACATTTTTCTCATTCTCAAAAAGATATATACTTACATATACATATATATATCTATATCCATATATATTAGTGTTAATATTAATCCATTTGACATTGACCATCTCCAGTCTTTGTAAAAACTCTTTGCTGTATCATCTCCAAGAACACACCGCATCATTGAGCAAAGCACAATCATGGTTTTGGGTGTAAAGTTGCTTTCAATTTTCTCTCTTTTCTTGATTTCATCAAGAGCAATTTTTGGTTCAGAATCAGACCCTTTATTGAGCAGAGAGCAAATCTCGGAAATCCCAGTGAAATTCTTGGAATTTGCGAAGAAAGATGAAGTCTTTGATTGGCTGGTGAGTATCAGGAGGAAGATACATGAGAATCCTGAGTTGGGTTATGAAGAAGTTGAGACAAGTAAACTTATCAGAGATGAATTGGATAAGATGGAGATCAAGTACAAGTACCCTGTTGCAGTTACTGGTGTGGTTGGCTTTGTGGGTTCAGGAAAGCCTCCTTTTGTTGCTTTAAGAGCTGATATGGATGCTTTGCCTTTGCAGGTTTGCTTGAAAGATTGCAACTTTTTGTTTTTAGGCTACTTTTAGTACTTGTTTTTTTTGGTAAATGTTTTAGCTTTTGTTGTATCAATAGCTTGTGGAGTAGTACATATTGTTGTTTACTTGGTGAAGTAATTGTTTGAACTTCAGTTGATAACTCTTGGTGTTGTTATTGATGATTAATTGGAACCTTTAGCTTTTGTGTCTCGTAACCTTTTGTCTTAGTGTATTCTTAATATGATTGATGTATTCTGGTTGATAATGATTGAGATGGTTTCTTTGTATTACCTTTAGTACTTGATTTTTGAAAAAGTTTTTAGCTTTTTGGTGTCTCAGTAGCTTGTGTACTGTATTATGTGTCCTTGTTTTATCTGTTAAATAAATGTTGAACTTTGGTTGGTAATAATTGATATTGTTGTTGATTAGTTGGACTTTATCGCTCTAATTATTAGGTTTCTTAATAAAGAAAGTTGTGAGGTTTTGTGGCTCTATAACTTGAGTAGTAGTGTATATTTTCTACTGCAACTGTAAATTAGTTGTTGAACTTCAATTGATAGTAGTTGATGTTTTCATTGATGACTAATTGAAACTTGTCACTTTTAATTATGATTTATTTGGAATGTTTAGCTCTGGCGTCTCAAAAGCTTCTATTTAGTGTATTCCCTATAGTTGTTGAGCTATAGTTGAAATGATTGAGATTGTTACTATGATGATCAAGTGGGATTAGGTTATTGTTGATTTATAGTATGTTACGATTGTAATGTTTTAAGGATGAAGGCTGGAACTTTCTGTAGGAATTGGTGGAATGGGATCACAAGAGCAAGAACCCTGGGAAAATGCATGCTTGTGGGCATGATGCACATGTCGCAATGCTTCTTGGAGCAGCAAAGATTTTGCAAGAGCATCGACAGCTTCTAAAGGTTAGTTTTGTGATAATTGTGCTTATTTTTACCTATATTGAGCTACTGCTTCTGAAGATGCTCAAGTAAATCGAGTTAATAAGTGTGCATTTTTAACTGAATTATTTGAATAGTGATTCTCGATTATCAGAAATTATTCATGTTCTCTGTCATTGTTGCGTATTTGAGATAAGGCTATCCCTTTTTCTCTTTTAGTTTCTATGGGTTGTTGGGTTTGGGAGACCGGTAGGGTGTATAACAGAAAGCATAAAGAAAAACGAGATCAAAAGCTGGAGGAGCTCAGTGAGCGTGATAGAAATCTTTAAATGCAGAAGCACTACAGTTCTTTTAATTATTTTAATCAAGAAGATAGACACCATTGTCTAGGCTGCCTAAATAAACTACAGATGCATCTTAAAAGTTTTAATTTTGAATTTCTGGGTGCAACTTTAGATTGTAGATAATACCATATGGAGTCTCACGTATTAAAGGGCTCAAAGGTTCTATTTGTTACCATTTCCACAAAAAGCAATATTCTCCAATTTGTTAGTGGTGGGGTCATGGACCTACTTTTGTTGATCATCATTAATCACGTTTGACATTATTAAATTTCTTACTTTATGCCAATACTTAAGGCTAATGGTCAATTAGGCTATGCACAAGCATTCAGCTATAATGAAAGTTAAAAATAACTATCCCTTTCACCGTAGATGTAGCATTTGTTACCTAATATGATTATGAGTAAATTAGAGAAAGAGGATACTCCTCGATTTGTATAATTGGCACTTTGTCAAGTGTGTTGACATGGTAACATCACTTTTTCTCTGTTTAATATTTGGAAACTGCAAAAGTTATGGCTTACTTTTTATACTGAAGCTATAGCCAGAGGTATGTATAGAGAGAGGACGAGGAAGTTGAAAGTAGCTGAAAAATGACCAATGACGGGTAGCAGATAAATCTCCAGTTCACATTTGCAATTAAAATCAACTTTTGCCCTCTGAGAGACTGCAGCTACCATTCTCTGCATAATTCACATCCAGCTTTCTTGCACAATGAGACATCTGGAAAGTAGTATTACGACAGAAGTGCATTTTAGCACATAGAGTGGATATCTGAAAAGTCAACTTTCTGCTTTTGACAGGGAACTGTTGTTCTTGTTTTCCAACCTGCTGAAGAAGGAGGTGGAGGGGCTAAGAAAATGATAGACGCTGGAATCTTAGAAGATGTAGAAGCAATATTTGGTCTGCACGTGACTCCAGACTTTTCTGTTGGTGAAGTGGCTTCAAGACCTGGTCCTCTTGGGGCTGGCGTTGGCTTCTTTGAAGCCACAATAAATGGAAAGGGCGGTCATGCAGCAATTCCTCAGCACTCTATAGACCCAATATTGGCGGCGTCAAATGTGATTGTCAGTTTACAGCACCTTATTTCTAGAGAAGCTGATCCCCTTGACTCTCAGGTACATCTCTTTCTTTTTCTTTCTGAGAGAATTGAGAGGTTTTAAAACTTAATTTTTAGACAGCGGTTTCCATTTGAGCACATACCATAGTGTCAATGGAAGTTTTGACATATAGACAGTAGTAGATCATGTTGGTTCTTTATAATGGATAAGATATATCAGGAGGAATTGCTATAGCAATTTAAATTTCTCTGTCCGATTTAAATTTGGAAAGCAAAGCAATGATAACATGGCTGTTTTCCCAAAGAGAAACTAGTAGATAGGATTGGCATGAAGTTATCCATATACTTCTTTTTCATGCAAAGTAAAGGCCTTTATTTTCTGATCTTGATATGTCAAGACACGGTGCAACTGTCACTATATGATCTTTTGATATGCGGTACTCTCGATTTCTCAGCCTATTGTAATTGACATAAATACTTGGAAGTTTTAAAATTCACTAGTGGATTTTTTCAAATTCATATGCTTTGAGACCAAAGATTTTGATTTCATAATTCGAATGACTACAAAATCATGTTCTGTTGGAGGAAAAACCTCATTCTTATATGGCTCTTCTAGAACATAAAATAGCTCTATCTATGTTACCCCATGGTCTGAATTAACATATTAATTCGCTTATATAGGTAGTCACTGTTGCCAGATTCCAAGGAGGCGGTGCATTTAATGTTATTCCTGATTCTGTTACCATTGGCGGCAGCTTTCGGGCCTTCTCAAAGGATAGCTTCATGCAGCTCAGGAACCGAATTGAGGAGGTGCATTTGAAATTTTGGATGATGCAACGTGATGGCTATTTCAGAAGAAGTGATGTGATAACATAACATTACGTAACTCTAGTTGACGTGCTTAGTATTTTTCCATTTCAGTAAGCTTAAAACTGGTAATATCAGTTAAAAATCATCTTAATTATGTTATGATAAAGAGACTACCATTGGCTTCACTCTTTTTCTGTTTGGGCTGTAAGTCCTTTTCCTTGGGCCCTGGTGACATTATCTTGCTCACTATCATGTTTTTCGCCTTATAAGATGTTTTAGAGTTCATTTACATGTTACCTGGTCCGGCTATAAAAGGTAATTCCCCTCTATTGCAGGTTATTGTAAGGCAAGCTGCTGTACAGAGGTGCAATGCAACTGTGGATTTCCTGGTAAAGGAGAAATCTTTTTTCCCTCCGACCGTCAATGATAAAAGTTTACATAAGCACTTCCAGAAAGTTGCGGCAGACATGCTCGGTGTTCATAAGGTTAAAGACACGCCACCATTGATGGGTTCTGAGGATTTTGCATTTTTCCAGGAGGTTATACCAGGTTACTTTTTCCTCCTCGGAATGATGGATGAAGCGAAGGGAAAGCTTTCATCTGCTCACTCGCCTTACTTTACAGTTAACGAAGATGCATTTCCTTTTGGTTCTGCACTTCATGCATCGTTGGCTACTAGATATCTTCTTCAAGTCCAAAATGAAACTCTTTTCACGAGTAAAAATTATCACGATGAATTGTAAGGTGCTGCTCTTTTTTTCAGCGAAAATGCAGACCAAAGAGGTCGAATTGCTGACCTTCTCTCATGGCAGGTTCTGGAGCATTCTTAGTCCAGCTTATGCTGTAAATTTCACACGTAATGCTGAAATTCTTTTGCCTTTGAAGTTCAAGGATCTTCCTGATGTAGAAACTGCCATGTTTAATAATTATTTGTTCAATTCTACCATCTCTCAACTACTGCTATTATATGCCACATCCTATTTATCTGATCATTAGATATTTAGATCTAGCTGCACTGTGATTTACTGTCTGCAAGCAACTTCTTATTGCTTCAACTCAACTCCCTTACTCCTCCCCCTCCATGACTCCACGGAATATCGACAAGCTGTGCTTAGGGCTCATTTGGATTGTTTTTTTCTAAAAATGTTTTTTTTCCGAAAAACTTTTGAAGAAAGTCTTTTTGATAAAGCTGATAGATCTACTTTTGGAGAAAAGCTAAAATTGAGCATTTTTTCAAAGTTTTAATTGTTTTTAAAAATCTAATCTGAATATTCATTGCAAAAAGGGTTGTGAACTTTTTTTAAAGAAAAAAATGCAAAAAACAATTCCAAGCAGGGCCTCGGTAATCAATTACAGACACGTGATAAATCATGCAGACCAAATCTTCACCTGACGTCTCCCAGATAGTTTGGTAGCCAGCAGAAGTTGTCAGAACTACATTGGTTAACTGCTTATTTATAACGTCACAGCATTGAGATGATTCACAACATTGTCAACTCAGCTGAGGGCCCGTTTGGATTGACTTTTTTCAAAAGTATTTTTTTTAACAGCAATTTTATTTGAGAAGTTGAAAATTCTAATTTCTAAAAAAAGATATATTTGAGTTTTTTTCAGACTTTTAGTTTTTTTTGGAAGTTAAATCAAATAATTATTACAAATTTAATGCAACTTTTTTAAGAAAAAAAGTATTTTTTTTTGAAAAAAAGCCAATCCAAACAGGCGGATAGACAACCGTATAGCATTCACAGTAGCGTTTTCCCACTAAAATTGAAATTATTCATAGTACCAAACAAGAAAAGTGTCGACCCCACCTAGTGGGATAAAACTTAGTTTTGTTTGGATTAGTGAACAAGTATACCGGATTGCATCGTTGTAGCTATCCCGACGTTGGAAGAGGAATGGTGCATTGCATTCCACAACCTAGTAAAGAATTTGACCCTGTGCAACAAAGGACTTATGCTTCCATCTTTGATATGTAAATAAAGAAGACAATGGAAAGAGCAACTATAAATTCAATAAGCGGAAATAACTTAAATGACTTGTATCTATACAAAAAGATATTGATTCACTCAATAGGATACAGAAAAGTATCAGGTAATAGACCATGGTTGGGTTTTGATCAGGCTTTCTAATTCTACTATTATATGCTTCAACATAACTTACCTTCTGAAGCAAAAGATTATCAGTATCATTCATACATCCATTCATACTCCAAAATTGTTGATCACAAGATAATCCCTTTCAAAAACCAAAAGATTTCGATGAATGTTCTAACAACGGACCCAATGCGCTAGGGGCAAACTTTCTTGCGAAAAGGAAACAAAGTTTAGATAGCTGATTGTTGTAAATGCACGTCCCGCCCTCAAAAATTCTCTTGAAAAGTTGCTCAGTAATGTCAGCCTTCCCAAATGTAGCGGGGTGAGCACCACCCCTAGACCAGTCCACCCAAGTGATGCTCCTGTTTGCCAAGAGATGAGGAGATTGAATGCTCAACATGGTTGGGAAGTAGTGTTCATCCACATAACAAGATGGTCTGCAGAACCGCTCAAACTTTGGGTAGTAAATGTCATCTGCAACTATGTCAACAGCCAATTTTCTGTTAACTTCAAACCATTGAGCCCCTTTACGCCAGTTAGTTATGTTGACCACAGGTGACATCTTGGGATTATACCGTCCTCTTCCAAGAGGTCCATGGTCATCAAATGCACCAACGAAACTGAACCTGGATCTTGATATGTAATGATAAACTATGCTAAACTTGTGCAGAGGAATGCACGACTCGGACAAGAGGACAAACCATTCGTTAGAGATATCTAGCAATGCGTTGGCAAGAAGTCGTCTTTCAGCATCACACATGCTCATCCTTCCCCACTCGGCGACCTATAAGAAAAGAAGTCCCATGAGAAGAACAAGGACACATAATTCTAATGGTAGCCATTACCAATGAATTGAACAAAGCAACTACAATAAAGTCATACCAACGAAACTCGAAATCTAAAATTCAAACACATCATGTTAAGCAGCCGAGGCATCTTAGATGATAATCACCTGTTGAGATTCTTTAAGTAGAACGTTCTTTCCTCTCTCTCCCCAGAATGTCAACTTATGGTAGATAATTCAAATTGATGGTTTGAATTAGAATATCAGATGAGGTAAAGATTGTTATCTTAGAGATCAATAAGACAAACTTATGAGCACCTTTATTCAACTGTTTATAAGAACAATCAAATTATGCCAGTGAAGCCGAAGGAAATTGCCAGAGAACAGAAGAGTAGATGATGAAATGATGTGTTCTATACTGCAATTTTGACAAAAGAAAAAAGATGACATTTTTCTTGCATTTGCAAATATTATCCTAACAACAGATGTTTCAGGCTTTCACGAGTAGAGTTATCTGCAGCCCTTTTTTCGAAAAAAATGCAGAACTAACCTGCTAAATTTCTTCAGCCAAACAAGTTGCAAAACCACTACCAGCATTTGAAACCAATAAAACTAAGTTGGGACCCAGAGAAGGATCAAGAATGCAATATCCTAATCTAACTTATCAGATTTGGGCATCAGTCTGATTTTGTCCAGACTGTAAACAAGAAGAAACTGATACTAGAAATAACCAACTCTTTCCAGTCTCTGCAGATTCATTTAGACTTAAGCAGACAACTCCAACCTCCAAAAAGATAAGGATTCTAATTTATGTTATCCACATTACCAAAATCTCATTTACTTCAGTTTTAATGTTACCTGCAACCGTAGATGTCTTATCATAAGCATGGGAAACTCTTTTTCCTTCTCCATCATTGGGACTGTTTCTTGTAAGTTTACAACAGGCTCGGATGCTATCTCATCATAATGCTATGACATTAAATTTCAACAAGTGACTCGAGCACACAGCCGACAGAAGGAAAGTATAAGTAACACGGAATTTACAGAAGGGCAAGCCACATATAAGTATCCCAGCAAAGTAAGTAGAAATCTTTTTTTATGTTTAAGCCGCTGGATAAAAGAATAGTCTTGCTATGTTAAGGAACCAATATACGGGAGAAGAGACAAAAAGTTTTTGAATTGAATCTGGTAGACTACAAAATAGCTTAGAAACTCAAATGGAAAAGATATTCAAGATACCAGACACAAAAAGCAGAAGAAACAAAACCAAAAAAATGCATTATATTCAACGATGTCAAATGGAAGAGATTTAAGATGTTTGTTGCTGTACCTGACTAGGAATTTGTCTCCGATAGAAAACAGATGAGGGCGGGAAATCCGGCTTGTATGATGGCAATGAATGTATGTAGATCGAATAAAGCCCCTCGTTGCCCTTGAAAAACCTCTCCCACAAAGGGGCCATTGGCAATGGCCCTCTGGTCAAGAACATAAAGGCAATCTTGGGAGTTCTTTTAAAAGGATAATCTCTAACTTGAGGTACAAAAGAAGCACGCCAGAACAATTCAGTATCATTCATAGTATGCCACAAGCTCAAAGGAGGCCTAATCCAACTTTCCAAACTATATGATCCTTGGAAACAGGACTCAACTCTTGGCTGTGCTACATTAACAAAACTCGGCAACCCGAGGTACCTAATCGTATACACGCTAATAATAGAAAACACAACGCCTACGCCCAAAAACACCACCAGAAACTGAAGTAATTTGAGAGGCAAAGGCTTATACTGACTTGTCACTCTAGTAGTTGAATCTTTGCCTTCCTCCAGTGTACCACTGCCCACCCTTGACTGCATCTTTATCGCGCCTCGCTCTAATCGAGTAATCTCCAACAAGAAGAACAATACTTTGCTTTTGTATTTCTCAACAAAAAAGCAACAAGAATTCTCTCCTTTGCAAGCCTGAGCTCTCTAATAGCATTCCCTAAGCAGAATGGTAAAAGTGAGTTGCCAACACACTACATGTACTAATAACAGCAACAAGAATCGGATATTTGGGCAAGCTTTGCACTTCATGGGCAAGTTTTTAACAGAAATCAATGATACATCATGGTAATCAAAACAGGTGAGCTGGACTTATTGCTTACCTTATATATATACACACACAACAAATCTTGACCCTAGAAGCTAATTATTCCAAAACCTTAGAATTCAGTGTTGGATGATCATTAAAAATACACAGATTTTGCAGGTGAGAATTCTCCTAAGCAAAAATTGGGGAAAAAAAAAATCACATACCATGAGTGAAGAAAATTGAAAGATGGTAATATGGTATGGTTACGTGTGGTGGGATTATAGTCAAGGTGTCTACTAATGATTTGTTTGAAGAATCAAACACGTTTTCAACTTAGAAGAATCAAACTGATTCTTGTTTATTAAACCTTTTTATTTTCTTAGGTGCTTAATTTTCTCCAACTCATTTGGTAACAGGACTCAAAAGAAATTTTGCCTTTTGTGGACTTTTCTTGTGCCGTTCAGATTATGCAAACTTTCTTGATGTCCAAAAGATTTGGCGGAAAGGTGCTTTCTAGTAAGAGGGTGTAGTACGTGCGATGTGTCAGCAGTTGAAGGAAGAATGGTCAGTAACCTTGGACGGTTGGAACATCGAAAATGATTCATACGTATGTACAATCGAAAAGCTTTGGACTCTATGATTGATCAATTAGTGCCTGGCTGTATCTAGGACCGCCCCGAACGTAAGAGTTGGAGTTGAACGTGACTAGGATCGGCATAAGGTATGACCGAATTCGATCCCAATTTATTATTTTTTATAAAAAATGTTGACTTACTTAGTGGTTAAAGTCGTGAGACCGATCTCTTTATTTAAAATTTTTTTACTTGCCAAAAAACCAAATAACTCTAGATAAAAACGGAAAAGGAAAAGAAAAAGTTGAGTGGGCTGCTTTTGACTACTTTTCTACTAGTGTTGTTTCGTAGCTTTTAGCTTCGGCTGAATAATGTTTTATATTGGACTTTTACATTTTCACCCTTTATATATAAAGTAAAATTTTGTATATGCAAGTATCAAATACAAAAGAGGATTATTATGTAACAATACTCTAGAAGAAGAATACTTAACGTACTTTAAAAAAAGATCAAACATCTTAAAACTAGACAGGCTTATATAAATTCTGAGACTTCAAAAATAGTTCACGATTATACCAATAGAAAAAGAGAGAGAACATTGGATGGAGCTGTCTACTAATATATATGGCCGTCTAATGCTATTTAGACATCTTCATTTTTTCCATTACATCAAATAATTTCGCTGTGCAAGATAAGGTCATTTTTGTTAAATAATCGAACCGTTGAGGCTAGGCATGATCAATTGATACGCAAATTTATTTTTTTTTTAAAAAACGAGAATTCTCCTTCTTGATTAAGACTTGCATGAATAATCACAAAAAGAGATGGTGAAATATAGCGTGCATAATTGACCTTTGCTTCATCTATGTTTTTGTCCTCTTACCACTTTTGAAAAGTGACACGTAATTATTTTTGTAGCCTACAAAACAATTTTTGGAATTAGGAGTAGTTCCATTAATTAAAATTACCTTCTCCTAAAAGTAACATCCTGGGTTTGTGGGGTGGGGGATTTGCATCCTAAAAAAAAAAAAAAACCTTCAAGGGAAATTTAAGAACGTGTTTGGTTTAAGCATAAAAGTTAGTCAAACCAACTTATAAAATTAAAAACGATTTAACATGTTTAGTTCAAAAGTTTATAAATCACTTTTAGGTGCTTATAAGCAAGGGGAAAAAAAAAGCGATACAATTTTTTTTTTCTAAAAAGAATTGTATGTACTTATGTTTGACCATGGCAAAGTTATTTTACTCTTCAAGAAAACACTTCTATTTATAAGCATTTATTTGTCAAATACGTCAACAACTTATAAACATAATATTATTTAAACACTTCTCCATCTATTTATAACTTATTTATAGATAATTTTGTACTTATAAGCATCAAGGGCTTACAAATAATAAAAATAAGCAAAGCCAAAGGGGGTCCAAATCAGTCGACATCAACGAGGAATGCTATGGATCTTATTGAACTTTGGACGTGCTACGCAAGGTCATGTTTGAAGATTCTCTCTCTCACAAATTCTTAAGCTTCTTTTTGTCAAGGAGAATAAACTTCCATTGTGTTTCCACATTATTTATTTTACATTAATCTATTTATTTTAAATGACAGGTGATGATTTAATAATGAAAATTTAAAAGTTATGAAGTATTAATTGGTTGATAATTAAATTCTTAAATTAAAATTAATGAGTATGTAAATAACAAATAATACTATATTTTCTATTTATTCATTTACTTGTATTGATAAAGTACGCAATTAATTGATTTTGAAGCATGTCGAAAACATGATGTTCATATATATACGGAATTTTAAAATTTATAAAACATTAATTGATTAATAATTAAATTCTTAAATTAAGATTAATGATGTATGTAAATAACAAATAATAGTTAGATCATCAATTAATATATTAATTGAGTTGGATATACATGCCCAAATGAAGGTTAGCTACGTAAGCATGGATGTGCTCAAAAGTTTGAAAAAGGAAGAAGTTTTAGGTATTGTTTAGATTAGTTTTTTTTTTTAAGCGTTTTTTTATACAATTTTTGAAAAAGGTATTTTTTTGATAAATTAAAATTTTGGCTTTTAAAAAAAAAACTGTATTTGAAATTTTTTTTTTCAGGGTTTTATTTTTTTTGAAAATCAATAGATATTGCATAAATAATGTGTTTTTCACGTCAATTCGAATAGACCTTTATATAGTAGATTAATAAAAAAAATAAAAAATAGAAGAGACAATGGGCCTAAAACCTATCAAAAAACTAAAATGGAGATTATAGTCCAACAAGACAAAGACCATAAAAGAGGCCCCAAGAGCTAGACTTATCAACAATAAACACCAAATTGAATTTGCAAAGAGCCCATATGCCCACAGATACGGCCCAAAACATCGATAACAACAAACAAAAGGTTAGTCCAACCTGCCCAAAACCCGAGAAAAGCCCAATAAAATGGCCGAGAACAAGGCCTAGGGCGCTCAATGAGCAAATGGCAAACAGATCCGTGTGGTTTGATGGGCTGAAGTACTTTGTTTTTAAATTATTACTTTTCATCTCAAAAAAAATTTAAATTTAACAAAATTAGTCTTTAATTCAGAAAAGATTATATTAATTCTAACATTTCTCAGAGTTATTCAAATTAATCTCATTGTTTACACATTTTTGGAAATGAGACTAATTTGGACTTTTTAGAATGATGAGAATTAATTTGAGAAAAATAAAAAAATATTAAAGACCTATTTTATAATTTCCGCCGAATGAGGAAAAGGGGAATGGCCAAACAACATAGGTAAAAATGCACTTTTTAAAGTGAAAATTTCTTATTAAAATATTTTCAACGTAAAAACTAAATATTAAAAAGTATTTTCCTAATAAGAACTAAATGTTAGGAAAAAAATTAATTTTAAAAAAATATTTTAGCACAAGGATCGTGGGGGTACTTCAGGTAGACTTGACTTTGAATTTATGGAGAATTAGTATGGGGAGTATTGGTGCAAATTATACCATGCATTTACATTATGATGCACTCAAATGAGTATGGTACACCTCTTCAAAGATCTCATAATTTAACTGTCGAATTGACGTAAAATTTAATAATTTCGTCCTTCTCATGTTGGCGAATACAACACAAGATTCTAATTGTCGATCAGATACCGATAACACCTCTGACTTTAAGTTCTGAAATCAGATAATTTAATATTGTGAACATATGATATAAAATTTTTGAACATATAATATAAGAGTAATAAATTTGTAAATTTTGAATATAAAATATTAAAATTGAAAACATATAATATAAAGATTTTAAAGAAGTGTATTATATTATATTAGTATACAGTATCTGGGTTTAAGAAAAGATATTTTGACGTAAAAAACATCTCAAACGTAGTTTACTAAAATACCCTCCAATGTTATCCTCGTTGCTTTGCCGCCGATTTTTCAGCTGCACTGAGCTAAACAGTACGAGAACAGCTCGAAAAACACCAATGGCGGCCACGCCTAGCGCCGCAGTCCTCCTCCGCCGCGGCCTTCCCGCTCCGCCGTGGCTTCATACTCTCCGCTCACCAACGGCGACGATCACCACGGCGTCAACAAATCACAGCCGTCAGTTCCCTCTCTCCACTCTCGCCTCTCCTTCTCCTTCTCCTTCTCCCTCCATTGAAGATTTTGAGGACACGCCATCATCAAAGGACAACACTAACAGTAAAAGCATTAAAAATGGAGATAATAACAGTAGGAATAGTAAAGGCAAGGCTGCTTCTTCATATTTTCCGAAGCGAGGGCAAACGTTGGAGTTGGAATGCGAAACCCTAGCTTTCAAGGGCAAAGGTGTGTGCAAGGTGGCGGTCACTGGTTTCGTGGTGATGTGCGACCGTGCGCTGCCTGGTGAGCGCTTCATCGGCCGCGTTACGCGCAAGAAGGACACTTATGCTGAGGTGTAACTCTCATAAACACTCGTATTTCTTATTTAGTTATTTCTCATTATTTATTAATTTTATGGCTGCTATATTTTCTATTTATTCATTTACTTGTATTCATAGTCCATAGAGTGTGTACGATGTATAATAATTTCAATTCATTGATTTTAGAGCATGTCGAGAACATAGTATATTAACATTCAATTATATATGTAGCTCTCTATCTCAATCAGAACAGTGTTATTTGTCCTTTTTTTATTTTAAATTTTGAGTTCATTAATTTTTATTTATTTAATTTTGCTATTACTTCTGAGAATTTGGTATATATTCTATTTGCTTTTTTTTCTTTCCATATTGTTGAGTTTCTTTTTGAAGTAGCAAAATAGCACGCTGTTGTCTTTTGAAATTTTTGATTTTTGAAGCAGGTTCATGCTCATATATGCATGTGCATTTCATTGTGTGGTTTGTGCTAAGTGCTTTGTCTGCATATTTGTTCTATATCTCGATCATAGCACTGTATTTTAATATTTATTTTGACTGTAATTCATTAATATGTCTATTAAGTCAGTGCTTTAATATTTTATCATTTAAATTTCTCTGTCTCACCCCCCTCCCCAAAAAAAAAAAAAACAAAAAGGTCTTCATAAACTCCTTTGTAAAGTAGCAAAATAAGAATGCGCTTTGTATAATAACTTAAAATTATTGATTTTGAAGCATGTCTGAAACATAATGTGTGCATGTGTGTATGTATATGTATGTATGCATGCATTTTGTACCTCAATTTGTAGGTTTTGCTCTATGTTATATGTATTGCAAAGGAAAGTCATGTTCAAATGACGAATGTCTCATACGAAAGCCGAGTTCAAATGAGGAATGTCTCATATGAAGTGCTGTCATGATGTTTTTGGAAGTTAAAAGAAATTTCTTTTAGTCTTAAAAGTTTTGCTACTTTTTCTTGTTTCTTTGGCTTTGAAGTTCCAATGCCAAAGAAAGATTGGATTTTGACCAGGAAATCATTAAAACTATAGAGAGATATTGAATATCTAGTCAACTACTAGAGCTTGATAACTTGTTGCATACAGTTACATTGCAAATGTCAAATAAAGTAGAAAAGAAAGAAATAACTTGGAGCAAATCTAGAATTTCCAGAAAGGCGTATACACCTTTGTTTATGATGTAATAGTGTTGGTATAGTTCTAGAAATGATTAGTGATGCAGGTGTTTCTCTGGAAAGCAGGTGAAAAAGGTAAAGACAATAACACCTCACTGGGATTATGTGGAGGCCCCATGTGAATATGCTTCACATTGTGGAGGATGTAAAACGCAGAATTTGTTGTATGAAGCCCAGGTCAGGGCCAAGGAGCAACAAGTATGGGAACTGGTGGTCCATGTGGGCAGGTTTTCTGACAAAGACCTGGAATTTCCTAAAATCATGAGACCCATTGTTCCTTGTGATATCCAATTTCATTACCGGAACAAGGTAAATTGACTAAAGCTTTGCTTCCCCAACTTTCAGGCACTTAAAAGTAATTCTTGTTAGTTCTAAAGTTAAAATAACCTATTTAACCTACTTTTAGAAGAGTTTTTAGGTAAAAACCAAAGTCAAGAAAAACTAAAAAATTAGAAGCTACAAGTTGGTGTTTTTCAGAAAAAGTTTTTAAGAAGCTAAGTCATATCATGTGGGAAGTGGTTTTTCTGGTTTTCTTTTAAATAATACCCCTTCATATTTTTGAAAGCCCGATATTGGCTTCAAAATACTAAAAACCAAACATCTAATACAAGCCCAAATACTCAACAGTTTTTGTTCAGAAACACTTCTATCTAGAGCTCTATTGTTGAGAGCTCAACATAAGAAATTTCACTGCTAGGCCAAACAATGCCCAAGTCATTTGTTAAAGACCTGTGAATTTTACTTTGTTGAAGATGAAATACTTTTACAACTGTGTAATCTCTCTCATCTGCATATGCTTCTTTTGCCTATCAACTGAATTTCAACTTGCTGATGTTGAATATCTCTCAATAGTATCTCGTGAATTGTTTTTGAGTGCCTCTCAGAACTATTTCATGGATCGTCTTTCACAATTAATGAGATATCTTGAACCTAAGATAGCATATTCAACCTGTTTGATTTTTGGTATATGAATCATGGCCTACCTTCCCTTTCAGTGTGATTCAAAGCATAACTTGTAAAAGGAAAATGCTTTAAAGATAAAACTAGAGATAATTTTCTCAAGCCATATCATAAATTCCTCTTATGACATGGTACTTTGCTGACCAAATAAATCCTAGTACAAAGTGTTTTGGATTTGTTAAAATTGCCATCAATGCTAAATTGCGGATGCAACCCTCTTCTTTTTCTGCAATTGTTAAAGTTTATCTTGCTATTCTAAGACATGCCTAGTTTAGTGTTTCTATGTTCATTGTCTTTGCTTTATCGATGCAGATGGAGTTCTCCTTTGGGCCTAAAAGATGGGTACCTGCTGATCGGTTAGAAGAACACAATTACACTGATGGTTATGCACTAGGACTGCATGCTCCTGGCTTTTTTGATAAGGTTTTGAATGTTGACAAGTGCTTATTACAAAGTGAGCCTGCTAATAAGGTATGTTAGCTGTCATCTGAAAGTCTAGTTTCTGATTTATATGATCTGTGGACGTGCTTTAAGATCATTTCCCCCCTCATCGAGACGTTATTTATCTTCCTGAATCATGGCTACCTTAATTTGGTGCTAAGCTGTTGCATAGTGACAGTTTTTCTCCAGCAGAATCATTCTAGTTTGTATAATTCCGTTTATTTGATCCTCTTCTTCCCCCTTGGCTGATACAATGATCCAGTATGTCAATGTCAGTCAGGCATAAGCCTAACTTCACTTCTTAAAGTGTGCTCTACCTATCTCCAGAAGATTGGTGTTTGCCTTATTTGAGGGTTTTCATTATTGTGTCATTTGGCTGAAACCATTTGCTGAGTAACTTGGGTTATTAGTGAAGTTAAAGCTTGCTTTGAAGTATAGACCCAGCATTTTTGTGGATGGCATATCAACAATGAAATGCACATTCACTTGTGTACACAATATCCTTTTGCTGATTTTTCATCTAACATCCGACGTGATTGATTGCTGGAATATGAGGTGCTAACTGAAGTAATAGTTGGTGCAATTAACATTTAGTCATAGAAACCAAACCATGCCTCATCCCTCTAGTTGGTAACGTTTAGTCATATAAACTACAAAACTAAGCTAGACTTTACTTTCAGCGGACCATATTTGTTGGATATCTTGGTTATATCTGCAAAAATGCGTGACAATTGTTTCTCTGATTTGTGATTATATGTAGTCGTCCACTTCTGTGGACTTCTTTTACGTCATGCTTGATGTTGACCTTCACATGTTGATTCTCATTTCTGTATACTTTCGGTCTTTACTTCTTTTCCCTACATGAGTTGTGATTCTGATTATAGGTTCTTGCAGCTGTGCAAAATTGTTGGAGGAATCCACAATTAGGCCTTACTCCATATGACGTCCATTCTCATGCTGGCCTACTGAAGCATCTAATGCTAAGAACGGGCAGGTACTTTCATGTTTCTCAGTTCTTTCTCAGCATTACTTCTCAATTGAATTTTTAATTTCTGATAATATTGTTTGATATTTGCACAGAAGCAAAGTGCATCTATGTAGAAACACCTTGCACTCCTCTTCTTTTCTTTTTCTTCTTTGATTCTTATATATGGAAAGAGGGAAAAAGGGTTAATACCTAAGGAAGTCTATGGACAATGGGGCGAGGGACCTTTTAGTCCCTTAATCAAAATGATCGTTTTGGTCCCTCTACTTCAATAAGATAGATGCTTTTAACCTTTTGACTCATTTCCATCCAAAAACTAATGGAAATTTCACATGCCTTGCATGCGACTGTATTTTGGCATTAGAATGAAGGATGTTTTATTTTAAGAATTTATTCCTTACAAAGCATTTGGAGGTAAATTTTGTCTGAATTTTCCCAGCTGACGAAGCCTTACTTGCTGTGGCAGGGATATTGCAACTGGCGGCCCTGAGGTCATGGTTAATTTTGTAACTTCATCCTACAAGCCTGACCTGCTGAAGCCCCTGATTGACAAAATTTCAACTATTCCTGAAGTGGTGAGTAAGATTATAAGTATCAAAAGATTCTGCTCGCACGATGCAACTATCAACATTCCTAGAAGAGAAGTTCTGTTTCATAAAGGTCATGGTTAATGTTTTGATAATTTGATCCGTTAAGATGGTGAAATAAATTGGAGGTTAGGCAGAAATAGAAGAATGAGAAAAGAAAGCAAAGAAGAATTTGCTCTGATATCATTCTTTCTTTCTTTATTCAAACATAAATAGGGTATGAGAAGAAAAGATTTTGCTGCTTTCATTAGTTAAATAGAATTAACTGTGATTGTAGAACATTTTTCTATTTATGGAGTATAGCTGATAGAATTATATTTGATAAAGATATCTTCTTTCTCATTGTCAGCCCTTATATTACAATGAGAAAAATCTTACTCAATAATCCAGTTGACTATGATGGCATAATGCTTTTCTACTAAATGGAGTCTAGCTCTTACAATTATTTGCTCTCTATATATATTTTCTGTCAAATCATGAATCTGTATTTTAGAATGAGATAAATTTTTATAGTTGTTAGTATTGTATGATACGCAATACATATCGTACAACACGATACACCCAAAATGTCGTACATTCTTCTGTCTTAATATTCTTCAAATGGTAAACAGGTAAGCATCATGAACAATATAAATACTTCTGTTGGAAATACGTCTACTGGGGAGGAGGAATATATGCTATATGGAAAACCTACCATCACAGAAATTTTAAGGGGACTTACTTTTCAAATTTCAGCAAATTCTTTCTTCCAGACAAATACACACCAGGTATGCTTGGATGCTGAATAATCACTTACATTTATTTTAGTAGTGCTCAGCTTTTTATTTTACACTGTTAAATGCAAGACGCTCGGCTACGCAGGCTGAAATCTTGTATAAACTAATAGAGGACTGTGCTTCTCTCAAAGGAGATGGGTCAGAAGTAGTTCTTGATCTATTCTGTGGGACAGGGACCATTGGCCTTACACTGGCCAAAAGGTGAATGTTTTCTTTATTTGTTTCTTTTCCCTGCTAGAAGCCTAAGTTATGCTTCTGATGGACCTATTTCATTTTGTCAGGGTAAGGCATGTTTATGGTTATGAAGTGGTTGATCAAGCCATTTCAGATGCACGCCGAAATGCCGAGTTAAATGGCATCAATAATGCAACATTTATCAAAGGGGATCTTAACAAAATTGATGACAGTTTCGGGAATGATTTTCCGAAGCCTGATATTGTTATTTCAGGTTATTTTTTCTGGCACTGCATTCATTTTACTTCGAATTTTTTGAGGACCTACTAAATTGTAAATATAAGGGTTCTGTTGGAAAATTTGTCTTGCAAATGCTTCTTCTAAAACCTTTCAGTTAGCAAAATCACTACTGCAATGAAACTTGAAAAATTTAGTTAGATGGGCAAAAGAAACTTGAAAATTTTTGAACGGAGTGCAACAGAATAATTAGGAGAAAGCTACATGTGCTTAGTTGTCCCTGTTATCACATGATACATATTTTTTACCACTGAGATTTGGTTCTAGCAGCTATTTCGTTATCCTTATGATCTTTCTTTCTCGTTTACTATTTTCCTAAGAATTATAATAAATCTTAATTTATTTGGACTTGTCACTAGATTTTCTGAAAATTCCACAATGTAGTTTGAAATATTCAGACATATTATGCTACGAGCTCTTGACCTCTCCCTCCGCTGTGGGGGGTGGGGGGTGGTGGGTTGGGGTAACCGGTGGAGCAGAAGAAACCAAAATGTAGGCAATCTGCTCCTTCCCTTGAAAGCTGTTATGTAGTATTCTAGTTTCATGTGTTGTTTTTCTTTTAGTTGCTTGTTTACTGTTAACAATTCCAAAGAGATTATTCACTAACAATATGCTGCTGTTCTCTCCTGAACTTCTTCCATGCAAAAGTAGCCCCTGTCGTATATGCACACTATAGAATTATGATTTGCTGATAATTCTTTTACTTGACCAATCTGCAGATCCAAATCGGCCGGGCATGCACATTAAATTAATTAAATTCTTGTTGAAGTTGAAGGCCGAACGTATTATTTATGTGTCATGCAATCCTGCTACATGTGCGAGGGACCTTGATTACCTGTGCCATGGTGTTGTAAGTAATCATCTTTCGCATCTCCATCTCTCCGCATCTGGACCAGTAATTTGAGTATTTTCCATCCTTTTCACTTGCAGCCAGAACGAAATATTAGAGGATGTTACAAATTAAGAAGCCTACAACCAGTGGATATGTTCCCTCATACGCCTCATATCGAATGCATCTGCTTGTTGGAACTTTGTTGATTCCTGGTGCTGGAGTCTTTGTAAGCATACCATTATCCATTCATAACTTACTCCGTCTGCGTCCAGGTAGAAAACAAAGTCTGCACTCGATAGGTTGACTATGAGATACTAAGAGCGATCATATTCCGTGCTGCGTATCACCCCAAGTTTTCTAGTAAGTGAAACTAAACTAAGCTTTTGTCCCGCTAGGCGGACAAAACTGATACTTAAAAGAACGAAAAGAATAATTAGCGTAGTTACAGCTTCAGTGAGGAAATAGCAACGGCCAGAACGTGATTAGCCTTACTAAACTTGGCCTTCAATACGAAAACCGGTAGATTCTTCGCATTCCGGCTTCATCAGACCAAAACGTTAAGAGCTGGAGTCATCTTGTATTTTCATACAATTCTTGTTTTCTTGCTTTAGCAAAACACATTCCTTAGGCTTGTCCTTGACATTGTTTTATGTCTGTATGATCAGCCTAGTCATTTATGCTCTGTTTGTTATAGTCTTATTTTAAGATACTTACCCTATTGAAATGAGGATAAATCTTATAAGATTTAAGAAATCTTATTATGCATTCTATAAAAATTTAAAATAAAATTATACTTTTTATCTTATAAGAAATAAACAATCGTTCTTATTTTATTTTTTACAACTATAAAATGTATGGTGTATATAATACGATATCTTAAATCTTATAAGATATCTCTAAATTTTAATAGGATAAGTATTTTAAAATAAGATCATTCTAAACACACTATTACTCGTGAGGTTTGTTGAGTCACATTTTTCCTTATTGTTTTAGATTTGGCTCTGCTCTGCATTAGTTTGCTCTCTTTTCCTTGGGTACATTGTTTTAATTGTAGAATGTTTGAACGAATTTGTTAATTAAATTTAGTGTGAATTTGTATCACAACCCCTTGAGTTTGCACGAAGTTTGAGATTACTCATGACAGTTTTTTTTTCTTTTTTTTTTGGGTTTAATTACCTACTAATTTTGTGTTTTATTTTACTCGTTCTGTTAATGATTAATTAATTTTAATGGATTTTTTTTAGTTACGTTTAATTATCATTTGCGACAAGCCGACAAATAATGTGAAATCAACCACCGACTTGTCTTTTCAGTTTAATCGCCTGCGGAACGATTTTTTTTTTAGCCTATTCTTTTATTTTTTCCATTTAGATTAGCAAAATTCAATTTTTATCTAAGCAAAATTATTATTGGTCACATTAATTTAAAGGTTTTCAAGATTTTTCGCCTGAACACAATCTCTTACCCAAAATTTCCCGTCATTATTTCCACATAACTGCCTTGATGAAATAGATTATAAGCATTATAATTTGTTCATAATCTCTCGGAATGTCAAACTGTTTTGCGGAATAGTAGAAATGTTGCTTGTGTTATGCATTTGTTACATTTAGTGAATGTGTATCCCGATACTTGTTATACTTCACTTTTAGTTCATGTATCATTATTAAAATGCTGAAAGAATATTTTAATATGCATTCCAATGCTTTTTGTACTTCAAATTTAATTTATATATCATCATTAAAAGTATTAAAAGAATTCTATTTATCTTTCAAGAATCATATACATGTGTTGGATTAATTTGTGTTTACAATGCTACAAAGCGTTTACATGTGTTGGCACCATACTTTGGACATTTTTATAATATAATGATATTAGATTGAGAAAAATGTGCTTTTAAACTAGTTTATAAATGATAATTTTAACCAGATAGAAATGGGAAAGTAAGTGAAAATAATTAAAGAAGTGTGTAAAATAAAATAAACAATTTGATTAGTGGGTGAATTGAAACACAAACCAGAAAATAGATAATTTGAACCTTTGTCATATCTGCAACGTGAGAAATGTGTTGCCCAACTACAAATTGACAAAAGATTGATACCACGTGCATACTCTAACGTAGCATTCAATAAAGAGTAGTTCGATATACACGAAATTCTCACAATTTCACAATTTGTAGAATTTGAGAAAACTCGCTATTTAAAAATCTGAGAAAGTTCAAATCTAGTTTAAAGCATTATGATGTCCGAGAATTCCAGTATAAGCAGGCTCCAAAGAAGACTCGGGTTAACTATCGGGTTTATTACACAACCAAATGGATCAACATGGCTAATGGAGAAGATACATACAGAAGCAACAAAGTTTTCAAAACTGAATGATTTGTTGAGCTCTGATTGTATTTACTGCACAACTTTACGTTACAGAAGGGAAATAAACAAAAATCCCATATGAAACATCTTATGTGGCATGGTATAATTAATCTAAATATATATATTTATATATTTATATGCATCTCTCGCTAAACAAAGTATTCACGAGACTAGTCATGTTGTTTTCTTTCCTCTTGTATAGTCCGGAAAATCCGTGCTGCTGATTCGGATGCGGACTTTCGGCTGTGAGGCACAACCTTGATCACCTGTATCTGCTGCTCGGGGCTGCAGCTCCGAGCAGGTTGATCGGAAACATGGATTGATGGCGTTGTAGGGAAAAGAGAGAGCACATCTCCATTGTTCCTTTCAGGAGGACTGCTTGCTGTACTGCCCTGCAGATCACTCTCTTTTGAAACCTGTACGTGTTTACCACCATAGTCTGAGACGATCCAGCTTTTCTGGTTCGGTATGTTACATGAGTTTTGGTAAGGTGTGACGGTGTTAGTTGTTGGTACACTGATGATGTCTGGCTCTACAGGCTGAGGTTTTGAAAATGCGCTAATCCGCTCTACCGTTGAGGTTGAGCCAGTTGCATTTGTCACCGGCATGGGATACGGCTGAATGAAGGTCTGGCCGAGGCCAGTGTGGCTTGGATAGTTTCCAATACCTTGTTGGTTAGAAGCTGGGAGACAATAAGCTGTACTCAACAAGTTTCCAGCCCCTCCGGGCAGACTAATCGGTCCAGCACTGCCGTAGACTGGTGTCAGGAAACCTGCAGTTGGCGGACAAGGTCCTGTGTAAGGCTTGTAAATGAGTCCCTCAGAAGGGGACCTGACAGGAATCAACCACTGATTTCCAGGTGGCGGGTGGAAAAGCAATGGCGCGAATTTAATGTCAGACGCAGCAGTAGGTGGTGAAGTTAGAGCCTGAGGACATGGTTTGGGAGTTGAGTGCTGGGTGTTAGCCCCTTTCCGAGTATCATTGTCTAGAGGAGACAGCTTTCCGTAAGTGTTCTCTGCCGTACCCTCCAGATTGAGATTTGGCTTCCGAGGATCAGCTTTTGCTTGGACCGACAAGGGTGATGATGGATCGCGAATATTCTCAGCGATCAACTTCTTCATGGGGGAGAACTTGATAGAGGATTTGCCAAGGTAGAAGTTGCTCTCGAAAAGCATTTCTGGTGATTCAGCCATCAATCTCTGTACCTGCTCAACATTAATTTAATTTTTCTTTTTCTTATGTCACAAACTATATGAAGAAATTTCAATTTGATATCACAAATTATAGCGATTTAATTAGTGAAGATTTGCTTACCTTTATGAGTCTATGTAATTCGAATATCTGCACCGCAAAGATTCTTTGCTGGCTGAGATTAGCAAACACAGGACGCAAGTTAGTATAAAAGTATCTTTGTATAACAGAATCACTTTCGGAAGAACATACTTGAAAAGAAAAGGAACGTAATAAATGAAGATGTTTTAGTAATTCAAATATCTTTCTACCACATCAATGGAATTCGTAGTGATGATCAAAATTTCTCATAATGGATGAAGGTCACAATGCAGAAGATGATCAATAAAGGGGGTAATAATCTGAAGAGTGAAGTTAATTTCTATGAGATATGTAGTCATTACTGGTTAGTTTCTCATAGTATTTACACAAAATTCTTTCTGATGTGAAGTTGTATGTCATACGAAATATGTATATCGATAAGACTGAAATACATACTCAACAATAGTTCTCCTTGCTTTCCAGAAATGTTTCTGACCAATGACTTCCACGACATCGTCAGGGGATACACCAGAACCTGCTATAGATTCCACCACAGATGTCTCCGAGGTTCCGTCGCTTCTGTCAATGATGCCAACTTGTATAGATACACAATCCTGATCTTTGGAACACTCATTAACAGATGCTGGCCTGCTTGGACTTCTGTGTTCGTCTCCAAGTCGCTGAATGAAACATAATTGACTCTCTACTGTGGAAGCACTTCTCTTTCTGGTGAACGTTTCAAGGTTTCCGCCTGTACCATCTGTAGTGGCATTGCTTTCCTGCAAAGTTTTGTAGTCTAGATGTGATTGTCCAGAAGGATCACGTAATCTGCTCACGTTGTCCAGTAAACTGCTCCGCTTCTGACTCACAGACACAACTGCGTGGGTATCTGGCTCGGCATTTCTATCGTGAGGCAGCGAACTTGGAGCTGCATCCTTGAAGATTTTCCCTTTGGTTGAAATAACAGAAGCAGGTCTTTTCATACTGTCACTAGTCTCAGACACTTTACTGATACTTTCTGCCTGTTTCCTCATGTAATTGACTACATGTGCACCGGCGTCTGGCTCAGCACTGTTATCTCTAGCCAGTGGACGTAAGTTTGCATCTATTACGATCTTCTCTTTAGTTGACAGTATAGGATCAAGCCTTTTACAATGTTGCTCACTACTCTGAGATACTTTACAATTCCCTCCTCCTTGTTTTCCCGTGAATTCTATCACGTTTAGACCTGTACCGCTCTCCTTCAGCTGTTTTTCGCAAGCAACCTGAAGTTTACTGGGGGAGTTTGAACAAGACAAAGTGTGCTTGTAATTTTCTATGTTTTCCCGAGCATTGGCATGAGGAATGCTTCTGGGTAAGTGAGCAAAAGTTGGAACTCTTAAATGATCCTGCTCCCTGATTTTCTCAGCCGTAAAATTTGTGGTGCTAAGAAAATTGTGCTGCTGAAACAGATTATTCTCAGTTGTCACCGGCAAATGATGCGTAGCGCTAGTGGTTGGATAGCTTATGGGTGCCACAGGTTGCGGTTCAGGATTTGTCAACATGCTATTGAAACTCACCCCAACAGAAGCATGAGGATGAGGTCTTCCAGCAAGATCAGAAGATCCAGGAGAGCTGCAAAATGGTGAGAACATGCTCTTCTTGTGGCAGCTAACCTACAAATATTTGGAATTAGTTCATAATCAGGTGATGTAAAACACGAATTATGATGTGATAAACTCTCACATTTTCTTATTTACGAACGACTGAATCATGAACATTTAAATTGAAATAAATATTAACAACTTAAAACATAAAGAAATTGTGAAACATAACGCGGTTATCTGAGAGATATAATGGTAACCAAATGTGTCTTATTCTAAGGCGAGACCAAAAGAAGTAAAATGAATGAAAATCATGTCAGTGAACCCAAATTACGTGTTTGCTCTGTTTAGAAGTTTAAGCTGCCAGAGAATAGAATGTATACTTAATTAGTTTGATACCTCTAGAACACGCCCTTTCACATGCAAGCAACGCTACAGTTTCTTCATTGCTTATAGCAGACACTAGCAGCTTAGAAGTCCAAAAGAATTGGTACAGGCATTGACCTCTATTGTTTCAAACTACAACAAAAGCAAGGATGTGATCTAAGCAAGAAATTGATTATCTAACAACATTAATGTATCTATGTAGGAAATAAGAGAGGCCATAGATAGGAGATGGGTTCATGCTATAAGAACAAAGGCAAAGTTAAAGTTTCAACCCACATGGTTCGATGATGACGCCGAAGGAGCCAGGCCAGTGCTGGTGGTAGTGCTAGTGGTGGTGCTGGGAGGGAGAGGCAGCATTGATGGTGATCCAGAAGTGAACCTGTTAACAGGTATAGTAAGCTGTTCACAGAGAGCCATTTTGTTCCTTGGAGGTGCTCTTGGCCCTCCTCCTTTCTCAGCATCATTTATGTGTATCCTGGGAAATAGAGGATCCAAATGCTTCTCTTCATCTTTTCCACCTTTCATTTTAGTCTTTCTCTTGCTTTAACACAACTCATGGTTCCATAGACATGTGCGCTCGCCAATTTCATAAGGTAATCTCATCTCTGCTACAATCGAGCCAAATTGAGATTTATCTGGGGACGGTTATATGATTGTGACAACGTTATGCTGACCAAAATACTACAATCCAAATACTTCCAACGCTCTTGGAAGTATGAAAATACTGCAATTCTGGGAATACAAAGCTCAGCCCACCTCAAACAAACAATTCTTTTGGCTTAAAATCAAGAACAATGAGCCAGAATACATGAAATTATGAGTTGAAAAAAAAAACTATCCTAGAAGCACCCTCAAGCTATAAACTAACTAAAAGAAAGAAGGGGGGAAAGATCAAAGAATTGAATATCAAAATCAAAGCTAGAAAACAAGAATTCATAGAAACTAAACACAATGTCTATAAAAACTCTCAACTCACTCTCACTTTGAGAAACAAGAAAGTTTTAGGACAAGCTCAAAATGCAGAACCAGAAAAAACCCAAAATTTGTTGTGAAACAATGGAATTATAAACAAAACCAAAATAGAATCAACAAAATCTTTTTTTTATGTAACTTTAAAAAAGCCAAATAGAATCAACCCAAAAAAAATGTACATCAAAATGCCCCCCACACACACACACTCGAGAAACATAACATAATCAATCATAAGACACAGAGAAAGAGAAGGAGAGAGAGACAATGAGAGAGGTACAAGTGGAGAAGATAGATATATAGATTCAACAAGATAAAAGGATGACCTTGGAATCTCAAAAGATCACATCACACAGAGACCGAGAGAGGGGTGTGGACAAATTTTGTGGGGCCCCAAAAAGATGGATAAAAAGTGAGAGTTGGCATTGGCATAAGAGGAGGTTACAACATAGATTATTGGGGGCGAAGTGTAAAAGAAGACTCAGTCTCTCTCTCTCCTCTCTTTCCTCCAAAGAAACTACTGTGATTGCGTACAGCCACATGTGCTCATACTCCAGCTACTGCTCTCTACTATTATTTCCCAATCTGTTTCACGAAAAATCTTGTCTAAGATCGCATTCACAATAGTCCCACAGATATGCTCCCCCCTTCCCCACCCCACTCCAACCCACGCCAAATCCCCCCAGCCCTTGTAATAAAGGATACCTTCAACCCACTTGCGGTTTATGATTTGTGGTGTGTCGTATGTACACGTGTGTGTGTTACTTTTACTGAACTGTACTTTATGATTTGTGGTGTGTCGTATGTACACACACATACATATATCTATATATATGTGTGTGTGTGTTACTTTTACTGAAGTGTAATGCTATTTTATTGCACCATTCAATAGAAATACGAGTTACTATGTGTTCTTACGAGAGTTAAATTTAAATAAGTCTCTAATTTTTAAATATTTTTTAATTTTAATTTTTATTATTTTAAATAATTTATATAAGTCTCTAATAATTAATTATTATAGTCAGATTAGTCCCTACAATTAGAATGGAGGTTAGTTTTGACGAAAATGTCCTAAATGACCTCGAACATAAAAGCAATTTACAATCTTATTCTTTGTGCCACAAAACGAAATCCAATTATTTACTTTTTTAAGCAAGAATTCTTAGCCAAAAAGAAAAAAAGCAATAGGAATTTAATATTTTGGATAATAGTTATTGCATTCTTTACATATTTGGATTTACTGTGAACTTTTATAAAATACATTAGACATATGATTGAAATTTTTTAATGAAAATTAGGAACTTTTATTGTCTAAAAATTATTCTATAATAAAATTCACAGTACAAAAGTTTAAGGTATTATAATCAACTAAGAATAAAAAAAAAAAAAAAAAACGAATGACAACTCTACCTGTCTCATTGGCTTTACGTCCAACATGTTGAATGCACCATTAAAACCTTGAAGTTTGGTCACCTTTGAATTCTCTCCTAACTTCTATTTTGGTCATAACCTTCTAACTTAAAATCTCAACTATATATTTTGTATTTTAACAAATCTTCTTCATTGATTGAAATATCACACTCCTACCAAAAGTAATTTTTCATTCTCATTTTCTTATGCTTCTTTATTTAAATCAATTGTAAAAATTTGTTGATATATGAAATATATGGTTAAAATTTTAAATTAGAAGGTTATGATTAAAATATGAGATAAGATAGAATCCTCGTCCTTTACTCTCACCACCTCAACAAAACCTGACACATTTGCAACAAACAAAATTTCCTCCACTTCTAGTTCCATCACCAGCTTTCGGCCCAAATTAAATTAGAATGTGTTGTTTGCTGTCATCTTGAGAATTTTGGTATTAAACTTTTCGTGTTTCATATTAAATTAAATGAGGAAAAAAAGAGTTGTCGCTTTGGTTTTTTTTTTTTTTGTTTTTATCTTAGGGACTAATTTGATTGATTTTTGAAGACATTGGAGACTGATTTGCATCAATTTAAACAAGTAGGACTAACTTAAGAAATCACGTCAACTTTGGGGACTATGCGTGCGATTTTCCCTTCTTATAATATGATATTTATAACTTCAAGGAGATTGATCTTAGATTCTCGTCCTAAAACAAATTAAGAATTTAAATAAAATGAAATTTCACCACGTGAATTCTGTAACAAGAATGTGATGAATTAATCCGAACTTATAGAAAGATTTTCCTAGGTGCAAATGAAGTGTCACCAATATTTTGACTAAAAGATTGGTGGCGTGCATATTTTATTTGTGGGGTGGGGAGGGAAGATTTTGTCTATGTACTCAAATCCCTCGAAAGAATTGGCACACTATATCATAATATTTAATTTTTTTTTGAGAATAGGTAATTTTTAGTAGGAAAGAACATGATTTGGTTAAATTGACTAAACTAATTTAAACCAAGCCAAAAACTCTAGTCGGTTTGGTTATTTTTACATTGCCAAGAGGCTAAGAGCAATTGGTTAGCTTCATTTAGAAACCAACTAGTTTTGTTTTTAGCTTGAAATAGGTCTACAACACCAAACCGAATTAAATGGAACTTAATTTATGTGTATATTAGCTTAACTTTTAAGGACCTTGTTCACCCTTAATTTTATATGTATATTAGTTAAATTTGTAATATGGATAATAAATTGAAGTTGATTTACTAATTAATATATATATATATATATATATATTTCAAATTATTGCATAAATTTTTACTTCTTTGGTTTTCTAAAATTTTTTGACGAAATTTATTTATTTTTTTATAGAAATTGAAATAAAACCAAACTAAACCAACTTTAGACATGTTGGGTTTGGTTTGATTGTTTTATATAATTAGAAATTAATTAGTCTGTCTTTAATAAAAACCAACTGGTTTTATTTTGTTTTTTAAGGGAAGGAAGAGACTTCTCCCCTCAATTTTATTAATAATCAAAAAGAAAGTACAAATAGGAGGGGCATATAGGCCTTATCTCCTTTCTGCTCCTAAGAAATGTGGCTGACACTCCAGTCATAATTACAAAATGACAATTTAAATACATATGTAAATGTAAAAAAATTAAATAAGGTGGTATTACTACACTTACTAAAGAACCTAGCATCTAAGATTAGGAAGTGCTAACCTATCACATTTAATCTAATAAAAACAAACTGACTTAATTTGGTATGAAATAAGTTAAAAATGAAACCAAAGCAAACTTCAACCAAAAAAAAAAGAAAAAACAACAAAGCAAATCATATTCACCCCTATTTTTTATTATAAAATATTTAGTTAACTAAAAAGGCTTGGTCTCAAATACTAGTAGTGACTGAAATGTTTTTACAATAGAAAACTTGTTTTTTTTTTGGGTCTTTTGGGGTAACAGTTTAAGGGTGAATATGGGTTGGTTAAACTGACCAAACCAACTGAAAAATTAGGGTTGGTTTGGTTATTTTACATAGTTAAAACTAACCGGTTAGTTTCAAATGAAAACCAACTGGTTTGGTTTGGTTTAAAATAAATCCACAAATCAACCAAACCAAACTGAACTATATTTACTCCTAATATATATATATATATATATATATATATATATAGTCATCCCTAATTTTATGTATTTTAAGAGTCAATTCCTAATTTCGAGATTATATTTTCAAACTTGAACCACCAAATTATAGATACACTTGTACTTTGTTTTAATGGTAAAATCTTGTAGCATTAAATTTATAATATGGATAATAAATCAAGTTTTTTTTTAATTTTATTATGAAATTTGAGGTTTTTTTAATAATTTTTTTTAGAAAAACCGAAAAATAAACAAACCAAACCAACATATTATATATCTGAGAGAAAAACCAATTAGTTTGTTTCAAATATAAACCAACTGATTTTAGTTTGATCTGAAATATAATCAAAACTAAATCAAATCATGTAAACTCCCAAATAAAAGAAAACTTATTTTTTATCTTCTTCTTATTATTGTTTACCCTTTTATTATTTGCTTTTTGTCTCATCATGTGAAGTGCTGTAATTCAAATCATCTGTAATTGTCACGCAAAATAAGAATAATGTAAGAGTAGACCATGTCAAGTAGTGTAGTTACTGGTTATCATCTTAATAAGCGGGATGCTCATAATATTATGACGTTATAACAACGATTCTCTCACTCGTGTTGTTAGATTGCGTTCATTATTATGTAACAACAGCAAACCACACGTGAGTTATAACTTTGGTTAGACATACGGATTTTACGATTTTGGCAGCGGACATGCAATGCTTCTCCCCAACTGCAATGCAGCATTGTACACCCAAAAAATTTTGGCCAAAAAAAATAAAAGCCCGAAAAAGAAGAAAGAAAGAAAACCAAGAAAAACACACAAAGATTTATCAGTCGCAGTTGTGAAAATGGGATTGGACTCTTTTATAATATTATCTAACTGTATTCTTAGTTTACTATTATTTCATCAAAATATTATTAGGGGCCAAATTCGTTGAACTGTTCGGCTTTACTATTATTTCGTCATAATATTATTAGGTGCCAAATTCGTTAAACTGTTCGGCTATTTGATTTTTGAGCTTTTTTTTTTTTTTTTCACTTTAAGGGGCTGAAGGTTGATTACAACATGTATTTTTTGAGCTTTTCTTTTTTCACTTTAAGAGAGGCTAAAGGCTGATCTGAACTACTCACACCAAAGGTAAGAGACGTATCACTTAGTCACTAAGTCTTTGAATTTATGAGCTTTTCGACTTGTTTGGATTTTGAACATTCTACTTTTTGGTTTCGAACTATTCGGCTTTTCATTATTTGAGCTTTTGGATCTTTGTAACTTTTGGGCTTTAAGGAGATGACGCAGTGCTGCTTCAAAGGCTGAAGGGAAACATTTTCTGGCTTCTGTTTGCAAATGAAACTGGGATCAAATTTATGAACCGTGAATAATTTTTCCCCCCCTCTTAGAATTGTGGTTGATAATCTGAATTTTGTTTTCTTTCTCTACGATGGGTATCTTGTCTTTGTTGTTTCTATTTTTCCATCTGTTGGACTTGTCGACTATCGAGCTTTGTGAATGGCTCCCTACTGGCTTTTTTCACAGCTCCAGGGTCATCGACAACGGAACCCACAATTTGGGAGTAATGGTATAGTTAGAATTTTTTTAAATATTCAATAACAGTTAAATGATTGTATACTTATTGACAAAAAGATACGAACAATTAATTATTTTCAATGGCGAAGCCACGAATTCAAAATAAGAGGAGCAAAATTATAATTTTTATAAACTAATTCATATACCACAAAATATTTTAAATAAATAAGTGACTCATTCACACTAGTTACTATAAAAAATTAATAATCTTTTACATCAATAAATATAAGAAAAAATAAAACTATAATTGCTCTCTATGAGTCTTCATGCTTCGATAACGATGCATGATAACCTCTTTGTCAATAGTGCCAAAAATATATTTCTCAATTTGTGTCATCAAAAAGTCAGTTATCCACAAATCACCCATTCTGAGACTAACTTGAAAAAATTTCACTATAAGTCATCAAAATACATCTCAATTCTCAAACTAACTTATAATGTCAAAAAGGTTATAGTTTTACTTTTATGTTTCTCCAAACTCTTTCAACACCGAAAATCCCAAACATTAGGATAACAACAAAAGAAAAAAATGAAAGCGATAAAAGAAAGAAAGAAGAGCACATACTTGTTTAAAGCATAACTCTGAATTGAAGCAAAAAACAAGATACGCTCTGATTTTTCCTTTAAGAAAAATAAGACGTTTTGATTTTTTTATAGCAAATAAGATTCAAGTAAGATTTTTTTTTTTATGTTGAAAAGACAAAAGTACCCTAATATATTAGACAAAAAGGGAGGGGGGGGGGGTTGTTTTTGATCTTTTAACTCGTTGTTTAATACTACTTTTTTTTTTCAGAAAATATATGGCCTCCCTTCTATATCACGTGACTTCTCCACTGGTATTGCTAGATCTTGCTCGTAATGTTATACATTGTACATTATAAACAAATTAAGGGAGATTTTATTAATCAAATGATGGTTGATTGTTAGGTCAGTGTCATGGCTTGTGCTCATAGATAGGACAGCCAGCCTGGGAATTCTAGGATTGGTGCTGGACTTGACATGAACTGCTAGCTCTAGAAAAGTGTTGAGAATGTTGACGGATCATCCTGAACAGGTAAAAAAATCCCAATGTCCCGGCTTTTTTTTGGTCGATAAGGGTCCCCTTTTTTTTTTTGGAAAAAAGTATTTTTTGAAAAAAAAAATTCTTAGGCTCTTCGTTTTTTGTAATAAATATTTAGTTGGACTACCAAAAAAATATAAAAAATTTCTTTAAAAAATTCAAATTTAATTCAACTTTTTTAGAAGTTGGAAATTTAATTTGTCAAAAAAATACTTTTCTAAAAATTTATAAAAAGTAATTTTAAAAAAGTCAATTTAAACGAGTCCAAGGTGTACTGCGGTTGAGTGCAACAAATTCAACGTGTATTTATAGAGAAATTTGCTCTTTATCCTTTAATTCTAATAATATTTTCTGACAACTTAATCGTGAAGTTATGCCGCATTGATCCGTTGAAATGTATGTGGGCTGAAGATAATATTTTTCTTAATATCCAGCTAAAAGAATAATAATAAGAAAATTTGGAACAAAATGTAGAAACATGCCAAGCTTATTGTATTTAATTTACCATAGAGCCTTTGAGTAATTTTGCTTAAATAATATTTTTCTGAAGGATTAGTAGAATAATTATAGTGATAAGAAAATGCAAAAGAAACATAATAAATGGCAATCCTGAAATCCACGAAAAACCTTCAGCAGCCTGATGGGAGGTATTTTTGCTGCAAAATTGCTGTTTCTGTGTTGTATCTCTGGCTTTTCTCGGATAATTTTTATTTTTAACCTTATTTTTTTTAAATGCTTCCAAAATTAATCCAGTTTTTAAAGAGTTTGCAAAAATAGACTTTTCGAACTCCAAAAATTTGAATTTGAACTTTAAAAGCTCGATTATGTTTTTTGCCCCTGTTCAAAAAAAAAGAAAAAAACAATTTTGAACAAAAAATAGATTTCGAACTTTGAAAGTTCGAACATTGGCATGCATAATTCAGTTCAACAAATTATGCCAAAGCCAAACTTCAATAGATGAGGATTCTTTTTATATTTTTGTTTATTGTTAATACTTGGTTTGCATAATTGATTATATTTTTTAATATGCGATATGTAATAATTCATTATAATATTTTAATTAAAATTAAAATTAAAAAAAATGTACGGACATTAATAAAAAGGCATGCACGCGTGGCATTGACGGGAGAGGTGTATGTAATATACTTTATGTAATATATATAAATAGGGAATATAATTATTAGATTAACAAATTATTTAATGAGGCAAATCTCCTATGCAGAAAAAAAAATTACATGACATAATTATAAGTTGCATTGATCAATTTGGCATGAACTCTTATTTATAATAATATACAAATAGATATTTCTAAACATGGTTTCTAAAATAACTAACAAACAAAATTAGATATTATTACATGTAAGCCAACTTTTGTTGAACTGAATTATGCATGCCAATGTTCGAACTTCGAAAGTTCGAAATCTATTTTTTGTTTGAAATTGTTTTTTTTTTGAACAGGGGCAAAAAACATAATCAAGCTTTTGAAGTTCGAATTCAAATTTTTGGAGTTCGAATTCGAACTTCGAAAGTTCAAAAAGTCTACCTTTGCAAACTCTTTAAAAATTGGGTTAATTTTAGAAGCATTTAAAAAAATAAGGTAAAAAATAAAAATTATCCGGTTTTTCTCTATCTTCGCTATCTATTGTGATACAATGAAGGAAAAGGGACTTCAATAGTTTTCAAAATATAAATCATGTAGAATTATGATTATTAGAAAGGAAAAATGTCATAAGAACTAATTAGAACAATTGACAAATGTGAAGTTTCAGTTTTCTTTTCTTGGCTAAGTGAGATTTATGTCTCTTACATCTTTGTTAGTCTAGGTACTAGCTCTATGCCTATTCATACTAGGGCTGAAACAGGTCTTCGGTTTGTATTTTGTGCTGGTAAGAATTTTCCTTATGATAGTAACTAAATATGTTAGATATGAATATTTGTTGGATAAAACTCAATACGAGAAACTATACATATCAGCTACCATTTGTCATATGTTGGAGACTGGATTGGGGAGGATAGAGAGAAAGCAAAGGATTACATAATAAACTGCCAGGTGCTGCATTTTGTATTCTTTGTCCAGAATATGATATTGAAACTATAAGTTTTGGTTCAAAATCTAAGTCCATACAATTTAAGAAATAAATAGAAGTTTAAATTAGGGTGGAAATAAGAAGCCTAAACCTGAATGGATTAGGATTAGTCTCCTATAAATAAAAGTTCTTCTTGTATTAGGTGTGCCTCACCCCATAAAGGCATGGATGAGAGAGCTTGAGAGCACTAGAGAGAGTTTTGCGTGTTTTCACTAGAAAAAGTTACATGGGGAGGGTTTAAACTTTGTCTGTTCATGAAGTCCTCTCATGAGGGAGGGTTTTTTGTTATTTTTGTCCGTACAAAAACTGTAACACCTATTATTGTTGAATAGTAGATTTTATCCCACAGGGGGATTATGAAAATAGGTAGAGCGTTGAACCACGTAAAAAATATTATGTATTCTTTGTGTGTGTTTTTTATTGTGCATTGATGTGTGTGTGTGTGTTTTCTTAATTTTTCCTAACAAGTGGTATCAGAGCTTGATTGATAAACTGACTATGACGACATCGCAAGGAGTACATACTAAGACACCTATTGTGTCGAGAGGCATGCAGATCAAGAGAGATCGCTGCTAATATCATTGGTGATTATCACAGCTGGAGAGGATGAAGAAAGTCATTAAAAAGATAGAGATAGAAGACGTGGTTTTGATTTTGACTGAGGGTTGATTGCATTGACTAAGGGTATCCTTATTGTTTTTTGATGTCTTGAGTTCATCTTTGGGGTTCGTTTTGTCAAATTCTTGATGTATCGAGTATGTGCATTGAATTTTAGTAAAATGGTAGAGTTGTGACTTGTGATGCAATTGTGTGGAAGTTTTGGAGCGTTGTGCGAGCAAACACATCCAGCCTAATAGTGATCAAACTCCTTCTAGAGAGAAGTTTGGGTAGTAGATTAGTTAAAGAAGCTTCGGTTCGAGGGATGAGTCATGTGAAGAGAGTCTGAAGCTAAACAATCAAGGTCTTAACCAAACAACTAATAGGGAGTGCTATTGCTGGATATAAGACCATGTCCGAGATGCCTAATGTCGAGGGGGGATGCAAACGGGAGGTCAAGGTTGAATGGCATGGAGAGAGATATTGGTGATGACTCCAAGAACTTACTATGATGTGTTGGCAGCCATTGTCGTGAAGAGTACTGTCAACTGAGAGCTCTATCATGAAGACTCTGAAGAGTAAAGAAGCATTAGACTTTTCACCAAGAGAAGAATTTGATAAGTTGTGGCTTAAAGTCCAAGCCTATATAAATTGGGAAACAAGTAGAAGCCCAAGTTAGGGTGCAAATAGGACTCCTAAACCTAAAAGGATTAGGATTAGTCTCATATACATAAAAGGTCTTTTAACTTGTATTAGATGTGGCCTTAGAGGTCACACTTCTTGGGGGGTATGGATGAGAGAGTGTAAGAGCACTAGAGAAAGTTTTCCGTGCTTTTCCTAGAAAAAACCGCATAAGAAGGATTTAGACTTTGTTTGTTCATAAAGTCTTTTGTGGGGAAGGGTTTTTCATTAGAGTTTTGTTCGTACCAAAATTGTAACACCCATTATTGTTGAATAATGAATTTTATCTTAGAGAAGAATCGTAGATATAGGCAGAAGGTCGAACCCCTTTAAAATATCGCGTGTTCTTTGTGTGTGTTTTCTGTTATGTATTGATGTGAGTGTTGTCCTTGATTTTTCCCAACAGAAACTCTACATCTCTTTTTGCAATGGTTAATCTTATAGCTTTTAAACTCTTCTACAACTTACAAGTAGCTTATTCTTGCAATCATACAATGGTAGTTTTAGGCTAAATCTTGGTTTGGAATGTTATGGTGAGCTGATACCGCCATGTCCAATTCTTATTTGGTATATGTCATCTATGTGTCATCTGCATACTAGCAAGTGGTTATGACTTATCTTGCTAAATAGTTGTAACTCTCAAGGATTGCCTCTGAAGAAAAGATTGGTTAAATAGATTTGTTCCCTCAAATTGGTTAAACTGATTCCTTCTTGTTTTAAGGTCAAAAGGTCAATAATCATAGTTGTCAAAATTATACTAATCTCATCCAATTTGTTACATGAATTGTGTTGCTTGGAGGAGTATGCGTTGATATGTATCTGTCCAGATAGATACTACATTTATTTTTACTATTTCATGTGGTTGGCAAACATATGGATTATATTTGCATGTTTTAAGTTTTGGATTGATTTGTTGCCATTTGCTTGCAAGATGATCAGACGTGGTTGATGAGTTAGATTATTTTTGAAGGAAACATATGACGTTATATTTGGCTTTGTCAACAGTTTCTAAGTCTATTTGAAATATCTATTGCCGTAGTCTTCTTGAACATCTATTGCCATATTATTTTGCACTATATTTGGATTGGCAAACTTTAACTATATTTTGATATTGGTTTTGTCTTAATATTGAATTGAACAAAATGTTTTGTATTTGCCAATGTACTGATGTTTGCCTATGTTTTTATTTTTTATTTTTTGGGTTTTATGTATATTTGAATTTAATAGGGAAATGTAATTTCATAGAAGATTAGGCAACACTTTTTTAAAAAAATGAATTTTTTAATAAAAATATGTATATATACATAGGCGGCGGTTTCAAACTGTCACCAAATACTATCAGCAATTGCAAAACAGCTATTAGTTGTGTTTCCAAAAGGAAATGGTGACGTTACTTAATCGTTGCCTATTTAATTAATGTAAGCGTGTTTGGATTTCTATGAAAGAGTCTTGGGAGTCAGGATGCATGTCCGTTTCATACGACGAGGTAGAATGGCACAAGCACTTGGCAAGAAATACTCAAGAGTAGAATTTGTGAAGAATCCTGAAGTTCCATCATAAAAACCAAACATGAAGAGTGGCCCAGGACTTTTCCAATGTGAGACTTCTTTATATGTTGTAACACTCCCCTCATGTGTGACCTGAAATAGTGTCTGTACCACTTTGATAATTGGATTTGGATGGTTGTGTGGCCCGTGATAGGAATGGTTGGATGGACTACCAACGACCTGGACTTGGATTTGGATAGTCGTGTGGCCCGTGATAGGAATGGTTGAATGAGACCACTAACGACCCAGAATTGATGTAGCTCAGCTGCTTGTAGGGATGGGCCGCCATGTGAACAAATGTGCATAATGAATGGACTTGACAGGTTACATGTGGACATATGTAGCTCAGCTGCTTGTAGGGATGGGCCGCCACGTGAAAAAATGTGCATAATGAATGGACTTGACAGGTTACATGTGGACATATGTAGTTCAGCTGCTTGTAGGGATGGGCCGCCACGTGAACAAATGTGCATAATGAATGGACTTGATAGGTTACATGTGGACATATGTAGCTCAGCTGCTTGTAGGGATGGGCCACCACGTGAACGAATATTCACAATAAATGAACTTGAAGGGTCACACACGTGGATGAGCCACCACGTGAGCGGATGTGCACAATGAATGAATTTGACGGGTCACATGTGAACATATGCAGCTCAGCTGCTTTTAGGGATAGGCCCTCACGTGAACGAATGTGCACAATGAATGAATTTGACGGTCCCACAATCTCTATGTTTTCTCTCTAATTTAACTTTATCAAAATCTCTTTTTCCAATTCTGATGTTCACATTTTTTCTGTATAAAACTTTAATAAAGTTCTAATCTTGAATCTTTACTTTATTTTGATCATTTGTAGTCTTCTTCTAAATAACATTTTATTTTAGCCTTTATAGTATTTCTCTCTTATCACAAGATAAAGATAATTTTTTTTTTTTTTGTTAAAAGTCCTATCATTTCATTAAAGAATTCTTAATGACTCATGTCTTTTCCAATAAAATTTCTATTGTAAGGTTCTATAATTTTAACCTTTAAATATTATACATATATATATATATATAAATTTTTAATTTATCTTTTTATATGTACATTTTCTTTTTGTAATTCATAACAATTTACATATATCAATTAGAAAAATATGAAAAGCCTTATATTATAGTTTGGCTTTAGATTTCCATATCTGTTGAGCCACCCCTGACTAGAATTATCAATCAATTGGCTAGTAAGAAACAATTACTAGGTGAGACATGTTCCACAAGCAATGAATGGTTTAAGCAGTCAGTTTTTGCGGAAATTCTATTCAATATCTCAATCAATCTACTTGCATTCGGGGACATGAAGTTGGATATTATCAGATTTGCATGCACCAATGACTTATATTATTGATCACACTCAATCAAGTTGTTGAAGATTTCTTTCTTGATTGTACAAGTTGGATATTTGCATGCATGTCCCAATCTTTATATATTGACCTTAATATATTACGTGCAGATCAGATTTTGGTGGCATTTATTTGAAATGCGGTGCCTTGTGATCAAGTGGTTATGTATATCTTATATTATCTTAATGAATATCATCTGTTTTTAGGTTTTTACCTCAAGCGTAGATAACTTTTTTCTTACTCTAAAAAGGTTTATTTCAGCCAAGATTACATTAGATTTATTCTAAAATTATAATAAAGTGCAACAATGCTTCTTAATATACATACATCGTGGGCAGTGTCAAGGGCCCAACAATATTTTTACAATGAGATGGACAACATAAATTCGAATTTGAAATGATTTGACCATAAATAAGTCACTAGACCATTACCTCACTGAACATTTCATTATAAGAAATTAACCAAGTAATTATACAAATTTAAGTTCCTACCTTTTTTTTATCAGCCTATTTGAGCTCCCACTTACATATAGAAGTGTAACAAAGTTAATTAGTTATGCTTCACAAATTGTTCAATGCACAAGGACTTGTAATGTAATTAAAAATTGATGCCATACTTGAAATCATAGCTAATATTTGTTATGTTTAGATATATAACTAATGTTTGTTATGTTTGAAAATATAATTAATGTAGGTATGCACTAAATGAATTTCAACATCGTTAGAACTGTAATGAATATCTTGTTACACTTAAAGTTGTAACTAAAATAAAAGTTATTACTTTGCCCTTCTACATTTGCTTTAATGTAACAAAAAAAACTTAACTCCTGACCTAAAATCTTGTAACACCAAATTGATCAAATAGCTATTTTGTCACAACACAATCAGCCAATTGCTGTCAAATAATGTTTTGATTTTAAAGTGTGACAGATGAAGCAACTGGAATAGCAACCCATTGAATGAGATGGTGATGAATGGAGGACATGTGGGGAGGCTCAGAATCCAGATGCCACTCCTCCCTCTCCTGATCTTTCCCCGCAGTATTTGTCTGAGTTTGTGTGTGTGTGTGTGTCTAGGGGAGAGAGAGAATAATGAGCAATTAAATAGTTTAAAGAAATGGAGAATAATTAAATAGAAAAAAAGGTGTGTGAGAAGACAAAATCCTAGGAACAAGTTGGTCGTGCTATCTTCTCTTCTGACTGTTTTGGTTTGCCTGCCAACATCCTTTGAATTATATTTCCAACGTTTAGTGTTTATTTATTTATTTTTTCATAATGCCAGAAATATTTCTCTAGATTGCAGATCTTCTCCTTCTTCCTTCTTTCTTTTTAAACATTAAAGCATGATATCTTTTATGATTAATTTAAAGTGTGTCGAACTCTCTTATGTTTTAAAATCTCTTTATATTATCCTTACATTCCTAAATAATAAAGCATGATACCCTCTTGAAATTAAAAGGGATATATGGGTAATCTTTTAAAAGATAGAAAGTGATTATGAGTAGTTTTTAAAAGTAAGGGAGAATTATAAAAGAGTTTTGATAATCCAAGGGACTGGAGACATATTTGACAAATCATAGAGGAGTTCAATCTTTTTGACCTTTTACAATATCGAAACGTTAAATTTCATGTTTTTATCACTCCTCTATGTACTCTTAATTAATTAGCATGGCAAAAGAGGAGGGAAGAACAATAATGAAGTTTGTTATTCTAGTAACTAGGGTTTACATATAGAATGGAGATAAATAAGTCTATTTAGTAACACTTTTCAGAATAAGAAAAATGCTCAATATAACCCTTTTCTCATTCCCAATTTATACCTTATATGTATATATTTCAGTTGAAATGCTAATTAAACAAATTTCTTGTTTCTTACATGCCAATTAAATATACATATAAGTGATTGGTGGGAGTTGTAACTCTAATGTAACCCACAACATAACTGTGTACCTCTGTTTCATTCATGAAATTCAATTGCTGACTTAGCAAAAAATGCAAAAGAGAAGAGAAAAAGAATTCATTAAAAAGGTTGTTATATTCTTTATCAAGACAAGAGCCACTTCACGCACCACGAGGCTCCCCTCACAAAACCCTCATTGCGGCTCCCAAGAAAAAATAAAAGCAAAAAAATTTCAAGTAAAATATTTTCTTATTTAATTTGAATTTGTTTGCCAAGGATATTTAATTTGTCTCTTCGCTTGCAACTGTTATCATTCATATGTCACACGGTCCCCTCACAGCATCAGCTAATCCAAAGGTTTCTCTCTTCTTCCCCTAAGACAAGCTTTGCTTGCAAAATTTACTCTCCAAGATAATAAATCTCGAACTCTGTTTTTCAAATTTTAACCATAGAAAGGTGTATTGTAGTATTTTGTATACTTTGGTTCGCTATTGATCATTACGACACCGATCATCTCTTTTTTAAACGGATAAATAATGTCCTACCTTTGCAATTTATCATAAATGTACATTATATTTATGTGATTTGAACATAAATACGAAAACCCTTTATAGTGGTCAAGTATATGACCACCGGAGATTTTTTGCCTCGTTTGAAATTACAGGACTACCATAGATTATGACATACTACATGAGATAGGGTGTTATTTACTCTTTTTATGTTATCATCTTCAACTAAATGCTTGTCGTGAAATTTGAGTCTAATTTATTACCTTTTAAGAGTAACTTTAATAATTTCAGTTAATTTCTGTTTGGACTCAGTGATCATTATGACATGATTAAACAACAAAAAGTTAAACATTGCAGTTGAAACCCGAAAATATTGATGATTAAGTCTATGATTAATGCTATACTTGGAAATTTAAAAAAAATTTATTAATGGAACTCTTTTAGAAAGTGATGAACTGCTGCAGATGACTACTTTTAACTGCAGTTTTCTGTACTTTTAACAGTGCGCATGGACAAGCACGACAAAGAGCAACCAAAACCTAGTCCGATAGCTTCCCCAGCTGGACAACAATCTTCCTCGCAAAACCACCGGACTTATTTGAAGTGACTTTTTTTTTAAAAAGTAGAATTAAATTTAAATAAGTCTTTACTGTTAATATTTTTTTATTTTAATCTCTATTATTGTGAATAATTCATATAAATCCTTAATGTTTACTTATTATAGTCAAATTAGTCCCTACAATTAGAGTTAAATTCAAATGAATCCCTAATGTTTACATATTTTTTAATTTTAATCCCTATTATTTTAAATAATTTATATAAGTCCCCAATGTTTAATTATTATAGTCAGATTAGTCCCTACAATTAGAATAGACGTTAGTTTCGACGAAAATGTCCCAAATGACCTCAAACATAAAAACAATTGACAATCTTACCCTTTGCGTTATAAAACAAAATCCGATTATCTATTTTTTTAAGTAAGAATTCCTAGTTAAAAAGAAAAAAAAAACCAGTAGAAATTTAACATTTTGGATGATAGTTATTGCATTCTTTGCATATTTGGATTTATTGTGAACTTTTATAAGATACATTAGACATCTGATTGAAATTTTTTAATAAAAATTGGGAACTTTTATTGTTTAAAAATTATTCCATAATGAAATTCACAGTACAAAAGTTCAAGGTATTATAATTAACTAAGAATAAAAAAAAAGAAAATAAAATTACTTCCAATCTTTTTTATTCATTTTTTCTTAAACATAGGGACTAACTTAAATAAGTTTGTAAAACACTAGGGACTAGTATGAATTTTTTTCAAATAATGGGGACTAGTTTGTCTAATTTTGTGAAACATTGGGAATAATATAATTTTTTTTAAATAATGAGGACTAATTTGACTACATTTGTGAAACATTAAGGATTAATTTGAATATTTTAAAACAATATGGACCACTTTAAAAAAATAGAGAAACAATAGAAACTTATTGTGAAATTTACCCTAAAAAGTATATGTTTTACAACAAATATTTGAATTGTCATTTAAAAAGTTAAAATTATGAAAAAAATTCAAATATATCTGTTATCAAAAGTTAAAAATTTCAATTTCTTTAAAAAAAAATGAACCCACATTTGTTTTTTATATATAAAAAGATATTTTGAAGAGAACGTATTAAGATATACAAATTTGAATGTGCTTTGTGTGCAGAAAACACTTTACAGCTCAACCAAACTGACCAAAAAAGCTTATCTTTTTCAAGAATCCATTACATCACCTGTCAACTGTTTAAACCATTTATTCTCTGTCACTTGTAAAAATACCTCCTTTTTTTCTTTTAAAAATATATTACACATGTTCAAGTACAATTAGTCCACAAGTATTTGCTGCACTTCAATTTACATCTCGTCTTTCTCTCTATATAAACATGCCTTCCAACAAGCATAATGCGATAAAGCCCAAAATTTTTGGTTCTCCATCGCATCAGAAGCCATAAAAATCTTTAACCATCAATTTTTCTGCAGTAATCTAATAGGTAGATGTGCAATTCTGGCTCAATACTTTTGGTTCTGTCTTGGTACCCTATATATATTGCTAAATTTCACCTTGTTCTTTGCCTCAAATTTTCTAAAAATCTGCATTTTTTTTTTGGCTTTTAAGTTAAGAACATTTCTTGCCGAAGCGCATGCATATATCCATGGAGAAATTGGGTTGGGATGGCTCAGGCAACAGTATCTGTTCATGGAACACACAACAACATGAAATTGAAAGCCTGATGCTGTCTGATCCGGCAGCATTTGCTTACATGGTTAAGCATTTAGCTCCGGCAGCAGATTCGACGCGTGTTGTTTTAGAATGGAATGCACAACAATGCCAAGAAATCACAAAACAAACTGCAAAATCAGAAGGGTGGTCAAATGCCTCCAGCACTAGTGAAATGTGTTCTTCACCTATGTTCAACAGGACTAATATTATTATGAACACAATTAGTGACCTAACGCCTGATTTTGGTGTAGCAAGCGAAGCAAGATTTGCTAATGGCATTGTCCAAGATGTCAAGGCTGCAGTCTCCACGGCAACTACCGGCTGTGTGGAGCCACTTGATTTCTTACTGTCAGCAACCAACAGCAATTCAGATGCATCAGCTCATGAAGATGATGGCATTTCCATGATTTTTTCTGATTGCAAAAGCTTATGGAAGATTGGTTCCACCATTAAAGATGCAGATCACCATTGCTGTATAAAGGAGCTTGATGAGGCAATCTCACAAGCTTCCTCAAATTACCAACTTAATCAAGGCAAATCCACAGGTACATTAAATACTAATTCTGCTCTGAGAAGCAATGATCTCACGAAAGCCGGCAAAAGTTATCGGTATCTCGATCTTGCGCGGAGAGATTCTTCAAGCCCGGAAGGCGTTTCTCGAATTATTTCAGAAAATCAACCAAAACCCAAGAGAGCTAGTTTAGATCATATGCGCCCAAGTTCATCAAACATCAGCTTTCAGCAGCCTAGCTCACTAGTATTATCTACAGAGGAGCCTGATTCTGAAGCCATAGTACATATGAAAGAGATGATTTATCGCGCTGCGGCTTTTAGGCCTGTGAACTTAGGCATGGAGGTGGTGGAGAAGCCGAAGAGGAAAAATGTAAGAATATCGAACGATCCACAAACTGTGGCTGCAAGACAAAGGAGGGAAAGAATAAGTGAGAGGATTAGGGTCTTGCAGAAGCTGGTCCCTGGTGGTCGGAAAATGGACACTGCAACAATGCTTGATGAAGCTGCAAATTATCTCAAGTTCCTCAGGTCACAAGTCAAGCAATTGGAAGCCATAAATGGCGGCAAGATTGACTTGGTGAATTGCCCCACTAGTGCCCATCTTCCTTTCTCTTCAGCACCATTAGACCACTCAATATTCCCCATGCAAAATCCTAATCCAATCCTCCATCCCAAGAGTTGAAGCTGCATGCTTTTTCCTGTTTGTTTCTTTGATATTACTAACTTTTTTCTTCTTCTTCTCGGATAAATGTATTTTATTTCTTGTATTTTTTTAAAATTGTATAAAACCCTTATGGTTTCAAAACTTGTCAAGATATATTTTGTACAATATTCTTCATTGTGTAGAAAGTATTAGTGAAATTTAAAAAAAGGCCAGTTTATGCAAGTTTAATAAAATATAGGAGTAAAATATATTTTTAATTTTTTTTAACTTGATATAATCCTTTCAAGTTACAGCCATGATGACACTCATCATTATTTTGTCGAAACAATTGCAGATGTATTTTACTGGCAAAAGATTGCAGATCTATATGAGATGTATTGTCATCATTGCACCTTTTGTTATGAGGATTTTAGTTGTCCAGGCATCTTTTAGTTATGACCATAATTATGAAATCATCATTAGGAGCTAGCACAAAATGGGAATCTTGTATCCATCATTCTTTCTACTTATTCCATCAGGCTAGCTTCATCAAATGATTTGATCACAAGCATATATATATATATATATCTATATATATATATATCTATATATATATATATATCTATATATATGTTTCTTGGGGGGGGGGGTGGGGTGGGGGCGGGGTTGAAAGGAGAGGCTTACAGCGAGTAGAAATTGGGTGAAGATAATTATTAGAGGAAGTATCAATGAAGAAACTGGTGGTAATAATAACACTTGTGATTAATGTTAATATCGATGGCAGAAAGTGAATGTCACTTTATGCTCTGCAAAAGCAGTGTGCTTTCAAAGTTCACTTTCCTTGTACCTAGATCTCTATGAACGGTATTTTATTGACGATTTTTTTAACGGGTATAATATTATATATCGATCTTTAAAGTTAATAAATGATTTTATGTTTATGAAATTTTTCATTTTTAATCATCCTCATATTAAATATAAAACTCCTAAAAAAAAGAATGATGCTTGAATGTTCTCATTTTTCAATTGAAAATTTTAATAATAAACTTAACGTGAAAATAATTGAAAATTATAAATTTTCATATCAATGAAAACATCAGTCTAACCTTAACGAACACAATATTGCATTAGTTAAAAAGATCATTTTATTGAAATTAATTATTAGTTAATCAATGATTCTCTTAATACTTGTGAATCTTAGTCAGAAATCCTGTCTCCTTAATTCAATCGAAGGCGTGCTTCTTGAAATTCGCCCCTAATTACCCTATATTGCTTTGCTCATGTATATTGTAGCATTTTCTTTCTTTCTTTCTTATTTCTTTTGAGGTATGCTTGTGTTCTAATTGACGGAATATATTGGGATAAGTGCAGCTGCTGTAAGTATTTGTAGGATATTTTTGGGTCATCTAATAACATATAAAGTTTGTTTTAAGAAACATTTAATATTGTTGAACTATTAAATTTGTTTAATCATAATATTATAACAATGTCGTTAGTGTTCCGCGACGGAACTTGCTCGTTATTCAATCCAAGTCTATATATGTAGGTCCTTTTACTATACTATATTTAGCAAAGTAACCCAGATATTCGCATAGCTTTAGCTATTTTTGATATTTTCTCCAAGTTAACTACACCTTGTTGAGATCTAAAACAACCAATAATAGCTATCTGGCTGTCTTGTTCACCGTTGGTTTCTTTTTACACAATAAAGTTTGATTATCAGACGGTTATGATATGCTCTTGAACCTGTGTATAGTATTTTTTTTAAAAAAAAACTTATATGATTTGGCATTATATTATGAACCAAAAATTTCATATTTGCTTATGGTTTACTATTGACATTTGGCGCTACTCTTATATATTTAAAATCTTAGTGTGTGTATATATACGAGCTTGCACCTCCTCATGACTAGGGTATTACAATCACTTTCTTTTGGATTTTTATCCAAAGGAATAAGAAAAATAATATTAGAATGAAATTGAAAAGAATACAAATTTGTAATTGTTGTGTCATGAAAAATGAGAAAGTGAAAAATAAATAAATTTCAAGAGAGAAAAGAAGGGAGAAAAATAAAAGAAAATAGCTGAATAAATGATTACTTGGACACATACAAAAGGAAGATGCTGTTGAGAATAACTGTGAAATATACTTCTATTTATAATGACTATAGTTATTTATTTATGTTTCTTGTATATATTACTAGTTGAGGTTGTTGTTGAAGAACAAAAAACAATGCTTTCAATATGCAGATACTAGATATTACACAGCTCTCAGAATATTTAAAAGATGCTTATCCCTCGATCTACAGAAGGTAGTACGTCAACTTAACAACTGAGCAACTAGAAAATCCAAGAAGTTACATTGATTGTGATAATTGGTGTCTTCCTAGAGTTCCAGATGTTTGGAATGAAATCCTATATGCTTATATTTTAAACCAAGCCCTAAACCGGGCATGAAATAACAGTCATAACTCATGTCAATTGAACCTCGTATGTTGGAATTATTACTTTAATTAAGTTTTGATGGCGTCATTATCATGCTATAAATTATCTTTCTTGAGCATATTTGTGCTTAGCTTGGAGTTATGAGCTATGAGAAGAGATGATGATCAACTACAATGAGTTGGAGCAAAATGAAGACCTCGTAACTTAGATTGCATGGAAGAATTCATAGAAGGTCTAAATAGATTTATCTTGTTAAATTGTTACTTGAAGATAGTCTATTATGAGCTCAAAAGTACTCATTCATTGCATGTGCATAACTTGCATTACATTCATAGTAGATCATCTTTCTTACTTAACGTGTTTGTTTTTAAAATGACTTTATATGTAAAATTACATTTGTTCTCTGCAAATTTTTTCATAAGTTTTTTGACTTAACTATATAACTATGGCATATATATGCACTCTCTCATGTTTCTTCCAGTAAATTGACTTAGTTGTGGTGTAAATAAGCTTAAACATACTCACATGACTTCTTATAACTAGTATATGAGTGTATATGTGCATTAGTATAAATGTCTGATGTATTTTCATCTTGTTTCTTACAGTAAAAGTGTTTTAAACTAAGAATATAGCTTTACACATTGAGTATTTGAGTTGCATGATGGTTACTTTAGTTGCATGGCTTTGACAAGACTTAAAGAGTGCATATGTATGAAATCTTAAGCATGTTTAACCAAATCCCTGCAAAATTCTTGAGTTGTTATATTGCATTTATGATTATGAGTGCTCTACTCAACTTGCATGAAATGGAAATGATATATATATATATATATATGTATGTATATATATATATATATATATGTATGTATATATGTATGTATGTACGTATGTACATGAGCTTTGCAAGATGAAGTCTATAAAATCTCGTTGATTAAGCGGAGTTTTTGCTTTATATTTAATGCTTGAGTATGGTAGATAGCATGCATTTAATGAGAAGTGAAACTTG